>CP125975.1:36268462-37670962 GCA_030063025.1 Avena longiglumis
TCAACCACGTAACGGAGTTCCCCTGCGTGAAGCAGCCAGAAAACAGTAAGAAGGAAGCCTACTACGCACTCCATCACATGAGGGCGTTCCTACTTGACCAGCAGAATTCTACGCTGGCAGATCATCTCAAACAGTGGGCCGAAGCAAAGGCCAAGATCACTGATTCATATATTAGACAAGAGATGTATCGCATCCAGCAGCAGTTTGGGGCAATCATCTTTCGTGATGTCATGACTTCGGGGGGGATCTTCTACGGAGGAAATATCCCGAATAACCGTGACATAGAAGATCGCCTAGAGATGTAGGGTGACTATAGGAAGTTCATGACGAGACAAGGCGTCCTGCCATTCCCTAAGCCGATCCAGAAGGCTTGATGTTGGCCTAGTTGTAGTTACAAACTATAGATGACCTTTTTGTGTATGTGGACAAGTGTACATGCTACTATACTTATCTTATTAGGTTTATGAATCATCGCTTACTTCTTTTGCTTATTATTATATATCAATCAATGCTTGGTTTTTTTTCTTACTCTTTGGTCCTTTGCTCATTTTGGTCCTTCTTTTTTTCCTTACTTTATTAGTCTTTTTTTGAGAATAATGCCAATGATTAAAATGTCGTGGCACAATATATATGTGAATGTGCTACGACGGGATTGTGAGCCTTGTGATATGCACAAGTCCAGGTGTTGTGCATCCTACTTGGCTCATAGTTCCATCGTAGCATATTCCTGTGTCCAACGACCTATGTATATATATACGAGGCATTCATTTTGATTTACTTTGGTCTTTTTCGAGAATAATGATGATGATTGAAATGTCGTGGCACACTATATATGTGAATGTGTTGTGATGGGATTGTAAGCCTTGTGTTATGCACAAGTCTAGATGTTGTGCATCCTACTTGGCTTACGGTTCCATCATAGCATATTCCTGTGTCCAATGACCTAGTTAGTTATATATGAGGAATTCTTTTCAAATTACTTTGGTCTTTTTCGAGAATAATGCCGATGATTGAAATGTCGTGGCACACTATATGTGAATGTGCTGCTATGGGATTTTCCACCTTGTGCTATGCACAGGTCCAGGTGCTATGCATCCTACTTGGCGGACAGTTCCATCGTATCATATTCCTGTGTCGAACAACCTAGTTATATATGAGGCATGTTTTTGAGTTTAGTCTTTTTGATTTAGGAGTACTTTCTATAAGTGTATCTCCATGTGCGACTTTAATTATATATGTTTTTTTCAATCATCGGTTAATTATTATTGTCAACTTGTAGATGACGTGGTACGTCGTGTACAAGGGACGGGTTCCCGAAGTCTACGATGATTGGAAAGACTGTCGGAGACAGGTGCACCGTTTCAGCGGCAATAGCTACAAAGGGTACAACACTATGGCGGAGGCGGAAGCTAGATACACACGCTATCTAGCGGGAGTTAGGACGAGGAACCGGATGAAGACCTACACCTTCGTCGCGGTGATCATGCTTATCTTCTTTGGTTGTTTATCTCGCGTTTGTGTCTAGCTAGTTTAGATGTCTAGGCGAGCTTCTAAGATCTAACTTGTTCGATCGACACATGTATTCGCATGTCACCAACTACTTTGTAACTTGATCGAAACAATGTATAACTTATGTATTCATGTATGAGACTTATCTATATGTATTTGTTTCAATCTTGTTTTGCGAATTATGTATTTATATATATAACTGTATATCTTATATCTGTGTGTATATCTGCCTATATAATCTGTATTGTATATCATCTGGCCCTGAAATTAAAAAAAAGACACCCGTGGCGCACATGGCACAGCTTCTGTGGCGCACTACAACTAAAGCGCACCTACTCAGCTTAGTGGCGCATTGCACAGTGCGCCACAGAAGATCCAAGACGTAGCGCACCTGCCAACATATCCGTGACGCACTAGCAGGTGCGCTACGCCTATCTCGACATAACCGTGGCGCACCAGGCAGTGCGCCACGGCTAGGAGATAGCCGTAGCTCAAGGCCCGTGGCGCACCACTAGTGCGCCACGGATGGGCCTTTTAGGTGCGCCACAGACGATCATTTTCCTAGTAGTGCTTGATTGAGCATTGCATCGATGCCATGTGTTGATTGTTTCCCTCTCTTTCCGGTGTTTGGTTCTTCTCCGGTAGAATACAATATCAGAATCAAGATTGAGATCGAAGACCGAGATCAACACAGTCGAAGCTCGAAGATCAATACTTGTCCAGTTATAATCAAGTCAAGTACCAGATGTACAAAGCTCTATTTTCTGGATATCAACTGGCAAAGGCAAGCGAAGCCCCACACATGATATAATCCTATGATTTCAAAGTATTTACATTCTTGTCATGTGCATACGATTCTGAAGTCTTTTGTCGATAGATAGAGTAATCCTATCTGATGCATGTTTCCTTTATAGCCTATACTCCCTGATCCACTGCTCCTAGCATAATTAGAGTTGTGCTTGTGAGGCGTTGCTAGAGCTGTTACGTCTATTGTGCTTAGCCATGCTTAGCTGTTACCACTGGTCCATCCGGTTGATGGATTAGAGCTGAGAATGAACCTAGTTTGACAGGATGACGTGGTATGATCAGAGATGGATAATAAACATGTTAAGGCTTGTATGGGAGGCCACGTGGGTTGTGGTTTTTGCAGTCCCATACTTGCCACCGTTAGGACCCATGTTCTTGCCTCTTGAACCAAGACGAGCGTGCAACCACACGGGGGCCTGGAAACCCCCTCGACCAACTAACTTGCCGAGTAGATTCCATGAGTCACATAGTTCGGGCGTTCCATTCGACAGACGCATTCTAGATCTTCTCGATGGAGGTGAAGGAGGTGCATTCATACAGGTAGGTAAGCGTGGCAGGGAATGGGGGATGCTCGGCATCCGTATTCTCGAACCCTGTTCACATCATTAGGGACCAACTTCGGGACTCGACCCGTTAGGCGGCATATACCTAGTGCGTGACTCATGGTCTTGGCAAAATCAAGGTAAAGGTCGTGTCTAACCACCCTGTGCCGGCCTTCCAAGGAAGAGGGCTATTACTAGTGGCATTAAGAGAAGGTTAGTACGTGTGGGTAAAGTTGTACACCCCTGCATGGTTATTAATCTTTTTGAAAAGCCGCGTCCGCGGGTATGGACGACTTGGGAACGGACGTGAAGATCATAGAGAACTTGAACCTAATCGTAAAACTTGGCAAGTTAAGTAATGTGTGATTAAGGATGCTTCCTCAGGGACCGAGGGGGTGATCTTAGATAGGTTCAGCTGATGATGATTTGGTGGAATTCAAAAGATGATCAAAGCTAGAGATGTCGCTATCTTATCCCCTTTTAAAACATTCTGATTAGTCGAGATTCTTCTCCCTCTTGTTTTACAAAACAAAGATGGCTTTATGCAAAAATAACTCCACCAGCCAAAAGTCTTGCGGAGTACACCCTGTACTCACCCTTGCTTCGTTGATACTTTTGCAGCAGGTTAAGTGTTACCATAGAAGATGAGTTCTTCACGGCATTTACATCGACGAGTACTTTGGAGTTCCCAGTTGGTAGTCTGGGATCTATGGATTGGACGTCATCGTTATGCTTCAGGCCTCTTAGGCCATTTGTTAAGTTTGCTATACTTAATAGCATAATTTGCCTTCCGTTGTTTGATGTTTGTGGTCACTGACCTCTGCTTGTAATATTTTGGTTCTTTGCTCAGTCATGAGCTTGCTGTAATAATTTTGGTGTCATAGGGTCACTATTGTGTTATCAATTCTCTCTTTGTACACTTTCGAGATTTAGGTTAGGCTTATATCAGACAGAGGTCTGAGATTTTTCTAGCCCTAATCCCGGGGGTGTCACAGGTTTTTGGTATCAGAGCAGTACCGACTGTAGGAAACCTTTCTATTGGTCGATGTTGAGTCTAGTACTTGTGAAAACTATTTTCAAAGATGAAAATTATGTGCGAAAACTCTGGTATGCTTCTTTTTCTTCTTATCCAATTTCGCTCTAACTCTAGGTCATCTTATCTTGTGTTGATTTGGAGAAGTTTTGCTATCTCGTCTCTTTCTTCAAAGCTTAGGTGCCTTTTTAGGCATGTCGTTTCTCAACCAGTTGACCTAGTGTTAAGTTCTTCAGAGTCTGGTGTGTGTGTGTGCTCCTTGTTCCCTTGATCCTATTCGTTTGAGAGATTTCTTTCGATCATAATCTCTGTATTTTATGGGTCCACAACATCATGTTGATGGTTCCTCATTGTTCTGTTCTAGGTCTCGAGGTTTCCTTTCGCCTCGTGTGCCTCCTTTTTATTCGTTTGGGTACTTCAGAAGTTGTATATTCTTTTGGAAGCTACCTCATGATTACTATCTTATAGTGTACGCTTTGTCACTCAAGTATTAGTTACTCCTTTCTTTAGCTTTTAACCCTCGGACTTGAATCTAAGATCCCCAATTGTGTCGGATTCTAGTTTTGTGGATCTTGTACATGAAGCTGACCTTTAAACCAAGATCCATTCTATTGACCCCTATGGTTAATGTTCACACATTACCCCAGGATGGCTAGTACCTTCTAGTATATCCTTCAAGCTTGTGGATATTGTCGCTATTGAACAGTGACAATAAAGGACTTCCCCTACCACATGCTATGGCAAATGTTCTCTAATGGAACCAAATAGATCACGACAAGAGTGCTCTTCGTGAGTCTCACATCTGTATTCGTGACTCTGACACACCTTTCCCTTCTCTGTATTGTTCTTCGCAAGATTGTTCACTTATGCATCCACATCTCGGGATTCTATCCTGAGCATGTTCTTCCTTTACCTTGTTGTTTTCCGACCTTTGTCTACCAATTGGTAGCCAAGTAGTACACTTGCATTGGTGTCTTCCGATGCAAGATACTCCTGTGGTCTGTCATAACAAACCATTCCGGGATGTCAGGAGAAACAAACTCCAGTACCTCGTCATTTCTAAGACCAGGTCAAATGTCACATCCCAAGTTTTTCCAAATCTTGTAATGCGAAAAATAAATAAACAAAATAATTAATTGTTGAAATTTAGGGTGAAAAGAGACTCTTCGTTTCTAAATAGAAACTTAAAATCCCATCTTGAACAAACTTTGGTTAATGTTTGAATCCAAACTAAATTCAAATCAAGTGAAATTCATTCTTCGTAAATGCATCTGGAAATTTAAACACTTGGAAAATAAACCAAAACCCTAAAACCCTAATGGAAGAAAAACATTTCCAAGTTATCTCTAAGCCTATGGTTTTGACCCATATAAAAATTTGTCAACAGACATTTACAAATGATCAAGAATGATAATTAGAAATATTATTGAAACCATAGAAATTGGTTTCACTTAATTTGGATCCATAAATAAAATCTTATGAATTTAATAAGATAAGGAATAGTAATTTCCAAAGCTAATAAAGCACTTATCTAAAAAAAATCCATACCAAATGGTGAGCAAATAATCCTAAAGATATTTAAAAGGATAAATAAATATTAAATAAAAATATAAAAATTGGAATCACCAAGTTTGGATCTATAAATAAAAAGATATGGATTTTATAAGATAGAGAAAGAAATATTAAATGAGGAATATTTAAAGACCAAATTAAATCTTGGCCTAATCCATAAGCAAATGGAATGAATATAATCCAAATCCAAATAAAATAAATGGATAAAGAATTTCCAAATAAATAAAATGGCATTAACCAAATTCGATTTGAATAAAGACAAGTACCCAAATTAAAATGATTAATAAATCATATTAAAAATATTCCAAATAATTCAAAGTGAAGTATTTGACACCCAAATAAATAAAGAAAACCTAATGAAAAGGTTTTGTGAAAATTGAAATTAAAAAAGGGTTAAAAATATATTTGATATTAATGAATTTAAAACAAGGGCTTTGTTTTAAATAATTAAAAGAACCTAAAAAGAATAAAAGATTTATTCCAAAATTGACTTCAGAATGTACTATTAATCAGTATTTGAATACACATAAATTTTGGTTGAAGTTTGAAATCAAATTGTTGTTTGAAAAGATAAAACAAAATCAAAATAGAATAATAGAAATGGAAAAAGAAAAATGATCAGAACAAAAAAAATAGCAGAAGCCAGCCCAACCCAGCAGACACAGCCCAACTAACCTAACCCAACTGGCCCAGCAGCCCACTCCCTCTCACCCCCGAGCGAAATGTTTCCTACACGAGAAACTAACCCGCACCTCACTGACTTTACGGCCCCACGGTATACCTCACTCGCTCGCTGACAACACGGTCCCACCGCCAGCTCATCATCCCCAACCTCGCGCTGACCATGCCCCTCTCTCCCTCTGTAGTTTCTGGTTCGATTCAAAGCGTGTAAATTCGTTTAAATGACGCAGTGATTCCGCCCCCAGACCATTCTATCTACATATCCTTCCTCTCCTCTCCATTCCCCCCTAGACGCCACACCTTGAGAGCCCCCAGGCTGCACGAATCCTTGCTCGAACCCTCTCTCTCTCCGGCAAGCTCCGGTAGGAATTCCGGCGAGCCCAGTTAGTCCTCTGCCCCCTGGAGCACACGAGCGTGATCCCCAGCCTCTTGCGCATCTCCCTGTGCTTCCCGTTCATCCGCGCGAACACTGTATCCTCGGCAACAACCTCGACAGAGCACCGCCGCCGTTGACAACAACTCCGTCGACCTCTCCCCGGTAATACCGACCTCCCCTTCCTCTCTAAATGATACCCCTATGCTCTCCTATCTCACGCGCGTCTAACAGACCCTCTGCTTCGCTCTCCCGTGCCTTGTAGCCTCGCCCCCGTCGACAACCGTGCGAGCCCGAACCAGAGGACAACTCCGGCGAGCAATTACATTCGTCCTCGTGCGCCCCCTGCCTCCTCGCCAACACGTTGAGCATCAGCAACAGACGGCAAACCCGGTGAGCCCCCTCTCTCTCTTTCTTGTTTCCTGCATCGCCGGCTACGCCACTACCAGGCCGCCGCCGCCGCGCGTCAGACTCCAGCGCCGCCAGTTCTAGGTCAGAGCACTAAGGGCCGTTGGATCTTGATCCCGTGGCGTAGACAGAGTCACTTAAACGAAGGGTACGAGCTCATCTGCACCGTTCAGTCTCACTTAGATCCAACGCACCTCGTAGCGCAATCCAACCGAATCGGTACAGACCAATAGCAATGCGACGCGTGGCATGTGTGTTGTTTTAAAAACAGAATTTGATCTATTAGATGATCAAATTTGTAAATTGCATAACTTTCAAACAACACGTCCAAATTTTGCAAATTTTATATCAATGGAATCAGCAATACAAGCATTTTCCAACCATGCACTTTGTTTAATGAATTGTTTCTGGAAAAATGATTGTTTTTGCAGAAACTTGTGTAGGCATAATTTGAATACAAAAATTGTTCTAGATATATTTTTAAGGTGAAATATTTGCAAAAAGGATTGTTTTGAACCTACAGACCATAGGAACCAACTTATGGATTTAAAAATGTATTTTGTGAGGTTAAGGAATAAATATTTGAATTAGCACATTTCTAGTCAAATAAAAATATTGTTTATGGTTTAAAAATGATTTTGGAGAAAAACCTTTGGGAAATGTTTTTATTTAAACTCTCTGACCCTAAACACAAGGTTTTATGATTTAAAAATATAATTTGTAAACCCTATAAAAATTATTACTTTGCTAAAGGCATTTTCAACCACATAAAATATTGATTTTGGTTCAAAAATGGTTTATAGGTAAAAAAATTTGCAAATGGTTTTGCCACTTCTATAAAATGACAAATAGATGTTTTAGAATATTTATAACCTATTAGAAACCACTTTTGTAAATAAAACAATCTTTAGCATGCTTGCATGCATTGCTTTGTTTCTATTATTTTATGTGATGTTTGCTTGAATGGTAGGTTGAAATTCTGCCTTGCTTGATTGAATTTTAGTGATTTGAAGAGTGTGAATATTGCAAGATCAAGGAGTGAACCTATATTCTCTACCAAAAAGGCAAGTGATGCTTCATACTTTTGTCCCATTATTTCCACTATGCATTAGTGATATTTCTAAGTAGGACTTGCATAGAATTTTTGCTAAGTATAAACTATGCCATGGGAAATCCTAGTAGATGAAACCTTAGTAGAAGTTTCCTAAGTTAAGATTCCTACTACTATTATGCTTAGCCTAGCTAGTAGAAAACAAGGGTGGATTATATTTCATGCTATTTAATATTTCTAAGTCAAGGACTTGTGTTTTGTTTAATAAAACAACTAAGTGAATGAATCACCTGGGTGGAATGGAAGGAATGGTTTGTGTTGAGTGGTTATACAAGGCCCATTTCTATGGTTTACCTTGTGTATCTCACTTGTGGATGGCCACCCAGGAACAAAGAGATTTGAGATGTCAAATGTTGAGAAGCTTCAAGTGCAGCCACTTGGCATTATGGGCTCTGCCTGGATCATATAGGTTGCAATAACTTAGCCAAATGGACAATTGGTGGTAGGGGATTTATAGGTTGGAGCGCGTCCATTCTGGTCTAAGGGAAGGCTTCTGAAATATCTTGTCTTGGTGAAACCAAGTCTTGTGGGGAAAGTGCAACACCTCTGTAGAGTGAAAACTCTAAGTCCTTAGCCATGTCCATCGTAAAGGACAATTTGAGCATGAAGACATGGAAGCTATAAAGAATCTCCTCATCCAAATTTCTAAGTTAAAAACTTGTGGTTGAACAAGGGTTGAAGGATCACCAATTTCTATTGGGAGATGCCTTGGGTGTTTTTGTCAAGCAAAATCTTAGTGTTTTTCAAAAGATAAGGAAAATCTATTTTTGAGCAAAGCAAGACTAAGCTCCACTTAGCCAAATGCATATAGATGATAGACTCCACTATATTACCATATTATCACTTGCCAATACAATTCAAATGTATTGACCCTTGTGGCTGTAACTTATTATGTTGCAGGATTTGTTTGATGTTAGTGAGATGTGTTGATTAGGATTACAAGTCTACAACCAACATGATTGCCTGTGGCACTTGCCGTTGGCGTCGAGGTGTACGAGGCACGACATATCACGATACTCCTCGTAGGTTTGGGGAACACGGAGCGGCGCCTAAGTGGTTTCACTTCCTCGCTGCTGCCCATTACCAGCTCCCCTTCCTCGTCCACGTTGTTCGCCTTCTCCTCGTCCTGCAAAAGTCATAGCGACCATGTCGGTAGATTGCTTTTCTTCTGGAGCGGTTTTCCGTGTTGTACTGCTGTTCCTCCGAGCTTGAGTTGGAACGGCCATTGCCAGCAAGGAGCTACGAGCGTCGTCGTCGGCAGCTGTGAACTCACTAGCCAACTGAATCATCTGGTTCAAGTCAAGCTGGTGATTGTCCTGCAAGCGCTTCAGCTTATGTCGGAGCAGCGTGCCCCTTTCCAACCCATCGATGAAGGCGGCCATGGCGGTCTGAGCATGCACTCCTGCGCAGGAATTCTTCATGTGCACCAACGGGAGAGGTAGGCGCGAGATGTCTCGTCTTTCTCTTGCACGGACCGCTGTAGATCACCTACGGTGCAGGGATGCTTGTATGTACCCTCAAAGTTTTTGGTGAACGCTTCTTGCATGTCCAGCCAGTTGTAGATAGATTTCTCCGGCAAGTCGTCGATCCATTGACGGGCCGTGCCTACCAACATTAATGGGAGGTACTTGACAGCGATGTTGGGGTTGCCTCAGGCAATCTCCACCGTGTTGCCGTAGTCCTGCAACCATGTGGCTGGCGTGCACATGTGTGATCATCCACCACCCCACACTTCACTTTCCCCTTCTTCTTCCTCCTTAGATCTAGTCGGGATCCTTCTCCTTCCCACCTCAATTTATCCACTCATTCACCATTTTTATCATGTAGAACTTGCCTTGGATGTTACATACATAATAGAGGAAGCTCTCTGGTCTCTCATCTTTCTCCGGTCTCGCGCGCGCACCTCTCCTTTCCATCTTCTCGCGATCGATCTCTAATCTCCGTAAGTTGTCCATGTAAGGATGTGTTCATGTGTATATGGATGATATGCTCATACGTATGTAGATGATCGATGCTCATGATGTGTGTATGGAGATGATCTCGATGGTCATGTGTGTGTATATGGAGAGTATAGATGATGCTCATGCATGTGTGTATGGATAGGATAATGATATGTTCATGTGTGTATGGATCGGTCTCTCTCTCTCTTGTGTTTGTGTGTGAACAATTTGTCATTTGTTTTGCCAAAATGTTGATTCATTTCCATTTTGGCAAGACTTTGGCATTTCGCAAAGGTCCTAATTTTAGGATAGGTCATGCCGAAATTTTCTATTGACCATTGCATGCATGCATTCATTATATGGTTCTAATAGACTTCTAATTGTACCGTGTACACCGTGTAGGCAAAAATGGTCCGCATAATGAGAGAAGGCATTGTGGCTAGATTTTTGAAATGTGTGACGGCCGACATGATACGAAATAACAAGACGGATATAAGATGTCCGTGCAGAAGATGCAAACTCAACTAGGTGATCGACCCGATTCCGGGAATCTGCAGGCGCACCTGCTCCGCCATGGTTTCATGGATGGATACACTCGTTGGATAAGTGATGACGAAGATGATGGAGACGGTGAAGGTGGGAAACATGACGATGATCATCATCACGGCAAGAATGGGCGAGATGATGAAGAGTCTCCTGGAGATGGTGAAGGTGCGGAAGCAGACCGGGATGATGATGATCTAGATGTCGGAGGAGGAGACGACGATGGAACAACGTCAAGCTGGGTGCGGGACCCTTATGTGCAAGAGCTGCTTCTCAAGCAGACGAGTAACGCCAGGGCTGCCGCTAGAGAGAAAGCCAAGCTTGCGCAACTTGAGAAAGACGCGGTTACTCCATTGTATGAAGGATGCAGGCCCGATGATACCCGGTTGAATGTAACACTCAAGGGCTATGGAGATGAAGGCAAAACACAAATTGAGCGACGCAAGCTTCGACGATATGATGGCATTCTGGCACGATCGTCTCCCGGAGGGGAACACATGTCCAACTAGTATCGAGGACGCCGAGAAAATCGTCTGTCCTCTCGATCTACCGCACGTTAGATATCACGTATGCATCAACGATTGCATCATTTATCGGGGCGAGGACACGGAGAAAACGACATGTCCGGTGTGCGGCGTGAGTCGATACAAGAAAGGGAAGAAAGCACCTCGAAAAGTGGTATGGTACTTTCCTATCACTCCTCATCTGCAGCGCTATTTCGTGGACCCTAAGGAAGCGAAGCTCATGTGATGGCATGCGGAAAGGAAGAAGCCAGGAGATGACGATGATGACCTCGAAAAGGATGAGCTGCCGACGCACCCTTCAGATGCTAGCCAGTGGAAAGCATTGGACCTTGAATTCCTAGAATTCAGTGGAGATTCGAGGAACATCAGGCTTGGTGCGAGCACAGATGGACTCAATCCGTTCGGTAGCCAGAGCAGCACGCACAGCACTTGGCCCGTGTTTGTATGGATGTACAACCTCCCTCCATGGTTGTGCATGAATAAGAAGTACATACAAATGAGTATGCTAATTCAAGGGCCGAAACAACCTGGTACCGACATCAATCTGTATCTCGGGCTGTTGAAAGAGGAGATAGCCACGTTATGGGAATCTGGAGCCAATACTAATGACGCCGTCGCACAAGATTATTTCACTATGAAAGCCGTGTTGGTTACTACGGCAAGACTATCCAGTTATGTATATCTCGGGGCAGTTTATCCAAGGATTCTGTGCATGCATTAGGTGCATGGATAACACAAGCTATCTCCAACTAGAGAAAGATCCAGGGTCTTCGAAAATCGTTTTCATGGTGCACCGGAGGTGGCTCGGCAAGAATGATCCATGGAGAAAATGTGGAGACCTGTTCGATGGCAAATCCAAGACCCGAGGAATCCCAGAGTGTAGGAGCAGCGAAGAAGTGGAAGAGTTGCTAAAAAACTGGAAATATTGTCCTAAGCCTGGAAAGAAGCGAAAGAGGCAGCAAGACAAGCCGCTGATGAAGGTATGGAAAACAAGGTCTGTTTTCTGGGAGTTGCCATACTGGAAGTTTCTCCGCACGCCTCATAGCCTCGACATCATGCATATCACGAAAAACATGTGTGAGAGTCTGGTCTCCACCATAATCAACATGTCAGATAGGACGAAAGATGGTCCGAAAGCAAGGCACAACCTGATATTCATGGGTATCAGGAAGGAGCTTCACGGAGGACGCACTACTCCTGATGATCAGGAATATGACGATGATCATGAGTCGGAGACGACACAAGGTTGTCGGAAGGGTAAAAAGTTCAATAAGAACGAATATTACTACCCTCCTTTTTGCTTCACTCTAAGCCAGGATGAGATCAAACAGTTTTTCAAGTGCCTTCTAGGAGTCAAATTTCCTTACGGCTACGCGGGCAAGATAAGCAGATACCTAGACGAGGCGAAGCAGAGGTTCAGTGGCATGAAGTCTCACGACTGTGCCGTGCTAATGACGCAGGTACTTCCGGTTGCACTAAGAGGGATAATGGACGAGCACGTCCGTGAAACGTTTATTGGCCTCTGCAAGTTTTTAACGTCATCTCTAGGAAGTCGATTGGCATGAATCAGCTCGGGAGGCTACAGGAGGAGATCGTGGTGATACTATGCGAGCTTGAGGTCTACTTCACACCCGCATTCTTCGACATTATGGTGCATCTGCTGGTCCATGTCATGGAGGACATCGTCCAACTCGGGCCGATGTTCCTCCGCAGCATGATGGCGTTCGAAAGGATGAACGGACACATCAAAGGATATGTTCGCAACAGGTCCCGTCCAGATGGAAGCATAGCCAAGGGCTTTCTGGCCAAAGAGTGCATCTCTTTCTGCATGAATTATCTAGACATCGAGAACCCTGATGGATCTGGCCATTTATTTTTATATACCTAGTAATGATCTTTATGTGCTTGTTGTGCTGGTAATGTGCTGGTAATGTACTGGCTGTGCTGGCTGTTCTTGTGCTTGTACGAAGCACTTTATTATATCGTGTATGCAGGTTCTTGTATGAAATGAGTCCCGATTTTTGCCGGAATGTTGATTAACTTCCGTTTCGGCAGAAATCGGGCACTCCTAGTTTAAGAAAATTAGCAAAGGTCATGCCGGATTTTTCCATGCATTTAACCAATTATTTGTTTTTTATTAGTGCAAAGATGTGTGACAACGACGAGGCTGGATGTTCTAAGCGCATCAGCGCTGAAGAAGAACTCATACCTCCGAATAAACAATTGACATTCTGGGAGGCTGTAACACCCTCTGAATCGGACCTATGCAAGTTTGAGCAAAATTCGCCAAACCCGCATAGAAACGATTCAAAGGTGCCCACCAGGCACTTTCGTGCGGGTGGAATACGAAGTAATAACATTACACAACAGTCCTCGATGGGACCCACAGAACAGATATATATACAACAGCGACTCATAGAGTCAAGAATACAAAGATACGGTACAAAGATCCAAATCACCTTGAAAACGATAGAGCGTCCCGCTACGGACAAGATGCAAATGGGGCTAAGAGCCCTGAAGAATAACCAATGGCGTCCATAACGCCGTGCCAAGCCGGAAGGGTAACCCTGCTAATGACGTCGATCCCAAAACCTGCTTAACAAAGGGGTGCCGACAAAGGGCAAAGCAGAAAACAAAGAAGGAGCGTCAGTACTGAGGCCAGTACACGGCGAGGCTAGAATTCGGCGGTCCTCGCCTACATAGGTATGGTGGATCAAGCAGCGTGGCTTGCACTAAACAATCTATAGAGACTCGATACAACCGGCGGTTATCGAGAGGGGTGAGAATGACCTATCCGGATCCAACTGAAGCTAACACCAAACAAACCCATCCCGGGTTTCCCCTCGAGACCAAACGAGGAAGTCAACCGAGGAACTCACACGGTTGGCGCTTTACTTATTCGATTATAGTTATGCACTTACTAGTCAGGTTTAGATAATCGTCCTGATAAAATAAGCAGTGGGCAATTTTAGTTAATCATTCCGTTTTAGTTGTAACTCTTACTAATCAGATACATTTAACATGAGATAACCCATAAACCCAGCAGTTGTTGGTACTTTTATTCAGCCAATTCGTTGTAGTGGCAATACTTACTAGTCAGTTACATTTGTCGCAAGCGACAATCAAACAAGCAATTGTGGGCAGTATTAATTATCCATTCCATTATAGTAAGGCTGATTACTAGTCATTATAAGTCAAATTTATAGCAGTAAACTTTAGTTATGCTTGTCTATGATCGAGATACTGTGCTCCAAGTCGTCCATATCCGCGGACACGGCTTTCAGAAAGTTTTTACCCGGCCGGGGTGCACCAATAGCAACACACACTCGATCAGCCTCGGAAAAACCAAATCAAAACCCAACGAGGCCTTCACGACAAAGCAATCACAGGATTCAGAAATATTTCAGGGGGCCACCCCTTAAGTAGAATCCGCAACGGAGTAAGCAAGCTCCGAGACGGCCTCAAGGTGCTGGGTATACGGCTGTGAACGACTGGGAACCCCAAACGGGGCTTGTCGACCGCGAATCGTGTCCCGATCCTAAAGATGCAAAGTGCAGTACTCGCACAATCGTAAATAAAGCGTAGCATGGCATAAGTACAGGATAGTAAAAACACCTCAAACTAGTTTGTGGCCCCAAGAAATAATAATGAATCAAGCTCTGGCTCAGGGGGGTCCCATATACCTCCCGGATGTGGATAGCGCGATAAATCAAGGAACAGGTATCAAGTACTCGGGGTCTTACAGGACACAAGTGCTCGAAACCAAATATTATCTATCACCCACCGATGCCTCCGCTTATTCAATTTTAGTTGTTAAACAGAAAGTAAAGTGAACAATAAGTAAAACTAGGATCATCTCCAACATCAACATGCGGCAATACATCAAGAATCGTGGCATATGACACACATCAGCACTTGAGCAAGCAACTACGACGCAAGTCCAACTATCTACCAAACAACAGTAATAGGATGTGTCCAAGGCAATATAGGGCTGCACGGTATATCAAGGGTACGGAAACTAAAGCATCGCAACACGTATAGCAAAAGATCAACAGAGGGAATAAAGACTATAAAAGTAAGATAGGTAGAAAGAGGGAGATGCTCATGAAAACATTGTTGAAGGTTCCACCAAATCGGGGTAAGCTCACATCAACTCAACGGCCTTATCCGAAGAAGCAAAACACTAGAAGAAACACGGATGCAATATTTAATACTAAGGCAAAAGATCGGCATGATGCATGCATGATGAATGTCATGGCAAAGGTGATGCAATTAGGTCATATTAAGCGGAACCGGTCCCGACGAATAGTTAGATGGTTCAAGTTATTTAGCTACCCCGCAATTTAAATGTTGTTTAACATGGTAGAAGATAGCACCGGGTTCGCTTCACACATTTAAATGAGGCCAATATAAGGCTAGATTTGCCCGCATATGGGCCCCATATTTAATTATTAGGTGAATCGGCATAAGGCCCCCAAACCACATGATAGGATGCATGCATGAACAATTATTATGCGACAAGTTGTTATTATATTATAAAATAGGGTATCGAGGAAAAGGGTCACACATTAGGGTTCTCGACGATCTTGTTAGGGTTCCGGTGTTCGGGGTCGGGGTCCAGGGTTCGACGGATCCGGGGTTTGGGGTTCGGCGGAAGCGTTCTCGGACTCCGGGGTAGGTCTCGGCGCAACAGGGTTCTCGGCGAGCTCGGCGTCCGGGAGGAAGAACTTGTCGCTCAGAGTCTCGGTGTCGGGGCGCATCGGTTCCTTCCGGGCGGTGTCGTTCTTGTCGTCGGGAAGAACTTGCCGGGTCCCACGGGGTCGATCTTGCCGTTGCCGAAGTACTTGTCGCCTCGGATCCGAGAGGGTTCGGGTCTTCGGATCGGGTAGTTCTTGTCGATGTGCCCGCCGGTAGATCTCAGAGTCTGCCTTTTGTCGGTGGTGAACTTAACCGTTGGTCTTCGGTCCGAAAAGGAGCACTTGGCGCCCGGTTGGCGATCATGGTGTTCCGTGACGGAGATCTCCGGTTCGGTCTTGGCGTGCCTAGAATTCGCCTTCGAGGATCGGTCTTGGCACGGGTTCGCGTCTGATGTCGATCTTGTTGCACGGCTGAAACGGTCTTGGTCCGGAGGCGGTCTTGCGGTCCGCGGCACCTTGGGGTTCGGTCTCATACACCGGATCGGTCTTTAACCGAGGCCTTGGCGGGGACGACCTTCGCCTCGACTGGGTCCGTGGTCCCTCTGACGATCTTGTCGCCTTAGGAAGATCTCGATGCTCGGCGCCGCGTCTGCAAGCATCACCTCGTAAAACCTCGGTATCTCGGCGGAACTCGCGGGTGTAGCAGGTTCGAGGTAGCGCGGCGGTGCGGCCCAGGGATGACGAGGAGGCGACAGCGCAGCAGGGAAGCACGCCGGCTCTGGTTCTGGTTCGCGCAGGGGAACGAGGTGGGGTCGACGGGAAGCAGGCCGAGGCGGCTAGCCCGGCGGAGCGGAGGAAGAGGGTCCGCGCCGAGGAGGCCGTGGTGGCGGGCCGAAGCGATCGCGCTCCGACGAGGCGCGAGACAGCGGCGCGGCTGGGCGAAGCCAGCTGGCGGCGGCCGCTGGGCGACGGGCGCTGCCGAGGCGGAGGCAGCGTGCGGGCGGTGAAGGCGCATCCGCTGGCGGGGCGGAGCCAGAGGCGGGCCGGGAGACGCGGGCGGGCGACGAGCTCGGAGCCGCGCAAGCGGGTCGCGTGGGGACGGAAGGAGCGGCCAGCGGGCGGGAAGAGGGGCAGCGCGTTGGCGAGGGGTAGGCGCAGAGGAGGCGGCTCAGCGGCGGTGGCGGGCGCTGCCGGGGCGAGGTGGCTGAGGGTGACGAGAGGGCGAGGCGTGGGGTGGACGGAGAAGGGGAGCGGTCTGGGAGCCAAGCGGGCTTGGGAGGTGGAGCTGCGGTGGGCGGGATGCGCTGGCGGCGGCAGATGGCGGGCGGGCGGCCATGAGGGGGGTCGAGTAGGGGCGAGCGCGGGGTCGCGCGAGGTGAGCGGGTGGCAAAGGCGTGAGAGAGAGAGATGGAAGGAGGGGGCGACAGGGACAGGTGGTGGGGTCCGCGGGTGGGGATGGCCAAGGCAGGGTGGACCGTCCGGGTCAAGGCAAGTGTGTGGGCCAGTGGGACCGCTGGTCAGGGGCGGGTCCAGCGTGTAGGGTGAGGTTGGAGAGTGGAAAAGAGGTGGAGGGAGGGGTGAGGTAGACTAGGTGGCATAGCCATTGGCTAGGGGAACGGGTAGATGAGGTGGCGGTTAGGATTGGTCCGTGAGGTGGCAGCTGGGTTGGGGTAGAATAGTTGGTGAGACTTAGGATTTAGGGGCCGGTTGGTGGACCGATTTTTATAATCTGGGGCGGTCGTTCGGGTCGGGCTGGCCCGTTCGACTGCCCCTACTAAAATAATTAATAAATTTATTATTACAAACAGGGCTTTTGCAAACCGCTTTGCAAAACAAAATATTCCGGGACCCGGTTTCGTGTTTGAAAAGATGGGGCGTTTGAAACAACTCGGGTTTGCAAAAATAGTTTTATGCAAACTATGCATGATGATGACGATGCAATGCACAAATTCAACGCGATTTTCTAGTAGTGGTTTTGCGGGATGCCACAATTCGACACCACTAACAAGGGATCTCGCCCTCGAGATCCGCCTCATGTACCGGAAAGGAAGGTCGGCGGTCTGATCCTTCGCGCTTCGTGTAGATCTTCGCGACACCACTAACGAGGGTTCCTTCTTCATCTTGAAAACGGCGACACCACCAACAAAGGGTCGTTGTCCACGTTCGTCAAGAGAGCACTCCGGATGAACAACGGACGAAGGTAGGGGTATCAACAAATAAAGCCACCCCTAACTTCCGTGGACGGAGTAAAACTGCTGGATCCACTGATTCGATGTACAAGAGCGAATGATAAGAGTAGTGGTATGGTAGCTACTCCATCCCGCACCCAAACCATTACTCTGCACACAAATAGGTGGATTCTGCAACCAACTCTCGGAATTAGACTGAAGATCTCGACAAGCGAGGTTCGGAACAACGGAGTGATGCAGACCCTGCATCGGATCTGGCATAGACGAGGTCGTCGCGCGGAAAACACCGGAAGGCACAGACAAGGAACAAAGAATGGTACCACAAAGACGGATTCATCGTGCAGCTGGAACACCGATGATAGAACTCCGTTATCGAGGAGGAAGCGAAACTCAAGGTACGATGTAAACCCAACCACGAGAATTCGGACTCAAGAAGGAGAAGAGAGCGGATTCAAAACGCGTAAAGATAAGAGGAGAATAGCAGAGGGTAAGGAGTAAAATCAGACCTAATCAGAACTATCCAACCGATTTTGCAAAATAGTTTTGACACTCTACTTCGGCCGTTAGCTAGGTTATCCTACAGGCTGGACTTGTGGGGTATCGCAACCGCCGAGCTCGATACCATCAGAACACCTCTGACGGACCTATGCAAGTTTGAGCAAAATTCGCCAAACCCGCATAGAAACGATTCAAAGGTGCCCACCAGCACTTTCGTATGGTGGAATACGGGTAATAACATTACACAACAGTCCTCGATGGGACCCATGAGATATATATACAAATGACTCATAGAGTCAAGAATACAAAGATACGGTACAAAGATCCAAATCACCTTGAAAACGATAGAGCGTCCGCTACGGACAAGATGCAAATGGGGCTAAGAGCCCCAAGAATAACCAATGGCGCCCATAACCCCAGGCCAAGCCGGAAGGGTAACCTCGCTAACGACGCCGATCCCAAAACCTGCTTAACAAAGGGTGCCGACAAAGGCAAGCGTAAAACAAAGAAGGAGCGTCAGTACTGAGGCCAGTACACGGCGAGGCTAGAATTCGGCGGTCCTCGCCTACATAGGTATGGTGGACTGAAGCGGCAGCGGCAGCTTGCACTAAACAATCTATAGAGACTCGATACAACTGGCGGTTATCAGAGAGGGGTGAGAATGACCTATCCGGATCCAACCTGAAGCTAACACCAAACAAACCCATCCTGGGGTTTCCCCCTCGAGACCAAACGAGGAAGTCAACCGAGGAACTCACACGGTTGGCAGTTTTACTTATTCAGTTATAGTTGCGGCACTTACTAGTCAGGTTTAGATAATCGTCCTGATAAAATAAGCAGTGGGCAATTTTAGTTAATCATTCCGTTTTAGTTGTAACTCTTACTAATCAGATACATTTAACATGAGATAACCCATAAACCCAGCAGTTGTTGGTACTTTTATTCAGCCAATTCGTTGTAGTGGCAATACTTACTAGTCAGTTACATTTGTCGCAAGCGACAATCAAACAAGCAATTGTGGGCAGTATTAATTATCCATTCCATTATAGTAAGGCTGATTACTAGTCATTATAAGTCAAATTTATAGCAGTAAACTTTAGTTATGCTTGTCTATGATCGAGATACTGTGCTCCAAGTCGTCCATATCCGCGGACACGGCTTTCAGAAAGTTTTTACCCGGCCGGGGTGCACCAATAGCAACACACACTCGATCAGCCTCGGAAAAACCAAATCAAAACCCAACGAGGCCTTCACGACAAAGCAATCACAGGATTCAGAAATATTTCAGGGGGCCACCCCTTAAGTAGAATCCGCAGCGGAGTAAGCAAGCTCCGAGACGGCCTCAAGGTGCTGGGTATACGGCTGTGAACGACTGGGAACCCCAAACGGGGCTTGTCGACACCGCGGAATCGTGTCCCGATCCTAACAAGACAAAGCAGACTGCACAATCGTAAATAAAGCAGTAGCATGGCATAAGTACAGATAGTAAAAACACCTCAAACTAGTTTGTGGCCCCAAGAAATAAGAATGAATCAAGCTCGCTCAGGGGTCCCATATACCTCCGGATGTGGATAGCGCAAAATCAAGGAACAGTATCAAGTACTCGGGGTCTTACGGACACAAGTGGGCTCGAAACCAAATATTATCTATCACCCACCGATGCCTCGCTTATTCAATTTTAGTTGTTAAACAGAAAGTAAAGTGAACAATAAGTAAAACTAGGATCATCTCCAACATCAACATGCGGCAATACATCAAGAATCGTGGCATATGACGACACACATCAAGACTTGAGCAAGCAACTACGACGCCGCAAGTCCAACTATCTACCAAACAACAGTAATAGGATGTGTCCAAGGCAATATAGGGCTGCACGGTATATCAAGGGTACGGAAACTAAAGCATCGCAATACGTATAGCAAAAGATCAACAGGAGGGAATAAAGACTATAAAAGTAAGATAGGTAGAAAGAGGGAGATGCTCGCCTGAAAACATTGTTGAAGGTTCCACCGAAAATCGGGGCGAAGCTCACATCAACTCAACGGCCTTATCTGCGAAGAAGCAAAACACTAGAAGAAACACCGGATGCAATATTTAATACTAAGGCAAAAGATCGGCATGATGCATGCATGATGAATGTCATGGCAAAGGTGCGATGCAATTAGGTCATATTAAGCGGAACCGGGGTCCCGACGAATAGTTAGATGGTTCAAGTTATTTAGCTACCCCGCAATTTAAATGTTGTTTAACATGGTAGAAGATAGCACCGGGTTCGCTTCACACATTTAAATGAGGCCAATATAAGGCTAGATTTGCCCGCATATGGGCCCCATATTTAATTATTAGGTGAATCGGCATAAGGCCCCCAAACCACATGATAGGATGCATGCATGAACAATTATTATGCGACAAGTTGTTATTATATTATAAAATAGGGTATCGAGGAAAAGGGTCACACATTAGGGTTCTCGACGATCTTGTTAGGGTTCCGGTGTTCGGGGTCGGGGTCCAGGGTTCGACGGATCCGGGGTTTGGGGTTCGGCGGAAGCGTTCTCGGACTCCGAGGTAGGTCTCGCAAGAAGGGTTCTCGAGCTCGGCGTCGGGAGGAAGAACTTGTCGCCGTAGTCTCGGTGTCGGGATCGGTTCCTTCCGGCGGTGTCGTTCTTGTCGCCGGAAGAACTTGCCGTCCCACGGGTTGATCTTGCCGTTGCGGCCAGAAGTACTTGTCGTCCTCGGATCCGAGAGGGTTCGGGGTCTTCGGATCGGGGTAGTTCTTGTCGCATGTGCCCGCGAAGTAGATCTCGTAGCCCGTCTTTTGTCGGTGGTGAACTTAACCGTTGGTCTTCGGGTCCGGAAAAGGAGCACTTGGCGTTCCGGGTTGGCGATCATGGTGTTCCGTGACGGAGATCTCCGGGTTCGGTCTTGGCGTGCCTAGAATTCGGTCTTCGAGGATCGGTCTTCGGGTACGGGGTTCGCGTCCGTGATGTCGATCTTGTTGCACCTGAAACGGTTCGGGTCCGTGAGGCGGTCTTGCGTCCGCGCAGACCTTGGGTTCGTCTCATACACCGGATCGGTCTTTAAACCGAGGCCTTGGCGGGGACGACCTTCTCTCCTCGACTGGGTCCAGGTCCCTCTTGACGATCTTGTCGCCTTAGGAAGATCTCGATGTTTCTGGCGTGGCGCCCCGCAAGCATCACCTCAGAAAACCTCGGTATCTCGGCGGAACTCGCGGGTGTAGCAGGTTCGAGGTAGCGCGGCGGTGCGGCCCAGGGATGACGAGGAGGCGACAGCGCAGCAGGGAAGCACGCCGGCTCTGGTTCAGGTTCGCGCAGGGGAACGAGGTGGGGTCGACGGGAAGCAGGCCGAGGCGGGCTAGCCCGGCGGAGCGGAGGAAGAGGGTCTGGCGCCGGAGGAGGCCGTGGTGGCGGGGCCGAGCGACTGCGGCCTCCGACGAGGCGCGGATGGCGCGGCGGGCGAAGCCGCCGGCTACAAGGCGGCGCGCTGGCGGGCGGACGGGCGTCGGCCGAGGCGGAGGCAGGCGTGGCGGGCGTGAAGGCGCGATCCGCTGGCGGGGCGAGCCGGCAGAGGCGGGCCGGGAGACGCTGGGTGCTGGCGGGCGACGAGCCATGAGCTTCCGGGCGGGCGGGTCGCGGGGGACGAAGGAGCGGCCAAGCCATGGGAAGAGGGCGCGGTTGGCGAGGGGTAGGCGCAGGGAGGCGGCTCATGGCGGTGAGCTGGGCGAGGTGGCGCCGAGGGTGACGAGGCGAGGGCGGAGGCGGTGGGGTGGCGGAGGCGGTCTGGAGCCGGCCAAGCGGGCTTGGGAGGTGGAGCTGGCGTGGGCGGGATGCGCTGGCGGCGGGCGAGCAGGCGGCGGAGAGGGAGGGTCGGAGTAGGGGCGAGCGGCGGGGGTCGCGCGAGGTGAGCGGGGTGGGCAGGCGCGCGGCGTGAGAGAGAGAGATGGAAGGAGGGGGCGACAGGGACAGGTGGTGGGGTCCATGGTGGGACAGGCAAGGCAGGGGTGGACCGAGTCCGCGGGCTGGCGTGGGTGGGGCCTGGGTGGGACCAGTCATGGGTCGCAGGCGTGTAGGGTGAGGTTGGAGAGTGGAAAAGAGGTGGAGGGGAGTGGGGTGAGGTAGACTAGGTGGCATAGCCTGATTGGCTAGGGGGGAACGGGTAGATGAGGTGGCGGTTAAGGATTGGTCCGGGTGAGGTGGCAGGCTGGGTTGGGGTAGAATAGTTGGTGAGATTTAGGATTTAGGGGCCGGTTGGTGGACCGATTTTTATAATCTGGGGCGGTCGTTCGGGTCGGGTTGGCCCGTTCGACTGCCCCTACTAAAATAATTAATAAATTTATTATTACAAACAGGGCTTTTGCAAACCGTTTTCGGGCAAAACAAAATATTCCGGGGACCCGGTTTTCGGTGTTTGAAAAAGATGGGGCGTTTGGAAAACAACTCGGGGTTTGCAAAAATAGTTTTATGCAAACTATGCATGATGATGACGATGCAATGCACAAATTCAACGCGATTTTCTAGTAGTGGTTTTGCGGGATGCCACAATTCGACACCACTAACAAGGGATCTCGCCCTCGAGATCCGCCTCATGTACCGGAAAGGAAGGTCGGCGGTCTGATCCTTCGCGCTTCGTGTAGATCTTCGCGACACCACTAACGAGGGTTCCTTCTTCATCTTGAAAACGGCGACACCACCAACAAAGGGTCGTTGTCCACGTTCGTCAAGAGAGCACTCCGGATGAACAACGGACGAAGGTAGGGGTATCAACAAATAAAGCCACCCCTAACTTCCGTGGACGGAGTAAAACTGCTGGATCCACTGATTCGATGTACAAGAGCGAATGATAAGAGTAGTGGTATGGTAGCTACTCCATCCCGCACCCAAACCATTACTCTGCACACAAATAGGTGGATTCTGCAACCAACTCTCGGAATTAGACTGAAGATCTCGACAAGCGAGGTTCGGAACAACGGAGTGATGCAGACCCTGCATCGGATCTGGCATAGACGAGGTCGTCGCGCGGAAAACACCGGAAGGCACAGACAAGGAACAAAGAATGGTACCACAGCAGACGGATTCATCAGGCAGCTGGAACACCGGATGATAGAACTCCGTTATCAGAGGAGGAAGCGAAACCCTGAAGGTACGACAGAAACCCAACCACGAGAATTCCTGGACTCGAAGAAGGAGAAGAGAGCGGATTCAAAACGCGTAAAGATAAGAGGAGAATAGCAGAGGGTAAGGAGTAAAATCAGACCTAATCAGAACTATCCAACCGATTTTGCAAAATAGTTTTGACACTCTACTTCGGCCGTTAGCTAGGTTATCCTACAGGCTGGACTTGTGGGGTATCGCAACTGCTGAGCTCTGATACCACTCTGTAACACCCTCAGAATCGGCCCTATGCAAGTTTCAGCAAAATTCGCCAAACCCGCATAGAAACGATTCGAAGGTGCCCACCAGGCACTTTCGCGGTGGAATACGAAGTAATAACATTACACAACAGTCCTCGATGGGACCCACAGAACAGATATATATACAACAGCGACCCATAGAGTCAAGAATACAAAGATACGGTACAAAGATCCAAATCACCTTGAAAACGATAGAGCGTCCCGCCACGACAAGATGCAAATGGGGCTAAGAGCCCTCAAGAATAACCAATGGCGCCCATAACCCTGCCCGTGCCAAGGAAAGGGTAACCGCTAACGACGCCGATCCCAAAACCGCTTAACAAAGGGTGCCGACAAAGGGCAAAGCAGAAAACAAAGAAGGAGCGCCGATCTGAGGCCAAGACACGCGAGGCTAGAATTCGGCCCTCGCCTACATAGGTATGGTGGATCAAGCGCAAGCGCAGCTTGCACTAAACAATCTATAGAGACTCGATACAATCGGCGGTTATCGAGAGGGGTGAGAATGACCTATCCGGATCCAACTGAAGCTAACACCAAACAAACCCATCCTAGGTTTCCCTCGAGACCAAACGAGGAAGTCAACCGAGGAACTCACACGGTTGGCGCTTTACTTATTCGATTATAGTTGCACTTACTAGTCAGGTTTAGATAATCGCCCGATAAAATAAGCAATGGGCAATTTTAGTTAATCATTCCGCTTTAGTTGTAACTCTTACTAATCGATACATTTAACATGAGATAACCCATAAACCCAAAGCTTGTTGGTACTTTTATTCAGCCAATTCACTAGTGGCAATACTTACTAGTCGATTACATTTGTCGCAAGCGACAATCAAACAACAAGCAATTGTGGGCGTATTAATTATCCATTCCATTATAGTAAGGCTGATTACTAGTCATTATAAGTCAAATTTATAGCAAAACTTTAGTTATGCTTGTCTATGATCGAGATATCAGGCTCCAAGTCGTCCATATCCGCGACACGGCCGTAAAAGTTTTACCCGCCGGGTGCACCAATAGCAACACACACCGATCAGCCTCGAAAACCAAATCAAAACCCAACGAGGCCTTCACGACAAAGCAATCACAGGATTCAGAAATATTTGGGGCCACCTTAAGTAGAATCAGCGAGTAAGCAAGCTCGAGACGGCCTCAAGGTGTGGGTATACGGTCAGTGAACGATCGGGAACCCCAAACGGGCTTGTCGACACCGCGAATCGTGTCCCGATCCTAACAAGACAAAGGTGCGTACCTGCACAATCGTAAATAAAGCAAGAGCATGGCATAAGTACAGATAGTAAAAACACCTCAAACTAGTTTGTGGCCCCAAGAAATAAGAATGAATCAAGCTCGCTCGGGGTCCCATATACCTCCGGATGTGGATAGCGCAAAATCAAGGAACAGGTATCAAGTACTCGGGGTCTTACGGGACACAAGTGGGCGTTCGGAAACCAAATATTATCTATCACCCACCGATGCCTCTGCTTATTCAATTTTAGTTGTTAAACAGAAAGTAAAGTGAACAATAAGTAAAACTAGGATCATCTCCAACATCAACATGCGGCAATACATCAGCAACTGTGGCATATGACGACACACATCAGCACTTGAGCAAGCAACTACGACGCGCAAGTCCAACTATCTACCAAACAACAGGTAATAGGATGTGTCCAAGGCAATATAGGGCTGCACGGTATATCAAGGGTACGGAAACTAAAGCATCGCAACACAGATAGCAAAAGATCAACAGGAGGGAATAAAGACTATAAAAGTAAGATAGGTAGAAAGAGGGAGATGCTCGCCTGAAAACATTGTTGAAGGTTCCACCGAAAATCGGGGCGAAGCTCACATCAACTCAACGGCCTTATCCGCGAAGAAGCAAAACACTAGAAGAAACACCGGATGCAATATTTAATACTAAGGCAAAAGATCGGCATGATGCATGCATGATGAATGTCATGGCAAAGGTGCGATGCAATTAGGTCATATTAAGCGGAACCGGGGTCCCGACGAATAGTTAGATGGTTCAAGTTATTTAGCTACCCCGCAATTTAAATGTTGTTTAACATGGTAGAAGATAGCACCGGGTTCGCTTCACACATTTAAATGAGGCCAATATAAGGCTAGATTTGCCCGCATATGGGCCCCATATTTAATTATTAGGTGAATCGGCATAAGGCCCCCAAACCACATGATAGGATGCATGCATGAACAATTATTATGCGACAAGTTGTTATTATATTATAAAATAGGGTATCGAGGAAAAGGGTCACACATTAGGGTTCTCGACGATCTTGTTAGGGTTCCGGTGTTCGGGGTCGGGGTCCAGGGTTCGACGGATCCGGGGTTTGGGGTTCGGCGGAAGCGTTCTCGGACTCCGGGGTAGGTCTCGGCGCAACAGGGTTCTCGGCGAGCTCGGCGTCCGGGAGGAAGAACTTGTCGCTCAGAGTCTCGGTGTCGGGCACGGTTCCTTCCGGGGCGGTGTCGTTCTTGTCGTCGGGAAGGACTTGCCGGGTCCACGGGTCGATCTTGCCGCTTGCCGGCACTTTGTCGCCCCTCGGATCCGAGAGGGTTCGGGGTCTTCGGATCGGGGTAGTTCTTGTCGCATGTGCCCGCGAAGTAGATCTCGTAGCCCGTCTTTTGTCGGTGGTGAACTTAACCGTTGGTCTTCGGGTCCGGAAAAGGAGCACTTGGCGTTCCGGGTTGGCGATCATGGTGTTCCGTGACGGAGATCTCCGGGTTCGGTCTTGGCGTGCCTAGAATTCGGTCTTCGAGGATCGGTCTTCGGGTACGGGGTTCGCGTCCGTGATGTCGATCTTGTTGCACGGCTGAAACGGTCTTCGGGTCCGTGAGGCGGTCTTGCGGTCCGCGCAGATCTTGGGGTTCGGTCTCATACACGGATCGGTCTTTAAACCGAGGCCTTGGCGGGGACGACCTTCGCTCCTCGCACTGGGTCCGTGGTCCCTCTTGACGATCTTGTCGCCTTAGGAAGATCTCGATGCTCGGCGTCCGTGCAAGCATCACCTCGAAAACCCTGTATCTCGGCGGAACTCGCGGTGTAGCAGGTTCGAGGTAGCGCCAAGGCGCCTGTGGATGACGAGGAGGCGACAGCGCAGCAGGGAAGCACGCCGGCTCTGGTTCAGGTTCGCGTAGGGGAACGAGGTGGGGTCGACGGGAAGCAGGCCGAGGCGGGCTAGCCCGGCGGAGCGGAGGAAGAGGGTCTGCGCCGAGGAGGCCGTGGTGGCGGGCGAGCGACCGCGGCTCCGACGAGGCGCTGGACAGGCGGCGCGGTCGGGCGAAGCCGCCGGCAAGGCGGGCGCTGGGCGGACGGGCGGGCCGAGGCGAGGCAGGCGTGAAGGCGGCCTTGATTGGCGAGGTAAGCCGAAGAGGCGGCTCAGCTGGCGGCGGTGAACGCGCTCGAAGCGAGGTGGCCGGAGGGTGACGAGGCGGCGGGCGGTGGTGGCGGAAGGAGCGGAGTCTGGAGCCGGGCGGGGCTTGGGAGGTGGAGCTGCGGTGGGCGTGGGATGCGCTGGCCAGCGGCGCAGAGACAGCGGCGCGCTATGGAGAGGGGGGTCGGAGTAGGAAGCGGCCCAGCGTGAGTGTGAGGTGGGCAGGCGCGCGGCGTGAGAGAGAGAGATGGAAGGAGGGGGCGAGGGAGTGGTGGGGTCCAGGTGGGGCAGGGCAAGGCAGGTGGGACGAAGTCCAAAGGGCTGGCGCGTGTGGTGGGCCAGTGGGACCATGGTCGTATGGGTCGGCCAGGCGTGTAGGGTGAGGTTGGAGAGTGGAAAAGAGGTGGAGGGGAGTGGGGTGAGGTAGACTAGGTGGCATAGCCTGATTGGCTAGGGGGGAACGGGTAGATGAGGTGGCGGTTAAGGATTGGTCCGGGTGAGGTGGCAGGCTGGGTTGGGGTAGAATAGTTGGTGAGATTTAGGATTTAGGGGCCGGTTGGTGGACCGATTTTTATAATCTGGGGCGGTCGTTCGGGTCGGGCTGGCCCGTTCGACTGCCCCTACTAAAATAATTAATAAATTTATTATTACAAACAGGGCTTTTGCAAACCGTTTTCGGGCAAAACAAAATATTCCGGGGACCCGGTTTTCGGTGTTTGAAAAAGATGGGGCGTTTGGAAAACAACTCGGGGTTTGCAAAAATAGTTTTATGCAAACTATGCATGATGATGACGATGCAATGCACAAATTCAACGCGATTTTCTAGTAGTGGTTTTGCGGGATGCCACAGAGGCGGCCCAGCGGCTAGAAGACGATGAAGAATACCATCCTTCAGAGAGCGAGGATGATGAGATGGAAGACGCGGAGGAAGAAGCCGAAGGAACGGCGGGTGATGAAACCACTGATGGCAGCGAGGGCACCTGGAGTGGTAGCAATCCTCCTAAGAAGAATAAGAAGCCGAAGGAACGGCGCCCGAACACGGTCGGCACCGTCAGGGAGGAAATTACTGAAGTGAGCCCATCAGGGGTTCCTTTGGATCCCGCCCTTGTCGTCAAAGGGTACGGTGGGCAAGTGGCGGCGATCACCCGGACAACCATCTCGATCAACACCGAGAATCTCCGGCATAAAGATAATGGCCACTTGCGCACACTCTTCTTCGAGAAGCTGCACGCAAGATACAAGTTCCCCGCTAAGTATTAGAACACAAATTATCATGGGAACAAAGTAAAAAAATCCGCCCTCACAAAGATGAGCACCGCCCTGGCCAGCTGGAGAACCCGAATAAAGAAGAAGATCTATAAAGAAGGAAAGAGTCTCGAGGAGATCCAGAAGATTGACCCACAGATCACCGAAGATCAGTTCCGGGAGTTCAAGGAGAGGTGTAAATCCGAAAGAGCCCTGGCCAATAGTAATCGAGGAAAGGTGCTGCAGGCGATGAATATAGGTCATCACCATCTTGAATCTGGTGGATACAGAACCGCGGAGGCCAAATGGAATAAGGAGGACGAAGAGTATAGATCCAAGGGGATAGAAAACCCCTTTGCGAAATTCGAACCCGGGCAGGTTCGAAACTTCATCAGGGCCCGTTACCATGTGGACCCAAAAACCAAACAACTCACCGCGGATCCTGCGGTGAAGGAATTCGAGGAAATTGTGGTAAGTAATCTAATTACCGCAGATCAACTCGATTGCATTTTAATCGATGATCTAAATGATTCACTATTACTTCTTCTGCAGGAGGAGGAAATAGTTGCTAGTCATGGATCCCAGGGTTCCTCATCCCAGGTGTCGACGGCGGCCACCCGGTGGGTTAACCCTTTTAACAGGGCGATGAACCGGGCCAAGAAAATAGAGCCGGTTACGAAGAAGCCGTCGTCGGCTGGCCGTCTGGCCGGCCTCGGGGGTAAGAATTGGGTGGATCATTTTGGTCCACCGCCGAGGACGCATGTGGCGCCGTCGGGAAGGAGCGAGGAGGGAAACCGCGAGGTTCAAGAACTTAAGGAACAAGTGGCGCGGATCCCGCAGATCGTCCAAGACAACCTGGCAATCACCCTCACGTCCTTCCTGCCTACCTTGGTGGAGTCAATAGCGAACTAGAGTGCGGGTGGTCGAGTAGGGCCGTGCCCGATTCCAAGCATGCTCAGCAGCCACTCGAACAACGCGGCGCCGACGAATTCAGGCAAACTACATGTTCGTGACTCTGCCCGCTAGCACAACGGCGCCGCAAGTGTTGGTGACTCCCCCTGCCATCTCCGTGGCGCCGGAGTACATGTTGGTGTCCCCCCCTGCCATCGTTGCGGCGGCACCGGAGCTCCAAGAACCCGGTGGTAGGAAAAATACTGTAAGGTTCCCAACCTTTAATAAGGTATAGATCCCTGTGTTTACAATGCTAGTCCCTGGATCAATAGCTAGCATCCACAGTTAAGTTGTAATATCAAGAAACAAAGGTCATAGTACAACTTTATAACCAGGAATAACATAATTTATTACATATTACATAGCTCATTTGGCTATTACATTACATTGCAGCAGAATATCTATAAGCATGGGGTCCTTCATCTTCAAAGTGCCACAGGCAGACATGTTGGTTGTAGACTTGTAATCCTAATCATTAAACTTCACTAAAATCAAACAAACCTGCAACATAACAAGTTACACCCACAAGGGTCAATACAATTGAATTGTATTGGCAAGTTTCACTACTATGTAGATATAAGTGGATCCTATCATTACATGCATATTTGGCTAAGTAGGGTTTAGTCTCATTTGCAGAAAGCAATATAGTTTTATCCTATCTTTTCAAAATAGTTTTGATCTTTTGTCAAATCTTTCTGAACTTCTTGGAAAACTCCAAGTGCTTCAAATCCCTTGTTGTCACCCTCAAGTTTTAACTTCGAGAAATTGGAATGTCGAGATCTTCCATAGCTTCGGGCCTTAGTTGCTCAGTATTGTCCATAACCGGGGACACGGCTAAGTACTTAGAATTTTGATCTTCTGCAGAAGTTGTACACTTTACCCACATGACACAATCTCATCTTGATGCCACCAGTGGCCACTGGATAAGTACTCACCAAGATGGAGTACTGGCAGATTGAGAATGTGACAAAGTCTTTCCATAGGAGTCCTCCCAATACACAATGCTAGCTTGTCTTCCAGGCACCAATGTAGGGTTCCAAGTTCCCTAGCACAAATCTAGTTAACCTGAAGATGCCAATGCATGGGTCTTCCACTATGTAGTTGACTAAGCCAGAGCCCATTTAGCATGTGGTGGAAGCCACTGTACGAGAAACATGTTCAATCTCTAAGTCCCTGGGTGGTTTCCTTCTAGTGCACAACAAAAAGAGATTGCCATATAAACATGGTTCCTTTTGTTGCCACCTAGTCCAACCTTGAGTATCCTTGTCCATCCAGGTGGTTCATTGAGTACTTGTTTTATTATATAAAACATATATCTTTTCAACTCTTTATATAATCATATCATGTATCCCATCCCAATATATAGCAGGGCTAAGCATACTATAACTACAATGTTTCCACTAAGGGAAATATATGGGTATCCTATTAGGATTTAGCATAGCATAAAATATAGTAAACCTTATCATGCATGTTTCAAAAATCCACTAAGTGTAATGAAAATAATAGGACTTGGATGATAGTGTCACTTGCCTTTTTGGTAGGGAATGTTGGTTCACTTCTTGATCTTGATAATATCACACTCTTCTAACTTCACTACAAATCAATCAAGCAAACATAGATTCAACTAGCATTCCAACCAATATTCAAACAATTTATCACACATAAAATAACATGAACAAGGTCATGCATGCAAGCATGCAAAAGATAGTTTTATTTACACTTGTGGTTTCTACTAGGCTCTAAACATTATAAAGTTCAAAGTGGTCATTTACTAAAGTGGTAAACCATTTGCAAAAGGTTTTATCTATAGATCATTTCTAAATCAAATCTATATTTTATGTGGTTGAAAATGCTTTTATCAAAGCAATAATTTTGTGTTGCTCATCAAATAAGTTTTTAATTCACAAAACTTGATGTTTAGGGTCAGAAGGTTTGAATCAAAACATTTCCTAAAGGTTTTACTCAAAAATCAATTCCATAACAAAATCAATATTTTTATTTGACTAGAAATGAGTTAGTCCAAGTATTTATTCCTAAACTTTCACAAAATTCATTTTTAAATCCATTAGTTGGTTCCTAGGGTCAGTAAGCTCACAACAAACCATTTTGCTAAGATTTCACAATAAAAATTTATCTAGAACAATTTTTATATTCAAAATAAGCCTACACATGTTTCTGCAAATTCAACCAATTTACCAGAAGCAAAACATTAAACAAAATATATGGTTGCAAAGTACATGTTCTACTGATTCTATTGATATAAAATTTGCAAATTTTGGACATGTGGATCAAAAGTTATGCAATTTACAAGTTTGCACATAAATCAGATTCAGAATTTTTGTTTTAAATCAAACTAGTGCCACGCGGTGTGATACTATTGGTTGGTACCGCTTCGTGCGGATCATACACTGAGGGTCGTTGGATCTAATGCGAATCGCACGGCACATATGCTCTCATACACATTCGTTTAAGTTGTTCTGTCTATGCCACAGGATGAGGATCGAACGGCTCACGCGTGTTCGACCAGAGATTGGCAGCGTTGCGACGGTGGTTGGCGGCGGTGTGGTCAGACGTGGACGGTGCCGGCGATTTAGGAAGCAAGGGTGATGGGGAAGGGATTTACCAGGTTCGCCTTGCTTCGCTGATGCTCAATGTGGTCGTCGCTTGTCGAGGGGCGCTCCGTGTGGACGGCAATCGCTCGCCGGAGTTGTCGCAGCGTCAGGCACGTTCTGTTTGTCGTCGGAGGCGAGGATGGAGGGCACCCTAGGACAAAAGGGAGACACCGTTAGGTTCGCAAGGGCATGGTGATCATTATAGTGTCCACGGGGAAGAGAGGGGCGGTCGGGTTTACCAGGGAGACGTCGCTGCAGTTGAAGACAAACGGCGGCGCTGGCTCTGGGAAGACGTTGCTAAGCTCACGGTGCTCGCGCAGATGAACGGAAAGCATAGGGAGATGCGCCAGAGGCTGCGGATCACTCTCGCGTGAAGCAGAGCTTGCGGGGGTGAGGGTGCTGGCCGGAATCGGAGAAGAGGTTCGTCGGAGCAGTGAGGGCGCGGGCTCGAATTGGGGCAGCCTAGAGGCTGCGGGGAGAAGCTGCTTGGGGGGAAAGAGAGAGCGTAGAGGGGCGCTTACGGGGGCGTGATCACTGCAGGGAATTATGTGGCCATTTACGCGTATTGATGCCGACAGTAACTCGGCGGCAACGGCAGGGGCGTGGTTTGGGGGTTGAAGACGACGGTGAGGTGGCGGTGGGACCTGTCTGTCAGCGAGGTGGAGGGGGAAAAAGTGGGGCCTGCCTGTCTTGTGTCTGTGTGGGTGGGAGTGTGGGTGAAAAACGTTTCGTGCGTGGGGTTTAGTTGGGCTGGACTGGTGGGATGCTGGGCCGATTGGGTTGTTGGGTTGGGTTTGGTCTGATTTATTTTTTTATACAGAATGTCTTTTTCTTTTTCTATTTGATTTTCTATTTTGATTTTATTCAAAAAATTCAGACACTCAAATCAATTCAAACCTTTGCCAAACTTTGTATAATTTTTAGTTTTGTTTAACAACACAAACCAAAGTCCAAAATAAAATAATACTTTTATTCTTTTAGGATCTATTTAATATTTAAATAAAATAGTCCTTAGTTATTAATTCAAATAGGTTTTGATTTATTAAAATCTCCCTTTGAATTCTAAATATTATCAAAACCAAAATTAGTAGGTTTTATTTGAAAATATAAAATACTTGGAAAACTTGTTTAAAATAATTTAACAAGTTTTAATGTTTAATTAAAATGGCAAAGCCTTTACTTTAATAAAATTGGATATTAATAAATCCTCATTATTTTATTTAGATAATCTTTTACTCTTTTTATCAAATAGAAATATATTATTTCAAAAGCTTGGCCAAGATTTAATTTGGCTCTATAAAATAATCCTTATTATTAATTTCTACCTTTTCATTTGAAACCCAAATCTCTTTATTGGAAATATCAAAAAATAGTGATTCCCATTATTAAAACTTTCTTTATTAATTGCTTATCTTTTTAAATCCCTTTAGGATTTATTTGATCAAAATAGGTTTGAAGGTTTCCAATTGGAATCAAAAAGTTTCTTCTCACCCTGAAATTCAACAAAGTTTTATTTTGTTCATTTATTTTTCACATAACAAGATTTGGAAAATCTTGGGATGTGACAGGCTACAACCCTTAAAATAAATCTCGTCCCGAGATTTGGGAAGGCTAGGGTTACAAGTAGGCTCAAAGCATCTAGGGTGCTACCAGCCTTAAAATAAAGTCTCATAGGGTTACATTGATGGTTCACTTGACTAAAAGTTCAACACAATATCCAGACAAGGAATCCTTATTTGCCTCTTCTGAGTTAATTAGTTTCTGACATCCACTTCTTCTATCTGTTCAAAGTTTCCATCCATATCAATGTGATTCACATGTCCTTTCTGGGTCACATTGGAGTCATTTCCATTGGCTCTTCTAGCATCCTTATTCTTTTTCTTCTCAGGACAGTCTGATACATAGTGTCCAAGTTCCTTGCAGTTATAGCACTGCAACTGGCTAATGTCTTTCTTCCTGAAAGTGTCTTGTTGATTCTAACCAAGGTCATCTCCATTGTCAGTATCATTTTCATTATTCTCACTTCCATTGTTGTTGTGGTGATACTGAGGTGATTCAGAATCTTCATTGCTCCTTTTGAATGAATGTTTCTTCTTTGATGATCCTGAATGATTCTTGAGTTTATGCTTCCTCTTTCTGTTCTCAACTTGATTCATCTTGTTTTCCAAAATGGTGGCTTTGTCACAGAGTGATTGATAAGTTGGGACATAGGCAACAGCTAGCTGCAGGTTCAACTCATCATTAAGTCCTTCAAGAAATTTTTCTTTTCTCTTAGCATCTGTATCAACTTCATCTGGTGCATAGCGTGCCAGATTGTTGAATTCTTCAATATACTCAGCCACACTAAGGTGACGCTGTTTCAGATTGTGAAACTCCTTTTTCTTCAAGTACATCACTCCAGGTGAGATGTGAGTTGTACGAAAACCATCCTCAAAAATAGCCCAAGTTACATCTTCAAGGGTAGTGGTGATCTGAAAGTTGTCCCACCATGTTGCTGCTGGTCCTTCAAGTAGAAATGCTGCAAACCTAACTTTTTCTTCATCGGTGCAGCCAACAGTCACTAGGTCTTTGTTCACTAAACGTAACCAATCATCAGCTTCCATTGGGTCAGTTGTTCCAGAGAACCTTGCAGGCCTTAGTTTCAGAAACTTGGTGAGCATGTCAAGTTCTGGAGGATTATTCTAATTGTTGTTATTGTTGTTGTTGTTGTTCTGATTCTGTATGAGTGTGGTCATCTGTTGCATCAACTGTGTCTGATCTGCCATCATCTGCTGCATCTCAGGGGTGATGTTGTTGTTTTGGTTGGGGTTGGCACGACGAGGAGGCATTTGTTGGTTTGATAGGGATAAGTATTGGTGGATAGGTTTTTAAGAAGTTTTAACACACAACTCAAAAACAACCAAGTTCAATCAAACAATCAAACCATCAAACAATCAACAAGCAACTATCCACTTAACAACTTATGAGCTTAACTCATGAGTTGAAGGAAACAACAAGTTTTCTTGAAAATAATTAACTTAGTATAATCATACCTCATAGGTCAATATGATCTATACTCTAACTTGGTATCCATGTCTTTGGTAGGCAATTCTAATGTCTCTTGATTTTTCACTTGTTGTCCTTAGTGATATCCAAGGTTGAAGTCCTTGGTGGAAATGTTGAAGATGTTGAAGTCATTAAAGTTGAAGATGTTCTTAGCTCATGGTGAAGTCTTTGGCCATGGGATAGGTTTTGTCCATCAAGTTGAAATAGAAGAGATGTAGAGTCAAAACCAAAAATGGTTGAGGAAAGGGTTTACAAGATTGTTTGTAAATAAGTCTTTGGAACAAAAACAACTCCTATTTTTCTAAGGGGTTTTGTCCAATCCTAGGGTTACAAATCCTACAGGCAACACAATGCTCTGATACCATCTGTAAGGTTCCCAACCTTTAATAGGGTAGAGATCCCTGTGTTTACAATGCTAGTCCCTGGATCAATAGCTAGCATCCACAGTTAAGATCTAATATCAAGAAACAAAGGTCATAGTACAACTTTATAACCAGGAATAACATAATTTATTACATCTTACATAGCTCATTTGGCTATTACATTACATTGCAGCAGAATATCTATAAGCATGGGGTCCTTCATCTTCAAAGTGCCATAGGCAGACATGTTGGTTGTAGACTTGTAATCCTAATCATTAAACTTCACTAAAATCAAACAAACCTGCAACATAACAAGTTACAGCCACAAGGGTCAATACAATTGAATTGTATTGGCAAGTTTCACTACTATGTAGATATAACTGGATCCTATCATTACATGCATATTTGGTTAAGTAGGGTTTAGGCTCATTTGCACATAACAAGTTACAGCCACATGGGTATCCTATTAGGATTTAGCATAGCATAAAATATAGTAAACCTTATCATGCATGTTTCAAAAATCCACTAAGTGTAATGAAAATAATAGGACTTGGATGATAGTGTCACTTGCCTTTTTGGTAGGGAATGTTGGTTCACTTCTTGATCTTGCTAATATCACACTCTTCTAACTTCACTACAAATCAATCAAGCAAACATAGATTCAACTAGCATTCCAACCAATATTCAAACAATTTATCACACATAAAATAACATGAACAAGGTCATGCATGCAAGCATGCAAAAGATAGTTTTATTTGCAAAGGTTGTTTCTACTAGGCTCTAAACATTATAAAGTTCAAAGTGGTCATTTACTAAAGTGGTAAACCATTTGCAAAAGGTTTTATCTATAGATCATTTCTAAATCAAATCTATATTTTATGTGGTTGAAAATGCTTTTATCAAAGCAATAATTTTGTGTTGCTCATCAAATAAGTTGTTAATTCACAAAACTTGATGTTTAGGGTCAGAAGGTTTGAATCAAAACATTTCCCAAAGGTTTTACTCAAAAATCATTTCCATAACAAAATCAATATTTTTATTTGACTAGAAATGAGTTAGTCCAAGTATTTACTCCTAAACTTTCACAAAATTCATTTTTAAATCCATGAGTTGGTTCCTAGGGTAGTAATCTCACAACAAACCATTTTGCCAAGATTTCACATTGAAAATTTATCTAGAACAATTTTTATATTCAAAATAAGCCTACACATGTTTCTGCAAATTCAACCAATTTACTAGAAGCAAAACATTAAACAAAATACATGGTTGCAAATTACATGTTCTATTGATTCTATTGATATAAAATTTGCAAATTTTGGACGTGTGGATCAAAAGTTATGTAATTTACAAGTTTGCACATAAATCAGATTCAAAATTTTTGTTTTAAATCAAACTAGTGCCACGCGGCGTGATACTATTGGTCGGTACCGCTTCGTGCGGATCACGCACTGAGGGTCGTTGGATCTAATGCGAATCGCATGGCACAGATGCTCTCATACCCATTCGTTTAAGTTGTTCTGTCTATGCCACAGGATGAGGATCCAACGGCTCACGCGTGTTCGACCAAAGATTGGCGGTGCAGCGACGGTGTTGGCGGCGGTTTGGTCAGACGTGGACGGTGCCGGCGATTTAGGAAGCAAGGGTGATGGGGAAGGGCTTTACCAGGTTCGCCTTGCTTCGCTGATGCTCAACGTGGTTGTCGCTTGTCGAGGGGCGCTCCGTGTGGACGACAATCGCTCGCCGGAGTTGTCGCAGCGTCAGGCACGTTCTGTTTGTCGTCGAAGGCGAGGATGGAGGGCAACCTAGGACAAAAGGGAGACACCGTTAGGTTCGCAAGGGCATGGTGATCATTATAGTGTCCACGGGGAAGAGAGGGGCGGTCGGGTTTACCGGGGAGACGTCGCCGCAGTTGGAGACAGACGGCGGCGCTGGCTCTGGGAAGACGTTCCCGAGCTCACGGTGCTCGCGCAGATGAACGAAGCGAGGAGATGCGCGGAGGTGGATCACTCTGTGAAGCGAGCTTGCGGGGTGAGGTCTTGCGAATCGGATCAGAGGTTCGTCGGAGCAGTGAGGGCGCGGGCTCGAATTGGGGCAGCCTAGAGGCAGAGGGGAGGAGCTTCTTGCGGGGAAAGAGAGAGCGTAGAGGGGCGCTTATGGGGGCGTGATCACTGCAGGGAATTATGCGGCCATTTACACGTATTGATGCCGGCAGTAACTCGGCGGCAACAGCAGGGGCGTGCTTTGGGGTTTGAAGACGACGGTGAGGTGGCGGTGGGACCTGTCTGGCTGTAAGGTTCCCAACCTTTAATAAGGTAGAGATCCCTGTGTTTACAATGCTAGTCCCTGGATCAATAGCTAGCATCCACAGTTAAGATGTAATATCAAGAAACAAAGGTCATAGTACAACTTTATAACCAGGAATAACATAATTTATTACATCTTACATAGCTCATTTGGCTATTACATTACATTGCAGCAGAATATCTATAAGCATGGGGTCCTTCATCTTCAAAGTGCCATAGGCAGACATGTTGGTTGTAGACTTGTAATCCTAATCATTAAACTTCACTAAAATCAAACAAACCTGCAACATAACAAGTTACAGCCACAAGGGTCAATACAATTGAATTGTATTGGCAAGTTTCACTACTATGTAGATATAACTGGATCCTATCATTACATGCATATTTGGTTAAGTAGGGTTTAGGCTCATTTGCAGAAAGCAATATAGTTTTATCCTATCTTTTCAAAATAGTTTTGATCTTTTGTCAAATCTTTCTGAACTTCTTGGAAAACTCCAAGTGCTTCAAATCCCTTGTTGTCACCCTCAAGTTTTAACTTTGAGAAATTGGAATGTCGAGATCTTCCATAGCTTCAGGCCTTAGTTGCGCAGTATTGTCCATAACCGGGGACACGGCTAAGTACTTAGAATTTTGATCTTCTGCAGAAGTTGTACACTTTACCCACATGACAAAATCTCATCTTGATGCCACCAGTGGCCGCTGGATAAGTACTCACCAAGATGGAGTACTGGCAGATTGAGAATGTGAAAAAGTCTTTCCATAGGAGTCCTCCCAATACACAATGCTAGCTTGTCTTCCAGGCACCAATGTAGGGTTCCAAGTTCCCTAGCACAAATCTAGTTAACCTGAAGATGCCAATGCATGGGTTTTCCACTATGTTGTTGACTAAGCCAGAGCCCATTTAGCATGTGGCTATACACGGAAGCCACTATACGAGAAACATGTTCAATCTCTAAGTCCCTGGGTGGTTTCCTTCTAGTGCACAACAAAAAGAGATTGTCGTATAAACATGGTTCCTTTTGTTGCCACCTAGTCCAACCTTGAGTATCCTTGTCCACCCAGGTGGTTCATTGAGTACTTGTTTTATTATATACAACATATATCTTTTCAACTCTTTATATAATCATATCATGTATCCCATCCCAATATATAGCAGGGCTAGGCATACTACAACTACAATGTTTCCACTAAGGGAAATATATGGGTATCCTATTAGGATTTAGCATAGCATAAAATATAGTAAACCTTATCATGCATGTTTCAAAAATCCACTAAGTGTAATGAAAATAATAGGACTTGGATGATAGTGTCACTTGCCTTTTTGGTAGGGAATGTTGGTTCACTTCTTGATCTTGCTAATATCACACTCTTCTAACTTCACTACAAATCAATCAAGCAAACATAGATTCAACTACCATTCCAACCAATATTCAAACAATTTATCACACATAAAATAACATGAACAAGGTCATGCATACAAGCATGCAAAAGATAGTTTTATTTGCAAAGGTGGTTTCTACTAGGCTCTAAACATTATAAAGTTCAAAGTGGTCATTTACTAAAGTGGTAAATCATTTGCAAAAGGTTTTATCTATAGATCATTTCTAAATCAAATCTATATTTTATGTGGTTGAAAATGCTTTTATCAAAGCAATAATTTTGTTTTGCTCATCAAATAAGTTGTTAATTCACAAAACTTGATGTTTAGGGTCAGAAGGTTTGAATCAAAACATTTCCCAAACGTTTTACTCAAAAATCATTTCCATAACAAAATCAATATTTTTATTTGACTAGAAATGAGTTAGTCCAAGTATTTACTCCTAAACTTTCACAAAATTCATTTTTAAATCCATGAGTTGGTTCCTAGGGTCAGTAATCTCACAACAAACCATTTTGCCAAGATTTCACATTGAAAATTTATCTAGAACAATTTTTATATTCAAAATAAGCCTACACATGTTTCTGCAAATTCAACCAATTTACCAGAAGCAAAACATTAAACAAAATACATGGTTGCACAGTACATGTTCTACTGATTCTATTGATATAAAATTTGCAAATTTTGGACGTGTGGATCAAAAGTTATGTAATTTACAAGTTTGCACATAAATCAGATTCAAAATTTTTGTTTTAAATCAAACTAGTGCCACGTGGCGTGATACTATTGGTCGGTACCGCTTCGTGCGGATCACGCACTGAGGGTCGTTGGATCTAATGCGAATCGCATGGCACAGATGCTCTCATACCCATTCGTTTAAGTTGTTCTGTTTATGCCACAGGATGAGGATCCAACGGCTCACGCGTGTTCGACCAAAGATTGGCGGTGCAGCGACGGTGGTTAGCGGCGGTTTGGTCAGACATGGACTGTGCCGGCAATTTAGGAAGCAAGGGTGATGGGGAAGGGCTTTACCAGGTTCTCCTTGCTTCGCTGATGCTCAACGTGGTCGTCGCTTGTCGAGGGGCGCTCCGTGTGGATGACAATAGCTCGCCGGAGTTGTCGCAGCGTCAGGCACATTCTGTTTGTCCTCGAAGGATAGGATGGAGGGCACCCTAGGACAAAAGGGAGACACCGTTAGGTTCGCAAGGGCATGGTGATCATTATAGTGTCCACGGGGAAGAGAGGGGCGGTCGGGTTTACCGGGGAGACGTCGCCGCAGTTGGAGACAGACGGCGGCGCTGGCTCTGGGAAGACGTTCCCGAGCTCACGGTGCTCGCGCAGATGAACGGAAAGCACATGGAGATGCGCCAGAGGCTGGGGATCACTCTCGCGTGAAGCAGAGCTTGCGGGGGTGAGGGTGCTGGCCAGAATCGGATCAGAGGTTCGTCGGAGCAGTGAGGGCGCGGGCTCGAATTGGGGCAGCCTAGAGGCAGAGGGGAGGAGCTTCTTGCGGGGAAAGAGAGAGCGTAGAGGGGCGCTTATGGGGCGTGATCACTGCAGGGAATTATGCGGCCATTTACACGTATTGATGCCGGCAGTAACTCGGCGGCAACGGCAGGGGCGTGGTTTGGGGGTTGAAGACGACGGTGAGGTGGCGGTGGGACCTGTCTGGCTGTAAGGTTCCCAACCTTTAATAAGGTAGAGATCCCTGTGTTTACAATGCTAGTCCCTGGATCAATATCTAGCATCCACAGTTAAGATGTAATATCAAGAAACAAAGGTCATAGTACAACTTTATAACCAGGAATAACATAATTTATTACATCTTACATAGCTCATTTGGCTATTACATTACATTGCAGCAGAATATCTATAAGCATGGGGTCCTTCATCTTCAAAGTGCCACATGCAGACATGTTGGTTGTAGACTTGTAATCCTAATCATTAAACTTCACTAAAATCAAACAAACCTGCAACATAACAAGTTACAGCCACAAGGGTCAATACAATAGAATTGTATTGGCAAGTTTCACTACTGTGTAGATATAAGTGGATCCTATCATTACATGCATATTTGGCTAAGTAGGGTTTAGGCTCATTTGTAGAAAGCAATATAGTTTTATCCTATCTTTTCAAAATAGTTTTGATCTTTTGTCAAATCTTTCTGAACTTCTTGGAAAACTCCAAGTGCTTCAAATCCCTTGTTGTCACCCTCAAGTTTTAACTTTGAGAAATTGGAATGTCAAGATCTTCCATAGCTTCAGGCCTTAGTTGCTCAGTATTGTCCATAACCGGGGACACGGCTAAGTACTTAGAATTTTGATCTTCTGCAGAAGTTGTACACTTTACCCACATGACACAATCTCATCTTGATGCCACCAGTGGCCGCTGGATAAGTACTCACCAAGATGGAGTCTTGGCATTGAGAATGTGACAAAGTCTTTCCATAGGAGTCCTCCCAATACACAATGCTAGCTTGTCTTCCAGGCACCAATGTAGGGTTCCAAGTTCCCTAGCACAAATCTAGTTAACCTGAAGATGCCAATGCATGGGTCTTCCACTATGTAGTTGACTAAGCCAGAGCCCATTTAGCATGTGGCTATACTCGGAAGCCACTGTACGAGAAACATGTTCAATCTCTAAGTCCCTGGGTGGTTTCCTTCTAGTGCACAACAAAAAGAGATTGCCATATAAACATGGTTCCTTTTGTTGCCACCTTGTCCAACCTTGAGTATCCTTATCCACCCAGGTGGTTCATTGAGTACTTGTTTTATTATATAAAACATATATCTTTTCAACTCTTTATATAATCATATCATGTAGCCCATCCCAATATATAGCAGGGCTAAGCATACTACAACTACAATGTTTCCACTAAGGGAAATATATGGGTATCCTATTAGGATTTAGCATAGCATGAAATATAGTAAACCTTATCATGCATGTTTCAAAAATCCACTAAGTGTAATGAAAATAATAGGACTTGGATGATAGTGTCACTTGCCTTTTTGGTAGGGAATGTTGGTTCACTTCTTGATCTTGCTAATATCACACTCTTCTAACTTCACTACAAATCAATCAAGCAAACATAGATTCAACTAGCATTCCAACCAATATTCAAACAATTTATCACACATAAAATAACATGAACAAGGTCATGCATGCAAGCATGCAAAAGATAGTTTTATTTGCAAAGGTGGTTTCTACTAGGCTCTAAACATTATAAAGTTCAAAGTGGTCATTTACTAAAGTGGTAAACCATTTGCAAAAGGTTTTATCTATAGATCATTTCTAAATCAAATCTACATTTTATGTGGTTGAAAATGCTTTTATCAAAGCAATAATTTTGTGTTGCTCATCAAATAAGTTGTTAATTCTCAAAACTTGATGTTTAGGGTCAGAAGGTTTGAATCAAAACATTTCCCAAAGGTTTTACTCAAAAATCATTTCCATAACAAAATCAATATTTTTATTTGACTGGAAATGAGTTAGTCCAAGTATTTATTCCTAAACTTTCACAAAATTCATTTTTAAATCCATGAGTTGGTTCCTAGGGTCAGTAAGCTCACAACAAACCATTTTGCTAAGATTTCACATTAAAAATTTATCCAGAACAATTTTTATATTCAAAATAAGCCTACACATGTTTCTGCAAATTCAACCAATTTACCAGAAGCAAAACATTAAACAAAATACATGGTTGCAAAGTACATGTTCTACTGATTCTATTGATATAAAATTTGCAAATTTTGGAGTTGTGGGTCAAAAGTTATGCAATTTACAAATTTGCACATAAATCATATTCAGAATTTTTGTTTTAAATCAAACTAGTGCCACGCGGCGTGATACTATTGGTCGGTACCGCTTCGTGTGGATCACGCACTGAGGGTAGTTGGATCTAATGCGAATCGCACGGCACAGATTCTCTCATACCCATTAGTTTAAGTTGTTCTGTCTATGCCACAGGATGAGGATCCAACGGCTCACGCGTGTTCGACCAAAGATTGGCGGCGCAGCGACGATGGTTGGCGGCGGTGTGGTCAGACGTGGATGGTGTCGGAAATTTAGGAAGCAAGGGTGATGGGTAAGGGCTTTACCAGGTTCGCCTTGCTTCGCTGATGCTCAACATGGTCGTCGCTTGTCGAGGGGTACTCCGTGTGGACGGCAATCGCTCGCCAGAGTTGTCGCAGCGTCAGGCACGTTCTGTTTGTCGTCGGAGGTGAGGATGGAGGGCACCCTAGGACAAAAGGGAGACACATTTAGGTTCGCAAGGGCGTGGTGATCATTATAGTGTCCATGGGGAAGAGAGGGGCGGTCGGGTTTATCGGGGAGACGTCGCCGCAGTTGGAGACAGACGGCAGCGCTGGCTCTGGGAAGACGTTGTCGAGCTCACGGTGCTTGCGCGGATGAACGGAAAGCACAGGGAGATGCGCCAGAGGCTGGGGATCACTCTCACGTGAAGCAGAGCTTGCGGGGGTGAGGGTGCTGGCCGGAATCGAAGCAGAGGTTCGTCGGAGAAGTGAGGGCGCGGGCTCGAATTGGGGCAGCCTAGAGGCAGAGGGGAGGAGCTGCTTGGGGGGAAGAGAGAGCGTAGATGGGCGCTTATGGGGGCGTGATCACTGCAGGGAATTATGCGGCCATTTACGCATATTGATGCCGGCAGTAACTCGGCGGCAACGGCAGGGGCGTGGTTTGGGGGTTGAAGACGACGGTGAGGTGGCGGTGGGACCTGTCTGTCAGCAAGGTGGAGGGGGAAAAAGTGGGTCCTGCCTGTCTGTGTCTGTGTGGGTGCGAGTGTGGGTGAAAAACGTTTCGCGCATGGGGTTTAGTTGGGCTGGACTGGTGGGCTGCTGGGCCGATTGAGTTGTTGGGTTGGGTTTGGTCTGATTCATTTTTTTTACACAGAATGCCTTTTTCTTTTTCTATTTGATTTTCTGTTTGATTTTATTCAAACAATTCAAACACTCAAATCAATTCAAACGTTTGCCAAACTTTGTATAATTTTTAGTTCTGTTTAACAACACAAACCAAAGTCCAAAATAAAATAATACTTTTATTCTTTTAGGATCTATTTAATATTTAAATAAAATAGCCCTTAGTTATTAATTCAAATAGGTTTTGATTTATTAAAATATCCCTTTGAATTCTAAATATTATCAAAACCAAAATCATTAGGTTTTATTTGAAAATATAAAATACTTGGAAAACTTGTTTAAAATAATTTAACAAGTTTTAATGTTTAATTAAAATGGCAAAGCCTTTACTTTAATAAAATTGGATATTAATAAATCCTCATTATTTTATTTAAATAATCTTTTACTCTTTTTATCAAATAGAAATATTTTATTTCAAAAGCTTGGCCAAGATTTAATTTGGCTCTATAAAATAATCCTTATTATTAATTTCTACCTTTTCATTTGAAACCCAAATCTCTTTATTAAAATATCCAAAAATAGTGATTCCCATTATTAAAACTTTCTTTATTAATTGCTTATCTTTTCAAATACCTTTAGGATTTATTTGATCAAAATAGGTTTGAAGGTTTCCAATTGGAATCAAAAAGTTTCTTCTCACCCTGAAATTCAACAAAGTTTTATTTTGTTCATTTATTTTTCACATAACAAGATTTGGAAAATCTTGGGATGTGACAAATACACCGGCGGCCAGCACCGCGCCATCAAGCAGCCCTTCCGTCACTTGCACGCCCGTCACCATATGTTGTTCCTTGACATTAGCCGATCTCGACGCCATCATGGTAAACAAATTGCTTTACCGCCTTTCATGCCATCTATTACTCTTATGGCATCTCTGACGACGTCGTACATGTTTTCCGCAGACAGATGTTCCTTGCATTCTCTTATGCTATGTGAGCAACGAGTTGAGGGATGTTGCCAAGGGTACCATCGTTCAACCCTTGCAGCACACATTCCACTCAAGGCCGATGCCAGATAACGTGCACAGGGTTAAAATTAGTCGGGTGCTAAGGGGCTGCGACGACCTGGAACCTCCCATTCAACCCCTAGGAGCGGATGAAGAAGAGCCAGCTGTCCTCAGAAGTTGCTTCGGCTTATTCTTGCAATGGCCAAATAGCATGATCCGTTTGGGGACAGCGGGGGCCATCACCTCACAGACAACAGCACCGCCTGTCGTGCCAGCGACAAGCGGTGGCAAGGCCCTCCGCCCTCATTGTCACCTCCGCGGTGGGTCGGATGATCATGTTGATGATATGCACATGGCGCAGATCCGCCGAGGCGAAGACTGGAATGATCACTTCTTCAACACTCAGTTTAGCAACGAAGACCTAGCTGGTGGCCCCACAGAGAAAGCCACTATCACCAAGCGTCTGTTTGGTTCTCAGGAGACGCCTCCAGCTTGTGCCTTTACAGAGCCAGCTGATACAACCAACCGGCCCTTTATTCTAAGCCCTGACACACTACATAGGGCGGGCGGTGCTCAGATTGCGGTGCCTGCCCGCTCTCCAAAAGTAAAAAAAGGGCAGGAAAAGAAAATCTAGTAGCTCGAGCCAGCCGGTGGCGTCAACAACTGCGAATCCGATCATGTTTCGGGACGGGACACCAAGACCCGAGGGTATTATGTGGAGGATTCATGTGGTGGGTGAGCCCATGCTACCTAAGAATTTGCGGAGGCTCGCTAGTTCGGAACTGCAGAGTGTGCATGATGGTGTGCTGACGATAGAGAGACGCCTTCTATCGGAGAAAGATCCCTCGCACCCGGTATTCGTGGTTAAGGTGCCACCGGGCTTGGGCTTCGTCGACAATGCCCCTGCGGATTTGTTCTTCCTGCGGTTCGACGACATCTTCAATATGTTCCACCTATACCCGCTGCACTATACCATGGTTCGCCTCTTTTCTCTCAGCCTGGCCATGCAGATCATTAGACAGAACACACCGGGCATCGCTATAGTGGACCCCTACTACATGCGTGACGGCTGCTTGGGTTCCCCCGCTGAACGACGTATCGTGGCCTCGTACCTAAAAAGAATCCTCGTGGCGAACAAGACAAAGGAATACATTCTCGTGCCTTACTTTCCCGAGTAAGTCGTTATTCACTCGCCACCGTCGATTGGCTTTATTAGATTATCATCATTTTTTTCCAACACATTCCATTTGATTTTTTGCGCAGAGATGAACACTGCACGCTCATCTCCATATCGCCGAAGCATTCCCACGCCACGTATTTCGACTCGGGGAGTCTAGAAAATAAGAAAAACTACGACAAGATCAAGGAAGTTCTGGATGATGCTCGCACTGGATATGCCTCGACGGAAGGCACCACCTTCGTGCGTACGAAGGTCAAGTTCGGCAGGCACGTCTTCAACCACGTAACGGAGTTTCCCTGCGTGAAGCGGTGAAACAAGATGAAGGAAGCCTACTACGCACTCCATCACATGAGGGCATTCCTACTTGACCAGCAGAATTCTACGCTGGTAGATCATCTCAAACAGTGGGCCGAAGCAAAGGCCAAGATCAGTGATTCATATATTAGACAAGAGATGTATCGCATCTAGCAGCAGTTTGGGGCAATCATCTTTCGTGATGTCATGACTTCGGGGGGGATCTTCTACAGAGGAAATATCCTGAATAACCGTGACATAGAAGATCGCCTAGAGATGCAGGGTGACTATAGGAAGTTCATGACGAGACAAGGCGTCCTGCCGTTCCCTAACCGAGCCAAAAGGCTTGATGTTGGCCTAGTTGTAGTTACAAACTATAGATGACCTTTGTGTGTATGTGGACAAGTGTACATGCTACTATACTTATCTTATTAGGTTTATGCATCATCGCTTACTTCTTTTGCTTATTATTATTATATATCAATCAATGCTTGGTTTTTTTGCTTACTCTTTGGTCCTTTTTTCCTTACTTTATTAGTCTTTTTTCGAGAATAATGCTGATGATTAAAATGTGGTGGCACAATATATATGTGAATATGCTACGACGGGATTGTGAGCCTTGTGATATGCACAAGTCCAGGTGTTGTGCATCCTACTTGGCTCATAGTTCCATCGTAGCATATTCCTTTGTCCAACGACCTATGTATATATATACGAGGCATTCATTTTGATTTACTTTGGTCTTTTTCGAGAATAATGATGATGATTGAAATGTCGTGGCACACTATATATGTGAATGTGTTGTGATGGGATTGTAATCCTTGTGTTATGCACAAGTCTAGATGTTGTGCATCCTACTTGGCTTACGGTTCCATCATAGCATATTCCTGTGTCCAATGACCTAGTTAGTTATATATGAGGCATTCTTTTCAAATTACTATGGTCTTTTTCGAGAATAATGCTGATGATTGAAATGGCGTGGCACACTATATGTGAATGTGCTGCTATGGGATTTTCCACCTTGTGCTATGCACAGGTCCAGGTGCTATGCATCCTACTTGGCAGACAGTTCCATCGAATCATATTCCTGTGTCGAACAACCTAGTTATATATGAGGCATGCTTTTTGAGTTTGGTCTTTTTGATTTAGGAGTACTTTCTATAAGTGTATGTCCATATGCGACTTTAATTATATATGTTTTTTTCAATCATCGGTTAATTATTATTGTCAACTTGTAGATGACGTGGTACGTCGTGTACAAAGGACGGGTTCCCGAAGTCTACGATGATTGGGAAGACTGTCAGAGATAGGTGCACCATTTCAGCGGCAATAGCTACAAAGGGTACAACACTATGGCGGAGGCGGAAGCTAGATACACGCGCTATCTAGCGGGAGTTAGGACGAGGAACCGGATGAAGACCTACACCTTCGTCGCGGTGATCATGCTTATCTTCTTTGGTTGTTTATCTCGCGTTTGTGTCTAGCTAGTTTAGATGTCTAGGCGAGCTTCTAAGATCTAACTTGTTCGATCGACACATGTATTCGCATGTCACCAACTACTTTATAACTTGATCGAAACAATGTATAACTTATGTATTCATGTATGAGACTTATCTATATGTATTTGTTTCAATCTTGTTTTGCGAATTATGTATTTATATATATAACTGTATATCTTATATCTGTGTGTATATCTGCCTACATAATCTGTATTGTATATCATATGGCCCTGAAATTAAAAAAAAGACACCCGTGGCGCACATGGCACAGCTTATGTGGCGCACTACAACTAAAGCGCACCTGCTCAGCGTAGTGGCGCATTGCACAGTGCGCCACAGAATATCCAAGACGTAGCGCACCTGCCAACATATCCGTGACGCACTAGCAGGTGCGTTACGCCTATCTCGACATAACCGTGGCGCACCAGGCAGTGCGCCACGGCTAGGAGATAGCCGTAGCTCAAGGCCCGTGGCGCACCACTAGTGCGCCACGGATGGGCCTTTTAGGTGCGCAACAGACGATCATTTTCCTAGTAGTGCTTGATTGAGCATTGCATTGATGCCATGTGTTGATTGTTTCCCTCTCTTTCCGGTGTTTGGTTCTTCTCCGGTAGAATACGATATCGGAATCAAGATTGAGATCGAAGACCGAGATCAACACAGTCGAAGCTCAAAGATCAATACTTGTCCAGTTATAATCAAGTCAAGTACCAGATGTCCAAAGCTCTATTTTCTGGATATCAACTGGCAAAGGAAAGTGAAGCCCCACACATGATATAATCCTATGATTTCAAAGTATTTACATTCATGTCATGTGCATACGATTCTGAAGTCTTTTGTCGATAGATAGAGTAATCCTATCTGATGCATGTTTCCTTTATAGCCTATACTCCCTGATCCACTGCTCCTAGCATAACTAGAGTTGTGCTTGTGAGGCGTTGCTAGAGCTGTTACGTCTATTGTGCTTAGCCATGCTTAGCTGTTACCACTGGTCCATCCGGTTGATAGATTAGAGCTGAGAATGAACCTAGTTTGACAGGATGACGTGGTATGATCAGAGATGGATAATAAACATGCTAAGGCTTGTATGGGAGGCCACGTGGGTTGTGGTTTTTGCAGTCCCATACTTGCCACCCTTAGGACCCATGTTCTTGCCTCTTGAACCAAGACGAGCGTACAACCACACGGGGGCCTGGAAACCCCCTCGACCAACTAACTTGCCGAGTAGATTACATGAGTCACATAGTTCAGGCGTTCCATTCGACAGACGCATTCTAGATCTTCTCGATGGAGGTGAAGGAGGTGCATTCATACAGGTAGGTAAGTGTGGGAGGGAATGGGAGATGCTCGGCATCCGTATTCTCGAACCCAATTCACATCATTAGGGACCAACTTCGGGACTCGACCCGTTACGGCGGCATATACCTAATGCGTGACTCATGGTCTTGGCGAAATCAAGGTAAAGGTCGTGTCTAACCACCCTGTGCTGGCCTTCCAAGGAAGAGGTCTATTACAAGTGGCATTAAGAGAAGGTTAGTATGTGTGGGTAAAGTTGTACACCCCTGCATGGTTATTAATCTTTTTGAAAAGCCGCATCCGCGGGTATGGACGACTTGGGAACGGACGTGAAGATCATAGAGAACTTGAACCTAATCATAAAACTTGGCAAGTTAAGTAATGTGTGATTAAGGATGCTTCCTCAGGGACCGAGGGGGTGATCCTAGATAGGTTCAACTGATGATGATTTGGTGGAATTCAAAAGATGATCAAAGCTAGAGATGTCGCTATCTTATCCCCTTTTAAAACATTCTGATTAGTCGAGATTCTTCTCCCTCTTGTTTTACAAAACAAAGATGGCTTTATGCAAAATAACTCCACCAGCCAAAAGTCTTGCGGAGTACACCCTGTACTCACCCTTGCTTCGTTGATACTTCTGCAGCAGGTTAAGTGTTACCATAGAAGATGAGTTCTTCACGGCATTGACATCGACGAGTAGTTTGGAGTTCCTAGTTGGTAGTCTGGGATCTATGGATTGGACGTCATCGTTATGCTTCAGGCCTCTTAGGCCATTTGTTAAGTTTGCTATACTTAATAGCATAATTTGCCTTCCGTTGTTTGATGTTTGTGTTCACTGACCTCTGCTTGTAATATTTTGGTTATTTGCTCAGTTATGAGCTTGCTGTAATAATTTTGGTGTCATAGGGTCACTATTGTGTTATCAATTCTCTCTCTGTACACTTTCGAGATTTAGGTTAGGCTTATATCAGACAGAGGTCTGAGATTTTTCTAGCCCTAATCCTGGGGGTGTCACAGGTTTTTGGTATCAGAGAAGTACCGACTGTAGGAAACCTTTCTATTGGTTGATTTTGAGTCTAGTACTTGTGAAAACTATTTTCAAAGATGAAAATTATGTGCGAAAACTCTGGTATGCTTCTTTTTCTTCTTATCCAGTTTCGCTCTAACTCTAGGTCATCTTATCTTGTGTTGATTTGGAAAAGTTTTGCTATCTCGTCTCTTTCTTCAAAGCTTAGGTGCCTTTTTAGGCATGTCGTTTCTCAACTAGTTGACCTAGTGTTAAGTTCTTCAGAGTCTGGTGTGTGTGTGTGCTCCTTGTTCCCTTTGATCCTATTCGTTTGAGAGATTTCTTTCTATCATAATCTCTGTATTTTATGGGTCCACAACATCATGTTTATGGTTCCTCATTGTTCTGTTCTAGGTCTCGAGGTTTCCTTTCGCCTCGTGTGCCTCCTTTTTATTCGTTTGGGTACTTCAGAAGTTGTATATTCTTTTGGAAGCTACCTCATGATTACTATCTTATAGTGTACGCTTTGTCACTCAGGTAGTAGTTACTCCTTTCTTTGGCTTTTAACCCTCGGACTTGAATCTAAGATCCCCAATTGTGTCGGATTCTAGTTTTGCGGATCTTGTACATGAAGCTGACCTTTAAACCAAGATCCATTCTATTGACCCCTATGGTTAATGTTCACACATTACCCAGGATGGCTAGTACCTTCTAGTATATCCTTCAAGCTTGTGGATATTGTCGCTATTGAACAGTGACAATAAAGGACTTCCCCTACCACATGCTATGGCAAATGTTCTCTAATGAACCAAATAGATCACGACAAGAGTGCTCTTCGTGAGTCTCACATCTGTATTCGTGACTCTGACACACCTTTCCCTTCTCTGTATTGTTCTTCGCAAGATTGTTGACTTATGCATCCACATCTCGGGATTCTATCCTGAGCATGTTCTTCCTTTACCTTGTTGTTTTCCGACCTTTGTCTACCAGTTGGTAGCCAAGTAGTACACTTGCATTGGTGTCTTCCGATGCAAGATACTCTTGTGGTCTGTCATAACAAACCATTCCGGGTTGTCAAGAGAAACAAACTCCAGTACCTCGTCATTTCTAAGACTAGGTCAAATGTCACATCCCAAGTTTTTCCAAATCTTGTAATGCGAAAAATAAATAAACAAAATAATTAATTGTTGAAATTTAGGGTGAAAAGAAACTTTTCGTTTCTAAATAGAAACTTAAAATCCCATCTTGAACAAACTTTGGTTAATGTTTGAATCCAAACTAAATTCAAATCAAGTGAAATGCATTCTTCATAAATGCATCTGGAAATTTAAACACTTGGAAAATAAACCAAAACCCTAAAACCCTAATGGAAGAAAAACATTTCCAAGTTATCTCTAAGCCTATGGTTTTGACCCATATAAAAATTTGTCAACAGACATTTACAAATGATCAAGAATGACAATTAGAAATATTATTGAAACCATAGAAATTGGTTTCACTTAATTTGGATCCATAAATAAAATCTTATGAATTTAATAAGATAAGGAATAGTAATTTCCAAAGCTAATAAAGCACTTATCTAAAAAAATCCATACCAAATGGTGAGAAAATAATCCTAAAGATATTTAAAAGGATAAATAAATATTAAATAAAAATATAAAAATTGGAATCACCAAGTTTGGATCTATAAATAAAAATATATGGATTTTATAAGATAGAGAAAGAAATATTAAATGAGGAATATTTAAAGACCAAATTAAATCTTGGCCTAATCCATAAGCAAATGGAATGAATATAATCCAAATCCAAATAAAATAAATGGATAAAGAATTTCCAAATAAATAAAATGGCATTAACCAAATTCTATTTGAATAAAGACAAGTACCCAAATTAAAATGATTAATAAATCATATTAAAAATATTCCAAATAATTCAAAGTGAAGTATTTGACACCCAAATAAATAAAGAAAACCTAATGAAAAGGTTTTGTGAAAATTGAAATTAAAAAAGGGTTAAAAATATATTTGATATTAATGAATTTAAAACAAGGGCTTTGTTTTAAATAATTAAAAGACCCTAAAAAGAATAAAAGATTTATTCCAAAATTGACTTCAGAATGTACTATTAATCAGTATTTGAATACACATAAATTTGGGTTGAAGTTTGAAATCAAATTGTTGTTTGAAAAGATAAAACAAAATCAAAATAGAATAATAGAAATGGAAAAATAAAAATGATCAGAACAAAAAAAATAGCAGAAGCCATTACCCAATGAGACACATTAACCTAACCCAACTGGCCCAGCAGCCCACTCCCTCTCACCCCCGAGCGAAATGTTTCCTACACGAGAAACTAACCCGCACCTCACTGACTTGACGGCCCCACGGTATCCCTCACTCGCTCGCTGACAACACGGTCCCACCGCCAGCTCATCATCCCCAACCTCGCGCTGACCACGCCCCTCTCTCCCTCTGCAGTTTCTGGTTCGATTCAAAGCGTGTAAATTCATTTAAATGACGCAGTGATTCCGCCCCCAGACCATGCTATCTACATCGCCTTCCTCTCCTCTCCATTTCCCCCCAGACGCCACACCTCGAGAGCCCCCAGGCTGCACGAATCCTTGCTCGAACCCTCTCTGTCTCCGGCAAGCTCCGGTAGGAATTCCGGCGAGCCCAGCTACTCTTCTGCCCCCTGGAGCACACGAGCGTGATCCCCAGCCTCTTGCGCATCTCCCTGTGCTTCTCGTTCATCCACGCGAACACTGTATCCTCGGCAACAACCTCGACAGAGCACCGCCGCCATTGACAACAACTCCGTCGACCTCTTCCCGGTAATACCGACCTCCCCTTCCTCTCTAGATGATACCCCTACGCTCTCCTATCTCACGCGCGTCTAATAGACCCTCTGCTTCGCTCTCCTGTGCCTTGTAGCCTTGCCCCCGTCGACAACCGTGCGAGCCTGAACCAGAGGACAACTCCGGCGAGCAATTACGTTCGTCCTCGTGCGCCCCCTGCCTCCTCGCGAACACGTTGAGCATCAACAGCAAACGGCAAACACGGTGAGCACCCTCTCTCTTTCTTGTTTCCTGCATCGCCGGCTACGCCACTGCCAGGCCGCCGCCGCCGCGCGTCAGACTCCAGCGCCGCCAGTTCTAGGTTAGAGCACTAAGGGTCGTTGGATCTTGATCCTGTGGCGTAGACAGAGTCACTTAAACGAAGGGTACGAGCTCATCTGCACCGTTCAGTCTCACTTAGATCCAACGCACCTCGTAGAGCAATCCAAGCGAATCGGTACAGACCAATAGCAACGCGACGCGTGGCCTGTGTGTTGTTTTAAAAACAGAATTTGATCTATTAGATGATCAAATTTGTAAATTGCATAACTTTCAAACCACGCGTCCAAATTTTGCAAATTTTATATCAATGGAATCAGCAATAGAAGCATTTTCCAACCATGCACTTTGTTTAATGAATTGTTTCTGGAAAAATGATTGTTTTTGCAGAAACTTGTGTAGGCATAATTTGAATACAAAAATTGTTCTAGATATATTTTTAAGGTGAAATCTTTGCAAAATGGATTGTTTTGAACCTACTGACCATAGGAACCAACTTATGGATTTAAAAATGTATTTTGTGAGGTTAAGGAATAAATATTTGAATTAGCACATTTCTAGTCAAAAAAAAATATTGTTTATGGTTTAAAAATGATTTTGGAGAAAAACCTTTGGGAAATGTTTTAATTTAAACTCTCTGACCCTAAACACAAGGTTTTATGATTTAAAAATATATTTTGTAAACCCTATAAAAATTATTACTTTGCTAAAGGCATTTTCAACCACATAAAATATTGATTTTGGTTCAAAAATGGTTTATAGGTAAAAAAAATTGCAAATGGTTTTGCCACTTCTATAAAATGACCAATAGATGTTTTAGAATATTTATAACCTATTAGAAACCACTTTTGTAAATAAAACAATCTTTAGCATGCTTGCATGCATTGCTTTGTTTCTATTATTTTATGTGATGTTTGCTTGAATGGTAGGTTGAAATTGTGCCTTGCTTGATTGAATTGTAGTGATTTGAAGAGTGTGAATATTGCAAGATCAAGGAGTGAACCTATATTCTCTACCAAAAAGGCAAGTTATGCTTCATACTTTTGTCCCATTATTTTCACTATGCATTAGTGATATTTCTAAGTAGGACTTGCATAGAATTTTTGCTAAGTATAAACTATGCCATGGGAAATCCTAGTAGATGAAACCTTAGTAGAAGTTTCCTAAGTTAAGATTCCTACTACTATCATGCTTAGCCTAGCTAGTAGAAAACAAGGGTGGATTATATTTCATGCTATGGAATATTTCTAAGTCAAGGACTTGTGTTTAGTTTAATAAAACAACTAAGTGAATGAATCACCTGGGTGGAATGGAAGGAATGGTTTGTGTTGAGTGGTTATACAAGGCCCATTTCTATGGTTTACCTTGTGTATCTCACTTGTGGATGGCCACCCAGGAACAAAGAGATTTGAGATGTCAAATGTTGAGAAGCTTCAAGTGCAGCCACTTGGCATTATGGGCTCTGCCTGGATCATATAGGTTGCAATAACTTAGCCAAATGGACAGTTGGTGGTAGGGGATTTATAGGTTGGAGCGCGTCCATTCTGGTCTAAGGGAAGGCTTCTGAAATATCTTGTCTTGGTGAAACCAAATCTTGTGGGGAAAGTGCAACACCTCTGTAGAGTGAAAAATCTAAGTACTTAGCCATGTCCATGGTAAAGGACAATTTGAGCATCAAGACATGGAAGCTATCAAGAATCTCCTCATCCAAATTTCTAAGTTAAAAACTTGTGGTTGAACAAGGGTTGAAGGATCACCAATTTCTATTGGGAGATGCCTTGGGTGTTTTTGTCAAGCAAAATCTTAGTGTTTTTCAAAAGATAAGGAAAATCTATTTTTGAGAAAAGCAAGCCTAAGCTCCACTTAGACAAATGCATATAGATGATAGACTCCACTATATTACCATAGTATCACTTGCCAATACAATTCAAATGTATTGACCCTTGTGGCTGTAACTTATTATGTTGCAGGATTTGTTTGATGTTAGTGAGATGTGTTGATTAGGATTACAAGTCTACAACCAACATGATTGCCTGTGGCACTTTGAAGATGAAGGACCCCATGTTATAGTTATTTCTGATGCATTGTAATGAGATAGCCAAATGAGCTATGTAAGATGTAATGAATTATTTTATTCCTGGTTATAAAATTGTATTATGACCTTTGTTTCTTGATATTACATCTTAATTGTGGATGCTAGCTACTGATCCAGGGACTAGCATTGTAAACATAGGGATCTCTACCTTATTAAAGGTTGGGACCTCTACATCAAAGTGTTGTAATCCGTAGATCAATAAGCATTGGTTAGCTTACGTTTTATTCTACCTTAAAGTATCACACCCTTTTTATACTAAGAGGTCGTGCTGAGTCTCATGACCCTCTTAATTAAGTGATGCTTTTACACATATTTACCCACCCTTCCGCGAGCTTTCGTGCTCGTGAATGATGCATGTGCATAATAATGTGGCCATCTAAGATTCTTAGCAATTTTTATTGCTTTGAACTTCAAGGACATTGGTATCATTCTTAGCGTGATTGGTTAACCCTATCACTAAGCAAAGGATGATTATGCTACTAAGTCTGTTATTCTAGTGCACTCTCCTCGGTCAAAGAGTTAGGCTTGTACCTAACCTCTGCGACTATGTCATCTTACCTTACCAAGCAAGTTTCCCTCTTGAGCTAAGTGACATATCGGTGTTTCGTGATATTTTGGATGTCTTCTAGAAGTATCGTCTTGTTGCCACATGACCGTGTTGTCAGGTTCTTGAGTAATATGTTTCTTTAAACCGCTCCTTTCTCCAAGGATCCGTACTGGATACCCCTGAACTAGTTGGTTGAGCTTAAACAACAATTTGGAGAGTTGTAAGACAAAAGTTCTATTCAACTTTCTTCCTCCTTAAAGGGATGTCTAGTTCTGTTCGTGATGAAGTAAGATAGTATGTCCTCTATGGATATTTTATCTTCCCTCCTTTAATTTTAGTTGGGCAATCGTCAAATCAAACTTAGTTCCAAGGACAATCTTGATGGTGTATCTACTTGTGATGTTTCACCTAGGTACATCTTCATGTTCTTTGGTCTGGCCAGTATTTCTGCCTTGTTCACACAACATACGATTCCATCTTTTTGGAGTGTATAGATAAGTTTGTTATTGAGACCATCGATGACATTCTTAACTTCTCCATGTTATACCAGACTCATATGGAACAATTGGCATTAATGTTGGAAACTTTTGAGAACCATCTTCGTGTTATCTCAAAGTATGTGTTCTGGATGTTAGAAGTAACCTTCTCTGGTTCATGTGCAAATGTTGAAAGATGTCGCCATGGATTTGAGTAGAGTTATCTTTGTTTCCTCGGAAATCATTCCAAGTTAGTCAACCATGTGCGAGGTATTCTTGATATGGTAGGTTGATACCTTCACATCTCGAGAAGATCCTCCAATCAAACCAAACAACTGATTGATTTGTTCACGGAAGATAAGAAGTCCAACAAACTTGGATATCCTCCTAAATGTTTCCTAATAAGGATTCCGTTGTGTTTCGTTGCAATCAATTCATGTAGGTGCAATTATCTTCTGATAACTTTCTAACACATGTGTTCCGCAATCTAGCTCATCTTTTGGAGCTTGACATTGAAGTCCGTGTCATGAGAATCTAGTGACTTTACCTCTGTGGTAAATGTTTCACCCTTTCTATTCGGATATGTTGAGTCTAAATTATCTCTCCACCTAATCAAAGCTGAATCTCAAGTAGCAAAAATGATTGGTGTTCCTCAAGGTTTTGACGTAGGTCTCTTTGTAAGTCTGGAAAGATTGGTGTAATGGTTGGCACAATTAGCCGGAAGACCTATTGTCACCTTATCTTGAATCAGCAGTAACAACCACTCCTCATGAGGCATCTTCTATGATTTATGATAGGAGTTGATCTTATGGTTTCCTTTGTATCCGAAGTCCGACCTTTACTTGATGACTGGTTAACGGCTTGTCAGTAGCCTGCTATCGGTGTCTCGAACATCAAGGAGAACATTTAAAGTAGAGTTGATGAATGTCTCTCGATCGATTCTCCAGACCCTTCTATATTGGTAAGCGTCTTGTTATGCCAAGTAATTGAAGTTTGAGAATGGAGTTTTGTCACATCCCAAGATTTTCCAAATCTTGTAATGTGAGAAATAAATAAACAAAATAAATTATTGTTGAAAATCAGGGTGAAAAGTAACTTTGTTTCTAAATGGAAACTTAAAATCCCATCTTGAACAAACTTTAATTAAAGTTTGAATTCAACAAAATCCAAATCAAGAGAAATGCATTCCTCATAAAATGCATCTGGAAATTTAAACACTTGGAAAATAAATCCAAACCCTAAACCCTAATGGAATAAAATCATTTCCAAGTTATCTCCAAGCCTATGGATTGGATGCATATAAAAATTCGTCAAACAAACATTTTAAAATGATCAAGAATGACAAATGAAAATATTATAAAACCATATAAATTGATTTCGTTCAATTTGGAGCCATAGATAAAATCTTATGAATTTAATAAGATAAGGATATTTAATTTCCAAAGCTAATAAAGAACCTATCTATAAATCCATACCAAATGGTGAGAAAATAATCCTAAAGATATTTAAAAGGATAAATAAATCTCAAATAAGATTTTACAAATGGGAATCGCCAAGTTTGGATCTCTAAATAAAAAGATATGGATTTTATAAGATGAAGAAAGAAATATTAAATAAGGATTATTTAAAGACCAAACTAAATCTTGGCCTAATCCATTAAGCAAATGGAACGAATAGAATCCAAATCCAAATAAAATAAAAGGATAAAGAATTTCCAAAATAAAATAAAATGGCATTAACCATTCTATCCCTATTTTAATAAAGACAAATCTCTAATAAGAATAATGATATAATTCATGACAAAATAGTATTTTGGAATTTACCCAAGTGGAATAAAAGTTGTTTAATTAAATTAAATAAAATAAATCTTCCAAATACAATTTAGGGAATTAAAACTATATTCAATTCCATTGGAATAAAACAAATACCCAATTCAAATGATTTATGAATCAGAATTATTTGACACCCTATTAAACAAATAAAAACCTACTGAAAAGATTTGGAAGGTTTAAGAATTCAAATGGTGTTTTGAAGATATTATTAAATCTTATTTTGAATTAAAACAAAGACCTAAATAAATAATTAAAAGACCCCAAAGAGAATAAAGTTTTATTCCAAAATTGACTTCAGATTATATTACTAATCAGTATTTAAACCTACACAAATTTTGGTTGAGGTTTGAATTCAAATGGATGTTTGAAATAATTAAACAAAAGCAAAACAGAAAAAGAAATCAAGAAAAAAAAGGGAACAGATCAAAAAAAAGAGAAAGACCCAGCCCAACTAACCCTAGGCCCAGACTAGCCCAGCAAGCCCACCCCCACTCTATCGCGAAACGTTTTCTCACCGCAGACCGAACCCACAGCGTCACTGACCGCCTGGACCCACTCCCCCTCTCTCCCTCATGCTGACAACAGACCCCATCGCCATGTCACCGTCTTCCTCACCCCGCGACGACCGCGTCGGCCGTTTCCTGCCATTGATGCCGCAGTTTAATTCGCTTAAACCTCGCCGCGACCATGCTCCCTTAAACGCCTCCCTATTCTCCCTCTTTCCCCTCAGTCGACACCTCCCAGGAGACCCCAGGCTGGATGAATTTCTCCACGCGCCCTCACTGCTCCGACGAGCCTCCCCGACAAATTCCGGCGACGCCAGACTTCATCTCCACTCCTAGACTTCACTATCCTGCTCCCCATCCTCGTACGCATATACCAGCATCCCTAGCTAGCTCGCGCGCGCTCCAAATCGTCGGCAAGGATAACACCGTCTCGCCACCGACGACCGCATCCACTCCGGCGAGCTACTGACGCCAAACCCGTGCGCCCCTCGTGTGCTGGTGAGTACCTCTACAACCCTCGAGACCGTGCGCATCCTCCTGATACCTTTCCTCGCTTGCTTCCATCCCAGGCGCTCGTCTTCGACCACGACCGTGCGCACCCGACGATAGCGAGAACTCCGGTGAGCGATTCAGGTCATCCTCGTGCGCCCCTTGCCTCCTCGCAAGTACCTTGAGCATCACCACGACCATGCGAACCTGGTGAGACACTCCCCTTCCTCCCTTGCTTCCTGTAATCACCGCGACGCCGTAGCTAGAGTCAGCGCCGCCACCTGCCGCCGCCAGCGCCGCTCGCTTACGGTCAAACGCGTAGCGACCGTAGGATCTTAATCAGATGGTTGCGATAGAATCATAATCGAAAGGGTATCCTTTGATCTGCACCGTGCGTAGCCATTTAGATCTGACGGTCCAGGAAGGTCGATCCGCACGAAGCGGTACAGGAGAATAAAAACTAGACACGTGTCCCTGTCCGTTTGAAATAAAAACAGAAATGTCTATTAGATGTTCCAATTTGAAAAATTCATAACTTTCAAACCACACGTCCAAATTTTGAAAATTTTATATCAATGGATTCAGCAAAACAAGTACTTTCTGACCATGCCCTTTTGTTTAGTAAATTGCTTCTGTTAAATTGATTGTTTTGCAGAAACTTGTGTATGCATGTTTAGAATATAAAAATTGTTCTAAAATGATTTTTGATATAAAACCTTTGGAAAATGGTTTTTTTTTTGAACCTACTGACCATAGGAATCAATTAGTGGTTTCAAAAATATATTTCGTGAAGCAAAAGAGTAAACTTTTGATTTAAACCATTTCTAGTCAAATAAAAATAATGTTTATTTATTAAAAATGCTTTTGGGAGAAAATCTTTGGGAAATGTATTGGAATAAACTCTCTGACCCCAAACACCAAGTTTTATGATTTGAAAAGGTATTGGGTGAACCCTATAAAAATTACTACTTTGCTAAAGACATTTTCAACCACATAAAATAATGACTTGGTTTAAAATGGTTTATGAAGTAAAATCTTTTGCAAATGATTTTGCCACTTTATAAAATTATCATTAGGTGTTTTGAAATGTTTATAACCTATTAGAAACCACTTCTCAAAATAAAACAATCTTTGGCATACTTGCATGCATTGCTTTGTTTCTATTATTTTATGTGTTGATTGCTTGAATGGTAGATTGAAATGTTGCTTGCTTGATTGTATTGTAGTGATTTGAAGAGTGTGAGTATTGCAAGATCAAGGAGTGAACTTATATTCTCTACCAAAAAGGCAAGTGATGCTTCATACTTTTGTCCCATTATTTTCACTATGCATTAGTGATATTTCTAAGTAGGACTTGCATGAAATTTTGCTAAGTGTAAACTATGCCATGGGAAATCCTAGTAGATGAAACCTTAGTAGAAATTTCCTAAGTTAAGACTCCTACTATTGTCATGCTTAGCTTAGCTAGTAGAAAACAAGGGTGGAATATATATTCATACTATGGAATATTTCCAAGTCTGTGGACTTGTGTTTTGTTTAATAAAACAACTAAGTGAATGAATCACCTGGGTGGAATGGAAGGAATGGTTTGTGTTGAGTGGTTCACAAGGCCCATTTCTATGGTTTACCTTTGTGTATCTCACTTGTGGATGGCCACCCAGGAACAAAGAGAATTGAGATGTCAAATGTTGAGAAGCTTCAAGTGCAGCCACTTGGCATTATGGGCTCTGCCTAGATCATATAGGTTGCAATAACTTAGCCAAATGGACAGTTGGTGGTAGGGGAATGATAGGTTGGAACGCGTCCATTCTGGTCTAAGGGGAAGGCTTCTGAAAGATCTTGTCTTGGTGAAACCAAGTCTTGTGGGGAAAGTGCACCACCTCTATAGAGTGAAAAATCTAAGTACTTAGCCATGTCCCTAGCAAAGGACAATTTGAGCATCAAGACATGGAAGCTATCAAGAATCTCCTCATCCCAATTTCTAAGTTAAAAACTTGTGGTTGAACAAGGGTTGAAGGATCACCAATTTCTATTGGGAGATGCCTTGGGAATGATTTTATCAAGCAAAAACTTAGTGTTTTCAAATGATAAGGAAAATCTATTTTGAGCAAAGCAAGCCTAAGCTACACTTAGCCAAATGCATATAGATGATAGACTCCACTATACTACCATAGTATCACTTGCCAATACAATTCAAATGTATTGACCCTTGTGGCTGTAACTTATTATGTTGCAGGTTTGTTTGATGTTAGTGAAGTTTGTTGAATAGTATTACAAGTCTACAACCAACATGTCTGCCTGTGGCACTTTGAAGATGAAGGACCCCATGCTATTGTTATATTCTGCTGCATTGTAATGAGATAGCCAAATGAGCTATGTAAGATGTAATAAATTATTTTATTCCTAATTATAAAGTTGTATTATGACCTTTGTTTCTTGATATTACATCTTAACTGTGGATGCTAGCTATTGATCCAGGGACTAGCATTGTAAACACAGGGATCTCTACCTTATTAAAGGTTGGGAACCTTACAGATGGTATCAGAGCATTGTGTTTCCTGTAGGATTTGTAACCCTAGGATTGGACAAAACCCCTTAGAAAAATAGGAGTTGTATTTGTTCCAAAACTTATTTACAAACAATCTTGTAAACTCTTTCCTCAACCATTTTCGTTTTGATTCTACATCTCTTCTATTTCAAACTTAATGGACAAAGCCTACCCCATAGCCAAAGACTTCACCATGTGCAAGGACTTCATCAACTCTAATGACTTCAACATCTTTAAGTGATTTCAACCTTATTCTCAACCTTTGATATCACTAAGGACTACAAGTGAGACAAGAAATGTTTCTCAAGACTTGAAGACTAAGGAAACACAACTTAGAAGGAACCATCATCTCTTTAAAGTTTTGTGACCAAGATTCAAGAAATTCTCCAAGGAAACCATGATCTCATTCAAGAAGAACCAACTAAGAAGGATGGAATGATCTTATGTGAATCATATAGTTGGACCACCATGATTAGTTTAAATTAAACCCACCAACTTATGTGGTGTAGCAAAAAAATATTTTGTTGCCTAAAAATGTGTTTGAAACTTGTTGTTTGAGTGGAGTGCTTGTTTATGATTGCTTGCACATTGCTTGAGTGAATTGTGATGTGTGTGATTAGAATTATTTCCTTAGAAATATTTTGCCTATTCTAATCCCAATCCAACCCAAACAGATGACTTCTCCAAGAAACTCCAACATCAAGGATGGTGACAACAACAACAACAACAACAACAACAACAACAACAACAACAACAACAACAACAACAACAACAACCAAGAGGACAACATGAGAGAACTCATAGTAACCCAAACCCAGTTGAACCAAGTGACAGCTCAATTTTTAGCCAACACCGGTGAGGTAGATCCAACCATGCAAAGGTTTTTGGAAACCCAAACCCAATTGTTGCATAAGATGACAGATCAAATGGTCAACATGGGAGACAACCTTTCCCAAGGAGTTTGTGACAACAAGGATGTCAAGGATGATATTCTAGAAGGAACCCAAGCTTGCAACATTTGTGGAGACAAGGATCACACTTCCAAAGAGCATGAAGATCAATGCCCCAATTGTGAAGAGAAACATCCAGCTAATCAATGCCCCACATCTCAAGCTACTTGTTACCTATGTGAAGGAAATAATCATGTCCCTATCCAATGCCCCATCTATTCCATAGTTCAACAAAGGAAACAAGGTGGAATGCAACAAAAGTTTGTAAACCCTCATGAAGGAACAACTTCTACCAAGAAGGATGAAGGCAAAGTCAAAATTATGCATCATAAGGCCAAATCCAAATTGACCATAAAGTGTTGCTACTCTTATGGAGAAGAAGGTCATATCTCTAGTAAATGCCCCAAGAAGAGAGAAAGATTTCCCACCTTTGTGGTGGAGTATGAAGAGCATGAACTAGAAGAACTCCTAGCTTTGGAGAGACCCAAAAAGAAGAAGAAGGACATAAGCCGGTTGCAATGTTACAATTGCAAAGAAATGGGACACTATGCCAGTGATTGCCCAGAAAAGAAGAAGAATCAAGGAAATAAACAAGAAGAATTGATACCAAAGAAGAAGAAGGATAATAGACAAGTGATGTGTTTCAAATGCAAAGAGCTAGGCCATTATGCAGACAAGTGTCCAGAGAAGTATCAACAAGATCCCAAGCAAGCCAAGATGTAATCTAGTTGGAAAATTTTTAAGGGTGGTAGTACCCTAGCTGTTTTGAGCCAACTTGTAACCCCTAGCCTCCCCAAATCTTGGGATGAGATTTGTTTTAAGGGTGGTAGCCTGTCACATCCCAAGATTTTCCAAATCTTGTAATGTGAAAAATAAATAAACAAAATAAATTATTGTTGAAAATCAGGGTGAAAAGTAACTTTGTTTCTAAATGGAAACTTAAAATCCCATCTTGAACAAACTTTAATTAAAGTTTGAATTCAACAAAATCCAAATCAAGATAAATGCATTCCTCATAAAATGCATCTGGAAATTTAAACACTTGAAAATAAATCCAAACCGTAAACCATAATGGAATAAAATCATTTCCAAGTTATCTCCAAGCCTATGGATTGGATCCATATAAAAATTGGTCAAACAAACATTTCAAAATGATAAAGAATGACAAATGGAAATATTATAAAACCATATAAATTGATTTCATTCAATTTGGAGCCATAGATAAAATCTTATGAATTTAATAAGATAAGGATATTTAATTTCCAAAGCTAATAAAGAACCTATCTATAAATCCATACCAAATGGTGAGCAAATAATCCTAAAGATATTTAAAAGGATAAATAAATCTCAAATAAGACACCAAGTTTGGATCTCTAAATAAAAAGATATGGATTTTATAAGATGAAGAAAGAAATATTAAATAAGGATTATTTAAAGACAAAATTAAATCTTGGCCTAATCCATTAAGCAAATGGAATGAATAGAATCCAAATCCAAATAAAATAAAAGGATAAAGAATTTCCAAAATAAAATAAAATGGCATTAACCATTCTATGCCTATTTTAATAAAGACAAATCTCTAATAAGAATAATGATATAATTCATGAGAAAATAGTATTTTGGAATTTACCCAAGTGGAATAAAAGTTGTTTAATTAACTTAAATAAAATAAATATTCCAAATAAAATTTAGGGAATTAAAACTATATTTAATTCCATTGGAATTAAAACAAATACCCAATTCAAATGATTTATGAATCATATTAAATACTTTCCAAATAATTCAAGATGAATTATTTGACACCCTATTAAACAAATAAAAACCTACTGAAAAGATTTGGAAGGTTTAAGAATTCAAATGGTGTTTTGAAGATATTATTAAATCTCATTTTGAATTAAAACAAAGGCCTAAATAAATAATTAAAAGACCCCAAAGAGAATAAAGTTTTATTCCAAAATTGACTTCAGATTATATTACTAATCAGTATTTAAACCTACACAAATTTTGGTTGAGGTTTGAATTCAAATGGATGTTTGAAATAATTAAACAAAAGCAAAACAGAAAAAGAAATCAAGAAAAAGAAAAAGGAAACAGATCAAAAAAAAAGAGAAAGACCCAGCCTAACTAACCCCAGGCCCATACTAGCCCAGCAAGCCCACCCCCACTCTCTCGCGAAACGTTTTCTCACCGCAGACCGAACCCGCAGCGTCACTGACCGCCTGGACCCACTCCCAATCTCTCCCTCACGCTGACAACAGACCCCATCGCCACGTCACCGTCTTCCTCACCCCGCGACGACCGCGCCGGCCGTTTCCTGCCATTGATGCCGTTGTTTAATTCGCTTAAACGGCTTGCTTAAACCTCGCCGTGACCATGCTCCCTTAAACGCCTCCCTCTTCTCCCTCTTTCCCCTCAGTCGACACCTCCCAGGAGCCCCCAGGCTGGAGGAATTTCTCCACGCGCCCTCACTGCTCCGACGAGCCTCCCCGACAAATTCCGGCGACGCCAGACTTCATCGCCACTCCTAGACTTCACTAGCCTGCTCCCCATCCCCGTATGCATCTACCAGCATCCCTAGCTAGCTCGTGCGCGCTCCAAATCATCGGCAAGGACAACACCGTCTCGCCACCGACGACCGCATCCACTCCGGCGAGCTACTGACTCCAAACTCGTGCGCCCCTCGTGTGCTAGTGAGTACCTCTACAACCCCCGAGACCGTGCGCATCCTCCTGATACCTTTCCTCGCTTGCTTGCATCCCAGGTGCTCGTCTTCGACCACGACCGTGCGCACCCGACGACAGCGAGAACTCCGGTGAGCGATTCAGGTCATCCTCGTGCGCCCCTTGCCTCCTCGCGAGTACCTTGAGCATCACCACGACCACGCGAACCTGGTGAGACACTCCCCTTCCTCCCTTGCTTCCTGTAATCACCGCGACGCCAGAGCGTAGTCGGTAGCCACCACCGCCAGCCGCCGCTTAGGGTGAAACGCGTAGCGACCGTAGGATCTTAATCAGATGGTTGCGATAGAATCATAATCGAAAGGGTATCCTTTGATCTGCACCGTGCGTAGCCATTTAGATCTGACGGTCCAGGAAGGTCGATCCGCACGAAGCGGTACAGGCGAATAAGAACTAGACACGTGTCCCTGTCCGTTTGAAATAAAAACAGAAATGTCTATTAGATGTTCCAATTTGAAAAATTCATAACTTTCAAACCACACGTCCAAATTTTGGAAATTTTATATCAATGGATTCATCAAAACAAGTAATTTCTGACCATGCCCTTTGTTTAGTAAATTGCTTCTGTTAAATTGATTGTTTTTGCAGAAACTTATGTATGCATGTTTAGAATATAAAAATTGTTCTAAAATGATTTTTGAGATAAAACCTTTGGAAAATGGTTTGTTTTGAACCTACTGACCATAGGAATCAATTAGTGGTTTAAAAAATATATTTGGTGAAGCAAAATAATAAACTTTTGATTTAAACCATTTCTAGCTAAATAAAAATAATGTTTATTTATTAAAAATGCTTTTGGGAGAAAATCTTTGGGAAATGTATTGGAATAAACTCTCTGACCCCAAACACCAAGTTTTATGATTTGAAAAGGTATTTGGTGAACCCTATAAAAATTACTACTTTGCTAAAGACATTTTCAACCACATAAAATAATGACTTGGTTTAAAAATGGTTTATGAAGTAAAATCTTTTGCAAATGATTTTGCCACTTTATAAAATGATCATTAGGTGTTTTCAAATGTTTATAACCTATTATAAACCACTTATCCAAATAAAACAATCTTTGGCATACTTGCATGCATTGCTTTGTTTCTATTATTTTATGTGTTGATTGCTTGAATGGTAGATTGAAATGTTGCTTTCTTGATTGTATTGTAGTGATTTGAACAGTGTGAGTATTGCAAGATCAAGGAGTGAACTTATATTCTCTACCAAAAAGGCAAGTGATGCTTCATACTTTTGTCCCATTATTTTCACTATGCATTAGTGATATTTCTAAGTAGGACTTGCATGAAATTTTGCTAAGTGTAAACTATGCCATGGGAAATCCTAGTAGATGAAACCTTAGTAGAAATTTCCTAATTTAAGACTCCTACTATTGTCATGCTTAGCTTAGCTAGTAGAAAACAAGGGTGGAATATATATTCATACTATGGAATATTTCCAAGTCTGTGGACTTGTGTTTTGTTTAATAAAACAACTAAGTGAATGAATCACCTGGGTGGAATGGAAGGAATGGTTTGTGTTGAGTGGTTCACAAGGCCCATTTCTATGGTTTACCTTTGTGTATCTCACTTGTGGATGGCCACCCAGGAACAAAGAGAATTGAGATGTCAAATGTTGAGAAGCTTCAAGTGCAGCCACTTGGCATTATGGGCTCTGCCTAGATCATATAGGTTGCAATAACTTAGCCAAATGGATAGTTGGTGGTAGGGGAATGATAGGTTGGAACGCGTCCATTCTGGTCTAAGGGAAGGCTTCTGAAAGATATTGTCTTGGTGAAACCAAGTCTTGTGGGGAAAGTGCACCACCTCTGTAGAGTGAAAAATCTAAGTACTTAGCCATGTCCCTAGCAAAGGACAATTTGAGCATCAAGACATGGAAGCTATCAAGAATCTCCTCATCCCAATTTCTAAGTTAAAAACTTGTGGTTGAACAAGGGTTGAAGGATCACCAATTTCTATTGGGAGATGCCTTGGGAATGATTTTATCAAGCAAAAACTTAGTGCTTTCAAATGATAAGGAAAATCTATTTTGAGCAAAGCAAGCCTAAGCTACACTTAGCCAAATGCATATAGATGATAGACTCCACTATACTACCATAGTATCACTTGCCAATACAATTCAAATGTATTGACCCTTGTGGCTGTAACTTATTATGTTGCAGGTTTGTTTGATGTTAGTGAAGTTTGTTGAATAGGATTACAAGTCTACAACCAACATGTCTGCCTGTGGCACTTTGAAGATGAAGGACCCCATGCTATTGTTATATTCTGCTGCATTGTAATGAGATAGCCAAATGAGCTATGTATTATGACCTTTGTTTCTTGATATTACATCTTAACTGTGGATGCTAGCTATTGATCCAGGGACTAGCATTGTATGAAGGGAATATGCCCTGAGAGGCAATAATAAAGTGTTTATTATGTGTATTCCAAGTATATGATAGATGTTTATTTTACATGCTATAATTGTATTAATACGGAAACATTAATACATGTGTGTTTAATAAACAAACAGAAAGTTCCTAGTTATGCCTCTCTCATAAACTAGCTCGTTGATTAACAAGATGATCAAGGTTTCCTGATCATGGACATTGGATGTTGTTAATAACAGGATCACAACATTAGTGTAATGGTGTGATGAACATTCATCCGAAGTATAGCATTACGATCAAAGTCATTGAGTTTATATTTCTATAACAACTTACGAAGTGATCCTAATCCTTAGACCATGAGATCATGTCAATCACTAACACCGGAAGAGTTTCTTTATAACATCAAACGTCACACCGTAACAGGGTGATTATAAAGATGGATTCAGAACTAATAAAGTGTTATGTTGAGGCTCATGGATCGAGGGTGGAATTTGTTCATCCCGATGACGGATAGATATACTCTGGGCCCTCTCGGTGATATCACATTGATTGGCTTGCAAGCAAGTGATTTGATCACTAGAATGTTATATCACGGGAACGAGAAAAGAGTGCATGTCAGTAACGAGATCAAACTAGGTATGGATATACCGATGATCGAATCTCGGACATGTAATATATCATGAAACAAAGGGATTAAGATACTGGCGTAAAAGGTTCCGACGATCACAAGAAAGTCATCGTTGAATGTGTGGGAGTCAGTATGGGTCTCCAGATCCCGCTTCTGATTATTGATCCGAGAGGGGTCTCGATCATGTCCGCATTATTCACGAACCATAGGGTGACACACTTAAGAGACACCGACATCCAATTGGAGCAAAAGTTTCATGCCGAAAGAATGAACAAGCGCAGGAATTTATTTCACTAGATACCGAAACAGGTTTTCGGGTGAAATTGCATAAAATGGTTATGCATGTGAAATGTAATTCTAGCAAGGGGTTATTTGTGAATGTTTGTCATTAAAGTAATTGACAAAATTCTGAATAAAATAAAATAGTTTTATTTAATGAGAGTTTGCATTAAATTTGGTGGAAATTTAATGCGAATTTGAGTGGAATTTTGAGTGGAGGGAATTTAAAGGACTTTTGTGAGTGGAGTGTCGACCCACATGAAGAGGGGAGGGCAAGGGGTAGCCCCCATGTGCCGGCCACCCCCTTGGGGTTCCCCCCCCCTCCTCCTATAAAATGAGCCCCCCTCCTCACTTGTCTCTCACACCTCCTCGTGAAGGATCTCTCTCCCCCTCTAGAATTTATCCCCCATGGTCTCAGACTAGCGAGATACATGTTCCCGGTGGCTATTCGGCAAGAAAGAGTTGTGCTTCCGCTGCATCATTTGGAGCGAGGAGGCGAGGTTGCTCGGTGCACAGAACGTGTGCGAGCACGGATGCGCTGCTGATTTGTGGCGCTAGGACTTCCTCTCGATCTTGAGATCGGCAAGAGAACGTCTACATCAACCACGAGTTGAACTCGTTAAGCTTTGTCGGTCTTCAAGGGTATGTTCTCTACGGATATACATCCGCCCGTTGTTTGTATCTAGTAGATAGATTTTGGTACATAGTTCACATTGTAGGAAAATTTTTGTTTTCTATGCTGCGAACCCTACAGTGGTATCAGAGCCGGATCTATGCGTAGACACTTTACACGGGTAGTACACATATGAGTATGTGGGCGATGATGATCATGTTGTTGCTCCTTTGTTGTAATTTTGGATATTGGTGGCATAGTGGGATGAAGCGGCCCGGACAAACTTTACATGTCCTCGCACATGAGACCTGTTCCACGCTTGACATGCAACTAGTTTGCATATGTGGCTAGCGGGTGTCTGTCTCTCCTACTATAGTCAATATCTTTTTTGCAAGCGAGTTGTCAACAATTTGGTTATCCTCATTGTGGTTCATGTTCGTAGGTAAGAACGGTTCTATCTCGAAAGCCCTAAGCCACGTAAAACTTGCAATGGATAAATTAGAGGCGTCTAGTTTAGATTGTTGCTGGGCTAGTGTTATGATATGGTAGTGTTGTAAGTAGAAGTATGAGATGATACTCTTACAACACACATAGCGTGTAAACTCCATAGACCATGGATTTATACATATAGGTATGATAGTGATCATACCACGATGCACATGATAGAGATCATCTGCGGGAACCATATCATTTCACTAATAAACATGTGATGTTTGATAGCATCTTATATTGCTAGTTTAGTGCTTTGTTAGCATAATAAGATGATCCCTCTTTTAAATATCAAGATAAGAATGTGTTCTTCCTTTAGTATGCACCGATTATGTCTTCGTCGCTCCAAGACATCACGTGATGATCGGGTGTTCTTGGATCCACGACCATATTTTGGGTGTAAACCAGTTACACACGCGAATACTAAGGTTCTAACTTGGCGAGCCTAGCATGTACAGACATGGCCTCGGAACACCGACCGAAAGTTTAAGCATGAGTCATATAGTTGATATGATGCCCATTTGATGCTCGCCTTTGAAGCTATACCGACTCACGTGATGATCGGACTTGGTATAGCGGATTTGGTTCATGTAATCACCAAAAAGGCACGAGGGATGTCGTTTTTGAGTGGGAGTTCATTCGTAATATGGATTCGTTGAACTCAATCTATCATACACTTATTCTAAACTTTACAAATTCTGTTGTAGATGGCACCACCTGCTTTTAATTTCAATGTGTCCATGGAGAAAGAGAAACTAGCAACGAACGGTAGCAACTTTACCGAATGGGCCATGAATTTGAGGATTCTCCTCTCTGCTGCACAAAAGCAATATGTGCTAGAAGCACCACTAGGCCCCCCACCTTTAGATGATGCCCCTGACGAGGAGAAGAATGTCTATCAGACTCGTCAGGAGGACCACAACTTAGTTCATTGCGGCATATTGTATGGGCTAGAGCCGGAACTTCGAAAGCGTTTCGAAAATGGCAATGCATTTGATACAATGGGTGAGTTGAAAATGATTTTCGACACACATGTCAGTGAGAGCTACAACGCCGTAAAAGTTCTTTAGCTGCATGATGGAAGAGCACAGCTAGTGAGCATGTACTCAAGATGTCGGGTTACCGATAAGCTGTGTCCTTGGGAATATCGATTCCCATTGACTTAGGCATCCATCGTGTTCTGCGTCTACGCCACCTAGCTATAAGAGCTTCGTGATGAACTATAATATGCAAGGCATGAAGAAGTCTCTCCGAGCTTCGCCAATGCTTAAAACTGCAAGTGGAGATCAAAAGGAACATCAAGTGTTGATGATCAATAGGAACACTGGTTTCAAGAAAGACAAGAAGGGAAAATGGAAGGAAGTAAGGGCGGCAAGCACATTGCCGTGCTGAAAATAAACCCCGAGTTGGACCTAAGTCGATCGAGTGCTACTATTGTAAGGGGAGCCACTGAAGCGAATCGCCCCAAGTATCCGCGACAAGAAGGTCAGCAAGGCAAACAAAAGTATATATGATATACATGTTATTGATGTGTACTTGACTAGTGCTCGCAGTATCACCTGGGTATTTGATACCGGTTCAGTTGCTAATATTTGTAACTCGAATCAGGGGCTGCGGAACAAGTGACCGGTAGCAAGGGGTGAGGTCAAGATGCGTGTCAGCAATGGATCAAGCGTTGATGTGATCACCGTCGGAACGCTGCCTCTCCACTTGCCGTCGGGATTAGTTATAAACTTGAATAATTGTTATCTGGTGCCTGCACTGAGCATGAACATTGTATCTGGATCGTGTTTGATGCGAAGTGGTTATTCATTTAAATCCGAGAACAATGGTTGTTCCATTTATATGAATGAAATCTTTTATGGTCATGCACCAATGATGAATGGTTTATTTCTATTAGATCTCGATGATAATGTTACACATATTCATAATGTTGATGCTAAAAGGATTAAACTTAATGATGATATATCCGCATATATGTGGCACTGCCGTCTAGGTCATATTGGCGTTAAACGCATGAAGAAGCTCCATTCGGATGGACTTTTGGAATCACTTGATTTTGAATCATTTGATACATGTGAGCCATGCCTTATGGGCAAGATGACTAGAACGCGCTTTCGGTTCAATGGAACAGGCGTGATTTATTGGAAATCATACATTCTGATGTATGTGGTCCAATGAGTGTGTCGGCGCGAGGTGGATATCGTTATTTTGTTACTTTCACGGATGATTTGAGTAGATACGGTTATATCTACTTGATGAAACACAAGTCTGAAACCTTTGAAAAGTTCAAGGAATTTCAGAATGAAGTGGAAAATCATCGTAATAGAAAGATCAAATTTCTATGGTCTGACCGTGGAGGTGAGTATCTAAGTTACGAGTTTAGCACTCACATGAAAGAGTGTGGAATTGTTTCAAAACTCATGCCTGCCGAAACACCACAGCGAAATGGTGTGTCGGAATGTCGTAATCGTACTTTATTAGATATGGTTCGATCTATGATGTCTCTGACGGACTTGCCGTTGTCATTTTGGGGTTATTCACTAGAAACTGCTGCATTCACTTTAAATCGGGCACCATCTAAATCCGTTGAAAAGACGCCGTATGAATTGTGGTTTGGAAACAAACCTAAGTTGTCTTTTCTTAAAGTTTGGGGATGCGATGTTTATGTGAAGAAACTTCAACCGGATAAACTCGAACCCAAAGAGGAAAAATGCGTCTTCATTGGATACCCTAAGGAAACTATTGGGTATTCCTTCTATCACAGATCCGAGGGCAAGGTTTTTGTTGCCAAGAATGGATCCTTTCTAGAGAAAGAGTTTATCGCGAAAGGTGTGAGTAGTCGGAAGGTAGAACTCGAAGAGGTTATTGAACCTTCTCTTCAAAGTATGGCGAGTAGCGCAATCACGGAAGTTGTTCGAGTTGGCTCCACTGAAGAGGGAACTAATGATAATGATCATGAAACTCGAAAGAGAGTACTACCGAACCTCGCAGGTCAAGCAGACGCTGCAGCTCGGTCAGACGGAAATCCTGTCATGAAATTCATGGTTGATGAAAATGATGACCCTGCGACGTATGAAGAAGCGATGATGAGCCCGGATTCCAACAAATGGTCAGAAGCCATGAAATCCGAGATGGAATCCATGTATGAAAATCAAGTTTGGAAATTGGTGGACTTACCTCACGACCGAAAGGCCGTGGAGAACAAATGAATTTTCAAAAGGAAAACTGATGCTGATGGTAATGTGACCGTCTATAAAGCTCGACTTGTCGCAAAGGGGTTTCGACAAATTCAAGGAGTTGACTACGATGAGACATTCTCTCCCGTAGCGATGCTGAAGTCAGTTAGGATTATGTTAGCAATTGCTGCATATTTCGATTATGAGATATGGCAGATGGATGTCAAAACCGCGTTTCTCAATGGTAATATTGAAGAATAGTTGTATATGATACAACCAAAGGGTTTTGTCGATCCTAAGGATGCTAACAAGGTGTGCAAGCTTCAGCGATCCATCTATGGATTGAAGCAAGCATCACGAAGTTGGAATATCCGCTTTGATGAGGTGATCAAAGAGTTTGGATTTGTCCAAACTTATGGAAAAGCTTGTATTTACAAGAAAGTGAGTGGGAGCAATGTGGCATTTCTGATATTATATGTGGATGACATATTATTGATCGTAAATGATATAGATCTTTTAAACAGTGTTAAAAGTTATCTAAACAGCAAATTTTCAATGAAGGACCTAGGTGAAGCGTCATACATATTAGGCATAAAGATCTATAGAGATAGATCTAGGCGCCTAATAGGGCTATCGCAAAGTACATACCTTGATAAGATTTTAAAGAAATTTAAAATGGACGAAAGTAAGAAGGGGTTCTTACCTATGTTGCAAGGCAAGACATTGAGTAAGACTCAAAGTCCGGCTTCGGCGGAAGAAAGAGAGATAATGGACAAGGTCCCCTATGCTTCAGCCATAGGCTCTATAATGTACACCATGCCATGTACATGACCGGATGTGGCACATGCTATTAGTTTGACTAGTAGGTACCAATCAGATCCAGGTTCGGAACACTGGATAGCGGTCAAGAATATCCTTAAGTACTTACGAAGAACTAAGGATATGTTTCTTGTATACGGAGGTGAAGAAGAGCTCGTTGCTAAGTGTTATGTTGACGCTAGCTTTGACACCGATCCGGATGACTCTAAGTCTCAATACGGATACATATTTCTCATGAATGGCGGAGCGGTTAGTTGGAGGAGCTCCAAACAACCTGTGGTAGCGGGATCAACAACGGAGGTCGAATATGTTGCTGCTTGAAGCTCGAGAAGCTTTGGATGAAGGAGTTCATATCCGAACTAGGAGTGGTTGCAAACGCGTTGGACCCAATGGTGATCTATTGTGACAACAATGGTGCCATTGCCAATGCCAAAGAACCAAGGTCTCACAAGCATTCCAAGCATATTAAGCGCCGGTTTCACTCCATCCGCGAGCATTTCAAGGATGGAGATATAAAGATTTGTAAAGTACATACGGATCTCAATGTAGCAGATCTGTTGACTAAAACTCTCCCTAGAGCAAAACATGATCAACACCAGAACTCAATGGGTGTTAGATTTATCACTATGTAACTAGATTATTGTCTCTAGTGCAAGTGGGAGACTGAAGGGAATATGCCCTGAGAGGCAACAATAAAGTGTTTATTATGTGTATTCCAAGTATATGATAGATGTTTATTTTACATGCTATAATTGTATTAATACGGAAACATTAATACATGTGTGTTTAATAAACAAACAGAAAGTTCCTAGTTATGCCTCTCTCATAAACTAGCTCGTTGATTAACAAGATGATCAAGGTTTCCTGATCATGGACATTGGATGTTGTTAATAACGGGATCACAACATTAGTGTAATGGTGTGATGAACATTCATCCGAAGTATAGCATTACGATCAAAGTCATTGAGTTTATATTGCTATAACAACTTACGAAGTGATCCTAATCCTTAGACCATGAGATCATGTCAATCACTAACACCGGAAGAGTTTCTTTATAACATCAAACGTCACACCGTAACAGGGTGATTATAAAGATGGATTTAGAACTAATAAAGTGTTATGTTGAGGCTCATGGATCGAGAGTGGAATTTGTTCATCCCGATGACGGATAGATATACTCTGGGCCCTCTCGGTGATATCACATTGATTAGCTTGCAAGCAAGTGATTTGATCACTAGAATGTTATATCACGGGAACGAGAAAAGAGTGCATGTCGGTAACGAGATCAAACTAGGTATGGAGATACCGATGATCGAATCTCGGACATGTAATATATCGTGAAACAAAGGGATTAAGATACTAGCGTAAAAAGGTTCCGACGATCACAAGAAAGTCATCGTTGAATGTGTGGGAGTCAGTATGGGTCTCCAGATCCCGCTTCTGATTATTGATCCGAGAGGGGTCTCGATCATGTCCGCATTATTCACGAACCGTAGGGTGACACACTTAAGAGACACCGACATCCAATTGGAGCAAAAGTTTCATGCCGAAAGAATGAACAAGCGCAGGAATTTATTTCACTAGATACAACAAAGTTTTGGGTGAAATTGCATAAAGTGGTTATGCATGTGAAATGGAATTCTAGCAAGGGGTTATTTGTGAATGTTTGTCATTAAATTAATTGACAAAATTCTGAATAAAATAAAAGAGTTTTATTTAATGAGAGTTTGCATTATATTTGGTGGAAATTTAATGTGAATTTCAGTGGACTTTTGAGTGGAGGGAATTTAAAGGACTTTTGTGAGTGGAGTGTCCACCCACATGAAGAGGGGAGGGCAAGGGGGCAGCCCCCATGCGCCGGCCACCCCCTTGGGGTCCCCCCCCCTCCTCCTATAAAAGGATCCCCCCTCCTCACTTGTCTCTCACACCTCCTCGTGAAGGATCTCTCTCCCCCTCTAGAATTTATCCCCCATGGTCTCGGAGTAGCGAGATACATGTTCTCGGTGGATATTCGGCAAGAAAGAGTTGTGCTTCTGCTGCATCGCTGGAGCGAGGAGGCGGAGGTTGCTCGGTGCCTGGAACGTGTGTGCGAGCACGGATGCGCTGCTGATTTGCGGCGCTAGGACTTCCTCTCGATCTTGAGATCAGCAAGAGAACGTCTACATCACCCACGAGTTGAACTCGTTAAGCTTTGTCGGTCTTCAAGGTTATGTTCTCTATGGATATACATCCGCCCGTTGTTTGTATCTAGTAGATAGATCTTGGTACATAGTTCACATCGTAGGAAAATTTTTGTTTTCTATGCTACGAACCCTACATTGTAAACACAGGGATCTCTACCTTATTAAAGGTTGGGAACCTTACAAGTTTCTTTCTTCTCGTGTCATCAGGAATCTTCTAAACTATTCATCTTGGTGGTGTGAAGTGATATCACTATCTTCGTCAAAGATGTGGATAAGCTTGGATGAATAAAGAGTTTCCTTCCCGCTTTCTTAAACATGTTCGAAGAGCAAGGAATTTTGGTAATCAACAGTTTCTCTTGTTACATGTTCCTTGTGAATCTTATGAGTCCTCTCCACCAAAATACCTTTCTTTCTTAGCCTTCTGTTGAACCAAAGAATGACCCTTCTGTGTCAAAAGTAGTTCAACAGCTTGGTTTTGTTGATATCTATCTTTCCACCTGTAGATCTCTACTAAGTTGCTTAGCAGAGGTTCCCCGCTTGAAGTTTGTGGTCATGTTCTTTCTGTTGGAAGTCTCCTTCCCTCAGAATTAAAAACTATTCTGTAAGCTCCATGGTCTCAATCCTTATGAAGACCAGTTATCTGTCACCTTGAAACCTCCTCCTTTTGTTTCCTCTGTTACCTTGACGTGTTTCATGTTTGTTGACTTTAGAGATGTTTGTCGAACATCTACCCATAAGTTGACCATGAGATACTCAGTTTGTGATTGTGTGTCATTCCCTCTTTTCCTTAGTATGAGCAGCCACCTTGAAGATTATGAAGCGCTTCGTCCACTCGTCATGGTGGCATGGATCAACCTCTTCAAGAAGATCATCGGAGTTTAGTGTGACCATGTTCCTTCTATCTTCCTACCTACGAATCTCGGGACGAGATTCTTTTAAGGGGGATAGAATTATAACAACCCTAGTTTTATTAAATGGAAATTAGGGTTTTATTGTGCATTCATGAGCATCATCATTTAAAATGCATGCAAGAAATAAAAGCAAAACCCTAACTTCCCTCTCTATTTGAAACATTTCAAATGGTGTTGAAATTTTGAAAAGTGCAAAACTTGTGGAACCCAAATGGTTATAAAGGGTCCCTGCAATATTTTAAAATGTTTATAAAAGTTTTTGTATTTTGAAAATAATCAAAACAGATTACAAATGAATATACAAAAGAAAAATTAAAAACAAAAAAAGAAAGGGTTTTCTAAAATAAAAACATGTTCCCTAACCTATCTAGGCCGCAAACCAGCTCCTCTCTCCTCTCTCCATGTCCCCCAGTGCAGCAACCAACATTCCTTCTGCAACACTTGCTTCGACCCAAGTGCAGCCCATCTGGCCCATCTGTAGCCCGATCCCAGCCCGATACCGCTTCGCTCGCTTTCGTCGTTGTCTTCCTCGTCGGCCAAGCAGCTCGGTGGCACTGCCTCCACCACCCGCCTGCGCCTTGATGCGTGCCGCCACCCCAGAACATCTATAAGATTCAGCGCCGCCCAGACGAACCCTAGTTCCCCTTTTTCCCCTTTTCTCCATCCTCGCCGGAACCCTATTGTAACTACCTCGGTGAATTACGCTCCTAGATACAAGCCTGGATGAGCGGAAATGGTTGAAATAGTACGGTGGGGCCCAAATGCCACTCACAGGTAGACCTTTCGGCCGTCCCAACCATTTCCAATCATCGGGACAAGTACAGGCGTAATCGGCGAAGGGATCAACTACACACAAATGAGTATGTATGCAAGCCACCATACAATAGTACATCAGAGCCATTCCATCTAAAAAGAAAGGAAATATAGCAACGCCATACGGCAAGATTCAAATGTCCTAGATAGATATAATAGTTTAGGATATTTCCTCATACATCACACATCAGAGTATCAGGCGGAAGCGGCAAACAAGATCCGAGTACGGATAAGAAGCAAATCGGCATAAGATGCCCCATAAATAAGCACATCCTGCCCACAGATCTCACGGATACCCGTTCCCGGAATCTCTACACCGAACGATCGTTGCCCACATCATCCACCTCCTCCACCCAGTATCCATCTTGTGAGTGCACTTGTTCATCTGAACCAAATAATTTATCGTGTGAGACCCTAGGGGTACTCAGCAAGTCTTTATGCCTCTAAAGGGGACACAACCTGGGGTGACACAATTGCAGCAAAAGACAAACCCTAACAGTTCTATAGATACTCGCTAACCATCCGCCTAACCAAAGATAGACGGATGTCCGTGAATTAATGACAACAGTTTTAACAGTAATATCCATAGATCCATCCTCCTCCTCGCTTACCAACGAGGAAGCGGACGAACAACCCCCCCCCATCCGTTGGCAATTTTATTATCCATTCCATGAGTGTCGCACTAATTACTAGTCAGTTACTTAGTCAAATTAAAGCGGTACTTTAGTTATGCTTGTCTATGATCGAGAAACTGTGCTCCAAGTCGTCCATAACCGCGGACACGGCTTTCAGAAAGTTTTACCCTGCAGGGGTGCACAAATAGCAACACACACTCGATCAACCTCGGAAAAACCAAATCAAAACCCAACGAGGCCTTCACGACAAAGCAATCACATGATTCAGAAATATTTCAGGGGGCCACCCCATTAAGTATACCCGCAACGAAGTTAGCTGACTTCGAGACGGACTCAAGGTTTGTGGGGCCGGTCAGAACGATGGAACCCGAAAGTGTGACTGGCTTGTCGATACCGCAACGGGTCACAATTCCTAACAAGACAGTGCTCCTCGCACAAACGTAAATAAAGCAGTAGCATGGCATAAGTACAGGATAGTAAATAAAACCTCAAACTAGTTTGTGGCCCCAAGAAATAAGACTGAATCAAGCTCTGGCTCAGGGAGGTCCCATAAGCCTCCCGGATGTGGATAGCGTGAATAATCAAGGAACAGGAATCAAGTACTCGAGGTCCTACAGGACACAAGTGAGCAGGAAAAACCAAATAGCAGATATTGCTCACCGGTGCCACTTTCATTAGTTGTCCCATTACTACTCAGGTTAAGTTGTTTAGGTACCTCGTTATCCAACAGACACTCACATACCCTACACATGCTGTTCTACGACTCGCATGGCTCAAACAACTCCTGTAGTAAGGGCTCATGGGATGGAGGAACAAGCTTGGTGGGGTTTAAAAGTAAAGGCTATGCAATACTTGGGGTTCAGTTTAATGCAATCGCGACTCAATGATGCAAGAATAAGATAGAGGCAATAGGTACTGTATGTATGCAAGCATGTGGTAGTGCTTGCACAGCAGCTCGATTGAAGCGAGAGAAGGATCAGGTAGTGCTCTGGTTCTCTTGATATATCCCCCGCCAAAGGTTCTATTCAAGAAGAACCAAACAAATAAGGGCCAAGATAAATACAATTACAAGCATATGAATAAAATGCGATAAGCAACCAATCATGCCATGATGAATGATGCACAAGTTGCATGGCAATAATGTAGCATGGCATGGGTGAGGTGTAGAATACAAGAAATAAACATTTTATTGAGTTTTGGCCACATTTTATCCTCATATTAGTTGCTGTTTACATTATATTTATATGATGCATGCTACAATTCAGAATATGGAATGCATAAACAGAAAGGTCTCGTCGAGCTGATCATTTTAGACATATCATTTGTTGAATTTGGAGTTATAAATCAAAGGTTATCAATTATTTAAGGTGAATGGCATTTTATTGTAATTTAATTCAACTTGAAATTTTAAGTGCCCAAAATATATTTTGGATGGCATATTTGAAATCCTCACATTTTTCTGATTCAAAAACATATATCATTTGTCAAATTTGGATTTACCAATTAAAAGTTATTAAAAACAGAAATTAAATCATTTATAAAAACATTTTCTGAATTTGTTTTGTTTAAACAGAAATCATGCAGACTTTTTCTACTCAGACCGAGCTAGCCTCAGCCACAGCCAGATGGGCCAGGGCGACATAGGGCCCGTGGCGGCCATGACGTGGTGGACCACGTGGCACAGGAAGGAGCGGGTTGAGGTTTTAAAAGGCAGGACCTTTTATAAAATGGCGCGGACACCGGTGGGCGGGCTGGACCATGAGTTGCTGGACAAAAAGGGAGGGTTATCTGAAAAAAGTGACGGGCTACTGTTTTCTCTGCTTTTCGACGCGACCGCGGCGCGACAGCGCAGAGCGTGGCGGGGATCGATCCCGCGATCGCGGCGCGAAGTGAGGCGGCCATCAGGCCACGGTGGGGAGTTGTTCGGTAGGGGGCGCTAGATAGGGTTTGTGCGCCGTGGGAGCGAGCGGACGCGCGCGGACGCCGGTGCACAGAGAGTGCTCGACGGAACGCACGCCTCGACCAGGAAGCGACGGCGACTACAGAGGTGTCTAGGGGGAAAGGAAGCTCACCGGGGGGCTGTCGGTGCGGTCAGATTGTGCAGGGGAGCAGCAGATCGTCGACGACGCAGACGGACGGCGAGGTTAGGGTTTTCGTCGGCCGGCGCCGGTGCAGCTGGTTCGGGGGCTCCTCCTTCACGACGGCGGGTACTGGGCGAAGCAGGGCGGTCTCCTCGTCCTCGCCGACACGCTGCTGCCCGCCTGCGCCTCCCGGGTCGACGGGGAAGAAGGAGACCGACGGTGGTGGACGGCATCGGTGGTAGAAGGTTGCGGTGGAGAAGCGGGGAGGAAGGGCAAGCCCTGGGGCAGATCTGGGAGGTGCAAAGAGGGGGCGAGGGAGTAGATAAGGATGGGGGAAGGGGGTGCCGTGGGGAGTGGGGTAGATGGGAAAAGGTGGCCTTGGTGCCACCTTTCTCTCCTCCTCCTCCTCACGTGCATGGGTCGGCTAGGACAGGGAGAGGGCAGGTAGGTCTGGGGGAGGGGCTGCCAGGTGGGCCAGGGAGCTCGGGGCCAAGGAGGCCGGGCAGGCTCGGGCTAGAGGGGCCCCTATGGCATGGAGAGAAAAAGGGAGAGGGAGGAGTAGCCTCGGGTTAGAGCTAGGGTTAGATGGGGTGGTTAGGTTAGGGTTTGGTGTAGAGGTAGCTAGGTGGGTGTAAGGAGTGGAGAGGGGAGGTGGTCGGGTTAGGGTTTTAGTTTAGTTTAGGGGTGATATGGTAGATGATGTTAGGGGTAGGTGATTAGGTCTAGGTTTTTGGAGTAGAGAGGAGGGTTTAGAGAGAGAGGAAGAGATGAGAGAGGGGGTTAGGGTTGGATTAGGGGTATGGGATTCCCATAGAATATAGAAAGAGAGGAAGAAGGAGGTAGCTTAGGGCTTGTTTTGATAAGGTTTAACCAAAATCAAACAAGACCAAGCCAAAAGGAGGGAGGGATGGAAAGATGATGATCCTCTCAAAAATTCCAATAAAATCCAAATGACAAGCAAAAAGGTGGTTCTTGCATGGCCCATGAAGAATATTTATTGACATGACGATTCTTGTGAAAACAATATTGTTGCATGGCATTACTAGTTTGCATTCCCAAAATTTGGAATGAAGGTGTAACTACCTCGGTGAATTACGCTCCTAGATACAAGCCTGGAGGAACGGTAGTGGTTGAAATAGTACGGTGGGGCCCGAAAGCCACTCACGGGTAGACCTTTCGGCCGTCCCAACCACTTCCAATTCATCGACTGTCAGACGCGCGTGAATCGGCGAAGGGATCAACTACATACACAAATGAGTATGTATGCAAGCCACCATACAAAAGTACATCAGAGCCATTCCATCTAGAAAGAAAGGAAATATAGCAACGCCATACGGCAAGATTCAAATGACCTAGATAGATATAATATTTTAGGATATTTCCTCATACATCACACATCGGAAACGGCAGAACAAAGTCCGAGTACGGATAAGAAGCAAATCGGCATAAGATGCCACAGAAATAAGCACATCCCGCCCACAGATCTCACGGATCCCCATTCCCGGAATCTCTACACCGAACGATCGTTGCCCACATCATCAGCCTCTTCCACCCAAAGATCCGTCTCCATGAGTGTACCTGTTCATCTGAACCAATAATTTATCGTGTGAGACCCTAAGGGTACTCAGCAAGTCTTTATGCCTCTAAAGGGGACACAACCTGGGGTGACGCAATTGCAGCAAAAGATAATCCCTAACAGTTCTATAGATAAACACTAACCATCCGCCTAACCAATGATAGACGGATGTCCGTGAATTAATGACAACAGTTATAACAGTAATTTCATCAGATCCATCCTCCTCCTCGCTTACCAACGAGGAAGCGGACGAACAACCCCCATCCGTTGGCAATTTTATTAACCATTCCATGAGTGTTGCACTATTTACTAGTCAATTACTTAGTCAGATTAAAGCGGTACTTTAGTTATGCTGGTCTATGATCGAGAAACTGTGCTCCAAGTCGTCCATAACCCATGACACGCTTTCTTTGAAAGTTTTACCTGCAGGGTGCACAAATAGCAACACACACTCGATCAACCTCGAAAAACAAATCAAAACCCAACGAGGCCTTCACGACAAAGCAATCACGAGATTCAGAATTATTTCAGGGGCCACCCTTGAGTACACCAAGAACGGTTAGTGACTTGAGATGGACCCGAGGTTTGTGGGGCAGAAGCGATCGGGAACCCAAACTGGGCTTGTCGATACCGTAAACGGGTCACAATTCCTAAGATCAGTGTGCTCCTCGCACAATCGTAAATAATAGTAGCATGGCATAAGTACAGGATAGTAAATAAAACCTCAAACTAGTTTGTGGCCCCAAGAAATAAGACTGAATCAAGCTCTGGCTCAGGGGGGTCCCATAAGCCTCCCGGATGTGGATAGCGCGAATAATCAAGGAACAGGAATCAAGTACTCGGGGTCCTACGGGACACAAGTGAGCAGGAAAAACCAAATAGCAGATGTTGCCCACCGGTGCCACTGTCATTAGTTATCCCATTACTACTCAAGTTAAGTTGTTTAGGTACCTCGTTATCCAGCAGACACTCACATACCCTACACATGCTGTTCTACGACTCGCATGGCTCAAACAACTCCTGTAGTAATGGCTCATGGGACGGAGGAACAAGCTTGGTGGGATTTAAAAGTAAGGCTATGCAATGCTTGGGATTCAATTTAATGCAATCGCGACTCAATGATGCAAGAATAAGATAGAGGAAATAGGTACTGTATGTATGCAAGCATGTGGTAGTGCTTGCCTGGCAACTCAGTTGTAGCGAGAGACGGATCTGGGTAGTGCTCCTGGTTCCCTTGATATATCCCCTGCTCAGTGTCTATTCGAAGAAGAACCAAACAAACAAGGGCCAACATAAATATAGTGCACAAGCATAGGAATAAATTCGTCAAGCAAACAATCATGCCATGATGAATGATGCACAAGTTGCATGGCAATAATGTAGCATGGCATGGGTGAGGTGTAGAATACAAGAAATAACATTTTTATGGGGTTTTGGTCCCATTTTATTGTCATATTAGTTGCTGTATATTATATATTTATATGATGCATGCTGCAATTTAAGTCATGGATAGCATAAACAGAAAGTTCTCGTCGAGCTGATCATTTTAGACATATCATTTGTCAAATTCGGAGTTATAAAACAAAAGTTATTAATTTATTAAGGTCCAGGGGAATTTTTTTGTAATTTAATTCCACTTGAAATTTAAAGTGTCCAAATAATATTTTGAATGGCATATTTGAATTCCTCACATTTTTCTGATTCAAAAACATATATTATTTGTATTATTTGGAATTATGAATTTAAATTTAGTTTATAGTCAAAATTATTAAATAGGGTCAAAGTCAAAGGTTGACTAATTAAATTAATCCTGAAATTATTTGATTAAAGATTTGAATTAACATTCAGATATAAAACATTTTTCATATTAAGTTTGAATTCAAAATATAAACCATTTGGAAGTTATGATTTAATTCATATTTAAACAGATTAAAAACATTTGAATTTGAATTGATCTAATTTGAAAAGAAAATAATTCAAAACAGATACAGGGAAAACTTTTTACACTCAGGCAATTCTAGCCACTACCAATGACAGGTGGGGTCAGGCGCTGACTGGGCATAGGACAGGTGGTTGAGGGCCGCGGGTTGAGGACAGAAATAATGGGGGTGCCTTTTTACAAAAGAACCGGCGGAGGAAGGATTGCGGTTTGGGGGTGTGTTTTTCCAGGGGCCTATGTGCAAACTGCCAGGAGCTGATCGAGTTGAGCCTGACGAACTGAACGAGTGTTCGCAAAATGGGCTAGCTGACCCCGATCTTGCGACGAAGATGACGACTAAACTGCTAGGAATTCCTCGATGCCGCAAAAACGAAAGTTGTAGAGGGATGATAGGGCTACAACTTTGGTTTAGGAGGTATCACTGGAGGAGGGTCCCAGCGACGGGGAGCTGTCGACGAACAGCAGCTCAAACAGGTGCTCCTGATGAACTGAAACAGCGCTGAAGCGCGGACCTGGGGCGAGGTTGCGATGGCGACAGCGGGCGACTCCGGCCACCGTTTGAAGCAAGGTTTGCTGCGATGAGAAGGGGGTTCAAAGGGCTACCAGAAAGATGCCCCCTTCTCGGCGGGGGTGGAACGGACACGATCTAGGCAAGCACCGAAACAGCGGCGCTCGCGACTGCGGTGGTGCCTCCCCCTGGTGCTACTGGAGAGCACCGGCGTCGTTGCTGAGGCGAGCTCGGAACCCTGGAAAGATAGGATGCAAGGAGGGTCGCGGGCTGAACCGGCACAGCTTAGCGCTCGCTGGCACGCACGCGGGGCGACGGCCTACGGTGGTTCACGTGCAGTTCGCGAGCGGCAGCGGATGACGACGGTGGTGCAGGAAAAACAGAACAAGGACGGGGTCTCACCTCGATCGATTCCGGGGTGTCGTGGTTGCAGAGGATGGGGACAGCGTCTTGGCTAGATGGCAAGGGTGAGGTCGCAGGCTCGGCTGACGGCTCTTCTCTCCTGCAGGTCGGCAACGAGCAGGAGTCGCTCGGCAAGGGGGTATCAGCACGGTGGAGCCATGGGAAAAACAGGGAGCAGAGGTGGGGAAACAGAGGCGGAGAACGGCGGCGTGAGGGGAAGAGGGGCTAGGGCAAGTAGCTAGGTTGCCAAGGGATTTATCAGGAGGCAGGAGACGAGGACGACCGTCCCATCCATCATGTGGGGTACGTGGCTCCATGGATTTCCTGCCGTACAGGCGAGAAAGAACAGGCGGGTGCATCGATCGCTTGGACCAGGTGGTTTCCTGATGGGCTTGAGGCTGAAGGGGGTACTGGGCCAGGGGTGGGCTGGTTGCTGCTGCTCGACTTGGCTGCTGCGGGAGGTAAGGCCCAGGTTGGCTGCTGATCTCCTCTCTCACTATTTTTTTTCCTTCTTCTTTTTATTTATTTGTTTTGTTTGTTTGTATTCTATTTCAAATTTAAATCAGCTTCTAATCTCCAATTCTTTGAAACATTTTTCAGGTGATTTGAACAGAGGGTTGACCATGAGGGAAAGCAAAAGAGATAGATACCTAGGGAGAGAGAATGCCCCAATGATCAGGCAGGTATGGGGATGGTTTAAAGAGGGGGGGTAGGGTTTAGGCTTAGATGGGGGATGGTGATTAGGGGGTAGGTTTTAGTGATAGCAAGAGAGGTAGAAAGATGAGGGGAGAGGTTGAGTGTTTGACAAAACAAAACAAGATCAAGCAAGATCAACAAACCCAAGCAAGATAGCCAAAAGAGGGAAAAGGATAAAGGTGGTGATGGGGGTAGATGGAGATGGATAAGAGGTTTTAAGCAAGACCAAATATATATCAAGCCCAAAAGAAAAGCCAGAGATATAGATGAACCACTCAAACTAAAATAGGACCAAAGATGACCAAGGTTGATGATGGTTGCATGGTCCATGCAAACAATAAATGCCATGTATTCATATTGTGAAAACAACATAAAATCACATGGCTTTATTCCATGCATTCCCAAAAGGTGGAATAAGGCCAAGCAAAGGGGGCTAGCATTGGATCCACCCAACCCACATGAGCTAGGTAAACTCAAATAAATGCCAGCTCATATTAATTGGATGGTGGAATTATAAGGTGGTGAAGAAAGGTGGTGGGGTTGATTGAAAAGATATGCCCCCAACTCAACTTGGGCATTTGACAATATATCAAGAACCAGATACAATAACAAGAGGCAAATACAATTAATGATGCATATGAGGTAAGAACCAAAACACAAGGGTTTGTATGATGCTCAAATTGCAAGATGGCATGATGACATGAGCATGATATGATGATGATGCAACAATTATATGTAGGAAGTGGCCATTTTATTACTAGATCCAGTAGCATTACAGATGTTAGACAACTGGGATGCTACAACTCTCCCCCACTAAACAGGTATCTCGCCCCGAGATTCTAGGAAGAAGAAGAAGACACAAAGAGGGTAGGATAGTTGGCACGGAGTTCATCTTCACGTTCCCAAGTGGCTTCATCAACAGAATGGTGTGACCACTGCACCTTGCAGAACTTGATGGACTTGTTGCGAGTCCTTCTTTCTGCGGTCTCAAGGATTTTTGTGGGGTGTTCTTGATAAGACAGGTCTTCTTGGAGATCGATTAGCTCATGATCCACGGTCCTGCCGAGATCTTTGAAGCACTTCTTGAGCTGAGAGATGTGGAAAACATCATGGACTTTGAGTTTTTCCGGGAGCTCAAGGGCATAAGCAACTTCTCCTCTTCTTCCACGAATTTTGAATGGACCGATGTATCTAGGAGCCAGCTTTCCTTTGATACCAAAGCGGTGTGTGCCTCTCATGGGAGTGACACGAAGGTAAACGAGATCACCCGGAGCATACACCATGTCCGTGTGCTTCCTGTCATAATTGCTCTTCTGACGACTTTGAGCAATCTTCAGGTTCTCAAGGATGATATGCACCTTCTCCTCCGCTTGAGTTACAATGTCAGGGCCAAACCATATTCTTTCTCCTGCACCTGACCAACCAATCGGAGTTCTGCACTTGCGGCCATAGAGAGCCTCAAATGGTGCCATCTTCAGACTTTTCTGGAAGCTGTTGTTGTAAGATAATTCAGCATAAGGAAGACATTCTTCCCACTTCATGCCAAAAGAGATAACGCAAGCACGAAGCATATCCTCCGTAACTGATTGATCCTTTCAACTTGTCCTTGCGATCGAGGGTGGTAAGCGGTCTTGAAGTTCAACTTTGTTCCCAAAGCGTTTGGAAACTTTCCCAGAACTTGGAAGTGAAGATGCTCCCAGTGCGAACTGATCTCAAGCGGAACCCCATACGGAGAGACAATCATGTTGATATAGAGCTCACCAATGAATTCCGAAATTGTTTTGACGGGAAGAAATGAGCCACTTTAGAGAGCCTGTCGATGACAACAAAGATTGCATTGTTGCCCTTCTGCGACCTTGGAAAACCAGTGATGAAGTCCATCTCTACTTTCTCCCATTTCCATTCCGGGGGTTTCAATGGCTGTAGAAGACCGAAAGGTTTCTGATGGATAGCTTTCACTCTGCGGCAGACATCACACTCCGAGACATACTTGGCACAATATCGTTTCAAACCAGGCCACCAATATTGTGTTTTCAAGTCCATGTGCATCTTTGTGCTGCCAGGATGGATAGAAAGAATAGAATCGTGCGCCTCCTTGAGAACTTGCTCTCTCAAACCCGGGTAGTTTGGAACAAACATCCGGTGTTCAAAGAAAAGCGTGCCTTGATCATCGACGTGGAAGGACTCATACTTCGGAAGCTCAAGTTTAGAGATGATCTTTTTGGTGTGCGGATCACCAAGCTGACGAGAGCGAATCTTTTCTTCCAAGAGAGGAGTAGCCAGAAGGTTCAGGAGATGCCCTTGTTCCACAATTTCCAGGTTGAGCTTACGGAATTCCTCGCACAAGAGAGGCTGTTGTTCTTCCATCATGAGGTTGTTGACATAAGCTTTGCGGCTGAGAGCATCGGCCATGACATTAGCTTTGCCCGGAGTGTAGTTGATGGTCAAATCAAAATCATTGATTGCTTCAATCCATCTCCTCTGCCGAAGGTTGAGATCAGGCTGAGTGAAGATATACTTCAAACTCTTGTGGTCAGAAAAGATCTCACATCGGTTGCCAAGCAAGTAGTGCCTCCATAGCTTCAACGCAAAGACAACTGCTGCGAGCTCGAGGTCATGTGTAGGATAGTTGATCTCATGCGTCTTCAACTGTCAAGAGGCATAAGCAACCACTTGCTTCTCTTGCATAAGGACCGCACCCGATCCTTGCAAAGAGGCGTCACAGAATATCTGGAAAGGCTTAGATGTATCCGGAGGAACCAAGACTGGTGTTGAAGTGAGCTTCTCTTTGAGTGTCTCAAAGCTTGCTTGACATGCAGGAGTCCAAAGATATTTCTTGCCTTTCTTGAGGAGATCGGTAAGAGGCTTCGCTATCTTCTAGAAGTTCTGAACGAAGCGACGGCAATAACTAGCCAAACCAAGGAAACTCCGCACCTCTTTGACATTAACAGGAGGAAGCCATTCAACAATTGTCTTCACAGTTTCCGGGTTGACTGCAATGCCCTTGGCAGAGATGACATGACCAAGATAGGTTACTTCAGGCAGCCAAAACTCACACTTTGAGAACTTTGCATACAAGCGGTTCTCACGAAGCTTGTTTAGGACACACCGAAGGTGTTCTTCATGCTCTTCCTTGGACTTGGAATAGACTAGGATGTCATCCAGATAGACCACAACGAACTTATCAAGGTACTCCATGAAAACCGAGTTCATAAGCCTCGAGAAGGTAGCAGGTGCGTTGGTGAGACCGAAAGACATGACCGTGTACTCATACAGGCCATAGCGGGTGGTGAAAGCTGTTTTGGGCACATCTTCCTTGCGAATCTTGATTTGGTGATAACCACTTCTCAAGTCCAGCTTAGAGAATACCACAGCTCCAAATTAGTGATCGAAGAGATCATTAATCCGCGGGAGGGGATATTTGTTCTTGATGGTTTTAGCATTGAGAGCCCGATAGTCAACACAAAGTCTATCAGTCCTGTCCCGCTTCTTCACAAAGATTGTTGGTCTACCCCAAGAAGAAGTACTGTGTTGAATGAAACCCAACTTCTCTTGTTCATCAAGCTGACGTTTGAGTTCAGCCAACTCAGAAGGACCCATTTTATAAGGCCACTTGGCGATAGGAGACGTTCCAGGTTCAAGCTCAATTACAAACTCAACCTCACGATCCGGAGGCATACCCGGCAACTCTTCAGGAAAGACATCTGGAAACTCACAGACCACCGGTACACTCTGAATAGCTTCCATAGCATCATCATTAGGAGCCGCCAAGGAGAAAGCTGGACAGCAGGAGTCAGACTTGGAGAAAAGACTATATGGCCTTCAGGAATCTTCAGAGAAACCGAGCGTTCAGCACAATCAATCACAGCTGCATTTGCTGTCAACCAATCCATGCCCAAGATGACATCAATGTCAGAATTGCCCAGAAGAATTAAGGAAGCCGAGAACGAAGAGCCACCAATCTCAATTTGATTGCCATGGCTGATATGAGCAGCCCTCATGTTTGAACCAGGAGATAGCACCACCAGACGACGTGATAAAGGAACCCTATCCAGGTCATGCTCTTGTGCAAACTTATGCGAAACAAAAGAATGCGATGCACCAGAATCAAACAAAAATCGTGCAGGGACTGAGTTAACGGGAAGCATACCCATCACAACTCCAGGTGCATGCTCAGCTTGAGCGGCGTTGACACAGTTGGCACGAGCAACAGTAGACCCGGGCTTAGTGTTGATGTTGAGAGCCCGAGGTGGTGCACGAACCAAAGGAGAGCTTGCTGCAGATCTTGGCGGGGTGGAGGAAGAGCTTTGTTTTTCAGGACAGCCCAGATTCAGATGTCCAGGATCTCCACATGTGAAACAAGCACCAGGTGGACGTGGAGCAACGTAGCCAGGGACTCCGCCAGGCGCTCCAGGGTAGTGGTGGTTGTAGCCCCTGGGAGCAGCAGTGATGGAGTTTAGTGGCCTTGACGCGTAGCTTGCAGGTCTTGGTGGAGCCGGGAGCGACGGTGGGGTGTTAGGAACCCAGACACGCCGCTTAGAAGGAGCTGCCATAGCTGAAGAGCTTGATGCATCACGGTTGTGTTTCTTGGATTCCTCAAACACTTGCCTACTTGCTTCCTCTTGCAGAGCTGTGTGCTGAAGTTCCAGAAAAGATGTCGGCCTTGCATGTGTGATTGCATACTTGATCGATGCATTGATCCCTTGCCTGAACCTCTTTTGCTTCTTCTTGTCATCAGATATCTCATCGCCACCATAACGAGAAAGATTCATGAAGTTCCTGATATAGGTGTTGACATTATCATTTCCCTGCTTAAGGTTGAGAAAAGCTTCCTTCATCCTCTCCATGACGATTTCTGACAGATACTGCTCTTTGAACGCTCCAGTGAACCTTTCCCAAGTAGGCTGAAACCAAGGCTTGCCTTCGTGTAATTCTCCCACCAGAGTCTGCATCTCCTTCGTAAGGTGAGTAGCACACTTTACCCACTCCCCGCCAGAACATCGCAGCCTCGAGTAGCCTTGACATCTCACGCAACCAATCATCTCGCATCCGGTGGTCGATCGAAACATCAAATTGGCGAGGTTGAATTTCGGAAGCTTTTGATGTCTCCTCGCTTGGGAGGTGGAGGTAGTGGAGCAAACTCGTTCCTCCGAACACTTTCCTCAAAGCGTTGTTGGTTCTCCGCATTCTGCTAAGGCATTGGCGATGTTTGACAACGCGGAACCCGATTCAGTGGTATGTCCTCATCGAGCAGCGTGGTGGAGCCATCCTGTGATTGATATAAAACACAAGTCAGTACTATAATGGAGAATGATAATAATCCAAAATAGTACCAAGATGGAATTAACCAAGATTAAAGGATACAATTTACTAAGATGATATTAAAATATCAACAAAGTTCAAAGCACCTAGAAGATATTAAGCATATCGCACACTACTGAAAAGGAGTGTGGTACACAAATATATCAAAGAAAAATTTTCCACAAATTTCGGCATTAAAATACCAATAGATGCGCAAAATTACTTAACGAATCAAGATTAATGACTCTACCAATTCAATATACAAAAGCGAATGATAAGAGTAGTGGTATGGTCGCGACTCCATCCCGCACTCAAATCATTACTCCGTACATGAATAAGTGGAACGCATATCCTAACCCCTTCTTCTCACGTTGAACCTAAAGATTGGTAACTACGGAAACGAACACCCCAAACAAGATATCGTCGGATAACAAAGAGTAAGACAGATCGCGTCGGTATACAACGAATCAGATAGATCGCGTCGGTTTGCAAAAGCCTGTCGGTATGGAATGTACCAACAGTTGATAACCAAAGGCTGATTAGATAACAACTTGGATGCAACAGATAGACAAGGGATTGCACACACACACACACACACACAACCTATGGTACTACGGAAACCCAGAACACGTGAACCCTAGTTTGAATTTTTAGAAGAGGATTGAAAACGTTACACTTCCTTACCAGAAAAGGGTGGGTGGGTGGGTAATAAGAAAAGTGGAAGCAGTCCTACTCTCGCGTTTTGTTTTTCCCTAGTATACATAACTACCAAAATATTTGCTAGACTGACAACGACCATTTGGCTGAGACCCTGAAGGGCGGGATGGCTCTGATACCAATTGTAACTACCTCGGTGAATTACGCTCCTAGATACAAGCCTGGAGGAACGGTAGTGGTTGAAATAGTACGGTGGGGCTCGAAAGCCACTCACGGGTAGACCTTTCGGCCGTCCCAACCACTTCCAATTCATCGGGACCTGTACGGGCGGCGTAATCGGCAGGCGAAGGGATCAACTACATACACAAATGAGTATGTATGCAAGCCACCATACAAAAGTACATCAGAGCCATTCCATCTAGAAAGAAAGGAAATGTAGCAACGCCATATGGCAAGATTCAAACGACCTAGATAGATATAATATTTTAGGATATTTCCTCATACATCACACATCAGAGCATCAGGCGGAAACGGCAGAACAAAGTCCGAGTACGGATAAGAAGCAAATCGGCATAAGATGCCACTGAAATAAGCACATCCCGCCCACAGATCTCACGGATCCCCATTCCCGGAATCTCTACACCGAACGATCGTTGCCCACATCATCAGCCTCTTCCACCCAAAGATCCGTCCATGAGTGTACTGTTCATCCGAACCAATAATTTATCGTGTGAGACCCTAAGGGTACTCAGAAGTCTTTATGCCTCTAAAGGACACAACCTGGGGTGACGCAATTGCAGCAAAAGATAATCCCTAACAGTTCTATAGATAAACACTAACCATCCGCCTAACCAATGATAGACGGATGTCCGTGAATTAATGACAACAGTTATAACAGTAATTTCATCAGATCCATCCTCCTCCTCGCTTACCAACGAGGAAGCGGACGAACAACCCCCATCCGTTGGCAATTTTATTAACCATTCCATGAGCGTTGCACTATTTACTAGTCAATTACTTAGTCAGATTAAAGCGGTACTTTAGTTATGCTTGTCTATGATCGAGAAACTGTGCTCTAAGTCGTCCATAACCGCGGACACGGCTTTCAGAAAGTTTTACCCTGCAGGGGTGCACAAATAGCAACACACACTCGATCAACCTCGGAAAAACCAAATCAAAACCCAACGAGGCCTTCACGACAAAGCAATCATAGGATTCAGAATTATTTCAGGGGCCACCCTTGAGTACACCATAGCGAAGTTAGCTGACTTGAGACGGACCCGAGGTTTGTGGGGCGGTCATGGAATCGGGAACCCAAACTGGGCTTGTCGATACCGTAAACGGTCACAATTCCTAACAATGCAGTGTGCTCCTCGCAATCGTAAATAATAGTAGCATGGCATAAGTACAGGATAGTAAATAAAACCTCAAACTAGTTTGTGGCCCCAAGAAATAAGATGAATCAAGCTCGCTCGGGGGTCCCATAAGCCTCCCGGATGTGGATAGCGCGAATAATCAAGGAACAGGAATCAAGTACTCGGGGTCCTACGGGACACAAGTGAGCAGGAAAAACCAAATAGCAGATGTTGCCCACCGGTGCCACTGTCATTAGTTATCCCATTACTACTCAGGTTAAGTTGTTTAGGTACCTCGTTATCCAGCAGACACTCACATACCCTACACATGTTGTTCTACGACTCGCATGGCTCAAACAACTCCTGTAGTAATGGCTCATGGGACGGAGGAACAAGCTTGGTGGGATTTAAAAGTAAGGCTATGTAATGCTTGGGATTCAATTTAATGCAATCGCGACTCGATGATGCAAGAATAAGATAGAGGCAATAGGTACTGTATGTATGCAAGCATGTGGTAGTGCTTGCCTGGCAACTCAGTTGTAGCGAGAGACGGATCTGGGTAGTGCTCATGGTTCCCTTGATATATCCCCTGCTCAGTGTCTATTCGAAGAAGAACCAAACAAACAAGGGCCAACATAAATATAGTGCACAAGCATAGGAATAAATGCGTCAAGCAAACAATCATGCCATGATGAATGATGCACAAGTTGCATGGCAATAATGTAGCATGGCATGGGTGAGGTGTAGAATACAAGAAATAACATTTTTATGGGGTTTTGGTCCCATTTTATTGTCATATTAGTTGCTGTATATTATATATTTATATGATGCATGCTGCAATTTAAGTCATGGATAGCATAAACAGAAAGTTCTCGTCGGTGATCATTTTAGACATATCATTTGTCAAATTGAGTTATAAAACAAAAGTTATTAATTTATTAAGGTCCAGGAATTTTTGTAATTTAATTCCACTTGAAATTTAAAGTGTCCAAATAATATTTTGAATGGCATATTTGAATTCCTCACATTTTTCTGATTCAAAAACATATATTATTTGTATTATTTGGAATTATGAATTTAAATTTAGTTTATAGTCAAAATTATTAAATAGGGTCAAAGTCAAAGGTTGACTAATTAAATTAATCCTGAAATTATTTGATTAAATATTTGAATTAACATTCAAATATAAAACATTTTTCATATTAAGTTTGAATTCAAAATATAAACCATTTGGAAGTTATGATTTAATTCATATTTAAACAGATTAAAAACATTTGAATTTGAATTGATCTAATTTGAAAAGAAAAGAATTCAAAACAGATACAGGGAAAACTTTTTACACTCAGGCAATTCTAGCCACTACCAATGACAGGTGGGGTCAGGCGCTGACTGGGCATAGGACAGGTGGTTGAGGGCCGCGGGTTGAGGATAGAAATAATGGGGGTGCCTTTTTACAAAAGAACCGGCGGAGGAAGGATTGCGGTTTGGGGGTGTGTTTTTCCAGGGGCCTATGTGCAAACTGCCAGGAGCTGATCGAGTTGAGCTTTAACTGAGCAGTGTTCGCAAAATGGGCTAGCTGACCCCGATCTTGCGACGAAGATGACGACTAAACTGCTAGGAATTCCTCGATGCCGCAAAAACGAAAGTTGTAGAGGGATGATAGGGCTACAACTTTGGTTTAGGAGGTATCACTGGAGGAGGGTCCCAGCGATGGGGAGCTGTCGACGAACAGCAGCTCAAACAGGTGCTCCTGATGAACTGAAACAGCGCTGAAGCGCGGACCTGGGGCGAGGTTGCGGTGGCGACAGCGGGCGACTCCGGCCACCGTTTGAAGCAAGGTTTGCTGCGATGAGAAGGGGGTTCAAAGGGCTACCAGAAATATGCCCCCTTCTCGGCGGGGGTGGAACGGGCACGAGCTAGGCAAGCACCGAAATAGCGGCGCTCGCGACTGCGGTGGTGCCTCCCCCTGGTGCTACTGGAGAGCGCTGGCGCGACAGCGTCGTTGGAGGTGGAGCTCCGGCGAACCCTGGAAAGATAGGATGCAAGGAGGGTCGCGGGCTGAACCGGCACAGCTTAGCGCTCGCTGGCACGCACGCAGGGCGACGGCCTACGGTGGTTCAGGTGCAGTTCGCGAGCGGCAGCGGATGACGACGGTGGTGCAGGAAAAACAGAACAAGGACGGGGTCTCACCTCGATCAATTCCGGGGTGTCGTGGCTGCAGAGGATGGGGACAGCGTCTTGGCTAGATGGCAAGGGTGAGGTCACAGGCTCGGCTGACGTCTCTTCTCTCCTGCAGGTCGGCAACGAGCAGGAGTCGCTCGGCAAGGGGGTATCAGCACGGTGAAGCCATGGGAAAAACAGGGAGCAGAGGTGGGGAAACAGAAGCGGAGAACGGCGGCGTGAGGGGAAGAGGGGCTAGGGCAAGTAGCTAGGTTGCCAAGGGATTTATCAGGAGGCAGGAGACGAGGACGACCGTCCCATCCATCATGTGGGGTACGTGGCTCCATGGATTAGCTGCCGTACAGGCGAGGAAGAACAGGCGGGTGCATCGATCGCTTGGACCAGGTGGTTTCCTGATGGGCTTGAGGCTGAAGGGGGTACTGGGCCAGGGGTGGGCTGGTTGCTGCTGCTCGACTTGGCTGCTGCGGGAGGTAAGGCCCAGGTTGGCTGCTGATCTCCTCTCTCACTATTTTTTTCCTTCTTCTTTGTATTTATTTGTTTTGTTTGTTTGTATTCTATTTCAAATTTTAAATCAGCTTCTAATCTCCAATTCTTTGAAACATTTTTCAGGTGATTTGAACAGAGGGTTGACCATGAGGGAAAGCAAAAGAGATAGATACCTAGGGAGAGAGAATGCCCCAATGATCAGGCAGGTATGGGGATGGTTTAAAGAGGGGGGTAGGGTTTAGGCTTAGATGGGGGATGGTGATTAGGGGGTAGGTTTTAGAGATAGCAAGAGAGGTAGAAAGATGAGGGGAGAGGTTGAGTGTTTGACAAAACAAAACAAGATCAAGCAAGATCAACAAGCCCAAGCAAGATAGCCAAAAGAGGGAAAAGGATAAAGGTGGTGATGGGGGTAGATGGAGATGGATAAGAGGTTTTAAGCAAGACCAAATATATATCAAGCCCAAAAGAAAAGCCAGAGATATAGATGAACCACTCAAACTAAAATAGGACCAAAGATGACCAAGGTTGATGATGGTTGCATGGTCCATGCAAACAATAAATGCCATGTATTCATATTGTGAAAACAACATAAAATCACATGGCTTTATTCCATGCATTCCCAAAAGGTGGAATAAGGCCAAGCAAAAGGGGCTAGCATTGGATCCACCCAACCCACATGAGCTAGGTAAACTCAAATAAATGCCAGCTCATATTAATTGGATGGTGGAATTATAAGGTGGTGAAGAAAGGTGGTGGAGTTGATTGAAAAGATATGCCCCCAACTCAACTTGGGCATTTGACAATATATCAAGAACCAGATACAATAACAAGAGGCAAATACAATTAATGATGCATATGAGGTAAGAACCAAAACACAAGGGTTTGTATGATGCTCAAATTGCAAGATGGCATGATGACATGAGCATGATATGATGATGATGCAACAATTATATGTAGGAAGTGGCCATTTTATTACTAGATCCAGTAGCATTACAGATGTTAGACAACTGGGATGCTACAGAAGGCCAAGCAAAAGAACTTAAAGGACAATCCCAGATGGAGTAGATGGAAATGATCACATTTGAATAGAAGTGGAACTTGCTAGTGTGTATGTGCCACTAGGTATTGAGTAATCCCAAAAATATTCCAACATGATAATATCCCCAAAACAACACATATGGAAGCTAGACAAAGGCTCCACTCACAAGGCATGCACAGGTGGCCATGTGGCTCTCATATATCAATAATGTGAAAACATAATGATGCCAAGATGAGAGCATGTGGAAAAGAATTGGATCCATTCCAACCCACATGAGTTAGAGGTAAACAAAATAAGTTGCAATGCTCATATATGGTGGCATGGTGGAATGATGGGGTGATGACAAGAAAGGTGGTGGAGTTAATAAGAGATATGCCCCCAACTCAACTTGGGCATTAAACAATATATCAAGAACCAAATACAATATCAAGAGGCAAATACAATTTACCATGCCTATGAGAGAAGAACCAAATCACAAAGGTTTTATATGATGCTCAAATGTAAGGTGGCATGATGACATGAGCATGATATGATGATGATGCAACAATTATATGTAGGAAGTAGCCATTATATTACTAGACCAAGTAGCATTACAGTTGTTAGAAAAATGGGATGCTACACCTAGCTTCTAGGAGCCCTGGTGCTCCGCTGTGTCCGGTCTCCCCTCGCCCTGCTGAGAGCCCCAAGAGAACTGCCTCCTCTCCAGCATCATCTCTGTCGAAGCACGCAAGACGGGAGGGCTCAAGCTTGTCGGAATCGAGCTCGAGGTGTTTGCCTGCCGAAGTCCGGCCACCATCGATTCGCCACATCCCGACCCTGCCTTGCCACCCTGATCCTTTCGCTGCAACCATGGTGAACCAGAGGTCCTCGCAGACCACTCCATCTCCTCCATCTCGCTCTCTAGCATATTCCCCACGAGGATCTGCCACCGTCGCCGCTCGCCGTTGTCGGGCAGTCGTCTCTGGTGACCAAATAGCAGGGGCGCCGCCACTTTACGGCCAGTCACAAGACGCCCAAAGGCGCCTCGCAGCTCATGCAGCCTCTACAGCGAGCCCGAGCTCGATCTGTGAGCAATGGCCAAGATGACGTCAACATGGCGTCATGTTGATGCCATACTAACTTTTCTTTTGTTTTATTATTTTTGGTAAATGATTTTTGTATTCATTTCAGTAAATAACAAATATATGACATGTGGGCCCTATCTATAAGTGAGATAAATATTTCAGAAATGTTTTCTGTTTAATAAAATTATTAATGTAATTCCAAAATGTAAATTATTTTATAATATTCCAAAAAATATTTAAAATGAATTAAAAATGGGGAAATTCATAACTAATTCATTTTAAATCAGAAAAATACAAATAATATATCAAAATGTTCAGAAAAATAAGATCTACAACATAAAGCTATAATCATGCATTGTTCAATAACTTCAACTGCAAGTTTAATTAGAAGAACTAAATGAACCCCGTAGTTGATTCTGAGGATTCCCCTGTTCTAGGGTTTAGACCCCTCGGACCCCGTTTAAAATGATCAAGCATGTTTAGGGTTTCAATTTCAATAACTTTTAACTTGTAATATCATCATCCTTGATTGAGAATTGCATCGATGCCATGTGTTGATTGTTTCCCTCTCTTTCTGGTGTTTGGTTCTTCTCCGGTAGAATATGATATCAGGATCGATCGAGATCGAAGATCGAGATCAACACCGTCGAAGCTCGAAGATCAATACTTGGCCAATTATAATCAAGTCAAGTACCAGATGTTCAAAGCTCTATTTTCTGGATATCAACTGTCAAAGGCAAGCGAAGCCCCACACATGATATAATCCTATGATTTCAAAGTATTTACATTCTTGTCATGTGCATACGATTCTAAAGTCTTTTGTCGATAGATAGAGTAATCCTATCTGATGCATGTTTCCTTTATAGCCTATACTCCCTAATCCACCGCTCCTAGCATAACTAGAGTTTGGCTTGTGAAGCGTTGCTAGAGCTGTTACATCTGTTGTGCTTAGCCATGCTTAGCTGTTACCATTGGTCCATCCGGTTGATGGATCAGAGCTGAGAATGAACCTAGTTTGACAGGATGACGTGGTATGATTAGAGATGGATAATAAACATGCTAACGCTTGTATGGGAGGCCACGTGGGTTATGGTTTTTGCAGTCCCATACTTGCCACCCTTAGGACCCGATGTTCTTGCCTCTTGAACCAAGACGAGCGTACAGCCACACGGGGGCCTGGAAACCCCCTCGACCAACTAACATGCCGAGTAGATTCCATGAGTCACATAGTTCGGGTGTTCCATTCGACATACGCATTCTGGCTCTTCTCGATGGAGGTGAAGGAGGTGCATTCATACAGGTAGGTAAGCATGGCAGGGAATGGGAGATGCCTGGCATCCGTAATCTCAAACCCTATTCACATCATTAGGGACTGACTTCGGGACTCGACCTGTTACGGCGGAATCTCCCTAGTGCGTGACTCATGGTCTCGGCAAAAGAAAGGTAAAGGTCGTGTCTAACCACCCTCTACCGGCCTTCCAAGGAAGAGGGCTATTAGTAGTGGTATTAAGAGAAGGTTAGTACGTGTGGGTAAAGTTGTACACCCCTGCAGGGTTATTAATCTTTTCGAAAATTCACGTCCGCGGTTATGGACGACTTGGGAACGGACGTGAAGATCATAGAGAACTTGAACCTAATCGTAAAACTTGGCAAGTTAAATAATGTGTGATTAAGTATGCTTCATCAGGGACCGAGGGGGTGATCCTAGATAGGTTCAGCTGATGATGATTCGGTGGATATCAAAAGATGATCAAAGCTAGATATGTCGCTATCTTATCCCCTTTTAAAACATTATGATTAGTCGAGATTCTTCTCCCTCGTGTTTTACAAAACAAAGATGGCTTTATGCAAAATAACTCCACCAGCCAAAAGTTTTGCGGAGCACACCCTGTACTCACCCTTGCTTCGTTGATACTTTTGCAGCAGATTAAGTGTTACCATAGAAGATAAGTTCGTCATGGCATCGACATCGACGAGTAGTTTGTAGTTCCCAGTCGGTAGTCTGGGATCTATGGATTGGACGTCATCGTTATGCTTCAGGCCTCTTAGGCCATTTGCTAAGTTTGCTATACTTAATAGAATAATTTTCCTTCCGTTGTTTGATGTTTATGGTTAGTGACCTCTGCTTGTAATATTTTGGTTCTTTGCTCAGTTATGAGCTTGCATTAATATTTTTTGTGTCATATGGTCATTGTTGTGTTATCAATTCTCTCTCTGTGTGCTTTCGAGATTTAGGTTACGATTATATCAGACAGAGGTCTGAGATTTGTCTAGCCCTAATCCCGGGGGTGTCACAGTTTGTGTAGTCGATTCACATTCTCCAGGTCCCATTCTTCTTTTCGACCAGGACTGGGTTTGCCAGCCACTTGGAGTATTTGATGGGCCGTATGAAGCCTGCAGCGAGTAGACTTTGCACCTCCTCAGAGATTGCTCGGCGGCTATCTTCATTGAAGGGCCGCAGCGACTGCCTGATAGGTCGCGCTTTGGGGTCGGTGTTGAGTTTGTGCTCAGCGAGTTCCCTTGGGACACCTGGCATGTCAGACGGCTTCCATGCGAAGATGTCGCGATTCTCATGTAGGAACTCGATGAGCGCGCTTTCCTATGCGGGGCTCATGCCTGGAATCGCCTGGGACCAGCTCGACGGAGCCATTCTTCTAGTTGGGCTTCTTTAGTATTATGGGGTCATCATTGTCGACCCGGCTCGCGTACCTGGAGAGATCCTCCGTGTGGTTAGCCTCCACGGCGATGATGGCATCCGCGAGCTCGGCGCCTTTTGGTTCGCACTCCGCGGGCATGTTAGGGTCGCCGTGGACGGTGATGATACCGCATGGCCCCGGGAGCTTCATCGCGTTGTACGCGTAGTGTGGCACCGCCATGAACTTGGCAAACGCTTGTCGCCCTAAGACGCAGTGGTAGGGGATGTTGAAGGGCACCATCTCAAAGATGATCCACTCGGTGTGGAAGTTTGCTGGTGTTCCAAAGGTTACTGGCAGCGTCACCTTCCCGATCGGGTATGCCTTCCTGTAGGGGTTCGTAGCATGGAAAACAAAAAAATTTCTATCGCATACAAACAAACAAGCCAAGATCTATCTACTAGATTGTAGCAACGAGTCGATGGAATAACTTACCCTCGAAGATTCCAAAGTGTTTAACGAGAGCGGATTCTCGTGGGTGATGTAGTCGTACTCTTTCCGATCTCAAGATCGTGTGGACAATCCTTCCGGCGCTGCGTTCCGGCAGCGCTTCCGCAGTCGGTCACACGTTCGGTACTCGACGAAGACCTTCCTCTCCCTTGTTCCAAAGAAAATGGAGGTTGTAGCACTCTCCTCGCGATTCCGGCAGCACAACGGCGTGGTACCGGAAGTAGAGGGGAGATCCCGCAGGGCTTCGCCTTAAGCCAGAGCGAGTATGGTGGATTATGAGAGAGGGCTATTAGTGGTCTAGAGATTAGATACACCAATTAGAAGGCTCTAAACCGCAGGCTAAAGCAATTAGAAGCTCTAAACCAAACGGCTCTAAACCTGAGATTAGAGGTGGAAACTTGTGTGTCTCAAGGAGGAGCCCTGCCCCTCCTTTTATAGGTGGAGGGGCTAGGCGCGCCAGGAGGGAGGAGTCCTCCCAACTCGCCTAGGGCTGGGCGCCAAGGAGGATAGGAACTCCTCCTCCAAGTTGGTTTCAACCTCCTCTTGCTTGTTTCCCACAGTTTCTGCTTCCCACAGTTTCTGTTTCCACGCTTTCTTTTAGCCGTTTGACTTTCAAACTGGCAATTTGACTTTCATGTTTTTGGAACAGCAAGAACACTTAGTACATGATGCAATCATTCAATGACACACTCATGTACCTCCCCGAGTGCCGGACAATCCGGACCCTTCTAGAACATTCCCGATGAAAACACCGGAATCATTCCCGAACTCCGAAACGGGACTTTCCTTATATGAATCTTATTCTCCGGACCATTCCGGATCACCTCGTGATATCCCGGATCCCATATGAGACTCCGAACAAGATTCAGTCTCTTTCTCATAATACCATAACTACTCAAAACAACGTTGAATCCTTAAGTGTGTCTCCCTACGGTTCGTGAATTATGCGGACATGATCGAGACACTTCTCCGAACAATAACCAATAGAGGAATCTGGAAATTCATATGGCTCCCACATATTTCTACGATTACTTTGCGATCGAATGAACCACTTACATACGATACCAATTTCCATTTGTCTCACGATAGTTTACTTATCCGAGGTTATGATCGTCGGTATCTCTGCATAACTAGTTCAACCTCGTTACAGATAAGTACTCTTTTCTCGTTCCCGTGATATGTGATCCCTTGTGACCAAGTCACATGCTTGCAAGCCAATTGGATGACATTCCACCGAGAGGGCCCAGAGTATATCTATCCGTCATGTGGATGGACAAATCCCACTCTTGATCCATGTGTTTCAACCAATACTTTCCGAACACTTAATGCCACCTTTATAGCCACCCGCCACGGTGTGGTGTTTGATGTCATCAAATCATCCATCCGGTAAAGGTGATATGCATGATCTCATGGTCGAAGGAATTAGGTTACTATGTATCAGAAAGCATATAGCAATTGAACTATTGAAATGACTTGATCTTTATGCTACGCTTATCAATAGGAGTATGTCCACCATATCATTCTCCTAACGATATGATCTTGTTGTTGATAACATCTCAATGTTCATGATATGGAAACCACAATCATTTAATCAACCAACAAGCTAGTGAAGTATAGAGGCTATACTAGGGACTTCAAATTAAGTTTACAAATCACACAAGTATTAATGTTTCCTTGTTAATACTATTATAGCATGAATATAAACATTTATCATAAACACAAAGATATAATAATAACTACATTTATTATTGCCTCTAGGGCATATCTCCAATAGTCTCCCACTTGCACTAGAGTCATCTAATCTAGATTACATGGTAATATACCGAACACCCATGGCAGTTTGGTGTTGGTCATGTTTTGCCCTGGAGAGGTTTAGTCAATGATCCGCCACATTCGGATCTGTGTACTTTGCAAATCTTTATATCCCCATCCTGGATATGTTCTCGAATAGCGTGAAAACGCAGCTTGATATGCTTCACTTCTTGTGTGACCTCGGTTCTTGCGCATTGGCTATGGCGCCATGTTATCACAGAGATAGACATTGGGTCCAGCACTTGGAACCACACCCACTGTAATGAACTCTTTCATCCATATCGCTTCTTGTGAAGCCTCCGAAGCAGCCATGTATTCCGATTCGCTTGAAGATCTCGCCACAACGCTTTGCTTTGCACTCCTCCAATAACTGCACACCATTCAAAATAAATACGTATCCAGATTGTGATTTAGAATCATCCAGATCGGTGTTCCAACTAGCATCGGTGTAACCATTAACAACGAGATGTTCATCACATCCATAAGAAAGAACCATATCCTTAGTTCTTCTCAAGTCCTTAAGGATGTTTTGACGCTTCCAATGATCCACTCGATCACTTTGATATCTGCTAGTTAAACTAACAGCATATGCAATGTCGGGTCTAGTACATAGCATGGCATACATTAGAGATCCTATGGCTGAGGCATAGGGAGTCTTACTCATCCTTTCTCTATCTTCTGCCGATGTTGGACTTTGAGTTTTACTCAAGGTCGTATTGGGCAACATGGGCAAGAACCCTTTCTTACTTTCTTCCATTCCAAACTTCTTTAGAACTTTGTACAAATATGTACTCTGTGACAATGATATTTGACGTTTCGATCTATCTCTATAAATCTTTATGCCTAATATGTAAGCTGCTTCCCCAAGATCCTTCATTGAAAAACTATTATTCAAATATTCCTTGACACTATTAAGAAGGTCTACATCATTCCCAATCAACAATATGTCATCCACATATAGTATTAAGAACGCTACAGAGCTCCCACTCACTTTCTTGTAAATACAAGCTTCTCCATAAGTTTGTATAAAACCAAAACTTTTGATTACCTTATCAAAACGTTGATTCCAACTTCGGGATGTTTGCTTCAATCCATAGATGGACCGTTGAAGTTTGCATACCTTGTTAGCATCTTTAGGATCGACAAAACCTTTGGGTTGCATCATATACAACTCTACATCAATATCTCCATTGAGGAATGCTGTTTTGACATCCATCTGCCATATCTCATAATCATAATATGCAGCGATTGCTAACATAATCCTCACAGACTTTAGCTTCGCTACTGGTGAGAAAGTCTCATCGTAGTCAACTCCTTGAATTTGTCGAAACCCTTTTGCGACAAGTCGAGCTTTATAGATAACATTACCATCAAGATCTGCTTTCTTCTTGAAAATCCATTTGTTCTCGACCTTCCGCCATCCGGTAAGTCCACCAAATTCCATACTTGGTTTTCGACATGGATCCAATCTCGGATTTCATGGCTTCTTGCCATTTATTGGAATCTGGGCTCATCATCGCTTCCTCATATGTCTCGGGGTCATCGGTGTTGTCCACCAACATGACACTCATAACGGATCATACCAATTTGGGGTGGTACGAGTTCTCGTTGACCTCCGAGGCTCAGAGCAACTTCAACCAAGTTTCATGATCATCATCATTAGCTTCCTCTAATTGGTGCAGGCACCACAGGAACTTCTTCCGGTGTTGCGCTACTCGCAATTTCGAGAGCAGGTTCGACAACCTCGTCGAGTTCTACTTTCCTTCCAGTCACTTCTTTCGAGAGAAATTCCTTCTCTAGAAAGGATCCATTCTTGACAACGAAGATTTTTCCTTCGGATCTATGATAGAAGGTATACCCAATAGTTTCCTTCGTATCCTATGAAGACGATTTTTCCTCTTTGGGTTCAAGCTTGTCCTATCAGAACTTCTTTACATAGGCTTCGATCCCCAAACTTTAAGGAACGACAATTTAGGTTTCTTCCCAAACCATAATTCATACGGTGTCGTTTCAACGGATTTAGATGGTGCCCTATTTAAAGTGAATGCGGCTGTTTCTAATGCATAACCCCAAAATGATAGCGGTAACTGTAAGTGACATCATAGAATGAACCATATCTAAGAGAGTTCGACATTCGGACACACCATTACCGTGGTTTTCCGGTGTCAATTGTGAAAGTATTCCGCACTTCTTTAAATGCTCGCCAAACTCGTAACTTAGATATTCACCTCCACGATCAGAACGTAGAAATTTAATCTTCTTGTTACGTTGATTCTCTACCTCACTTTGAAACTCCTTAAACTTCTCGAAAGTTTCGGACTTATGTTTCATGAAATAGATATACCCATATCTACTCAAGTAATCTGTGAAGGTAAGAACATACCGATAACCACCGCGCGATGCTACACTCATTGGACCACACACATCGGTATGTATGATTTCCAATAAGTCCGTAGCTCGCTCCATCATACCAGAAAATGGAGTCTTAGTCATTTTTCCCATCAGACATGCTTCGCATCTTTCAAGTGATTCAAAATCAAGTGATTCAAGAAGTCCATCGGAATGGAGTTTCTTCATACGCTTCACTCCAATGTGACCAAGGCACGATTGCCACATATAGGTCGAATTATCGCTTGATTTCAAACGTTTAGCCTCAATATTATTGATATGTGTATTTCCACTATCGAGATTCAATAAGAATAGACCATCTATCAAAGGTGCATGTGCGTAAAACATATTACTCATATAAATCGAACAACCATTATTCTCTGACTTAAACAAGTAACCGTCTCGCAATAAACAAGATCCCGATATAATGTTCATGCTCAACGCAGGCACTAAATAACAATTATTTAAGTATAAAACTAATCCCGATGGTAGATGAAGAGGTAGTATGCCGACCGCGATCACATCAACCTTTGATCTGTTTCCCACGCGCATCGTCACCTCGTTCTTCGCTAGCTTCCGTTTATTCGCAAAGACCGCTTCGAGTTACAAATATGAGCAACCGAACCAAGATTAAATACCCGTGCACTACTACGAGTACTAGTGAGATACACATCAATAACATGTATATCGATATACCTTTCTTCTTGATGTTGCCGTTCAGATCCGCCAAGTACTTTGGGCAATTCCGCCCAAAGGACCTTCTCCCTTGCAGAAAAGCACTCGGTGTGCTTTGGTCCAGCCTTGGTTTTCTTCTTCGTGGTAACTTTCTTACCACCCTTTTGAAGTGTCCTTTGCTTAGACTTGCCTTTCTTGAGTTTGGTGGTCTTATTGACCATCAACACTTGGTGCTCTTTCTTGATCTCCACTTCGCAGACTTTAACATAGCAAACAGTTCGCAACTCTTTGTTCATGTTCGCATGTTGTAGTTCATCACAAAGTTCCTATAACTTGGTGGCAAAGTGATCGAGGATCGGTAAATCCCCAAAGCATTAGGAATCACTATACCCAAGCTTTGAAGTTTGTTTGCGTGCCTGCACATCTTAAGCACATGCTCACCGACGGAGCTGCCTCTTCCATCTTGCGCTTAAAGAACTTTTCGAAGCCTCATAGCTTTCAATTGCCGCATGAGTATCAAAATCAATTTGAGATCCTCGACAATATCATATGGGTCTGACTCTTCAAACCTTTTCAAGCTCCGATTCAAAACCATACAAGATAGCACACTTGAACTATGGAGTACCGATTCTTCCGAGCGAGGTAAACATTCTTTACTTCATCGGAAGCATCACCGCAGTGGGTCACCCAATGTGCATCTAGCACATAGGTCAAATTACCACCGTGAGGACAATCCTCAAATTGCGGAACCAATCCGAAGTTGCTTCCATTGTTTTTCAACTTTTCTTTCTAGGAACGCATTAAAATTGATGGTAGGGCTGCCATTGATCTACAACATATTTGCAATAGTTTAGACTAAGTTTATGACAAATTGAGTTCAAATTAATTAATGAAATTAAACTAGGTGAACTCCCACCAAAACAACATCCCTCACATTGTTTTAGTGATCACACGAACCAAATCCACTACATCAACACCGATCATCACGAGAGTTGATATAGTTTCAATGGCGAACAATCATCATGTTCATCATATCTACTATACAATTCATGCTTTACCTTTCGGTAATCCGTGTTCCGAGACCATGTCCAGACATGCTAGGCTCGTCAAGATCAAACCTTAGTTTCGCATGAGCAAATGCTTGCTCACGTTGTATACACTTGCGTAATCTAACACACCGATCATCACGTGGTGCTTGAAACAACAAGCTTTAGCAACGGTGCTAACTAAGGGCGAACACTTTATGATTTGAAATTCATGTGCATGAGGGATCATCTTATAATGCTACCGCTGCCTACTAAGCAATACAAGATGCATAAAGGATTAACATCACATGCAATTCATAATATGTGATATGATATGGCCTTTCTTCTTTGTGCTTCCGATCTCCATCTTCAAACACGAACATGATCTCCATCATCACCGCATTGCATCAAGGTCAAAGACGCTTCACCATGGTTGTCGCCCACCGCTTCAACTATTACAACTACTTTGAATAGACACGCGGTCTTAACATAAATTAAAGACAACCATATGGTTTCCCGCCGTTGCCAACTTACAATAAGGAACATTGCATACATCAAATATAATCACAATCATGGCCATATCACATCATCAGACACCCTGCAAAACAAAGTTAGACGCTTCTACTTTCTTTGCATATTTTACGTGGTTTGGGGCTTTCAATAAGTGTCGTTCTAACTGACGAACAAGAACCACAACATTGATACTAGCATTGTTGATCACCCGTTGTAAATTGGATCTTAACTATGCTAGGAGAAACAGCACCATAAAGCCACTTATGCAATACAAGTTGCATGTCAAGCGTGGAGCAAGTCTCATGAACGATGTCATGTAAGGTTAGCCCGGGCCGCTTCATCCCAACATACCGCAAGATGCAAAGTACACAAAAAGCAATCGACAATAAAAGCATCAACGCCCACAATGACCATTGTGTTCTACTCGTGCAACAGATCTACATATAGACACGGATCTGATACCACTGTAGGGGTTCGTAGCATGGAAAACAAAAAAAATTCGATCGCATACAAATAAACAAGCCAAGATATATCTACTAGATTGTAGCAACGAGTCGATGGAATAACTTACCCTCGAAGATTCCAAAGTGTTTAACGAGAGCGGATTCTCGTGGGTGATGTAGTCGTACTCTTTTCGATCTCAAGATCGTGTGGACAATCCTTCCCAGCCATGCTCCAAGAGCGCTCATGATCGGTCACACGCTCGCACTCGACGAAGACCTTCCTCTCCTTGTTCCAAAGAAATGGAGGTTGTAGCACTCTCGCGATTCCGCAAAGACAACGGCGTGGTACCTAAGTAGAGGGAGATCCCGCAGGCTTCGCCTGCCGAGCGAGTATGGTGGATTATGAGAGAGGGCTATTAGTGGTCTAGAGATTAGATACACCAATTAGAAGGCTCTAAACCGCAGGCTAAAGCAATTAGAAGCTCTAAACCAAACGGCTCTAAACCGAGATTAGAGGTGGAAACTTGTGTGTCTCAAGGAGGAGCCCGCCTCCTTTTATAGGTGGAGGGCTAGGCCAGGAGGAGGAGTCCTCCCCAACTCGGCCTAGGGCTGAGTCGGCCAAGGAGGAGAGGAACCTCCTCCAAGTTGGTTTCAACCTCCTCTTGCTTGTTTCCCACAGCTCTGCTTCCCACGCTTGCTTTCCACAGTTTCTGTTTTAGCCGCTTTGACTTTCAAACCGCAATTTGACTTTCATGTTTTGGAACAGCAAGAACACTTAGTACATGATGCAATCATTCAATGACACACTCATGTACCTCCCGAGTGCCGACAATCCGGACCTTCTAGAACATTCCCGATGAAAACACCTAATCATTCCCGAACTCAAACAGGACTTTCCTTATATGAATCTTATTCTCGGACCATTCCGGTCACCTCGTGATATCCCGGATCCCATCCGAGACCAACAACATTCCTCTTTCATAATACCATAACTACTCAAAACAACGTCAATCCTTATGTGTCTCCCTACGGTTCGTGAATTATGCGGACATGATTGAGACACTTCTCCGAACAATAACCAATAGAGGAATCTGGAAATTCATATGGCTCCCACATATTTCTACGATTACTTTGCGATCGAATGAACCACTTACATACAATACCAATTTCCCTTTGTCTCACAATAGTTTACTTATCCGAGGTTATGATCGTCAGATTCTCGCATACCTAGTTCAACCTCACAGATAAGTACTTTTCTCGTTCCTGATATGTGATCCCTTGTGACCAAGTCACATGCTTGCAAGCCAATTGGATGACATTCCACCGAGAGGGCCCAGAGTATATCTATCCGTCATGTGGATGGACAAATCCCACTCTTGATCCATGTGTTTCAACCAATACTTTCCGAACACTTAATGCCACCTTTATAGCCACCCAGTTACGGTGTGGTGTTTGATGTCATCAAACCATCCATCCGGTAAAGGTGATATGCATGATCTCATGGTCGAAGGAATTAGGTTACTATGTATCATAAAGCATATAGCAATTGAACTATTGAAATGACTTGATCTTTATGCTACGCTTATCAATAGGAGTATGTCCACCATATCATTCTCCTAACGATATGATCTTGTTGTTGATAACATCTCAATGTTCATGATATGGAAACCACAATCATTTAATCAACCAACAAGCTAGTGAAGTATAGAGGCTATACTAGGGACTTCAAATTAAGTTTACAAATCACACAAGTATTAATGTTTCCTTGTTAATACTATTATAGCATGAATATAAACATTTATCATAAACACAAAGATATAATAATAACTACATTTATTATTGCCTCTAGGGCATATCTCCAACACTTCCGACTCGGGACGATGCCGTGGACGGTGGTGAAGGTCGTCTCGATCATCGACTACGGGAGCCGCATCCGCCTGAACGTGTCCAGGAATAGTATGTTGATGGAGCTCCTGCCATCCATCAATGTCTTTGGGAGCCAGTAGTCGCCCACTTTGGGCTTGACCACCAAGGCGACCCGCCCGGATATTCGATCCGTGGCGAGTGCTCCTCGCGGCTCCACGTGATGCGCAGTTCGGACCAGTTGAGGAAGTGGGGGACGTCGACCTGGGACACCGCATTGACGGCGACGCCGCGGGTGATGACCTTCTTCTTGCGCTTGGTGCTAAACCCGGTGAAGGTGTGGAGCGACCCGACATCATTGTTGAATGCCCTGCCGTTTGGCGGGTTGTTGTTGGGGTCCTGCCTTGTGCACCGTGCCTTCTCGATCTCCTTCAGGGAGTGGCAATCGGCGGTTGTGTGTGTGGCGGGCTTCCCCTCACTGCTGTGGAACACAAAGGGTTGGTTGAGGAGAGCTGCGGGGTCTAATTTCGGCCTAGCCTTATAGTTGCCGCCGTCGCGGTGTTGACCTCCGTCGCGGCGGAAGCTCTTGTCGTTGCGTGGCGTGTATCCAGCATTGGCGACAAAATTGACTTGCACGTCACCGCGGTGCTTGCCGGTGAGTCGAGTGTTGCTGTAGCGTAGCTCGGGTCACCTCCCGTTGTCGTGGCCGCTTGGGCGGCGATTTCCACCCAAATCTTCGTCGGTTTCTTGGTTCGAGTCCTCCTCCGCGTACCGCTTGGAGATATCGAGGAGGTCGGGGATGTTATCGAGTGTTTTGTATACCCTCTTGAGTTTGGCGACTAGTGGTTCATAGCGGCATGAGGTCTTGAAGTAGTGGATCACCATTTCTGGGTGGATGCCAGCCGTGTTGAACCACAGATCTTGCCACCTTTGGAGCCAGTTGCGGGTCAACTCACGGGGTCCCTGGACGCATCGCTCCAGGTCCTCGATGCTGGTAGCGCGGGTGTAGGAACCCTCGAAGTGCCTGACAAAGGCGTCGCTCATGTCCTCCCAGGAATCGATGTTGTCCGCGGTAAGGGTGTTGATCCATTGCCGATTCGCTACGTCCATCATCAGGGGGAGGTAGTGAGCATCGAGTAGGTCGGTGTGGCCGGCGATTCCCGTCGCCATGAGGTATGTGTCCAGCCACACGGACGGATCGTACAAGGGATCGTATTTTTCGATCTCCTTTGGCGCTTTGAAGTTCGCCGGTTATTTTTCGCCTCGGATCATTGGTCTGAAGCACTGGGGGCGAATAGGCTGAGCGAGCCCCTTGGCTCACCATCACGGCGATTGGTGAGGGTGTGCCTCAGGTCTTCAGGCTGGTGTACGCGCTAGCTTTGGTTGTTGATGATGTGGGTCCGCGCATCAACTAGCTGCCCGTTGGCGGCGATCGTGTTGTTCATCGGTCGCAGGTCGTTGGTGGTGAGTGTCGTGTGCGTGGCCCGTGGTTGGAGCTGTAGGGGCTGAGGTGGTGGGCAGTTGAGGGTATTCGCCATCGATGGGCGGCCGCTCGAGGCCGCCCTGCTTCCTGAGGATCGGGAATACATGCGTCCCTGTGAGTCGGCTCATGCGACTTGCTTCTCGATGATTTTGGAAAGTAGGGCCTTGGCATACTCGATCTGTAGCGCGCATTCCCCTGTCACGTTGAGGTTTGTGACCGTGGGTCGACCCGCGATGACATTTTACATCGGGGTGGAGTACAGCGGGAGGCTGTTTGCGTCCCGCTCTTGCGGGGATATGAGGATCCTCGGCTGGTCTGGCGGGGCGTGCGACCAGGCGGTGGTGGGGGAGCTCCATTCGCTGTCGCTCCTGGCGGTGGCCGGGCACTTCCTTCCAGTGGCGCGTTCTCGCAGATCATGTGATCGGCCATGCGAGCCGGGTCGTTCTCATCATCGAAGTTCAGGGCGCGGCCCTGAACGGTGGGGTTCAGGCGCGACCTGATGCGGCGCTGGTGGTAGAGCGAAAGCTCCTTTGCCGTTGCCTGCTCGAGGCAAAAATTTTCATGCTCGGCTTCTTCCTTGCGAACCGCCTCCTCTAGGTGCAGGAGGAGTTCCTCGAATTCCCCCGCCATCGCGGTCGGCAGGATCGGCGTGGAGAAGGGGTGTGGTGGGGCACTCGTTCCGCTCGCCATGTAGGTCACGACGAAGCGACCGGATCCGGCGTAGAGGTCGTCGGAGTTCTCCGATTCGGAGTCGGGGTCGAAGATCCCGAGGATGGAGGGATCCTCGAAGTCCCCCATGTTGGAGACTTGGGTGATGAAGCCCGCAGGTGACGCGGCAACAATGGATCCAGTGATTGAAGCCGGGGTCGTCGAGTCGGCGTTGTCGAGGGCTGCATCGTCCGTGGCCGCGTTGGTCTCGACCACGTTGCTGGTGGCCGAGTCGTACTCAAAGGCGAGGCGATGGATGGTGCGGACCTGACTCTCAGAGAGCCGATCATGCGGCGGCGACTCACAGATGCACGCCGAGTCCTCCGAGATGATGTCGTCGGTGAAGCCGACGAAGAGGATGATCGTGCCGACCGGCATGATCATGTTGTGTGTGACCGGGCACGACGTCGGGATGTAGCTGCTTGGAAAGATATGGAGGATCTCGCCGATGGCGATCATGCGGCCAGTGGCGATCGTCTGGTTGATTGGCAAGTAGGGTCTCGCTTTAGAACACAGGCCTGACCGGCCAGGCCCCACGGTGGGCGCCACTATCGTGGGAATGGCCACGGCAGATGTTACGATTGGCAGCGAGTAGTAGAACGAGGGGCAAGAGCGGCCAACCATCTGTGGTGCAAGATGAGGGCAAAGACACAGGGGTTTACCCAGGTTTGGCCCCCCGGAGGGTAAAGACCTACTCCTGCTAGATTGTATTGATGAGAGAGTACAATGGGCAAACTCGGTGGCTAGGCGGCGAGTCGAAGGGGTGTATGATGGAACGTCAGTTCTATGCGTGCCCTAGGGAGGTTTATATAGTAGGGTTTACAAATCTACAACCGAGTTGGATAAGGACTCGGAGGGTTTTGACCTATCTGACTGGGCCTAACTCCACTTCTGGGCCTTTAGCTTCCAGTCGCCTAGTTCCTTCTTAGGTCGTGATCCAGTCGCCGTCCTGTAGGCCCACTCGCTAGGAGTATGATCCAGTAGGGAACGTCCTGCTGGGTATACCCCACTCTGCATATCCCCATCATGTACGGAGTCGATGAATACCTTCCTCTCCCTGTTCTAGAAGGTAGCAGAGGTGGTAGATCACATCGGAATCCTAACAACACGACGGCATGGTGGTGGTGGTGGTGGAGAAGAGAATCTTGCAGGGCTTCGCCTAAGCCGGAGCAGAATGATGGAGGAGGGAGGAGGGTGGCTGCTAGGGTTAAGGGAAAGGGGCAGGGGTGTGGCCTAGGGCTGCCTCCTTGGGCCTCCCCTCCTAGGTCCGGCACACATAGGGAGAGGGGGGAAAACTTGCCCCCCAAATTTCCCCCTTTCCTTTTAGGGTTTTGCCCCAAACCCTTTAGGGCTGGACAGTTGGGCCTCTAGGGCTTGGTGCGGCTGGACCATGAGCCCCCGCAGTATTGCCTAGCCCGGGTAGCACCTCACAGGGTGGTGGTACCACTGGTGGGCCCTCTAGAACATTCTAGAAGCTTCCGGTCAAAACACCGAAAACATTTCCGAACCTAGGAAAATGACCTTCCTTATATGAATCTTATTCTCTGAACCATTCTAGATCTCCTCGTGATGTCCTAGATCCAATTCAAGACTCCGAACAACATTCGGTATCCAACTCATATTCTATATCTACTTAAACAACATTGATCCTTAATTGTGTCACCCTACGGTTCGTGAACTATGCAGACATGATCGAGACACCTCTCCAAACAATAACCAATAGCGGGACCTGGAGATCCATAATGGCTCCCACATATTCAAATATGACTTCGTGATTGAATAAACCAATTACATACGGTACATGTGCTTCAACACATACTTTCAGAATACCCAATGGCAACACGAATGACGATAGATCCATAATGGCCAGAGTATATCTATTTGTCAAATGGATGGACAAATCTCACTCTTGATCCATGTGCTTCAACACATACTTTCAGAATACCCAATGCCACATTTATAACCACCCAGTTACGAAGTGGTGTTTTTTATGTCATCAAAGCAATCATCTGGTGTTGGTGATTAACATGATCTCATGGTCGAAGGATTAGGTTACTATGTATATGAAAGCTTGTAGCAAACGAACTTAATGACTTGATCTTATGCTATGCTTACTATGGGTGTTTGTCCATCACATCATTCTCCTAATGATATGGTCTTGTTATTAATAACATCCAATGTCCATGATCAGGAAGCCATGATCATCTATTAATCAACAAGCTAGTTCAACAAGAGGCTTACTAGAGACTCTTTTATGTTTACAAAACACAAGTATTAATGTTTCCGGTTAATACAATTATAGCATGGGATGCAAAAATTTATCATAAACACAAAGATATAATAATAACACTTTACTATTGCCTCTTGGGCATATCTCCAACAATTGTTATGTGATCTGGGTCATGGTGCTTTACGCCTCTCATTTCCTGATTTTTCTTTTATTTACAGCGTTGTAGGTCACTGATGACGATAGGGAAACCACACATTCCATTGGCAATCAGGATAAGGATAATCAGACTGGCCAATCTAAAACTAAAAGGTATTGTTTGCCTGGTTCTTCTAATTCTACATGGCGCTTCAACAACTCATCCGCATAGTTCCTGCTGGTTTTGATAATCCATTTGAGTGGATTGTTCTAGGCATCAGGGATTCTATGTCAGCAGCAACTGCTTTAGTTAAGAAAATTTTGTGTCAAAGTGAAATAATTTTTTCATGAGTTCCGTTATTAATTTGACAAACTAGGTTTCTAAACCTGAAATGTTCATCTTTCTCTCCTTTCCTCTCCCATGTCATTTCTTAAATTGAATTATACATACTCGTATGTAAGTTCATACTTCTATAGGGTGGTTTCGCACCAATAATTTGTTTTGTTGTAAAGTAGATCCAAGCTAGATTTACTCATTTTGGTTTGACGGCTTTCTATGTTGGTTTTATGACTGATGGTAAGTTCTCATTCTTCTCTACTTTTAATTCTGAAGTGTTGCATGTGATATCTTGAACCTTAACGCATGGTTGCTTCTAGTGATGTTAGGGCATCTCTAACCGATCCCCTAAAGTTTAGAGGAGTAAACCTCTAGAGAAAACTTAGAGTAAAAGTACTCCTCTGTAACACCCTCAGAATCGGACCTATGCAAGTTTTAGCAAAATTCGCCAAACCCGCATAGAAACGATTCAAAGGTGCCCACCAGGCACTTTCGTGCGGGTGGAAAACGAAGTAATAACATTACACAACAGTCCTCGATGGGACCCATGTAACGATATATATAACATGACTCAAAGAGTCAAGAATACGATATAATATACAAAGATCCAAATCACCTTGAGAATGATAGAGTCCATCACGGACAAGATGCAAATGGGGCTAAGAGCCCCGGAGAATAACCAATGGCGCCCATAACTGCCTGTGCCAAGCGGAAGGGTAACCTCGCTAACGGCCGATCTCAAAACCGCTTAACAAAAAGGTGCCGACAAAGGGCAAAGGAAAACAAAGAAGGAGCCAAGATCTTGAGGCCAAGACACCGAGGCTAGAATTCGGTCCTCGCCTACATAGGTATGGTGGATCAAGCGGCAAGCATGCACTAAACAACCTATAGAGACTCGATACAACTGGCGGATATCAGAGAGGGGTGAGAATGACCTATCCGGATCCAACCTGAAGCTAACACCAAACAAACCCATCCTGGTGTTTCCCCCTCGAGACCAAACGAGGAAGTCAACCGAGGAACTCACACAGTTGGCAGTTTTATTTATTCAGTTATCGTTGCAGCACTTACTAGTCAGGTTTAGATAATCGTCCTGATAAAGTAAACAGTGGGCACTTTTAGTTAACCAAACCGTGAGAGTTGAGACAATTACTAATCAGGTACAGATAGCATGAGATAAACCCAAAACCCAGCAGTTGTTGGTACTTTTATTCAGCCATTCCGTTGTAGTTGCAAGATTTACTAGTCAGGTACAATTGTCGCAAGCGACATCCAAACAAGCAATTGTGGGCAATATTAGTTAGCCATTCCATTATAGTGCAGCTGATTACTAGTCATTATAAGTCAAATTTAGAGCAGTAAACTTTAGTTATGCTTGTCTATGATCGAGATACTGTGCTCCAAGTCGTCCATAACATGACACGGCTTTGAGAAAGTTTTAACCCGGCGGGTGCACCAATAGCAACACACGCTCGATCAACCTCGAAAACCAAATCAAAACCCAACGAGGCTTTCACGATCGAACAATCAGGATTCAGAAATATTTCAGGGGCCACCCTTAAGTAGAACCCGCAACGGAGTAAGCAAGCTCAGACGGCCTCAAGGTTTGGCGGGACTACTGTGAACGATGGAACCCCAAACGGGGCTTGTCGACACCGCAAATCGTGGTCCGATCCTAAATAAAGCAGTGTACCTGACAATCGTAAATAAAGCGGTAAAACATGGCATAAGTACAGGATCGTAAATAAAACCTCAAACTAGTTTGTGGCCCCAAGAAATAAGAATGAATCAAGCTCTGGCTCAGGGGGGTCCCATATACCTCCCGGATGTGGATAGCGCGCAAAATCAAGGAACAGGTATCAAGTACTCGGGGTCTTACGGGACACAAGTGGGCGTTCGGAAACCAAATATTATCTATCACCCACCGATGCCTCTGCTTATTTCAATTTTAGTTGTTAAACAGAAAGTAAAGTGAACAATAAGTAAAACTAGAATCATCTCCAACATCAACATGCGGCAATACATCAGCAACTGTGGCATATGACGACTCATCTCAGCACTTGAGCAAGCAACTACGACGCGCAAGTCCAACTATCTACCAAACATTAGGTAATAGGGTGTGTCCAAGGCAATATAGGCTGCAGGGAATATCACAGGTACGGAAGCTAAAGCATCGCAACACAGATAGCAATAGATCAACAGGAGGGAATAAAGACTATAAAAGTAAGATAGGTAGAAAGGGGAAGATGCTCGCCTGAAAACATTGCCGAAGGGTTCAACCGAAGATCGGGGCGAAGCTCACATCAACTCAACGGCCTTATCCGCGAAGAAGCAAAACACTAGAATAAACACCGGATGCAATATTTAATACTAAGGCAAAAGATCGGCATGATGCATGTATGATGCATGACATGGCAAAGGTGCGATGCAATTAGGTCACATTAAGCGGAACCGGGGTCCCGACAATTAATTACTTGGTTCGTGTCGTTTATCTACCCCGCAAATTAAATGTTGTTTAACAAGGTAAAAGATAGCTCCGGTTCGCTACACAGATTTAGATGAGGCCAATATAAGGCTAGATTTGCCCGCATATGGGCCCCATATTTATTTATTAGGTGAATCGGCATAAGGCCCCCAAACCACAGATATGCATGCAAGATGAATGGCAATTCAATATGCGACAAGGTTATATTATGTTTATAAAATAGGGTTCGAGGAAAGGGGTCACACATTGAGGGGTTCTTAATTTGTTAGGTTCCGGTTCGGGTCGGTCTCGTGGTTCACGGATCTGGGGTTCGGGGTTCGCGGAACGCCCTGATTCCGGTAGACCTTGTCGGTTTCACTCCAAGAACTCGTTGTTCTTGGCGAAGATCCCGCATCGGTGAGGTCGATCTTGTCGGTTCCACGGTCATCGGTCCCTCTCGTAGATCTTGGGGTTTGCGGCTCTCGAGATCGGTCTCGGTTTTGGCGCCGGTGGTTCTTGTCGATTCCATGGAGGCCTTGGTGCTTCAATCCTGGTCGGCCTCCGGTTCCGATAGGAGATCTTGGCGTTCGAGGGAAGTTCTCGGTTCCGGTAGATCTTGGTATCGGTCTTCGGGTTCACGCGGTGCCGGTCTCGAGCTCGACGAGGGTTGGCGCCAGGGGTCCTCACGGGCGCCATTGAGGACGAGGGAGCGTCCTCGGCTGCGTCGGGCCCGCAGGAACGGCTCGGAGGGGCCCACCTGGCGGCGCGGGCCCGCGCGCGACGGACGCTGGGAGAGGCCGGCGGCGCGTGAGCGTCTTTGGGAGGAGCAGGCTTGCCGGGCGGCGAAGCCGCGAGGCGGGGCGACCGCGCCAGGCGGTGCTCGCTGCGGGAGCACGCCACGGGCGGCGTGGCAGTATGGCGGCTCCGGCGGCTGCGGGCGAGGTGCCGGGCAGGTGGAGCGGGCCGCGCGACCAAGGCGGGGTGGGGGCTGTGGATGCGGCGAGGTCTTGGCGGGGCTGAGCAGGGCCGGGCGCGCCGGACGGGCGAGGAAGGGCGCAAGGGCTGCGACGAGGCGGGCGGCGAGGCGAGGCGGGACTGGGCGCGGCCGCCCGAGAGCGGCGACGGCGAGATGGCCAGGAGGGGACGGCCCAGCGGGAGGAGGCAGACGCGCCGAGCCGGGCGGGCGACGGAGAGCGAGGCGACGGGAGGTGCTCGCCATGGGAGCGGCCGACGGCGGTGGTGCGGAGGAAGCTTATGGGCGCGGGCTGGACCGGAGGGAGGAGGAGGGTGAGCGGTGGCGAGGCGATGCGGGGAGGTGGCTCGAGCGGGTGGTGGCTGCAGCACGCGGGCGGCGCGGCGAAGGCGCAGCGGGAGCAGCGGTCGCCGGAGAGGAGAGGGAAGGCTGGGGAGGGAGGCGCGCGTGGGGGACGGGGTGCGGGGTAGGTGGGTGAAGGAAGAAGAGAAACAGGGGGAGGAAGGAGGCGCGAGGGTGGGGGCCCGGTGTGGGTCCCGCGGGACAGAGACGGTGGGGAGGAGCCAGGGTGGCGGGCGTGCGTGCGTGCGTTGTGTGGGTCTGGGGGTGGTTTGGCTGGTGAGGTTGCTGAGAGAGAGAAGGAAAGGAGAGAGAGAGGGGCTAGGTGGCGCTAGGTGATAGGCTGAGAGGGTGAGGGTTGATGAGGTGGCGTCCAGGGATTGGGTGGGGTGATGTGGAGGGGTGGGTTAGGTAGATTTCTGGGTAGCTATAGGATTAGCAGGGTGGTTAGGTGGACCGATTTTCAAACTGGGGGTGGTCGTTCGGGTCGGCCTGCGACCGCCCGCTTAAAAAATAAAATAAATTTTATTGGTTTAATTGGACCGCTTGCAAACCGCTCATGCCAAAACAAAATAATCCGGCGACCCGGTTTTATGCTTGAATTAAGTTGGGGCGTTAGAAAACAACACGGCTTTGCAAACATAGTTTTGGCAAACAATGCATGATGACGACGATGCAATGCACAAATTCAACGCGATTTTCTAGTAGTGGTTTTATGGGATGACACAAATCGACACCACTAACAATGGATCTCGCCGAGATCCGCCTCATGGTACCGGAAGGAAGGTTGGCGATTGCGTCTTCTCGCTTCGTAGATCCTCGCGACACCACTAACAAGAGGTCGAGTCCGTGATCGCCGGGAACACTCCGGGACAAAAGGTCGAAGGTAGAGGTATCAACAAATAAAGCCACCTCTAACTTCGTGGAAAGAGGGAACCGATGCATTCTCGCCCACTTCAATGTACAAAAGCGAATAGAAAGGGTAGGCATGGGGCCAATCCATCACGCACCCAAACTATTACCCGCACAATCAAGGGAAAAGAGCAACCATTCTCGAATTAGATCAAGATCTCGACAAGCGAGGTTCGAAACAAAGGAGGGTGCAGACTGCCGGATCCGCATAGATGAGGTCGTCGCATCGGAAAACACCGGATAGCACAAACAAAGAACAAAGGATGATACCACCGCAGACGGATTCATCGAGCAGCTTGAACACCGACGGTAGAACACCGTTACTAAAAGAGGAAGCGAAACCCTCAGATACGACAAACCCAACCACGAATTCTCGACTCAAGAAAAAGAAGAGCGGATTCAAAACGCGTCGAGATAAGAGGAGATTAGCAGAGGGTAAGGAGTAAAAAAAACCCTAATCGTAACTATCCAACCGATTTTGCAAAATAGTTTTGACACTCTACTGACCGTTAGCTAGGTTATCCTACAGTTGGACTTGTTGGGTATCGAATCGCCGAGCTCGATACTCAGAACACCCTCGATCGGACCTATGCAAGTTTTAGCAAAATTCGCCAAACCCGCATAGAAACGATTCAAAGGTGCACCAGCACTTTCGCATGGGTGGAAAACGATAATAGCATAACACAACAGTCCTCGATGGGACCCACCAGAGATATATATAACAGCGACTCAAAGAGTCAAGAATACAGATATAATATACAAAGATCCAAATCACCTTGAGAATGATAGAGCGTCCGACTACGGACAAGATGCAAATGGGGCTAAGAGCCCGGAGAATAACCAATGGCGCCCATAACCCCGCCAGCAAGCCGGAAGGGTAACCCCGCTAACGCGCCGATCTCAAAACCTGCTTAACAAAAAGGTGCCGACAAAGGGCAAAGGAAAACAAAGAAGGAGCGTCAAGATCGAGGCCAAGACAGCGAGGCTAGAATTCAGGTCCTCGCCTACATAGGTATGGTGGATCAAGCGGCAGCAGCATGCACTAAACAACCTATAGAGACTCGATACAACCGGCGGATATCGAGAGGGGTGAGAATGACCTATCCGGATCCAACTCAAGCTAACACCAAACAAACCCATCCCCGTGTTTCCCCTCGAGACCAAACGAGGAAGTCAACCGAGGAACTCACACAGCTTGGCGCTTTATTTATTCGATTATCGCTAAAAGACTTACTAGTCGTTTAGATAATCGTCCGATAAAGTAAACAGGCACTTTTAGTTAACCAAACCGTGAGAGTTGAGACAATTACTAATCGTGCATGAGATAGCATGAGATAAACCCAAAACCCAGCAGTTGTTGGTACTTTTATTCAGCCATTCCGCTAGAAGTTGCAAGATTTACTAGTCAGTACAATTGTCGCAGCGACATCCAAACAAGCAATTGTGGGCAGTATTAGTTAGCCATTCCATTATAGTGCAGCTGATTACTAGTCATTATAAGTCAAATTTAGAGCAAGAACTTTAGTTATGCTTGTCTATGATCGAGATATCGTGCTCCAAGTCGTCCATAACCATGACACGGCTTTCGAAAGTTTTAACCCGGCCGGGTGCACCAATAGCAACACACGCCGATCAACCTCGGAAAAACCAAATCAAAACCCAACGAGGCTTTCACGACGAACAATTACAGGATTCAGAAATATTTCAGGGGCCACCTTAAGTAGAACCCGCAACGGAGTAAGCAAGCTCGAGACGGCCTCAAGGTTTACGGGACGGTCAGTGAACGAGGAACCCCAAACGGGCTTGTCGACACCGCGAAATCGTGGTCCGATCCTAAACAAGACAAGCAGCGACCTCGACAATCGTAAATAAAGCGGTAAAACATGGCATAAGTACAGATCGTAAATAAAACCTCAAACTAGTTTGTGGCCCCAAGAAATAAGAATGAATCAAGCTCGCTCGGGGTCCCATATACCTCCCGGATGTGGATAGCGCCAAAATCAAGGAACAGTATCAAGTACTCGGGTCTTACGGACACAAGTGGGCGTTCGAAACCAAATATTATCTATCACCCACCGATGCCTCTGCTTATTTCAATTTTAGTTGTTAAACAGAAAGTAAAGTGAACAATAAGTAAAACTAGAATCATCTCCAACATCAACATGCGGCAATACATCAGCAACTGTGGCATATGACGACTCATCTCAGCACTTGAGCAAGCAACTACGACGCGCAAGTCCAACTATCTACCAAACATTAGGTAATGGGGTGTGTCCAAGGCAATATAGGCTGCAGGGAATATCACAGGTACGGAAGCTAAAGCATCGCAACACAGATAGCAATAGATCAACAGGAGGGAATAAAGACTATAAAAGTAAGATAGGTAGAAAGGGGGAGATGCTCGCCTGAAAACATTGTCGAAGGGTTCAACCGAAGATCGGGGCGAAGCTCACATCCACTCAACGGCCTTATCCGCGAAGAAGCAAAAACACTAGAAGAAACACCGGATGCAACATTTAATACAACGGCAGAAGATCGGCATGATGCATGTATGATGCATGACATGGCAAAGGTGCGATGCAATTAGGTCACATTAAGCGGAACCGGGGTCCCGACAATTAATTACTTGGTTCGTGTCGTTTATCTACCCCGCAAATTAAATGTTGTTTAACAAGGTAAAAGATAGCTCCGGTTCGCTACACAGATTTAGATGAGGCCAATATAAGGCTAGATTTGCCCGCATATGGGCCCCATATTTATTTATTAGGTGAATCGGCATAAGGCCCCCAAACCACAGATATGCATGCAAGATGAATGGCAATTCAATATGCGACAAGGTTATATTATGTTTATAAAATAGGGTTCGAGGAAAGGGGTCACACATTGAGGGGTTCGGCGAACTTGTTAGGGTTCCGGGGTTCGGGGTCGGTCTCAGGGTTCGACGGATCTGGGGTTCGGGGGTTCGGCGGAAACGCCCTCGGATTCCGGGTAGACCTTGTCGGTTTCACTCCGAAGAACTCGTTGTTCTGCGGCGAAGATCCTGGCATCGGTGAGGTCGATCTTGTCGGTTCCACGGTCATCGGTCCCCTCTCGTAGATCTTGGGGTTTGCGGCTCTCCAGGATCGGTCTCGGGTTTTGGCGCCGGTGGTTCTTGTCGATTCCATGGAGGCCTTGGTGCTTCAATCCTGTGTCGGCCTCCGGGTTCCGATAGGAGATCTTGGCGTTCCGAGGGAAGTTCTCGGGGTTCCGGCGGTAGATCTTGGTATCGGGGTCTTCGGGTTCACGCGGTGCCGGTCTCCGAGCTCGACGAGGGTTGGGCGCCGCAGGTCCTCACGGGGCTTGAGGACAGGAGGGCCCTGGCTGCGTCTTGGGCCCGCAGGAACGGCTCGGTGGAGGGGCCCACCGGGCGGCGGCGGGCGCGACGGACGCGGGAGAGGCCAGCGGAGCGCTGCGGCCGGGAGGAGCAGGCTTGGCGGGCGGCGAAGGCGAGGGGGCGATCGCCAGGCGGTGCTCGCGTGGTTCGGAGGAGCACGCCGGCGGCGCAGCAGCAGCGCGGGGCGGCTCTGGCTGCGCAGCGGCGAGCCGCGGAGGCCGGGCAGAGGTGGAGCGGCCGCGACCAGGCGGGTGCGGTGGATGCGCCAGGGTGCTTGGCGCGAGGCGGGTCAGGCTGCAGACGCGGCGCGGACTCGGGCGAGGAAGCGGCGTGAGGGCTGCGAGGCGGGCGGCGAGAGGCGAGGCTGGCGTTCGCCCGAGAGCGGCGACGGCGAGATGGCTGTGGAGGGGACGGCGACGGCGGGAGGAGGCGACGCGGCCAGCGGCTGGGCGAGCGACGGAGCGAGGCGACTGGGAGGTGCTCGCCAAGGAGCGCCGACGCGGTTGGGCGGAGGGAAGCTGCGGGCGGGCGCGGGACCGAGAGGGAGGAGGGGTGAGTGGCGAGGCGATGGGAGGTGGCTCGAGCGGGTGGTGGCTGCAGACGGGCGGCGCTTGGGCGCAGGGGAGCAGCTGGCCGGAGAGGAGAGGGCTGAGGGAGGCGCGTGGGGACGGGAAGTGGGTAGGTGGGGGAAGGAAGAGGGGAAGCGGGGGGGGGAGGGGGGGGGGGGGGGGGGGGCCCGGTGTGGGTCCCGCGGGACAGAGACGGTGGGGAGGAGCCAGGGTGGCGGGCGTGCGTGCGTGCGTTGTGTGGGTCTGGGGGTGGTTTGGCTGGTGAGGTTGCTGAGAGAGAGAAGGAAAGGAGAGAGAGAGGGGCTAGGTGGCGCTAGGTGATAGGCCGAGAGGGTGAGGGTTGATGAGGTGGCCTGTGATTGGGTGGGTGATGTGGAGGGTGGGTTAGGTAGATTTCGGGTAGCTATAGGATTAGCGGGTGGTTAGGTGGACCGATTTTCAAACTGGGGTGGTCTCGGTGGACGGCCTGCCTGACCGCCTCGCTAAAAAATAAAATAAATTTTATTGGTTTAATTGGACTGTTGCAAACCGCCATGCCAAAACAAAATAATCCGCGATTCGGTTTTATGCTTGAATTAAGTTAGCGTTTAGAAAACAACACGGGCTTTGCAAACATAGTTTTGGCAAACAATGCATGATGACGACGATGCAACGCACAAATTCAACGCGATTTTCTAGTAGTGGTTTTGCGGGATGCCACATCCTCTAACCAAAATAGTTTCTAACCGATATCCTAAATTTAGAGGAGTAAATCCTGTGTCACCGAAAAATTCGATCAAATTTGGCCAAATTTAGGTCAATTCAAACCGAATTTAAACCTACTATTTCATTTACATTAATTTGTACATATTACACCCAAAAGTCTATCGGATTTCACAAATTTCGACCGGATTTGACCTAAACCTAACCCAATCCTGATCCCACTCAAAGGAGAAGGAGTCATTTTCGAGCTCGATGATCGTCGGCGCCGCTGATGGGCCAGCGGAGCTACCAATGTCCTCCTCCCTCACCCTGGCCGGCGCCAGAGCTATCAACGGCCCTGCAGCATCGGCGACCCCCTTCTTCTTTGTCGCTGCATCAGCGTCCGCCTTCCGCTTGGTATCAGCAAATTCCTCGAGCCGCTGCCGCTCCTTCTCGACGAGCTCTAGGTTAGCCCGACAAGCGCTGTCGCCATTGCCGCGTTGTGGCGCTCCGCCTCGAGACGATCGTGGGACTTGCTGTCCTCCCGCCCCTCGGGATCGGAGATGAGTCGGAGGCCGGATACAAATCTAGCACCATGCCACCGCACCCTAGCGGGAAGTTGAGCTTGCCGCAGTCAGAGCCGTGGACCTCGACATTCTTAAAGTCGTACGCTGATGCGACTCCATAGTAGAGCTTCGTTGGGAGACCCCAGGTGGAAGGTATGATGAACAAGTGGCAAATTTCCCTCACTTATGAAACCAAGGTTATCGAACCAGTAGTAGCAAGGAAACAACTCCAAGGTGTTGCTAGCAACTCAACACAAACTCAAGACTTTGCCCCAACTTACAGTGAGGTTGTAAATCTCACTAGTTTGCTAAAAACAAATGATTAAACATATGGTGTGGAAGGTACTGGTTGCTGATACGTTGGAAACGTATCTATAATTTTTTATGCTCCATGCTTGTTTAGTATCTACTTTGCTTTACTTGTCCACACTTTGAGGTGCTTTTTACATGTTTTCTGGTACTAACCTACTAACAAGTTGCAACAGTGCCAGATGCCTTTTTTCTGCTATTTTTGGTTTCAGAACAGTTAGTAAAGAAATATCCTCAGAATTGGACGGGACAAAGGACAAAGTCAATTACTTTCTGTGGGGAACAAGAGGGCCAAGGGAGAGCCCCAGGGGCCGGCCAGAGGGGCCAGACCCACCCCAGGAACGGGTGGGCCCCACCCCACGCCTGGCTAGGGTTTGGTCACCCTGGCGGCTGCCTCGGTCTCCCTCTTCGCCTATAAGAAGCCCTCGATACAGTAACCCTGGGTACCCGATCAGAAATCCACGAAACCGTCTGTAGCCGCCGCCACCATCGTCCCTAGATCGGGGGGATCTGAAGTTCTTCTCGGCACCCTGCCGGAGGGGAGATCATCCCGGAGGCCTTCTCTCCGGTATGATGCGTGAGTAGTTCCACCTTGGACTATGGGTCCATGTAGTAGCTAGATGGTTGTATCTCCTCCGTTGTGCTTTCATGTATAGATATTGTGAGCTCCGTTCATGATCAAGATCTAATCTATTTGTAATCATGCATGTTGTGTTTGCGGGGATCCGATGGATATTGAGATTATTATGTTGGTTTGATTAATGGTTTTGTCTTTATGATTCTATCATGTCTGTGTTGTTTGTGATCTTGCATGCTCTCTGTTGTTAGTAGCTATCTTGGCCAAGTAGTTGCTAGTGACTCCAAGAGGGGGTATTTATGCTCGATAGTGGGTTCATGCCTCTAGTTTCCAAGGGAAGTGACAAAAATATCTTCGGTTGTAGATGTGCTATTGCTACTAGGGAGAAAACAACGGTCTCTTGTTCATGGAACATGTGGACTGTTTACCTTACACACTTTTCTTAAAGCAGTTGTCTGTTGCTTGCAACTTAATACTGGAGGGGGTTCGGATGATAACCTGAAGGTTGACTTCTTGTCGTGGGAATGACCACGGCAGATGCTGCAATCGGCAGCGAGTAGTAGAACGAGGGGCAAGGGCGGCCAGCCATCTGCGGTGCGAGATGAGGGCAAAGACACAGGGTTTTACCTGTGTTCGCCTCCTGAGGGTAAAGACCTACTCCTGCTAGATCGTATTATGGAGGTGTTTACAATGGGCGAACTCGGCGACTAGGCGGCGAGTTGCTTGGGTGTATGAGGGAACGTGTCTCTACTCACCCCATGGGGAGGTTTATATAGGGTCACCTCCCCTAGGGTTTACATATCTCAACCGATTCGGTTACATCTTCGATAATCATTTAACCTAGACCGACCGGGCCTATCTGTCACTTTGGGCTTTCAACCTCCATGCTCGATACCTTGCGGGCTTGATCCACTCATGCTCGCAGCCCACTGCCAGCCCTTGACCAGTCGGAACGTCCACCGGTATACCCCAATAGGCGTATCCCCATCAGTCCCCGAGGCCGCTGTTGATTAGGCGTGAGTGGCTGCCGGCAATGGAGTATACGGCTTCAAGTTGGCATCCAAATGAATCGCTTCGGCCTCGATAAAGGAAAAATCCGGTGAACCGAGTCACGCCTTGGACGAGTCGATCCAACGGACGCGTCTCGGCGAGTGACTCAACGAGCCGAGTGGCTAGAGTTGGACCGTCAGGGTCAAACTAGCCGCTAAGGTAACCCAACGGTAACTTCGGGTAATCATCGCGATAACGGCCTGACTTGGCGGGCAACTCCCACTATATAAGAGGAATGGTAGGCTATCGAAGCCAACCGCCCACCATTTTCTCCGAGTACGCACACCTTCCTTCCTCGATTCCGTGATCCAATCGACCAAATCTTCCGACCTCGAACAGATCCTCACCATGGCCCTCTCCACCGAACCTTGGGCAGATCCAAATGCACCAGGGCTGGCCTCCTTCGAGGAGGCCGGAATCACGGCGCTGTCGGGCGTATCCTCGCAGCCGGGAAACCACCCCAACCCGCGAGAGAGAGAGAGTTCTGCGCTTCACTAGCCACCTCGAGCGGGGTTAGGGTTCCCACATCCTTGTTCTTCCGGCTTCGCCTACTAGGGATCCAGCCCTCGGATCTGGGTCCCCATAGTATCGAGCAGCTCGCCATCTTCGTGGCGTTCTGCGAGTGCTACTTGGGCTGCCGGCCCTATTTTCCCCTGTGGCAAGATCTGTTCCATGGACGGATCAGCCGCGAGGAGGCGGGCGGCCCAATGCTAGCCGCGGGCGGCTTGACTTTCCAACTCAAATCCAAAGCCTCCTTCTTCGACCTGATGCTGCCAGCCAAAGCAGCGAGCGACTGGAAAAAGTCATGGTTCTACGTGACCGAGGCGACTCCGGAGGGCGAAGCGGCGATCCCGCGGTACTCGGCTAATCGTTCCGAGCCACGCCATCTCCAGGTCGGCAAGCTCCCCGACGACCAGCGGATGGTCGTCGACAAGATGCTCCGCACCATCCGCGGTCCGGAAGAAGAAGGGCTGACGGTAAACGCATAATTGTTGGCTTGGGCGACGGCTCGTTCCGCCGCCTAACGCGACCATTACATGTACCAAGACACGGGCCGGGAGACCCGACGAAGCCTCGCCGAGTGGAAGCTGGAGGACTACCTCTCGCCGAAGAAGATCACCCAAGCGACATACGCGACGCCGCATGCCGGGTGCCTCCACACCGCTGCCCGCTCCGACGGTAATCCTTTATCTTGTTCGCAGCTTGGCGCAGTCGCGGTAACTCTAACTCTGTTCGTGTTTGGACGAGCTGTTCCAAGTGGTGGAAGGGTGGTTACCACCGCCGACGAAAGCCCCGAGCCATCCGCCCAGACACAAGCGAGTCGCCACCCGCCAAGGGTAACGAGGACGACGAGGACGAGTCCGAAGAGGAGATTGCCCCATGGTCCGAAGACCATGGCAACGCCGCAGATCGAGGCGAGCAGAGCCTCGAGCGCCATGACGACGACGACGAACTCCCAGAGACCACCTCGCGCCGGCCACTCCCGCCAAGAAGAAGAAGGAGAAGAAGGAGGGCCCCTAAGAAGGAAGATGAAGGCCAAGGTGGCTTCACCGCCACTCAACGCAGCTCGATGCCCAGAGCTCGCCGGTGACGGCGCAGTTCGCGACAACCGCGCTAGATGCGCCATCTCTGAAGCTGGCCTCAATGCCCGCCATTCGCCGGTTCGGCTAGGGAAGGCTCGGTCGTGGCGACCCGCCGCAAGGAGGTCCCGAGCGTGGCCTCGCCGCAAGGAAGTTCCGCCGCGGGGCCCCAACTCACGAGGAGGCTCACCGAAGGCGCCCGGAGGCGCCAACCGCTACGTCAACATCAAAGAAGCCGTCAGATCCTGGGCCCCCGACGCCCCGGAGCTGGGCTTAGTCGCCGATTAGGCCTGAGCTAGAAAACCGGCCGCCTTCGACAGGCTGCGCTTCATTCCAGTCGCCAAGTGAGTGCATTCGGCATTCCTTATTTTCATTTAGTACTTTGATTTTCTTTTATTGATTTGATTCAATGTGCAGGACCGGAGTGAAAAAGATGGGTCACCCGACCGTGGCCAAGGTATCCTCCGCCACTGGCGAGGAAGACCCTTCCCGCAAGAGGAAAAGAGACGGTCGCCGCCAACGGAAGGCAGCAAGAAGGCCAAGGGCGACGACATCGCCGCCGTCTCGATGACGCTGGCGGCCGCTGGACCGCGATGAGGCAACGGCTTACGGGAGGGCATTTTGCCCAGACCGAGGAAGCGACTTCCTTTGGGGCGCGCCTCGGTTGCTACCTTCCGTTTCGTGACCAAGGCGGCCACGGCGAGTGGGCTGCGACCAGCCCCGCCCAGGACCACCGACGCTGAAACCGACCAACGTCGCGGGCACACGCCAAGGCTGCTATGCCTCGTGGACGCGGTACAACTTCACGGCATGCTTGGTGCGGCCATCCAGTACCTCCAGTCCCCGAGGATCAGGTCGGTGCTAGCGGCTTGATTCTTATAATTACTTGTTTTGTACTTTGAATCAGTCCCGAGTGCATATGCGCTAAATTTTAGCGGTATGCACCGAGGAATTTTCGATCGCCAGTCCTCGATGCGCACTCGCTAAATTTAGCGGTGGGCACCGAGGAATTTTCGTGATCGCCAGTCCTCGAGTGCGCACCGCTAAATTTTAGCGGTGGGCACTGAATTTTCTTGATCGCTACCCTCGAGTGCGCACTCCGCTAAATTTTAGCGGTGGGCACCGAAGTTTTCATGTGCCGACTTTGAAGATGTACAGGTCTGCAATGGAGTCAGAGCGATTGGGCTGAAGCAGCGTCTTGAGAAGGAATGCCGCTTCCGTGAAGCAAACAAGGAGCTTCAGGTTGTTGCTGCGCAGGCGGAGGTGGCTCGCCAGGAGCTTGTCCCTGCTGGAGAACTGGAGGCGGTGCAATCTGCGTTAGGCACCGCCGAGCAGAAGATCGCCGACCTCGAGCGCGAACTGCGGGAGGCAAAAGAAGAAGCAAGCTCGGCGAACGGGCGAGCGAAGGCCGCCATTGCGGCCGCGGAGGATGACCGAAAGGCGTCTGAAGCCCTCATCGTTGGGCTTCAGGACGATCATACATCGCTTCAAAGTTTCATCACGGGACTCGCCCGCCCATTGCTTGGTGAGTGCTTTCCCGCCTTTTGGTTGTATTGTTTGTGGTTTCCATGGTACTCATACTTGTCTCCTTCTCGCAGGTCGTGTTATTGGCCAAGAAGAAGCGAACTCTCTGACGCGAGGGAGTGCGTAAGCATGCTCGTCGACTCGGACGCTGTCGCGACTTGCATCCGCGCCTACCTCCAAGAGATGTCGCCACCGAGGTTATTCAGTGACCTCGTTGAGGTGTGGAGTACTTGGAGAAGGCGCCATGGTCGTAGAGTTCATGACGCTCGGCGTTTCGTCATGAGCGACAGCCTTGAGCCTTGGACTCGCCCACTTCCCGAGGACTTCGATCTCGACGATGTGACGAGTGGGTACCTTCGTCGACCGGGCGGTGGATCTGTCCGAGGTTCTCAAGCTGCAGGAACGCCGCCGCGTACTCGAGCGCATCGGGCGATGGGCGACCTCCTTCCCTACCAGAAACGGTCGCCACGCCAACGACCCCGAGCCGCCGATCGCGACTTCAAGGTTGAGCAACCTTTCCGCCGGGCGATGGCGGGTGAGCCGACGACGATCCGTCAAACCCGTACACCGCGTTCATCCGTAGGCGCCGAGATGTCGCCGCCGTCGGCTTCGCAGAATAGTGTAGTTTGCCTAGATGTGTTAGCAGCAGTTCTGCCGAGTAGGCATATTTTGTAATGTAAGACAATGCGATATGCGATTGAATGGAACGTTGTGTTCATTTTGCTATTTGTTTGTGTGTTTTGGGTTGGTTTTGGGTGAGTCCCCGAGCGCGTCCGCCCTTTTGTGGGGTTCACCTCATATATGATGTTTTGTTGTTTATCATGTGTGTTGTTGGTTTAGTCGACTCGCCCGAGCTCGGAGAGCCAGTCGCAAGGCGACTCCCTTGAGTGCTCAGATTTTACCGCTTTTCCGTGACGCGAACGGGGCCGGTGGCCGAGTCCCGGCGTGGTACTTGGTAGTTCAAGGCGCGACTCGAGGGTGGTTGAGGACCGAGCGCTGGTGTGAGCGTCACTCCCGCCTGCCCGGTGGAGTCGATCGGGCGAAGTCCTAGGCATGCTCTCTTACTTGGCGTTTTCCTGTCCGATCGAGACGAATCGGTATTCAGTCCCCGAGCGTGGTACTTAGCCGCTCGAGTCGCTATGCCGAGGATGCGGAGGACCGTCGTCTGTGGGAAGCGAGGATGATGTCTTGGTTCGTAAAACCAGTCGAGCTAGGCGACTCGATGGGGCTCGGATGGCGTTTTCGTGGACGATGCAAGACCTGAAATGACTCAGTGCTCTTACATCGCACTACTTAGCCGTGCCGGTCGCTGTACCAAGGGTTGACTTCTGTATTTTAGCATGACGTTGTTAATTACGAGTGCGAGTGGCACAAGGCATGGAGAGTAGACGAATTTTGCGGTAACCGTTTCTTTTATTCATAGCGACTGGAGAGTACATATGTGGGGTTCTAGGAATAGAACTTCCGAAGGAGATTTACATTCCATGGCCGCTTGACGTCGAGTTCGCCGTCCCCGCGGACGTCGACGAGGTAGTAGGCGTCGTTGCCGAGTACGCGCCCAATAGCGAACGGGCCTTCCCACGGAGGGGAGAGCTTGTGCATGCCCTTCTTGTCTGGATGAGGCGTAACACCGTGTCGCCTTCTGGAAGGTGCGGGTTTTCACCCGTCGTGGTAGCAGGAGTCCTTGTCGATAAATGGTGGTGCGCGATCGGGCGAGGTCGCGGCTTCGTCGAGTTGGTCGAGCCCGCCTTGGCGGGCCAGCTCGTTCGGCCTCCGTATAGTGGACGACCACCCGGGTAGTCGTGTTCGAGGTCGGTGGGCATGACCGCTTCGGCCAGTAGACCATGAAGAAGGGAGTGAATCCGTCGACCGTTGACCGAGGTGCGGATTCCCGGATGACGGAGGGGAGCTCGTCGACCAGCATCCAGCAGCGCCGAGTGGTACTTGGAGTCGCGCTTCAGCCGTGGAGGATGCTTTGGTTGGCCCGTTCCGCTGGCCATTGATTCGGATGCGACCGGCGCGAGGTCGAGCCGATGTGGTGTTCTTCGCAAAATTCGCCATTGCTCCTTGGCGAAGTTTGTGCCGTTGTCCGTGATGATGTTGTTGGGGAACCCGTAGCGGTATATGAGCTCGTAGAAACTTAGTGGCCGTCTTCCGTCGCATTTCGACCGGCTTGGCCTCTACCCACTTTGTGAATTTGTCGACGGCGACCAGCGGTGGGTGTAACGAGGGGCCTTCTTGAAGGGGCCTACCATGTCCATGCCCCACACGAATGGCCAGTGATGGGGATTGTTTTGAGCGCCGAGCTCGGTACATGCGCCCGATTGGCGTTGGCACCCGACATCGCCGGACGATGTCGACAAGATCGGCGTCTTGCGGTGGGCCAAGAGAAGCCGTGTCGCATAGCCTTGGCGACCAGGAGAGAGCGGCGCGCAGTGCCGCATCGCTGAGTGGATGTCGTGGAGGATTTTGCGTCCTTCACCGGTTGACGCAACATTGAACACGCCGTGACGCCGCGCTTGTGTAGCTCGCCGTCGATGATGGTGTAAGACTTGCATCGGCGGCGATCATTCGAGCATTTGTTTACTGGCTGGCGGTGCCGCCTGTAGGCGATGTAGGGCTTGGTCCAATCGTCTGGCTCGGTGATGAGTGCGACCAAGGCTGCCTCTGGTTGGAGCGGGCCTCCGATGTCGATCTCCTTCGGGGGAGAGACTGATGGCGTGAAGATTATGTCGAGGAACACGCCGGCGGGTGGTGCGAGTCGAGCCGACCCAATGCGAGAGAGGGCGTCGGCCTCCTCGTTTTTCCTCCTGTCGATCCACTCGACAGTAGCCGTGAAGTGGCCGCCACCTTGTCCACCTCTTGGCGATACGCTGCCATGGTGGGGAGACGGTGCCGCAACTTGCCCGCAACGAGGTCGGAGTCTCCGTAGCATCAAGGCGATTGACGCTCATCTCCTTTGCGGCTCGCATGCCGTGGAGTAGGGCCTCGTATTCAGCCATGTTGTTGGTGCAGGCGTGAATTGAGGCGGAGGATGTAGCGGAGCTTGTCGCTTTGGTGAGGTCGACTATCCCCGCCTCCCCGTCTGCGTTCTTGGACCCGTCTGGCGCAGGCTCCAGAATGGAGGTACGGCGGCTTCTCCGGGCTGGGCCTCTTCCCTCGAGGAAGTCTGCCAGCTCATGACTTAATCGCCTTCGTGGCTCAGATTTAATGTTGTGGACGCCGATCTCGACGGCCCACTTGGCGACTCCGCCCGTCGCCTGATTGCGGATGATATCTTGTAGTGGTGCCGAGGAGACGACCGTGATCGGGTGCTCTCGAAGTAGTCGCAGCGCCACCTGAGCCTCAAGACCGCGTATACCAGTTTTTGGTATCAGGTATCCGGGCGCGACTCGGTGAGGACCTCGCTGATGTAGTACACCGGACCGGCGCCTTTCTTCCTCCGTCGCTCGACGACCATTACAGCTACGACGACGCGCCGGACGCCGCGACGTAAACCAGCATGGGCTCTTTGTCACCGGTGCGGCGAGTAGTGGTGCGGCGAGTAGCACCTTTTTGAGGTCGCGAGCGCCGTCCGCCTCCTTGTCCCAATCGGAAGGTGGGGTTCTTGGCGCATCAGCGGTATAGGGCATCGCTTTTCGCCCAAAGTGGGGATGAAACGACCGAGAGCCGCTACTCGCCGCCTTCTCGACGCCGCAGCACTCGGGTTTGCCGAGGCGATCGTGTCGATCTTCGTTGGGTTTGCCTCGATCCCTCGTTTGGAGACGACGTATCCCAGATTGTGCCGGGTACAATCAAGGTGCACTTGTTTGATTGATCTTTATCTTGTACCTTCGCAGATTGGCGAAGGTCTCGCTAGGTCGGCAGTAGGTCGCCTTGGCGGCGGATTTCCACCACGCCGTCGATGTAGACGTGGATGTTGCGCCAATTTGGCTCGCGAGGCATTCTTGCATGCACCGCTGGTAGGTTGCTCCGGCGTTCTTGAGGCCGAAGGTCATGGCGGCGGTGTAAGGCTCAATGGCGTGATGAACGTCGTCTTCTCCTCGCCCTCGACAGCCATTTTGATCTGGTTATACCCGAGTAGGCGTCGAGGAAACACGACTCCGAAACGCGGTGGAATCGATTATCCGATCGATCCGCGGAGGACGAATCGCTCCTTTGGGCAAGCGCCGCTCGTTTGTGTAGTCGATACACATTCTCGTGTCCCGTTCTTCTTCTCGACCAGACTGGGTTTGCCACCACTTGAGTATTTAATTGGCGGATGAAGCCGGCCGTAGTAGACGCTGCACTTCCTCGGCGATTGCCCGACGGCGTTCTTCGTTGAAGGGCAGAGCGATCGCTGACTGGTCGCACTTTGGGGTCGGTGTTTAATTTGTGCTCAGCGAGCTCCCTAGGGACACCAGCATGTCGGAGGGTTTCCATGCGAAGATGTCCCTGTTTCTCACGGAGGAACTCGATGAGCGCGCCTTCCTATGCCGGGCTCATGCTCGTCGATCGCCACCGTCTGGCCGAGTCGCCTGGGACCAGCTTAACGGCGAAAAAGTGTGCGTCGTAGCCTCAAAGGTTGAGGTGTTTGCGCCTCTGAGTTTGGCTTCTTGAGTATCGTGGGTCGTTGTTAACCCCGCCACAGATTTGGCGAGCTCGTCGGCGTGATTAGTTTCGCCGCGATGCGGCGTCGGCGAAGTTCGCCTTTGGCTCGCGTTCGCGGCCATGTCGGGTCGCCGTTGATGGTGATGACTCCGCATGGCCGGAGCTTCATCGCGTTGTAGCGTGAGTGAAGCGCCGCCATGAATTTGGCGAACGCCCGCCCTAGGACGCAGTGGTAAGGGCTGTCGAATGGCACCAGCTCGAAGACGATCCGCCAAGGCGAAGTTCGCTGGAGTACCAAAGGTGACGGGTAGCGTGACCTTGCCGATCGGGTACGCCCGACCGGGACGATGTCGGAACGTGTGGTGTGGGTGGTCTCGATCATCGATCGCGGAGCCGCAGCTGAAGGTGTCGAGGTAGAGGATGTTGATGGAGCTGCCGCCGTCCATCAGTGTCTTGGGGAGCCAGTAGTCGCCAACCTTGGGCTTGACCACCAAGGCGACTAGTCCACAGGTACTCGGCGTGGCGAGTGGTCTTGCGGCTCCGGTGATGGGCTGTTCCGACCAGTTGAGGAACGGGGACGTCTGTTTGGGCCACCGCGTTGGACGGCGACGCTGGCGATGACCTTCTTCTCGCGCCGTGTTGAAGCTGTGAAGGTATGGAGCGAGCCGGCTACTTTGCGAATTTTCCGCCATTTGGCGGGTCATTGTCGGTGTCTTCCGCTGCTGCGTGCCTTCTCGATCTCCCGAGGGTGTGGCGATCGGCGGTGGTGTGCGTGGCGGGCTTTCCTTCCTGCCGTGAAACGCACATGGTTGGTTAAGGGCCGGATCGAACCTTGGCTTGTTTCAGTTCCCGCCATCGCCGTTGCCCTCCGCGTCACGGCGGTAGCTCTTGGGGTCGCGTTAGCGTGCCCAGCGTTGGCGACGAAGTCGACTTCGCCCGTCGTTCGCGGCGCTGTGAGGCGAAAGTGCCTGTAGCGTAGGTCGGTTCGGCGGCCACCGTTGCCGCCTGCGCGGCGCCCTCCGGACTCGTCGTCGACGTCTTGGTTGGGATCCTCCTCGGCGTCTGCTTGGCGATCTCGAGGAGGTCGGGATGTTGTCGAGTGTGGGCGTGTCGCTTGAGCTTGGCGACTAGAGGCTCGTGGCGCACGAGGTCTTGAAGCAATGGATCGCGGTGTCCGTGGATGCCGACCGCGTTACAGAGCTCTTGCCACCGTTGGACCCAGCCATGGTCGATTGCTGGGTCCCCGGACGCATCGCTCCAGGTCCTCGATGGTGGTGGCGCGAGTGTAAGAGCACTCAAGTGCCCGACGGCGTCTCGCATTTCCTCCCGTGAGTCGACATCACCGGGGAGTGTTGATCCATTGCCTGCACGTCCCCTCCATCATCAGTGGGAGGTAACGGGCGGCGAGTAGGTCAGTGTGACCCGCGTGTTGGAGATATGCCCTAGAGGCAATAATAAATGTAGTTATTATTATATCTTTGTGTTTATGATAAATGTTTACATTCATGCTATAATAGTATTGACAAGGAAACCATTGATACTTGTGTGATTTGTAAACTTAATTTGAAGTCCCTAGTATAGCCTCTATACTTCACTAGCTTGTTGGTTGATTAATGATTGTGGTTTCCCTATCATGAACATTGAGATGTTATCAACAACAAGATCATATCGTTAGGAGAATGATATGGTGGACATACTCCTATAGATAAGCGTAGCATAAAGATCAAGTCATTTCATTAGTTCAATTGCTATATGCTTTCTGATACATAGTAACCTAATTCCTTCGACCATGAGATCATGCATATCACCTTTCTGGATGGATGCTTTGATGACATCAAACACCACACCGTAATCGGGTGGTTATAAAAGTGGCATTGAGTGTTCGGAAGGTATTGGTTGAGACACATGGATCAAGAGTGGGATTTGTCCATCCACATGACGGATAGATATACTCTGGCCCTCTCGGTGGAATGTCATCCAATTAGCTTGCAAGCATGTGACTTGGTCACAAGGGATCACATATCACGGAACGAGAAAAGAGTACTTATCGGTAACAAGGTTGAACTAGGTATGCGTAGATACCGCGATCATAACCTTGGGTAAGTAACATATCGTGAGACAAAGGGAAATTGGTATCGTATGTAAGTGGTTCATTCGATCGCAAAGTAATCGTAGAAATATGTGGCCATATGAATTTCAGATTCCTCTATTGGTTATTGTTCGGAGAAGTGTCTCGATCATGTCCGCATAATTCACGAACCGTAGGGAGACACACTTAAGGATTCGGACGTTGTTTGAGTAGTTATGGTATTATGAGAAAGAGACCGAATGTTGTTCGGAGTCTCGGATGGGATCCGGATATCACGAGGTGATCCGGAATGGTCCGGAGAATAAGATTCATATAAGGAAAGTCCGTTTGAGTTCGGGAATGATTCCGTGTTTTCATCGAATGTTCTAGAAGGTTCGGATTGTCCGGCACTCGGGGAGGGTACATGAATGTGTCATTGCTCATTGAATGATTGCATCATGTACTATGTGTTATTGCTGTCCCAAATAAAGGATTAAATTGAATCCTAAAGCAGAAAAGTCAAATGTCGGTTTGAAAGTCAAACCGCCAAAACAAGAAACTGGGAAACAAGCAAGAGGAGTTGGAACCAACCTGGAGGAGGAGTTGGACTCCTCCAGGGGCCGGCCACCTAGGCCGAGTTGGGGAGGGACTCCTCCCTCCTGGCGCCTAGGAACCCCTCCCATAAAAGGAGGCGGGGCTCCTCCATAGACACAATACTTTCTACTCTAGATCTCCGGTTTAGAGCTGTTTTGGTTTAGAGCTTCTAATTGCTTTAGCCAACAGTTTAGAGCCTTCTAATTGGTTTAGAGCCTCTAATTGGTGTGTCTAATTACTAGGCCACTAATCCTCTCTCTCATAAGCTCCACCATACTACCGGCTTAAGGCGAAGCCTGCGATCTCCCTCTACTTAGGTACCACGCGTTGTCTTCTTGAATCGCGAGAGTGCTACAACCTCCGCTGCCTTTGGAACAAGGGAGAGGAAGGTCTTCGTCGAGCGATGTGACCATTGCGAGCGCTGCGGAACGTGGCGGAAGGATCGTCTACGATCTTGAGATCGGGAAGAATACGACTACATCACCCGAGAATCCGCTCGTTAACCACTTTGGAATCTTCGAGGGTGAGTTCCTCTATCGACTCGTTGCTACAATCTAGTAGATAGATCTTGGCTTGTTTGTTTGTATGCGATAGAAAATTTTTGTTTTCCATGCTACGAACCCCTACAAGGGTATCGAGCCGTGTCTATATGTAGATCTGTTGCCGAGTAGAACACAATGGTCATTGTGGGCGTTGATGCTTTTATTGTAGATTGCTTTTGTGTACTTTGCATCTTGCGGTATGTTGGGATGAAGCGGCCGGGCTAACCTTACATGACATCGTTCATGAGACTTGCTCCACGCTTGACATGTAACTTGTATTGCATAAGTGGCTTTATGGTGCATGTTTCTCCTAGCATAGTTAAGATCCAATTTACAACGGGTGATCAACAATGCTAGTATCAATGTTGTGGTTCTTGTTCGTAAGTTAGAACGACACTTATTGAAAGCCCCAAACCACGTAAAATATGCAAAGAAAGTAGAAGCGTCTAACTTTGTTTTGCAGGGTGTCTGATGATGTGATATGGCCATGATTGTGATTATATTTGATGTATGCAATGTTCCTTATTGTAAGTCGACAACGGCGGGAGCCATATGGTTGTCTTTAATTTCTGTTAAGACCTGCGTGTCTATTCAAAGTAGTTGTAATAGTTAAAGCGGTGGGCGACAACCATGGAGAAGCGTCATTGACCTTGATGCAATGCGGTGATGATGGAGATCATGTTCGTGCTTGAAGATGGAGATCGAAGGCACGAAGAAGAAAACCATATCATATCACATATATATTGAATTGCATGTGATGTTAATCCTTTATGCATCTTGTATTGCTTAGTAGGCACGGTAGCATTATAAGATGATCCTCATGCACATCAATTTCAAATCATAAAGTGTTCACCCTTAGTTAGCACCGTTGCTAAAGCTTGTTGTTTGAAGCACCACGTGATGATCGGGTGTTCTAGATTACGCAAGTGTATACAACGTGAGCAAGCCAGTTGCTCATGCGAAACTAAGGTTTGATCTTGACGAGCCTAGCATGTACGTACATGGTCTCGGAACACGGATTACGAAAGGTAAAGCATGAATCGTATAGTAGATATGATGAACATGATGATTGTTCGCCATTGAAACTATATCAACTCTCGTGATGATCGGTGTTGATATGGTGGATTTGGTTCGTGTGATCACTAAAACAATGTGAGGGATATTGTTTTGAGTGGGAGTTCACCTAGTTTAATTTCATTAATTAATTTGAACTCAATTTGTCATAAACTTAGTCTAAACTATTGCAAATATGTTGTAGATCAATGGCAGCCCTACCATCAATTTTAATGCGTTCCTAGAGAAAGAAAAGTTGAAAAACAATGGAAGCAACTTCGCTGGATTGGTTCCAATTTGAGGATTGTCCTCACGGTGGTAATTTGACCTATGTCTTTGGATGCACATTGGGTGACCCACCTGCGGTGATGCTCCGATGAAGTAAAGAACGTTTACCTCGCTCGGAAGAATCGGTACTCCATAGTTCATGTGCTATCTTGTATGGTTTAGAATCGGAGCTTGAGAAAAGGTTTGAAGAGTCGGACCCATATGATATTGTCGAGGATCTCAAATTGATTTTTGAGACTCATGCGGCAATTGAAAGCTATGAGGCTTCCGAAAAGTTCTTTAACCGCAAGATGGAAGAGGCAGCTCGTCGGTGAGCATGTGCTTAAGATGTCAGGCATGCAAACAAACTTCAAAGCTTGGGTATTGTGATTCCTAATGCTTTGGGGATTTACCGTGTCCTCCAATCACTACCACCAAGTTACAAGAACTTTGTGATGAACTACAACATGCGAGAACATGAACAAGACGTTGCGAACTCTTTGCCATGTTGAAATCTGAAGTGGAGATCAAGAAAGAGCACCAAGTGTTGTTGGTCAATAAGACCACCAAATTCAAGAAAGGCAAGTCTAAGCAAAGGACACTTCAAGAAGGGTGGTAAGAAAGCTACCACCGACGAAGAAGACCAAGGCTGGACCTAAGCCCTGGCCGAGTGCTTTCTTGCAAGGAGAAGGTCACTTTGGGCGGAATTGCCCAAAGTACTTGGCGGATCTCAAGAACGGCAACATCAAGAAGAAAGGTATATCGATATACATGTTATTGATGTGTATCTCACTAGTACTAAGTAGTAGTGCACAGGTATTTGATCTTGGTTCGGTTGCTCATATTTGTAACTCGAAGCAGTCTTTGAATAAACGGAAGCTAGCGAAGAACGAGGTGACGATGCGCGTGGGAAAGCGGATCAAAGGTTGATGTGATCGCGGTGGCACACTACCTCTTCATCTACCATCGGGATTAGTTTTATACTTAAATAATTGTTATTTAGTGCTGCGTTGAGCATGAACATTATCTCGGGATCTTGTTTATTGCGAGACGGTTACTTGTTTAAGTCGAGAATAATGGTTGTTCGATTTATATGAGTAATATGTTTTACGCACATGCACCTTTGATAGATGGTCTATTCTTATTGAATCTCGATGGTGGAAATACACATATCAACAACATTGAGGCTAAACGTTTGAAATCAGCGATAATTCGACCTATATGTGGCATCGTCTTGGTCACATCGGAGTGAAACGTATGAAGAAACTCCATTCGATGGACTTCTTGAATCACTTGATTTTGAATCACTTGAAAGATCTGAAGCATGTCGATGGGAAAAATGACTAAGACTCCATTTTACGGTATGATGGAGCGAGCTACGGACTTATTGGAAATCATACATACCGATGTGTGTGGTCCAATGAGTGTAGCATCATGTGGTTATCGTTATGTTCTTACCTTCACGGATGACTTGAGTAGATATGGGTATATCTATTTCATGAAACATAAGTCCGAAACTTTCGAGAAGTTTAAGGAGTTTCAAAGTGAGGTAGAGAATCAACGTAACAAGAAGATTAAATTTCTACGTTCTGATCGTGGAGGTGAATATCTAAGGTACGGGTTTGGCGAGCATTTAAAGAAGTGCGGAATACTTTCACAATTGACACCGGGAACACCACAGTAATGGTGTGTCGAACGTCGTGTCGAACTCTCTTAGATATGGTTCGTTCTATGATGTCACTTACAAGATTTACCGCTATCATTTTGGGGTTATGCATTAGAAACAGCCGCATTCACTTTAAATAGGGCACCGTCTAAATCCGTTGAAACGACACCGTATGAATTATGGTTTGGGAAGAAACCTAAATTGTCGTTCCTTAAAGTTTGGGGATCTGAAGCCTATGTAAAGAAGTTACTGATAGGACAAGCTTGAACCCAAAGCGGAAAAATCGTCTTCATAGGATACCGAAGGAAACTATTGGGTATACCTTCTATCATAGATCCAAGGCAAAACATTCGTTGCTAAGAATGGATCCTTTCTAGAGAAGGAATTTCTCTCGAAAGAAGTGATTTGGAAGGAAAGTAGAACTCGGCGAGGTTGTTGAACCTTCTCTCGAAATTGCGAGTAGCGCAGACCGGAAGAAGTTCTGTGGTGCTGCACCAATAACGGAGGAAGCTAATGATGATGATCATGAAACTTCGGTTGAAGTTGCTGAGCCTCGGAGGTCAACGAGAACTCGTACCACTCCAGTTGGTATGATTCCGTTATGAATGTCATGGTGGTGGACAACACCGATGACCCGAGACATATGAGGAAGCGATGATGAGCCAGTTCCAATAAATGGCAAGAAGCCATGAAATCCGAGATTGGATCCATGTCGAAAACCAAGTATGGACTTTGGTGGACTTACCGGATGGTAGGAAGGTCGAGAACAAATGGATTTTCAAGAAGAAAGCAGATCTTGATGGTAATGTTCTTGTCTATAAAGCTCGACTTGTCAAAAGGGTTTCGACAAATTCAAGGAGTTGACTACGATGAGACTTTCTCACCGATGGCGAAGCTAAAGTCCGTAAGGATTATGTTAGCAATCTGCATATTATGATTATGAGATATGGCGGATGGATGTCAAACAGCATTCCTCAATGGAGACATTGATGAAGAGTTGTATATGATGCAACCCAAAGGTTTTGTCGATCCTAAAGGTGCTAACAAGGTATGCAAACTTCAACGGTCCATCTATGGATTGAAGCAAGCATCCGAAGTTGGAATCAACGTTTTGATAAGGTAATCAAAAGTTTTGGTTTTATACAAACTTATGGAGAAGCTTGTATTTACAAGAAAGTGAGTGGGAGCTCTGTAGCATTCTTAATACTGTATGTGGATGACATATTGTTGATTGGGAATGATGTAGACCTTCTTAATAGTGTCAAGGAATATTTGAATAATAGTTTTTCAATGAAGGATCTTGGCGAAGCAGCTTACATATTAGGCATAAAGATTTATAGAGATAGATCGAAACGCCAAATATCATTGTCACAAAGTACATATTTGGACAAAGTTCTAAAGAGATTTGGAATGGAGGAAAGCAAGAAAGGGTTCTTGCCCATGTTGCTATCGACCTTGAGTAAAACTCAAAGTCCGACATCGGCAGAAGATAGAGAAAGGATGAGTAAAACTCCTATGCCTCAACCATAGGATCTCTAATGTATGCCATGCTATGTACTAGACCCGACATTGCATATCTTTGTTAGTTTAACTAGCAGATATCAAAGTGATCCGAGTGGATCATTGGACAATGATCAAAAACATCCTTAAGTACTTGAGAAGAACTAAGGATATGGTTCTTTCTTATGGAGGTGATGAAAGCTCGTTGTTAATGGTTACCGATGCTAGTTGGAACACCGATCCGGATGATTCTAAATCACAATCCGGATCGTATTTATTTTGAATGGTGCAAAGATTAAATGGAGGAGTGCAAAGCAAAGCGTTGTGGCGAGATCTTCAACCGAATCGGAATACATGGTCGCTTCCGGAGGCTTCACAAGAAGCGATATGGATGAAAGAGTTCATTACAGTGGGTGTGGTTCCAAGTCTTTGGACCCAATGTCTATCTCTTGTGATAACATGGGCGCCATAGCCAATGCAAGAACCAAGGTCACACAAGAAGTGAAGCATATCAAGCTGCGTTTTCACGCTATTCGAGAACATATCCGGGATGGGGATATAAAGATTTGCAAAGTACACACGGATCTGAATGTGGCGGATCCGTTGACTAAACCTCTCCGAGGGCAAAACATGACCAACACCAAACGCCATGGGTGTTGGTATATTACCATGTAATCTAGATTAGATGACTCTAGTGCAAGTGGGAGGCTGTTGGAGATATGCCCTAGAGGCAATAATAAATGTAGTTATTATTATATCTTTGTGTTTATGATAAATGTTTACATTCATGCTATAATAGTATTGACAAGGAAACCATTGATACTTGTGTGATTTGTAAACTTAATTTGAAGTCCCTAGTATAGCCTCTATACTTCACTAGCTTGTTGGTTGATTAATGATTGTGGTTTCCCTATCATGAACATTGAGATGTTATCAACAACAAGATCATATCGTTAGGAGAATGATATGGTGGACATACTCCTATAGATAAGCGTAGCATAAAGATCAAGTCATTTCATTAGTTCAATTGCTATATGCTTTACGATACATAGTAACCTAATTCCTTCGACCATGAGATCATGCATATCACCTTTCTTTGGATGGATGCTTTGATGACATCAAACACCACACCGTGAATCGGGTGGTTATAAAAGTGGCATTGAGTGTTGGAAGGTATTGGTTGAGACACATGGATCAAGAGTGGGATTTGTCCATCCACATGACGGATAGATATACTCTGGGCCCTCGGTGGAATGTCATCCAATTAGCTTGCAAGCATGTGACTTGGTCACAGGATCACATATCAGGAGCGAGAAAAGAGTACTTATCGGTAACAAGGTTGAACTAGGTATGCGAGAATCTGAAGCGATCATAACCTTGGGTAAGTAACATATCGTGAGACAAAGGGAAATTGGTATCGTATGTAAGTGGTTCATTCGATCATAAAGTAATCGTAGAAATATGTAGAATATATGAATTTCGATTCCTCTATTGGTTATTGTTAGGAGAAGTGTCTCGATCATGTCCGCATAATTCACGAACCGTAGGAGACACACTTAAGGATTGACGTTGTTTGAGTAGTTATGGTATTATGAGAAAGAGACCGAATGTTGTTGAGTCTCGGATGGGATCCGGATATCACGAGGTGATCCGGAATGGTCCGGAGAATAAGATTCATATAAGGAAAGTCCGTTTGAGTTCGGGAATGATTAGGTGTTTTCATCGGGAATGTTCTAGAAGGTTCGGATTGTCAGGCCCAAACTCCGGGGAGGGTACATGAATGTGTCATTGCTCATTGAATGATTGCATCATGTACTATGTGTTATTGCTGTCCCAAATAAAGGATTAAATTGAATCCTAAACAGAAAAGTCAAATGTCCAGTTTGAAAGTCAAGCGCCAAAACAAGAAACTGTGGGAAACAAGCAAGAGGAGTTGGAACCAACTTTGGAGGAGGTTGGACTCCTCCAGGGCCAGCCCTAGGCCGAGTTGGGGAGGACTCCCTCCTCCTGGCCTAGGAAGAACCCCCTCCCATAAAAGGAGGCGGGGCTCCTCCATAGACACAATACTTTCTACTCTAGATCTCGGTTTAGAGCTGTTTTGGTTTAGAGCTTCTAATTGCTTTAGCCAGCTTAGAGCCTTCTAATTGGTTTAGAGCCCTCTAATTGGTGTGTCTAATTACTAGGCCACTAATCCTCTCTCTCATAAGCTCCACCATACTACTTGGCTTAAGGCGAAGCCTGCGGATCTCCCTCTACTTAGGTACCACTTGGTTGTCTTTGCTTGAATCGCGAGGAGAGTGCTACAACCTCCGCTTTCTGGAACAAGGAGAGGAAGGTCTTCGTCGAGTCGAGCGTGTGACCGATTGCGAGGGCGCTTAGGAACGTGGCGCTGGAAGGATCGTCTACACGATCTTGAGATCGGGAAGAGTACGACTACATCACCCACGAGAATCCGCTCTCGTTAACCACTTTGGAATCTTCGAGGGTGAGTTCCTCTATCGACTCGTTGCTACAATCTAGTAGATAGATCTTGGCTTGTTTGTTTGTATGCGATAGAAAATTTTTGTTTTCCATGCTACGAACCCCTACACCGCGATCCCCATTGCCATGAGGTATGTGTCGAGCCAGACCGCGGGGTCGTACGAGGAGTCGTATTTTTCGATCTCCTTTGGCGCCTTGAAGTTTGGTGGGTACTTTTCGCCACGGATCATTGGTCCGAAGCACTTAGGCCCTAGTCGACTGAGCGACCCCATAGGCTCGCCATCGCGGCGAGTAGTTAGGGTGTGCCGCAAGTCGTCGGGCTGGCGTGCGCGCCAGTTTTGGTTGTTGATGATGTGAGTGCGGGCGTCGATTGGTTCTCCGTTAGCGGCGACGAAGTTGGTCGCTGGCCTGGGATCGTTGGTGGAGAGTGCCGCGGTCGGCGTTGGAGCTGCGGTGGCTCGGTGGCGGGCAATTGAGGGTGTTGCCACCTTTGGGCGCTTGAGGCCTGCTTCCCGAGGAGCGAGTATACTCGCTTGCGAGTCGGCGCCGCTCTTTGTTCCACGGCCTTCGCGAGTAGGGCCACGCGTCTTGGATTTGTAAGGTGCCGTCGCGGTGGCCGTGATGCTATCGGCTGCTTTCGGCTGCCACGAGGTTGTCCATCGGGGTGGAGAAACATGGGAGGCCGTTAGCGTCTCGCTCCGTGAGGAGAGCGACTATCCGGCTGGTCCACAGGAGTGCGGTTGGGTGGTGGTGGGGCACCCATCGCCGTCGATCTGGCGAGGCGGTTGCTTCCTCTGGTGGCGCGTTCTCGCGAATCGCTTTCGGCTATCTTGTGGGTCGTTTTGTCGTCGGTTCAGGCGCCCTGAGCAGTGGGGTTCAGCGTGACCTGATCCGGCTGGTGGTAGCGTGGCTTCTGGCTGTCACACCTTTCGAGGCGAAATTTTTCGCGCCTGCTCTTCTTCATCGCCTCCGCCAACTTCGAGCGGAGTTCCTCGACCTCCGTCGCCGTGGCGTTAGGAGGATCGGGTGGAGAAAGGGTCCTCCGGCGGATCGGTGCGGTGGCCATGTAGGTCGCGGCATGGCGGTAACTCCGTCGTGGAGGTCGGCGGAATTTTCCGACCAAGTCGAATCGAAGATCCCAAGGATGGAGGGTCTCGAAATCTCAGCGTTGGAGACACCGATGGAGCCGCGGATGAGGCCTTGATGATGGATCCGGCGAGTGGCCGGTCGCCGAGTCGGCGTCGTCGGTGAGGGCAGCGTCTTCTGCGGCCGTGAGTTCTCGGCCACGTTCTTTGTGGGCGAGTTGTACTTTCGGCGGGCGGTGGATCGTCTGGTTGGCTCTCGGAGAGCCGATCGCGTGGTGGCGACTCGCGGATGCGACGAGTCCTCCGGCGATGGCGTCGGTGAGGCCGAAGAGGCTGATCGTCCGACCGGCGGGATCACGCTGTGTGACGGGTCGCGCCGGGGCGTTGCTCGGCAAGATCTGGAGCATCTCGCCGATCGCTATCATGCGGCGGTGGCGGCCGTCTCGTTGATGGGCGATTGGATCTCGCCGCGAACACCGGGACCGCCAGGCCCACGGTGGGCGCCACATGTGGGAATGACCACGGGATCTTTGTCGGCGGTAGTAGAAACGAGGGCAAGGCGGCCAGCCATCTGCGGTGCGAGATGAGGGCAAAGACACGAGGTTTTACCAGTTGGCCCCGGAGGGTAAAGACCTACTCCTGCTAGATTGTATTATGGAGGTGTTTACAATGGGCGAACTCGGCGACTAGGCGGCGAGTTGCTTGGGTGTATGAGGGAACGTCTCTCTACTCACCCCATGGGGAGGTTTATATAGGGTCACCTCCCCTAGGGTTTACATATCTCAACCGATTCGGTTACATCTTCGGTAATCATTTAACCTAGACCGACTGCTATCTATCTCGGCTTTCAACCTCTAGTCTTTGATACCTTCGGGCTTGATCCACTCATGATTCTGCGGGCACTCATGACCCTTGGACGATCGGAAGCGTCCATTGGGTATACCCCAATAGGCGTATCCCCATCACTTCTAGTCATAGATGTAGTTGGATGACGGTCTATGTATATTGTTGTATTGCCCAATCAACCTTATAGGATCTTTTTGACTAGTAATTGCATTGTTATTCCTTGCTCAGTTCCTGTCAATTGCCCTGCTGTAATTTGTTTACCCTTCATGCCATGTTGTTTATTTAAGGGGAGCACCTCTACTGAACTATGGACCCCGATCCAATCTTTACCATTGATACATCTTCCACTGTTACTTGTTTACTTGCTGCAAACCATTACCTTCCACACCATACGTTTAATCCTTTATTACAGCAAGCCGGTGAGCTTGACAACCTCACTGATTCGTTGGGGCAAAGTATTGAGTTTATGTTGTGCAGGTCTCTGCATTGCTTGCAACACCCGTGTGACGTTTCCTTCCTCTTTCTGGTTCCATAACCTCGGTCTTAACTGAGGGAAAACTTGCTGCTTGCTGCTTCACACCTTGCTCTTGGGGTTCCCAACAGGCTCCACATCAACAGGCGCCATCAACAAGTTTTCTGGCGCCATTGCTGGGGAATAAAGGGACATCAAACTTCTTCCTCCCCGTCAAGCACCAAGTTTTCTAGCGTCGTTGCCGGGGAGGCTAAGGACGTCTTCACTAGGGGAGTCCTTCACTTCCTTTCTCTTTACTTTGTTTTTAGTTTGCTTGGTTTTGTTTGGCTCTTTTCAAAAAAAAAATTAGTCTAATCTTGTTAGCTTGCTTTATTAAAAAAAACACAAAAAATAGTTCCTACTCTAGTTGTCGGTCTGTTATTGCCTTGATTGGTCATTCTTTCTATCAATGGATGGTTTCTTTGAAACTAGTCCTTATTGGCAAGGTGGGTTTACAGAAGAACAAAAGTATTATTATAAGGAATACCGTTTGTCACAAAAAGGGAAACACTTATGGGAACAAATTGATAAGTTGAATACTATTGCTAGAGACGTGTTCTCTACTTATAATGTTACTTATTGCTTTGATAAGTCCTGCTGTTGTAGGAGGTATAAACACCTGCCTTTTCAATGTGAGTATAATGATAATATTACCATATCTTCTTATGTTAAAGGAAATTATGACTTTTATGATGTGGAACAGATTGAAGAATTCATTGCCTTCAAGGGTGCATTTGAACTTCCTAGCTTGTTTGAAAATACTGATGACGCACCTTATGAAAATGAGGTTTATGAGATACTTAAATTTTGCTTTGACAATTACAAGGAAGAAAATGGCTATATTCTTGAATATTTTAATAGATGCTTTCCACACATGGAAGATATTAATACCTTGCAGGAGCCTATGGAAGAGGAAATTGTTGAAACTGGAAGCTTATTAGATGAAAAGAGGAGAAGAGTGATGGACAAAAGGAGGAAGAATGGATTATCTACCCATGACGACCTTCTAATGAGAGTGACTCTTTATCCCTAACAGTATTTGATTGTCCCCCATGCGTACCAATGGAGGATGAATGTTATGTTCCTGTGGATTCCTTTGAAATATCTACTTTGGATAAAACCTGTGGAGGTTTTAATCCTACTGTTTTTGAGCTTGATAGAAATTATGTGTTTGTAGATCATGAAAAGCATGCTTTATGTGATATCTATATTGTTGAGTTTATTCATGATGCTACTAAAAATTATTATGAGAGAGGAAAGTATGCTTGTAGAATTTTTCATGATACTGAAACACCTCTCTATGTACTGAAAGCTTTGAAGTTACTCTTCTTTTATCTTCCTATGCTTGTCACTTTGTTCTTTGTGAATTTATTTGCACACAAGATTCCTATGCATAGGAAGTGGGTTAGACTCAAATGTGTTTTGAATTTGCTTCTTGATGCTCTCTTTTACCTCAATTCATATTTCTTATGTGAGCATGTTCTCAAGCTATCAAGCCTAACTTAAAGGCGTTAAATAAAAGTACTTGTTGGGAGATAACCCAAGAGTTTCCTTGAGTCTTGGAAGTTATTACTTCTGTAATGACATCTTCTTATCCTTTTTGTTTTCCTTTTGTGCCAAGAATGACCTCTAATGAGAGGAAAGTAAGATTGGGGAGTTGCTTTGTCCAAACAGTTTACGTCCCGAACAAAGCCAGAAAGTTTTACCCCCAGGGGGGGCAAAAAACACATGCACACGATCAACCGAAAAAAAAAACCAAATGAAAACACCAACGAGAATGTTTACCTAGTTTACCCCTGCGGGGGGCACAACACAACACACGAAAAACGAAAAAAAAAAAAATGAAAAAAAAAACCGAGAACATTCGCAAGATTCATATTTGATTTCAGGGGGCCACCCCACCAAGCTACCCACGGCGAAGTTGGCCGGCTCCGAGACGAACCCAGAGGTTTGTGCCAATGGCTGTAAATGACTGAGAACCCAAAAGTGTGATTGGGCTTGTCGATACCGCGAAAACATTCCACATTCATTCCTAAACAGTACAGGCACTCCACGCCCAATAGTAAATAAAGCATTAAAGCATGGCATAAGTACAGGATAATAATAAAGCCCCAAACTACTTGTGGCCCCAAGGAATTAAATATGACTCAAGCTAGGGTTAGGGGGATTCATGGTCCCACATACGGATAGTGCGAATATTCAAATAACAGGTATCAAGTACTCGGGGTCCTACGGGACACAAGTGGACGGTTAAAAACCAAATAATATCTATTGCCCACCTGTGCCTCTGCATTATTTACCTACTTCAATTTTAGTTATTAAACAGTAATTAAAGCCATGATCATCTCCAACATTAAACATGTGGCATTACTCCAACAACTATGAAAGATCGACGGCGCGACACCTCACCTGCACAAGCAACTACAACTCTCAAGACCGACTATCTACTAAACAACAGGTAATAGGATGTGTCCATGGCAATATAAGGGCTGCATGGAAGTACAACGGGGTACGGAATCTATAGCATCGCAACACAGATACCATAGATCAACAGGAGGAAATAAATACTATAAATGTAAAATAGGTAGAAAGGGGGAGAATGCTCGCCTGGAAAACTTTGCTGAAGTTTCATAACCGAAGAACTTGTAGAAGCTCACAACATCTCATCATCCTATCCGGGAAGAAGCAAACACTAAAAGGAACAAGCGATGCAACAATTACAACTAATGCGGAAGAATCGATATGATCATGATATGATGCATGACATGGAAAGTTAATGATGCAAACTATGTTAAGAAGGTATCATGATCATAGAACATTGATGATACATCATTAGTGAGGCATTACCAACGAGAATAATAATTTCCCAATTTTAATCATCATGGTTTCCTTACATAAACAGTTCTGATTTTTACAAGTTACCCATGATGCATGATGCAATTGCAAGTATGGAATGCACTATTGGAAAGGGCTTGTCGCGCTGATCGATTTAGACATATCATTTGTCGAATTCGGAGTTACGAAATTAAAGTTATGCAATATTTAAGAAAAAAACATTTATTAACATTTAATAATTCGAAAAATTTAAAATGCTCAAATGATATTATAAATAGCATAAATAGATTCCTCATGTTTTTTCTGATTCAAAAACATATATTATTTGTAATATTTGGAATTATAAATTTAAAAGAATATACAATGCAAAATAATTCAAATACGGTCAAATGTCAAAGGTTTGACTAGATAGAGTCAACTCTGGTCAAATTTGAAAATATGGTTGAATTCATATTTGGAAAACATTCATATTTCATTGAATAAGTTTGTTCAAATTTAGAATAGATAAAAAGTTACGAATTAATTTGATATAAATTATTTCTGGAATTTTGTTTGTATTTAAAAGGCTCCAGGGTTTTTCTTACTCAGCACTATCCTACCCGCGGTCACTGAACGGTAGGGCCGAAGGTGCTGGGGCCACTTCACGCGCGGCCAGCCATGTGGCGACACGTGGGAGAGCCTGGGTACTGTTGGTTGGACTGATGGTTGAAACACGAGAGGGCGAAGGGAATTTTCGCATAAGCCGCATGAGCACGCGAGTTTCCTAAAGAAATCTCTGAAATTGATCGTGCAAAAACTGCTAGCTTGGCTGAACTTTGGTGGACGATTCCGGAGGATTTAGGCCACCGATTTAAGTGTGGTTTGATTCTGGGTGAAGCTGGTATATCATGTAATATGTAAAAGCGAAGAAAAACGCCATAGATTGACTGTGGTGATAGGAAACTCGAAGGGATCAGAGATGGAAGCATGGTTCTATCAGCGTTTTGTCCGTGAGATAAAGCTGTCTTTTGAGGATGATTACGAGTGCTAGGGTAGTCGGATTGAGGTGCCGTCTGCGCGCCGGTGCGTAGATGGATAATATAAGAACCACTTTGATCAAGGAAGCTTCGCCAGATCTAGACCACATCGTCAGAAAAAAAAACGAAGACCAAAGAGCTTTCTGTCGGCTTTTAGACTGTAAGAAGATTCAGAATAAGCGGAGATCGGGCTGACTTCGATCAACCAGAATGAGAGATATAGTCCACCGGTTTGGAAGACATTTGACCCTGTGTGTTGCTGCGACAACCTAGATTGTTTATTGTCAAGGAATCCTCGCCGGTGGAGATGTAGGTTCGTCGGAATACACGCGGGTTTAGAGGTGTGCGAAACTGTTGGGGCTTATAACTCTCATGTGACGTCTTTACGCGGAATTGGAAGGAACACGACATCGTTAAAAAGAATAGCTCGCATGCGACGGTTGTGAGGCAGATAATATCCCAGGACCACACGGGCCATAAAAAACGTTAAGCACACATTTAACTTTGTTCCAAGATTAGGGTTAAGCCAAACCGGTCGTTTGGGACAGCCAGTCAAGCCAGTCAAACCAACCGCTTCCGACCGAGAGCGCGTGTCACACTGACTGTAGTTTCCCCGACGACGGCGGTGGACCTCACCCATCGTTCTCGGCGCCGGCGCCGGCGCCAGCGGCACGGCAATTAATTTAGGCGGCGGTGCTTTCGTTCGACGGCGAAGGTGGTGAGTGCTATTTGAAAGCTAATTCCTCTCTCATTCTTCTCAATTCGAGATCTGAGGGTGCCCATTGATGCTAGATTGTGGAGGCGAGGATGTGCTGAACGGGGCGAGGGGGAACAAGATGGAGCATGGAGAGGGGACTTCTAATCTGTATATCCCGTATCTCTGCACTTAATTTCTCTAAGGTTGAGCTCTTTGTTCACTTCCGCTAGCTCACAGTGCTCGCCAAAAACAGGGGAGACGATGTTGCGCGCCAAACCTTCGAATTTCGCATCAATTTCTTTCCCTCTAGGGATGTTTTAGTTGATGGAAGCACGCAGCTCATTGAGAGAGACACAGTTGTTAAATGGGAGGTGGAATTAGAACATGTTGATCCCCAAGAGCTAATAAACACGGGAGAGGAGGCGGTGAGGAAAATGGTGGAAAATTGGGGATAGTGTGGTTTGGGGGCCAGAGCAAGAAGTTTCTTTGTTACGATTTGATGATTGCAAATGTGACTATGTTAGGGTTGAGACAGGGGAACATATAGTTGATGAAATCGATGAGCGAAACGGTTGGACAAGCAAAACTGTTCTGTTTTTAGCATAGCTCATTGATCTGAAACCTGATTCGAGGGTTGGATATGTGGCCTCAAAGCTGGCGGCTCAGGTGGTCGAGGATGATTGGGCTGTACAAAGTCAAGTAATGCCTATACTTACTGAGTTGGAAGTGTTAACAGTGGAGGATGATGCTAATGCACAAGGGTATGCTGCAGATGCGAATGCACAAAGGATTATAACTGTTGACTGGAATTCAGTTGAGATACATGACCGGACTGATTTGGTCATTGCACCAATAGATGACATTGAAATGGCAAAGCTTTTTGGCATTCCAATAGATGACAGAGACAAGGAGAAGAAGAGGGATGAAGCTGCAAATGATGGTGACAACCATTTAAGAGATGAAGAGGCAGATATAGATCTAGAGTTGTTGGAAAATGCTGTAGTTCATGTAGATGATGCACATGATGATGAGCTAGTAACAGTTTATGACAAAGAGGACCAAGTTATTGAAGTTGGAAGATTGTTTTCAAGCATGGATGAATTCAGGATGTGTTTCGGGACATATGCAGTCAAACGTGAGTTTGCTACCAAGACTATGTGGACTGATAAAAAGAAGTTCTATGCAAAATGCATAGGTTATGATGGTGGTGCCAAGCCTTGCAAGTGGTATATATCTGCTAGACGCCAACCTGATGGAAGGACAATAAGAGTGAATCAAATTCCAAAACCTCATACTTGCATTACAAGTTCTCAAACAGTTACAAAGATGACATCACAATTATGGGTTGCAGAAAATATCAAGCCCATTTTAGCCACAACGCCAAACAAAGACCGCAAAGAGACTGAAAATAGACTTGGAAAAGCGTACCCCATTAAGCTGAATTATACTACGATGTGGAAGGCAAATCAAAGGGCAATGAAAGAGCTATATGGTGATTGGGCAAATACCTTTTGAATGCTTTATAACTTCAAAGCGAAGTAGAGAAGAGGTCACTGGCGGTGTTGTGGAGATAAATCGAGGTAACAACCGATGGGAAAGTCTTCTTCTCTAAATTCTTCATGGCTTTAAAGCCTTGCATCGATGGCTTCAAAGCGGTGCCATCCATATTTGAGTATAGACTCATCTTTCTTGGTGGAAAGTGGAATGGTCAACTAGCATGCAATGCTTTAGATGGACACAATTGGATGTTCCCTATAGCTATTGGCATGTTTGATCGAGATGAGGCATCATGGACATGGTTCATGATGCGCAGTTGAAAAGATGCATAGGGCCAGATCTCCATTGGCGGTGCACAGATGCATGTAAAGGTTTAGAAAATGCAGTGAAGATTGTTTTCCCTCATGTTGAGCGGAGGGATGCTTGACCATATGTGGATGAATTTGATCAAAAATTCGGAGGAGATGATTTTGGACGATGTGGCCGCAGAAGATCTTACACTAGGCAGACACATTCATATCACCTTGAGAAGATTAAGGCGGCATGCTCACGAGGAGGATAGGGTCAAGTTTTGTACATGGTTGGAAACCTACCATTCTCTTTTATGGTACAGGTCTGGTTTTAACACTGCCATCAAATGTGATCGTATCAACAATAATTTGGCAGAAAGTTTCAACAACAAAGTGAAAGAGTTAAAAGACTTGCCTGTCCATGACATGGTTGACCAGATCAGGATCATGATCATGAGGTTGTGGGAATTGAGAAGAAGGCTTGGTGATGTTCTTCAAGGAGATAAGCTTCCTGATGTTGTGCAGCAGATGGTCAACAGGAGCAGAAATCTTGCACATTTGCGTGTTGAGAAATCCTCATTGTGGGGTGCTGAAGTCAGAGATACAAACACTGGTAGGAGGCATGTTGTTGACACTCAATTGCATGAATGCACATGCCTTGAGTGGAAACACACTGGGAAGCCTTGTGAGCATGCCATACTTTTCTTGGCCTCCAAACACAAGCTAAATATGCACCCATATTTCCATGAGTATTATTATGTAGCAAAATTCAAGGCTGCATATGGAACACCAATTCCAGCACTTACAGATCAGTCGCAGTGGCCTGAAGTGGACATTCAGTTCTCCTTGTGTCCTCCTTTGATGAAAAGAAAGGCTGGCTGGCCCAAGCAGAGTAGATTCAAGGCTTGGTTTGAGAAAGGTGGGAGCAGCAAGAAGGGAAAGAAAGATGCCAAGCTGAAAAGGGCCCCAAAAGGTAACAAGAATAGATGCAAACTCTGTGAAGAACTTGGACACCGAGCTGGCTCTACCAAGTGCAGATACACTACTGAAAAGCCAAAATATGTTCATCCAAAATCTATCCCATTTCTTGTTGATGATTTTTCTCCCCCAGCTAACTTGCTTGTTTTCAGGAGGAAGCGTGGAGAAAAAGGCCCACCTCTTGTTGTTGTGAATCTTGGCGGTGAAAAGGGAAAGAATCAATGGCCAAAGAAAGAAGAAAACTAACCAGATCATGTTTGGTGCTGCTGAGGTGCAATCTGAACTTGTTTTGGAGGATGATGTGCAAATTGTTGAGGCTTTAGGGCACACCGTTTATGATTTGGAAGCTCTGGTGCAAAATGAGGGGCAAAATGAGCATGTTGTTGAGGCTCTGGTACAAAATGAGCCTGTTGTTGAGGCTCTGGTGCAAACTGACCATGTTGATGAGGCTCTCGTGCAAAATGACAATGTTGACGAGGCTCTGGTGCCAGATTGTGTTGTTGAGGAGGTGAAGGAGACTCTTGGACGTGTTGTGGGGAGGCCAGATGGTAATGGTAAGAAAAATAAGAGCATAAACCTGTTGTGTGGTGTGAAACTTGTGAAGGAGAATAAAACAAGGGGTAAGAAGAGCCAAAAGAAATAGACTTTGAATTTGGCACTTTTTGTTGTTGTAAACATTTGTTATTGTAATAATTTGGCAGTTGTTGTTGTAAACATTTGTTATTATAATAATATGGCACTTGTTGAAAATTTGGACAAAATTCAAATATGATGGTAAATTTGAATTTCAACAAATGTAGCTATGTGTACTTTTCTATGTTTGTATGAGCTTCCAACGTTTTTCTCATATGTACAGTACAACTCATCCTCACCCTGATCCCTTTTGTGAAGTACAACTCACCCTCACCCAAAATGTGGTAGAAATGGGCTCCAAAGCTAGGGTAAACCACCGCATTTCTAAGCAAGTTTTTTCGACCATTTCTAAAACCAAGTTTGGTATTTTTCCTCACAACTATGTCACATAACATGACACCATGCGAAGGTTTTGTATTTTTTTTGATTTTTTTTGAATTAGTTATGCACATTTGAATGTCTAGTCAAACTTTTTGAAGGGTTTTCATAAATATTCTTAGCTAGGGGCTAGGGCTCACAAAACTAGCATTGGATCTCTGATGAAATAGCATGTTGTGAACCTAAAAATGATTTTTACAAAAAATCATCAGCATGAAATCATGTACCTGTAGTTCATATCTTACCCACTTCCAGCCGATTCAGCAGGATTTGTCTTTTTCACCAGGGATGGAATAAAAGGTTTGAGATACTCAAATTCGTAAATTGTACATGCTAGGTGGTCTAGTATTTTTAAAAAATAGGATGTTACCATTTTGAAACTTCAATTTGGTGGTTGCTTCACAAATCCCCCCTCTTTCTGCACTCAGAAAATAGAAAATGGATTTTCTGTGCGTAGAAAAGGAAAACTTTGTACTACAACATTGTTATTCATCCCATTATACACATGCATGCCCAATATGGGCACATTATCACAAACTATGCCTTGATTCTAGCGTGACATGCGAGGGCGCTGGGCGGGGCGGGCTGCACCATGCATGCATGCTATGCAGCTGCCTCTCGCGTCGCAGTCTAGCTATTTTGCGTGCAATAGCGCTGCAGCGTATTTACTCCCTCCGTCACATTAATTAAGTGTACATCTAACAACTTTCTTCAGTCAAACTTACTCCCCTCCGGTTCATGCACCATAGAAAAAGTCAATATTTATAAACTTTGACTACGTATATAAGAAAAAATATTAAAATCTAAAATATGTAATAAATATAATTAGATTCGCCATCACAGATACTTTTATATTATATAAAATTGATATTATAAATTGATATTATAAACTTAGTTTCATACTCCCTCTATTCCCTCCAATTGACATCCCTCTGATTACTCCCACCGATTTTTCTTCTCACCCGTTGAGTTTCCATGTGTGAGTTTGTTGCATGCGGTGTGTAAAAACGGGCCCGTAAAAATGAACGATTTTGTTGCGTGCGGTGTGTAAAAACGAATGAGTTTGTTGCATGCGGTGTGTAAAAACGAACGAGTACCTTGGTCCTAGATTCCTGCATTTATTACCGAGTAAATCAAGGCCAAATTCTATTTTCTCTTTTATTTTTTGCTGCCAATGAACAGCTACCTTGGACGTTTTTTCTCTCTTTCCCATTAATGCATGCATGCATGCAGGGGCGGGAGCGACGGTGCAAGGGTCACGTCACATCCTAGCAATTTTTTGCACTGACCGCATTGATCACGCACGCGGCTACGCTGAAGGGAATATGCCCTAAGAGGCAATAATAAAGTGTTTATTATGTGTATTCCAAGTATATGATAGATGTTTATTTTGCATGATATAATTGTATTAATACGGAAACGTTAATAAATGTGTGTTTAATAAACAAACAGAAAGTTCCTAGTTATGCCTCTCTTATAAACTAGCTCGTTGATTAACAAGATGATCAAGGTTTCCTGATCATGGACATTAGATGTTGTTAATAACGGGATCACAACATTAGTGTAATGGTGTGATGAACATTCATCCGAAGTATAGCATTACGACCAAAGTCATTGAGTTTATATTGCTATAACAACTTACGAAGTGATCCTAATCCTTAGACCATGAGATCATGTCAATCACTAACACCGAAAGAGTTTGTTGATAACATCAAACGTCACACCGTAACAGGGTGATTATAAAGATGGATTCAGAACTAATAAAGTGTTATGTTGAGGCTCATGGATCGAGAGTGGAATTTGTTCATCCCGATGACGGATAGATATTCTATGGGCCCTCTCGGTGATATCACATTGATTAGCTTGCAAGCAAGTGATTTGATCACTAGAATGTTATATCACAGGAACGAGAAAAGAGTGCATGTCGGTAACGAGATCAAACTAGGTATGGAGATACCGATGATCGAATCTCGGACATGTAATATATCGTGAAACAAAGGGATTAAGATACTAGCGTAAAAGGTTCTGACGATCACAAGAAAGTCATCGTTGAATGTGTGGGAGTCAGTATGGGTCTCCAGATCCCGCTTCTGATTATTGATCCGAGAAGGGTCTCGATCATGTCCGCATTATTCACGAACCGTAGGGTGACACACTTAAGAGACACCGACATCCAATTGGAGCAAATGTTTCATGCCGAAAGAATGAACAAGCGCAGGAATTTATTTCACTAGATACCGAAACAGGTTTTTGGGTGAAATTGCATAAAGTGGTTATGCATGTGAAATGGAATTCTAGCAAGGGGTTATTTGTGAATTTTTGTCATTAAAGTAATTGACAAAATTCTGAATAAAATAAAAGAGTTTTATTTAATGAGAGTTTGCATTAAATTTGGTGGAAATTTAATGGGAATTTGAGTGGACTTTTGAGTGGACTTTTGAGTGGAGGGATTTTAAAGGGCATTTTGTGAGTGGAGTGTCCACCCACATGAATGAAGGAGGGCAGGGGGCATCCCCCATGGCCGGCGGCCACCCCCTTGGGTGCCCCCCCTCCTCACTTGTCTCTCACACCTCCTCGTGAAGGATCTCTCCCCCCCTCTAGAATTTATCCCCCATGGTCTCGGACTAGCGAGATACATGTTCCCGGTGGCTATTCGGCAAGAAAGAGTTGTGCTTCCGCTGCATCTGGAGGCGAGGCGGAGGTTGCTCGGTGCCTCGAACGTGTGTGCGAGCACGGATGCGCTGCTAATTTGCGGCGCTAGGACTTCCTCTCTATCTTGAGATCGGCAAGAGATCGTCTACATCAACCACGAGTTGAACTATTTAAGCTTTGTCGATCTTCAAGGGTATGTTATCTACGGATATACATCCGCCCATTGTTAGTATCTAGTAGATAGATCTTGGTATATAGTTCACATCGTAGGAAAAATTTTGTTTTCTATGCTGCGAACCCTACGATGTATCGAGCGGATCTATGCGTAGATACTTTACACGGGTAGTACACATATGAGTATGTGGGCGATGATGATCATGTTGTTGCTCCTTTGTTGTAATTTTGGATATTGGTGGCATAGTGGGATGAAGCGGCCCGAACAAACTTTACATGTCCTCACACATGAGACCTGTTCCACGCTTGACATGCAACTAGTTTGCATAAGTGGCTAGCGGGTGTCTCTCCTACTATAGTCAATATCTATTTTGCAAGCGAGTTGTCAACAATTTGATTATCCTCGTTGTGGTTCATGTTCGTAGGTAAGAACGGTTCTATCTCGAAAGCCCTAAGCCACGTAAAACTTGCAATGGATAAATTAGAGGCGTCTAGTTTAGATTGTTCTTTGGGCTAGTGTTATGATATGGTAGTGTTGTAAGTAGAAGTATGAGATGATACTCTTACAACACACATAGCGTGTAAAATCCATAGGCCTTGGATTTACACATATAGGTATGATAGTGATCATACCACGATGCACATGATAGAGATCATTTGCGGGAACCATATCATTTCACTAATAAACATATGATGTTTGATAGCATCTTATATTGCTTGTTTAGCGCTTTGTTAGCATAATAAGATGATCCCTCATTTAAATATCAAGATAAGAATGTGTTCTTCCTTTAGTATGCACCGATTATGTTTTCGTCGCTCCAAGACATCACGTGATGATCGGGTGTTCTTGGATCCACGACCATATTTGGTGTAAAGCAGTTACACACGCGAATACTAAGGTTCTAACTTGGCGAGCCTAGCATGTACAGACATGGCCTCGGAACACGGACCGAAAGGTTAAGCATGAGTCATATAGTTAATATGATGCCCATTTGATGCTCGCCTTTGAAGCTATACCGACTCACGTGATGATCGGACTTGGTGTAGTGGATTTGGTTCATGTAATCACCAAAAAGGCACGAGGGATGTCGTTTTTGAGTGGGAGTTCATTCATAATATAGATTAGTTGAACTCAATCTATCATACACTTAGTCTAAACTTTACAAATTCTGTTGTAGATGGCACCACCTGCTTTTAATTTCAATGTGTTCATGGAGAAAGATAAACTAGCAACGAACGGTAGCAACTTTACCGAATGGGCCATGAATTTGAGGATTCTCCTCTCTGCTGCACAAAAGCAATATGTGCTAGAAGCGTCGTTAGGCCCCCCACCTTTAGATGATGCCCCTGACGAGGAGAAGAACGTCTATCAGACTCGTCAGGAGGACCACAACTTAGTTCATTGCGGCATATTGTATGGGCTAGAGCCGGAACTTCAAAAGCGTTTCGAAAACGGCAATGCATTTGATACAATGGGTGAGTTGAAAATTATTTTCGACACACATGTCTTTGAGCTACAACGCTTGTAAAAGTTCTTTAGCTGCATGATGGAAGAGCACAGCTCGTTAGTGAGCATGTACTCAAGATGTCGGGTTCTGCCGATAAGCTTGTGTCCTTGGGAATATCGATTCCCATTGACTTAGGCATCCATCGTGTTCTAGTCTCGCCACCTAGCTATAAGAGCTTCGTGATGAACTATAATATGCAAGGCATGAAGAAGTCTCTCCCGAGCTTATCGATGCTTAAAATTGCGTAAGTGGAGATCAAAAGGAACATCAAGTGTTGATGATCGGTAGGAACCGGTTTCAAGAAAGACAAGAAGGGAAAGCGGAAGGAAGTAAGGCGGCAATCCATTTGCCGCTGAAAAACCGAGTTGGACCTAAGTCGATTCCAGTGCTACTATTATAAGGGGCCCTTTGGAAGCCTAATCGCCCCAAGTATCTGGCGGACAAGAAGGCAAGGAAAACAAAGGTATATATGATATACATGTTATTGATGTGTACTTTACTAGTGCTCGCATGAGCACACAGGTATTTGATACGGTTCGATTGCTAATATTTGTAACTCGAATCGAGTCAGGAACAAGCGACCGCTAGCAAGGGGTGAGGTCAAGATGCGTGTCGGCAATGGATCAAGCGTTGATGTGATCGCCGTCGGAACGCTGCCTCTCCACTTGCCGTAGGGATTAGTTATAAACTTGAATAAATGTTATCTGGTGCCTGCACTGAGCATGAACATTGTATCTGGATCGTGTTTGATGCGAAGTGGTTATTCATTTAAATCTGAGAACAATGTTTTTTCCATTTATATGAATGAAATCTTTTATGGTCATGCACCGATGATGAATGGTTTATTTCTATTAGATCTCGATGATAATGTTACACATATTCATAATGTTGATGCTAAAAGGATTAAACTTAATGATGATATATCCACATATATGTGGCACTGCCGTCTAGGTCATATTGGCGTTAAACGCATGAAGAAGCTCCATTCGGATGGACTTTTGGAATCACTTGATTATGAATCATTTGATACATGTGAGACATGCCTTATGGGCAAGATGACTAGAACGTCGTTTTCCGGTTCAATGGAATGGGCGACAGATTTATTGGAAATCATACATTCTGATGTATGTGGTCCAATGAGTGTGTCGGCGCGAGGTGGATATCGTTATTTTGTTACTTTCACGAATGATTTGAGTAGATACGGTTATATCTACTTGATGAAACACAAGTCTGAAACCTTTGAAAAGTTCAAGGAATTTCAGAATGAAGTGGAAAATCATCGTAATAGAAAGATCAAATTTCTACGGTCCGACAGTGGAGGTGAGTATCTAAGTTACGAGTTTAGCACTCACATAAAAGAGTGTGGAATTGTTTCACAACTCACACCTGCCGGAACACCACAGCGAAATGGTGTGTCGGAACGTCGTAATCGTACGTTATTAGATATGGTTCGATCTATGATGTCTCTGACGGACTTGCCGTTGTCATTTTGGGGTTATGCACTAGAAACTGATGCATTCACTTTAAATCGGGCACCATCTAAATCCGTTGAAAAGACACCGTATGAATTGTGGTTTGGAAACAAACCTAATCTGTCATTTCTTAAAGTTTGGGGATGCGATGTTTATTGAAGAAACTTCAACCGGATAAACTCGAACCCAAAGCGGAAATATGCGTCTTCATAGGATACCCTAAAGAAATTATTGGGTATTCCTTCTATCACAGATCCGAGGGCAAGGTTTTTGTTGCTAAGAATGGATCCTTTCTAGAGAAAGAGTTTCTCGCGAAAGGTTGAGTACTCGGAAGGTAGAAATCGAAGAGGTTGTGGAACCTTCTCTTCAAAGTATGGCGAGTAGCGCAGCGCTAGAAGTTGTTTCGGAGTTGTCTCCACCTGTTGAAGAGGGAACTAATGATAATGATCATGAAACTCCGAAAGAGAGTACTACCGAACCTCGCAGGTCAAACAAGACGCGTGCAGCTCCCGAGCTGTACGGAAATCCTGTCATGAATTTCATGGTTGATGAAAATGATGACCCTGCGACATATGAAGAAGCGATGATGAGCCCGGATTCCAACAAATGGTTAGAAGCCATGAAATCCGAGATGGAATCCATGTATGAAAATCAAGTTTGGAACTTGGTGGAATTACCTCACGACCGAAAGGCCGTGGAGAACAAATGGATTTTCAAAAGGAAAATTGATGCTGATGGTAATGTGACCGTCTATAAAGCTCGACTTGTCGCAAAGGGGTTTCGACAAATTCAAGGAGTTGACTACGATGAGACTTTCTCTCCCGTAGCGATGCTAAAGTCAGTTAGGATTATGTTAGCAATTGCTGCATATTTCGATTACGAGATATGGCGATGGATGTCAAAACCGTTTCTCAATGGTAATATTGAAGAAGAGTTGTATATGATACAACCAAAGGGTTTTGTCGATCCTAAGGATTCTAACAAGGTGTGCAAGCTTCATGATCCATCTATGGATTGAAGCAAGCATCACGGTTGGAATCTCCGCTTTGATGAGGTGATCAAAGAGTTTAGATTTGTCCAAACTTATGGAGAAGCTTGTATTTACAAGAAAGTGAGTGGGAGCAATGTGGCATTTACGATATTATATGTGGATGACATATTATTGATCGAAATGATATAGATCTTTAAACAGGTTAAAAGTTATCTAAACAAAGAAATTTTCAATGAAGGACCTAGGTGAAGCGTCATACATATTAGGCATAAAGATCTATAGAGATAGATCTAGGCGCCTAATAGGGCTATCGCAAAGTACATACCTTGATAAGATTTTAAAGAAGTTTAAAATGGACGGAAGTAAGAAGCGGTTCTTACCTATGTTGCAAGGCAAGACATTGAGTAAGACTCAAAGTCCGGCTTCGGCGGAAGAGAGATAATGGACAAAGTCCCCTATGCTTCAGCCATAGGCTCTATAATGTACGCCATGCTATGTACAAGACCGGATGTGGCACATGATATTAGTTTGACTAGTAGGTACCAATCGGATCCAGGTTCGGAACACTGGATAGCGGTCAAGAATATCCTTAAGTACTTACGAAGAACTAAGGATATGTTTCTTGTATACGGAGGTGAAGAAGAGCTCGTCGCTAAGTGTTATGTCGACGCTAGCTTTGACACCGATCCGGATGACTCTAAGTCTCAATCCGGATACGTATTTCTCATGAATGGCGGAGCGGTTAGTTGGAGGAGCTCCAAACAACCTGTGATAGCGGGATCAACAACGGATGCCGAAAATGTTGCTGCTTCAGAAGCGGCTCAGGAAGCAGTTTGGATGAAGGAGTTCATATCCGAACTAGGAGTGGTGGCAAACGCGTTGGACCCAATGGTGATCTATTGTGACAACAATGGTGCCATTGCCAATGCCAAAGAGCCAAGGTCTCACAAGCATTCCAAGCATATTAAGCGCCGGTTTCACTCCATCCGCGAGCATGTCAAGGATGGAGATATAAAGATTTGTAAAGTACATACGGATCTCAATGTAGCAGATCCGTTGACTAAAACTCCCTAGAGCAAAACATGATCAACACCAGAATTCAATGGGTGTTAGATTTATCACTATGTAACTAGATTATTGTCTCTAGTGCAAGTGGGAGACTGAAGGGAATATGCCCTGAGAGGCAATAATAAAGTGTTTATTATGTGTATTCCAAGTATATGATAGATGTTTATTTTGCATGCTATAATTGTATTAATACGGAAACGTTAATACATGTGTGTTTAATAAACAAACAGAAAGTTCCTAGTTATGCCTCTCTCATAAACTAGCTCGTTGATTAACAAGATGATCAAGGTTTCCTGATCATGGACATTGGATGTTGTTAATAACGGGATCACAACATTAGTGTAATGGTGTGATGAACATTCATCCGAAGTATAGCATTACGATCAAAGTCATTGAGTTTATATTGCTATAACAACTTACGAAGTGATCCTAATCCTTAGACCATGAGATCATGTCAATCACTAACACCGAAAGAGTTTCTTGATAACATCAAACATCACACCGTAACAGGGTGATTATAAAGATGGATTCAGAACTAATAAAGTGTTATGTTGAGGCTCATGGATCGAGAGTGGAATTTGTTCATCCCGATGACGGATAGATATTCTCTGGGCCCTCTCGGTGATATCACATTGATTAGCTTGCAAGCAAGTGATTTGATCACTAGAATGTTATATCACAGGAACGAGGAAAGAGTGCATGTCGGTAACGAGATCAAACTAGGTATGGAGATACCGATGATCGAATCTCGGACATGTAATATATCGTGAAACAAAGGGATTAAGATACTAGCGTAAAGGTTACGACGATCACAAGAAAGTCATCGTTGAATGTGTGGGAGTCGGTATGGGTCTCAGATCCCGCTTCGATTATTGATCGAGAAGGGTCTCGATCATGTCCGCATTATTCACGAACCGTAGTGTGACACACTTAAGAGACACCGACATCCAATTGGAGCAAATGTTTCATGCGAAAGAATGAACAAGCGAGAATTTATTTCACTAGATACCAAAGCAGGTTTTGGTGAAATTGCATAAAGTGGTTATGCATGTGAAATAGAATTCTAGCAGGGTTATTGTGAATGTTTGTCATTAAAGTAATTGACAAAATTCTGAATAAAATAAAAGAGTTTTATTTAATGAGAGTTTGCATTAAATTTGGTGGAAATTTAATGGGAATTTGAGTGGACTTTTGAGTGGAGGGATTTTAAAGGGCATTTTGTGAGTGGAGTGTCCACCCACATGAATGAAGGAGGGGAGGGGGCAGCCCCCATGGCCGACGGCCACCCCCTTGGGTGCCCCCCCTCCTCACTTGTCTCTCACACCTCCTCGTGAAGGATCTCTCTCCCCCTCTAGAATTTATCCCCCATGGTCTCGGACTAGCGAGATACATGTTCCCGGTGGATATTCGGCAAGAAAGAGTTGTGCTTCCGCTGCATCGCTGGAGCGAGGAGGCGGAGGTTGCTCGGTGCCTCGAACGTGTGTGCGAGCATGGATGCGCTGCTAATTTGCGGCGCTAGGACTTCCTCTCGATCTTGAGATCGGCAAGAGATCGTCTACATCAACCACGAGTTGAACTCGTTAAGCTTTGTCGGTCTTCAAGGGTATGTTCTCTACGGATATACATCTGCCCGTTGTTTGTATCTAGTAGATAGATCTTGGTATATAGTTCACATCGTAGGAAAATTTTTGTTTTCTATGCTGGGAACCCTACATACGCCCGCTGCCTACACGCATAGCCTTGCATACTTGCATGTATTTGGATTCCCATGCCGCCCTTCATGCCCCGCCCTCAATAAATAGGCAAAACGCCTTTGCCTCCTCATCTCACCTTGCCCCTCATCTTTAACCTCGAGCCCGTACCTTTGCCTCCTCCCAGCCCCCCAAACCCCAAAAAACACTCCGGCGACCATGGCGACCTCCTCCCGCTTCCCTTGAATCCAAGTAGCGACGAGGACAACCACCCGACCAAGCAGGTGCAGGAGCATGTAACACCCTCCGAATCGGACCTATGCAAGTTTTAAATGCGGGTGGAAAAGCGTAATAACATTACACAAGTCCTCGATGGGACCCATGAGCAGATATATACAACAATGACCCAAAGAGTCAAGATTACGGATATAATATACAAAGATCCAAATCACCTTGAAAGCGATAGGCGTCCACTATGGACAAGATGCAAATGGGGCTAAGAGCCACGAAGAATAACCAATGGCGTCCATAACCTGCCCAGCCAAGCCGAAGGGTAACCACCTTAACGACGTCGATCTCAACCTGCTTAAACAAAGGGGTGCGAGAAAGGGCAAAGGAAAAAGAAGGAGCGTCGATCGAGGCCAAGACACGGCGAGGCTAGAATTCGCGGTCCTCGCCTACATAGGTATGGTGGGTGGCGGCAAAGATGCACTAAACAACCTATAGAGACTCGATACAATGGCGGTTATCGAGAGAGGATAAGAGTGACCTATCCGGATCCAACCTGAAGCTAACACCAAACAAACCCATCTGGTGTTTCCCCTCGAGACCAAACGAGGAAGTCAACCGAGGAACCCACGGTTGGCGGTTTACTTATTCGATTATCGTTGCAGCAATTACTAGTCAGGTTTAGATAATCGTCACGATAAAATAAGCGATGGGCACTTTTAGTTAACCATTCCGTTGTAGTTGCAACAATTACTAATCGAATCTGAGATAGCATGAGATAAACCCAAAACCCAAAGGTGGTTGGTACTTTTATTCAGCTATTCCGTTGTAGTTGCAAGATTTACTAGTCAGGTACAATGGTCGCAAGCGACAATTCAAACAAGCAATTGTGGGCAGTATTATTAGCCATTCCATTATAGTAAAGCTGTTTACTAGTCATTATAAAGTCAAATTTATAGCAGTAAACTTTAGTTATGCTTGTCTATGATCGAGGTACTGTGTTGCAAGTCGTCCATATCCATGACACGGCTTTCAGAAAGTTTTACGGCGGGTGCACCAATAGCAACACACGCCGATCAACCTCGGAAAAACCAAAACAAATCCCAACGAGGCTTTCACGATGAACAATCACAGATTCAGAAATATTTGGGGCCACCCTTGTAGTCTACCATAGCGAAGTAAGCTAGCTCAACGGACCCAAGGTTTGTGGGGCCGGCGGTAAACGACAGCAGATCCCCAAACGGGGACTGTCGATACCACGTAAACGGGTCACAATTCCTAAACAGTACAGTGTGCTCCTCGCACAATCGTAAATACATAAGTAGCATGGCATAAGTACAGGATAGTAAATAAAACCTCAAACTAGTTTGTGGCCCCAAGAAATAAGACTGAATCAAGCTCTGGCTCAGGGGGGTCCCATATACCTCCCGGATGTGGATAGCGCGATAAATCAAGGAACAGGTATCAAGTACTCGGGGTCCTACGGGACACAAGTGGGCGTTCGGAAACCAAATATTTTCTATCACCCACCGATGCCTCTGCTTACTTCAATTTTAGTTGTTAAACAGGAATTAAAGTGTGCGATAAGGAAAACTATGATCATCTCCAGCATCAACATGCGGCAATACATCAACAACTGTGGCACTTTGGGCGACACGCAGCACTTGAGCAAGCGACTACGGACGCAAGTCCAACTATCTACCAAACAACAGGTAATAGGATGTGTCCAAGGCAATATAGGGTTGCATGGTATATCACAGGTACGAAAACTAAAGCATCGCAACACCGATAGCAATAGATCAGCAGGAGGGAATAAATACTATAAAAGTAAGATAGGTAGAAAGGGGGAGATTCTCTTTGAAAACATTGCCGAAGGGTTCATCCAAGATCGGCGAAGCTCACATCAACTCAACGGCCCAATCCGAAGAAGCATAACGCTAGAAGAAACACGGATGCACTATTTAATACAACGGCGTAAAATCGGCATGATGCATGAATGATGCATGACATGGCAAGTGCAATGTGATTAGATCATATTAAGCGGGCAACCGGGTCCCGACAATTAATTAGGTGGTTCATGTTGTTTAGCTACCCATAGTTTAAATGTTAAATTAGCAAGACCAAAGATAGCACCGGTTCGCTAAACAAATTTAAATGAGGCCAATATGAGACTAGATTTGCCCGCATATGGGCCCCATATTTAATTATTAGGTGAATCGGCAAAAGGCCCCCAAACCACAGAATTATGCATGCAAGTGTGGCAATTAATATGCAACAAGTTGTTATTATATTATAAAATAGTGTTTTCGGGAAGGGGTTCACACATTAGGGTTCTCGGCGATCTTGGGGTTCCGGGGGTCGGGGTCGGTCTCAGGGTTCGACGGGTTCGGACTCGGCGGGATCGTTCTCTCGTTCTCGGTAACGGGGTAGATCTTGGCGTTCCGGGAAGCCGGACTTGGTTCGGTGTCGGGGCGCATCGGATCTTCCGGGTCGGTGTCGTTCTAGTCGTCGGGCAGATCTTGTCGGGTCCCACAGGGTCGAGCTTGCCGTTGCGAGGGTCTTGTTGGGCCCGTGTACCGGGTCGGTCTTGGCGTTCGGGACGAAGCACTTTTCGCGTCGGGGTCTCGGTGTCCGGGGTGAAGCACTCGGCGTTCTCGAGGGAGTACTTGTAGCACGTGTGGTCGCCCGGTCCGCGAAGTGGGCTTCGAGTATGGCGACGTATGTCGAAGATCTTGTCGGTAGCCTTGTCAACGGGAAGGTCTTGTCGCATCCACGAAGGTGACGTCGGTATCACGGCGTTGGTGAGCTTGGGTAACGATAGAACCTTCCGAGATCTTGGCGTTGGGAGGCAAACAGAGGGACTCCTAGCAGGCACACAGCGAACATGCTACAAGCAGGCGGGTCCCACGGTGAGTTCGATGGAGGCGGCCGAGGCGGTACTGGAAGGACCGCGAGGCTTGGTTGGGGCGACGGTGGCGGCCTTGGCCGAGGCGGAACTTAGGCGACGTGGGCGGGGCGAGTCGCTGGCGACGGAGGGGCGCTGGGGTCAGGAGGGAGGCAACACTCGGGCCGAGAGGAGAAAGGGCTGCGGGGCGAGGGACGGACAGCCGGCGGGAGGTGAGGTCGGCAATGGGCGCGGCCAGTTGAGCAGAGCGGCGAAGCGAGGATGCGCGAGGAGTGCGGGAGGCAGGCCGGAGAGTGGCGGGCTCAGGCGGCCTTAGGCAGACGGCAGCGGGCGACTACGGGCAGCCCGGCCGAGAGGCGCGAGACGGGCGGAGAGGGCTTAGCGGCGACGCTGGCCGGGCACGGGACAGCGGAGGAAGGTTGGTGGCTTGGGGTGGCGGAAGCGAATGACGGCGCAGGAGGCGTCACAGCGCCAGCCAGGCGGCGCAGCGAAAGCGGAGAAGAAGGGCGTGAGGCGGCGGATCTGGAGCGGCCAGCCGGGCTTCGAGGAGGCTGAGGGAAGGGAGGCGGGAGGGCGGCCACAGACGGGCTGGAGAAGGCGGCCGTGAACCGCGGAGGAGGGAGGAGCTTAGCCCGGGAAGAGAAGGGAGGAGGAGGAGGTTTGTCGGGCGTGGGGGAGGTGAGCCGAGGGAGGAAGAAGGGGAGGGCGGGGTCGCGCGTGGGCGCTGGCGAGGTGGGTCCCAGGGGGAGGGAGAGGGTGAGAGAGAGAGGGGGTGGGGGAGTTAGTCTAGGTGGAAAAACCTGGTTGGTTGGGGGATAGGGAGAGGGTGAGGTGGCACATGGCTATTGGAGGGAGTGATGTGGCCAGCGGGTTGGGTAGTTTAATAGGTAGCTTTAGGATTTAGAAGGGGCCGATTAGGTGGGCCGTTTGTAAAATCCTGGGGTGGTCGTTCGGGTCGAAACGGCCCGTTCGACTGCCCCCGCTAAAATAATTAATTAAATTATTTATCTCAACCAGCGTTTTTGCAAACTGACAACGGACAAAACAAAATACTCCGGTGACCCGGGTTTGCCCGATAATTAAGGTGGGGCGTTTTAGAAAACAAAATGGGCTTTGCGAAAATAGTTTTAGACAAACAACGCATGATGATGACGATGCAATGCACAAATTCAACGCGATTTTCTAGTAGTGGTTTTGCGGGATGCCACAGAGCAGGAGGCGCCCTCACGCACGAGGCGGGGCAAAAGGGGGGGCGACGCAAAGCCCCGCCCTGCCCCTGGGCCCAGGGACACATCATCCACAACCCCCTCCCCGGCGGCAACCTCCCCGACGACGGCCCCTCCAAAGAGTATTGGAAGGCGGAGGAGAAGGAGGAGGAGGTGGAGCTGGCTGCTTACGCCAAGTGGTAGGAGAAGCAAGCCGCGCGCGCCTTGAAGACAAGGCGCAAACGGGAGGAGGAGGACCGATGGGAGGCCAATCATTGGGCCTTCCAGAAGGAGTAGCGGCGACGGGAGCATCGGGAGAGGGTGGCAGCTTGGAATGCTGCGGCGGTGGCTTGGAGGGCGGCGGCACTGGCATCGCCTCCACCGCCGATGGAGTAGGGCGGCGAGGTTGACCGTCAGCCGGGCTAAACCCCCGTAGTAGCTAGGGTTAGGGTTTAGCGCAGGGTTTAGGCGCCTAGTTGCCCTTCCCTTCTATATTGTACCCATTTTATTTTTATTGTAATGTTATCGGGCTATCTAATATAAATGTTATCTAATATATTATCTATCTTGTGTTTTACTCGTGCCCACAATATTTATAATCTGTTATCACTCGACTTGTGTTTTATTGTATTGTCATTTGTCAAAACACTCAAAACAACAAGTGCATAAAACAAAAGACACAAAAACAAGTTCTCATATAATACTCGTGCAATATTTATAAAATGAGTGAAATTAGAAAAGCTCAAAAGGAAGAATAAGTTAACGTTATGATGGTTGATTATTTTCAAACAACACATGGTTCATTTTCAAACAACACATTTACATATTTACATAAGTTAAAGGGGCGCCCAAGTTATGTTAGTTAAATGGATGCCCTTGGACTTCATTTATATATTTACTTTCGCAAAAAATAAAAGATTGCGACCTGAGCACGAGTATCTGCAGATCCACACGTCCCTATTTAGATTGTAACATGAGTACCATTTTTTTTGCCCAATATACAAGTAGTTACTATTGGGCCTGGATACGACCATTTTGGCCTAGCTAAGTTTTATTTGGGTCTGGCCTTTTTCAATCACTCCTCGTCAATTTTTTTAACTTTTCAACCCCTCCCCTCCCACACACAGCGCCCTTGCACACCGATAAAAGCGAAGGAACACTTGATTTAAACTGGCCGAAGGAACACTGATTTCGAAAACAGAGCAGCTCAAAATTAGCCCGAATTTGTGTTGCATTTTATTCAAGCCAAAGACATAGACCATTACATCCATTACAAAGCATAATTCAAACACTAATTGCGCTGTCTAATGACTAATGATCAGGAGATAAACTAATCCGAGAGAAATTACACAAAAATAAAAAAACGGACATCAGATTGTCCTGCTTCTTCAATTCGATGATTTGCCTTAGCTACTTGTTCATCTTCTTCAGCTCGGCCTTCACTTCCGCATCCACCATAGTACCAGCGGAAATGGGGTTGCCACATCCCAAATGCTCCACCACGGACGGGTTTTCGAACTTCCGGGATGCTATCTCCACCCCAGTTCGCTCAATGTACTCATCAAGCCACTCAAAATGCCCACATTTTGGCAGTTCCTGAAATCGTAGAGATGAACCCTAAATCCCAAATTCGATGAAATGCATGAAATTTCGAAAGAAAAGCGAGAAATTGGCGCTCGTAACACTCAGATCTCACCTTTCCCGGCTCGGGCTTGCTCTCACACTTCACAAATTCTTGGCCAATGTTGTCGTTCTTGTCGGTGGATGTGACAAGCCGCTTGAAGCGATGCAGGGCAATCGGGCACCTCCTCATCGGCACCGCACCATACCGAGGCCATGGCGGAGGAGGTCAAGCAGAGCTCGACATCCCTCGCCGGCGTTGCCGCACTTGCTCGCCGGAGAAGAAAAGGGAAGGGGATGAGATGCTGGAACGGTGGCGGGAGTGCTCGGGTGCGGGGACGGATCAGGGCCAATGCCTCTCTTCAACCACAGCGTGTGTCCCACGATATGAGATGGACATCAGGTGAGTTCCGCCGTGACGTGGAGAGGCTGTGGGTCCTACTGTGCTCAGTTGATTCAAATTCGTTGACGGTCTCGTGGGGTTAAGTGGAAGTGTCGCACGGGAGCTATTTGCCGCTTCAGAAGTGTCGCATGCGAGCTATTCTCTGAAACGATGTCGCGTTCCTTCCAATTCCACGTAAAGACGTCGCATGGGAGCTATAAGCCCGAAACTGCTGCTGTTGTCCCGTCAAGCTGCGCGAGCGGGCGAGTTGCTAGCTATGCATGAGTGGCGCGGCACGCGGCGAACATGGGTGAAGGCGAGGCCATGGCGAGGGGTATAGGGTAAGGCGAGGGGAGTGTTCTCACCGAGCACTCGCTCCATAGCCGAGCTAGGTAGAGCGTGCAACGACGAGAAGGCAGCGGTGAGATGGTGACGGTGGTGTCCGCGGCGCTGGTTGGCGGCATGCGTGGGGATGGTGGCGACACATGCCACTTATCCTCCTCGCTCCCTGTCCCGAGCAGCTTCAGCAGTGTCAACTTCGACTCTCGGACAAGGTGGCTCGGCGACGATGGTAGTAGGACTGCGATGGCTAGGATTTATGTGGCCAGGACATGGTGACGGCGTGGAGAGGAAGAAGAAGGGGATCTCGATCTGATCTGGGGAAAAGGATGGATGGAGATGGTGCTTGCGGTGTTGCTATGCGCTTTATGCAGAGGGGCGCGAGAGCATGCGCGAGGCGTGGGGGTGCCATCCTTTGCCTGGTTGGCGCTCACGTGCTGGACGAGAAGATGAACAGGGCACTGGCTGGTGGGGTTGGTCGGGCTAGGCCAGGGAGGGGTGCAGCCGGGGTCTGGTTTTGGTCAAGGTTTGGCATGGGACTAGAGAGGTGCGGCTCGGCTTGCTGGTTGGTTGCCGATCAGAATAGAGGGCCTGATTAGGTTGAATGGCACAGGTAAGAGGGAGGTAGAAAACGATGGCAAACAGGACATATGCTTTGCTCGGGTGCTCATGCATGTACAATTGTACATGCATCTACACACGCAGTTGCATGCATGCATGGATACACCCACACTCTCCTGAAGCTAGGGTAGTTAGCTAGGTTTGGAGGGAGAAAGATATATTAGATAGATATTATGGTTTTATCTGAATTATTTTGGTTTGATTTTAAAACAAGCTCAAAGAAGGAATCTCCAAGAGGACAACATGATCAAAGCAACCAACTAGAAGAGAGGTGGAAGGATGGAATGGATGATTTAACAAAGCAAGCTCATCTCAAAACAAAAGAATTCAAAAAAGGAGTGATGGTAGCTTGCATGGGCCATGCACGTATAATAATTGCCCACCAATAATTGTGAAAACAACTATAGGTCACATGGGCACTCATTCCATAAATGCATACAAATTGAGTAAAGGACCAACTTGGATTAGACAAGCTTGCCACTTCACATGGAATAAGTGATTGACAATCATGTTTAAGTATATTAGGCGATGCTAGTGTGTATGTGCCACTAGATGAAGATGTAGCCTCATATATATTCTCTCATGCTCACAAATACAAATACAAATACAAATACAAATACAAATACAAATACAAATACAAATACAAATACAAATACAAATACAAATACAAATACAAATAAAAATACAAATACAAGCCATATGGAAACATATGGAAGCATCCACTCACATAGCATGCAAAGGTGGCCATGTGGCTCCACATATTTAATATTGTGAAAACAACATATAACATATATGAGAGCATGTAGACAAAGAAGTGGACCCATCCCAACACACATGAGCTAGATATAAAAAAAGGGAAATGCAATGGCTCATATGTGACTAAGATGGTGGGATGATAAGGTGGTGACAAGAAAGGTGGTGGAGTTGTAAAACATATGCCCCCAACTCAACTTGGGCATTAAGCAATATATCAAAATCCAACTATAATATATCAAGAAGCAAATACAAGTAATATAATATAAATGCATATGGGATAAGAACAAAATAAAAGGGGTTTTATATGATGCTCAGATGCAAGGTGGCATGGTAACATGAGCATGATATTATGATGATGCACAAAACAAAACAAAACAAAACAACAAGCAATTTCTAGTAGTGGTTTTATCCGGGGTGCTACAGTTCTCTTCAGGTAAATTGAGCTTTTTGAAGGAGTTACTATAGTATCTTGTGTTTTTAGTGAAAAGCCTTGCTGTTCCAAAGCTTTGCCAGTGGTCTAATATCTTTTGAATACACTAATGTTGCTAATGAAGATTGTGTGAAGGAAAATTTTCAGGTGTAAAGAGAGAATGATGCAATGAGATGAAGAATGGACAAAAGCTCAAGCTTGGGGATGCCACCACGGTGTCACCCCAAGAAATATCCAAGAGGTACAAGCGTCAAAGCTTGGGGATTCAAAATAAGAAAAGGGCCCATTAAGAATATATATTTTTAGTGGGAATTGAAATCTTAGATGAACAAAAGCTCAAGCTTGGGGATGCCACCACGGTGTCACCCCAAGAAATATCCAAGAGGTACAAAAATCAAAGCTTGGGGATGCCCAAGGCATCCCCTTCTTCATCAATAAAAATCTCAGGTGTGTCTAGACACTTCGTTTTTATTGTTTCATGCATAGTTGTGTTGTTCTTGGAGCGTCTTACTTTTCGTTTGCTTTGCTTAGTTTGTTTAGTTTTATAAAGTAGTTTGGATCCCCGTTCTCGCTGTGTTGTTTTGCAAATAAGTTTGCTTGGTGTTGGAAAGGAGTAGTAAGTTCTTACTTGAAGTGCAAGAGGATCTTGCATTGACTGTGACTTAGACTTTATCATGACATGCTAGGTGTTGTTTTAGCATTATGCTTAGTGATTATTGTTGTAGCATGTTTTGTTCCAAACAATTGGGATTGCTTAGTGTGCCTTGAAGAAATTATGCGTTGTTTTAGCATGCAAAAGCATAGTATTATGGTATTCTCCTTTGATGCTTTGCTTGGGTTGACTTGGCACATGCTCACACCATGTTATGACTATGACAAGTCACCATTAGCCTCTATGATCATTTAATCCTTGACTTATAGAACCACTCTTTGCTTTAATTATTATGCTTTGTTGCATTGCATGATTATGGCCATTATTGCTCTCTTAGTTGGTTGCTCCCAGTCTTTTGCTAGCCTCCACTTGTATGAGTAAGTTCTACTCATGCCTCTAACTCCCAAGAAACCAAGTTATTCCAAAGTGTCAACTATAAACTCCTATGCATGGTGTGTTACACCATTCCAAGTATATTCTTGTTTTCAACTATCTTCCAATTAAAAACTATTTTGTTATGTGAAAACTGTAGGGTTCGCAGCATAGAAAACAAAAAATTTCCTACGATGGGAACAACTATGTACCAAGATCTATCTACTAGATACAAACAACGGGCGTATGTATATCCGTAGAGAACATACCCTTGAAGACCGACAAATCTTAACGAGTCCAAACTCATGGTTGATGTAGACGATCTCTTGCCGATCTCAAGATCGAGAGGAAGTCCTAGCGCCGCAAAACAGCAAGATCCGCATCGCACACACGTTCAAGGCACCGAGCAACCTCCGCCTCCTCGCTCGGTGATGCAGGAAGCACAAATCTTTCTTGCCGAAAAGCCACCGGAACATGTATCTCGCTAGTCCGAGACCATGGGGATAAATACTAGGGGAGAGAGATCCTTCACGAGGAGGTGTGGAGGAGAGAGAGGAGGGCCTTTTATAGGGAGAGGGGGCACCCAAGGGGACATGCGCCAGCCATGGGGCTGCCCCTCCCTCCTTTCATTCATGTGGGTGGACACTCCACTCACACAAAAGCCTTTCAATTCCCTCCACTCAAAAACCCACTCAAATTCCCATTAAATTTCCACCAAATTTAATGCAAACTCTCATTAAATAAAACTCCTTTTATTTATTCAGAATTTTGTCAATTACTTTAATGACAAACATTCACATATAACCCCTTGCTAGTATTTCATTTCACATGCAGAAACACTTTCTGCAATTTCACCCGAAAACCCGTTTCGGTATCTAGTGAAATAAATTCCTGCGCTTGTTATTCTTTTCGGCATGAAACTTTTGCTCCAAATGGATGTCGGTGTCTCTTAAGTGTGTCACCCTACGGTTCATGAATAATGCGTACATGATCGATACCCCTCTCGGATCAATAATCAGAAGCGGGATCTGGAGACCCATACTGACTCCCACACATTCAACGATGACTTTCTTGTGATCGTCGGAACCTTTTACGCTAGTATCTTAATCCTTTTGTTTCGCGATATATTACATGTCCGAGATTCGATCATCGGTATCTCCATACCTAGTTTGATCTCGTTACTGACATGCACTCTTTTCTCGTTCCCGTGATATAACATTCTAGTGATCAAATCACTTGCTTGCAAGCTAATCAATGTGATATCACCGAGAGGGACCAGAGCATATCTATCCGTCATCGGGATGAACAAATTCCACTCTCGATCCATGGGCCTCAACATAACACTTTAGTAGTTCTGAACCCATCTTTATAATCACCCTGTTACGGTGTGACGTTTGATGTTATCAAGAAACTCTTCCAGTGTTAGTGATTGACATGATCTCATGGTCTAAGGATTAGGATCACTTCGTAAGTTTTTATAGCAATATAAACTCAATGACTTTGATCGTAATGCTATACTTCGGATGAATGTTCATCACACCATTACACTAATGTTGTGACCTCGTTATTAACAACATCCAATGTCCATGATCAGGAAACCTTTGATCATCTTGTTAATCAACGAGCTAGTTTATAAGAGAGGCATAACTAGGAACTTCCTTTTGTTTATTAAACACACATGTATTAACGTTTCCGTATTAATACAATTATAGCATGCAAAATAAACAATTATCATAAATAAGGAATACGATAATAACCACTTTATTATTGCCTCTCGGGCATATTCCCTTCAGTCTCCCACTTGCACTAGAGACAATAATCTAGTTTGAAAACTTTGCGTATTGAACACTTATGGCTTTCCGGTGTTCCATATACGAAATTGCAAGTGGTTAAACTAATCTACGGATCTGACGCTTCAGGTCCGTGTGTATTTGCATGTCTTTGCGTCTTCACGCATCACTCATTCTCCAATGAGATGGCATTGTATAAAATTTGGTCTTTTGGTGAGACCTTTAGTTCCTTGGGGTTAAACCATGTCGATACTATTGTCATACAATATATCTTTAGTGTTATACCGTTGTGAACCACACCTTAGTTTTATAGCAAACTACTTGACACAAATTCCCTCCTTTGCTGCTACTATAGCAGTCATATACTTAGCCCTTTTGTTGTAGTATTCGTCACAATGTCTTAACTATGGATTTCATCCAAATCCATCATGGAAACTTTCTTTCCATTTCATTGTGCCACTCATAGTTTAAATTGAGATAAACTTAATTTTTATCTTGTGACAAAACTAGTATCAATGTAACGCTTTACAATGAACTATTTGTAATTGTTTGTCACCTCTACACAAATATATTCTTAGTTCTTCCAAAAGATCATAAGAATATCCTTACTATCGTCCAATGATCATTTTATGATTCATTCTGGTATATGCTCATAACGCTTAGAGCATAGGACATATCTGGATGTGTACATATCATGGTATGATTGATCAAAACATTCATCAAGTGTCAAAGCACTTGAATCTTGTTTCACTTATCAAGTGTCGATGCACTTGAATCTTGATTCAATTTCTTTCCATGTGACAAGAACCGTTTCTAGTCGTTTCTATATTGAACTCCTTCAATATCTCATATATGTACGTTTGGCACAACCATATTGGCGTCACAGTCTATCCACTATAGACATTCACGCTAAATATTCGGGTTTTGCCTAAGTCTTTCATCAAAATGAAATTCTTAACCTTTGTCAATAAAAGATACATCATTTCCAATCAACAAGATGTCCTCCACATAATGTATTAGAAATATGTCTCAGCGCTCCCACTTAATTTCTTGCAAATGCAAGCATCTTCATCGTCTCCTGATGAAAACTCTTTTTCATCACGGTGAAGATTCCAACTCCGCGATGCTTACTTCAACCATTGAAGTTTGCATGCCCTTTTAGCATCCTTTGAATTTAACAAAACCCTTTGAACTGTGTCATGTACACGTCCTAGGTAACCATTCTATTAGAAGAACTTTGTTTTGTTTATTCATCTACCATATAACAAATTGTATGTAGTGGTTGCTACTTTAATCCGTCCAGACTAAATATCGCTATGAAAGATCAAATCTTGTCATAGTCAACTCCTTGAACATTGTCATAAAATACTTTACGACATGTCGACTATTTCATAGATGTGAAACATCCATGTCTGTTTCTTTATAGATCCAAATACGACCGATAGGTTTTTACACCTTTCCAGAGGGTCTTCCAAGTTCAAAACTTGATTTCTCGTGTATGGAACTATCACGGATTTTATGGCTTCAATCCATTTGACGGAGTCAAGGCCCATCATCGCTTCTTTGCATGTAGTCGGTTCATCATTGTCAGACAATAATGATTTACTCTCAAATCTTAGCATTTGATTGTTTAACCGACCGACTTGGTTCAATAAGAACTTTAGACCTCCGTGACCGCAACCTTTGAGGCACATAAGCTATGAGCATTATGGCAGCCTCCAGAACCATTTCCGGCGCTGCGCAACTTAGCACATTTAGCTAAGGTTCGTTAACCTTATCAAAGTTCTATTGTCCTCCCACTTAACATTTATGAAAATTTCCTTCTTCAAGAAACTTCACATTTCAAGCGACAAACCCTTTTGTCCTCGGTGTTATGGAGGAATAACCAATTGTTATTCGAAATAACCTACAAAGACATGCTCATCCGACTTTGGTTGTAAACATCTTACTTATGTTTAGCATACCAAAATTTAAGAAATGACAACTTGGGTTTTACCCCAAACCATAACTCATATGGTGTCATTTCAACGGATCAAGATGGAGCTCTTTTTAGTGTAAAAGCGGTAGTCTCTAAAGCTTTAATCTTTTAAAACATAATGGCAGTTTTATAAATAACACCTTTGATCCAACCATGTCAAACAAGGTTTCCTTACAAATCTCAAACACTCCATATTCCTATGGTGTTTCGGGAGATGTAAATCTAGGTGTTTTGCTAAACTTGTAACTCAAATAAATCCCTTTTATGATAAAATCATAATTCATTTATTTTTCTTGTTACACTTATAACTCAAATAAATCCCTTATGATAAAATCATAAACCATTTATTTTCTTTTTACAATGATTTTCACTTCATCTTGAAAGTCTTTGAAACGTTTTTCAAATATTTCATACTTCTTTCTCATTAAGTGAACATTCACTCAAATTTCCGGAGAAAGCATATGAAGTTGAAACCCATCGCTTACGACTACACATAATGGATTACATACATCGATATGTATAAATTCCAATATTTTAGTCGTTCGTTCTTCTTTGGCCTTTGAAAGAAGTTTTAATTATCCCGAGGAAAGTCTCACAAGCGTCACTTGATCAAATCAAAGACTCCAAAAATCCATGAATATGGAGATTCTTCATGTTTTATTTCCAATATAATTTAAACAGCGATGTCACTTCGTAAGTGATCTTTCAATCATTTGTCTTGCGACATTTTAGCATTAGGTTTTATGGATGTGATTTCTCTAACTAGATTTGTAAATCATCCATCTTATATGGAATACGATAATTATTTGAACAACCTTTGTTCTCATAATACCTGATTCAAATAACAATTATTAAAACAAATCTTGAAGTCAAGCCTTGATGTCAACGAGAAATACAAACAACGGTTTGTTTGTTTTTGATGAACATCATCACATATTATCTTGCTAGTTACTTAGGCCATTGTGGTTCATGAATTTCATCGTTCCGTATGAAATTTCATACCAACCAATTCGGTATCCAATACCCAAGAACCACATTGTTTAACAAGCAAAGAATACAACCATAACATGTATATCATATATATACCTAAATTGGATATTTCCAATCTTTTCTTTTCTGCCAAGTATATTTTATAGATTCTCTTTCAGCGTTTCCTTTTCCTTTTTAAAAGAATTTATCAACATCAAAAGTGGCGCCATATACATGACACATAGTCCAAAGCGTGTATATTCAAATAATAATACCTTTGGACTTGCACTTTGAAGTAGATCACCATCATCAAAATGATCGGTATTCTTTTAAAATCCATTCTTTAGTAATCTTTTAGTGTAGTAAACACTTTACATACATCTTCTATTCATCCTTATCATGACGACTTTCATGATCAAGCTAATGTAGCTTATAAGGAGAATCGTGAGTATAATGTTGCTTTCCAAAACCCTTTTGGATGATTAGGATGTCTAGCATCTCCAACCTTTGTAAATTCTCATCCTATATGAGAACACATATTATACTCTATCATATTGCAACCAAAAAATTGTTTCAGATATCGTTATATCTGTCACACATGATGGTTTCTGAAACAATTCTTTCAGCTCCTAGATAAACTTGATATTAAAACAATCAAGAATCATGGAGGCAAACATGATACTTAAGATACTAACACTGGAATTGTTACTCTCGATTTAATACCAATTATTAAATTTCACGGAGTAAATAGAATTTTGCTGAAAGTTTGCAATAGGACTTTAAACTTTAGATTGACACTCAACACAATAAGATACCAGTTCGTAAAGTATATAGCCAGAATTCTATAGTTCTATTATCTCAATTACAACTATGCATAAGGTGGTGAACGAATGCCAATGACTACAACAAATTATGAAAATTCTCTTTGATTTAATTTATGATAAATTGAGTTCTACTAATCCAAATTAGAAATGAACTCCCACTCAAAAACGACGTCCCTCGTGTCTTTTTGGTGATTACATGAACCAAATCCACTACACCAAGTCCGATCATCACGTGAGTCAGTGTAGCTTCAAAGGCGAGCATCATATGGTCATCATATCAAAACATATGACTCATGCTTAACCTTTCGGTCCGTGTTCCGAGGCCATGTCTGTACATGCTAGGCTCGCCAAGTAAGAACCTTAGTATTCGCGTGTGTAACTGTCTTACACCCGAGATATGCTCGTGGATTCAAGTACACCCGATCATCACGTGATGTCTTGAAGCGACGAAACATTGTCGGTGCATACTTAAGGAAGAACACATTTTATCTTGATATCTAAATGAGGGATCATCTTATTATGCTAATAAAACGCCAAACAAGCAATATAAGATGCAATCAAACATCACATATTTATTAGTGGAATGATATGGTTCCCGCATATGATCTCTATCATGTGCATCGTGGTATGATCACTATCATACCTATATGTGTAAGTCCAAGGTCTATGGATATTACACGTTATGTGTGTTGTAAGAGTATCATCTCATACTTCTACTTACAACATCACCATATCATAACACTAGCCCAGCAACAATCTAAACTAGACGCCTCTAATTTATCCATTACAAATTTTACGTGGCTTAGGGTTTTCGAGATAGAACCGTTCTTACCTACGAACATGAACCACAACGAGGATAACCAAATTGTTGACAACTCGTTGAAAATTAGATATTGACTATAGTAGGAGAGACAGACACCCGCTAGCCACTTATGCAAAACTAGTTGCATGTCAAGCGTGGAACATGTCTCATGTGCGAGGACATGTAAAGTTTGTCTGGGACGCTTCATCCCACTATGCCACCAATATCCAAAGTACAACTAAGAATCAATAAAATGATCATCATCGCCCACATACTCATATGTGTACTACCCGTGCAAAGTATCTACATATAGATCCGGCTCTGATACCACTGTAGGGTTCGCAGCATAGAAAACAAAAAAAATTCTACGATGGGAACAACTATGTACCAAGATCTATCTACTAGATACAAACAACGGGCGGATGTATATCCGTAGAGAACATACCCTTGAAGACCGACAAAGCTTAACGAGTCCAAACTCGTGGTTGATGTAGACGATCTCTTGCCGATCTCAAGATCGAGAGGAAGTCCTAGCGCCAGCAAAGAGCCAGATCCGTGCTCGCACACACGTTCGAGGCACCGAGCAACCTCCGCCTCCTCGCTCCAGCGATGTAGCGGAAGCACAAATCTTTCTTGCCGAAAATCCACCCGGAACATGTATCTCGCTAGTCCGAGACCATGGGGGATAAAAACTAGAGGGGGAGAGAGATCATTCACGAGGAGGTGTGAGTGAGAGAGAGGGAGGGGTCTCCTTTTATAGGGAGAGGGGGGCACCCAAGGGGCCATGCGCCCAGCCATGGGGCTGCCCCCTCCCCTCCTTTCATTCATGTGGGTGGACACTCCACTCACACAAAAGCCTTTCAATTCCTTCCACTCAAAAACCCACTCAAATTCCCATTAAATTTCCACCAAATTTAATGCAAACTCTCATTAAATAAAACTCCTTTTATTTATTCAGAATTTTGTCAATTACTTTAATGACAAACATTCACATATAACCCCTTGCTAGTATTTCATTTCACATGCAGAAACACTTTCTGCAATTTCACCCGAAAACCCGTTTCGGTATCTAGTGAAATAAATTCCTGCACTTGTTATTCTTTTCGGCATGAAACTTTTGCTCCAAATGGATGTCGGTGTCTCTAAGTGTGTCACCCTACGGTTCGTGAATAATGCGGACATGATCGAGACCCCTCTCGGATCAATAATCAGAAGCGGATCCGAGACCCATCGACTCCCACACATTCAACGATGACTTTCTTGTGATCGTCGGAACCTTTTACGCTGGTATCTTAATCCTTTTGTTGCACGATATATTACATGTCCGAGATTCGATCATCGGTATCTCCATACCTAGTTTGATCTCGTTACTGACATGCACTCTTTTCTCGTTCCCGTGATATAACATTCTAGTGATCAAATCACTTGCTTGCAAGCTAATCAATGTGATATCACCGAGAGGGCCCAGAACATATCTATCCGTCATCGGGATGAACAAATTCCACTCTCGATCCATGGGCCTCAACATAACACTTTAGTAGTTCTGAATCCATCTTTATAATCACCCTGTTACGGTGTGACGTTTGATGTTATCAAGAAACTCTTCCGGTGTTAGTGATTGACATGATCTCATGGTCTAAGGATTAGGATCACTTCGTAAGTTGTTATAGCAATATAAACTCAATGACTTTGATCGTAATGCTATACTTTGGATGAATGTTCATCACACCATTACACTAATGTTGTGACCTCGTTATTAACAACATCCAATGTCCATGATCAGGAAACCTTTGATCATCTTGTTAATCAACGAGCTAGTTTATAAGAGAGGCATAACTAGGAACTTCCTTTTGTTTATTAAACACACATGTATTAACGTTTCCGTATTAATACAATTATAGCATGCAAAATAAACATTTATCATAATAAGGAATACGATAATAACCACTTTATTATTGCCTCTCGGGCATATTCCCTTCAAAAACTTAGTGATTAAAGCCCTCACGAACTTGATGGCACACTTTATTCTTTGCCCCTAATAAACTTGAACCATTGTGACAACTTTGTTGTATATGCTTGCACTTATAAGTTGGAATTAGCAGAACCGTGCTGTCACGGGGAACGTTTTCAACATTGCACTTCTACCTTGTTGTACTCAGTTGATATCATGTTCTTTTGTCTATGGATGTCACCGGTGTGAAATAAAGAGGGAACTTGTAAGTCCATGGAGTTTGAATTCTGTGTTAGAGAAACGCTTGGGCCGCTAGCCTAAGCCATGCCTAATCATGGTGGAAACTTGCAGCATCACCGTAATGAGCTATCTATGAAGCATCCTCAATAAAAATATATGCATATGGTAAATAAAAAGATTGCTGAGATGCTCGTTGTCTGCTTGCCTTGTCATTTTGGTTATGGCAAAGCTCTTGTACCATGTGCAAGGGGTACCCCGTTGGCGGTTCTCAATGATATGCAAATACTTACAGTGACAAGAACTTGCCTAGACCCAAAGTTGAGTATGCATGAGGTGTGGCCCTCGTATTCAAGGGACTTGAGATTGCCAGCTTATACTTCGTCAAGCATATACTCCAGATTTGCCACTTTAAACCTTTACCACTTCAAGATGCTTATGATAGGGGCAATGAGGGCTGAAAGCTAACAAGTACCATAATTTTTCGAAGCTCTTTTTGAAACTTGTAATCACTGCTTCCTTTACAAAAAAGGCCTTTCTTCCACCACTATTGAGTCTCCACCTACCTTTAGGCACCATTAAGGGAGCATAGTTGTCATTCTATGTGCAGTGTTCCAAAGCTTATAAATTGATGCATATTGTGTTATTACTTGCTCTTGTGCTACTTGTTTCTAGTCATCCTTGTGAACTTTGCAGGTGTCCTATGCATCTATTTGCTACTCTATGAGGGACAAGATGATTACCACTATGCTATGTTTTATGTATGTGAAATAAACAAACGTTTTTCAATGCATGTTATTCATGATCTTTGTTTGTAGCTTGCCATGTTGCATGCACAGTTACTATGTCCTATTGTTAGAACTCCATATTTCATGCACATGTTTAGAGTTCTTTGATCCCAGATTTCAATGCTTGCAAATGGTTGGATCTTTATTGTGAGGGTGCATGTCACCTCAAAAATTATTCTTTTATCACTTACCTACTCGAGGAAGAGCAGGAGTTAATCTTGGGGATGTTGATACGTTGGAAACGTATCTATAATTTTTGATGCTCCATGCTTATTTAGTATCTACTTTGCTTTACTTGTCCACACTTTTAGGTGCTTTTTACATGTTTTCTGGTACTAACCTACTAACAAGTTGCAACAGTGTCAGATGCATGTTTTCTGTTGTTTTTGGTTTCAGAAAATTTAGTAAAGAAATATTCTCGGAATTGGACGGGACAAAGGACAAAGTCAATTACTTTCCGTGGGGAACAAGAAGTCCAGAGGAGAGCCCGAGGGGCCGGCCAGAGGGGCCAGACCCACCCTAGGCGCGGGTGGGACCCACCCCGTGCCTCGCTAGGGTTTGGTCGCCCTGGTGGACGCCTCGGTCTCGCCTCGGTCTCCCCCTTCGCCTATAAGAAGCCCCCGATACAGAAACCCTGGGTACCCGATCAGAAATCCACGAAACCGTCTGTAGCCGCCGCCACCATTGTCCCTAGATCGGGGGACCTGAATTTCTTCCCGGCACCCTGCCGGAGGGGAGATCATCCCGGAGGCCTTCTCTCTGGTATGATGCGTGAGCAGTTCCACCTTGGACTATGTGTCCATGTAGTAGCTAGATGGTTGTATCTCCTCCTTTGTGCTTTCATGTATAGATCTTGTGAGCTCCGTTCATGATCAAAATCTAATCTATTTGTAATCATGCATGTTGTGTTTGCAGGGATCCGATGGATATTGAAATTATTATGTTGGTTTGATTAATGGTTTTGTCTTTATGATTCTATCATGTCTGTGTTGTTTGTGATCTTGCATGCTCTCTGTTGTTAGTAGCTATCTTGTCCAAGTAGTTGCTAGTGACTCCAAGAGGGGGTATTTATGCTCGATAGTGGGTTCATGCCTCTAGTTCCCAAGGGAAGTGACAGAAATCTCTTCGGTTGTAGATGTGTTGTTGCTACTAGGGAGAAAACAACGGTCTCTTGTTCATGGAACACGTGGACTGTTTACCTTACACACTTTGCTAGTTGTCTGTTGCTTGCAACTTAATACTTGAGGGGGTTCGGATGATAACCTGAAGGTGGACTTCTAGTCATAGATGCAGTTGGATGACGGTCTATGTATATTGTTGTATTGCCTAATCAACCTCGTAGGATCTTTCTGACTAGTAATTGCATTGTTATGCCTTGCTCAGTTCCTGTCAATTACCCTGCTGTAATTTGATTACCCTTCATGCCATGTTGTTTATTTAAGGAGATCACCTCTAGTGAACTATGGACCTCGGTCCAATCTTTACCATTGATACATCTTCCATTGTTACTTGTTTACTTGCTGCAAACCATTACCTTCCACACAATACATTTAATCCTTTGTTACAGCAAGTCGATGAGCTTGACAACCTCACTGATCGTTGGGGCAAAGTCTTGAGTTTGTGTTGTGCAGGTCTCCGCATTGCTTGCAACACCTGTGTGACATTTCCTTCCTCCTTCTGGTTCGATAACCTCGGTCTCAACTGAGGGAAAACTTGCTGCTTGCTGCTTCACACCTTGCTCTTGGGGTTCCCAACAGGCTCCACATCAACAGGCGCCATCAGTTGCTTGTAGAAAGTAAACAGTAACAGTAGATGATATAACAATGGTAAAGATTGGACCGGGGTCCACAGTTCACTAGAGGTGTTCTCCTTAATATAAATAACATAACATGCTGGGTAAACAAATTACAGCGGGGCAATTGACAAGACTGAGCAAGGCATAACAATGCAATACTAGACATCATGATTCTTATGAGATTTGATTGGGCATTACAATAATATACATAGACCGCCATCCAACTACATCTATGACTAGTAATCCACCTTCAGGTTATCATCCGAACCCCCTCTAGTATTAAGTTGCAAGTAACAGATAACTGCATTGAGCAATGTGTGTAAAGTAAACAATACAATTGTTCGATGAACAAAAGATTGTGGTTTTCTCCCTAGTAGCAACACCACATCTATAACCTTAGAGATTCCTGTTACTTCCCCAGATTCAGTAGAGGCATGAACCCACTATCGAGCATAAATACTCCCTCTTGGAGTCACTAGCATCTACTTGGCCACGATGGCTACTAGAAACAGAGAGCATGCAAGATCACAAACAACACATACATGATAGAATCAGTAATCATAAGACATGATAGAATCTATACCCATCGGATCCTCGCAAACACAACATGTATGATTACAAATAGATGATCTTGATCATGAACGAATCTCACAAGATCTAAACATGATAGCACAAAGGAGGATAAACAACCATATAGCTATTGTATGGACCCATAGTCCAAGAGTGGACTACTTATGCATTATACCGGAGGGTGGCATGGTGATGAAGAAGGCCTCCGGGATGATCTCCTCCCTCCGGCAAGGTGCCAGGAAGAGCTTTAGATCCCCCTGATCTAGGGACGATGGTGGCGGCGGCTATGGACTGTTTCATAGAGATCTGATCGGGTACTTAGGGTTTTGGCATCAAGAGCTTATATAGGCAAAGAGGCGAGGCAGGAAGGCGCCCGAGGCGGCCACACCAGGTGGCGGCGCACCCTAGGGGGCCCGCGCCATCCTAGGGTGTGGCGGCCTCGTGGCCCTCCTTCGGTCGCCCTTCGATCTCTCTGTTCGTTCCGGTGAAATATTGACTTTGTCTTTTGTCCCGTCCAATTCCGAGAATATTTCCTTACTAGCTTTTCTGAAACCAAAAACAGTAGAAAATAGGCAACTAGCACTGCGGCATCTTGTTAATAGGTTAGTCCCATAAAATGTATAAAAATACCTCAAAGTGTAGACAAATCATAGCAAAGTTGATACTAAACAAGCATGGAACATTAAAAAATATAGATACATTTACAACGTATCAAGCATCCCCAAGATTAACTCCTGCTTGTCCTCGAGTAGGTAAGTGATAAAAAGAATAATTTTTAGGTGACATGCACCATCACAATCTTGATCAAACTATTTGCAAGCATTGAAAGATGGGATCAAAGTACTCTAAACATGAGCATGAAAGATGAAGTTCTAACAATAGGACAAAGTAACTATGCTGCAACATGAAAGGCTACAAACAAAGATCATGAATAACAATGCAATAAAAGACGTTTGTGTGTTTCACATATAGAAAACATAGCATGGTGGCATTCAGCTTGTCCCTCATGGAATAGAAAAACATAAATGCATAGGACACCTTTAAAGTTCATAAGGGTGACTAGATACAAATAGTTCAAGAACAAGCAATATCAACATTATGAATCAATCAATAAGTTTTGGGACAATGCACATATGTAGCATCCCAGTTGTCTAACACCTGTAATGCTACTTGATCTAGTAATAAAAGGGCCACTTCCTACATATAATTGATGCATCATCATCATATCATGCTCATGTCATCATGCCACCTTGCATTTGAGCATCATACAAAACCCTTTTGTTTTGTTTCTTATCTCATATGCATTAATATTTGTATTTGTCTCTTGATATTGTATTTGGTTCTTGATATATTGTTAAATGCCCAAGTTGATTTGGGGGCATATCTCTTATTGACTCCACCACCTTTCTTCACCACCTTATAATTCCACCATCCAATTAATATGAGCTTGGCATTTTAACTGAGTTTACTTCTAGCTCATGTGGGTTGGGGGGATTCCACTCATAATCTTTTGCTTGGCCTTACTCCAACTTTGGAGGATGCAAATAAAGCAATGCCATGAGATATTGTTTTGTTTTCACAGGATAAGACCTAGCATTTAATGCATTTTCATGGGCCATGCAAGATCCACCTCATCTCTTTCCCTCTGTTTTGTTTTCTTCAAGCCTTGGTTCCATGTGAGGGTTCCCTACTTTTACAAATGTTTTCATCTATTTCTGTAAAACCCCATATCTTCATGTTCTTGGAAAATGCCCCTTTTGGCACATTCATAATTATGTATGTATGCATCAATCACCCCCCCTTTCTTTTGTCTCTCTTTTTCTATCCTTTGGCCTTCCCTTTTCTCTGTTCAAAATCATCTGCTAGGTTCAACAGGTTTTGAAATAAAAAAGGTTGGTTGAATTTGAAACATTCAAAACAAATGAAAATAAAAAAAGAAGAGGGAAAAAGAGAGAGAGAGAGAGAGAGGAGCAGCCGCAGCAGCCCAAGAGGAAGTAGCAGCCCATCAGACCAAACCTCCCCCGGCCCAACTCGCTTCCCGGCCCAAGACCCTTCACCTCGGCGCCCATGTTCTTCTTCCCTAGGCGCCTGACGCCGTTCTCAGCTTCCTCTCTCGCGGCAGAAGACGGAGAGCAGACGGAGCAGGTAGGCGCTGTGGCCGTGATCCTCGTCAGCCTCACGCCGCACTCGTGACCCCCCCTCCTTTATCAACCCTGGTTCCTCTGGAACCCTAGCCTCCCCTCTCTGCATCCCGCGCCGCCACCCCATTCTTTCCTCCCCTTCGTTCTCTGTCTCCCTCCCGTCGAAGTTCAGTGAGGGAAGCACCGAGGAGGAGAAGGAGTACCTCTGTCGCCTCTTCGGAACTGCAGCAGGAGGAGCCGGAGCTATCTGTCGCTGCCTGCTCATCTCCGTTGTGTCCGTGACCAAGCACGCCAACCCGTCGCCACCGCTGGACCAAATCCATCCGTCCCCTTCCCTGTTTTCCACGGGAATCGAGCGAGGTAAGGACCCCCTCTCTTCTCCCCATCTTCCCGCCTCGCCTCCATCGCTTGTTAGCGTCGCCACCGCTGCGATTCTTCCTTCCAGACGACGACCGCACTTGCGCTTAGCTCAGTAGCCCCTGTCCCGAAGGCCAGAGGAAACTTTCGGCACCCCGCTGATCGTGTTCTCCGAGTACCGCCCTCGCATGAAAACTCTTGAACAACTTTTGTAGTCCCCGATCCCTCTCCAACTTTGCTCCTTGTGGCATGTTCAAATTCCCTAAGGTTTTGCGCGTCAACGCCCAATCAAGATCGGACGATATCACGGCGCTTTCTTCTCGATCCGTCGGTCTCGGCGCCATCTGGTACCTCTGTTCTCGCCAGATCCGGCCTCTGTAGTCCTCCGCGAAGCTCCAAACACGAAAAGTGTAGCCCTATCGTCCTCTACAATTTTCCTTTTGCGGCATCGAGATCGCCTTAGTTCGCCGCCATCGCCCAAAATCGCTCAAGCTCGCAGCTTTCAAAACGACATTTCAGTTCGTTCCTAACCGACCTCGGACGCTTTAATTAGGTCCTCGACTTTCGCCTTCCTCAACCGCAGCCCTCGGTAGGTTTCTTTATAAAAGGTACCTCGTTTATCGAAACCAACCCATGGTCCCCAACCCCAACAGTCCCTTGCCAAGTCAGCTGCCCACATCATCCACCTTGGGTAGAGTCCTGCGAGTAGCAAAAGTCCAGCACCATTCTGTTTTCAAATTCAACTTTTTCAAATCTGTTTAAATACAAATCAACTCATAACTTTCAAATGATTAGGATTTTGAACTTAAACTTTTTATGAAATATGTTTTTTTTTAAATTTAATTCAAATCTTTAATCAAATAATTTCAGAATTAATTTAATTAGTCAACCTTTGACTTTGACCCTAATTATTAATTTTGACTATAAAATAAATTTAAATTCATAATTCCAAATAATACAAATAATATATGATTTTGAATCAGAAAAATGTGAGGATTTCAAATATGCTATTCAAATTACCTTTTGAACATTTAAAATTCCAAGTTGAGTAAATTACAACAAATGCCACTGGAACTTAATAAATTAATAACTTTTGATTTATAACTCCGAATTTAACAAATGATATGTCTAAAATGATCAGCTCGACGAGACCTTTCTGTTTATGCTATCCATGGCTTCAATTGCAGCATGCATCATATAAATATAAGTATACAGCAACTATTATGACAATAAAACGTGACCAAAACTCAATAAAATGATTTATTCTTGTATTCCACACCTCACCCATGCCATGCTACTTTATTGCCATGAAAATTGTGCATCATTCATCATGGCATGATTGTTTGCTTGTCGCATTTTATTCATATGCTTGCGCTCTTTATTTATGTTGGCCCTTGTTTGTTTGGTTCTTCTTGAATAGAACCTTTGGTGGGATATATCAAGAGAACCGTGAGCACTACCAGATCCGTCTCGCTTCAACTGAGTTGCCGTGCAAGCACTACCACATGCTTGCATACATACGATCTATTGCCTCTATCCTATTCTTGCATCATTGAGTCGCGATTGCATTAAATCGAATCCCAAGTATTGCATAGCCTTTACTTTTAAACCCCACCAAGCTTGTTCCTCCATCCCATGAGCCATTACTACAGGAGTTGTTTGAGCCATGCGAGTCGTAGAACAGCATGTGTAGGGTATGTGAGTGTCTGTTGGATAACGAGGTACCTAAACAACTTAACCTGAGTAGTAATGGGATAACTAATGAAAGTGGCACCGGTGAGCAACATCCGCTATTTGTTTTTTCCTGCTCACTTGTGTCCCGTAAGACCCCGAGTACTTGATTCTGTTCCAAGATTATTCGCGCTATCCACATCCGGAGGCTTATGGGACCCCCGAGCCAGAGCTTGATTCATCTTATTTCTTGGGGCCACAAACTAGTTTGAGGTTTTATTTACTATCTGTACTTATGCCATGCTACTGTTTATTTACGATTGTGCGAGGAGCACACTGCTTTATTTAGGTAAGCGGAGTGTTTTCGCGTATCGACAAGCCAGTCACACTTTCGGGTTCCCGGTCGTTTCGACCATTGTCGCAAACCTTGAGTCCGTCTCGAGTCATTAACTTCGCTATGGTCTACTCAATGGGGTGGCCCCCTGAAATAATTCTGAATCCTGTGATTGCTTTGTCGTGAAGGCCTCGTTGGGTTTGATTTGGTTTTTCCGAGGTTGATCAAGTGTGTGTTGCTATTTGTGCACCCCTGCAGGGTAAAACTTTCTGAAAGCCGTGTCCGCGGTTATGGACGACTTGGAGCACAGTTTCTCGACCATAGACAAGCATAACTAAAGTACCGCTTTAATCTGACTAAGTAAATGACTAGTAAATAGTGCAATACTCATGGAATGGTTAATAAAATTGCCAACGGATGGGGGGGTTGATCGCCCGCTTCCTCGTTGGTAAGCGGGGAGGAGGATGGATCTGATGAAATTACTGTTATAACTGTTGTCTTTAATTCACGGACATCCGTCTATCATTGGTTAGGCGGATGGATAGCGTTTACCTGTAGAACTGCTAGGGTTTATCTTTTGTTGCAATTGCGTCACCCCAGGTTGTGTCCCCTTTAGAGGCATTAAGACTTGCTGAGTACCCTTAGGGTCTCACACGATAAATTATTGGTTCAGATGAACAAGTACACTCGCAGGATCTTTGGGTGGAAGAGGCGATGATGTGGGCAACGATCGTTCGGTGTAGAGATTCCGAACGGGATCCGTGAGATCTGGGGCGGATGTGCTTATTTCTATGGCATCTTATGCGGTTTGCTTCTTATCCGTACTCGGACTTTGTTTTGCCGCCCGCTTAATACTCGATGTGTGATGTATGAGGAATTATCCTAAAATATTATATCTATCTAGGTCATTTGAATCTCTTGCCGTATGGCGTTGCTATATTTCCTTTCTTTCTAGATGGAATGGCTCGATGTACTCTTGTATGGTGGCTTGCATACATACTCATTTGTGTATGTAGTTGATCCTTCGCCGACACGCCCCAGACAGGTCCCGTTGAGTTGGAAGTGGTTGGGACGGCCGAAAGGTCTACCCGTGAGTGGCTTTTGGGGCCCCACTGTACTATTTCAACCACTACCGCTCATCCAGGCTTGTATCTAGGAGCGTAATTCACCGAGGTAGTTACAACATAGAACTAAGAATGGCAACTATGCTCTCTTAATTGGTGCCTAAGGATAGAAGGTGCATACTCAATATAAAAGTGGAAGAAAGGCCCTTCAAAGGGAAGCAGGGATTTCAAGTTTCATAAAGAGCTTCCAAAAATTATGGTACTTGTTAGCTTTCAGATCTCATTGCCCATATCATAAGCATCTTGAAGTGGTTAAGGTTAAAGTGAACAAAGTATGGAGTATATGCTTGACAAAGTATAAGTTGGCAATATCATGTCCCTTGAGTACGAGGGTCGTTCCTCATGCTACTCAACTTTAGTTACCGATAAGTTCTTGTCATAGTAAGTATATGTGTATCATAGAGAACCGCCAACGGGGTACCCCTTGCCCCATGATACAAGAGCTATCCCATATCAAAATGACAAGGCAACAGACAATGAGCATCTCAGCAATCTTCTTATTTACCATGGGAAATGGTGCTTTTTTCTCTGTTTTCCTCTTTTTTTTCTTTTTCTCTTTTTTATAAGAAGAATGCTTCATAGATTGCTCACTATGGTGATGCTGCAAGTTTCCACCATGATTAGGCATGGCTTAGGATAGCGGCCCAGACGTTTCTCTAACACATATACATAACTCCATGGACTTACAAGCTCTCCTTTTATTTCACACCGCCGACATCCATAAACAAAAGAGCATGATATCAACTAAGTAAATATTTATAGGTGTTGAAAGCGTTCCTCGTGACAGCACGGTTTTGCCAATTTCCAACTTATAAGTGCAAGCATATATAACATAGATGACACAATGGTTTAAGTTTATTAGGGGCAGGAAAAATAAAGTGTGCCATCAAGTTTCTGAGAGCTTTAATCACTAATTTTCACATAACAAGTTTAATTTGGAAGATAGATAAAACAAGAATATACTTGGAATGGTATAACACACCATGCATAGGAATTTATAGTGGACACCACAAGTCAAAAGCGACAAAACATTATCAATCAAAGCATAAAGTGGTACCACAAGTCAAAAACTAAATGATCATAGAGGCTAAGGTGACTGGTTCATAGTCATAACATGGTGTGAGCATGTGCCAAGTTAACCCAAACAAAGCATCAAAGGAGAATACCACAATATTATGCTTTTGTATGCTAAAACAATGCATGATTCTTTCAAGGCACGCAAAGAAATCTCAATTGTTTGGAACAATTTATGCTACAACAATAATCACTAAGCATAAGGTCAAAATAACATCTAGCATGACATGATAAAGTCTAAGTCATAGTCAAAACAAGTTCCCTCTTGTATCACTAAAAACATGAAACTTTCTACTCTTTTCCAACACCAATCAACTTATTTGAAATAACAGAGAGAAAGCGGGGGTCCAACTACTTTATTCAAGCAAACAAAAACAAAAAAATGAAAACTAAGACGCTCCAAGATGTAAGATCTCACCAAATAAGGTAGAGATCCCTATAATTGCAGTGCTAGTCCCTGGATCGAATTGCTGGCACCCATAGTTTAAGATGAAGTATACAGATACAAAGGTCATTATTACATCGAAATTCTAGGAGTACAATAGTTCTTACAACTAACTTATAAAGAGTTCTCGTTACATAGCATATAAATAAACTCTTCAACTTCATGTGCCACATGCAAACATGTTGAGTGTAGACTCATAACCATACTCACCATCAGAGTAACCTGCAACATGATAAGTTACAGCCACAAGGGGTCAATATAGTTGGAATTGTATTGACAAGTGATACCATAGTTATAAAGTATAGAAACTAACATCTACATGAATTTGGCTAAGTGTGGATCAGGCTGGCTTTGCTCAAATAAGGTTTATCCTACTAGCTGAATACCTGCTCCATTATGGGTTGAATATCTCCAAGCCCCGGCATTGAATGTAAATGCAAGGAATAACTACCGGGGCAATTATTCAAGACAGTGTAGGCAAGTTTATAGTTGCATCAAAACAAAGATCGTCCATGTGATATACCAACGGCCCAAACAGCTTGCCGACATAGTTGCCAACATTTTTTTTCACAAGGAATAAAACCTTTCCTATTTCATTAGATAAAGTGATGTTTATAGTACAAGATATTAGAAAAGGTTACCAACATCTACCGTGAGAAATAAATGTTGACAGATACATCGGTATGCATTTTTATATTCTATATATAATATGGTATCATCATTTGCGATAGTTTTTCTATATGATTGCTCAAACATTTTAATAATTGGCTTAAAAAGAATTTATACGCCTCATTTTACTGAAGACAAATCTCACTAAAAATAGCACCCACACATCGATTTTCCAAACAAGGAATTCTAATCAATAATCAGTGAAACGATGGATGACACAAAAGCACATTTTTAAAAAACCATTGCATTCTTCTTGTTTAAAAAAAGCAAATTAGAATTACATGCATCGATTGATAATATGTTTTCTCAACTATAGTGACCGAACAGTTCTTGATTAATGCTACTGTGGCCTACCATGTTTGCGTTCTCTGGCGCCGCCTTCCATCACCGGGGCAGCCGCATCAGGTGTCTGTTGCCCTCCATCATTAGTGGAGTTGTCCATCGTCGATGTTGCCGCTGCGGGTAAGGACCTCGACATGACGAGCAAGATCGAGCAGTACCTAGTCCAGCTTACCGTCACGCTCTCCGTCTCGCCGGCTTTTGCGCCGGTAAGTGCAATGCCTAGCCGACCGTGTTTGCATTCTCCGGCATCGTCTTACGGCGTTGGCGCATCCATAGCAAGTGCCCGCCGCCCTCCGTCGCCGGCGTAGCCCTCCATCGTCGGTGTAGCCACATTAGGTGTCCCGTCGACCTCTATGGCCAACAGCCACAGCAGGAAAAACAAGATCATTGTTAATGACTATTTAGTGTGTGTGTCTCAATGTGATAGTGAAACAAGTACAATTAACTAAGTTACAAGGTGTCTTCTAGATTCGATCTTGGCAGCCGCAACCATAGGATTTTTTTTTTATTTTCTATGAAACGAACCCCATCACAATCAAAAACATCATCATAATCAAATGGATGGATAAAGGTAATTGGATGAATCTAGTGCAAACCACAATTGAATCTTGAATTACGACGAGATCTAATAAATGAAAGATGGGGGTAGAGATGGATGGAGATGCAGCGGTTGATGATGTAGGGGATGGTGCGTTGTCCTCCAGTGATCCGTGCAGCAGCAAGAATTTTTCCTTCTCCAAGTTCCTCCTTCAGAACCCTTTCCGGTGTGGTTTTCCGTGGCTGGAGTTTTTTGTGAATGTCGGATCTATGATTCATTTTCGCGAGGTGAAATTATTTGACGAGGCAGTACCGACGCCGGGTCGTACATGCGGACGATACATGCGACGGTACGTACGGGCTCCCACTAGTCGTAATGCGGACTGGATCCTCCTGGGCTGGATCCTCATGGTCCATCATGAAAGTGTAAAGAGTTTGTTTTGGTTGGTGGGACCTTGCTTTTTTTTATAGTTGGTTTTATCTTATTCTTTTTACATGCTTTAACCTTTTAAAATGAGATAAATCCTTAAGCATTTGTGTTTTTGTCTATCTTTTGCTCTTTAGATTTTGGCTAGTTCATTTGTTGAACTTATGATCTTTCATGTGTTGATTTGATTCTTTGTTACAATCTAGACACATTTTTTTTGTGTCACACTTTCGTGTGTGTCGTCTTGGTTTACTTGGTGTTCTTGTTCAAATTGTATATCCTTTGATTTTTTGAAAGTTTTGTGCATGTATATTTACTATATGTATATATTATGGCATGCTTGCTTTCAATGATCTAATATATAGGGGAAACTACACCAAACTCTATTGGCTAAGATGTGTATGAAATTCAATTTTATATAAATATGCACATGTCTATGTGGAGTCTCCGGCCGTTGATCAGTTCTTGATTGATGTTACCGTGGCTTACCGTGTTTGCGTTCTCCGGCGCCGCCTTCTGTCATCGACGCAGCCGCAGCAAGTGTCCGTCGCCCTCCATCATCGGTGCAGTTGTCCATTGTCGGTGTTGCCGCTGCGGGTAAGGACCTCGACACGACGAGCAAGATCGAGCAGTACCTAGTCCAGCCTGCCGTCACGCTCTCCGCCTCGCCAGCTGTTGCGCCGGTAAGTGCAGTGCCCAGCCGACCGTGTTTGCAGTCTCCAGCGCCGTCCTCCGTCGTTGGCGCAACCATAGCAGGTGTCTGCCGCCCTCCATCGCTGGCGTAGCCCTTCATCTTCAGCGTAGCCATATGAGGTGTCCCGTCGTCCTCGATGGCCAACAGCCGCAGCAGAAAGAATAAGATCACTGATAATGATTGTTTAGTGTGTGTCTCAGTGTGATAGTAAAACAAGTACAGTCCACTAAACACCAAACTTTGGTCTCGATCCTAGTGCAAAAAAATCTCCATACAGACTATCAAACGAGAAGCGAGAGATGGCTCGATGCTTGTACACTGTGCGTGGCAATGCTGATCTTGGACATGGCCTAGTGAGCACCTTGTTGACCGGTTCTCCAAATCTCTGGTCTCTGACCGGTGGCCCCTCCCGCAATGCGGTCTCTGAACAGAATTCCCAGCCCCATGTCCCCAATCCCCAGTCGCATCGGCACCAACCCACCTTCCTCCTCCCTTGCCCCCAATTCCCCCCTCCCCCCTCCCCCCGATCCCGATTCTCGTAACCGCCCCCCCTCGAGTCAGATCTGCTACCGCCCATGGCGTACGAGCGAGTGACTAGTCTGGATACCATCAAGTGGTTGGTGCGGACGTTGCGAGGACCGTCATCTCTGGGCGTGGGCTCAATGCCCCTGAGGGACTGTCCCGCCGCCGCGCTCCTCCTCGAGCGGCTCGCTCGCCACGACGGCTGGACCGTGATCGATATCCACGTCATGGTGTATGCATCGGAGCTCGATAAGTACCTCCACAAGATGGCTGCTGTCACCCTTCCGCGGTTGCTGCTCGTGGACAGCGACTCCGACTCCGACACCGACTCCGACCGAGACGCCGCCGGCGACTTTGACCTCAACCCTCTGCACTTCATCGGCAACCGGATCGACCACGCGCGCGAGCTGGCGCTCCAGATCGACGGATCTGCCGTCGCAGAGCTCGCAGGGCTGGTGCAGCTCTGGCAAAAGCTACTGGTCGACGACGACGCCTCGCACGATCTCCTCGTCAGAGACATGCGGGCAGCGATCGAGGAAATCCGGGCAAGGGACATCGTCTTCGGGGATCCGTCGGAACCACAAGGGCAGATATTCTGCTTTCTCCCCTCTCCAGAGCCGCCGCGTCTGGGCTCTCCGCCGCCCTCCCCGACGCCCTCACCGACGCCCTCCCCGCCGCCCTCCCCACCGCCCTCACTATACACCCTCTTCAGAGCGCTGCCTGCACGCCTTCCAGCTAGGCGTCCAGAGGTGTGGGCCCCTGACCATCTTCTCATCGACGGCCTCGACAGCATTAAATCTCTCCTCAAGACCTCGCGACGGCCTCCACTGGTCCAGGTGCAGTCCCTCGCTACGAGGGACTGCCCTGAGGCCTTACATCTCCTACAGCGCCTCACAAGGCACGCAGGGTGGAATGTTCCCCAAATGTACGCAATTCAGCACGCCTCCAGACTAGACGGGGTGCTCAACATCATGTCAGCAGTGACACTTCCACAGCTCCTACTCATCCCTGAGACTGAACGTCTCGACATCCATCTACTCCCTATGCAGGCAAAGGTCTTCGATGCTCTAGAAGAGGCAGCCAATTGCGGAGGTTCAGTTGTCTGCGACCTTAGAGGGATACAGGAGATCGCTGTCCAGCTAGAGCTTCACTTTATGGACTTGCGACCCATCAGCATGCTGGCCTGGAACATGTGTACTGAGATTGCTCGTGTGAGGGGTAGCCATATTCGGTTCATAGAGATGCCTGAGCCAGAGGCGCCAGTCAAGGATTTCTCGCCCTCCCCCTCGCCACCGCCTCTGGGTTCACCACAAACGCCGTCACCATGAGGATTCCCTTTAACATGAAGCAGCAGGCTGATAACACCGAAGCGCGAGCCTTAATTGTGTAGTTTGGAACTAGTGAATTCCTCATCCGCCTCCGCCTCTGCCTTTGTTTAGTTCGCTTCAGATTTTGTGGAAATCAGTTAGACTTTCGAAATGCTTGAAGCCTGTCGTCATTGCAAACATAATTATGTCCACGCTTAACTGTCCATGGTTTCTGCTCATGTTTTGCCTAGCTACTACTCTTTATTGGGATGCCATTGAACTTAAGTTTGTACATGGTTTCTGCTTATATTTGCCTGGGTTGACTAGGATAAGTAATTATTATACTTGATTTTGAGTTCTGTGAATACACACATTCAGCTAGAACCAGATCCTAACATCTGAGATTGCCAGGCTGCTGTTTGGTCAAATATTACGTTTGCACTAAAATAGTTAGTAGTACTAAGATAACATTGATATGTTGTATTAAGCTAACCTTGATATGTTGCCTCAAATAGTTGTAATTTAATTTGTGGTCACTGTTTTTGTTTTCCCAATGTAAACACCCATTAGTACCACTGCTTGCGCAGGCTGTCAGAAAACACCTGCAGATGGACAGGTGACTGTTGAAGAGGTTTTCTTACACTGCGGTTCAAATGAATCTGGTCTAGGCTAGTCTTTTGCGTCCTGGCTTTGTTTTACATTTACATTGTATTCAATTTTTTTCCTTCTTCTTTGAAGGTAATTGCCTTTGCCTTTCCTTCGTCTGGTATTGTTGTTCCTCAAAACGATCTGTGTTGCTAATTAATCTATGGTATATGCCTGACATTATTGTTACATGTTTCATCCTCTGTTGACCACATCCTTTGACTTTCCTTTAGAGCCAGATAGTTGAATTTATCGTACGTTGCCAAATTTTTGTTCAAAGCTGAATTCTTTATAATCTATACTTGGTATTAATTCCTGTATCTATTTTTTTAACTTTTTTTGGTTCCCTACCTGGTCCATCCTGATACTGGAAGTATGAACTCTAAACAAGCATTATTCTTCACATGGGTACATTAAAGTATTATTTGGCTACAGATTTTCTCCTGCAGGCTGGTCAAAATGGCATCAAAGTACTGGTTAGTTTGAAATCATACCTTAGAACTCTATTTCGTAGATCATGATATACTCCATACATTTATTCCTCTAAATTAAGTATGTGTGACATTCTTTGACATTGGATTTTTCTGCCCTCCTGCATAATTAGGAGAGTTGTGCTTATTATGTCAACCTGGAAATAAATTTATTGTTTTATTACATTAAATGTTTTAAATGGTTACATTCTTTCCGTGATAACTTGATTCCACTTCTGAGTTAATTCCTCAAACCGAACCATTTACTTGAATTTGTTACTCCATGTATGTTGTATAATTCCTGTTTTCCCTATCATGCTCGAGTTTCCAACCATACAGGATAGGGCTCTTAAGAGTTAATATCACGTTAACTAGGTGTTTCAAGTATTGATCCATCTATTGTCTTTGGAGTGTACTATTTTTCAGTCAACATTGATGGCAGTTTTATCTTACTACATAATCGTTGTTAACTATCACTGCCTTCAATTTTTTGGCAAATCCACATTTAGATGGTGTCCGCCAAAGCTCCCATTTGGACTGTGGTTTTGTTCTGCCCCAACTTAAGTAACATTAGTTCTCCAACAAAAAAGTTCTAGATTTTGCACATGTTTCCATACTGATATTTTTGTCAAGCTGCAGATAATTTTACTCTATTTGCTTCATGAGGATTCCATTTAGATATTTCTATGCAGAAGGCAATATTGCCTACTATTTAACATTCTTAGATTTGAATATAAATTATTGATGTCACAGTGTGATCATTTAGTTCTTACCAGATTTATTTGCATAAAAACTATCCTTGCATTCTTCTTACTAAATCTAAGCATAAGCATGTCACTTGGGGATGCTAAAATCGTACTCCAATGGGAAAAATAATTGGAAGTTCAAACAAGCTGACTCTAGGAGCACTAGATGTTTTAAGATAGGAATGCAGATGCACCAACCAAAATATAGCATCGGCCTTTTCATAAGTGCGATGTTGTCAAGATGAGAAAGAGAAATTGTATTTTGCTTTTGATTTGCGATAAATTGAAAGTTCTTGCTTAATCTGCATGGTTTAAACTTCTTTCTTATTCTTCATGGTTTGCTTTACTCTCGCAGCAAGTCATTCAAGCTATCGCTGAGGATCCAAAGGAATAACCGGCACCATCTGACACAGCTTTGGATAGGAGGTGAATTCTCTTCTTCTTCTTTGCGAAATGAGTTATATGTACATGCCTGTGGTGTATACTTGCACATAACTATCTTGAACCAAGTTCTGTTTGAAATGCTCTCTGAGGCAGACAGCCATCCTAGAAAGCTCTATTGGATGTGCAGTCCAAGAAGAAGACCTGACCTAACGCCTTCGTGGTAGTGATATCAGGTAAACAATTCAGCTACACCCTTTTCCTTGGGTTTGCCCAAGGTCAAAGTCAGGACCAGCCTGATTCCAAGTCTGCTTATGCAATGTTATTGCACATTTTTGTTTGCACTCTGTGCATGACAGGTCCACTCATCCACATGCGAGTACATAAGATCATGTGTTACATCGCTGCAGGTCGACAACTGTTGATAACTCTGTCGATGTACTTCAGTCTTGAAAATGCAAGTTCATGCTCTTGAAAATTATTGGGTTAGTCACTTAATGACATTTAAATAGCACGTGAGGCCTGCACTTAAACAAGTTCTCTTTTGTTATATGGTTCATGTTGATGGTCTCAATGACATAAAGCTTGATGGTACGTCTATTTTTGTGCCTAGAGCCATCTTGGTACGTCAACGTGTCACTAATAATTGATGTATTGTTTGCATTTCGATGGTGCATGTTGCAAAAAATATTGTAATTCCTTGAGCTTTCTACTAAAATGCAATTTATATATTTATTTTGCATTACACAAGTTTCAACTTGCGAGTGGTATGGGAGTGAAAGCATGGAACTGAGACAAAGATGAATTAGTCTTTTGAGACATTTGTACAAAGATTCAGTCTTTTGTTCTGAAATTTAGATAGTTCTTTCTATGTTGCAATATAGTTCACTGTTTTTCTTATGTCATCGCCCTTTATATGTATTTGCACTACCAGAGTTTTTGAAAGATCAGTTTGGTGTGCATTTTTGGGTGTGCATCCTTGGACGGAGGAGCTTCCTTTGCATTCATGTAAGTATCGGCAAAGATAACTCCTATGTAGCTGAAAGTTTTTTTTTTGAGCTTGTGTTTCATACCTCAGTTTCTGCCACGGAATCATTTGTCTAATTGAAAGCTTAGTTGGTACCATAAATCTTAAGTTTACTTAGACATATCTTCCTGTAATTTATAATCAACTTATAACCAGTCTAGCTTTGTTTTGGGATAATTGTCTAGGGAATATCTCATGGCCCGGAGGTCAAATCTTGCTCTGGTTTAGGACAAAGAATTAAGGCTTAGCTAATGAGGCATTTCTGCTTGCTCATGGTTAGTTCTACATATGTCAGTCAGATTCATTTATAGTTCAGAGAGGAAAGATCTTTTGCCCATTTTGGATACTAAAATCCTTGCATATTGTTATGATTAAAGCTGTTGTTTTCCATCAGTTATCTACCACGACTTCACACATAATTACTTCATTTTTGTTCTATCTTGATATAACATAACTACCTACGCATATACCTAGGTCGTTAATTTGACCAATAAGATATAATTTTTTTAACACAAATTATACCATTAAAACTTTAGATGTTACGTATACTTTTTAATGGTATAGCTTTTGTATCATACCATTTTGTATCTTGTTGGTTAAATTGACAATGTAGGTATACGTGCAGGACCTGTAAACCAGGACAAAGGTAGTACCTCACCTGTGGCAAAGGCATTAATCAGTTTTTTCTTGTTGCTTAATTTGCCCTCTTGAGTATCATAATAACATCTTTTGGACAATCTGTACTCATTACTCTTCTGTACAACATTGTAGACATGGGTTTTAGACTTAAATCTCAATGTCTAAATTTAGAGAGGCGTCTGGAGAAGATGAGGAAGCAATACATAGAAAACTAATCATGGTGTGATAGGCAGGTTGTTGCCGTGTATAAATTAGTTCTGTAGTAATGATTGAATTACATACTAGTACCTTATTTGTCAGAAAGTCCTTTCGGCTCCCGAACTCTGGTGCTCCCTTCTTATTAAAAAAATTTAAAACTACACTTGTAAGTTTTAAAAAATCTTGAAATAAATTCCTAAAAGTTGTTACTGATGTATCCTACAAACCCGCAAAAGCTCAATTCGAAGTATTTTGTATTCTGAGCTACACAAAAAAAGACAAAGTGTGACTTTTTGTGATTTGAAATCACTATACTATAGATCCATAACTTTGTCATTTTTGTGTAGCTCAAAATACACATTTTTTTGTATTGAGATTTTGCACGTTTATGGTATAAATCAAGGGGTAGATCCTGATTTGTTTTAGAATTTTTTGAAACTCTAATGTAATTTTTGATTTTTTAAAAAGCGGGATCGCTGGTGCCCATGTTTATCAAGTATTTAATGTACTTATAGGTTTTGTGTACTGCTCTACACCAGCTATATTCAAGTCTGTCCGCTTGCCCATTATTGATTTCCAAAATATTAACCAGCTGGGATTGGCGCGGCGCCGGGTCATTGCTGTCACCTAGAGCATGTATATTGGAGGGTGCTTAGTTAGAGGTGCTTAAGGAGAGAGAGTGTGGAAACGTTAGCAAACACCCACCCGACTAACTTTTATTTTCTCCAACGCTACGAAGCCTACTCCGATGCTTCTCTAATGGACTTGCCTCGTTAGCAACCAGATTAAGCACACTTCTCTTCAACCGTAGTAACAAATAATGCTATCCAGACCCAGCTCAGCTGAGCACTTCACCTACTCTCTAGCTACAGTAGCTTAGCTCAGCGCCTCCGCTGCTCCCTGGCTTCAATAATTCAATAATCACGATTTAGATCGGCTTCAATAATCATGATTTAGATTAGGGATAGCGTGTCGGCGGGGGCGCCAGCGTTGTGGATCGCATGGAGTAGGCGCGGCTGTCAGCGCATGACCCACCACCATTGGCGCAGGACTCCGTCTTCCTCTTGGCGACCACGCCCGAGTAGGCCACGCTCAACGGCCGCTAGCTGACCACGCCCGAGCAGGCCATGCTCAACGGTCGCTAGCTTCAGAGTGGGCGCTTCAGGCGCTAAGTGGCCTCCACCGTCCCTTTGTCGTCGTCGTAGACCAAGCTCGGACTCGTCGACTCTGGCGTTGCCATGCTCCACTCCGTTGCCCGAGCTTCTCTCTTCCGCCTCCTCAAATTTCAGATGAGGTACTAGTTCATTTGTTTACGGTACGGTACTACATTTCTGCTTCCTTTGATCTATCTGTGGCCTACATAAAATTGTTTTCCAGGAATCATTTGTTTACAGTACGCCACATAAAATTGTTTTCCAGGAATCATTTGTTTACAGTACGGTACTAGATATCTTGCAATCAAATGCAATGAAGAGATTTCAAGGAAATCACCTATTGAAGTTCTCACTAGCTCAACTACCATGACTCCTTTTTTTGAACAAGGGAGTGCCCCCGAAGGGACTGGAAGCCTTTCATTATATTAAGATGGAGGAGTTGCAAATTTCCACGCTGGACCCTAGAAAATCTGAAATTGCAACCAGATCCACACGCTTTACAAAAAGGACCCTAAAATTATCTAGGAGAAAGCCATCGGGTCCTTCTTCCAATCTGCCTCTGCAACTACTGGGCCTCGCGATGGAGGTTGAAGAAGCTCCGGGATTCTTCACCGGTGAGATAGAAGGCCTCGATTTGGCCAAGATAATCGGGTGGCTTCTTGCTTCCGATTTGGAACTACATAAGGTGGCTCCACTACTCCTTAGTCGATTGTCGCTGCCGCTCCTCAGATCTCTTCCCCTTCTAGTCACCACCTATGTGCTCAAGAAAGCAAAATAAATCGAAGAACAACAATAACTCACCACCAGGATCTGATGAATCTGCTCAAGGAAACCGAGCTCCTTCCTCAGAGCTCATGCCTGAGATGAGGAAGAGAAACCAAAGATGATGCAGACGCTGAATCCAATGCAGATCGCCAACTCCAATCGGAAGCGACTCAAGACAAGGACCTCCTCGCCACCACGGACGGCTAGGAAGGCCAGAGCAGAATCCGACATCTTGCCTCGAATCCTCCCCTCCTCGCCGCCACGACCGGCCAAGACAGGAAAAACGAGGCGGAGATCACGCATCTGGAGATAGATCCTGCACCCCCACAACTTTATTAACGAAGAAGCTCTCCGCATCACCCCCGCAGCCACAGACTCCGCCCACCGGAGCACCACCGCGAGGAGCCAAAGGAGAAGGCAGATCCAGATCCAGCCTAGAGGACCTGGAAGCTTCTTCTTCTTCAGGGCAAGACGCCCACACATGGCACGAGGCCGAACCCTACATCTACCACAACTACTAAAACCTAAATCTACGTCGGCGCCAACATCCCGCCGCCACTCACCGGCTAGTCCGGCGAGGGAGGCATGGGAGGGCCCCGGGAAGGAAGAGGAGACTCTCAAGTGCCTCTCGATTCGTGCAGGCGTCGAAGCGGTAGCAAATGTATCACCATCACCATGACTCTATTTAGTCGTAGATAATAAAGTGTTCTGTTCTGATTTGACCAAGTAAATAGCCCTATATCTGAGAGGAGGTCAATGTTGATCTCTCAATTGAGAGATAAGTCTATTTCTCCTAATTTGTGCACTCTAATTTCTTTTTTAGCAGGCCATGCTGCCTGGAAACCGTCGACGTCTTCCACCTCTCTCCCGAAACCTCCTTTCCCTAGTTTTGAGAGTCGGCTTTGACCGGCCGAATTTGGCCCCTCTCACCCTCGGCAGCCTTGCTGGCTGGTGTAGAGATGGATCGGAGGCCCGACTACCTCCCTGTAGTAGTAGTTTTAGGATTAGATTTAGTCTTGGGTGAATCTCGTGTTTCCCCTCGTGGAGTCTGAGGGTAGGCCGATGGCCATCGTCGGCCAGAGCCACCACGTCTCGAGTCAACCTCCTCCCTCTTCCTTTCATGGTGGCGGTGTGGCGAGGGATGGAGTCGGACTCCTGTATCCCTCTCAATAAGGCCGAGTCTGCAAGTTACTCTTTGGCGCATCCGAGCTGTGCCAAGAGGTTGCGGTTCTTCTTCTTCTTCCTAGTTGTGCTCTGGTGGGAAGAGCCTATCCCGGGGAAGAGGAGATGCTGCAGCTTGCCAAATAAGCTCGGTTTTGGTCTGGTATGTCTCTATCGCCATCTTCTACGCTCGTCACCCCAAGTCCGTGGCAGGTTCTTGGGTGTTGATGAGCCGCTTTATCTAGCGCGGTGGTGGCGTGCCTTGCTACTCTGGCTACTCTTCTTGCCTTGCTTCCTCTCTTCCTCTCGGTCTCCATGGTGGGTGAAAGAACATGTTGGGCCCCATGTGTGGTTTTGGTAATTAATGATAATCTTTATGGACTAATGTGTGTATTAAGTTATACTTGTAGGATTTGTCCATTGGCATCGCTTGGAGCATGTGTTGGCTTTAAGGTCGACGAAATGCAAAGAAGATATGTTGTGCAAGCTCAATATGCGAGGTTGATGATGAGGAATTAAGAAAGGCGTTCCATCTTGAGAAGGGCAAGATCGTCTACATCGAGCTCAAGTGGAATGCTCAAGGCAAAGGTATAATCTTGATACGTTTTCCCTTTTTCCGGTCTCACGTTGTGTGTGTGAGACCGGGTTTAGGACAGATAACCGTACTATCAAGAGGGGCTCTCGTATGAGTAATTCGGTCACATCGTTCGGAGAGAGCTAAAACCTTTGCATACTTGCATCATCGTATTTGGTTGTTATTTGGTCTTATCCATGTGAGGATATAGAGCTTGTGGTAATCTCCATAACAAGCTCTTGTTCATCAAAATCGGATCTCCCATATGTATCTTGTTGCGATTTTGATTTATGCGCCTTTCGGTTTCTCACCAAGTGAGGTATATCACATTATTCTACTTGATACTTTCTCACTTGGTGATAATCAATATTTCCACTTTTTATTGAAAAGCCCTTGTCGTCCTCTATCCAACGCAATTTGAATCAGGTCAATCGGAGCTTCCAGTCAAAAGTTATTGTCGTTTGAATATTTGTCTATCAATCTGTTTTCTGGGCCGAGCGGTAGTGTAGGGTTCGCAGCATAGAAAACAAAAATTTTCCTACGATGGGAACAACTATGTACCAAGATCTATCTACTAAATACAAAAAACGGGCGGATGTATATCCGTAGAGAACATACCCTTGAAGACCGACAAAACTTAACGAGTCCAAACTCGTGGTTGATGTAGACGATCTCTTGCCGATCTCAAGATCGAGAGGAAGTCCTAGCGCCGCAAAAACAAATAGCCAGATCCGCTCGCACACACGCTCGAGGCACCGAGCAACCTCCGCCTCCTCGCTCCAAATGATGCGGAAGCACAACTCTTTCTTGCCGAATAGCCACTGGAACATGTATCTCGCTAGTCCGAGACCATGGGGATAAATTCTAGAGGGGAGAGAGATCCTTCACGGGGAGGTGTGGTGTGAGAGGAGGAGAGGGGCCTTTATAGGGGAGAGGGCACCCAAGGGCATGGCGCCCAGCCATGGGGCTGCCCCCACCTCTTCCACATTCATGGGTGGAGCTCCCACTCAAAATGAAAAGCCTCCACTCCCATTAAAAAGCCTCCACTCAAAATCACTCACATGCATTAAATTTCCACCAAATTTAATGCAAGCTCTCATTTAAATAAAACTCTTTTATTTATTTATTCAGAATTTTGTTAATTACTTTAATTAACAAACATTCACATAAAACCCTTGCTAGTATTCCATTTCACATGCGTAACTGCCAGTTTGACAATTTCAACCAAAACAGCTTTTGTTCAGTGAAATAAATTCCTGCGCTTTCCTTTTCTTTTCGGCATGAAACTTTTGCTCCAATTGGATGTCGGTGTCTCTTATGTGTCACCCTACGGTTCGCATGAATAATGTGGACATGATCGAGACCCTCTCGATCAATAATCGAAGCGGTATCGGAGACCCATATCGACTCCCACACATTCAACGATGACTTTCTTGTGATCGCGGAACCTTTTACGCTAGTATCTTAATCCTTTTGTTTCGCGATATATTACATGTCCAAGATTTGATCATCGGTATCTCCATACCTAGTTTGATCTCACATCGACATGCACTCTTTTCTCGTTCCGTGATATAACATTCTAGTGATCAAATCACTTGCTTGCAAGCTAACCAATGTGATATCACCGAGAGGGCCCAAAGTATATCTATCCGTCATCGATGAACAAATTCCACTCGATCCATGGGCCTCAACATAACACTTTAGTAGTTCAATCCATCTTTATAATCACCCGTTACGGTGTGACGTTTGATGTTATCAAGAAACTCTTCCTGTTAGTGATTGACATGATCTCATGGTCTACGGATTAGGATCACTTAAGATGTTATAGCAATATAAACTCAATGACTTTGATCGTAATGCTATACTTGGATGAATGTTCATCACACCATTACACTAATGTTGTGACCTCGTTATTAACAACATCCAATGTCCATGATCGTGAAACCTATGATCATCTTGTTAATCAACGAGCTAGTTTATAAGAGAGGCATAACTAGGAACTTCCTTTTGTTTATTAAACACACATGTATTAATGTTTCCGTATTAATACAATTATAGCATGTAAAATAAACATTTATCATAAATAGGAATACGATAATAACCACTTTATTATTGCCTCTCTGCATATTCCTTCAGCCTCCCACTTGCACTAGAGACAATAATCTAGTTTGAAAACTTTGTGTATTGAACACCTATGGCTTTCGGTGTTCCAAATACGCAATTGCAAGTGGTTAACATAATCTACGGATCCGACGCCAGTCCGTGTGTATTTGCATGTCTTTGCGTCCCCACGCATCACTCATTCTCCAATGAGATGACATTGTATAAATTTGGTCTTTTGGTGAGACCTTTAGTTCCTTGGGGTTAAAACACATCGATACTATTGTCATACAATATATCTTTAGTGTTAGCCTGCTATAACCACACCTTAGTTTGATAACAAACTACTTGACACAAATTCCCTCCTTTGTCGCTACTATAGCAGTCATATACTTAGCCTTTTGTTGTAGTATTCACACAATGTCTTAACTTTGGAACTCTTCTAAATCCATCATGGAATCTCCTTTCCATTACATTGTGCCACCCATAGTTTAAATTGAGATAAACTTAATTTGTATCTTGTGACAAAACTAGTATCAATGTAACACTTTACAATGAACTATTTGTAATTGTTTGTCACCTCTACACAAATATATTCTTAGTTCTTCCAAAAGATCATAAGAATATCCTCACTATCGTCCAATGATCATTTTATGATTCATTCTAGTATATGCTCATAACACTTAGAGCATAGGACATATCTGGATGTGTACATATCATGGTATGATTGATCAAAACATTCTCGTGATTGCACTCATCAAGTGTCAAAGCACTTGAATCTTGTTTCACTTATCAAGTGTCGATACACTTGAATCTTGATTCAATTCCTTTCCATGCAACAAGAACTGCTTTCTTGTCGTTTCTATATTGAACTCCTTCAATATCTCATATATGTACGTTTGGCATAAACATATTAGCGTTATACCATCCACTATAGACATTCATGCTAAATATTCGGTTTTGCCTAAGTCTTTCATCGAAATGAAATTCTTAACCTTTGTCAATAAAAGATACATCATTTCTAATCAACAAGATGTCCTTCACATAATGTATTAGAAATATGTCTCATCACTCCCACTTAATTTCTTGAAAATGCAAGCATCTTCATCGTCTCCAGATGAAAAACTCATTTTCATCATGGTGAAGATTCCAACTCATGATGCTTACTTCAACCATTGAAGTTTGCATGCCCTTTTAGCATCCTTTGAATTTAACAAAACCCTTTGGACCGTGTCATGTACACGTCCTAGGTAACCATTCTATTAGAAGAACTTTGTTTTGTTTATTCATCTACCATATACCAAATTATATGTAGTGGTTGCTACTTTAATCCGTTCAGACTAAATATCGCTATGAAAGATCAAATCTTGTCATAGTCAATTCTTTGAACATTGTCATAAAATACTTTACGACATGTCGAATATTTCATAGATGTGAGACATCCATGTACATTTCTTTATAGATCCAAATCGACCGATAGGTTTTACACCTTTAGGAGGGTCTTCCAAGTTCAAAACTTGATTTCTCGTAAATGGAACTATCACGGATTTTATGGCTTCAAGCCATTTGAGTCGAGGCCCATCATCGCTTCTTTGTATGTATTCGGTTCATCATTGTCAAACAATAATGATTTACTCTCAAATCTTAGCATTTGATTGTTTAACCGACCTTCTTGGTTCAATAGGAACTTTAGACCTCGTGACCACAACCTTTGAGGCACATAAGCTATGAGCATTATGGCAGCCTCGAGCGATTTCCGTATTTCAACTCGGCACATTTAGCTAAGGTTCGTTAACCTTATCAAAGTTCTATTGTCCTCCCACTTAACTTTTGCGAAAAATTCCTTTTCAAGAAACTTCACATTTCAAGCGACAAACCCTTTTGTCCTCGGTGTTATGGAGGAATAACCAATTGTTATTCTAATAACCTACAAAGACATGCTCATCCGAATTGGTCAGAAACATCTTACTTATGTTTAGCATACCAAAATTTAAGAAATGACAACTTGGGTTTTACCCCAAACCATAACTTCCATGGTGTCATTTCAACGGATCTATATGGAGCTCTTTTCAGTGTAAAAGCGGTAGTCTCTAAAGCTTTAATCTTTTAAAACATAATGGCAGTTTTATAAATAACACCTTTGATCCAACCATGTCTCACAAGGTTTCATTACAAATGTCAAACACTCCATACTCATATGGTGTTTCGGGAGATGTAAATCTAGGTGTTTTGCTAAACTTGCAACTCAAATAAATCCCTTTATGATAAAATCATAATTCATTTATTTTCTTGTTACACTTGTAACTCAAATAAATCCCTTTATGATCAAATCATAATTCATTTATTTTTCTTGTTACGATGATTTTCCACTTCATCTTGAAAGTCTTTGAAACATTTTCAAATATTTCGTACTTCTTTCTCATTAAGTGAACATTCACTAAAAATTTCGGAGAAATTATATGAAGTTAAAACCCATCGCTTACGACTACACATAATGGACTACATACATCTATATGTATAAATTCCAATAATTTAGTCGTTCGTTCTTCTTTGGCCTTTGAACGAAGTTTTAATTATCACGTGGAAAGTCTCACAAGCGTCACTTGATCAAATCAAAGACTCCAAAAATCCATGAATATGGAGATTCTTCATGTTTTCTTTCCAATATAATTTAAACAGCGATGTCACTTCATAAGTGATCTTTCAATCATTTGTCTTGCGACATTTTAGCATTAGGTTTTATGGATGTGATTTCTTCAACTAGATTTGTAAATCATCCATCTTATATGGAATACGGTAATTATTTGAACAACCTTTGTTCGATAATACGATTCAAATAACAATTATTAAAACAAATCTTGAAGTCAAGCCTTGATGTCAACGAGAAATACAAACAACGGTTTGTTTGTTTTTGATGAACATCATCACATATTATCTTGCTAGTTACTTAGGCCATTGTGGTTCATGAATTGCATCGTTCCGTATGAAATTTCATACCAACCAATTCGGTATCCAATACCCAAGAACCACATTGTTTAACAAGCAAAGAATACAACCATAACATGTATATCATATATATACCTAAATTGGATATTTCCAATCTTTTCTTTTCTGCCAAGTATATTTTATAGATTCTCTTTCAGCGTTTCCTTTTCCTTTTTAAAAGAATTTATCAACATCAAAAGTGGCGCCATATACATGACACATAGTCCAAAGCGTGTATATTCAAATAATAATACCTTTGGACTTGCACTTTGAAGTAGATCACCATCATCAAAATGATCGGTATTCTTTTAAAATCCATTCTTTAGTAATCTTTTAGTGTAGTAAAAACTTTACATACATCTTCTATTCATCCTTATCATGACGACTTTCATGATCAAGCTAATGTAGCTTATAAGGAGAATCGTGAGTATAATGTTGCTTTCCAAAACCCTTTTGGATGATTAGGATGTCTAGCATCTCCAACCTTTGTAAATTCTCATCCTATATGAGAACACATATTATACTCTATCATATTGCAACCAAAACATTGTTTCAGATATCGTTATATCTTCCACACATGATGGTTTCTGAAAAAATTCTTTCAGCTCCTAGATAAACTTGATATTAAAAAAATCAAGTATCATGGAGGCAAACATGATACTTAAGATACTAACACTGGAATTGTTACTCTCGATTTAATACCAACTATTAAATTTCACGGAGTAAATAGAGTTTGAAAGTTTGCAATAGGACTTAAACTTTAGATTGACACTCAACACAATACGTTACCAGTTCGTAAAGTATATATCCAGAATTCTATAGTTCTATTATCTCAATTACAACTAAGCATAAGGTGGTGAACGAATGCCAATAACTACAAGAAATTATGCAAATTCACTTTGATTTAATTTATGATAAATTGAGTTCTACTAATCCAAATTAGAAATGAACTCCCACTCAAAAACGACATCCCTCGTGTCTTTTTGGTGATTACATGAACCAAATCCACTACACCAAGTCCGATCATCACGTGAGTCGGTGTAGCTTCAAAGGCGAGCATCCATATGGTCATCATATCAAAACATATGACTCATGCTTAACCTTTCGGTCCGTGTTCCGAGGCCATGTCTGTACATGCTAGGCTCGCCAAGTAAGAACCTTAGTATTCGTGTGTGTAACTGTCTTACACCCGAGATATGCTCATGGATTCAAGTACACCCGATCATCACGTGATGTCTTGAAGCGACGAAACATTGTCGGTGCATACTTAAGGAAGAACACATTTTTATCTTGATATCTAAAAGAGGGATAACCTTATTATGCTAACAAAGCGCTAAACAAGCAATATAAGATGCTATCAAACATCATATGTTTATTAGTGAAATGATATGGTTCCCGCAGATGATATCTATCATGTGCACCGTGGTATGATCACTATCATACCTATGTGTGTAAATCCAAGGTCTATGGAGTTTACACGCTATGTGTGTTGTAAGAGTATCATCTCATACTTCTACTTACAACACTACCATATCATAACCCTAGCCCAACAACAATCTAAACTAGACACCTCTAATTTATCCATTGCAAATTTTACGTGGCTTAGGGCTTTCGAAGATAGAACCATTCTTACCTACGAACATGAACCACAACGAGGATAACCAAATTGTTGACAACTCGTTGCAAATTAGATATTGACTATAGTAGGAGAGACAGACACCCGCTAGCCACTTATCCAAAATAGTTGCATGTCAAGCGTGGAACAGGTCTCATGTGCGAGGACATGTAAAGTTTGTCCGGGCCGCTTCATCCCACTATGCCACCAATATCCAAAGTACAACCAAGAAGCAATAAAATGATCATCATCTCCCACATACTCATATGTGTACTACCCGTGCAAAGTATCGACGCATAGATCCGGCTCGATACCCTTTGTAGGGTTCGCGATAGAAAACAAAAAATTTCCTACGATGGGAACAACTATGTACCAAGATCTATCTACTAGATACAAACAACGGGCGAATATATATCCGTAGAGAACATACCCTTGAAGACCGACCAAGCTTAACGAGTCCAAACTCGTGGTTGATGTAGACGATCTCTTGCCGATCTCAAGATCGAGAGGAAGTCCTAGCGCAAAAAAGCAATGACGCATCCGTGCACACACGTTCGAGGCACCGAGCAACCTCCACCTCCTCGCTCCAGCGATGCAGCGGAAGCACAACTCTTTCTTGCCGAATAGCCACCAGGAACATGTATCTCGCTAGTCCGAGACCATGGGGATAAATTCTAGAGGGGGAGAGAGATCCATCACGAGGAGGTGTGAGTGTGAGAGGAGGAGGGGCCTTTTATAGGGAGAGGGGGGGCACCCAAGGGGCATGGCGCCCAGCCATGGGGGCTGCCCCCACCTCTTCCACATTAATGTGGGTGGAGCTCCCACTCAAAATGAAAAGCCTCCACTCCCATTAAAAAGCCTCCACTCAAAAATCCACTCATATGCATTAAATTTCCACCAAATTTAATGCAAGCTCTCATTTAAATAAAACTCTTTTATTTATTTATTCAGAATTTTGTTAATTACTTTAATTAACAAACATTCACATAAAACCCCTTGCTAGTATTCTATTTCACATGCGTAACCCGGTTTGCAATTTCAGCAAAAGCAGTTTGTGTCTAGTGAAATAAATTCCTCGCTTTCCTTTTCTTTTCGGCATGAAACTTTTGCTCCAATTGGATGTCGGTGTCTCTTAAGTGTGTCACCCTACGGTTCGCGAATAATGTGGACATGATCGAGACCCTCTCGGATCAATAATCGAATCGGGATCTGAGACCCATCTTACTCCACACATTCAACGATGACTTTCTTGTGATCGTTAACCTTTTACGCTAGTATCTTAATCCTTTTGTTTCATGATATATTACATGTCCAAGATTCGATCATCGGTATCTCCATACTAGTTTGATCTCGTTCTTGACATGCACTCTTTTCTCGTTCCGTGATATAACATTCTAGTGATCAAATCACTTGCTTGCAAGCTAACCAATGTGATATCACCGAGAGGGCCCAGTATATCTATCCGTCATCGGGATGAACAAATTCCTCTCGATCCATGGGCCTCAACATAACACTTTAGTAGTTCTACGAATCCATCTTTATAATCACCCATTACGGTGTGACGTTTGATGTTATCAAGAAACTCTTCCGGTGTTAGTGATTGACATGATCTCATGGTCTAAGGATTAGGATCACTTCGTAAGATGTTATAGCAATATAAACTCAATGACTTCGATCGTAATGCTATACTTCGGATGAATGTTCATCACACCATTACACTAATGTTGTGACCTCGTTATTAACAACATCCAATGTCCATGATCAGGAAACCTATGATCATCTTGTTAATCAACGAGCTAGTTTATAAGAGAGGCATAACTAGGAACTTTCTTTTGTTTATTAAACACACATGTATTAACATTTACGTATTAATACAATTATAGCATGTAAAATAAACATTTATCATAAATAGGAATACGATAATAACCACTTTATTATTGCCTCTCGGGCATATTCCCTTCAGGTAGTACCGTCCGGGCCTGAAAACGGTCTGTTTTCTTTCTGTCTCGCTAGGTACCCAGATCCGTTACTACCGGCCGGCCCGGTAGTACTGTCCGGGTGAGCCGGTAGTACCGGCCGGCCCAGTTTATTTTTTAATCCAGATCCGGCTCTTACGCGTTTTCTGGCGTCGTTGACTCATTGCCTCGCTTCTGTGCGCAGAAGACCTGCCCACGCGATCTGCCAGCGATGTACGTCTGCTTCAACTTTGCGTCGGCTGGTTGCTGCTTGCATGCCATTGGCCGCTGTCGCTCATTCTTCTTTATGACTTCTTTACAGCGTCTTTGCGTCTACATTCTTTGCCGCATCAGGCGTCACTGCCGGCGCTGCTTAATGTCTCGCCTCCCCAGATTCTCTGCCTGACTCGTTCACTGTGTGCTTTGCTGTTTTCGGTCCGGTAGTACCGGTTTTGTCTAGCCAGAAAAATACCCCTATATAAGTCATATTTTGTCTAGCCCTATATAAGTCTTTTGTCTATTTTCATTTAGGGTTGCTTCTTGCTCCTCCTTTTGTCTAAGCTTTGCCCCCATTTGCCTTACTCTTTGAGCTTGATTTATACTCACCCCTCCATTGATTCTTGCATATATTTGAGAGGTAGTTGGAGGAGATCTAGATCTACGTTTTGACCAAACCAAAACATCTCTTTGTGAGTGTATCTTTGGGGATCTAGATTTTGAGGGATTTTGTGTCTCTCTTTGATTCCTCCTCTCTTGTTCCCCAATAGCTTTAGTAGCTTTGTTGGAACTTGAGAGTGAGGGATTTGGGCATCTTTGTGGTGTTCTTGCCATTTGCATTTGGTGCATCGGTTTGAGTTCTCCTTGGAGGATTTGGTTTGAGTTGCTCATTGGAGCTTGTCCCTCTTGGGTTCTTGGAACCCTAGACGGTTTTGTGGCCTTGGTGGGATTGTGGCCTTTTGTGGCGTTTGTTGGGAGCCTCCAATTAAGTTGAGGAGAAGTGCCCCAACCTTGTGAGAGGTTCCGGTTGCCACTGACAAGTGCACCGATTGTGGAAGCGTGGATCGATCCCATTGGGGTGAGATTCACCGGAGAATAATGGAGGCCTTTTGTGGCGTTGGTGGTTTGATACCACCCCCCTCTCCAAACGAGACGTACTCCATGTTGGGAGGAACTCGGTAAAATATTGGTGTCCCCGCGTGCCTCGGTTATCTCTATACCCGAGCTCTTTACTTATGCACTTTACATTGTGATAGCCTTCGTGCTTGAAGTAATCTATATCTTGCTATCACATTGTTGCTTGTATTGCTTAGCATAAGTTGTTGGTGCACATAGGTGAACCTTAGTTGTTCTAGGTTGTGCTTAACAAAGTAAACACTAGTTTTATTCCGCCTTTGTTGAGCCACTCTAGGAAAAGTTTTAATAGCCTATTCACCCTCCCCTCTAGGCGACATCCGTATCCTTTCAATTGGTATCAGAGCCCGGTCTCTCATATTAGGCTTCACCGCCTTGAGAGTAAAGATGTCGGCTAGAGGATTAGTGCACAATGACATGTTTATATTTGATGGCACAAATTATGATATATGGAAAAAAATCGCATGCTCATTCATTTTCGGGACATGGACCCAAATTTGGAGCGTATTGTAGATATGGGTTTTTCTCCTCCTATGGATTTCAAAAATCTATCTTGTGAGGATGAGAAAAACTTATATCTCGATGCTCAAGCTTCTAATGTGCTTGTTAATTCTTTGAGCTATGTAGTTACCTCCTCAATCATTCCTTTTTGGAGCGCTCATGAGTTATGGACAAAACTTTAAGATAAATATGTTGTGTCCAACATTATTGAGAATGATTGTGTTGCTTCCACTTCCGGTCGAGATGAGTTCTCATCCTCTACCACTTCACCAACATGTGACTTTTCACAAGGTAATGATATGATGAGTGGTGATAGAAATTGCAATTTGGATAGTGTGCTTACTATTTGTAATCCCTCATCTCTATCTAGTTGCAATGATCTATCTTTGGACCTTAACACTTTTAGCACTCAAAACTCCTTACATGCTTGTGTTAATAGTCTTTACATATCATGTAGAAATGACTTGAATAAATCTCATGATGATATGCTTGTGTTGTCTTGTTGCCATGATAAAAATTCTTCCATTTCCTCTAGTGCTTGTGTTGCTAACCATGTAGAGGAAACCGAAGATTCTATGGGCCAAGACATGGTTTTGAATGAAGCCACAAATGCAATCTCATCTTCGCCTTCTTCTGGTACCCACCTATGCCTTATGGCTAGGGATTATAAGGTAACCCCTACTTTGGAACCCATTACCTCTTGTGATGAGGAGGATGTGGATAATGTGGAAGAAGAGCTTGATATTGATGATTTATATGAAATGGGTGAGATTGTTTATCGTGCCCTTGTTAAAAAGGATATTGCTTGCTCTAACTTTGTTGAAGTCTTGTACTTTGCTATCAAGATCAAAGGACATATTGATAAGTTAGGAACACAAATTAAGGTGCATGATAACAACGTTGATAAAATGTGTAGTCTTGAGCGTGAGTATACTAATATAATTGCAAACCTAAATAAAGCTCTTGAAGAGGAACAAACCACTAAGGGATCTCTTGAGGAGACCTTTGCTTTAGAGCTATCTAGAGTAAAGGAATCTCATGATAGAGATCTTGAGGTGGCAAGTGATCTCAAAAGTAAAAATGATGAGACTCAAGTTGCTTATGCTAAACTCCTTGAGGATTTTGAGCACCTCAAAAATGGCTCTATGGTCATAAAGGGTGAGCTCATCAAACTCACCGAGTCATATGAGCAACTTAAAGTTTCATATTCAAAAGAGCTTGCCAAGTTGCCCTCACCTCTTGTTAATAATGATGATGCTTGTGCTACTAACTCTATTTCTTGTGAAGCATCTATTTTAAAGGAGAATGTTGAGCTAAAGGCTCAACTTGCTTTGCTAACTAGCAACTATGGGAAATTAGAAGAAAGTCATGATAAGCTCTCGAGCTCGCATGAGGATCTTCTAGTCTCCCATGGTAGGCTAAAATTAGCTCATGAGTCCATCGTGTTAAAGGTAACATCTAGTGGGCCTCATGTGGACAATAGCACTATATCTACTTCAAATGTTATATTGCCATGTGCTAGTACTTATAATTCATCCTCTCACAACCATGCTATATCTCGTGATGAATTACATTCCATACCTTGTTTCTCTAACAATGTAGCATCTACTTTCTCTAATACTTTTGTTGAAACTAACCATGTAGAGGAAATCAAAGAGCTCAAGGCTCAAGTCACTTCTTTTAAGAATGACTTGAAAAGGGGTCATCAAGGGAAGGCCGCACTCAACAAAATCTTGAGTGTGCAAAAATCCCCCAATGACAAGAGTGGGCTTGGATTCAAATTCAATATCAAGAACAAGTCCACTATCAAGTTGAAGCACAAGGACAACAAATAGAATGGCCAAGATCAAGTCAAGAATCCGGCCAACATTGTTTGCTTCAAGTGCAAGGAAGAAGGGCACCATGTTAGATCTTGCCCATTGAAGAAAAAGCCTCATCGTGTGAAGCAACAAGGGAAGCGGCCTCAAGCTCCACCTCAAGTCATTAATGGGCCTCTTCCTAAGAGGACTACTTGAGCTCTTCCTCGAGTTGTGGCTTCACCTAAGAAGAAAGATGGCAAGAGTAGAACTTGCTACATATGCCGTGAGAAGGGGCATATTTCTTCCGCATGCACTATTGGTAACTCCTCATCCCATCCTATCTTGATTGATGATTCTTATTCTCTTTGTAAGGATGAGGTTGGCAATGTATTTTCCAAATTTGTTGGTGCTCAATGTGGTGTCAAGAAAAGAACCATTTGGGTTGCCAAGCCTATTGTGACTAACCTCTTAGGACCCAACTTGGTTGGGGACCAACAAGCCAAAACTTGATCAATAGGTGTGTTTGTTGGAGGGCATTGGGGTCTTGGCTACATTATGAAGAATTGAGGGTTCTTAATCAATTATTATTTTCAAGCTAAGCCAAGCCATTTTGATTATCTTGATTATATTATATTTCCAATGTTACTCCTTGCGGTAACATATGCTAAACTCTTTACATTGAAAGTTACTCGCCCCCTTGTGCATGTGTTGGTTTTGTATCTTCCATGCTTTTGTACATGTTGTGCTATCCACTTAATTATCTTGAGATATCAAGCATATTTGTGTATGATTAGGTGGCACACCATGTATGTGTGTTTCTTATGTTTGAACCTTGCTTGGTTATATTTGGTATCCTATTTGGCTCTTGTGAGAAATTAGTGGATTATCCCATTTTGGGGGAGTGTTATGCTTGGGCATTCCACAATCCTAAAATTGTGTGTACATGAGGAATACCACCTAGTACCTATATTGGATTCTTGTCTAGTCTCTATGTGGTATAATTCTCATAAGAAATTTAATTTTATAATGTCCATTAATTATCTCTATTTGTATCATTTTGCCTCGTGTTGGTTTTATGGTAGTATCACATTATGGGGGAGTCATATGCTTAGTGCATATTACAATCCTAGAAAATGTGAATATTCGAGGTTGTGTCACTTAGAATTGATATTGATAATTATCTAGCACCTATGTGACACATTTGCTCATACAAGTTCCAATTTGCTTGAATGCCTTTGCTTAATATTGTCCTATTTTTGGCCAAGTAAATGTTTTGTGTGCTCCCATGTGTTCCTTGCTACTTTTGGATCCTTCTATTTTTTGGTATCCTCTTGTGTTTTATTTAATGTAGGTAGTAGCGATGATCTCATTTCTGTGCATTTTGCATTCAAAAGAAAAATTCTATATAATGTACTACTTATGGGTGAGCTCTCCTATATTGTCTAGAACAATCCTTTTATGCTTCTTTGTTTGATCCATATCGAGTTTTATGTGCTTGGATGCTCAATCTTTTTTGTTTTGGTACTTTGTGCCGTCATGAAAAGTTTGGGGAGTTTGGTTTCTTGTTGGAACCTTGCTCTTTTTGGGAGTTGGTTTTGTCTCATACCTTGTTTCTTGATTTGACCATTTTAGAATGAGATAAATCCTTGAGCATTTTTATTTCTATCTATTTTTGCTCTTTTGGCCTTAGCCTAGTTCATTTGTTGAACTTGTGAGCTTTCATGTGTTGAATTGGTTATTTGATACAATTTGGACACCGCTTGTCTTGTCACATTCTTGTGTGTGTGTGGCATCCCGCAAAACCACTACTAGAAAATCGCGTTGTTTTTATGCATTGCATCATCATGACCGCATGCTCATGTCATCATGCCACATTGCATTTGAGCATCGTCATCATCATGCATGGTTTTTGTCTAAACTATTTTCGAAACGCCTAGTTTTGTTTTCTAAATATTCCCGTCTTTATTCAAATTAAAACCCGGGTCTCCGGAATATTTTGTTTCGTCTACCAACGGATTTCAAACGCCCCGTTTTAATTAATAAAATATTTATTTTATTTTTAGGGGGCAGCCAAACCGGGCCGATCCGACCCAGTCGGCCACCCCCAGTACAAAATCCAGCCGTCTAATTCCTAATCTTACCCCAACCTAATCTACCCAGCCCCCTCCACCTCACCCCAGCCTATCACCGGTCGCCACCTCACCCTGGCCCTATCCTCCCTCCAACCCCGGCGCGCCACGTCACCCCTGGGCCTCACCCCAACCCCAGCCAGTTTCCACCCCCGCCGCCACCTGGGCGCGCGCCCCAGCACCCCTGCCTCCCGCCTGGTCAACCACCACCCCGCCTGCACCCCGGTCCCACCGTCCCCAACCCTGGCCCCACCACGAGCAAGCCCCGCACGCTCCTCTCCTCCACCACCCCGCGATATCCCTCTCTCTCTCCCCACGTTCCCCGCCGCCAGATTCCCTCTCCACCAACCGCCCTCTGATCCCCCGGTCGCCGTCGACCTCGGCCGCGTGACCCCACCGGCCTTCCTCCCGTCGCCCCCGCGTCCCTAGGCCCCTCTCCCCGAGGTCGCCAAGCTCCGCCACCATCGGCCCCTTCGCCGGCCGCCTCCACCCCCGCCTCTGACCGGCCCCGCCCGCCTCTACACCGGCGCCGGCCTCCTCCTCCCGCGTCTGCCTCCCGCCGCCTCGTCCCTCTCCTTCCTCGGCTCCCCAACCTCCGGCCGGCCTCCTCCCGCATCTCCGCCGCCGCAGGCCCGTGCCACCTCGCCTTCCTGCATCATCGGCGTCCTCCGCCAGCACTGCCCTCGCTCCTCATCCTCCGCCCGAGCCCTCCCTGTCCTCACCCATGTCTGCCACCGGCCTCCTTCCATCGGCCGCGCGCGCTCATCGCCATGGGTGCTTAGCCTCCTCTCCGGCCGTCGTCTTCTCGCCGTGCGGCCCTCTTCCCCCGTGTCGCCCACTGCGAGCTCGCGCAGGTCACCTCGTCTGCCTCCTCCACTACTCCTAACGTCAATCCGCCGTTGCGCCTCTCCTCGCAGCCCCACAGAACCGTCACCGCCAGCGCTTCTGCCCGAGTCGTGGTCGTGTTCTTGGTTCGCTCGCAGGAAAACCCCTCCACCTCTTGGAGCCGGCCGATGTCACCAGACCTCACGCGCATGCATGGTCCTGATGTTCCAATTGTTTGGTATCTGGCCTCTTTGCACATTTTTGAGCATGCTAGTAAACACTAGATCTATCTTTGTTGTTGCTCAACCTCTAGTACCGACGCCAAGTTTGGCCTTGTTTGTGCGGGCATGGACCCACACCCTAGTGCCGTCGAGACCAAGGCGCCGACAGGATCTACGGTGCCGTTCAAGATACCAAGGCCGACACGGGATGAGAACCAAAGTTCCACACAAGACCGTTCCCGTTGAGCCGGAACCCCGTCGACTCTCGGAACCCCGAGTCGCCATCACGGGCATGTGGCGCCACACCCCAAGATCTCCAATAAGGAACACCAAGTACTTCTTCCCGGGACGCCAAGATCTATTCCGTTGTCCGAGAACTTTCCCGCCGAGATCGATCCCCGTCGAACCCCTGATCCAAGATCTGCCGAACCCAATGTGTGACCCCTTTTCCGAGCCCCTATTTTATAAATTGCCAACTATATAAATTGTTGCATATTTAATTGTTCATGCATGCATACTTGTCTGTGGTTTGGGGGCATTATGCCAATTCACCTAAGTTAAATATGGAGACCATATGCGGACATTTCTAGTCTTATATTGGTCCCATTTAAATTTGTGTAGCAAACCGATGCCATGTTTCGCCCTGTTAAGACAACATTTAATTTGCGGGGTAGATAAATAACTTGAACCGTTTAATTAAATGTCGGGACCCCGGTTCCGCTTAATATTGCCTAATTGCATCGCATCTTTGCCATGTCATGCATCATACATGCATCATGCCCGATTTTCTACCGTAGTATTAAATAGTCCATCCGGTGTTTCTTCTAGTGTTTTGGTTCTTCGCGGACTAGGCCGATGAGTTGATGCTAGTGTCGACCCGATCTTCGGTTGAACCTTCAGCAATGTTTTTCGGTAGCACCTCCCCTTTATACCTATCTTACTTTTATAGTATTTATTTCCCCTGTTGTTCTATTGCTATCGTATTTACGATGCTCTAGTTTTCGTACCCGTGGTATCCCTTGCAGCCTTATATTTCCTTGGACACATCCTATTACCTGTTGATTGGTAGATAGCTGGACTTGCGCGTCGTAGTCGCTTGCTCGAGTGATGTTGCGTGTCGTCGAGTACCACAGTTGTTGGAGTCTTGCCGCATGTTTAATGTTGGAGATGATCATAACTTTAATTATTGTTTAATAACTAAAATTGAAGTAGGTAAATGCAGAGGCACAGGTGGGCAATAGATGTTATTTGGTTTTTAACCGTCCACTTGTGTCCCGTAGGACCCCGAGTACTTGATACCTGTTCCTTGAATATTCGCGCTATCCACATCCGGGAGGATTATGGGACCCCCCCTGAGCCAGAGCTTGATTCATTCTTATTTCTTGGGGCCACAAACTAGTTTGAGGTTTTATTTACTATCCTGTACTTATGCCATGCTTTACTGCTTAATTTAAATTGTGCGATGTACTGCACCTGTACTGTTTAGGATGGCGGAGTGTTTTCGCGGTATCGACAAGCCCAGTCACATTTTCGGGTTCCCAGTCGTTTACAGCCATTGGCGCAAACCTTGAGTCCGTCTCGGAGCCGGCCAGTTTCGTTGCGGGTAGCTTAATGGGGTGGCCCCCTGAAATATTTCTGAATCTTGTGATTGCTTTGTCGTGAATGCCTCGTTGGGTTTTGATTTGGTTTTTCCGAGGTTGATCGAGTGTGTGTTGCTATTTGTGCACCCCTGCAGGGTAAAACTTTCTGAAAGCCGTGTCCGCGGTTATGGACGACTTGGAGCACAGTATCTCGATCATAGACAACTATAACTGAAGTAGTGCTATAAATTTGACTTGATAATGACTAGTAATCAGCTTCACTATAATGGAATGGCTAAATAAAATTGCCAACAATTGCTTGTTTGGGTTGTCGCTTGCTACCATTGTATCTGACTAGTAAGTATTGCAACTATAACAGAATGGCTAAATAAAAGTACCAACAACTGCTGGGTTTTGGGATATCTCATGCTAATTGTATCTGACTAGTAAGTGTTGCAACTACAACGGAATGGTTAACTAAAATTGCCCACTGCTTATTATATCAGGATGATTATCTATACCTGACTAGTAATTGCTGCAACAATAACTGAATAAATAAAACTGCCAACTGTGTGAGTTCCTCGGTTGACTTCCTCGTTTGGTCTCGAGGGGAAATACCAGGATGGGTATGTTTGGTGGTAGTATCAGGTTGGATCCGGATAGGTCTTTCTTATCCCTCTCTGGTAGCCGACAGTTATATCGAGTCTCTATAGGTTGTTTAGTGCATGCTGCGCTGTCGCTTCATTCCACCATACCTATGTAGGCGGGGGCCACGATTCTAGCCTCGCCGTGTCTTGGCCTCGATCTTGACCCGCTCTCTTTTCCTTTGCCCTTTCGGCACCCTTTTGTTTAAGCAGGTTTTGAGATCGACGTCGTTAGCAGGGTTACCCTTCCGGCTTGGCCTGGGCAGGGTTATGGACGCCATTGGTTATTCTTCAGGGCTCTTAGCCCCATTTGCATCTTGTCCGTAGCTGGACGCTCTATCGTTTTCAAGGCGATTTGGGATCTTTGTATATTATATCTGTATTCTTGACTCTTGGAGTCACTGTTGTATATATATGTTTTGTGGGTTCCATTGAGGACTATTGTGTAATGATATTACTTCGTTTTCCACCCGCACGCAAGTGCCTGGTGGGCACCTTTGAATCGTTTCTATGCGGGTTTGGCGGGAAGCGCTGAAACTTGCATAGGGCCGATTCTGAGGGTGTTACAGAGTGGTATCAGAGCTCAGCAGTTACGATACCCCACAAGTCCAGCCTGTAGGATAACCTAGCTAACGGCCGAAGTAGAGTGTCAAAACTATTTTTGCAAAATCGGTTGGATAGTTCTGATTAGGTCTGATTTTACTCCTTACCCCTCTGCTGCTCTCCTCTCACCTCTGCGTGTTTTGAATCCGCTCTCTTCTCTCTTCGAGTCCAGGATTTCTCGTGGTTGGGTTCCATCGTACCTTCAGGATTTCGCTTCCTCCTTTGGTAATGGTGTTGCTACATCTGGTCTTCATGCTATCCGAGGAATCCTTCGTCTGGGGGACTTCTCTTCGTTCCTTCTCGTGCCTTCCGGTGTTTGCCAACACGACGACATCATCTACGCCAGATCCGATGCAGAGTCTGCATCACTCCTTTGTTTCCGAACCTCGCTTGTCGAGATCTACAATCTGAATTCTGAGAGTTGGTTGCATAATTTCCTATTCATGAGCAGAGTAATGCTTTGGGTGCGCGATGGACTGATCACCATCCGACTACTCTTATCATTCGCTCTTGCACATTGAATGGTGAATCATTGCAGTTATACTCCTCCCGCGAAAGTTAGAGGTGGCTTTACCCTTTTGAGACCTTTACCTTCATCTTTGTTTCTCCGGAGTGTTCTCTCGACGAATGGGGAACAATCCTTTGTTGGTGGTGTCGCTGATTTCAAGATGGAGATAGAACCATTGTTAGTGGTGTCGCGAGGATCTACACGAAGCGAGAAGACGTAGATCGCCGACCTTCCTTCCGGTACCATGAGGCGGATCTCGAGGGCGAGATCCATTGTTAGTGGTGTCGAATTGTGGCATCCCGCAAAACCACTACTAGAAAATCGCGTTGTTTTTGTGCATTGCATCATCATGACCGCATGCTCATGTCATCATGCCACATTGCATTTGAGCATCGTCATCATCATGCATGGTTTTTGTCTAAACTATTTTCGAAACGCCTAGTTTTGTTTTCTAAATATTCCCGTCTTTATTCAAATTAAAACCCGGGTCTCCGGAATATTTTGTTTCGTCTACCAACGGATTTCAAACGCCCCGTTTTAATTAATAAAATATTTATTTTATTTTTAGGGGGCAGCCAAACCGGGCCGATCCGACCCAGTCGGCCACCCCCAGTACAAAATCCAGCCGTCTAATTCCTAATCTTACCCCAACCTAATCTACCCAGCCCCCTCCACCTCACCCCAGCCTATCACCGGTCGCCACCTCACCCTGGCCCTATCCTCCCTCCAACCCCGGCGCGCCACGTCACCCCTGGGCCTCACCCCAACCCAGCGGTTTCCACCCCGCCGCCACACTGCGCCCTGCCTCCCGCCTGGTCAACCACCACCCCGCCTGCACCCCGGTCCCACCGTCCCCAACCCTGGCCCCACCACGAGCAAGCCCCGCACGCTCCTCTCCTCCACCACCCCGCGATATCCCTCTCTCTCTCCCCACGTTCCCCGCCGCCAGATTCCCTCTCCACCAACCGCCCTCTGCTCCCCCAGTCGCCGTCGACCTCGGCCGCGTGACCCCGCCGCCGGCGCGCCCTCCCCGTCGCCGCTCGCCGCGTCCCTAGGCCCCTCTCCTCGAGGTCGCCAAGCTCCGCCACCATCGGCCCCTTCGCCGGCCGCCTCCACCCCCGCCTCTGACCGGCCCCGCCCACCTCTGCACCGGCGTCGGCCTCCTCCTCCCGCGTCTGCCTCCCGCCGCCTCGGCCCTCTCCTTCCTCGGCTCCCCAACCTCCGGCCGGCCTCCTCCCGCATCTCCGCCGCCGCAGGCCCGTGCCACCTCGCCTTCCTGCATCGTCAGCGTCCTCTGCCAGCACTGCCCTCGCTCCTCATCCTCCGCCAGAGCCCTCCCTGTCCTCACCCATGTCTGCCACCGGCCGCGCGCGCTCATCGCCATGGGTGCTTAGCCTCCTCTCCGGCCGTCGTCTTCTCGCCGTGCGGCCCTCTTCCCCCGTGTCGCCCACTGCGAGCTCGCGCAGGTCACCTCGTCTGCCTCCTCCACTACTCCTAACGTCAATCCGCCGTTGCGCCTCTCCTCGCAGCCCAGGCACCGCCAGCGCTTCTGCCCGAGTCGTGGTCGTGTTCTTGGTTCGCTCGCAGGAAAACCCCTCCACCTCTTGGAGCCGGCCGATGTCACCAGACCTCACGCGCATGCATGGTCCTGATGTTCCAATTGTTTGGTATCTGGCCTCTTTGCACATTTTTGAGCATGCTAGTAAAACTAGATCTATCTTTGTTGTTGCTCAACCTCTAGTACCGACGCCAAGTTTGGCCTTGTTTGTGCGGGCATGGACCCACACCCTAGTGCGTCGAGACCAAGGCGCCGAGGATCTGGTGCCGTTCAAGATACCAAGGCCGACGGATGAGAACCAAAGTTCCACACAAGACCGTTCCCGTTGAGCCGGAACCCCGTCGACTCTCGGAACCCCGAGTCGCCATCACGGGCATGTGGCGCCACACCCCAAGATCTCCAATAAGGAACACCAAGTACTTCTTCCCGGGACGCCAAGATCTATTCCGTTGTCCGAGAACTTTCCCGCCGAGATCGATCCCCGTCGAACCCCTGATCCAAGATCTGCCGAACCCAATGTGTGACCCCTTTTCCGAGCCCCTATTTTATAAATTGCCAACTTTATAAATTGTTGCATATTTAATTGTTCATGCATGCATACATGTCTGTGGTTTGGGGGCATTATGCCAATTCACCTAAGTTAAATATGGAGACCATATGCGGACATTTCTAGTCTTATATTGGTCCCATTTAAATTTGTGTAGCAAACCGATGCCATGTTTCGCCCTGTTAAGACAACATTTAATTTGCGGGGTAGATAAATAACTTGAACCGTTTAATTAAATGTCGAGACCCCGGTTCCGCTTAATATTGCCTAATTGCATCGCATCTTTGCCATGTCATGCATCATACATGCATCATGCCCGATTTTCTACCGTAGTATTAAATAGTCCATCCGGTGTTTCTTCTAGTGTTTTGGTTCTTCGCGGACTAGGCCGATGAGTTGATGCTAGTGTCGACCCGATCTTCGGTTGAACCTTCAGCAATGTTTTTCAGGCGAGCACCTCCCCCCTTTATACCTATCTTACTTTTATAGTATTTATTTCCCCCTGTTGTTCTATTGCTATCTGTGTTACGATGCTCTAGTTTTCGTACCCGTGGTATCTTATATTTCCTTGGACACATCCTATTACCTGTTGATTGGTAGATAGCTGGACTTGCGCGTCGTAGTCGCTTGCTCGAGTGTTGTTGCGTGTCGTCGAGTACCACAGTTGTTGGAGTCTTGCCGCATGTTTAATGTTGGAGATGATCATAACTTTAATTATTGTTTAATAACTAAAATTGAAGTAGGTAAATGCAGAGGCACAGGTGGGCAATAGATGTTATTTGGTTTTAACAGACACTTGTGTCCCGTGGGACCCCGAGTACTTGATACTGTTCCTTGAATATTCGCGATATCCACATCCGGGAGGATTATGGGACCCCCCTGAGCCAGAGCTTGATTCATTCTTATTTCTTGGGGCCACAAACTAGTTTGAGGTTTTATTTACTATCCTGTACTTATGCCATGCTTTACTGCTTAATTTAAATTGTGCGATGTACCGCACTGTCTTATTTAGGATGGCGGAGTGTTTTCATGATATCGACAAGCCCGTCACATTTCGGGTTCCCGATCGTTCTGACCATTGGCAAACCTTGAGTCCGCCGTCTCGAGCCGCCAGTTTCGTTGGGTAGCTTAATGGGGTGGCCCCTAAATATTCTGAATCTTGTGATTGCTTTGTCGTGAATGCCTCGTTGGGTTTTGATTTGGTTTTTCCGAGGTTGATCGAGTGTGTGTTGCTATTTGTGCACCCCTGCAGGGTAAAACTTTCTGAAAGCCATGTCCGCGGTTATGGACGATTTGGAGCACAGTATATCGATCATAGACAACTATAACTGAAGTAGTGCTATAAATTTGACTTGATAATGACTAGTAATCAGCTTCACTATAATGGAATGGCTAAATAAAATTGCCAACAATTGCTTGTTTGGGTTGTCGCTTGCTACCATTGTATCTGACTAGTAAGTATTGCAACTATAACGGAATGGCTAAATAAAAGTACCAACAACTGCTGGGTTTTGGGATATCTCATGCTAATTGTATCTGACTAGTAAGTGTTGCAACTACAACGGAATGGTTAACTAAAATTGCCCACTGCTTATTATATCAGGATGATTATCTATACCTGACTAGTAATTGCTGCAACGATAACTGAATAAATAAAACTGCCAACTGTGTGAGTTCCTCGGTTGACTTCCTCGTTTGGTCTCGAGGGGAAATACCAGGATGGGTATGTTTGATGGTAGTATCAGGTTGGATCCGGATAGGTCTTTCTTATCCCTCTCTGGTAGCCGACAGTTATATCGAGTCTCTATAGGTTGTTTAGTGCATGCTGCGCTGCCGCTTCATTCCACCATACCTATGTAGGCGAGGACCGCCGAATTCTAGCCTCGCCGTGTACTGGCCTCAGTACTGACCGCTCTCTCTTTTTCCTTTGCCCTTCGTCGGCACCCCTTTTGTTTAAGCAGGTTTTGAGATCGACGTCGTTAGCAGGGTTACCCTTCCGGCTTGGCCTCAAGGGTTATGGGCGCCATTGGTTATTCTTGAGCTCTTAGCCCCATTTGCATCTTGTCCGTAGCTGGACGCCTATCGTTTTCAAGGTGATTTGGGATCTTTGTATATTATATCTGTATTCTTGACTCTTGGACTCCTTGTTGTATATATATGTTTTGGGTTCCATCGAGGACTATTGTGTAATGATATTACTTGTTTTCCACCCGCACGCAAGTGCTGGTGGAACCTTTGAATCGTTTCTATGCGGGTTTGGCGGAAGCTGAAACTTGCATAGGGCCGATCGAGGGTGTTCTGAGTGGTATCGAGCTCAGCGATTCTGATACCCACAAGTCCAAATGTAGGATAACCTAGCTAACGGCCGAAGTAGAGTGTCAAAACTATTTTTGCAAAATCGGTTGGATAGTTCTGATTAGGTCTGATTTTACTCCTTACCCCTCTGCTGCTCTCCTCTCACCTCTGCGTGTTTTGAATCCGCTCTCTTCTCTCTTCGAGTCCAGGATTTCTCGTGGTTGGGTTCCATCGTACCTTCAAGATTTCGCTTCCTCCTTTGGTAATGGTGTTGCTACATCTGGTCTTCATGCTATCCGAGGAATCCTTCGTTTGGGGGAATTCTCTTCGTTCCTTCTCGTGCCTTCCGGTGTTTGCCAACACGACGACATCATCTACGCCAGATCCGATGCAGAGTCTGCATCACTCCTTTGTTTCCGAACCTCGCTTGTCGAGATCTATAATCTGAATTCTGAGAGTTGGTTGCATAATTTCCTATTCATGAGCAGAGTAATGCTTTGGGTGCGCGATGGACTGATCACCATCCGACTACTCTTATCATTCGCTCTTGCACATTGAATGGTGAATCATTGCAGTTATACTCCTCCCACGAAATTTAGAGGTGGCTTTACCCTTTTGAGACCTTTACCTTCATCTTTGTTTCTCCGGAGTGTTCTCTCGACGAATGGGGAACAATCCTTTGTTGGTGGTGTCGCTGATTTCAAGATGGAGATAGAACCATTGTTAGTGGTGTCGCGAGGATCTACACGAAGCGAGAAGACGCAGATCGCCGACCTTCCTTCCGGTACCATGAGGCGGATCTCGAGGGCGAGATCCATTGTTAGTGGTGTCGAATTGTGGCATCCCGCAAAACCACTACTAGAAAATCGCGTTGTTTTTGTGCATTGCATCATCATGACCGCATGCTCATGTCATCATGCCACATTGCATTTGAGCATCGTCATCATCATGCATGGTTTTTGTCTAAACTATTTTCGAAACGCCTAGTTTTGTTTTCTAAATATTCCCGTCTTTATTCAAATTAAAACCCGGGTCTCCAGAATATTTTGTTTCGTCTACCAACGGATTTCAAACGCCCCGTTTTAATTAATAAAATATTTATTTTATTTTTAGGGGGCAGCCAAACCGGGCCGATCCGACCCAGTCGGCCACCCCCAGTACAAAATCCAGCCGTCTAATTCCTAATCTTACCCCAACCTAATCTACCCAGCCCCCTCCACCTCACCCCAGCCTATCACCGGTCGCCACCTCACCCTGGCCCTATCCTCCCTCCAACCCCGGCGCGCCACGTCACCCCTGGGCCTCACCCCAACCCCGGTTTCTACCCCGCCACACAGGCGCGCCCCTGCCTCCCGCCTGGTCAACCACCACCCTTTTGCACCTGTCCCCCCGTCCCCAACCCCTGCCCCACCACGAGCAAGCCCCGCACGCTCCTCTCCTCCACCACCCCGCGATATCCCTCTCTCTCTCCCCACGTTCCCCGCCGCCAGATTCCCTCTCCACCAACCGCCCTCTGATCCCCCGGTCGCCGTCGACCTCGGCCGCGTGACCCCACCGCCGGCGCACCCTCCCCGTCGCCGCTCGCCGCGTCCCTAGGCCCCTCTCCCCGAGGTCGCCAAGCTCCGCCACCATCGGCCCCTTCGCCGGCCGCCTCCACCCCCGCCTCTGACCGGCCCCGCCCGCCTCTGCACCGGCGCCGGCCTCCTCCTCCCGCGTCTGCCTCCCGCCGCCTCGGCCCTCTCCTTCCTCGGCTCCCCAACCTCCGGCCGGCCTCCTCCCGCATCTCCGCCGCCGCAGGCCCGTGCCACCTCGCCTTCCTGCATCGTCGGCGTCCTCCGCCAGCACTGCCCTCGCTCCTCATCCTCCGCCCGAGCCCTCCCTGTCCTCACCCATGTCTGCCACCGGCCTCCTTCCACCGGCCGTGCGCGCTCCTCGCCATGGGTGCTTAGCCTCCTCTCCGGCCGTCGTCTGCTCGCCGTGCGGCCCTCTTCCCCCGTGTCGCCCACTGCGAGCTCGCGCAGGTCACCTCGTCTGCCTCCTCCACTACTCCTAACGTCAATCCGCCGTTGCGCCTCTCCTCGCAGCCCCACAGAACCGTCACCGCCAGCGCTTCTGCCCGAGTCGTGGTCGTGTTCTTGGTTCGCTCGCAGGAAAACCCCTCCACCTCTTGGAGCCGGCCGATGTCACCAGACCTCACGCGCATGCATGGTCCTGATGTTCCAATTGTTTGGTATCTGGCCTCTTTGCACATTTTTGAGCATGCTAGTAAACACTAGATCTATCTTTGTTGTTGCTCAACCTCTAGTACCGACGCCAAGTTTGGCCTTGTTTGTGCGGGCATGGACCCACACCCTAGTGCCGTCGAGACCAAGGCGCCGACAGGATCTACGGTGCCGTTCAAGATACCAAGGCCGACACGGGATGAGAACCAAAGTTCCACACAAGACCGTTCCCTTGAGTCGGAACCCTGTCGACTCTCGGAACCCCGAGTCGCCATCACGGGCATGTGGCGCCACACCCCAAGATCTCCAATAAGGAACACCAAGTCCTTCTTCCCGGGACGCCAAGATCTATTCCGTTGTCCGAGAACTTTCCTGCCGAGATCGATCCCTGTCGAACCCCTGATCCAATATCTGCCGAACCCAATGTGTGACCCCTTTTCCGAGCCCCTATTTTATAAATTTCCAACTATATAAATTGTTGCATATTTAATTGTTCATGCATGCATACTTGTGTGTGGTTTGGGGGCATTATGCCAATTCACCTAAGTTAAATATGGAGACCATATGCGGACATTTCTAGTCTTATATTGGTCCCATTTAAATTTGTGTAGCAAACCGATGCCATGTTTCGCCCTGTTAAGACAACATTTAATTTGCGGGGTAGATAAATAACTTGAACCGTTTAATTAAATGTCGGGACCCCGGTTCCGCTTAATATTGCCTAATTGCATCGCATCTTTGCCATGTCATGCATCATACATGCATCATGCCCGATTTTCTACCGTAGTATTAAATAGTCCATCCGATGTTTCTTCTAGTGTTTTGGTTCTTCGCGGACTAGGCCGATGAGTTGATGCTAGTGTCGACCCGATCTTCGGTTGAACCTTCAGCAATGTTTTTCAGGCGAGCACCTCCCCCCTTTATACATATCTTACTTTTATAGTATTTATTTCCCCCCGTTGTTCTATTGCTATCTGTGTTACGATGCTCTAGTTTTCGTACCCGTGGTATCCCTTGCAGCCTTATATTTCCTTGGACACATCCTATTACCTGTTGATTGGTAGATAGCTGGACTTGCGCGTCGTAGTCGCTTGCTCGAGTGCTGTTGCGTGTCGTCGAGTACCACAGTTGTTGGAGTCTTGCCGCATGTTTAATGTTGGAGATGATCATAACTTTAATTATTGTTTAATAACTAAAATTGAAGTAGGTAAATGCAGAGGCACAGGTGGGCAATAGATGTTATTTGGTTTTTAACCGTCCACTTGTGTCCCGTAGGACCCCGAGTACTTGATACCTGTTCCTTGAATATTCGCGCTATCCACATCCGGGAGGATTATGGGACCCCCAGCGAGCTTGATTCATTCTTATTTCTTGGGGCCACAAACTAGTTTGAGGTTTTATTTACTATCCTGTACTTATGCCATGCTTTGCTTAATTTAAATTGTGCGATGTCTTTGCACTTTACTGTTTAGGATGGCGGAGTGTTTTCGTGATGTCGACAAGCCCAGTCACATTTTGGGTTCCCGATCGTTCTGACCATTACAAACCTTGAGTCCGTCTCGAGCCGGCCAGTTTCGTTGGGTAGCTTAATGGGGTGGCCTGAAATATTTCTGAATCTTGTGATTGCTTTGTCGTGAATGCCTCGTTGGGTTTTGATTTGGTTTTTCCGAGGTTGATCGAGTGTGTGTTGCTATTTGTGCACCCCTGCAGGGTAAAACTTTCTGAAAGCCGTGTCCGCGGTTATGGATGACTTGGAGCACAGTATCTCGATCATAGACAACTATAACTGAAGTAGTGCTATAAATTTGACTTGATAATGACTAGTAATCAGCTTCACTATAATGGAATGGCTAAATAAAATTGCCAACAATTGCTTGTTTGGGTTGTCGCTTGCTACCATTGTATCTCACTTGTAAGTATTGCAACTATAACGGAATGGCTAAATAAAAGTACCAACAACTGCTGGGTTTTGGGATATCTCATGCTAATTGTATCTGACTAGTAAGTGTTGCAACTACAACGGAATGGTTAACTAAAATTGCCCGCTGCTTATTATATCAGGATGATTATCTATACCTGACTAGTAATTGCTGCAACGATAACTGAATAAATAAAACTGCCAACTGTGTGAGTTCCTCGGTTGACTTCCTCGTTTGGTCTCGAGGGGAAATACCAGGATGGGTATGTTTGATGGTAGTATCAGGTTGGATCCGGATAGGTCTTTCTTATCCCTCTCTGGTAGCCAGGTTATATCGAGTCTCTATAGGTTGTTTAGTGCATCTTGCGCTGCCGCTTCATTCCACCATACCTATGTGGCGAGGACCGCCGATTCTAGCCTCGCCTGTCTTGGCCTCGATCTTGGCGCTCTCTCTTTTCCTTTGCCCTTCGTCGGCACCCTTTTGTTTAAGCAGGTTTTGAGATCGGCGTCGTTAGCGGGGTTACCCTTCGGCTTGGCACAGGCAGGGTTATGGACACCATTGGTTATTCTTGGGCTCTTAGCCCCATTTGCATCTTGTCCGTAGCTGGGCCTATCGTTTTCAAGGTGATTTGGGATCTTTGTATATTATATCTGTATTCTTGACTCTTGGAGTCCTTGTTGTATATATATGTTTTGTGGGTTCCATCGAGGACTATTGTGTCTTGATATTACCGTTTTCCACCATGCGCAAGTGCTCGGTGGGCACCTTTGAATCGTTTCTATGCGGGTTTGGCGGGAAGCTGAAACTTGCATAGGGCGATTCTGAGGTGTTACAGTGGTATCGAGCTCAGCGATTCTGATACCCACAAGTCCAGCCATAGGATAACCTAGCTAACGGCAGTAGAGTGTCAAAACTATTTTTGCAAAATCGGTTGGATAGTTACGATTAGGTCTGATTTTACTCCTTACCCTCTCGCTCTCCTCTCACCTCTGCGTGTTTTGAATCCGCTCTCTTCTCTCTTCGAGTCCAGGGTTTCTCGTGGTTGGGTTCCATCGTACCTTCAGGATTTCGCTTCCTCCTTTGGTAATGGTGTTGCTACATCTGGTCTTCATGCTATCCGAGGAATCCTTCGTCTGGGGGACTTCTCTTCGTTCCTTCTCGTGCCTTCCGGTGTTTGCCAACACGACGACATCATCTATGCCAGATCCGATGCAGAGTCTTCATCACTCCTTTGTTTCCGAACCTCGCTTGTCGAGATCTACAATCTGAATTCTGAGAGTTGGTTGCATAATTTCCTATTCATGAGCAGAGTAATGCTTTGGCTGCGCGATGGACTGATCACCATCCGACTACTCTTATCATTCGCTCTTGCACATTGAATGGTGAATCATGGCAGTTATACTCCTCCCGCGAAAGTTAGAGGTGGCTTTACCCTTTTGAGACCTTTACCTTCATCTTTGTTTCTCCGGAGTGTTCTCTCGACGAATGGGGAACAATCCTTTGTTGGTGGTGTCGCTGATTTCAAGATGGAGATAGAACCATTGTTAGTGGTGTCGCGAGGATCTACACGAAGCGAGAAGACGCAGATCGCCGACCTTCCTTTCGGTACCATGAGGCGGATCTCGAGGGCGAGATCCATTGTTAGTGGTGTCGGTGTGGCATCCCGCAAACCACTACTAGAAAATCGCGTTGTTTTTGTGCATTGCATCATCATGACCGCATGCTCATGTCATCATGCCACATTGCATTTGAGCATCGTCATCATCATGCATGGTTTTGTCTAAACTATTTTAAACGCCTAGTTTTGTTTTCTAAATATTCCGTCTTTATTCAAATTAAAACCGGGTCTCCGAATATTTTGTTTAAATCTACCAACGGATTTCAAGCCCGTTTTAATTAATAAAATATTTATTTTATTTTTTAGCAAACCGGCCGATCCGACCAGTCGGCCACCCCTAGTACAAAATCCAAGTCTAATTCCTAATCTTACCCCAACCTAATCTACCCCTCCACCTCACCCCAGCCTATCACGGTCGCCACCTCACCCTGGCCCTATCCTCCCTCCAACCCCGGCGCGCCATGTCACCCCTGGGCCTCACCACCCCCAGTTTCACCCCGCCGCCACACAGGCGCGCGCCCACTGCCTCCCGCTGGTCAACCACCACCCTTTTGCACCGGTCCCACCGTCCCCAACCCTGGCCCCACCACGAGCAAGCCCCGCACGCTCCTCTCCTCCACCACCCCGCGATATCCCTCTCTCTCTCCCCACGTTCCCCGCCGCCAGATTCCCTCTCCACCAACCGCCCTCTGCTCCCCCGGTCGCCGTCGACCTCGGCCGCGTGACCCCGCCGGCGCAACCTCCCCGTCGCCGCTCGCCGCGTCCCTAGGCCCCTCCCCCCGAGGTCGCCAAGCTCCGCCATCGGCCCCTTCGCGCCGCCTCACCCCGCCTCGGCCCCGCCCGCCTCTGCCAGGCGCCGCCTCCTCTCCAGCGTCGCCTCCCGCCTCGGCCCTCTCCTTCTCGGCTCACCAACCTCCGGGCCTCCTCCTCGCATCTCCGCCAGTGCCAAGCACCTCGCCTTCTGCATCATCGGCGTCCTCCAAGATGCCCTCGCTCCTCATCCTCCGCCCGAGCCCTCCCTGTCCTCACCCATGTCTGCCACCGGCCTCCTTCCATCGGCCGCGCGCGCTCATCGCCATGGGTGCTTAGCCTCCTCTCCGGCCGTCGTCTTCTCGCCGTGCGGCCCTCTTCCCCCGTGTCGCCCACTGCGAGCTCGCGCAGGTCACCTCGTCTGCCTCCTCCACTACTCCTAACGTCAATCCGCCGTTGCGCCTCTCCTCGCAGCCCCACAGGCCACCGCTACCGCTTCGAAGTCGTGGTCGTGTTCTTGGTTCGCTCGCAGGAAAACCCCTCCACCTCTTGGAGCCGGCCGATGTCACCAGACCTCACGCGCATGCATGGTCCTGATGTTCCAATTGTTTGGTATCTGGCCTCTTTGCACATTTTTGAGCATGCTAGTAAACACTAGATCTATCTTTGTTGTTGCTCAACCTCTAGTACCGACGCCAAGTTTGGCCTTGTTTGTGCGGGCATGGACCCACACCCTAGTGCCGTCGAGATCAAGGCGATAGGATCTACGTGCCGTTCAAGATACCAAGGCCGACACGGGATGAGAACCAAAGTTCCACAAGACCGTTCCCGTTGAGCCGGAACCCCGTCGACTCTCGGAACCCCGAGTCACCATCACGGGCATGTGGCGCCACACCCCAAGATCTCCAATAAGGAACACCAAGTACTTCTTCCCGGGACGCCAAGATCTATTCCGTTGTCCGAGAACTTTCCCGCCGAGATCGATCCCCGTCGAACCCCTGATCCAAGATCTGCCGAACCCAATGTGTGACCCCTTTTCCGAGCCCCTATTTTATAAATTGCCAACTATATAAATTGTTGCATATTTAATTGTTCATGCATGCATACTTGTCTGTGGTTTGGGGGCATTATGCCAATTCACCGAAGTTAAATATGGAGACCATATGCGGACATTTCTAGTCTTATATTGGTCCCATTTAAATTTGTGTAGCAAACCGATGCCATGTTTCGCCCTGTTAAGACAACATTTAATTTGCGGGGTAGATAAATAACTTGAACCGTTTAATTAAATGTCGGGACCCCGGTTCCGCTTAATATTGCCTAATTGCATCGCATCTTTGCCATGTCATGCATCATACATGCATCATGCCCGATTTTCTACCGTAGTATTAAATAGTCCATCTGGTGTTTCTTCTAGTGTTTTGGTTCTTCGCAGACTAGGCCGATGAGTTGATGCTAGTGTCGACCCGATCTTCGGTTGAACCTTCAGCAATGTTTTTCAGGCGAGCACCTCCACTAGTAGAAAACGTGCTATCCGTTCGCGACCCCTCGGAGCATTAGTCCCGGTTGCGCCAAAGCCGGACTAATCTTGCACGCGTCGGTTGGGAGCGCGGGGCCAGGGCATGGGTCCCGGTTGGTAAGGGGCATGCGTCCGGTTGGAGCCACCAACCGACTAAAGGACTGGCCACAGCCACGTGGCTGAACGCACCTTTAGTCCCGGTTGTGGCTTCAACCGACTAAAACCTGCCCTATAAATGCAACGCCCAACCCCTCTGCCTCCACTGTTTTTCAATGGTGTAAGGTGTGAGGGTGTGCTAGTTTTTTTCATGCATGCATTGAAGGTGTTTGTTGAAATGTTTGAGTGAAAAATCCGTTGAATTTCTCATAGAACAAAAATATAGAAGGTGTTCGAGACGCACTTGAGCTTTCTCCTCTTTATTTCCCTCGATCGAGGTTAGCAATCTTATCTTTTCTAGGTCATTGATACAATTCATGTGTCGGTGTGAATTGGTTATTTCACTATTTATGATGTCCTGTTTTTGATAAACTTACTTATATGATGCGATGAGCGGTCGGGAATGGATGTACGGTGACGGTAGGTGGCAGTATATCAAAGGCGTGGATAAATTTATCGATGTGGCTACGCAAACAAAGAGAATGGATTTATCGTTGTCCATGTGTTCAATGTCGGAACAACAAGGAGTACTCTTCCTCGAAAATCATTAGCCACGATTATGAAAGGTTTCATGCCCAACTATAATTCTTTGGACCAAGCACGGGGAAAGAGGGGTTATGATGGAAGATGGTGAAGAAGAAGATGATGATAACAACTATCATCATATGTTTCCTGAATCTGATGATACCGCAATGGAAGACAATGGCGAGGAAAAAGGTGAAGAACGGGCATCGGATGAGCCGGTGATGAACTTGGTAGGGTCATTTCGATGCAAAGCGTGAAATGAAAATGAGAAGTTGAAGTTAGAGGAATGTTAGAAGATCACAAGAAATTGTTGTACCCAAATTGTGAAGATGGCAGCACAAAGCTCGGTACCACACTGGAATTGTTGCGATGGAAGGCGAGTGTGGTCTAACGACTCCTCATTTGAAAAGATGCTGAAAATAATGAAGCCAAGTTTCCAAAACATAACGAACTTCCCGATAGTACCTCTGAAGCAGAAGACTCTCTGTCCTCGGGATTAGATGTGCAAAAGATACATGCATGCATTAATGATCGCATCCTCTACATGATAAGGAGTATGAGAATTTAGATAAATGCCGGTATGCAAGCGTTGCGGTATAAGATCGACGAGATGACCCCAGTGATGTTGAGGGAGAGCCCCTCCGGAAGAGGGTTCCTGCTAAGGTTATGTGGTATGCTCCTATAATACCAAGGTTGAAACGCATGTTCAGAAACAAAGAGCATGCCAGGTTGTTGCGATGGCACAAAGAAGACCGTAAGAAAGACGGGGAGTTGAGACACCCTGCTGATGGGTCACAGTGGAGAAAAATCGAGAGAGACTTCCCAGACTTTGCAGGTGATGCAAGGAACTTATGCTTTGGTCTAAGTACGGATGGCATGAATCCTTTTGGGGAGCAGAGCTACAGTCACAGCACCTGGCCCGTGACTCTATGTATCTACAACCTGCCTCCTTGGTATATTGATCATGTTTCGAAAAAACCTTCACAAAATGACCTATCATGTTCGAGGTTTCATGGCTTTCGGTCCAAATGACCGATGTTATGTGCTGAATCACGGCATAGTTTGTGATGTTGTGCCCATATTATGCATGTGTGTGGACATTGGTATGGAGAACAATGTTGCAGGAGGAAGTTTTCCTTTTTATGCATCGGAAAAGCCCTTTTCCATTTCCGAGCGCAAAAAAAGCGTCGCTTTTGTGAAGTAACCACCAAAATGCCGTTTCACAATGCTACCGTCATTTTCCTAAAATACTAGACCACCTTACATGGACTATCTCCCAACCGGTACATCTCAAACCTTTTCGTCCATCCCGTAAAAAGGACAAATGTCTGAGAATCGGTAGGAAGTGGGTCCGGTTTGTACTACAGTACATGATCTATCGCCTGTGATTTTTGAAAAATCATTTTAGAATCGCAATATGTGGTTTCTTCAAAGATCCAATGCAAGTTCTAACGATGCCCGTCCCTATCTTCATGCACACCACCGGTTCGACCATAGTTAGAAATTGGATAATTCAAAGCGGGCATAATAAATTCAAAAAATCCGAACAATGAAAATCCTTCGTGGTGTCATATTATGTTACATAGTTGAAAGGAAAAATACCGGACTTGGTATATTGATCATGTTTGAAAAACCTTCACAAAATGACCTATCATGTTCGAGGTTTCATGGCTTTCGGTCCAAATGACCGATGTTATGTGCTGAATCACGGCATAGTTTGTGATGTTGTGCCCATATTATGCATGTGTGTGGACATTGGTATGGAGAACAATGTTGCAGGAGGAAGTTTTCCTTTTTGTCGCACGGAAAAGCCCTTTTCCATTTTCCGAGCGCAAAAAAGCAGCTTTTGTGAAGTAACCACCAAAATGCCGTTTCACAATGCTACCGTCCCATTTTCCTGAAATACTAGACCACCTTACATGGACTATCTCCCAACCGGTACATCTCAAACCGTTTCGTCCATCCCTGGTAAAAAGGACAAATGTCTGGAAGTGGGTCCAGTTTGTACTACAGGTACATGATCTATCGCCCGTGATTTTTTGAAAAAATCATTTTAGACTCGCAATATGTGGTTTCTTCAGAGATCCAATGCAAGTTCTAACGATGCCCGTCCCTTATCTTCATGCACACCGGTTCGACCATAGTTAGAAATTCAGATAATTCAAAACAAACAGGCATAATAAATTCAAAAAATCCGAACAATGAAAATCCTTGGTGGTGTCATATTATGTTACATAGTTGAAAGGAAAATACCAGACTTGGTATATTGATCATGTTTGAAAAACCTTCACAAAATGACCTATCATGTTCGAGGTTTCATGGCTTTCGGTCCAAATGACCGATGTTATGTCTGAATCACGGCATAGTTTGTGATGTTGTGCCCATATTATGCATGTGTGTGGACATTGGTATGGAGAACAATGTTGCAGGAGGAAGTTTTCCTTTTGTCGCATCGGAAAAGCCCTTTTCCATTTTCCGAAAGCGCAAAAAAAGGTCGCTTTGTGAAGTAACCACCAAAATGCCGTTTCACAATGCTACCGTCCCATTTTCCTAAAATACTAGACCACCTTACATGGACTATCTCCCAACAGTACATCTCAAACCTTTTCGTCCATCCGGTAAAAGGACAAATGTCTGCCGAATCGGCGAGTGGGTCCGGTTTGTACTACAGTACATGATCTATCGCCGTGATTTTTGAAAAATCATTTTAGACTCGCAATATGTGGTTTCTTCAAAGATCCAATGAAAGTTATAACGATTCCCGTCCCCCATATTCCTGCACACAGGTTCGCCCATAGTTAGAAATTCAGATAATTCAAAACGGGCATAATCAATTCAAAAAAAATTCGAACAATGAAAATCCTTCGCGTGGTGTCATATTATGTTACATAGTTGAAAGGAAAAAATACGGACTTGGTATATTGATCATGTTTCAAAAACCTTCACAAAATGACCTATCATGTTCGAGGTTTCATGGCTTTCGGTCCAAATGACCGATGTTATGTCTTGAATCACGGCATAGTTTGTGATGTTGTGCCCATATTATGCATGTGTGTGGACATTGGTATGGAGAACAATGTTGCGGAGGAAGTTTTCCTTTTTGCATCGGAAAAGCCCTTTTCCATTTTCGAGCCAAAAAAGCGGGTCGTTTTGAAGTAACCACCAAAATGCCGTTTCACAATGCTACCGTCCCATTTTCCTAAAATACTAGACCACCTTACATGGACTATCTCCCAACGGTACATCTCAAACCTTTTCGTCCATCCCGGGTAAAAGGACAAATGTCTGCCGAATCGGCGAGTGGAGTCGGTTTGTACTACAGTACATGATCTATCGCCCGTGATTTTTGAAAAATCATTTTAGACTACAATATGTGGTTTCTTCAAAGATCCAATGCAAGTTCTAACGATGCGTCCCTATCTTCATGCACACGGTTCGACCATAGTTAGAAATTCGGATAATTCAAACGGGCATAATAAATTCAAAAAAATCCGAACAATGAAAATCCTTGGCGTGGTGTCATATTATGTTACATAGTTGAAAGGAAAAATACCAGACTTGGTATATTGATCATGTTTCAAAAACCTTCACAAAATGACCTATCATGTTCGAGGTTTCATGGCTTTCGTCCAAATGACCGATGTTATGTCTTGAATCACGGCATAGTTTGTGATGTTGTGCCCATATTATGCATGTGTGTGGACATTGGTATGGATAACAATGTTGCAGGAGGAAGTTTTCCTTTTTCGCCATGGAAAAGCCCTTTTCCATTTTCCGGCGCAAAAACGGTCGTTTTGAAGTAACCACCAAAATGCCGTTTCACAATGCTACCGTCCCATTTTCCTAAAATACTAGACCACCTTACATGGACTATCTCCCAACGGTACATCTCAAACCTTTTCGTCCATCCGGGTAAAAGGACAAATGTCTGCCGAATCGGCGGAAGTGTCGGTTTGTACTACAGTACATGATCTATCGCCGTGATTTTTTGAAAAATCATTTTAGACTCGCAATATGTGGTTTCTTGAGAGATCCAATGCAAGTTCTAACGATGCGTCCCTATCTTCATGCACACGGTTCGACCATAGTTAGAAATTCGGATAATTCAAAGCGGGCATAATAAATTTAAAAATTCGAACAATGAAAATCCTTCGTGGTGTCATATTATGTTACATAGTTGAAAGGAAAAATACAGACTTGGTATATTGATCATGTTTCAAAAACCTTCACAAAATGACCTATCATGTTCGAGGTTTCATGGCTTTGGTCCAAATGACCGATGTTATGTCTTGAATCACGGCATAGTTTGTGATGTTGTGCCCATATTATGCATGTGTGTGGACATTGGTATGGAGAACAATGTTGCGGAGGAAGTTTTCCTTTTTGTCGCGGAAAAGCCCTTTTCCATTTTCCGAGCGCAAAAAGCGGGTCGTTTGTGAAGTAACCACCAAAATGCCGTTTCACAATGCTACCGTCCCATTTTCCTAAAATACTAGACCACCTTACATGGACTATCTCCCAACGGTACATCTCAAACCTTTTCGTCCATCCGGGTAAAAGGACAAATGTCTGTAGAATCGGCGGGAAGTGGGTCGGTTTGTACTACAGTACATGATCTATCGCCCGTGATTTTTGAAAAATCATTTTTAGACTCGCAATATGTGGTTTCTTCAAAGATCCAATGCAAGTTCTAACGATGCCGTCCCTATCTTCATGCACACGGTTCGACCATAGTTAGAAATTCAGATAATTCAAAGCGGGCATAATAAATTCAAAAAATCCGAACAATGAAAATCCTTGGCGTGGTGTCATATTATGTTACATAGTTGAAAGGAAAAATACCGGACTTGGTATATTGATCATGTTTGAAAAAACCTTCACAAAATGACCTATCATGTTCGAGGTTTCATGGCTTTCGGTCCAAATGACCGATGTTATGTCTTTGAATCACGGCATAGTTTGTGATGTTGTGCCCATATTATGCATGTGTGTGGACATTGGTATGGATAACAATGTTGCAGAGGAAGTTTTCCTTTTTATGCGGAAAAGCCCTTTTCCATTTTCGGCGCAAAAAAGCGTCGTTTGTGAAGTAACCACCAAAATGCCGTTTCACAATGCTACGTCCCATTTTCCTAAAATACTAGACCACCTTACATGGACTATCTCCCAACGGTACATCTCAAACCTTTTCGTCCATCCGGGTAAAAGGACAAATGTCTGCGAATCGGCGAAGTGGTCGGTTTGTACTACAGTACATGATCTATCGCCGTGATTTTTGAAAAATCATTTTTAGACTCGCAATATGTGGTTTCTTCAGAGATCCAATGCAAGTTCTAACGATGCCGTCCCCTATCTTCATGCACACGGTTCGACCATAGTTAGAAATTCGGATAATTCAAAACGGGCATAATAAATTCAAAAAAATCCGAACAATGAAAATCCTTGGCGTGGTGTCATATTATGTTACATAGTTGAAAGGAAAAATACGGACTTGGTATATTGATCATGTTTGAAAAACCTTCACAAAATGACCTATCATGTTCGAGGTTTCATGGCTTTCGGTCCAAATGACCGATGTTATGTCTTGAATCACGGCATAGTTTGTGATGTTGTGCCCATATTATGCATGTGTGTGGACATTGGTATGGAGAATAATGTTGTAGGAGGAAGTTTTCCTTTTTACATACGGAAAAGCCCTTTTCCATTTTCTCCGCAAAAAAGCAGGTCGTTTTAAAAATTAATATTCAAAAATAGAATATAAGTTAATTCATTTTAAAAGGTTACATTAATTATTTTTAAAAATAGAATATGTTTTTGAATTATTTATTCAAATCCATACACTTCTTATGTTTAAAGTTTTCTAAATTCCAAAATGATATTAAAAAATATAAGTTAATTCATTTTAATTGTAAATGGTTCATATTTTAAATGGTTACGTTAATTATTTTTAAAACAGAAAATGTTTTGAATTATTTATTTAAATCCAAACACTTTTTATGTTTAAAGTTTTCTAAATTCCAAATTGATATTAAAAAATATAAGTTAATTCATTTTAATTGTAAATGGTTCATATTTTAAATGGTTATATTAATTATTTTAAAACAGAAAATGTTTTTGAATTATTTATTCAAATCCAAACACTTTTTATGTTTAAAGTTTTTCTAAATTCCAAATTAATATTCAAAAATATAAGTTAATTCTTTTTAAAAGGTTACATTAATTATTTTTTAAAAATAGAATATGTTTTTGAATTATTTATTCAAATCAAACACTTCTTATGTTTAAAGTTTTCTAAATTCCAAATTGATATTAAAAAATATAAGTTAATTCATTTTAATTGTAAATGGTTCATATTTTAAATGGTTACATTAATTATTTTTCAAAACAGAAAATGGTTTCGAATTATTTATTCAAATCCAAACACTTTTTATGTTTAAAGTTTTTCTAAATTCCAAATTAATTATCATTTAAAAACATTACAAATTTAAACCCCAAAATAAAAAAAGGCGGAACAGAGAAAATAATCGAAAAATTTGAAAGCAGAATACGTCCGGTTGGAGCCACCAACCGACGGAAGAGTCCTAGCCGCCTTCTTCTTCACTGAAAATTGACTATAGGTCGGTTGGTGGCTCCAACCGACGATGTTTTAGTCCCGGTTGGAGCCACCAACCGACGTATCTCCTCCTTTATATAACTTCTCTTCTTCTTCTCTTCTCTTCTCGCTTCTACCTTCCAGTCGCCCGATCGCCTGACTTGACAGCCGCCGCCTTCCTCGACGACGCCTTGCGCTCCCGACGACCAGCCGCCTTCAGCCGCCGCTGCGTCTCTTCCTGACGATCAGCCATGCGCCTTCCCCAGCGCTGTCAGTACATCCTCTGCTCTCCTCCCCCTCCCTCTACTGCTGCTTGTGTGTGGCGGCGGCTGCTGCATGGTGGGCGGCGGCGGCTGCTGCATGGTGGGCTGGCATGGCGGCTGTGCATGGCGTGGGAGCTCTGAGGCGGTCTTGGCTGATGTGGGCACCACAGTGAGGCGGGGCCAAGCGGGAGGGCGAGGCAGTGAGGCGCCGTGAGGTCGTGAAGCGGCCAGGGGAAGCAAGGAGGCGCTGGAAAAATAGAGGCGGCGTGGCGGTTTTCTCGCTGGCCCACAAAAGTTCACAAATAGACCTAAATGAGATGTATCTGAGCTCGCCTTGACACATCAAGACTTACAAGGCCCCATCACCTGAAATTGTGCTAACAGGCCTTAATTTCACAATCTGTGCATATTGGAACGAATCTACTCAAAGGTGGATTTTTACAATTTCACGCAATACCGGTAGTTTTGCGTATTTCACACTGAAATGTGGGGCGGCTGCATGGTCGAGGAATAAAACGACAGAGACGCTGACGCTCGCCCAAACGACAAACACTACGGATGCGGAAAAAAATCATATTTAGCGCGTTAGCGGTTTCCGTCGGGGGCCCATTGCCATCCCTAATCGCATCCTTATCGGACTATCCTCGTTTGCTATAGGAGTATCACATTTACTCAATGATAGATTTATACTCCCTCATGTCGGGTTTGTAAGGCTCGGGAAAAGGAGATGTCGGTGTGGCAGTTCCGCAGACATGGAGGCGTGCATGGACGCGTGGGGTGTATTGTGGCAAGAGAGAGGCGAAGCCTGCTTGCTCGGGAAGGTGAGGAGAGGGGTGGAGGCGGCGCGATGGGAGTTCCCTGTTTGCTCACGCTGCGTGAGACATGGGCGAAGGGTCATGGTCAAAACCATTGTGTTCGACGTAGGAAAGCTCGGTCTGGCTCCCTCTGCTGCTGCTGGTGGGCGCGGCGGCTTCGAACGGGTGGTGCACCGTCGCCGGCGTCGTTTCCTCCACCGCCGCGTCCTCCTTGTCCACAGCCACGGCAAGCGCCCTCCTTGACAAGGCGGTAGGTGGCTCGCCCCACCTCTGTTTCCCTTGACAAGCGGCGAGGTGGCGAGGTGGATCCCTTTGATTGTTTCCTTTTCTTTCCGGTGATTTGGTTCTTCTCGGTAGAATACGATATCGAGATCGAGATCGAAGACCGAGATCAAGACCATAGATAGATCTAATTAAATGAAAAGTTTAATTAGAACACCCTAGTAACCCTAACAGGTGATTCCGGAGTTCCTTGATTTAGGGTTTGCGCCCCTCGGAACCCCGTTTAACTTGTCGAGCATGCTTTAGGGTTACATTCCAATGCACATTAACTTGTCGTATCATCATCATTGCTTGAGCATTGCATCGATGCCATGTGTTGATTGTTTCCCTTTCTTTCCGGTGATTTGGTTCTTCTCGGTAGAATACGATATCGAGATCGTGATCGAAGACCGAGATCAAGACCATAGATAGATCGAAGACCTTTTGTAGCCTTATACTCATGTTCCCCTCTCATAGCCTTAGGGTTTAGGGTTTCTCTTCATTTTTATTATTGTGTATGTATATATTAGGGTTTCACCTTGATCGAAAATATTAGATTAGCTTTGACTTATTCGTAACTTTCTCCTTTAGCCGCTTTGACTTATTCGTTTTCCACCTATGCAGAAAATATGGACCCACACGTCGAGACGAAGAAAAGGAAGAGTTGATCCAAGGTGTGATCCGTGGGAAGATAATTTAGGCGTATCAACGTTTACGAACAACTCGGTGAGGGTGATCCTCTTTTACCGAGTAGACAACTTGTTTGAGGTTGAAGGTGTTGCCTTCCGAGAGAAAGCGATGCCTTGTGTAATCGAGAAGACGCTCGGCAAGGTGCATGTAATATAAATCAATTCATTAATTAATCATCTGCTATCTATATAGAAATAATGTGGCGATCTTTCTTCTTTTAGCCCTCGAATCGAAGGAATCTATCGAAAAGCGGACGAGGCCCAACCAAAAGTTGGAAGACCATGAGAGGTTCAGATCGAAGATGTCAGGCAGCAGGGCAGACCGACACCTCGAAGTTGTCGCAACCAAATTTGTGGCACAATGCGAGTAATCGTTAGGGACTTAATCCCGATCACCATTAGAAATTGGAATAGGCCTGCTAATGCGGATGAAGAGGAACATGTTTATTTGTCCCTAACCACGCCAAAGATTTCTTGTGGAAGAGGCTCATGGTTAATTTCAAACTACGAAGATAGAGCTGGATCCAAATGCGGAGGATCCGATTGAGGACGCCTTACAACATGGGAGAGCCATGGAGGCTAAGGTCGTGGAGTGGGCTTTGAAGAAGATGGGCCCAATGTTTCACCAACTGGAAGAAAAGATTGCACCTTGACTATGTCGTGAAAAGAAGACTCGATTTCAAGAATATTCGGTTTGAGAAGATAAAACCATTCGGGATGAGTTTGTGGAATACAAGAAATCGAAAAAGCTAAGAAAATGTCTCAAACGAATAATTTGAATGTCGCTAACAAGAAGTATCACCATACTATGGGGCAAGGTGGCTACTGGTGGCATTCCTAAGTGGGAGAAACTTGAGCAGAACTGCGTGATAAAAATATCACCCGAGATGCGATTGGGTAGAACGTGCAAGGAATTGGTTTTACGGGCATGGGGCACGTTGGACTCGGAAGGAGGTGTATATATACCATACGACATAAAGAAGACCCCTTGCCAATCGAGAGGATGAGAAAAGTAAAGGCATTAAAGATGGGGACTTCATTCCGATAGAGAATGATGAGCTCACACTCGCCCTTGGAAATAAGGAACATGATGGACGAACACGAGGCACAATAGGCTCCCAATCATGGAGGACTGGGTTTCAAGAGAGGAAGAAATATCGATAGAAGCGTCGGAGGAGTAAGGCAGGCGGTTGAAGCGAAAGTCGGAAAAGCGAATGCGTTTAATTGAAGAACGATTAAAGCAACAACAAGATGAAATTAACTCACTTAAAGAGCAAAAGTACTACGCGCCCCATCTCAAGAAGACTGCGCATTCGATGCTACCGCCTATCGAATAATCGAAAGCGATGTGGCTTCCACCGAGGTCGGGTGATGACAATGGCGATGCCGATGATGCACCGACGATGGCTCCTCTTGGCTACCCAAAGGATGATATCACGTAGATGACACTGCTGCGAGCTACATGTCAAAGTTGTGAACATATCAATGAAGGTGGCGGTCGGCTATGCCTTACCAATTGGACCCACACCAACTTACCATAGTCGTCCGTTCCAGAGGGCTACGCTGTTGTCGGCGTGGATGAAATCATGCCCACCTTTGAGGTTTTGGATCTTCACTACCTTTGGTGAAGGGATGTGATCGTTGGGTGGCCAAAAACGTCACCATTCTATGGCGAAGGATTGTATCGTGCTTCAAATCACACGCCAAGGCCATCTTCGCCGCCTCACCCTTCTCCAATTAGGTCGTTGCCGCGGCCGTCTTCGTCGCCTCACCCTCCGTCGCCTCACCAATCTCCGGTGCAGCCATCGCGCGGAGCCATCGGCGCCTCGGGATAAAAGCGTAAGCGTCTCCGCTCTTGTCGCGTCAGCGATCGCCGAACGTAAACAAGAGCCTCTTCCAAAAGTACCAACGGTTCCTCCCAAGAGAGCTTATGGTATCTTGAAGAGGAGATCATGCTCGGGTTGATGCGGAAGCAGCGTTTTTTCCTAAGTCGAGGCGGCGAAGAGCCGAGTTCCCCGGCACCAAAGAAAAAAGCCAAAGTGTTGAAAATGCTAAAGACTCTTCATCAACCCGAGCCAAAGCTGTCATCGACTATGAGCGTTCTATTCTCAAGTCACATGCGGCACAAAAGCCTCAAGAGCGATCTTGATGCAAGAAATCTATTGCCCAAATCGGAGAACAAGCAAAACAGACTTGCGCCCCTCTCAAGGTGATTTCCCAAACCAATGTGGGGCCGAGCAAATATGGGGCCGAAGTGCGGTATGATCCAGAGGTGCTTGCACAATACGGAGAAGCTGCCGCTGCTCAAGGTATGAGTATTGCCCAAGATTTATCCGATTAGAGTTCTTCCCGTGAGTGAAGTAGCATACAAATACCAAGACGGCAAACCTCTCGTCAAACGAGGAGGTAAATAATCTTTCAACAAAAATGCGAAGATTGCATAATCGGTACATGCACGCCACAAGGGCCGGGCTAAGCGGATAGTCCGAGGGTTACAAAAAGCATCATGGGAAAGAAAGTGATGACATGATATCCATTGAATTTGATGAGCTATTTCAATTATTCAATCAAGACGCCTTGGACAAATCGCTCATCGATTGCCTATTGTCCGTAAGTACTAATTCTGTAATTAACTTAGTCTCCAGCTATCTCACTTTGTTTATTGCATGTATATAATCATCTTGTAATATGCGTAATAAAGATTCTCGAATGCGGAGAGGACAAATCTATGATATTGGCTTCATTGACCCATATTGGGTTCATGAAGCTAATCTCAAAATAAGCCCCGAGGATACGGAGGATAATATAGTACCGCGTTAAGGTTTCAAGAAACCAAAGGAAATACTTTTTCCTTACAACTTCGAGTGAGTGTTATTGTCTTGTATACACTTTCTATTTCGCTAACTCGATGTTAAGTATATAATTGATTAGTTATGCATTCGCAGCTTCCACTATATTCGTTAATCATTCAACTTGACAAAGGCGTGTACTAGTCATGGACTCGAAACATAAACCCCTTGAGACGTGGAAGGACATGCAGATACTTCTCCGGTGTAATTCTAATCATTACGACACTATATCGGCAATGTTCGTGAATTTTATGATATCAAGTACTTAAGAACTTATTTTATTCGTTTTCTCGCAAGCGCTTGGAAGCGGTTCACCAACAAGGCTAGGGGTGTTTGGAAAGAGGAGCTTACATTTCAACCACTAAATGTAAGCACCACTAGCTATATCCAGCATATCTTTGATTCTAGTTTTGATACTGATTATTATCATGCTTGATTATTATTTTGATTGAACTATGTTCTTGTGAAGTGCGACACGAGGACGGTAACAATATCTGTGGATACTATGTTTGCGAGTTCATCCGGACGTGCGATGAGAAGGGCAGAAATTTAGAGCAACTCCACGTATGTAAACAATTTCTATAGTTTTATTTTCAAACAAATTGTGTTTAGTTTCATTCATATAGACCGACTCCTTTTTTAAATTAGATCGAGCGTCTACGGGCGGTCTTACGCCAAAGGATCGCGTCTGAGCAATTCGGGAGGAATTGGCGGGATTCTTGGATGCGAAGTCCTAGACCCGAAAGGGAGTACTATTCTGTGTATAGACAATAGGGATTGTAAAAATAGCAACTCGATCCGTGTATAGACAAGGGAATACTTTTGTATGTAGTCCATGAACTCGATCCGTGTATTGAATGTAATATTGTCATGATGATCTTGTGTAATATAAGGTTCCTTCATTGATAAGTGCAAAACACTAAATAAACAATAAAACAACCTAAATGAATTCTCTGCGCGGCACAAAAGTGGCGAAAATGCTGCCGGCAACAAAATGTGCAAAATGAATTCTACGCATGGCGGAAATGCCAAATCTGCATGGCGAAGGTTATTAGTCCGGTTCGTATTACGAACCGACTAAAGCCCTCCTCGCTCGCATGCAGTACCACGTGTATGATCTTTTGTCCCGGTTGGTGGGGCAACCGGGACTAAAGGTTCGGGCTTTAGTCCCGATTGCCCCGTCCCGGTTGGGCAACCGGGACTAATGCCCCTTACCAACCGGGACGCATGGGGTTGTTTCCACCAGTGCTCCCCCCTTTCTACCTATCTTACTTTTATAGTATTTATTTCCCCATGTTGTTCTATTGCTATCTGTGTTACGATGCTCTAGTTTTCGTACCCGTGGTATCCCTTGCAGCCTTATATTGCCTTGGAAACATCCTATTACCTGTTGATTGGTAGATAGCTGGACTTGCGCGTCGTAGTCGCTTGCTCGAGTGCTGTTGCGTGTCGTCGAGTACCACAGTTGTTGGAGTCTTGCCGCATGTTTAATGTTGGAGATGATCATAACTTTAATTATTGTTTAATAACTAAAATTGAAGTAGGTAAATGCAGAGGCAATTGGGCAATAGATGTTATTTGGTTTTAACCGTCCACTTGTCCGTGGGACCCCGAGTACTTGATACTGTTCCTTGAATATTCGCGCTATCCACATCGGAGGATTATGGGACCCGAGCGAGCTTGATTCATTCTTATTTCTTGGGGCCACAAACTAGTTTGAGGTTTTATTTACTATCATGTACTTATGCCATGCTTTCTTGCTTAATTTAAATTGTGCGATGTCTTTGTCTTTATTTAGGATGGCGGAGTGTTTTCCATGATCGACAAGCCCATCACATTTTGGGTTCCCGATCGTTCTGACCATTGGCAAACCTTGAGTCCGTCTCGGAGCCGGCCAGTTTCGTTGCGGGTAGCTTAATGGGGTGGCCCCCTGAAATATTTCTGAATCTTGTGATTGCTTTGTCGTGAATGCCTCATTGGGTTTTGATTTGGTTTTTCCGAGGTTGATCGAGTGTGTGTTGCTATTTGTGCACCTGAGGTAAAACTTCAAAGCCGTGTCATGGTTATGGACGACTTGGAGCACAGTATCTCGATCATAGACAACTATAACTGAAGTAGTGCTATAAATTTGACTTGATAATGACTAGTAATCAGCTTCACTATAATGGAATGGCTAAATAAAATTGCCAACAATTGCTTGTTTGGGTTGTCGCTTGCTACCATTGTATCTGACTAGTAAGTATTGCAACTATAACGGAATGGCTAAATAAAAGTACCAACAACTGCTGGGTTTTGGGATATCTCATGCTAATTGTATCTGACTAGTAAGTGTTGCAACTTCTAGCGGAATGGTTAACTAAAATTGCCGCTGCTTATTATATCGGATGATTATCTATACGACTAGTAATTGCTGCAACGATAATCGAATAAATAAAAGCGCCAACCGTGTGAGTTCCTCGGTTGACTTCCTCGTTTGGTCTCGAGGGAAATACCGGGATGGGTATGTTTGATGGTAGTATCGGTTGGATCCGGATAGGTCTTTCTTATCCCTCTCTGGTAGCCGAGCGGTTATCGAGTCTCTATAGGTTGTTTAGTGCATGCTTTCGCCGCTTCATTCCACCATACCTATGTAGGCGAGGACGCAATTCTAGCCTCGCCGTGTCTTGGCCTCGATCGACCACTCTCTCTTTCCTTTGCCCTTCGTGGCACCTTTTGTTTAAGCAGGTTTTGAGATCGGCGTCGTTAGCGAGGTTACCCTTCCGCTTGGCTCGGGGTTATGGACACCATTGGTTATTCTTCAGGGCTCTTAGCCCCATTTGCATCTTGTCCGTAGCTGGACGCTCTATCGTTTTCAAGGTGATTTGGGATCTTTGTATATTATATCTGTATTCTTGACTCTTGGAGTCACTGTTGTATATATATGTTTTGTGGGTTCCATCGAGGACTATTGTGTACTGATATTACTTCGTTTTCCACCCGCACGCAAGTGCCTGGTGGGCACCTTTGAATCGTTTCTATGCGGGTTTGGCGGGAAGCGCTGAAACTTGCATAGGGCCGATTCTGAGGGTGTTACAGAGTGGTATCAGAGCTCAGCAGTTACGATACCCCACAAGTCCAGCCTGTAGGATAACCTAGCTAACGGCCGAAGTAGAGTGTCAAAACTATTTTTGCAAAATCGGTTGGATAGTTCTGATTAGGTCTGATTTTACTCCTTACCCCTCTGCTGCTCTCCTCTCACCTCTGCGTGTTTTGAATCCGCTCTCTTCTCTCTTCGAGTCCAGGGTTTCTCGTGGTTGGGTTCCATCGTACCTTCAGGATTTCGCTTCCTCCTTTGGTAATGGTGTTGCTACATCTGGTCTTCATGCTATCCGAGGAATCCTTCGTCTGGGGGACTTCTCTTCGTTCCTTCTCGTGCCTTCCGGTGTTTGCCAACACGACGACATCATCTACGCGGATCCGATGCGATGCGCATCACTCCTTTGTTCGAACCTCGCTTGTCGAGATCTACAATCTGAATTCGAGAGTTGGTTGCATAATTTCCTATTCATGAGCGAGTAATGCTTTGGGCTGCGATGGGTGATCACCATCCGACTACTCTTATCATTCGCTCTTGCACATTGAATGGTGAATCATGGCAGTTATACTCCTCCCGCGAAAGTTAGAGGTGGCTTTACCCTTTTGAGACCTTTACCTTCATCTTTGTTTCTCCGGAGTGTTCTCTCGACGAATGGGGAACAATCCTTTGTTGGTGGTGTCGCTGATTTCAAGATGGAGATAGAACCATTGTTAGTGGTGTCGCGAGGATCTACACGAAGCGAGAAGACGCAGATCGCCGACCTTCCTTTCGGTACCATGAGGCGGATCTCGAGGGCGAGATCCATTGTTAGTGGTGTCGAATTGTGGCATCCCGCAAAACCACTACTAGAAAATCGCGTTGTTTTTGTGCATTGCATCATCATGACCGCATGCTCATGTCATCATGCCACATTGCATTTGAGCATCGTCATCATCATGCATGGTTTTTGTCTAAACTATTTTCGAAACGCCTAGTTTTGCTTTCTAAATATTCCCGTCTTTATTCAAATTAAAACCCGGGTCTCCGGAATATTTTGTTTCGTCTACCAACGGATTTCAAACGCCCCGTTTTAATTAATAAAATATTTATTTTATTTTTAGGGGGCAGCCAAACCGGGCCGATCCGACCCAGTCGGCCACCCCTAGTACAAAATCCAGCCGTCTAATTCCTAATCTTACCCCAACCTAATCTACCCAGGCCCCTCCACCTCACCCCAGCCTATCACAGGTCGCCACCTCACCCTGGCCCTATCCTCCCTCCAACCCCGGCGCGCCACGTCACCCCTGGGCCTCACCCCAACCCCAGCCAGTTTCCACCCCCGCCACAGGCGCCAAAGCCCCTGCCTCCCGCTTTGGTCAACCACCACCCCTTTGCACCCGGTCCCACGTCCCCAACCCTGGCCCCACCACAGGCAAGACCATGCGCTCCTCTCCTCCACCACCCCTGATATCCTCTCTCTCTCCCCACGTTCCCTTGCTTTCCCTCTCCACCAACCGCCTGCTCCCCATCGCCGTCGACCTCGGCCGCGTGACCCATTGGCGCCCTCCCGTCGCCGCTTGGCGTCCCTAGGCCCTCTCCCGAGGTCGCAAGCTCCGCCACCATCGCCCTTCAGCCCGCCTCCACCCCTCTGACCGCCCCGCCTCTACACCGGCGCCGGCCTCCTCCTCCCGCGTCTGCCTCCCGCCGCCTCGTCCCTCTCCTTCCTCGGCTCCCCAACCTCCGGCCGGCCTCCTCCCGCATCTCCGCCGCCGCAGGCCCGTGCCACCTCGCCTTCCTGCATCATCGGCGTCCTCCGCCAGCACTGCCCTCGCTCCTCATCCTCCGCCCGAGCCCTCCCTGTCCTCACCCATATGCCTTGGCCTCCTTCCATCGGCCGCGCGCGCTCATCGCCATGGGTGCTTAGCCTCCTCTCCGGCCGTCGTCTTCTCGCCGTGCGGCCCTCTTCCCCCGTGTCGCCCACTGCGAGCTCGCGCAGGTCACCTCGTCTGCCTCCTCCACTACTCCTAACGTCAATCCGCCGTTGCGCCTCTCCTCGCAGCCCCACAGAACCGTCACCGCCAGCGCTTCTGCCCGAGTCGTGGTCGTGTTCTTGGTTCGCTCGCAGGAAAACCCCTCCACCTCTTGGAGCCGATGTCACCACCGGACCTCACGCATGCATGGTCCTGATGTTCCAATTGTTTGGTATCTGGCCTCTTTGCACATTTTTGAGCATGCTAGTAAACACTAGATCTATCTTTGTTGTTGCTCAACCTCTAGTACCGACGCCAAGTTTGGCCTTGTTTGTGCGGGCATGGACCCACACCCTAGTGCCGTCGAGATCAAGGCGCCGATAGGATCTACGGTGCCGTTCAAGATACCAAGGCCGACACGGGATGAGAACCAAAGTTCCACACAAGACCGTTCGTTGAGCGGAACCGTCGACTCGGAACCCCGAGTCACCATCACGGGCATGTGGCGCCACACCCCAAGATCTCCAATAAGGAACACCAAGTACTTCTTCCCGGGACGCCAAGATCTATTCCGTTGTCCGAGAACTTTCCCGCCGAGATCGATCCCCGTCGAACCCCTGATCCAAGATCTGCCGAACCCAATGTGTGACCCCTTTTCCGAGCCCCTATTTTATAAATTGCCAACTATATAAATTGTTGCATATTTAATTGTTCATGCATGCATACTTGTCTGTGGTTTGGGGGCATTATGCCAATTCACCGAAGTTAAATATGGAGACCATATGCGGACATTTCTAGTCTTATATTGGTCCTATTTAAATTTGTGTAGCAAACCGATGCCATGTTTCGACCTGTTAAGACAACATTTAATTTGCGGGGTAGATAAATAACTTGAACCGTTTAATTAAATGTCGGGACCCCGGTTCCGCTTAATATTGCCTAATTGCATCGCATCTTTGCCATGTCATGCATCATACATGCATCATGCCCGATTTTCTACCGTAGTATTAAATAGTCCATCCGGTGTTTCTTCTAGTGTTTTGGTTCTTCGCGGACTAGGCCGATGAGTTGAAGCTAGTGTCGACCCGATCTTCGGTTGAACCTTCAGCAATGTTTTTCAGGCGAGCACCTCCACTAGTAGAAAACGTGCTATCCGTTCGCGACCCCTCGGAGCATTAGTCCCGGTTGCGCCCGGCAACCGACTATCTTAACGCATCCGGTTGGAGTGGACGCAGGGCAGGCATGGGTCCCGGTTGGTAAGGCATGCGTCCGGTTGGAGCCACCAACCGACTAAAGGTTTGGCCACAGCCACGTGGCACAGAACGCACCTTTAGTCCGGTTCTTGGCTTCAACCGACTAAAGGCCTGCCCTCTATAAATGCAACGCCCCCTCTGCCTCCTCTGTTTTTGAATGGTGTAAGGTGTGAGGGTGTGTGCTAGTTTTTTCATGCATGCATTGAAGGTGTTTGTTGAAATGTTTGAGTGAAAAATCCCGTTGAATTTCTCATAGAACAAAAATATAGAAGGTGTTAGACGCACTTGAGCTTTCTCCTCTTTATTTCCCTCGATCGAGGTTAGCAATCTTATCTTTTCTAGGTCATTGATACAATTCATGTGTCGGTGTGAATTGGTTATTTCACTATTTATGATGTCCTGTTTTTGATAAACTTACTTATATGATGCGGATGAGCGGTCGGAATGGATGTGCGGTGGCCGGTGGCAGTATATCAAAGGCGTGGATAAATTTATCGATGTGGCTACGGCAAACAAAGAGAATGGATTTATCGTTGTCCATGTGTTCAATGTCGGAACAACAAGGAGTACTCTTCCTCGAAAATCATTCGCGCCACCTGATTATGAAAGGTTTCATGCCCAACTATAATTGCTGGACCAAGCACGGGAAAGAGGGGTTATGATGGAAGATGGTGAAGAAGAAGATGATGATAACAACTATCATCATATGTTTCCTGAATCTGATGATCTGCAATGGAAGACAATGGCGAGGAAAAAGGTGAAGAACGGGCATCGGATGAGCCGGTGATGAACTTGGTAGGGTCATTTCGATGCAAAGCGAGACTGTGAAACAGAAAATGAGAAGTTGAAGTTAGAGGAATGTTAGAAGATCACAAGAAATTGTTGTACCCAAATTGTGAAGATGGCAGCACAAAGCTCGATGCGACCTTTGGAATTGTTGCGATGGAAGGCGGTGTGGTCTATGACTCCTCATTTGAAAAGATGCTGAAAATAATGAAGCGAAGTTTCCAAAACATAACGAACTTCCGATAGTACCTCTGAAGCAAAGAAGACTCTCATCCTGGGATTAGATGTGCAAAAGATACATGCATGCATTAATGACTGCATCCTCTACCGCGATAAGGAGTATGAGAATTTAGATAAATGCCGGTATGCAGCGTTGCGGTATAAGATCGACGAGATGACCCTGGTGATGTTGAGGAGAGCCCCTCGGAAGAGGGTTCTGCTAAGGTTATGTGGTATGCTCCTATAATACCAAGGTTGAAAGCATGTTCGAAACAAAGAGCATGCCGGGTTGTTGCGATGGCACAAAGAAGACCGTAAGAAAGGCGGGAGTTGAGACACCACTGATGGGTCACAGTGGAGAAAAATCGAGAGAGACTTCCCAGACTTTGCAGGTGATGCAAGGAACTTATGGTTTGGTCTAAGTACGGATGGCATGAATCCTTTTGGGGAGCAGAGCTGCAGTCACAGCACCTGGCCCGTGACTCTATGTATCTACAACCTGCCTCCTTGGTATATTGATCATGTTTCGAAAAAACCTTCACAAAATGACCTATCATGTTCGAGGTTTCATGGCTTTCGGTCCAAATGACCGATGTTATGTGCTGAATCACGGCATAGTTTGTGATGTTGTGCCCATATTATGCATGTGTGTGGACATTGGTATGGAGAACAATGTTGCAGGAGGAAGTTTTCCTTTTTGTCGCACGGAAAAGCCCTTTTCCATTTTCCGAGCGCAAAAAACGGGTCGTTTTGTGAAGTAACCACCAAAATGCCGTTTCACAATGCTACCGTCCCATTTTCCTAAAATACTAGACCACCTTACATGGACTATCTCCCAACCGGTACATCTCAAACCTTTTCGTCCATCCCGGGTAAAAAGGACAAATGTCTGCCGAATCGGCAGGAAGTGGTTCCGGTTTGTACTACAGGTACATGATCTATCGCCCGTGATTTTTGAAAAATCATTTTAGACTCGCAATATGTGGTTTCTTCAAAGATCCAATGCAAGTTCTAACGATGCCGTCCCTATCTTCATGCACACCGGTTCGACCATAGTTAGAAATTGAGATAATTCAAAACGGGCATAATAAATTCAAAAAAATCTGAACAATGAAAATCCTTCGCTTGGTGTCATATTATGTTACATAGTTGAAAGGAAAAATACCAGACTTGGTATATTGATCATGTTTGAAAAAACCTTCACAAAATGACCTATCATGTTCGAGGTTTCATGGCTTTCGGTCCAAATGACCGATGTTATGTGCTGAATCACGGCATAGTTTGTGATGTTGTGCCCATATTATGCATGTGTGTGGACATTGGTATGGAGAACAATGTTGCAGGAGGAAGTTTTCCTTTTTATGCATCGGAAAAGCCCTTTTCCATTTTCCGGCGCAAAAGCGAATTCGTTGTGAAGTAACCACCAAAATGCTGTTTCACAATGCTACTAGTCCCATTTTCCTAAAATACTAGACCACCTTACATGGACTATCTCCCAACGGTACATCTCAAACCTTTTCGTCCATCCGGGTAAAAGGACAAATGTCTGCGAATCGGGAAGTGGGTCGGTTTGTACTACAAGTACATGATCTATCGCCGTGATTTTTTGAAAAAATCATTTTAGACTCGCAATATGTGGTTTCTTCAGAGATCCAATGCAAGTTCTAACGATGCCGTCCCTATCTTCATGCACCGGTTCGACCATAGTTAGAAATTCAGATAATTCAAAGCGGGCATCATAAATTCAAAAAATCCGAACAATGAAAATCCTTGGCGTGGTGTCATATTATGTTACATAGTTGAAAGGAAAAATACAGACTTGGTATATTGATCATGTTTGAAAAAACCTTCACAAAATGACCTATCATGTTCGAGGTTTCATGGCTTTCGGTCCAAATGACCGATGTTATGTCTTGAATCACGGCATAGTTTGTGATGTTGTGCCCATATTATGCATGTGCGTGGACATTGGTATGGAGAACAATGTTGCGGAGGAAGTTTTCCTTTTTATGCATACGGAAAAGCCCTTTTCCATTTTCCGAGCGCAAAAAGCAGATTTTGTGAAGTAACCACCAAAATGCCGTTTCACAATGCTACGGTCCCATTTTCCTAAAATACTAGACCACCTTACATGGACTATCTCCCAGGTACATCTCAAACCTTTTCGTCCATCCGGGTAAAAGGACAAATGTCTGCGAATCGGTGGGAAGTGGGTCGGTTTGTACTACAGTACATGATCTATCGCCGTGATTTTTGAAAAAATCATTTTAGACTCGCAATATGTGGTTTCTTGAGAGATCCAATGCAAGTTCTAACGATGCGTCCCCTATCTTCATGCACACCGGTTCGACCATAGTTAGAAATTGAGATAATTCAAAACGGGCATAATATATTCAAAAAAATCCGAACAATGAAAATCCTTGGCGTGGTGTCATATTATGTTACATAGTTGAAAGGAAAAATACCAGACTTGGTATATTGATCATGTTTCAAAAACCTTCACAAAATGACCTATCATGTTCAAGGTTTCATGGCTTTCGGTCCAAATGACCGATGTTATGTCTGAATCACGGCATAGTTTGTGATGTTGTGCCCATATTATGCATGTGTGGACATTGGTATGGAGAACAATGTTGCGGAGGAAGTTTTCCTTTTATGTCGGAAAAGCCCTTTTCCATTTTCCGAAAGCATAAAAAGCGTCGCTTTTGTGAAGTAACCACCAAAATGCCGTTTCACAATGCTACCGTCCCATTTTCCTAAAATACTAGACCACCTTACATGGACTATCTCCCAACAGTACATCTCAAACCTTTTCGTCCATCCGGGTAAAAGGACAAATGTCTGCCGAATCGTGAAGTCCGGTTTGTACTACAGTACATGATCTATCGCGTGATTTTTGAAAAAATCATTTTAGACTCGCAATATGTGGTTTCTTCAGAGATCCAATGCAAGTTCTAACGATGCCCGTCCCTATCTTCATGCACACCGGTTCGACCATAGTTAGAAATTCAGATAATTCAAAGCGGGCATAATAAATTTAAAAAATTCGAACAATGAAAATCCTTGGCGTGGTGTCATATTATGTTACATAGTTGAAAGGAAAAATACCAGACTTGGTATATTGATCATGTTTGAAAAAACCTTCACAAAATGACCTATCATGTTCGAGGTTTCATGGCTTTCGGTCCAAATGACCGATGTTATGTCTTGAATCACGGCATAGTTTGTGATGTTGTGCCCATATTATGCATGTGTGTGGACATTGGTATGGAGAACAATGTTGCAGGAGGAAGTTTTCCTTTTCGCATCGGAAAAGCCCTTTTCCATTTTCCGAGCAAAAAAGCGTCGTTTTGAAGTAACCACCAAAATGCCGTTTCACAATGCTACCGTCCCATTTTCCTAAAATACTAGACCACCTTACATGGACTATCTCCCAACAGGTACATCTCAAACCTTTTCGTCCATCCGGGTAAAAGGACAAATGTCTGTAGAATCGGCGGGAAGTGGGTCGGTTTGTACTACATACATGATCTATCGCCGTGATTTTTGAAAAATCATTTTAGACTACAATATGTGGTTTCTTCAGAGATCCAATGCAAGTTCTAACGATGCCCGCCCCTATCTTCATGCACCGGTTCGACCATAGTTAGAAATTCGGATAATTCAAAGCGGGCATAATAAATTTAAAAAATTCGAACAATGAAAATCCTTGGCGTGGTGTCATATTATGTTACATAGTTGAAAGGAAAAATACCGGACTTGGTATATTGATCATGTTTGAAAAACCTTCACAAAATGACCTATCATGTTCGAGGTTTCATGGCTTTCGGTCCAAATGACCGATGTTATGTGCTGAATCACGGCATAGTTTGTGATGTTGTGCCCATATTATGCATGTGTGTGGACATTGGTATGGAGAACAATGTTGCATGAGGAAGTTTTCCTTTTTGTCGCACGGAAAAGCCCTTTTCCATTTTCCGAGCGCAAAAAACGGGTCGTTTTGTGAAGTAACCACCAAAATGCCGTTTCACAATGCTACCGTCCCATTTTCCTAAAATACTAGACCACCTTACATGGACTATCTCCCAACGGTACATCTCAAACCTTTTCGTCCATCCGGGTAAAAGGACAAATGTCTGTAGAATCGGTAGGAAGTGGTCCGGTTTGTACTACAGTACATGATCTATCGCCTGTGATTTTTGAAAAATCATTTTAGACTCGCAATATGTGGTTTCTTCAAAGATCCAATGCAAGTTCTAATGATGCGTCCCTATCTTCATGCACGGTTCGACCATAGTTAGAAATTCAGATAATTCAAAGCGGGCATAATAAATTCAAAAAAATCCGAACAATGAAAATCCTTCGTGGTGTCATATTATGTTACATAGTTGAAAGGAAAAATACCAGACTTGGTATATTGATCATGTTTCAAAAACCTTCACAAAATGACCTATCATGTTCGAGGTTTCATGGCTTTCGGTCCAAATGACCGATGTTATGTCTTGAATCACGGCATAGTTTGTGATGTTGTGCCCATATTATGCATGTGTGTGGACATTGGTATGGAGAACAATGTTGCGGGAGGAAGTTTTCCTTTTTCATGCGGAAAAGCCCTTTTCCATTTTCCGAGCGCAAAACGGGTCGTTTGTGAAGTAACCACCAAAATGCCGTTTCACAATGCTACCGTCCCATTTTCCTAAAATACTAGACCACCTTACATGGACTATCTCCCAACCGGTACATCTCAAACCTTTTCGTCCATCCGGGTAAAAGGACAAATGTCTGTGAATCGGCGGGAAGTGGGTCGGTTTGTACTACAGTACATGATCTATCGCGTGATTTTTGAAAAATCATTTTAGACTCGCAATATGTGGTTTCTTCAAAGATCCAATGCAAGTTCTAATGATGCGTCCCTATCTTCATGCACACCGGTTCGACCATAGTTAGAAATTAATTCGATAATTCAAGCGGGCATAATAAATTCAAAAAAATCCGAACAATGAAAATCCTTCGCGTGGTGTCATATTATGTTACATAGTTGAAAGGAAAAATACGGACTTGGTATATTGATCATGTTTCAAAAACCTTCACAAAATGACCTATCATGTTCGAGGTTTCATGGCTTTCGGTCCAAATGACCGATGTTATGTGCTGAATCACGGCATAGTTTGTGATGTTGTGCCCATATTATGCATGTGTGTGGACATTGGTATGGAGAACAATGTTGCAGAGGAAGTTTTCCTTTTTATGCATACGGAAAAGCCCTTTTCCATTTTCTCCCGCATAAAAAGCGTCGTTTATTGAAGTAACCACCAAAATGCCGTTTCACAATGCTACCGTCCATTTTCCTAAAATACTAGACCACCTTACATGGACTATCTCCCAGGGTACATCTCAAACCTTTTCGTCCATCCCGGGTAAAAGGACAAATGTCTGCGAATCGGCGGGAAGTGGTCGGTTTGTACTACAGTACATGATCTATCGCCCGTGATTTTTGAAAAAATCATTTTAGACTCGCAATATGTGGTTTCTTCAGAGATCCAATGCAAGTTCTAACGATGCCCGTCCCCTATCTTCATGCACACCGGTTCGACCATAGTTAGAAATTCAGATAATTCAAAACGGGCATAATAAATTCAAAAAAAATCCGAACAATGAAAATCCTTCGCGTGGTGTCATATTATGTTACATAGTTGAAAGGAAAAATACCAGACTTGGTATATTGATCATGTTTCGAAAAAACCTTCACAAAATGACCCATCGTACCTTCAGGATTTCGCTTCCTCCTTTGGTAATGGTGTTGCTACATCTGGTCTTCATGCTATCCGAGGAATCCTTCGTCTGGGGGACTTCTCTTCGTTCCTTCTCGTGCCTTCCGGTGTTTGCCAACACGACGACATCATCTACGCCAGATCCGATGCAGAGTCTGCATCACTCCTTTGTTTCCGAACCTCGCTTGTCGAGATCTACAATCTGAATTCTGAGAGTTGGTTGCATAATTTCCTATTCATGAGCAGAGTAATGCTTTGGGTGCGCGATGGACTGATCACCATCCGACTACTCTTATGATTCGCTCTTGCACATTGAATGGTGAATCATTGCGTATACTCCTCCATGAAAGTTAGAGGTGGCTTTACCCTTTTGAGACCTTTACCTTCATCTTTGTTTCTCCGGAGTGTTCTCTCGACGAATGGGGAACAATCCTTTGTTGGTGGTGTCGCTGATTTCAAGATGGAGATAGAACCATTGTTAGTGGTGTCGCGAGGATCTACACGAAGCAAGAAGACGCAGATCGCCGACCTTCCTTCCGGTACCATGAGGCGGATCTCGAGGGCGAGATCCATTGTTAGTGGTGTCGAATTGTGGCATCCCGCAAAACCACTACTAGAAAATCGCGTTGTTTTTGTGCATTGCATCATCATGACCGCATGCTCATGTCATCATGCCACATTGCATTTGAGCATCGTCATCATCATGCATGTTTTTGTCTAAACTATTTTCGAAACGCCTAGTTTTGTTTTCTAAATATTCCCGTCTTTATTCAAATTAAAACCCGGGTCTCCGGAATATTTTGTTTCGTCTACCAACGGATTTCAAACGCCCTGTTTTAATTAATAAAATATTTATTTTACTTTTAGGGGGCAGCCAAACCGGGCCGATCCGACCCAGTCGGCCACCCCCAGTACAAAATCCAGCCGTCTAATTCCTAATCTTACCCCAACCTAATCTACCTAGCCCCCTCCACCTCACCCCAGCCTATCACCGGTCGCCACCTCACCCTGGCCCTATCCTCCCTCCAACCCCGGCGCGCCACGTCACCCCTGGGCCTCACCCCAACCCCAGCCAGTTTCCACCCCCGCCGCCACTGGCGCGGCCAAGACCCTGCCTCCCTTTGGTCAACCACCACTCCGCCTGCACCCCGGTCCCACCGTCCCCAACCCTGGCCCCACCACGAGCAAGCCCTTGCGCTCCTCCTCCACCACCCCGATATCCTCTCTCTCTCCCACGTTCCCTTGCTTGATTCCTCTCCACCAACCTCCCTCTGCTCCCCCGGTCACCGTCGACCTCGGCCGCGTGACCCCGCCGCCGGCGCGCCCTTCCCGTCGCCGCTCACCGCGTCCCTAGGCCCCGCTCCCCGAGGTCGCCAAGCTCCGCCACCATCGGCCCCTTCGCCGGCCGCCTCCACCCCCGCCTCTGACCGGCCCCGCCGGCCTCCTCCTCCCGCGTCTGCCTCCCACCGCCTCGGCCCTCTCCTTCCTCGGCTCCCCAACCTCCGGCTGGCCTCCTCCCGCATCTCCGCCTGCAGCGCCTGGCCTCCTTCCACCGCTCCTCGCGCCTTGCCATGGGTGCTTAGCCTCCTCTCCGGCCGTCGTCTTCTCGCCGTGCGGCCCTCTTCCCCCGTGTCGCCCACTGCGAGCTCGCGCAGGTCACCTCGTCTGCCTCCTCCACTACTCCTAACGTCAATCCTCCATTGCGCCTCTCCTCGCATTACTGGGCCGTCACCGCCGCTTACCCGAGTCGTCGTGTTCTTGGTTCGCTCAGAAAACCCTCCACCTCTTGGAGCCGGCCGATGTCACCAGACCTCACGCGCATGCATGGTCCTGATGTTCCAATTGTTTGGTATCTGGCCTCTTTGCACATTTTTGAGCATGCTAGTAAACACTAGATCTATCTTTGTTGTTGCTCAACCTCTAGTACCGGCCAAGTTTGGCCTTGTTTGTGGGCATGGACCCACACCCTAGTGCCGTCGAGACCAAGGCGCCGGCGGGATCTGTGCCGTTCAAGATACCAAGGCCGACACGGGATGAGAACCAAAGTTCCACACAAGACCGTTCCCGTTGAGCCGGAACCCCGTCGACTCTCGGAACCCCGAGTCGCCATCACGGGCATGTGGCGCCACACCCCAAGATCTCCAATAAGGAACACCAAGTCCTTCTTCCCGGGACGCCAAGATCTATTCCGTTGTCCGAGAACTTTCCCGTCGAGATCGATCCCCGTCGAACCCCTGATCCAAGATCTGCCGAACCCAATGTGTGGTTTTGGTAATTAATGACAATCTTTATGGACTAATGTGTGTATTAAGTTATGCTTGCAGGATTTGTCCATTGGCATCGCTTGGAGCATGTGTTGGCTTCAAGGTCGACGAAATGCAAATAAGATATGTTGTGCAAGCTCAATATGCGAGGTCGATGATGAGGAATTAAGAAAGGCGTTCCATCTTGAGAAGGGCAAGATCGTCTACATCGAGCTCAAGTGGAATGCTCAAGGCAAAGGTATAATCTTGATAGGTTTTCCCTTTTTCCGGTCTCACGTTGTGTGTGTGAGACCGGGTTTAGGACAGATAACCGTACTATCAAGAGGGGCTCTCGTATGAGTAATTCGGTCACATTGTTCGGAGAGAGCTAAAACCTTTGCATACTTGCATCATCGTATTTGGTTGTTATTTGGTCTTATCCATGTGAGGATATAGAGCTTGTGGTAATCTCCATAAGAAGCTCTTGTTCATCAAAATCGGATCTCCCATATGTATCTTGTTGCGATTTTGATTTATGCGCCTTTCGGTTTCTCACCAAGTGAGGTATATCACATTATTCTATTTGATACTTTCTCACTTGGTGATAATCAATATTTCCACTTTTTATTGAAAAGCCCTTGTCGTCCTCTATCCAACGCAATTTGAATCAGGTCAATCGGAGCTTTCAGTCAAAAGTTATTGCCGTTTGAATATTTGTCTATCAATCTGTTTTTTGGGCCGAGCGGTAGTACTGCCCGGGCCTGAAAACGGCCCGTTTTCTTTCTGTCTCGCTAGGTACCCAGATCCGGTACTACCGTTTTTCTCTGGCGTCGTTGACTCATGTTGCCGCCTCATTGCCTTGTGACACCGCTTCATACGCCTGCCGCCCACGTTCTTTGCGCTTGCTGCGTGCGCCGCGCGACCAGCGCTATTGCTGCTGCCTGCCATTGCTATTGCTTGCATGCCCATTGCTTTCGGCGCTTCTTCTTCTGACTTCTTCGCAGCGTCTTGCTACTCTTCTTCTTATTCTTCTTTGCATCTGGCCCACCCCACCTGCGCCCGGCTTTGCTTCGCTGCGTCTCGTGTCCCCAGATTCTCTGCCTGACTCGTTCACTGTGTGCTTTGCTGTTTTCGGTCCGTCCGGTACTACCGGTCAGTCCAGAAAAATACCCAACGACCATATTTTATCTAGCCCTATATAAGTCTTTTGTCCATTTTCATTTAGGGTTGCTTCTTGCTCGTCCTTTTGTCTAAGTTTTGCCTCCATTTGTGAAAGAGCATTTGCTATCCCTAGTGATTTTGGTGTTTGATAACAACACACATGTCGGACTAATGATTTGCTAAGTGTGTCGTAGGTACATTAAAAAGATCTGCAACGTTCAAAAATTGTCTGCCTGGCGCGGTACCAAAAAGCGGTACCAGACAGAAGCCTGTGACTAACTGTCAAAAAGTCTCTGCCGCGCTAGGTACTAAAAAGCGGTAGTACCGCATTTTAGTACCTAGCACGACAGAAGATTTTTGACAGCTTGTCAAAAGCTTCTGCCTGCTCCGGTACCGCATTTTAGTACCGCTCGGGGCAGAGACTTTTTGTACATTGCAAAAAGCTTCTGCCTGCTCCGGTACTAAAATGCGGTAGTACCGCTCGAGCGAGACTTTTGCGTTGCAAAAAGCTTCATGCTGGTAGCTAAATGCGAGTACCGCATTTTACTACGGCGCGTGAGAGTTTTTTGTCGAAGCTGATTCCTCTATGTCCGGTAGTACCGGTTGCCACCTGTGGTACTACCGCTTTCCGGTAGCAGCAATAGTAGTACCGCTGTGGGCAGGACTTGATGAAGTTTGAAAAAGGGGTGGTCCGGTACCAGGTCCGGTAGTACCGGAGTTCTCCGGTAGTACCGCTTGAACTTCCGGTACTATCGCTGCAATAAATGCTCCAACGGCCAGATTTTGTGGACGGGTATAAATACCCCTCCACCTACCTTGGGACAAGTTGCTCAGTGCATTAAAGTCAAAGAACACCATTGGAGTCCATTGGAGCCACCCAAATCTTCAAGATCTCCTCTTCCCACCACCCAAAGTCCTTGATCTTTGGGGAATCGAAGGAGGAGGCCCCGATCTACTACTTCACCAAAAGAGATCTTCATTTCCCCCTCATTTCGTTGAGGGCCCCCTTTGCTCTAGTGTTTTTCTTGGAAACCCTAGTTCTTGTTTTGGTTCTTACAAGCTTGTCTTTGATTGCTTTGACAGCTTGCTTGTATTTGGGAGCCTCCGATTAAGTTGTGGATGTGTGCCCCAAACTTGTAACGGTGTTGGCTTCCACCTTGAAGGTTGCCGATATAGTGGAAGGTGAATCGATCCCGTTGGGGTGAGATTCATCGGAGAACAAGGGAGGCCTCTCGTGGCGTTGGTGGTTTGAAACCACCCCCTCTCCAAACATAGACGTACTTCTCCTCAAAAGGAAGGAACTACGGGAAACAAATACTTGTGTCTCCGCGTCCACTTTTCGGTTCCTTCTATCCTTTACCTCACCTTACTTACTTGTTACTACTTTGTGTTGTGGTAGCCCTTGCAAAATTGTCATATAGGTAAATTCACCATAGTTGCATTATCTAGAGAATTTACCTTATTGTCAAACCTTAATTTGAAAAAGAAGAAAATTTGAAGCAGCACCTATTCACCTCCCCCTCTAGGTGCCCATATGATCCTTTCAATTGGTATCAGAGCCTCGGCTCTTTATTTGGGCTTTACCGCCTAAGAGAATATGGGTAGCCAAGGAGGGGATGGTGGTAGTGAGTCGACCCCGGTGACCATGGAAGATCTCAGAAACTTGGAAATAAGATTGAGCTCTTCCTTGGTCAACGAAGTCAAGAAGATGCTTGAGCAACTTCTTAAAGACAAAGATGGCTTATCACCCCCATCTCCTCAAGAGGATATACCATCCGTTGTACCTAAAGGGAATACTCCGGTATCCCCCGAGGGTATGGTGGTAGGGGACAAACTAGACAACGCTAATTCCTCCACACGACTTGATGGGGGGAAGGATGAGCACCGTGATTCTTGGTACTCTCCCGATCCTCCCATCCCTCACCCTCATGTGTACAATAGAGGTGACCCACCTAAGCTAGAAGAGTCTACTACTTTTGCTCAATGGCAATCACTAATGAGAACTCATATGCGCAGCTCTTGCATTGAACTATGGAACATCATCGAGCATGGACTCTTTATTGGGGATCCAAAAAACTTGACAAGAAGAGAGGTTGTCAATAGTTAACTCAATGCCACTGCTTTGCATATGATTCAACAAGGATTGGGAACAAAGGATTACCCACACATTGAGCACTTTTGCAATGCCAAGGAAGCTTGGGATGCTCTCACTGTGTTGTTTATTGGAAATGAGAGTATGAGGAGGAACCGATATGATGCTCTAAGCAATGAAGCCAAAGGCTTCTACATGAAAGAAGGTGAAGATCACGAAGACATGTATCGAAGGCTCAAGACCACCGCCACTGCTTTTAGGAATGTGGGTGACTCACATGTAGATGATTGTCAACACCCGGATTTTTCAATCCTAGATGCCTATTATGCCATACATCGCAATCCCAGGATTACCATTTTTGCGAGACATAACAGAATTGGGTACCATAGTACATCATCCATTACAAACGATACATAAGTTCTTACACAAATAGGGATCTCATGATCCAGTTCTTAATACAACATCAAGCAGCGGAATACGTAATAATAACGGTAGCGTAGGCGAAGCTCCATCTTCGGGGTCACAGTCAATGCTGACAATGGGAGATGATCCTAGTTGTCGTAACCTCCCTGGGTCCATCCTCCAGGTACTCCTCTTCATAGTCTGGCCATGGGAATAGCCAGGGACAAAGCCATGAGTACTCTTTAAGTACTCGCAAGCTAAAACTAACAGGTAAAGGGGTTTTTGGATAATAGGACACTAGGCTCTAGGGTTGTTTTGCAAAAGCCAGATTTATCTCTACTAAGTTCCGAAGCTAGTCACACTTCTATAACTCCTAGGTGGGATCTTGTAACTCAGGTCACAACTCTGTTGTGGTCAAGTCAAAGTCTCAATTCATTTCACAAGTCATTTTGAAAAGTCTGACGGGGGAACAGTATGGCCACTCCAACTGTCCATAACCACGGACGCGGCTATTCGAATAGTTTGACACTCTGCAGAGATTGTACACTTTCACCACAACATTCGATACATCCGTCAGGAACAAATCCTGAATTCACCATACTCAGTATGCGGATAATCAATCCTAACCTTTCAATTACACGCCCTAGTATAAGCACCACTCCTGTGAGTTTGGCCTCCCAACCATGACCAACTGTCATCTTGGGTACTACACAGGTGGACAGTCTTCACAAGGTAGCCTCAGCTCAGACCTTGGCCGTGAGGGAACTAATACTAAGGTATATAAGTTTACAGTCAAGCCCTACCCAATATTCGGGTATTGTGGTTGTACGATAAAATTGGAATGGTATCGCATCCAGACAACCATCAGTTTTATAAAGGGCTAAGGCTCATGCCTCAACGTTTTCATCACCAAAATCATCAAGTGTTCGGAAACACATGTCCAAAACATTTCAATAGAATGATCCATCATTCCAAGGTTTTCATAACCATTTCCACCAAGTAAACCCATCTAAAGTTGATCAAGTTTTATGCTTAGCACTAGCATCTACATTGGGGGTAGTACTAATGAGGGGTGGTGAACTAGTGGAGTTTCAACTTAGTACAACCTTATATCTTAGGATGATATCAAGGTTTCTAACTTAGGCCAAATTTTATGCTCTTTATGCAACCTTCAGAATCTTTCTAGTATCTACAAGTCACTTAAGTCAACTCTAAGTTAAAGCTTTGATAAAGAAATAAAGTAAGAAGCTTGCAAATAAAACTAGGATTGGTTTATCAAGTGGGTATGGTCACATATGCTTAAGGCATATAGTAGGCATAGTAACAAGCAAGTATTTGCTTGCACAAAATCAGTATAAGCTTGCTAATTTGCAAGTGTTAGCTTGCATAGGTCAACTTGATTAGTAAGGCTTGCCTTAGGCAGAGCAATGGTTGAAGTTCTCCTCGGCTTCTTCTTCGTAGTATCCTTCTTCCTCCTCGTATCCTTGGTCGGTACTAGCGTCTATGAATAAATACGAGGTACACAATGACCAAACAATACTTAACTACTTGCAATCATCACACACAAGGGTCCTATAGATGATCTAGCATCACCTCTAACATTACAAGGTTAAGGCTTGATTTAATTCCTTTTATTTTTAGAAAAGTAATTTCTACTCATTGAAAAACTACTTAAGATTTAATATTCTCCAAACCAAACATGGGATCATGTTGACACATGTCATCACCACATATTGTAGTCCATGGGAATGTGATTTAAAGTGGTGTCACAATTTAATAACGTTTTACCCTTTTATTCTAATTAATTAAAGTGGCTAGAAATGCCTATGTAGCATTCTTTTATTACTTGAACATTATTTCTGCAAGTAAACCTATATATTTTTATATATTCTGAAAGGTATGGTTAAATGTGATTTTTGAGAGTTGGAATCAACTCAAAAGCTATTATGGTTTAAATTTGAAAAATGTTTGAATACAGAAAAGCTTCTGCCTTGTTTTTTTTACTATGGATGATCTACAGATCCAAATGACTTGAATCCAACGGGCTTGGATTCAGCATTCACAGACCTTTCCAACAAAATTGGTTTCATTAAAATTGGTGCACTGAATTGATCTGGGTTGATTTTTGAAGTTGGGTACAGAAGTGTGTTTGACTTAAAATAGAAAAGATTTAATTCAAATCACTGGGCTGCGCGGGAAAATTTAACGGGCCGGCCTGCTAAGCGCGGTGCTCCCGCGGGCTGCTTAAGTGGGTGTCCCCACTCGTCAGTGACACGGGGCTGGGCGAAGCGGTATGGGGCAACGTGGGTCGTTCGATCTGATTCTAATCCAACGGCTGGGAGTCATCGTCGACGCGAGACATCGTCGGCGAGAACAAAACCTAGCGCGGCGATGGGGTCTTTGGGGCTCACCGGTCTTGGCGAGGGTCGGCGGGCGAGCAGCGAAGTCGGCGGCGAACTTCGAGGATGGTCGCGCGGCTCACAGGGTGGGCGAAATCGATGGCTCCCTTCTTCTCCAGAGGCGGGCTCCGTGAAATTCCGGCGGTGGTGCTCGCCTTGCTCGAGAAGCAGTGTGCACGATCAGTGAGGAGAGGGGAGTGAGATGGTGTGAAGAAATCGAGCGGGGGTGGCCTCTATTTATAGTAGAGCGAGGGGACTGTCGGGGCGCACGGTGAGCTCGTCGGGGGATATGTTATAGGCGGCTATTGGCATGGGCAAGGGTAGGGGACGGTGTGGTGTCTCCTGGCGATGCTCAACGACATGGTTTCGAGGCATGGGGCGGTGCGGCTTGGTCTAGAACGGGCGATGCTCTGCGCGGCAGAGGCGGCGTCTTCGACGACGAGTGGTGGCTATGCGTCACGGGGCGGCGAACGGGGATGTCTGGCGGTCTCCTGGGTCGGTGGGGATTGCGTATGCACGCGGCGAGGGCGGCGCGCGGTCTGTGGGCTTCGGTCGAGGGTGGCGCTCTGGCGCACGCTCGGCATGGTCTCTGGCGGTCTGGGCGCGGTTCGTGCGCGTGGTCCAGGGCTTGGCAAGGCTCGAGCAGTGGACAGGGAGTGGTGATGGACGGTGGGCTGCCTCCCAGACATGCTGTCTAGGCTTGCTGCTGCTCCTAGCTTGCTGTCAACATGGGGGTGACAAGGTTGGCTTCGGCTGTTCACCATTGATGGTAATGCCAAGCTCATAGTGGTGCTAGTGCTTGGTTAATCTTCCTAGATGATCTAGTGAGCTGGTTGTGAGCTAAATGGGGAACTAGTTAGGCAAGAGTCACTGCTCACAATAGTGTTTGATGTTTGTTTGATTTGTGTCTGCAACCTGTTTGATGAAATGGCCGCATGAAATCAAGTTTTGAATTTTGAAAAGATTTTTGGTGGGTTTGCTAGATTGGTGCTGGTGAGTCTGCAGATGCTTGGGTTTTGAAAGTTGAGCTTGTTTGAGTGGTTTTTGAAAAAGTGGGATCTTCCCATATGATAAAGATTCAATTTTGAATTGTCATTTAAACTATGCATTTGAAAGTTTCTGGATGATCACAAAGTGGGCCTTGATACCTTGTTATGAGTACATTCAAGGGGTGCAAGGATCCAGAAAGGTTTCTGTTAGATTTTGAAAGTTTGAGACAACCAAAGTAGGCATGAGAGTTAAGTTGGTCAAAGTGACCATTCATTTAATATATGTGTTTTGATTTACTTGTCTTTAGGAAAAGTGTGGGAAATGTTTTAGATGATTTTTATTTCACCTAAGAAACATTTTACAAGCAATGACACAATCAAACAAGGTGGTTTAAAATAATTTCAAAATCAATGCATACACATATGCATGCATTCATAATTTTAATTAGAAAAGTTTTTGTTAACCCCAATCTTGATGATTAGATTTTGATGTTCCAAGTTTAGTATTTTTGGGATGTTACAAACCTTCCCCCCTTAAACAAAATCTTGTCCCGAGATTTGAAAAAGGACGAAAAGATTACGTAGGATTTGAAGAGATCGGGAAACTCCGTCCTGATGTGATCTTCGCGCTCCCAGGTAGCTTCCTCTTACGTGTGGTTGCTCCACGAATCTTGAGAAACTTGATGCTTGGGTTTGGGTAGTTGAAAGCTTCTTCCAAAATACGGATGGGTACTTCGGGATAGGTCAGGTCATCGTTGATTTCTATGGTCCGATGGTCGATATTCTTGAACACTTCGGTCTTCTCGGGGACTTCGAGACACTTGCGAAGTAACGAGATATGGAACACATTGTGCACGGCTGACATCTCTTCAGGTAGCTCCAATTGGTACGATACTTCTCCTCGACGGTTCAGAATCTGGAAAGGTCCGATATATCTGGGGGCTAACTTTCCTTTGAGTTGGAAACGCTGCATTCCCTTCAATGGCGACACTTTCAGATAAACAAAATCTCCTATGTTGAAGGCGAGGTATCTACGTCTCTTGTCGGCGTAACTCTTCTGTCAGGATTGGGCGGTCTTGAGGTGCTCACGAATCTTGTGAACCTTCTCTTCTGCTTCTCGTAGGATGTCGGGTCCAAAAATCTGACTCTCTCCTACTTCCACCCAGTTCAAAGGGGTGCGTCACTTTCTTCCGTACATGAATTCAAAGGGGGCCATTTGCAAACTGGCTTGGTAACTGTTGTTGTATGAAAATTCTGCAAATGGCAGACAGTCTTCCCACTTGGATCCATATTCTAACACACAGGCTCTCAGCATATCTTCGAGTATTTGATTTACTCGCTCCGTTTGTCCATCGGTCTGAGGGTGATACGCGGTGCTGAAATCTAGACGGGTTCCTAAACCTTCTTGGACTTTCTTCTAGAATCTCGAGGTAAACTGAGTTCCTCGATCCGATACTATGTTCTTAGGGACTCCGTGCAAACTGATGATTCTAGCGATGTACAACAACGCTAGTTTCGAACTCTGATATGTGGTTTTGACGGGCAAGAAATGGGCGAATTTGGACAATCTGTCCACTATGACCCAGATAGAGTCATTTCCCCTACTAGGAGTAGGTAGTTCAGTGATAAAGTCCATTCCTACAGAATCCCATTTCCATTCCGGAATCTGCCATGGTTGCAACGATCCAGCGGGTCTTTGATGCCCTGCCTTGACTCGCTGACATATATCACACTTGGCGATATAGCTTCCGATTTCTCTCTTCATCTTATGCCACAAAAATTGCTCTTTTAAATCTTGATACATCTTAGTTCCTCCGAGATGGATAGAACAAAGAGTATCATGAGCCTCCTTCAAAATAACTTCTTTCAATCCAGAATCTGCTGGTACACAAAGGCGTCCTTTGTACCACAACACTCCTTCTTCGTCCTCGGTGAATCCGGGTACTTTACTGTCTGATCGGCGCTTGATTCCGTCGATACTAGAATTTTCTTTCTGCGCCTCCTTAATCTGACTAATCAAAGTGGGCTGGAGTTCTATGCTAGCCAAAAATCCTTCACTTACTAATTCCATTCGAAAATCTTCCATCTCCTTGTGCAAACTTGGTTGCTCCTTCAAAATCATGGAGTTCAAGCGGCACGGCAATCTGCTAAGGGCATCGGCTACCACGTTGGCTTTACCAGGGTGATAGTGAATGTCCACGTCATAATCCTTGATTAGCTCAATCCATCTTCTTTGCCTCATATTCAGCTCCTTCTGAGTGAATATATACTTTAGGCTCTTGTGATCCGAATAAATCTCACAACGGTTTCCCATCAGGTAATGTCTCCATGTCTTCAGGGCTAGAACTACGGCTGCGAGTTCGAGGTCATGGGTTGGGTAGTTTTGCTCATGTTGCTTCAATTGTCGAGATAGGTAAGATATAACTTTTCCTTCTTGCGTTAGCACACATCCGAGACCAATCTTGGATGCGTCACAATACACATCGAAGGGCTTCGTGATATCCGGCATGATCAAGATTGGGGCTGAAATCAATCTCCTTTTGAGTTCTTGAAAACTCGCTTCACATTTGTCAGTCCATTCAAACTTCTTGTCCTTCTTCAGCAATTGGGTCATGGGTCTGGCGATACTAGAGAATCCTTCTACGAATTTGCGGTAATATCCCGCCAATCCGAGAAATGAACGAACTTGGGTTTGAGTGGTTGGGGCTTGCCAATCTTCTACATCTTTCACTTTGGCAGGGTCAACGGCAATTCCTCCGGCTGATACAATGTGACCGAGGAATCCTACTTCCTGTAACCAGAATTCACATTTGCCAAACTTTGCATACAGCTGATGCTCTCTAAGGGTTCCAAGAATGGTCCTTAGGTGTAGCTCATGTTCTTCTTCTGATTTGGAATAAATCAGAATGTCATCGATGAAAACAACGACAAACTTATCCAGGAAGTCCATAAAAATCTTATTCATGAGGTTCATGAAATAAGAGGGGGCATTGGTTAATCCGAAAGACATGATTGTATACTCATACAATCCATATCTGGTGGTAAAGGCAGTCTTTGGAATATCCTCTCCACGAATCCTGAGTTGATGATAGCCAGTTCTAAGATCAATCTTAGAAAACACCTTGGCACCGGTCAACTGATCAAACAAATCTTCTATCTTGGGAAAGGGGTACTTGTTCTTGATGGTGACATCATTCATAATCCGTACACAAACGGTTACCTCCATCCTTCTTGTCCACAAACAAGACAGGTGATCTCCATGGTGACGCACTTGGTTGAATCAATCCAATTTCTAACATGGAATCCAGTTGCTTCTTCAGTTCTGCAAGCTCTGACGGGTTCATACTATAGGGTCTCTGGGCTATGGGTCCGGTTTCGGGGATTAGTTCAATGATAAACTCGATATCCCGATCCGGGGGCATACCGGGCAAAACATCTGGAAATACATCGGGGTATTCACAGACTATCCGGACTTGGTCAATGGTAGGTTGGGCTATACTCTTGTTGCATTTGAATTGGTGAGGTAAGGTTTCAGATATATGTTCGACTGATATTCCGGCTGTACTGGTCATGGTGATGGCTTTCTTGGCACAGTCAGTCAATCCTTTATGTTTGGACATCCAATCCATTCCTAGTACTACTTCCAAACCTTTAGTTCCGAGTACTATCAGATTTGCATAAAAATCTATGCCATGGATTCGGATAGGGACGGCTTTGCAAATTTGCCTAGCCTTGGTGGTTGATCCGGGAATTTGCACAATCATCACATGCTTCAGTTTGGTTGGTTGAATTTTACTAGTGCATGCAAATTCTTCGGTGACAAATGAATGCGATGCACCAGAATCAAACAACACTCTTGCAAATCTTGAATTAACGAAAACATACCCGGACGACGTATGGCGCTTCTGAGCTTCTTGAGATGCATGAGAAAAACGGCCATTGCGGTTGAGTGAATTCACAGGGCAAATCTTCTCCTGGCTAAACACGGCAGCTTTCTTTGCTGGGACATTGGCATTGGGGGCTGTAGCATTCTTCTTGTTGGGGCACTCGTTGGAATAGTGGCCTTTATTTCCACAGTCATAACAAGTCACCTGCGACTTGTCCTTGGCTGCGACAGGCACAACATTGCTTACAGTCCTAGGGGCAGTGTTGGTGTTGGCGGTAGCATTGTTGTTGTTGAATTTGGGTGGGGCATGGGTGAAATTGCTAGAGTTGCCGGGGTTGTTGTGATTTCCTCCGGGTCTAGGGTTTCCATGGTTGGGATAGGTCGGACGGTTCATCGGGGGTCTGTTGGTTCTTGGGGTAAATCCTGGAGATGGGTTGGGGCGATACTTTGGGGTCTGATGGGTTCCTGGTTGATGCATCATACAACGCTTGTGGTTCTCATTGGCTTGGTTGATCTTTCCTTCCATCGGGATGGCAGAGTCGACAAGGGCTTCAATATCCGCAAAGGGAATATTGACTAACACCGTCTGCATCTCGTCATGCAGACCATTCAGGAACCTCTCCTTCTTCTTGGCTTCCGTGTCTATCTCGTCCGGGGCATACCTAGCTAATGACAAAATTTTGTCACGGTATTCCACTACAGTCATCCTTCCTTGCTTCAGCTCTCTGAACTCGTCTCTCATTCTCTTGATCAAACCCGGTGGCACATGGGTTCTGCTGAACTTGACCTTGAATTCCTCCCAGGTCATCATCTGGCCTCCGGTCATTGCGCGAACGCTGTTCCACCATGCCCTGGCATCTCCGTCTAGATAATGGGTGGCAAACAGAACTTTCTCGTTGGCTTCCACTCCGGTGACTTCTAGGTTATTTCCATGGTTTGCAGCCAATCATCGGCGTCTAGGGGTTCTTCTGACTTAGTGAAAACAGGTGGGTTGGTATTCTGGAAATTCTTGAGCTTAGATCCATGGTTGTCCTGATTTCCGTGGCCTTGGTTGTTGTGGGCTAGTTGGGCTATCTGTTGCAGAGTGGCTAGGTTGGCTTGTGTAACACCCTCAGAATCGGACCTATGCAAGTTTGAGCAAAATTCGCCAAACCCGCATAGAATCGATTCAAAGGTGCCCACCAGGCACTTTCGTGCGGGTGGAAAACGAAGTAATAACATTACACAACAGTCCTCGATGGGACCCACAGAACAGATATATATAACAGCGACTCCATGAGTCAAGAATACAGATATAATATACAAAGATCCAAATCACCTTGAAAACGATAGAGCGTCCAGCTACGGACAAGATGCAAATGGGGCTAAGAGCCCTGAAGAATAACCAATGGCGTCCATAACTGCCAGCCAAGCGGAAGGGTAACCACTAACGACGTCGATCTCAAAACCGCTTAAACAAAGGGGTGACAAAGGGCAAAGGAAAAATAGGAGGCGTCGAGGCCAAGGCGATACAGCGAGACTAGAATTCGGCGGTCCTCGCCTACATAGGTGTGGTGGACTGAGCGGCAGCGGCAGCATGCACTAAACAACCTATAGAGACTCGATACACAGGCGTCAATCAGAGAGGGGTAAGAAGGACCTATCCGGAACCAAACTGAAGCTATCATCAAACAAACCCATCCTGGCGTTTCCCCCTCGAGACCAATCGAGGAAGTCAACCGAGGAACTCACACGGTTGGTAGTTTTACTTATTCAGTTATAGTTGCGGCACTTTACTAGTCAGGTTTATATAATCATCCTGATAAACTAAGCAGTGGGCACTTTTAGTTAATCAATCCGTTATAGTGGCACCACTTACTAGTCAGATTCCATTAGCATGAGATAACCCCAAACCCAGCAGTTGTTGGTACTTTTATTTAGCCATTCCGTTGTAGTTGCAATACTTACTAGTCAGATGCCATTGTCGCAAGCGACAAACCAAACAAGCAATTGTGGGCAGTATTAATTAGCCATTCCATTATAGTGAAGCTGATTACTAGTCATTATAAGTCCAATTTATAGCAATAAACTTTAGTTATGCTTGTCTATGATCGAGATACTGTGCTCCAAGTCGTCCATATCCGGACACGGCTTTGAGAAAGTTTTACCGGCGGGGTGCACCAATAGCAACACTGCGCTCGATCAACCTCGGAAAAACCAAATCAAAACCCAACGAGGCTTTCACGGTGAACAATCACGAGATTCAGAAATATTTGGGGCCACCCATTGAGTAGATCCATAGCGGAGTAAGCAAGCTCGAGACGGACTCAAGGTTTGCGACAATGGTACATGGCGGTAGGAACCCGAAAGTGTGGCTGGGCTTGTCGATACCGCATAATCAATCCGCTTACCTAAGCGATGCAGTGCTCCTCGCACAATTTAAATCTGAAAGTAGCATGGTATAAATACAGGATCGTAAATAAAACCTCAAACTAGTTTGTGGCCCCAAGAAATAAAAATGAATCAAGCTCGGCTCGGGGGTCCCATATACCTCCGGATGTGGATAGCGATAAATCAAGGGCAATTATCAAGTACTCGAGGTCTTACGGGACACAAGTGGGCGTTCGGAAACCAAATATTTTCTATCACCCACCGATGCCTCTGCTTATTTCAATTTTAGTTGTTAAACAGAAATTAAAGTGACGATAAGTAAAACTAGGATCATCTCCAACATCAACATGCGGCGATACATCAGCAACTGTGGCATATGACGACACGCAACAGCACTTAAGCAAGCGACTACGACGCGCAAGTCCAACTATCTACCAAACAACAGGTAATAGGATGTGTCCAAGGCAATATAGGGCTGCACGGTATAACACAGGTACGGAAACTAAAGCATCGCAACACAGATAGCAATAGATCAACAGGAGGGAATAAAGACTATAAAAGTAAGATAGGTAGAAAGGGGGAGATGCTCGCCTGAAAAACATTGCTGAAGGTTCAACCGAAGATCGGGGCGAAGCTCACATCAACTCAACGGCCTTATCCGCGAAGAAGCAAAACACTAGAATAACATCGGATGCAATATTTAATACACGGCAGAAGATCGGCATGATGCATGTATGATATATGGCATGGCAAGGATGCGGTGCAATTAGGTCAATATTAAGCGGAACCGGGGTCCCGACAATAATTAGGCGGTTCAAGTTGTTTAGATAACCCCGCAAATTAAATGTTGTTTTAACAAGGCAAAAGATAATACGGGTTCGCTACACAAGTTTAAATGAGGCCGATATGAGACTAGATTTGCCCGCATATGGGCCCCATATTTAATTATTAGGTGAATCGGCATAAGGACCCCAAACCACAGATATGCATGCGAGTATGACAATTCAAAATGCAATCAAGTTGTTATTATGTTATGAAATAAGGTTCTCGGATAAGAGGTCACACATCGGGGCTCGACGATCTTGGGGTTCCGGGGTTCGGGGTTCGACAGGGTCCAGGGTTCGACGGAACGTTCTCGGCTCCGGGGTTAGGGTCTCGGATCGGGGTAGATCTCGGTGCATCCGGGGCCTCATGTCGCTCTTGGGTTACCATGTTTAATTGTTGGTCTTGTCCGCGGATGAACTTGGCTTGACGGTTCGATGTCGTTGCAGTGCTTGGCTTCCGGGGTAGCTCTTGTTGGTTGCACTCCGCAGACTCGTTGTTCGGCGGAGATCATGGGGTTATCGGGTTGGGCCTTGGCGTTCGGCTTCAATTGTCGATGGCGAACTTGCCCGATATCGGGCCTTGAGATCTTGGCGAAACAAAGTCCGAGACTTGACGGCGGCGATGCAAGTGCTCTTGTGGCGGGAGACGCATCTGCCCTTATGCACGGTTTGGAGAGCGGCAGACCTTGCGGATGAGGTCTCTGCGGCCATCTGGAGCGGATCGGGCCACTCGGCGACATGTTCGGCATTAGAGACGTAAGCCACCGCGTTCCTGCAGGCGAGAAACGCCGAGCAGCGTTCCGGCGGGCGTCCTTCTCCGAAGAGATCGCACGCTCGGCGAGCTCGGGGCATCGGGACGAGCTGGTCACCATGAGGCGGTCTCCGCGGGCTCAGCGGTTGAAACGGGCAGCGGCGGGCGAGAGGCGGTGCCGGCAGGCGGCGGCGGCGGAGGAGGCGAGGCAGGCGACCTCGGGCGGCGGTGGAGAGCTTCGCGGGCGCAGCGTCTGGCGGCGCGGTGCTCGAAGCGAGCAGTGGGCGGTGGCAGCTTGCGGGCAGGCGGCAGGTGGGCTGCAGGGCGGGCAGGCGGCTGCGGCGGGCTTCAGAGGGCGGAGGAGGCTCGAGGCGGGGCAGAGGGCTCGGGGTCTTGTCGGAGGCGGGCGGTGGTGAGGTTGGTGGCGGGGCTCGTGAGCGTGGCGAGCCCGGAGGCAAGGAGGGAGGTCGGGGAGGCCGATGGCGTGGGGCCTTGGTGGAGGCGGTGGGAGCCTTGCGGAGAGGAGGGAGGAGCGTCGGCGGACGAGGGAGGAAGAAGAGGCGCGGGTGGGCCACGTGGTGGGCAGGGTGGGGCTGTGATGCTTGTGGCGTGCTCTGCGTGTGAGAGGAGGCCGGTTGGTGGGGTGGGTCCCGGGGAAGGGGAGAGAGAGAGGGAGAGCTAGCTTATGTGGCGTGTGAGTGGTTGAGGAGAGGAGGAGGTGAGGTGGCGCATGTCTATTGGAGGAGTGATGTGGAGGGTGGGTGGGTAGATAGGTTGGTGAGTTTAGGATTTAGAGGGCGGTTGTAGTTGGACCGATTTATTTTACAGGGCGATCGTTGGTCAATCGCCCGTTCGACGCCTAAAAAATAACTGAATATCTTATTTGCTTTGATTGGGCCGTTTGCGAACCCGATAGAAACAAAACAAAATAATCCGGAGACCCGGGGTTTTGCGTTTGAATAAAGATGGGGCGTTTGGAAAACAAATCGGGGTTTGCAAAATAGTTTTATGCAAACTATGCATGATGATGACGATGCAATGCACAAATTCAACGCGATTTTCTAGTAGTGGTTTTGCGGGATGCCACAATTCGACACCACTAACAATGGATCTCGCCCTCGAGATCCGCGTCATGGTACCGGAAGGAAGGTCGGCGTTCTCCGTCTTCTCGCTTTGTGTAGATCCTCGCGACACCACTAACAAGGGGTCGTTATCTCGGATCGTCGAGAGAACACTCCGGAGAAACAAAGGACGAAGATAGAGGTATCAAACGATAAGGCCACCTCTAACTTCCATTAGAAGAGGGAGAAGTTACATTGATCCACCAGTTCGATGTACAGAGCGAACAGTAAGAGTCGGGTAGGGTGATCAGTCCATCCCGGACCCAACTATCAGCTCTATACATGGGTAGGAGAATCAGGCAACTCAACTCTCGAGATTTGGACTGAAGATCTTCATATGCGGTATCCGGAACAAAGGAATGATGCCAGCAGGAATCGTATGAAAGACACAATGATTAGGTTTCGCGATGGTTCCGTTGGCATGAACAACACATGCTCAAGGTATACTCCAACTTCACCAACGCTCGTCCTTCTCATATGTTTTTCAACGACACAGATATCCGGCAAGGAACTCGTATGGATAACGAGCTCAAGAACAAAAGATTGGAGAAAAGGGTACAACAGATAAGTTGCAGATTGATGATCGTAGCACCTCCGTTGAAAGGGAGAAAGCGAAACCCTGAAGGTACGACGGAATCCCCACCACGAGAAATCCTGGACTCGAAGAGGGAGAAGAGAGCGGATTCAAAACACGTAAAGATAAGAGGAGAACAGCAGAGGGGTAAGGAGTAAAATCATACCTAATCAGAACTTTCCAACCGATTTTCAAAAATAGTTTTGACACTCTACTTCGGCCGTTAGCTAGGTTATCCTACAGGCTGGACTTGTGGGGTATCATAGCTTTGAGCTCGATACCACTTTGTAACACCCTCGATCGGACCTATGCAAGTTTGAGCAAAATTCGCCAAACGCATAGAATCGATTCAAAAGGTGCCAGCACTTTCGTGCGGGTGGAAACGAAGTAATAACATTACACAACAGTCCTCGATGGGACCCACGAGCAGATATATATGACTCCATGAGTCAAGAATAGATATAATATACAAAGATCCAAATCACCTTGAAAAGCGATAGGCGTCCGACTACGGACAAGATGCAAATGGGGCTAAGAGCCTGAAGAATAACCAATGGCGTCCATAACCTGAGCCAAGCCGGAAGGGTAACCACTAACGACGTCGATCTCAAAACCTGCTTAAACAAAGGGTGCCGACAAAGGGCAAAGGAAAAAGAGGCGTCAAGATCGAGGCGATGCAGCGAGACTAGAATTCGGCGATCCTCGCCTACATAGGTGTGGTGGACTGAGCGGCAGCGGCAGCATGCACTAAACAACCTATAGAGACTCGATACACAGGCGTCAATCAGAGAGGGGTAAGAAGGACCTATCCGGAACCAAACTGAAGCTATCATCAAACAAACCCATCCTGGCGTTTCCCCCTCGAGACCAATCGAGGAAGTCAACCGAGGAACTCACACGGTTGGCAGTTTTACTTATTCAGTTATAGTTGCGGCACTTTACTAGTCAGGTTTATATAATCATCCTGATAAAGTAAGCAGTGGGCACTTTTAGTTAATCAATCCGTTATAGTGGCACCACTTACTAGTCAGATTCCATTAGCATGAGATAACCCCAAACCCAGCAGTTGTTGGTACTTTTATTTAGCCATTCCGTTGTAGTTGCAATACTTACTAGTCAGATGCCATTGTCGCAAGCGACAAACCAAACAAGCAATTGTGGGCAGTATTAATTAGCCATTCCATTATAGTGAAGCTGATTACTAGTCATTATAAGTCCAATTTATAGCAATAAACTTTAGTTATGCTTGTCTATGATCGAGATACTGTGCTCCAAGTCGTCCATATCCGCGGACACGGCTTGCAGAAAGTTTTACCCGGCCGGGGTGCACCAATAGCAACACACGCTCGATCAACCTCGGAAAAACCAAATCAAAACCCAACGAGGCTTTCACGACTGAACAATCACAGGATTCAGAAATATTTCAGGGGGCCACCCCATTGAGTAGATCCCGCATAGCGGAGTAAGCAAGCTCGAGACGGACTCAAGGTTTGACAATGGTACATGGCGGGGAACCGAAGTGTGGCTGGGCTTGTCGATACCGCGTAATCAATCCGCTTACCTAACAGCGACAGTGTGCTCCTCGCAATTTAAATACGTAAAGTAGCATGGCATAAGTACAGGATCGTAAATAAAACCTCAAACTAGTTAGTGGCCCCAAGAAATAAGATGAATCAAGCTCGCTCGGGGGTCCCATATACCTCCGGATGTGGATAGCGCGATAAATCAAGGAACAGTATCAAGTACTCGAGGTCTTACGGACACAAGTGGGCGTCGAAACCAAATATTTTCTATCACCCACCGATGCCTCTCGCTTATTTCAATTTTAGTTGTTAAACAGAAATTAAAGTGACGATAAGTAAAACTAGGATCATCTCCAACATCAACATGCGGCGATACATCAAGAATCGTGGCATATGACGACACATAGCACACTTAAGCAAGCGACTACGACGCAAGTCCAACTATCTACCAAACAACGGGTAATAGGATGTGTCCAAGGCAATATAGGGCTGCACGGTATAACACGGAAACTAAAGCATCGCAATACGTATAGCAATAGATCAGAGGAGGAATAAAGACTATAAAAGTAAGATAGGTAGAAAGGGGGAGATGCTCGCCTGAAAAACATTGCTGAAGGTTCAACCGAAGATCGGGGCGAAGCTCACATCAACTCAACGGCCTTATCCGCGAAGAAGCAAAACACTAGAATAACATCGGATGCAATATTTAATACACGGCAGAAGATCGGCATGATGCATGTATGATGTATGGCATGGCAAGGATGCGGTGCAATTAGGTCAATATTAAGCGGAACCGGGGTCCCGACAATAATTAGGCGGTTCAAGTTGTTTAGATAACCCCGCAAATTAAATGTTGTTTTAACAAGGCAAAAGATAATACGGGTTCGCTACACAAGTTTAAATGAGGCCGATATGAGACTAGATTTGCCCGCATATGGGCCCCATATTTAATTATTAGGTGAATCGGCATAAGGACCCCAAACCACAGATATGCATGCGAGTATGACAATTCAAAATGCAATCAAGTTGTTATTATGTTATGAAATAAGGTTCTCGGATAAGAGGTCACACATCGGGGCTCGACGATCTTGGGGTTCCGGGGTTCGGGGTTCGACAGGGTCCAGGGTTCGACGAAACGTTCTCGGCTCCGGGGTTAGGGTCTCGGATCGGGGTAGATCTCGGTGCATCCGGGGCCTCATGTCGCTCTTGGGTTACCATGTTTAATTGTTGGTCTTGTCCGCGGATGAACTTGGCTTGACGGTTCGATGTCGTTGCAGTGCTTGGCGTCCGGGGTAGCTCTTGTTGGTTTCACTCCGCAGGACTCGTTGTTCTGCAGCGGAGATCATGGGGTTATCGGGTTCGGGCCTTGGCGTTCCGGCTTCAATTGTCGATGGCGAACTTGCTTCGATATCGGGCCTTCGGAGATCTTGGCGAAACAAAGTCCGAGACTTGACGACGACGCGATGCAAGTGCTCTTGCAGGGAGAGACGCGATCGCCTTATGTCCGCACGGTTTGGAAGCGGCGAGACCTTGCGGATGAGGTTCATCTGCGGCCATCTGGAGCGATCGGGCCACTCGGCGACATGTTCGGCATTAGAACAGGTAAGCCACCGCGTTCCTGCCCAGAGGCAGAGCATCGAACGCGTTCGGCGGAGGCGTCCTTCTCCGAAGAGATCGCCGCCGACGAGCTCGGGGCATCGGGACGAGCTGGTCACCATGAGGGCGGTCTCCGGCGGGCTCCGCGGGGGAAACAGGCAGCGGCGGGCGAGGCGGTGACGCAGGCCGGCGGGCGGGCCGGAGGAGGCCGAGACGGCGACCTCGGGCGGCGGAGCTTCGCCGGGCGCAGCGTCTGAGGCGCGGTGCTCGGGCAGCGGTGGGCGGTGGCACGGCTTGCAGCCGGCGGGCGGCGGCTGGCAGAGGCTGGCAACCCTGGCGGGCTCGCAGGGCGCGGAGGAGGCTCGAGGCGAGGGCTCGGTCTTGTCGGCGTGGGCGGGCGGTGGTGAGGTTGGTGGCGGCGGCGGTGAGCCGCGCTGAGGCAAGGAGGAGGTCGGGGAGGCCGCGATGGCGTGGGGCGCAGTGGAGGCGGTGGGCCACGGGCGGAGGAGAGAGGAGGCGTCGGCGGACGCGGGAGGAAGAAGGCGGGTGGGCCACGTGGTGGGCAGGTGGGGCTGCAGCCAGTGTGTGTCGCGTGCTCTGCGTGTGAGAGGCCGGTTGGTGGGGTGGGTCAGGGAAGGGGAGAGAGAGAGCTAGCTTATGTGGCAGCGTGTGAGTGGTTGAGGGAGAGGGAGGAGGTGAGGTGGCGCATGTCTATTGGAGGGAGTGATGTGGAGGGGGTGGCTGGGTAGATAGGTTGGTGAGTTTAGGATTTAGAGGGGCAGTTGTAGTTGGACCGATTTATTTTCTGGGGCGATCGTTCGGGTCAATCGGCCCGTTCGACTGCCCCGCTAAAAAAATAACTGAATATCTTATTTGCTTTGATTGGGCCGTTTGAGAACCCGATAGCAACAAAACAAAATAATCCGGAGACCCGGGGTTTTGCGTTTGAATAAAGATGGGGCGTTTGGAAAACAAATCGGGGTTTGCAAAATAGTTTTATGCAAACTATGCATGATGATGACGATGCAATGCACAAATTCAACGCGATTTTCTAGTAGTGGTTTTGCGGGATGCCACAGCTTGACATTCCGCTCTTTCAGCTTCGCGGTCAGAAGTCAACATTTGCAGGATCTGCAACATCGGGTCCGGGGATGAACCACTTCCTCCACGTGGCATCTAAAGATTTAGGTAGATCATGAGAAAAGAGGGAAATTTCTAAGGTTTCGGGGACTTTGAAAAGTTTTAAAGGTTTGACTCAGATTTTTCTAGCACACAGTACAACACACACACCACAATAAAGAAAAACAGATGGTTTTAAGAACCATTTGGAGAACTACGATACAGTGGGACCGAATACTACTCACTACGCTAGTGCTCAAGTGCTACTACTCCTCGGAATCTGTGGCTTCATCATCTTCATCATCATCGATGAAGGCGAAATCATCCTCATCGGTGAAGAAGTCCATGGCCTGATCCTCCAGAAAATCATCGTCATTGCTGAGATAGGAGTAAGGGTCTCCACGAAGATCCTCTTCGGCATTCTCCCTTTCCTCCAACTGCATGTCTCTCTCGTGGATGGTCTCCTCCAAAGATGAGATGCGGTGGCAAAGACGGGCAATAATGTGCTCCTTCTTGTCGAGCTGACGGCGGCGAGACTTGCGATCCTTTGCTAGCATGGCGATGGTCTGATCATTTGTCTTGATGATGGCAGACTTGTGGTTGCAGTAGTCACGGCAGTTGTCCAGCTCCTGCCGATGATCGTACATCATGAAGCTAAGGTGGTCCAATTGAGTCTTCAACTCGGGGTGGTATGGGGCTTCCAGTGGTTGTCCATTTGCATCACGCCTTGGGCAAAACTCAAAGCGAGTACCCTTGATCTGATTGATGCTCTGCCCACACAGACGGGAAAGAGCTTCCTACATTGCTCTGGCAAGTCCATCGAGCCAGTTGTTTTCCCTCAAGGTAAACTGAATTCCCTCCGCAGTGGGAGGTTCAATCTTTCCTCGGAGACTTGCAACAATTAGCCACTGCAGATCTTCTCCTCCTTGATCATTGAGCTGAGCTCTGAAGAACTCGGGGTGCGGACGCTCCAGAAGTTCCGAAAGCTGGTCCAAATCCCTCTCAAAGATAAGGTCTCCTCCATTACCCAGTTGGTAAAACTTGTTGTACTTCCCATCCATCTATAAGAATAGAGGATGAGTATATTAGCAGGGTGATCAAGTGTGTCAAAATTTTATGTATTTTGCAAGAGTTTTTGAGGAACATGAATTTTTACGAAAGAATAAAAGGGATAAGAATTAGAATAAGTTTTTGTAAATATTTGTTTTGTTTGGTTTTGAAACTAAGTTTTTGGTTCAAACGTCCAGTCTAACTAGGGTCTCCTATGGTCAGGATGGATCTGATACCAACTTGTCAACACTCGGATTTTTCAATCCTAGATGCCTGTTATGCCATACATCGCAATCCTAGGATTACCATTTTTGCGAGACATAACAGAATTGGATACCATAGTACATCATCCATTACAAACGATACATAAGTTCTTACACAAATAGGGATCTCATGATCCAGTTCTTAATACAACATCAAGCGGTGAATACGTAATAATAATATAGATGGCGTGGAAGCTCCATCTTCGGGGTCACGAGCAATGCGACGATGGGAGATGATCCTAGTTGTCGTAACCTCCACAGGGTCCATCCTCCGGTACTCCTCTTCATAGTCCGCCATGAGAATAGCCGGGACAAAGCCATGAATACTCTTTAAGTACTGCAAGCTAAAACTAATGGTAAAGGGTTTTTGGATAATAGGACACTAGGCTCTAGGGTTGTTTTGCAAAAGCAGTTATCTCTACTAAGTTCAAGCTAGTCACACTTTTATAACTCCTAGGTGGGATCTTGTAACTCAGGTCACAACTCTGTTGTGGTCAAGTCAAAGTCTCAATTCATTTCACAAGTCATTTTGAAAAGTCGATAGGGAAGCAGATGGCCACTCAACTGTCCATAACCACGGAGACGGATATTCGAATAGTTTGACACTCTACGTAGATTGTACACTTTCACCACAACATTCGATACATCCGTCAGAACAAATCCTGAATTCACCATACTCGTATGCGGATAATCAATCCTAACCTTTCAATTACATGCCCTAGTATAAGCACCTCTCCTGTGAGTTTGGCCTCCCAACCATGACCAACTGTCATCTTGGGTACTGCACAGGTGGACAGTCTTCACAAGGTATCCTCAGCTCAGACCTTGGCCATGAGGGAACTAATACTAAGGTATATAAGTTTACAGTCAAGCCCTACCCAATATTCGGGTATTGTGGTTGTACGATAAAATTGGAATGGTATCGCATCCAGACAACCATCAGTTTTATAAAGGGCTAAGGCTCATGCCTCAACGTTTTCATCACCAAAATCATCAAGTGTTCGGAAACACATGTCAAAACATTTCAATAGAATGATCCATCATTCCAAGGTTTTCATAACCATTTTTCCACCAAGTAAACCCATCTAAAGTTGATCAAGTTTTATGCTTAGCACTAGCATCTACAGGTGGGGGTAGTACTAATGAGGGGTGGTGAACTAGTGGAGTTTCAACTAAGTACAACCTTATATCTTAGGATGATATCAAGGTTTCTAACTTAGGCCAAATTTTATGCTCTTTATGCAACCTTCAGAATCTTTCTAGTATCTACAAGTCACTTAAGTCAACTCTAAGTTAAAGCTTTGATAAAGAAATAAAGTAAGAAGCTTGCAAATAAAACTAGGATTGGTTTATCAAGTGGGTATGGTCACATATGCTTAAGGCATATAGTAGGCATAGTAACAAGCAAGTATTTGCTTGCACAAAATCAGTATAAGCTTGCTAAATTGCAAGTGTTAGATTGCATAGGTCAACTTGATTAGTAAGGCTTGCCTTGGGCAGAGCAGTGGTTGAAGTTCTCTTCCGCTTCTTCTTCGTAGTATCCTTCTTCCTCCTCGTATCCTTGGTCGGTACTAGCGTCTATGAATAAATACGAGGTACACAATCACCAAACAATACTTAACTACTTGCAATCATCACACACAAGGGTCCTATAGATGATCTAGCATCATATCTAACATTACAAGGTTAAGGCTTGATTTAATTCCTTTTATTTTTAGAAAAGTAATTTCTACTCATTGAAAAACTACTTAAGATTTAATATTCTCCAAACCAAACATGGGATCATGTTGACACATGTCATCACCACATATTGTAGTTCATGGGAATGTGATTTAAAGTGGTGTCACAATTTAATAAGGTTTTACCCTTTTATTCTAATTAATTAAAGTGGCTAGAAATGCCTATGTAGCATTATTTTATTACTTGAACATTATTTCTGCAAGTAAACCTATATATTTTTATATATTCTGAAAGGTATGGTTAAATGTGATTTTTGAGAGTTGGAATCAACTCAAAAGCTATTATGGTTTAAATTTTAAAAATGTTTGAATGCAGAAAAGCTTCTACCTTGTTATTTTTACTAAGGATGATCTACATATCCAAATGACTTGAATCCAACGGGCTTGGATTCAGCATTCACAGAACTTTCCAACAAAATTGGTTTCATTCAAATTGGTGCACTGAATCGATCTGGGTTGATTTTTGAAGTTGGGTACAGAAGTGTGTTTGACTTAAAATAGAAAAGATTTAATTCAAATCACTGGGCTGCGCGGGAAAAGTTAACGGGCCGGCCTGCTAAGCGCGGTGCTCCCACGGGCTGCTTAAGTGGGTGTCCCCACTCGTCAGTGACATGGGGCTGGGCGAAGCGGTATGGGGCAACGTGGGTCGTTCGATCTGATTCTAATCCAACGGCTGGGAGTCATCGTCGACGCGAGACATCGCCGGCGAGAACAAAACCTAGCGCGGCCAGTGGGGGGTGCTAGGGGCTCACCGAGGTACTGGCGAGGGTCGGCGAGGCGGGCGAACGACAATGTCGACGACGGCGAACTCAGGGGTGGTCGCGGCAGCTCCTGGGGTGGACGAAATAGATGGCTCCCTTCTTCTCCAGAGGCGGCGGGCTCCGGTGAAATTACAGCGGGGTGGTGCTCGCCTTGCTCTAAGAATGGTGTGGCACGATCAGTGAGGAGAGGGGAGTGAGATGGTGTGAAGAAATCGAGCGGGGGTGGCCTCTATTTATAGTCGAGCGAGGGGACCGTCAGGCGCCGCAGTGAGCTCGTCGGGGCGATGTTACAGCGGCTATTGGCATGGGCAAGGGTAGGGGCGGTGTGGTGTCTCTGGCGATGCTCAACGACATGGTTTGAGGCATGGGGCGGTGCGGCTTGTGCAGAGCAGGCGATGCTCTGCGTGGCAGAGGCGGCGTCTTCGACGGCGAGTGGTGGCTATGCGTCACGGGGCGGCGAACGGGGATGTCTGGCGGTCTCCTGGGTCGGTGGGGATTGTGTATGCACGCGGCGATGGCGGCGCGCGGTCTATGGGCTTCGGTCGAGGGTGGCGCTCTGGCGCACGCAATGCATGGTCTCTGGCGGTCTGGGCGCGGTTCGAGCGCATGGTCCAGGGCTTGGCAAGGCTCGAGCAGTGGACAGGGAGTGGCGGTGGACGGTGGGCTGCCTCCCAGACATGCTGTCTAGGCTTGCTGCTGCTCCTAGCTTGCTGTCGACATGGGGGTGACAAGGTTGGCTTCGGCTGTTCACCATTGATGGTAATGCCAAGCTCACAGTGGTGCTAGTGCTTGGTTAATCTTCCTAGATGATCTACTGAGCTGGTTGTGAGCTAAATGGGGAACCAGTTAGGCAAGAGTCACTGCTCACAATAGTGTTTGATGTTTGTTTGATTTACATGCAACTTTGTTTGATGAAATGGCCGCATGAAATCAAGTTTTGAATTTTGAAAAGATTTTTGGTGGGTTTGCTAGATTGGTGCTGGTAAGTCTGCAGATGCTTGGGTTTTGAAAGTTGAGCTTGTTTGAGTGGTTTTTGAAAAAGTGGGATCTTCCCATATGATAAAGATTCAATTTTGAATTGTCATTTAAACTATGCATTTGAAAGTTTCTGGATGATCACAAAGTGGGCCTTGATACCTTGTTATGAGTACATTCAAGGGGTGCAAGGATCCAGAAAGGTTTCTGTTAGATTTTGAAAGTTTGAGACAGCCAAAGTAGGCATGAGAGTTAAGTTGGTCAAAGTGACCATTCATTTAATATATGTGTTTTGATTTACTTGTCTTTAGGAAAAGTGTGGGAAATGTTTTAGATGATGTTTATTTCACCTAAGAAACATTTTACAAGCAATGACACAATCAAACAAGGTGGTTTAAAAGAATTTCAAAATCAATGCATACACATATGCATGCATTCATAATTTTAATTAGAAAAGTTTTTGTTAACCCCAATCTTGATGATTAGAGTTTGATGTTCCAAGTTTAGTATTTTTGGGATGTTACAATGATGCATGGATAAAAAGGAAATATGTGAGTGCACTCATGCCCTTTGAGCCCACCTACTTGAAGAGCCTACAAGGAAGACACAACTACCATCTCATGACCTCAAATGAAGTTATGCAAGAGATGGCTGCTTTCAAGGTTGCCGCCAAGAATGCCAAAGATGCCCGTGCTCGTGCCCTTGGTATGAGCAATGTTGTCAATGTTGCTTTGAAGGCAAAGTTGTGGACCATGGGGATGAAGATGATAGTGATGAAGGGCTATCCATGGACCATCCCGATGAAGTCAAGATTGCTCATGGTCAATATATGGCTTTCTATGCAAAGAACTTTTGGAAGAACCCCGCCAAGGCCAAGATGGAAATGGAACGGAGAAGCAATCCAAATGGGAAAAGAGAGAATACCACAAGGTTGAGAACTTGCTTCAATTGTGGTGACCGCTACCACTTTGTGGCTAGTTGCCCCTATGAGAAGAGAGAAGATCATGGTGGAAAGCTTGTGTTGAAGAATACTCTCAAGGGACCATACAAGAAACCTTTCATCAAAAATAATCCCATCAACAAGAAGCCGGGAGAAATTGTCTTGATCACTCATGAAGAGTACTCCTCCGACAATGAAGATGATGAAGATGACGAAGAGGAAACTTCTCATGGTGTGGCTGCTCTTGCCACCACCTCTACTTCGACATTTTCGCTCTTCGATTCTCCAAATGAGAACTCTTCCACCAAGAATGTCACTTGCCTTATGGCAAGAGGAACGGAGGTATCCTCATCATCCCGCTCTACCCACTTAGATAATGATGAAATTGATGATAAGATGTCTCTGGATGTTAAAAAGGAATTAATTGCCTTTGATGAGTTTATGACTAACCTAGAAGGTGATGCTAAGCTACATTTTGGAAACATCTTAGATCAACTCTCACATACTCAAGAACTTCTAGATGTAAGATGCAAACTTGGGCATGAACATATGATTGAGGTAGAGGCTCTAAACAATGCTCTAGAAGAAGAACAAGAAACTAGGTTGTCACTTGAATTAAAACTTAAAGGGCTTGATGAAGCCAATGACATTATTGTGAACAAACTCATCAAAGAACGTGATCATGCTATTGCTAAATACAAAATAGCTAAAAAATACATGGTTGAGTTTGGTGTGGTTCATGAAAAACTTGCCGAGGACTTTAGTTTGCTTAACAAGGCCCACAAGGTCTTGGAGAGTGAACTCTTGTCACTCGCAAAATCCCATGAAACGCTTCAAACTCAATTGGCCTATATTCCTTCACCTAGTAACTTCATTCCATCTAGTAGCACAACTATTCTTGAAGAGAATGCTAGGTTGAAGGGGGAGCTTGCTAAGACCACATTTCCACAAGGCAACAAGCCCATTGATGATCTTTTGAGCAAGCAAAGGCGTAGTGGTGATAAAGGGGGCATTGGTTTTGTCTCCAAAACCAAGAAGAAGAACAATAAGAAGAAGAAGGACAAGCCCGCACAAGATACCAACAAGACCATTGTGGAGAGTAAGACCACAAGTGGTAAAACTATGTCACATGATGACTTTGCGGGTAGTGCTAACCCTCACTATGTTCTAATGCGTGATTACTATGGTGATGTGTATGCACAATATGTTGGTCCTTATGATGGTTATATTGCTTGGTCTATTTGGGTTCCCAAGACCCTTGTTGCTAACAAACCATTGAAAAATGGGTACCTAAAAACTAGCTTGATCTTTTGTAGACTTATACTTCTGGAGGGTCAAAATGGGTGATAGATAGTGGTTGCACAAGTCATATGACCGGAAGTTCGTCTATTGTCAAGGACTTGGTGCCAAATGATGATCAAATAACCGTCACATATGACGACAAGTCAAAGTCTAAGGTAATGGGTTTCGGCAAGGTAGTGGTGGCTTACGACATTACACTCATGAACGTCATGCTTGTTGAAACTCTTGGATACAATTTACTTTCAGTCCGTGCTCTTGGAAAGATGGGCTTTGCCGTCTTTATTGATGATGATATTGTGGTCCTCATGTGGAGCAAGTCTCTCAAGGTCGCTTTCGTTGGGTACATCGAAAATGACTTGTATGTGGTGGACTTTTCGGGGCAAGCCACTACAGGTCTGATGTGCTTATACGGAAAGGCCGATGTGGGTTGGCTATGGCACCGCCGACTAGCCCATGTCAATATGAGAACTTTGCAAAGTCTCCATAAAGAGGGCCATTTTGTGGGACTAAAAGAAAATGTTTCCTTTGCCAAAGATCGTGTTTGTAGGGCATGTGTTCTAGGAAAGATGCATGACGCTCCACACAAGCCCACGAACCAAATCAAGTCTAACAAGATCTTGGAACTCCTCCATGTGGACCTATTTGGTACTCCATCTCATGCAAGTCTTGGAGGGAAGAAATATTGTTTGGTGATTGTTGACGACTTTTCAAGATACTCTTGGGTTTATTTCTTCAAGTTGAAGAGTGAAACTCAAAGGACTTTTATCGAATTCATCAACTTGGTTCAACGGCAACACAATGTTCCCGTATTGATTATAAGAAGTGACAACGGCACCGAGTTCAAGAACTACACCTTGAATGATTTCCTTAGTGATGAGGGGATTAAACATCAATATTCTGCTGCATACACCCCTCAACAAAATGGTGTGGCCGAAAGGAAGAATCAGACTCTTATTGAAATGGCTAGGACCATGTTGGCGGAGTTTAAATCTCCATACAACTTCTGGGACGAAGCCGTCTCCACCGCTTTCCATGCTTCAAACCGACTCTACCTCCGCAAGAAAATCAACAAGACTCCATATGAGATACTTACCGGTAACAAGCCCAACATATCTTATTTCCGGGTGTTCGGTTGTAAGTGTTTCTATCTCATCAAAGGTGTTCGTTTTTCTAAATTCGAGTCTAAAGCATTAGAGGGTATTTTTGTTGGCTATGGTCTCGAATCTCACACTTATAGAATCTATGACAAGCTCTCCGGAGCCGTCATAGAATCTTGTAGTGTGACCTTCAAAGAATATGATGGTCCCTAAGGGGGGCGTGTTGATGCTTGTGATGCAGATGATGAAATGCCTCAGGATGCCATAGGAAGAATGGGTGTGGGTTATATCCGCCCCGTTGAGGAACCCCTTATGGCGAATCGAGAAGAACTATGCTCCACTCGAGTGGAGCCCTCATCTTCACAACCTCAACATGCTCCATCTACCGAAGAGGACAATGACCCAAGCCAAAGACAAGATGTGGACCCTCAACATAGTGATCAATGTGTGAACTCTAGTCAAAGGGAGCTTGGTCCATTTGATGGGTTGTCAAGTGGTGCCAAGTCAATTTGTCAAGGAATATCCATCCAAACTATTTTGAGACAAGCTCAAATTGATGCTAGAAGAGCACTTGATCAAGACCAAGGTCAATCCTTGCCTCCCAATGTAGAGGATGAATCCAATGATGATCAAGGTCAAGTTCATTGTCAAGACGAGGATCAAAATGATGAAGAGGGTCCTCCAAGAAACAATGAGGAGATCCACGCTCGTCGCGAATCTAGAAAGGAAAGAATGTTGGAAATAAGAGACCACACCCTCCAAAATGTTGTTGGAGATCTAAGGAAAGGAATTTCCACAAGAGCACAATTGAAGAGGTTTAGTGAACATCAAGCACACATATCCATGATTGAACCAAAGAAAGTGTGGGAAGCTCTTGAAGATTCGGATTGGTTAGAAGCTATGCACAAAGAGCTCAACAACTTTGAGAGAAACAAAGTGTGGAAGTTAGTTGAGAAGCCAAAGGATTGCCGCAATGTTATTGGAACAAAGTGGATATTCAGGAACAAGCAAGATGAGCATGGAATTATAGTAAGGAACAAGGCTAGATTGGTTGCACAAGGGTATTCTCAAATTGAAGGCATTGATTATGGAGAGACTTATGCACCCGTGGCTCGCCTTGAGTCCATCTGTATCCTTCTTGCTTATGCGGCACATCATAACTTTAAGTTGCAACAAATGGATGTAGAAAGTGCATTCCTTTATGGTCCTTTACATGAATTGGTATATGTTAAGCAACCCCTGGGATTTGAGGTCCCCAACTTCCCAAACCATGTCTACAAACTTGATAAGGCGCTCTATGGGCTCAAGCAAGCCCCACGCACGTGGTATGAGCACCTTAGAGAGTTATTGTTTGACCATGGCTTTGAGGTTGGGAAAATAGACCCCACTCTTTTTACTAAGAGGGTAAATGGGGAGCTTTTCGTATGTCAAATATATGTTGATGATATTATCTTTGGCTCATCTAACAAAGCTTTTAATGATGAATTCTCAAAGCTTATGACTAGTAGGTTCCGGATGTCTTTGATAGGGGAGTTGAAAATATTTCTTGGCTTTGAGATCAAGCAAGTTAGAGGAGGAACATTCTTCAATCAAGCCAATTATACTCAAGATATGCTCAAGAGATTCAAAATGCAAGATTTGAATGGATCTCCTACTCCCATGGCTACAAAGACTCATCTAGAACAAAATCCAAATGGTAAAGATGTGGATCAAAAGGTATACCGGTCTATGATTGGTTCTTTGCTTTACCTATGTGCATCTAGACCCGATATTGTGTTGAGTGTAGGTGTGTGTGCAAGATATCAAGCGGCTCCTAAGGAAAGCCATTTAATGGCGGTCAAGAGAATCTTTCGATATTTAGTTCATACCCCATTTTGTGGTCTTTGGTATCCTTGAGGTTCAACGTTTTCTCTTTGTGGATACACGGATTCGGATTGGGCGGGGGATAAGGATGACAGAAAATCAACATCCGGGGCGTGCCAATTTCTTGGTAGGTCCTTGGTATGTTGGTCTTCTAAGAAGCAAAATTGTATATCTCTCTCCACCGCCGAAGCCGAGTATGTTGCTGCCGCTAGTGCTTGCACTCAATTGCTATGGATGAGGCAAACTTTAAAGGAATACAGTGTCCATTGTGACAAAGTGCCTCTTCTATGTGACAATGAAAGTGCCATCAAAATTGCATACAACCCGGTGGATCACACAAGGACAAAGCATATTGAGATTCGTCATCACTTCATTAGAGATCATGTTGCTCGAGGTGATATTGATCTATCCTATGTTTCAACCAAAGATCAACTTGCCGATATCTTCACGAAGCCACTTGATGAAGCAAGGTTTTGCTACTTGCGGAATGAACTAAATATCGTAGATTCAAGGAGCTTGACTTGATTATCTTGCATTCTCACCTAATACTCGACCCATATTTGGTTTAGGTGTAGGCATGGACATAGGGGGAGTGCGGTCCTAATTGATTGGACTATCCCTCCCCCCATTATGCGCAAAGTAAACAAAATCATTCCTCTTAATATCATTTTGTGATATGTGAGCTTAATGATGAGTTTCGGTAATGGACCCAAGATATATCTTCGTGGTGCCAAGCCAAGTATACTCAAATATGGTGGCCTAGGCCACCGCCCCCTCTCAATCGAGAGGTTGATGTGCTTACTCGTGTTTGTCACTCTTTGAATTGGTTCTTGCTCATGTTTGTCATCCTCTAGTTGGTGTTGTTCTTTTGGTCGTGCACTCACATTTGGCTCTCCATATGTTTTTAATAATTTTTGAGTGCATTGGGCCATATCAGCGTGACTCTCTAAACCCATGCCATTCTTATCCCCCAACAAAACCATCTACTCTGCACAAGAACCTTCCATTTTATGTATCTTGGCTCCTTGTCCTGATGGTCACGGTACTACCGGATCTCATATGCGGTACTACCGCCAAATGGTACTACTGGACATTGCTAGCGGTACTACCGCCTCTGGTTTTGTTTCCAGGGTCCTGCCTGGAAACTTCCCAGGTGAGGTACTACCGATTGGTACCTCCGGTACTACCACATAGCGGTACTACCGCCCATGGGACCGGTACTACCGCTTGTGCGTGTCGGTTAAGACTGGAGACGAGGGAGAGGCACCCCTCAGTGCCTCATTCATCCCTCATCTCCCCTCCTCACCAGCGCCACCACCGGAGCAAGAGGACGCCGGAGGATCCCCGCCCTTCCCTCCTTCTCCCGGATACACACCGGATCCGGCCTCCCTGCGGGCTCCTTCCTCTTCCCCACCGTCATGGACACCAGTACTACCGCCCTCCTCATCTTCTCACTTGTTTTCTCCATTGAATCTAGGGTAACTTTGATTCTTGGTTAAAACTCGCATTCTTGAGGTTGTATCGTGTGCTATTTACCTGATCTATCACTTGGTCCGATGGAAATCGTGTTTTACAACAAATTTACTGCCCGTACTTGGATCTCTAGTCCAGATCTACACTATAGTCGCGGACCGGTAGTACCGGGAATATTTTTCCGGTACTACCGCTAGTGCAGGTCCGGTACTACCACCCAGTACTGGCAACAAATTTTTTTAAAAAACACCAAGATCCATCCTCTGTTTGCCTCAGGTTCTTGGCCCTTACCCCTATGCTATCTCCCTCGTTCTTTCACAGGTGCAGGGGGTTCCCGGGGATCACGCAAGCGCTCCAAACATCACTATGAGATCGAGTACTATGAGTCAGAATCAGAGACCGAGTCAGAAGAGGAGGTCATGCCTCAACCTAGTGCCCGTCTGAAATTGCCAACAACTCGTGGTCGTCGGGGTGGGGGGTCAAGCAAAGTGCTGGTCGTGGTAAAGCTCCTCCACCTCCTCCTCCTTCCGGTCCTCGCAAGAGCCACAGTTCTGGGCCATCTGGGCAAAGCTGCTGTCTGATTTGTCTGAGACAGAATTCCATGCCCTGCGGGTGGTCAGTCCATATGGGACAGCTCGCTCTCATGCTCGAGAAAATAGCCACTTCTTTACGGATTTTCAGGAGCGGGTGTTCCATGAGATTCTCATGAAAGATGACAAAATTGTGGTTCCTCAAAAATGGATCGAGATGAATCATGTGAGGAAGAATCTGAACTACTTTGGTGAGGCCCTTGACATTTGCACCAACATTGGCTTGCTTACCATTATGGAGTTCCGGTGCAACTATGATCCAATGCTCATTGCTCAGTTCTATGCAACCGTTCACTTTGCCAAGAATGATACTCGGACTCTCACCTGGATGACCGAGGGTGTTGTCAAGCAAGCAACATTGGCTGAGTTTGGGGCTATCCTCGGGTACGAAGACCATGGCAAGGACATTCCCGTTGGCTTTCGGTGCCACGCCAATGATCGTACCATGAAGAAAGATGTGTTTGCCCCACTGTACATCCGAGGGCGCGGAATCCCTGGAAAGATCAAAGGGCTCCTCCCTACATATGACATCTTGCATCGCATCTTTCGTGAGACCGTCGCCCCTCGTGTTGGGAATGTGGATGAGATACATTCTTTCATGGTAGATATTATGATGGCCACCTATCATCACCGTGATTCTGGCCTACCTATAGATGTGATGGATGTTATTTGGAATGAAATGGTCTGCGCCACTTTTTAGAGGAGGGTGCCTCCTTTTGCTCCATACATCATTAGCAAGTGCCTTGTGATTGCCCGTGACTTGCCTTCTCTTCGTCTTGCCACTCACCGCCACAAGAATCTGTTGATCAAGAACCATCTCAAACCATGCAATGCGGATGGTCAGATTGTTGATGAGGATGGGAACCCGGTTGAGGAGGAATCAGGTGATGCTGCTGATGCACAGCAGGATGCTGCCTTTGTGGTCTCACGTCGCAAGTCCGCTCAGCCATCTTGGGCCAAGAGGTTTGAGGCCAAACTCAAGAAGATATTCTGCTTCCAAGTGGACAATCAGAAATGCATGTACGAGGCCCATGTCTATGCCAAGAAGGCATGTGCTCGTCAGAAGGAAATGATGGAGGCTCAAGGCTTGACCATTTCCAAGGGCTCCGAGAATAACATTACCCCAAAAGACCAATGGATCTCCAAGCACAGCAACTGGGAAGATGATGCCACCTCCTCCTTCCATGCCCCTCCACCTCATGATGATGCATGGGAAGACTTTGATAATGATGATGATGATGAGTGATCTCCGGGGCGTTAGTGTTGCTCTTGTCCCTTTTTGGCGTCTTGATGCCAAAGGGGGAGAAGTTGCACATTAGGTATGCGGGATTTGCGATGGAAAAGTCACAAGCTCGCTCTTGCCTTTGATTTTATTCGCTTGTGAACTTTATTTGTTTGCCTCTTATTATGTGTGACTTACTATGTGTGAACTAACTATTTGCGCTATGTATGGTAAGACTATGTGGTTATCGTATGGATCCATCTTGTGTGTAATATGGCTATTCTTGTTTGGATCCATCCTATGTGACGACCTTCCCCATTCCTAATCAATATTGGTCATCACATGTTATTTAGCAAAGGTATGTGCTCTATGTGGGACTTCTACTCCCAGGTAGCTTGTTAGAGTGTATGGGGCTTGTTTCTACATATCTAGGGGGAGCCCCATCTACATCTTGTCATCACTAGATTTCCCTGCAAAATGTGTGTTTTCATCAAACACCAAAAAGGGGGAGATTGAAAGAGCATTTGCTATCCCTAGTGATTTTGTTGTTTTATAACAACACACATGTCGGACTAATGATTTGCTAAGTGTGTCGCAGGTACATTAAAAAGATCTGCAACGTTCAAAAGCTATCACTGGCCGGTACCAAAGCTTTTGCTACTGGGACGACGAAGCCTATGACTCGTCAAAAAGTCTCTGCCGCGCCAGGTACTAAAAAGCGGTAATCGCATTTTAGTACCTAGCACGTAAGCTTTTGACAACTTGTCAAAGCTTCGCTGCTTCCGGTACTAAAATGTAGTACCGCATTTTAGTACCGCCGGCGTAGACTTTTTATGCGTTAAAAGCTTTCGCTGCTCCAGTACTAAAATGCGGTAGTACCACATTTTAGTACCGCTCGGGGCAGAGAATTTTTGTACGTTGCAAAAAGCTTCTGTCTGCGCCGGTAGCAAAATGCGGTAGTACCGCATTTTACTACCTGGCGTGACAGAGAGTTTTTTCATCTGAAAGCTGCTGATTCCTCTATGTCCGGTAGTACCGGTTGCCACTTGCGGTACTACCGCTTTCCGGTAGCAGCAATAGTAGTACCGCTGTGGGCAGGACTTGATGAAGTTTGAAAAGGGGGTGGTCCGGTACCAGGTCCGGTAGTACCGGAGTTCTCCGGTACTACCGCTTGAACTTCCGGTACTACCGCTGCAATAAATGCTCGAACGGCCAGATTTCATGGACGGGTATAAATACCCCTCCACCTACCTTGGGACAAGTTGCTCAGTGCATTAAAGTCAAAGAACACCATTGGAGTCCATTGGAGCCACCCAAATCTTCAAGATCTCCTCTTCCCACCACCCAAAGTCCTTGATCTTTGGGGAATCGAAGGAGGAGGCCCCTATCTACTACTTCACCAAAAGAGATCTTCATTTCCCCCTCATTTCATTGAGGGCCCCCTTTGCTCTAGTGTTTTTCTTGGAAACCCTAGTTCTTGTTTTGGTTCTTACAAGCTTGTCTTTGATTGCTTTGACAACTTGCTTGTATTTGGGAGCCTCCGATTAAGTTGTGGATGTGTGCCCCAAACTTGTAACGGTGCTGGCTTCCACCTTGAAGGTTGCCGATATAGTGGAAGGTGAATCGATCCCGTTGGGGTGAGATTCATCGGAGAACAAGGGAGGCCTCTCGTGGCGTTGGTGGTTTGAAACCACCCCCTCTCCAAATGTAGACATACTTCCCCTCAAAAGGAAGGAACTACGGGAAACAAATCCTTGTGTCTCCGCGTCCACTTTTCGGTTCCTTCTATCCTTTACCGCACCTTACTTACTTGTTACTACTTTGTGTTGTGGTAGCCCTTGCATAATTGTCATATAGGTAAATTCACCATAGTTGCATTATCTAGAGAATTTACCTTATTGTCAAACCTTAATTTGAAAAAGAAGAAAATTTGAAGTAGCACCTATTCACCCCCCCTCTAGGTGCCCATACGATCCTTTCAATTTTCCTTACTCTTTGAGCTTGATTTATACTCACCCCTCCATTGATTCTTGCATATATTTGTGGGGTAGTTGGAGGAGATCTAGATCTATGTTTTGACCAAACCAAAACATCTCTTTGTGAGTGTATCTTTGGCGATCTAGATTTTGGGGGATTTTGTGTCTCTCTTTGATTCCCCCTTTCTTGTTCCCCCAATAGATTTAGTAGCTTTGTTGGAACTTGAGAGTGAGGGATTTGAGCATCTTTGTGGTGTTCTTGCCATTTGCATTTGGTGCATCGGTTTGAGTTCTCCTCGGAGGATTTGGTTTGAGTTGCTCATTAGAGCTTGTCCCTCTTGGGTTCTTGGAACCCTAGACGGTTTTGTGGCCTTGGTGGCATTGTGGCCTTTTGTGGCGTTTGTTGGGAGCCTCCAATTAAGTTGTGGAGAAGTGCCCCAACCTTGTGAGAGGTTCCGGTTGCCACTGACAAGTGCACCGATAGTGTAAGCATGGATCGATCCCATTGGGGTGAGATTCACCGGAGAATAAGGGAGGCCTTTTGTGGCATTGGTGGTTTGATACCACTCCCTCTCCAAATGAGACGTACTCCATGTTGGGAGGAACTCGGTAAAATATCGGTGTCCCCGCGTGCCTCGGTTATCTCTATACCCGAGCTCTTTACTTATGCACATTGTGATAGCCTTCGTGCTTGAAGTAATCTATATCTTGCTATCACATTGTTGCTTGTATTGCTTAGCATAAGTTGTTGGTGCACATAGGTGAACCTTAGTTGTTCTAGGTTGTGCTTAATAAAGTAAACACTAGTTTTATTCCGCCTTTGTTGAGCCACTCTAGGAAAAGTTTTAATCGCCTATTCACCCCCCCTCTAGGCGACATCCATATCCTTTCAGTGGGGATGGGGGAAAGCGGTAGCGGTGTCAAGGATTCGCCGGAGTGGCTCAGGAGATCAAGAGCCTCTTCTTCCTGGAGCATCTCTTCGCCGTCCATGTGGACGCGAATCTTCATTATGCCGGTGAGCTCCAGCATATTCTCAACCTCCATTGAGAGGCCCTTCTCGAGGTCGGGCTCTGAGGGTTTGCTGGGCCGGCGACAAGTGGTCTCGTCCCTATCGTCGTTCTCAGCTGCAGCGCTCGCCTTGCTCTGCTCCACGGTGGGGAAGAGTTAGGATCAGTTTGTAATTGTAATCTTTTAGCAAGGTCCTATCTACAAATGCCAAGGACCCATGTTTTATTTTTCTATCCTTATAGGGTCCATTGTAATATTATTATACACCCACTGTTTCATAATTAATGACACGCTCTAGCCTCTTGTGAGCACCTTCTGGTGTTCCCCGTTGTTTCAAAAAAAAAGTAGGCCATGCTGCATGTGGTCAGTCCACTATTGTCCCTGGCCCTACGTGCCAGCTGCTGACATGACAGAGCGGGACAAATACCAGGACGAAGCAATAACTACATATATGAAAAACAACCTTTTCAGCGTTCGATGGGACGTGCCACTTCAGCAACCGCACTGTAGATGTGTAAGTTTTATACATCTACAATAGTACTTTCCATCTGCGGAGCCGTGCAATGCGATATGAATTTTTTGTCAAAAGCGGTATCCACGTCCATGCAGAACCATCGAGGCCTCTTCCTCCCTGTCCCTAGGACGCAGCGATTCTACCACGTCGTTGGGGTCCCTGTCTTATCCAATGGCCTCTCTTTCTCCAAGATTCGTGCACGCCATTTTGCACTTCGATCCTGTACATTGTCCACTTTCCACCCCTATAGCAGCCAACTTAGACAAGTCCATCTTGCCTCTCCCGATATGTCGCCTCCACTCTCCTCCCAACGCCGGTCGCCTCCACTCTCCTCCTTCACACCTCCTCTTGCTCCGGCCCAGGACCCCTCAACCGCCTCGCCGCCGACCCGTTCTGCAAAAGATGAGCCCCCCTCCACCGCGCCCAGCTCTAGGGTGAGGATCCACTGGTGTCTCCGATCTGGATCCGGGTGGTGAAGCGGTTCCCCTCCAGCCACACGACGATGTTGCCGTTCATGGCCACCGCCAACTACCTCGGCCCCCATCTGGCCATGGAGGGCTAGATTCGAATCCTTCATGGATTAATTTTTTTATTTTGTTTGGATTCGAATCATGTTGGATATGAGATGAACTATGTATGAAAAATTTGTGTGGATATAAGATTTAGGCGTCGTTCTCCAAGATCCATGCCCTGCATCGTGGTCAGGCTTCTTCACCTCCACGTTTTTCCAATCGAACTTGTTCACTTTCCCCCTATCTGGCTGTTCCAGATCCAATCGTGTATCATGTTCTTGGCAATTGTTTCCATGTGTGAACTGTTCTAATTTTTTCATGTTCCATGTATTCATGTGTTCTTCCATATCTTCTCTCGTGTATGAGTTGAGGAATTTCCATGGTTCGTGAGGCAAAGGAGCAGCAGAGGGATCTAACATTAAATAATCGTTAGAGTACAAGTGTTTTTGACTGAACAGTAAATATAATAGAGGGGCTCTTTGCATTTTACACATCGCGCTGTACGAATCTCAAACAGGAAATGGACGCCCGGGATAAGCCCGGGACGCCCTCGTATATGTAGAATGGGATTTTCGCTGTCCCTATCGCTTCCTCTTTCCTTCCCAATCCCCACAGACATGGTAAAAAAAACCCATCCCTGTCGCTCACATCATCCGCCCAGGAGCCGGCGGCCTCCTCCCCGACTAGGCTAGGTTCCTATGTGCGGCGGCGCGTCCTCCTCCCCCCCTCCCCCCTCCTCTCTCCCCGACGGGAGGCCACCTTTGGTGCTCCCCATAAAGTCTTATCTGGGAAGAGCGCCGATGGTGCCGGGATGGAGATGTCCCTCGAGACCGACGACGCACGCTACCGGCCCAGCCTTGGAGCTCGACACCTGTGCTGCCTCCGGTCATTCCCGTGCGCTGCCGGGAAACGACCCGCGCCGTCGCCGGTTCGACGTCTCCGGCCAAGACCGTCTGCTGTCCCCGCAGACTGGTTTCCCGATGGCCTCATCTGGTCAGAAATCGCTACGTCGCCTCATTCCTTCAGATCCCGTAAATCCCGTAGTCTCCCGGTTTGGGTCGGCTTCTAGAAACATCTGGGTTTTCCACCGCTTTATCTCCTGCCGCTTTGACCGGCCGCTGGGGGGGGGGCGGAACAGATTTCCTGAGTGAGACGAACTTTAACGTCCCAGCCCACGGAACCGAGTGCTCCTTGGCAAGTGCTGCGGCGGCTGGCGCGTTCTTGGCTCCACAGTGAGCGGCACAGCGAGCAGGAGCTCGGGCCCGCACGTCCCCTCCTCCATAGCGACCAGCAGTGGCCATCACGTCCCCGCCTCAACGGCAAGCGGCAGGGTGGCCGGTGCGTGCACGACCCAGACCCCTACTCCGAGCTATCCATCTCCGTCCACTAGGGGTGGTGAAACACATGATGTTGGATGGCTCAGGCTGCGCGGCCACCACAGAGCTGCAAGGTGTTCTCTTTTTTCCATACTAACGTGCGTTTGCGATTTCTATTTGATCTATCTAATTGAGTTCATTAGACTACATAATTTGATCTAACATTAGGTTCATGGATGATATGCAGCAGGGATTCTTGCCATGCGCCAAATCGCGACCATGGTGACCACAGAGACAACAACTACCAAGCGGTAGGGATGAGCATATGCTAGCAGCGAGCTGATAGCAGGAAGAAACAACGGCGACAAGCAGGAATCAGGGACGAGTATCACATAGGAGTAGTGGCAGGCCAGCAGCAAGGAGATTCCCTGCCTCCTCGGTAACTTCCTGCAAAAACTTGAAATATCGATACACTACGTGAGCTGATTAGCATCAACAATTTTTTCTGTCCCATGCTTGATTTTAATCCAACGGATTAAACTTTGAGCGTCTAGCATCCACGATGGATTAAAATATGAGCGTCCAACATTCTGTACTTTGTAGGTGTTTGTGTTTACGGCTAATACAGACTGCATCATGCTTACAGTCCAGCTAAGGCAGGCCACCAGGTGCATCGGGTTTGCCGATTGAGATTAGCTGACTTCGCGGCGTGCAGCCACAGGCGTGTTGTTGAGGACGGCGACCACGGCTGTGTGGTGGTGTCCAAACTATGGAGGACGGCTGTAACAACCACCGTGCTGAATAAGGTGCAAGTGCCACAATCGCGCCAGAGACTCCGTAGGCGTTGCTCTACACCCGACCGTCTGCTAGGACTCTCACGATTGTTTTGTGGACTGGCAGTGTCCAACATGATTCAACTGTATGTGTAATTTTTTTAAAGTATATACCTTTGCTGCAGTATACTAATTTTTTGGTGCACGTGTTTTCTGCAGGTTGTTATAAGTTTTTTTTTTGCTTTTGATTTGGTTTCCATGAGACAATGGCATGGAGTATGGACTGTTGCAGGCTGAATTCATATGATTTTGGATAAGGTAACTCATATACTTCTCTACCTCCTGTCAACCTGAATGTGTATTTTAGCTGCTCACAATCATTTTAGACTCTAAGTATCAACACCTCTAAGTTGGTATGGATTGTTGCTGGTGTTGCGTGCTTACATTTGTTAGCATGTGTGTTGTGAAGTACACTAAGTCATGTTCAAAACAAGCTCTAAAGAACCTTTTTGGTGTACACATGTTGGAATGTTGCAACATGTATCGATGTGAGCATTCTTTCTGGTGCTATATTTACGTGTTGTACTCACTAAATTGGGACGTATATTGTTCAAGTCTCAGTAATTAGGTGAGTTGATAATTCTTTGAAATAGTTTCTATATTTGTTCCTTCAGCGCATGAGCTCTAAAGATAAAAATTCCAGCCGACACTAGCATTTGAACATTATTTTATAGTTGCTTCTAATTAAGTACTGATATATACTGACGCGGTCCACATGAAGTACTAAGATTGAACAAAACTAGAGATTTAAGGGGTCAGATTTTCCTCTATCTGTCGTTATTATTTTCAGAAATTCAGTCACTGTGTGCCAATTTTTACTGTCTTACTCTTTTTAGTAATATTAGAATAGCAAAATTGTGATGTCCAAAAAAATGGCAGCCGGTTGTAGAAGCAAAGGGATAGTTATAGACCTGGGGTCTAAACAAGGGTTTCGATGGGAGGGTCATGGTTGCAGGGGAGTTCTCATTTGGAAATAATTCTTTTTGTGTCATGTTGGTTTCGGCTGTGAGTGTTTTATTCTAAGGTTGTTGCTGATCTGTCCACAGGAATTCAATAACAGGAAGATAAAATATAGAGGTATAATTCTTCCCTACTCAGTTTGTTGCCATAACCAATAAAATATGATTGGTTCTCTGATTTTTGAGTTGCATAACACCTTTAGATTTATACAAGTAAACGTAGATTTTCTCAAGAAAAAAGGATGAACGCAATAGCATATTGAATTCATTCCATTGTTTGCTGCTTCTAGAGTAGCAGCAGCCTATCATGTTCCTTTTCGTAAGTCTTTTGGGTTTGTTATTATATATGAATATGGAATGGAGGGATGATTCAGTTTCTGTTATTTTCTTTTGAAATAGTGAAAAAAGAGGATTGAGGGTATTCAGTTGTTTCACACACTACTTATGTTCGGTAGGAATGAACATTCTTTGGCCTTCCAGCTGAAAAGTTTCTCCCTCTTGGTCATCAGTTGAACGGGGATCAATTTTACATCTATGTTGGATAATCGCAGCAGGAATGGATGAAGGATTTCTCCCTCTTCGTCATCAGTTGAACAAGGACCAATTTCACATCTATGTCTGAATAATCGCAGCAGCAGTGAATTCAGCTAGAGGATCATGAAGCTATGATGATATAGGGAAGATCTTTTTATGCAGTGCCATCATTGCATCCCTCTCTAAGCCAACAATGAAGATTTAGTTAAGTCTGGCATGTTATTATGTTCTCTTTATGTCTAACAACTCGATGGATTCTGGTCGGTCATCAGTACCATCCCAACGATACTTGCTATGGTTACATCTTCTCATTCTTTGCACGGGTCGCATACTAGCTAGCTAAACCACTACTTATATTTAAATCAGCTCTATCAATTACGTAGTCCAATAGATATTTGTAAATAAATTTTTTTACTATTGTTATTTATCTTATAATTCTCAAAAAATTTATATTAATATGTTGAGGACTCCTGTACGCTTACAGACCGCATGAGTACCATTTAACATCCATAAAGACGAATTCTACACATTAGAAAAATTCTCCGAGCAAACACAATTTAGCAGTGTTTACATCAATCGATGCCACCACAGGGGCGTGGCGTGTCGCCGCCCGAGGTTTCCTAGTAATTGTTGAAGACAAGAGCTTCAAGTCCACATACATAGAGCAGGACAAGCTCATACTTTATTTGGTGCTAGAAGAAAAGCAAGCACCCGGAGTAGGCACTGGTCCAGTCCTGTACGTAGAAAAGGGCAGTTATTTTATGTACCACCCACGAGCCATCGAAGTCAAACTAGGCACTCTTTGCCTCGGTAAGCACCCAGCAATCCCGACGTGGCAAAATAAACCCGTTTTTTCCCCTAAGCACCCATCATAAGCATCTGCGTTGTAGATGCTCTTAGATGTATTGTATATCTGTATTGCATGTTGCCAAGTTTTTTTTTTTTTAAACGAGAAGGAACCGGAAGGTCCTAGAGCTGGCATTAATAAATTAAAATTGATACAATACTGCGAAAAGGACCTGAAAGAAAACAAATAACAACCATGTCCTTCCAATTTATACAAGGGACCCTAGAAAGATTCTTCAAAAGCCATCGAGTCCTTGTACAAACTCCGACCTCACCGGCGATGCTATTGCCACCATCGCCAGCCGCGTCCTCGCCATTGACAGGCAAGGAAGAAGGGCCTCCATGGGAGGTTGAAGATGACGGCAGGCGGCCGTGAAACCATAGAAGCCGGCAAAACACGAGCCACCCGAGCCGCAAAGCTGGAGGGTCGATGGATTCTTCGAGCTCCAAAGAGGCGGAGGTCGTTCGGCAGGAAGAAAACGAGGTCGCCAATGCCAACTTCAGCATGCGGAGCCACCATCCAAGACTATCGGCGCGATGTGAAACCACCCTCTTCCTCGCCTCCTTGGCGGCCAAGAGAGAAGGACATACGAGCCAGATGGATAGCGGCGGCGGATTTATTTGGAAGGAGGCAGAGGAAAATTCGTCGCCCTCCCTTTCGGGCCCAATGAAATCCTCCACGATCTACCTCGGCGCGCCGCCACGCCAAGCAGAAGACCTCCAATCCCTCGCAACCGCATCACTCCTCCTCCTCACCCTCGCCACCACGGCCGGCGGAGCAGGAGAAGAGAGGAAGAAGGATGCATAGCGAGAGGAAAGACACACCATGGCACTTATTGCGGAGATCCGGTCATGGCCAAGCCGTCTCCTCCAACCATCGAGACAAGACGCCCGCAGCAACCTCCCCAGTCGGTCCCAGCCAAGAAGCACCGACGCCATACTCCAAACTACCGGCATATAGCCACTACACCTACCTAAACTACTGCCGCCGACGCCGCCCCTCCACCATCTCTCACCGGCGTTGCCGGCAAGAGAGGCTTCGGTTTGGCTCGGGGCCCTTCTAGTGCTTTCTAGGAACTGTAGCAGGGAGAGGTGGGGGGATGAGAGAACCCTTCTAATCAGATATGTTGCCAAGTGTTTGGATAAAGCTGAGCACACAAACTGCCTAAGAACTAATTCAGACTTCAATGTGACGATGTACATCCGCTTTGTCACTTGAATTCTGAAGTAGAAATCACCCGCGAAGGTCATGCCGAAGCAGGGATGGAGCCCCAAATGATCAAACTGACACATAAAGATCTCCCAGCAGCCGCCTCGCCGCGTGCCGCCTCCTCCTCGCCTCAGCAACGTTTCCGTCCGCTCAGTGATTTGGATTTGACGCCGCCACAGCCACAGGCTTCGGCCTCACATTTGTCTGCATGTGCTCCGTCATCCTTGCAACCGTCGTGGTGAGCTTGCTGGGCGGTTGAAAAAAAACTTTGGCAAAAAAGAGAGAGAAAAATAAAATTACTCCTCCCGTTGGGTGCACCCATGGACACAGGTGAACAATTCGATCTGGAACACGCCCTTAAGGCCCCGCTTGGATTGTCGTATTTAATCCTGCCGTTTTATTTTGTGAAGATGCTAAACCTAGAAGCTCCGTATAATCCGGAGGGTTTGTTTAAAAAACAACATTCCAAGCAGGCCCTAAAAGGATAAAAACGGACACATTCCGCGTTCAATTTGAAGCACAATGTGGGGATGCTCTTGTTTGGTAACCAATATCACCACTGGCGGAGCTACGTTGTGGCCCAACTAGGCCACGGCTTGCCTAGGATTTTGTAGAAAAGCACTTATACATATATGCTTTCTAAGGTTCAACGGGCCTTTTTTGTGTGGAAAAGAGTATATATTAATATCACAAGATACCAATTACACCCAGCCTCTGTAACAACGCATGCCCTAGCGGCACTACGGATGCACACAGTCCAGAAAGAAAACAAGAATTACAAAAAAAAAGTCCCACTACAGAGAACTAATCCTCAAAGTAACGGCAGTGACACCATCAGAACAATACCACTAGTCCTGAAGGGTTTCGCGGCATAGTAAATCAAAATTTTCTACGGAGCGAACAGAGGGAAAGCCAAGATCTAATCTAGGAGATGCAAACAACGAGAGAGATTGGATTAGATCTTCATACCCTTGAAGATTCGCACAGCGGAACGTTCGTCGGAACGTGGGTGATGTAGTCGTACTCGCTTCTCCTCCTCGCGATCCGATCCGATCTAGCACCACAAGTGGCGGTGCCTCCGTGAGATGCACACGTCAGACCCTCGGCGTCTCCTCCTTCCTCGTACCAGCGAGTATGGTGGAGAGATAGATTGGATCTACAACACGACGGCGTGGTGTATATGGTGGAGAATTTCTGCTGCAGGCTTACAAGCGATCGGGAGGAGAGAGGAAGATAGCAAGGCTGCTGGGGCTTGGAGGAAGGTGTGTGGGGGGAGGCGCACCACCCTCTATATATAGAGGGTGGGGCGCCAGCCCTGCCCTCCTCCAAGCCTATCTCTAGTTTAAACAATTTAAACTCTCCTTCTAGAAATCCTATCTCTAGTTTAAACGATTTAAACTCTCCTTATCTAGAAATTCTATCCGAGATTTAAGCAGTCAAATCTCTCTAGAATCGGCTGGGCCCTATGGGGCCTTGTGCCCCTGCCCAATCTGCCAGGACACTCCCTCATAGGCCCATGCCCCTCCCGGAAGGTGGGGCCACGTTGGTCCCCTTCCGGAAGGTTCTAGAAGCTTCCGGACAATACCGATTAACGGAACAATTCGAACTCCAAAACTGCACTGCCTTATATGAATCTTATTCTCCGGACCATTCCGGAACCTCTCGTGATATCCCGGATCCCATCCGAGACTCCGAACCAAAAATCATAAACCAATTATCCAATCTATCCTAGCGTCGAGATACGTTAAGTGTGTGACCCTGCGGGTTCGAGAATATGCAGACATGATCTTCTATCAATAATCAACATCGAGGTCTGGGCCCCCATATTGACTCCCACACATTCATCGATGATCATATCGGATAAACCACGATGCCAGGATTCAATCAATCCCATATATATATTCCCTTCGTCTCGCGATATTTTACTTGCCCGAGATTCGATCGTCGGTACCGTCATACCTAGTTCAATCTCGTTCACAGCAAGTACTTTACTCGTTCCGTAATCCGATATCACTTTGTGATTAACTCCTTAACCACATGCTTGCAAGCGGTGTTGATATCGATTACCGAGTGGGCCCGAAGTATATCTCTCCGACTTGGGAGGGACAAATTCCATCTCGATACATACAACCCAACAGATACTTTCTGATCACCTGAGAGACACCTTTATGATCACCCTCTCATAGGATGACGTTTGATGACCTCAAAGCTTTCTTCCGATACCAGGGAGTTGTATTATCTCATGGTCTAAGGAATACAATATTTGACATAGGAAAAGCTTCGCAAAGATGAACACGATGATACGATCTAATTGCTTCGCTTAGTTTGGGTCATCCACCATATCATTCACCCAATGATATGATCTCATTATCAATTGACAACTCATGTCTATGGTTAGGAAACCTTAACCATCATTGATCAATGAGCTAGTCCTTAGAGGCGTACCAGGGACACGGTGTTGTTCACAAACCACACAAGTATTAATGTTTCCGCTTAATACAATTCTAGCATGGAATATAAACTTTATCATGAACAAGAATTATAATAATAACATCTTTATTATTGCCTCTAGGGCATAATTCCAACAGATCTCCCACTTGCACTAGAGTCAATAATCTAGTTTACATCGGCAACAATCTCACACCCATGGCACGAGGTGTTGATCATGTTTTACACGTGGAAGAGGTTTAGTCAATGGATCTGCGACATTCGGATCTGTATGTACTTTGCTAATCTTCGGATCTCCATCGCAATATAATCTCGGATTATATGAAACTTGCGGTTGATATGCTTGGTCTTTGGATGATATCTTGGTTCCTTAGCGAGTGCTATGGCGCATGTTGTCACACAATATCTCCGATGGGTCTAATGCACTTGGAACCATGCCAAGCTCGATGATGATTTCGATCCAAACTCCTTCACTTGACGCTCTGCGGCGGCCATGTATTCCGCTTCCTTTGTAGATCCCGCGATCACGCTTTGCTTGCGACTTCTCCGACTCGGCTCCTCCATTCAAAATATACACGTATCTTGTCGAGATTTAGAATCATCCTTGTCGGTGTCGAAACTAGCATCGACGTAACCTTTTACGACAAGTCGTTCATCACCCCATAGACTAAGAACATTTCTTTAGTTCTATTTAGGTACTTTAGGATGTTCTTCACGGCTGTCGATGTTCCACTCTGGATCACTTTGATATCTGCTCGTCAAACTAAGAGCATTGGACACATCCGGTCTAGTACACATGACATACATGATGGAACCTATGGCCGAGGCATAAGGCACTTTGCTCATAGCTTCCTATCATTTACCGTAGTGGACACCGAGCCTTGCTCAATATCTTACGACAACATAGGCCTTTGAACCTTTCTTTACCTTATCCATTCGAACCTTTTAGAACTTTGTCTAGGTATGTACTCGGCTTAAAGCTATCGAGCGTCTTTGTCTATCTCTATAGATTTTGATGCCCAATATATAAGCAGCTTCACCTAGGTCTTTCATTGAAAAACACTTGTTCAAATAACTCTTCACATCGTTAAGCATGTTGATGTCATTTCCAATAATCAATATGTCATCCACATATAGTACCGTAAGCGTCACCGAGCTCCCACTCACTTTCTTGTAGATACAAGCTTCGTAGCAATTTGGAACAAATCCAAAGCTCTTGATCACTTGATCAAAACGAAGGTTCCAACTCCGAGATGCTTGCTTCAGTCCATAAATGGAACGCTGAAGTTTACATACTTTATCAGCATCCTTAGGATCGACAAAACCTTCGGGTTGCATCATATACAACTCTTCATCAATGTTGCCATTGAGGAACGCAGTCTTGACATCCATCTGCCATATTTCATAATCATGAAACGCAGCAATTGCTAATAAAATCCGAATGGACTTAAACATCGCTACGGGAGAGAAAGTCTCATCGTAGTCAACACCTTGAAATTGTCGAAAACCTTTTGCGACAAGTCGTGCTTTATAGACGGTAACATTACCATCCGCGTCCGTTTTCTTCTTGAATATCCATTTGCACTCAATGGCCTTTCGGTTGCTAGGAGGGTCTACCAAAGTCCATACTTGGTTTTCGCTCATGGATCCCAATTCGGATTTCATGGCTTCCAGCCATTTCTCAGAGTCTGGGCTCATCATCGCTTCCTCATAGTTCGTAGGTTCACTGTCTTCTACTAGCAAGACAGTCAAGAAGTTGCCGTACCACTCGGGAGGGCACGACCTTGTCGACTGCGGACGTTCAAGATGACATCGTCCAAGCTTCATGATCCTTGTCATTAGCTTCCTCTATTGTTGGTGCGGTGACCGGAAAAATTTCAGGTCTTTGCGCTACTCTCCAATTCAAGAGAAGGTTCAATAACCTCGTCTAGCTCTACTTTCCTCCACTCACTTCTTCTTTGAGAGAAACTCCTTCTCAAGAAAGGAACCGTTCTTCGACAAACACTTTGCCTTCGGTTACGTGATAGAAGGTATATCCAATAGTTTCCTTAGGGTATCCTATGAAGACGCATTTCTCGCTTTGGGTTCGAGCTTGTCGGCATCAACTTCTTGGCGTAAGCTTCAGATCCCCAAACTTTAAGAAAGCGACAACTTAGGTTTAGCACCAAACCACAGTTCATACGGTGTCGTCTCAACGGATTTAGATGGAGCCCTATTTAAAGTGAATGCAGCGGTTTCTAATGCATAACCCCAAAATGATAACGGCAAATCAAGAAGAGACATCATCGATCGGACCATATCTAATAGGGTTCGATTCCGCTCGCACACACCATTGCTGTGGTGTTCCGGTGGCGTGAGTTGTGAAAGCGATTCCACTTGCTTTAAGATGCGTGAGAAAATCATAACTCAAATATTCACCTCCACGATCGGATCGTAGAAACTTAATCTTTACATTACGATGGTTCTCCACTTCATTCTGAAATTCTTTGAACTTTTCAAACGTTTCAGATTTATGTTTCATTAAATAGATATACCCATATCTACTTAAGTCATCGGTAAAAGTGAGAAAATAGCGATATCCACCGCGCGTCGAAACACTCATCGGTCCGCATACATCGGTATGTATGATTTCCAACAAGTCCGTTGCTCGCTCCATCATACCGGAGAACGGGGTTTTGATCATCTTGCCCATGAGGCATGGTTCGCATGTGTCAAATGATTCAAAATCAAGAGACTCCAAAAGTCCATCAGAATGGAGTTTCTTCATGTGCTTTACACCAATATGACGTGGATGACAGTGCCACAAATAAGTAGTATTATCACTATCTACTTTGCATCTCTTAGCCTCAATGTTATGGATGTGTGTTTCATCCCTTTCGAGATTTAGAAGAAATAAACCATTCACAAGAGGTGCATGACCATAAAAGATGTTACTCATATAAATAGAACAACCATTATTCTCCGATTTAAATGAATAATCGTCTTGCAATAAACACAATCCAGAAATAATGTTCATGCTCAACGCAGGCACATAATAACACTTATTAAGGTTTAAAACTAATCCCGGAGGTAAAACTAAGGAGAGCGTGCCGACGGCCATCACATCAACTCTTGATCCGTTGCCAACGCGCATCGTCACCTCATCCCTCGCAAGCCGCCGTCTATTTCGTAGCTCCTGTTTCAAGTTACAAATATTAGCAACTGAACCGGTATCAAATACCCAGGCACTACAACGAGGGCTAGTAAGGAAAACATCAATAACATGTATATCAAATATACCTTTGATGGTGCCAGCCTTCTTGTCCGCTAGGTACTTCGGACAATTGCGCTTCCAGTGACCCTTGTCCTTGCAATAGAAGCACTCAGTGTCCGGCTTGGGACCAGAACTGAGCTTCTTCTCAGCAGGGGCAACGCGCTTGTCGCCGCCTTTCTTGAAGGGCTTCCTTGCACCATTACCTTTATTAAAGGTGGGGGGCTTGTTGACCATCAACAAATGATTATTCTTTTTGATGTTCACCTCCGCTACTTTCATCTTAGCAAAGAGCTCAGTGATCATATCAGTGGAACCAATCTGATTGTGATCAACTACAAAACTTTTGTAGCTAGGAGTGTCAATCTTGAGCTCCTCTGGAATCATGCAGTCCAGTTGCTCAAGGCGTTGAGTGTAGCCCGATATCTTAATGGCGTGCTCACTAACGGAACTCCCTTCCTCCATCTTGTAGTTAAAGAATTTCTTAGAGATCTCATATCTCTCGGAACGGGCTTGAGTCTGAAACATGTTTTTCAGCTCCTCGAGAATCTCAAAGGGCCCGGCGAACTCTTCAAAACGATTTTGAAGATCCGATTCCATAGCATACAACATGACGATCTTAATCAAATCATAATCATCCTTGCGATCGATAAACAGCTTTTTCATCGGTACCGCATCTGACGAGGGTTACCTAACGCTTTCTCAAGGACATAGTCCTTTTGTCCGCCAGACAGAATGATTCTTAGATTGCGGAACCAGTTGGTGAAGTTAGACCCATTGTTTCTAAGCTTTTCTTTCTCAGCAAAAACGTTGAAGTTGAAGTTGGACTTGGCCATTGGATCTACAGTATTTGCAAGTACAATTTAGACTATGTTCATGATAAATAGTTCAACTTAATCAAATTACTAGATGAACTCCCACTAAATTCAACATCCCTCAAGTTGTTTAGTGAACACGATCCAAATTCACCACACCTAATCCGATCATCACGAGAAGAGATGTGGTTTCAATGGTGGACAACAAAGTGTCGATCATATCATTCATATGACTCATGCTTAACCTTTCGGTTCTTGTGTTCCGAGGCCATGTCTGTACATGCTAGGTTCGTCAAGCTAGACCCAAGTATTTCCGCGTGTGCAAAACTGGCTTGCACCCGTTGTATGTGAGCGTAGAGTCTATAGCACCCGATCATCACGTGATGCTTGGACACGACGAACTTTCGCAACGGTGCATACTTGGGGAGAACACAGTTTTTATCTTGATCTTTAAGTGAGGAATCATCTTATAATGCTACCGTCGCGATCTAAGCACAATAAGATACATAAAAGGATAAACATCACATGCATAAAACTTTATGTGACATGGTATAGCCAATTCTCGCGCAATGATCTCCATCTTGTGCGTTCCGGCATGATCTCCATCACTCCACCATGATTGCCTCCACCACGAATAGCAACTACAACTATTGCTAACTACTTAGCGATAAAGTAAAGCTATTACATGGCGTATAAGAAGTTGACTCGCACGCCATACACAATTATAAAGACAACCATATGGCTCCTGCCGGTTGTGTACTCATCGACATGCAAGTCGTGAAACATTACAAAACATGATCATCGCATACAATATACACATCACATCTTGGGCCATACCATATCACAGAAAACACTCCCTGCAAAAACAAGTTAGACGCCTCTACTTTGTTGTTGCATGTTTTACGTGGCTTATGGGAGTAGATTCTAAGAACGATTCTTACCTACGGAAAGCCACAACGGTGACATTATGGTTGCCAAACTCCGGTGTTAATCCCATGACAACTATAGTGAGAGAAGCGACATCCACCGCATGTGTGGTACAAGCCACACGTCAAGTCTGAGCGGTCTCATGACGGCGTCGCGTAAGGTTGGCCTGGACCGCTTCAATCTCACTATCCCGTCATAAGAAGAACACAAACAAGAGGCTTGCAGCGAGAAAACATCAACGCTGCAACAACCATGTTGCGTTATACTCGTGAAACACATCTACGCATAGATCTAGCTCGATACCCTTTGAAGGGTTTGGCGGCATAGTAAATCAAAATTTTCTCGGGCGAACACAGGAAAGCCAAGATCTAATCTAGGAGATGCAAACAACGAGAGATTGGATTAGATCTTCATACCCTTGAAGATTCGCACAGCTGAGCGTTCGTCGGGCGTGGGTGATGTAGTCGTACTCGCTTCTCCTCCTCGCGATCCGATCCGATCTAGCACCACAAGTGGCGGTGCCTCCGTGAGATGCACACGTGCAGCACCTCGACGTCTCCTCCTTCCTCGGACCAGCGAGTATGGTGGAGAGATATATTGGATCTACAACACGACGGCATGGTGTATATGGTGGAGAATTTCTGCTGCAGGGCTTCGCCTACAAACAGTCGGGAGGGAGAGAGGAAGATAGCAAGGCTGCTAGGGCTTGGAGGAAGGTGTGTAGAGGGGAGGGGGGCGCACCACCCCTCTATATATAGAGGGTGGGGGCGGCCAGCCCTTGCCCCTCCTCCAAGCCTATCTCTAGTTTAAACAATTTAAACTCTCCCTTCTAGAAATCCTATCTCTAGTTTAAACGATTTAAACTCTCCCTTATCTAGAAATTCTATCCCGAGATTTAAACAAGTCAAATCTCTCTAGAATCGGCTGGGCCCTATGGGGCCTTGTGCCCCTGGACCAATGCGGCCAGGACACTCCCTCATAGGCCCATGCCCCCTCCCGGAAGGTGGGGCCACGTTGGTCCCCTTCCGGAAGGTTCTAGAAGCTTCGACAATACCGATTAACCGGAACAATTCGAACTCCAAAACTGCACGCCTTATATGAATCTTATTCTCCGGACCATTCCGGAACCTCTCGTGATATCCGGATCCCATCCGAGACTCGAACAAAAATCATAAACCAATTATCCAATCTATCCTAGCGTCGAGATCGTTAAGTGTGTGACCTGCGGGTTCGAGAATATGCAGACATGATCTTCTATCAATAATCAACAACGGTGCAGGCACCCATATTGACTCCCACACATTCATCGATGATCATATCGGATGAACCACGATGCCAGGATTCAATCAATCCCATATATATATTCCCTTCGTCTCGCGATATTTTACTTGCCCGAGATTCGATCGTCGGTACCGTCATACTGTTATCGCCATATTTTGGCCAAAGGAGGAGATGAGCCGTAATCAAGGTGGGCTTAGAAGATACGTATATGCGACGTGTTGTTGAATCGGCCTTGTGCGTGGATTTGGGCTAAATTGCCCGTGTATCTGTATATTGTAGTAGGTTCCGTTTCAGTTTAGGTAAGAGATAGAGTTGTAGAGTTATTCCAAAGATAGAAAGTCTCCGGACTATAAATATGTACCTAAGGTTATCGAGAAAAGGAGGACAATCACGTTCACAAAAAACACAATCTCGGCGCATCGCCACCCCTTGTTTCTAGGGTTTCTTTCGGGTAAGTGTCATGCTGCCTAGATCGCGTCTCGCGATCTAGGCAGTATCTGCTTATACGTTATTTGGTGTTACTCGTACTGAAGCCTTGTTGATGGCGAGTAATACTATTATCATAGATTTGTTGAGGCTAGCATCGGTACTTTTCGCTATTGTTTGTTTGGTTATGCTGCCTCTAGTTACCTCGCTACCTTTGCACCTTTTCCCGGGTATAAGGGTAGCATCTTGCTTCATCTTTATTTCAGTTGATTTGATCCGTTATAGTTATGCCTTGTTTTCCAAGGTTTAGTTTGATATCCACGTAGTCAGGCCTTGCAAACGGGTTGAACGATCCGATATGCGTGAGGGTAGGGTTTGCTAATTCGAGAGGAGTTGTTAGGAATTGACTTCACGTCGATTGTTAGGCCTTCTCTAGGTTAGTTTTCCATTATCTTTTGTATCTACCGGGCTCAATTACGTGTAGGGCGTTCCAATTACGTGGTGAAAATGTTAAAGCTCGTAGATCGATTTAACTTATATTGATGAAGCAAAACCCCATGTTATCGTAGATCTAATGCAGAACCATGGGACAATCGGCTCCGAGCCGATTCACGAAACACAGGAGCCGGTCACGGCTCAATTTTACGTATACTTGTTTACCATGCGAGGAAACTGATCGAAGCAATCCATCACCTTCCGACCAGGTATAGGTCGGTGTACGCCCTGAACCAAGCCGGGGCGTGTGCGGAGTTTTTGCGGGCGTTGCAGGGACGAGGCCCACCGGCGATTCCTGGAGCCTCCCGGCTCTTCGTGTTGCTCGTCGCTGCTCGCCGGTGGGTTTTGACAGGCAACACATTCTAGCACGCCCGGTGGGACATTCAACAACATCTGCATCAACATCCGACGCTGAGATGGGGGACAGACCGGTCACGTACGACGATCTGCCTGAGGAGCACAAGGCAAAGTATGATGATATCAAAGCTCTTTTTGAAGCCGATCTCGCCGGCTCTTTTGAAGGACCGTAAGCATGGCATCGGTGGAAGGGTTTCTCACGAAGGTGCTCTTGATGAGGTGGATCATGCATTCCTTGAGGAGCGCACTGAGCTCTGCGACAGAAGTCAACTACATGGTGGCTCATTCCTTCACCGCCATTCGAGAGCACAGTGAGCGCTTTGGCGGATCGCGATTCGTAGTCCAGAGATCATGAAACACCGATTACTCCGTCGGGGCCTACTCGGGACTCACGGGGAGAAAGACCGCTCGGACCAGGCCACAGTGCCATTCACACTTGCAGCTCGAGCCGCCAGAAGCGTGGCGTCGTCGTCTACAAGGTCGGGCGACCAGGATTGCCGATTCTGTTTGAGCCACCTAAAGAAATCCCACATGGATATGTGTGCACCTACGTCGGACTGCAATAACGACTCAAGACAACAGATTGCAACCGAGGATTTTGGCGAGAGTTCTGGGCGAGGCTTCAGAGCGGTGTTTCAGCGAGGATGTCCGGGATGGACGCCGATAAACAGGCGTGGCTAGCCAAGCATGCCACCGGAACGAGTCATGAGAATTTAGCCCCTGCAGCTCAAACAGCGGAGCAAATCCGTACCATCTTGAGAGACCAGTTTGGCTTCGTGCCGAAGAGAAGGACAATCGGCTATTCCAAGCCGTACCCCAATGAGTTTGATCTGATTCCGCTGCCGCCCAAGTATCGGCTCCCTGAGTTCTCAAGGTTTAGCGGATCAGAAGGGTCGAGCTCGATCGAGCACGTGAGCCGATACCTGGCGCAGTTAGGCATGATTTCAGCATCGGATCAGTTGCGAGTGAGGTTTTTTGCGCAATCTCTGACAGGACCATCTTTTGGGTGGTACACCTCGCTGCCACCTGATTCGATCCGACACGGAAGCAAGCTGGAAGAGCCGTTCCACATTCGATTATCATTCGGAAGCTACAGGCTGGCATTGCGGACTGCACAAGTGCGGCAAAAGCGAGGCGAGTACATCCAACCGGGTATCGAGAACCGATGTTACTCGGCTTGGTGAAAAAAAGCGGTCGGTGGCGGTGTTGGGTCTCGGCACCTATCAAAGATCCGGCTTTCCAAGTAGAGTACAACTCCTTGGCGCATGGCCCGAAGGCGATGTATGAACATCGCGCCTACGAGTTGTACCAAGACAAGTTCAAGCGTCCGATAGGCCACTGGTCGTCTGAAGAAGAGGATCCTACACAAGACCAGAGGTGGCCATGGCTGAATGGGCTCGGGCGAGATCTGTGTCCTGCAAATGGGTGAAGCAGCAAGGGCACGCAAAGGGTTCGACTTGACGTGAGCAAAGGCGGCGGATATTCGATCTACTTACGAAGAAGCGGTGAAGTTACCGAAGGCCACAAAATCCCTACGGCTCGGAGATGAGCAGGAGACCATCGCAAGTGGCATCACTCGTTCACCCACACCACCAATGACTGCAAAGAGCTACGTCGCCAGATCCAAACGGCCATAGAGCAAGGCCGTCTGATCCTTGGGCAATTCGCCATGAAAGTAGACACCAACCCGTTTCCTGGCGTCAATGTGGTAGAACACAACCACTCCACGAGGCGTCAGTTGGATTTCTCGTTCGATGTCAACATGGCAGGGCCTGTATACCACCATGGCACATGCAAGGAGGAAGGCGGTCGCTCTCGGGGCAAATAAAGAGAGGAGGCCGGTCCACGTGACCGGCCCCGGTACGATGACAAGCGGTATTTAACTGAGGAACAGGTGAGAAGCGTGCGATATCAAAAGCCACACTCCACGCATCTCCTTAACAAGTATGAGCGTCAGTATGACCGACGTCGCCGGCGCGATAGAGACGGTGAAGGATATGAGCACCTCTCTAGGGTAACGTCAACAGAAAAGGAAGGCGTAGACAAGCATTGGGATTGTCCTTTCTTCAAGTATTGCTGGGATGCGGGAATGAGCCGATTGCCTACAATCGATAACTGCCCGGAATGTGGACAGCAGAAGGAGGACACGGGGCCAGTTTCAGTGTTCAAGCGTCTAGGGCCTCTCCCACCTCAGAGCCGACACAGGGAGTCCGCTCGAGCAAAAGATCTCGAGGAGCCACTACAAGGAATGTGTTATTCTATGACCTTCTCATAGTGACCGTGGAAAAAATCGTCATAGAGTTATGACGATTTTGCACCAGATGGTCGTAAGCTATTCGGGAGGTTCAAAACCTTAAAAAATCATGACGATTTTGCACAGAAGCGTCATATTTTCATTAGCTCAAATCATCATAACCTGACGGATGTACCTTACGACGTTATTTGTACCTTATTACGACGATTTAAAATCGTCATGATGTCCAAATTAAGATAAGTTGAAACATGTAGTCGGCCACGTCAGCAATTACGCCTATGTGTCATGTCTATGTGTCATTTTTTTTAGCCGTCCAGATCGTGACCGAGAGGTACATCCACCCAAATGCATCCACCCCAAACCCTAACCCTCACACGCGAGACCTCCTCTCCCCAACCCTGATCCGCCGCCTCTCTCCAGATCCCCAACCACCCACCGTCCGTGAATCCTCGCTACATCCCAACCACGTTGCCTAGCACCACCACTTGCGACTTGCCCCTCTCCGATCAATTACCTACCGCCCCCATCTCGTGCCTCAAATCGCGGCCGCAAGATGAACCCTAGCTTGCCGTCGATGTCCAACCATCTCGGCCTCACGGCGAAGGCAGTCCGTTGGGTGGAGGCCTCGCTGGCCTCGTGCCACCACGACGAACTGCATTAGGCCTCCCTCCTACACGCCACGCAGAACCTACTCAGGTGCTTGTCTGACAGAAGGAAGGCGACATGTTCCTCATCTAGATGCACTGCCGCCGGATGAAGAAGGTCGACAACCTACTGGACTTGTGGCTGCTCTCCTCCAACAAATTGTTGGTGAGCACGAATGCATCCTTCCCTCACATCACATCCCCTGATTCCCTCCTGTTGATGTTGATTCGATTTCCCTCTCCGTGCATGTGGGTCGATGGCTCTCCTCTCCCGTGGCGTCGTCTGGTGGGAGGCTTGGTCGAGACACAGAGAGCAAGCGAAGAGGCCTTCATCGTCGAGCTCTCCTCCAACAAATCTGCAACGAGCTCTCCTCCCTGGCGAAAGGTCTTCCACTTCCACATCTCCGACCACATCGAAGCGGCGGCAGCCGTCGTTGTCGCCATCTGGCGCTAGATCACTCGCCCACGACCTCCCTACCACCATGTCTGCATGGCCTTCTCGCCTCTGGATCGGTGATGATCTGGTTTATTTCTAGTTATTCTTGTTAAGGGTAGCAAATCCAGTTGTTAACATCTATGTCTTGATCCACTGAAACTAGTAACTTCTTTGCAAATATCCTTTGTGGACTTATTGTATTTTGTCATAGTATGTTCCTGAAATTGCACACTGTGTCTGGTATATTCCACTATGTCTGGTATTTTGTCATAGTATGTTCCTGAAATTGCACACTGTGTCTGGTATTTTGTCATAGGAACCTTGTGGTAGGAACCCTGGGGTGTGAAGAGGTATGAACCACATGTGTGAAGGGGTGGTATATTGCACTATCTACTTGACCATGTACCACTATCTAGTTGACCAAAGAGATGGTGTCTCATGTGCTTTTACTTCTAAGTTCACCATCTTGTATTGTGGAAACTTTATGCATTTTATTGTTAACTAGTTTGGTCAAATGTAGTTTCCTGCATCGCGAATAATGGGCAACAAATAAATTTTTGTCTCTCAAGCTATGAGTTGAACATGTTAGATGTATGCTATGTCTCCATACCCAGTTGGGCTATGAATTTGGCCCATTAGCATCACAACTGAATTCCATATGAAGCGAAGACCCTTTTAGTTTTGAGATGGTTGCATAGGCCCTTTCATGTAACCGAGTTGGAAACTTTCATGTTTGGACTTTATGCTTGGTTGCGGGAGGTGATTTAGGCGGACAAGGATTGAGACTATAGGAAGTTCTCAAGATGTTTTCTTGCTTTATTATGTTATTTGGTCTTGAATGCAAGCCGGTATACAATTCCTTTTCCATGATAACTTCATTATCTTACGGATGTTATCGGCAATGAAAGTTCATGAACGTTGTATATTATTACTTGGGTCTGTAATTTTTAGCGTATGATTTATGCAATATGGCTTACTCTAAGCATACTGTCACATGGCAGTTATAATTGTTTTTACCTCCTCATATTTTTGACCTGATAGAATTATTGAGCTTTTAATCAGGGAGTAAGGAAATTCTGGCCTTAAATGACCACATCTAATGAAGTATGGTTATCCAAACAAAAAAAATAACCATAACATATTTCACCACCTTCTACTGGCAAAGTTGTAGAGAGAATAAAGTGCATGTGTGTGTGTTTTATTTTCATCCCCTGCAATCCGTTTCTACCGAGTTGCAAGGCTCCATCGAATGCTCTACATTTATTCTAGAAACAGAATGTATAAGCACATGGTATTTTTTTATTTCCCTAGCATTTCTCCCATTTATAGTGAATTGGTCAGTCAAATCCTTGGTCTTCTGTGTTGGCATCAAGTAATTTATTTATTTATTTTGCTTTATCTGCCCCTTTTGCTCGAGTGTGAGCTACTCCGGTTCTTCTATGAGCATTGACGTTTTTGTGTTGTAGGACTCTGGGGTTGTATCAACATAGGTTTATTAGAAAATAATTAATATTCACTCCCTTTTAGCCATGTGAGTATCAACATCAGTATGCCTAAATCCAGCCAAAGGATCATCAGGATTGGTTATTTAATTGCTCAATAGTTATCAGAGACATTGAAGAGGTTAGTAGTTGGTCTGCTTAAAATTGTTTCTGTAGTTCACTACCACTGAGTTCCTGTAGTAAATGTTTTTTAATGGAAAAATATAGGAATCGATGCAAACAACTTTTACCATCCAGGTTTACAATGTTAACCATGTGAAAATGGTGGAGTTTTGATACACACCCGGGATACGGGTGAGGTCCACATGAAGTACCGAGGATAACATTGAGGTGGTCTACTTTGAATTCAGTTCTTAAAGTTTTCCTTCTTTTAACCATGACTTCAAACCTAGATTTCTAATGCCAAGTTTACTATTCTGTACAGACCAGGGGGCGTGGTCGACCAGTTAAGAAAATCATTATGAGCAATGCTCGTAAAATTACGAATATAGCATAATTGAGCAATTCGCACCTTGAAGAGTAAGATTGGACATGCACCTGTCATTTATGCTTAGTATTTATTTAGAATTTTGTCGATTAACAATTTTCTCTCTCTACGGGTCCAAAATTTTCTAGGATTTGGGGACTGTATGTTGCGATGTATAGACGGCAATAGCAGGGATTGTTGTAGTGTGCTCACATCATCAAGCGATAAGCTGAGAACTACTTCCGACTGTTGTTTTGCACCGTGTGTTATCCTACGTATCTATATTGTACAGACATATAAAATGTTGTTTGCTATGTTTCCTGTTTTATGCTGCTCTCTGTTGTTATTGATGGTGCGTGCCACAACACTTTGATGTTAAAAGTTCTTACATCAAACACACCACAAGTATGCGCTTTCTGTTGCTTTAGTCAAACACACCACATCGTATGCGCTTTCTGTTGCTTTAGTCAAGCAATATAGAAAATAAAATTATAAAACAATCTGCAGAGTAAGCATTACCTATAAATAGAATATGGACTACTAACAGATTTACAAGAATACGACATAGGTTAGAAAAGATATACAATATATATGACTGTTCTAATCTTTCTTTGTTCATCTTTCCTGCCAAGAATTTATGTAGCTTAACAAGATCTGTTTATGCTGATACCTAGTTTTGCATCAGTGAAGCCAACAGGCACATTCTGGTGTGGTGCTGGTACCTAACATATTATGTCTTGCATCGGGTTGGACTTTTGGACCTCTGGTAAGATGTTACGCCAATTAACTCCAGTATTTTTGTTCTATCGTATTGCTCGGCAAAGTTTTCTTTGTTATACATCAGATTACATGGCATACAAATTAGAAATATGATGGACTTACTATGAGATGCTCAGTATATATAGACTGTAGTTATAGTTCTATTTTTCCGTACATGAATTTAATTTTTCCTGTTTGCCATAAACATAAAAATAACAATCTGTTTTTTTAAAGCATGGACATACATTGGATGTTGTCTTCCTTAGTTGCGGCAATTTTCATCTGCTATTATTAACCGATTATCAAAGATCCCTAATTTTCTTTAGTATGGTACTGTTTCCTTCGTGATAGATCCTGATGTCAAGTATAATTACATTAGTTGGTTATATATTTTATTAATGCAATGTCAAAGTCATGAATTTCTTGGATAAGTACATGTTTGGGTGCTCAAACTCATTCCTGATGGTACTCTGGACAATAGTTCAACAAAGATGTTAGGTTCCTTTGAGTTGACTTCTACGGGACCATGTATGTTAGAATGACCGGCGACTTCCATCGATTAGGGCTTGACTAAGCAAGCTACCACTACATGGCATGTAGTGGTAGCTTGCTAGTAGCTGAATCTGATGGAAGTCAGCCGTCATTCTAACATACATCATAAGAACTATAGCATACTTGCATTCTTCAGGTCATTCTAATCCTGATGTGTTATTTATTCCCGACCACACAACCTTACATCCCTGTTCAGAACATGGTGAGTACATGTTAATCACACTATTACGTTCTGATAATATGGCAGTAGTGAAATGCAGATGGTAGTACTTTCTCTCATTTTTCTTTAGATAAAGTGGCATGGCTTGGAACAAACTGTTTTAGTAGATACTGACTGTTTTATTTATGCTACTCCAGTGTTGTTTCTGCTTGTACAACAATTTCATTGTTTCTACTTGGTTAATCTGACGTATTTTTTGCTCTTTGTTTAGGTATGGGTCTACTACTTTGTGATATCTTGCTTCTCCTTATTTAGACATGAGGTTGCTGCTGTTGTGACTGCTGGTCTTTGTTTAGGTATGGTCTGCTGCTGCTCTCTGTGCAAGGAACACCTGGGCGTCGAGGCGCTAGTGACGAAGAACACAGGGCTGCGTGAGGAAGAACCTAGTATTTGGTGGTCAAGAGCATGAGGCGGGAAGGGGACAATGCCGAGGAGAGGAGACAGTCTTTGGGAGATGATCGTAGGTGATTACTACTCTGTGGGTGAGGCCGGCCGTGAGCTACTTGGTGAGGCGGGTTGTGTATTCTTTGAAAATGGTGTATTTTCTTGATGTATTTCTTTGAAAATGGTGTATTTTCTTGGTGGGGGCAGGTTGTGTATTTTGAAATTATCGCATGTTGTGTATTTGCTGAAATGGTCTATTTTCTTGATGTATTTGAAAACTCTCATGTATTTTCTCGATTTATTGCATGGTGGAGCAATTCGAAATGAAAATGAAAATTCTAGTTAAAAATAGAAGAAATCTGATGGATGAAATGTATTTGGGCTCTAAAAAGGTGTGGCCCAAAATATATTTTAACAAATATGAAAATAAATAAGTGAATGGTAAGAAGGAAAGGCCCAAAAGAGACAAACCTAAGCAGGCCAAGGCCTAGCAAATAAAAGGCTATAATTATTGGGCTAGCCCATTTAGATCACTAAAATGGATTGGGCTGATTTTGATTTAAGACGATTTCATTTCGTCACAATTTTGCCACGTAGGATTGGCCACGTAGGATCTGAGATGGCCTGGCTAAATGGTCCATGACGATATTGGATCGTCATAGACGTTATGACGATTCAATATCGTCATAGACGGTTATGACGATTTTACAAAAAACGTCGTTATAGTTCATTTGCGACGCCCAGCTTTCGACGATCTCAAAATCGTCATAGAATCGTCATAAACGAACTACTATGACGATTCTGTGACGAAAATTGAGGGTCATATATAGCCAGATTCCTTGTAGTGAGCCAATGGATGACAAAGAAGAAGACATATATCACCGTCCAAGGTGGTGTCCCGATGGGCTCAGACACACCCAAAAGCGTAGAGTTCAGCGGCTGCGTAACTTGGAGGAAGCCGAAGCGCAGTACCTCCACGCTTTAAGGAAAGCACGACCCGATCTAGCCGCGAAAATTTGGCAGACGTTGGAAACGGAAGATCGTCCGAAAAGGAAAGAGTGGCGCCCCAAGCCAGTAAAAGCCAATGCAAAGACATCGGCTGGCACGAACATGGTGTTCATGCTTCCGTCAGAGTTCTGCGCTCCAAGAACCAACGAGCTACCAGTGGCACAGTTTGACTGCGGCCCACGGCCGGTTATCTTTGAAAAGCCACGTGAGAAGGGCTACAAACATCTGAAAGCCCTGTACCTACGAGGTTACATCAATGGGCAGCCTGTCAGCAAGATGTTGGTTGACACCGGACGGATCAATATAATGCCATACTCCATGCTACGGCATTTGGGGCGCTCACCGCAGATCGATCAAAACCAACGTCACGTTAAGCGACTTCAGCCAAACTTGAACGCAAGGCGTCTTGAGCGTGGATCGGACCGTGGGCGAAAAACCATCCCTCGTCATTCTTTGTCGTGGACAAAAAAGCACCTCTGTTGTCTTGCTAGGGAGAGATTGGATTCACGCTAATCGCATTCCATCCACGATGCACCGATTACTGTCTGATGGGATGGAGACGAAGTGGAGGTCATTCACGCAGATGATTCGATCGAGATCTCCATAGCTGGCATGAACATCTGGGAAGCAGAAGACCAAGAGCCGATCTCTGGAATCAGTCTAGACGGCTGTGAGCGCATTGAAGTTACAAAAAACGGGGTGAGGCTGGTCTTATCCACTGGCCTGACAGAGTAACAAAGTCCACGATCGTACGTGGTATGGCCGATCCCTGCGATCGGCCACAAAAAATAAAAATCAGTAATCTTACGACAAGCGGGTCATGCAGTCGTAGTAGGGAGATTCCCTACCATTGTAAAGCACAAATAAGGTGCAAACCGTCCTTGACTAATGCAATCAAAAAGGGGGCCGATTCAGGCAATCGGCCCAAATTATTTTTGTTGTCCTCACCAACTGTTTACCCTGTGTTTAGCATCGATTTAACAGGTGACGGAAAGCTAGGGTATGGGTTTACATCCGCTGATGAGCTAGAGGAGATTGACATCGGTCCTGGGGATAAGCCACGACCAACATTTATCAGCAAGAAGTTAGATCCGAATCTGCGGGGTCCGATGATAGCTCTGTTGAAAGAATATCGGGCGCTTACTGGGACTATCTGAGAGATGCCTGGGTTAGACAGGAGCATCATTGAGCATCGACCCCCGCTTAAAAAAGGATTTCGGCCATTCCAGCAGCGATCACGACAAATGAAGGCCGAAATTTTGGAAGAAGTCAAAAAAGAGGCCGAGAAAATGTTGACCGCCAAGTTAATCAGGCCATGCAGGTATGCTGAGTGGATTTCTAGTATCGTACAGTAGAAAAGGATGGCGTGGCGTGTTGCCATAGATTTTCGGGATCTCAATAGAGCCACTCAAAGGATGAGTATCCGATCTTGCGTGAAAGCGTTAATCAACGCAGCGGCTGTTCATAAGATCTTGAGCTTCATGGACGGCAATGCGATTACAACCAAATTTTATGGCTCGGAAGACATACACAAGACGCATTCGAGTCCCGAGTTCGTGGGGTTGTTTGAATATGTAGTCATGACGTTTGGATCGAAGAATGCCGCGCCACGTACCAAGAGCCATGAATTACATTTTCCATGATCGATCGGCAAGCTGGTGGAAATTTACATCGATGGCGTGGTGGTCAAGTCGCTTCAATACAAGGACACTTGGACGATGCAGCAGCGTCTGTACCAAACAAGAAAATTCGACTACGGATGAATCAAGAAGTGTGCCTTGAGGGTGACGGTCGGTTCTTGGGTTTCTTGGTCCATGAACGCGGAATTGAGATCGGCTGAAAAGTCGGGAGGCGGTCGAACAATGAAGCCACCTACCACGAAGAAAGAACTGCGTCTCTCATCGTCAAGATCAACCGTCGGAAGATTCATCTCAATCTGTCGGGAAGAATAGAGCCGTTCATGGGACTGGTGAAAATTAAATCGGCGAGGAATTCATTGAGGCGAGAACAACAACGAGCCTTCGACGAGATCAAAGAATATATGACGAAGCCGCCAGTATTGGTTCCGCCCCAGCCAGATAGACCGTTCTACATTTACTTGTCAGTAGCTGACACGTCCATCGCCTCGGTGGTGATGCAAGTTTATGATGGTCTGGAGCGAGTCGTGTTTTACATAAGCAGAAGGATCTTTGGATGCGAGACAAGGTATCCGATATCGATAAGTTGTGCCTGCACTTTTTTTCACCGCAATTGCGCCACATCTTGCTCTCAGCGGAGATTATCATCATATGCAAATCGGATGTCATAAAGCACATGCTGTCGGCCCCTATGTTGAAGGGCCGACTCGGCAAATGGATGTTTGCGTTATCGGAATTTGACATCCGGTATCAACCAGAAAGCGGTTAAGGGTCGAGCATTGGCCGACCTTATTCTTGAAAGGATCAACACTAATATAGCGGCTGTCCATACGGCGTGGGCTATGTTTTTCGATGGATCGGTTTGTGAAGATGGTTGCGGCATCGGCATTCTACTCGTGTCACCCGGGGCAACATTTTCCTTCTCCATCAGGTTATCTACCCTTCGCACCAACAACGTCGGCGAGTATGAGGCGTCGCAAGGAATGGAGTTGCTCATCGAAGCGAAGCGATGGAAATTTTGGCGACTCAAGTTGGTGATTTCCCAACTCACGGAGGAATACAAGTGTGAGAGCGAGTCGCTCTTCCCATTGTGGCTGCAATGCCGTGAGCTGATGGCACAGTTCGGTACATAAACTTCACCGGATCCGCGATCGCGAGAATCACGAGGCGAATGATCTTGCACAAATGGCTTGGGCTACAAGGGCGTAGCGGAGGAGCCGATGTTCGTGCTGAGGCCTCGAGGCCAACGATGGAGAGCCGATATCTTCAATTACTTGAAGGATTCGGCTCGGGGCACCTAAGCGGATAAGGTACAAGGCCATGAAGTATGTGCTTATTGGCGGCGACATGTTTCTGAGGACTCTGGAGGGTTCTTGCTCAAATGTGCAGGGCGGCCGAGGCCAATCGGCTCCTACGAGGTACAAGGCGCTGTGGAACTCACCAATCGGCTCACAAGATGAAATGGTTGATCAGGCGATCAGGGTTTTATTGGCCCACCATGCTTGAGGACTGTTTCAAGTACTACAAAGGGTGTCAAGCATGTCAGAAATTTGGGAAAATTCAGATGGTACCCGCGTCAGCAATGAACCCCATCATCAAACCTTGGCCATTCCGAGGTTGGGGCATGGATATGATTGGCAAGATCAACCCTCCATCAAGCAAAGGCCACATGTGGATTTTGGCCATTACTGATTATTTCACTAAATGGGTGGAAGCTGTCCCGATGAAGTCAGTGAACTCAAAGGATGTTATCAATTTTGTGAAAGAACATGTCATTCATAGATTCGGGATTCCCCAAACTATCACGACCAATGGAGGTTCGGTCTTCATTTCTCACGAGTTTAGAAAATTCTGTGAGGACACGGGGATTAAGCTGATTCGATCATCTCCATACTATGCTCAAGCAAATGGGCAAGGTAGCGTCAACGAGCCTTATCAAGCGATCAAGAGGAAAGTCGGCGAGCACCCTAGGCGTTGTACGAGGTTTTGTCGAGGCTTTATGGGCTTATCGCATGTCATGCCATGGGCGATAAAAACCTCGCCATACCATCTAGTCTATGGACAAGAAGCCGTGTGCCTTGGGAAATTACGCTGGATCGAGACGTGTCACTTTTGAACAATCTAACAATCGAAGAATATGCAACCACGATGAGTGGCGGTGTTGAGGATTTAAGCGAGCTCGGTGTGGTCGCTTGAGAAAATCAAAGAGAACAAAGCCAAGGTAGCTCGTGCATATAACAAGAAAGTGAGACCAAAGGAGTTCCACGTTGGCGATCTGGTATGGGAAGGCGTGTTGCCATTAGGGACTAAGGATGCGACATATGGTAAATGGTCTCCAAATTGGCACGGGCCATACATGGTCGATCAGTTTTAAGAGGAGCAGCGTACATGCTTGAGGAGGCCGGCGTAAAATTCCCGATGGCGTCAACGGCCAACATCTCAAGAAATATTTCCCAAGCATGTGGGATGATGGGCGATGAAATGTGGGGCCGATACATGAAATCGGCGAATAAAAAACAAAATATATAGCCGATGCACGTCATCGACTCTAGAGGTTCAAACTGCTGGCGGATGCGGTTTACATAACGAGCTCTTGAAGAAATGCCTCGAAAGGCGTGGGCGTCGGACGGACACGATCCACCTCGGCGATCTCGGCCGTCATCTTCGTCCTTGCCGTCACTAGCTGCTTGTTCGAGCACGTATTTACGCCGGATCGGTCTTGATTGAGCTTTGAGGATTTCTGCTTCGTCTTGGGAGCGGGCGATGGATTCTTCCTTGTCGCGAATGAGCTGTTTAGTCGCTCGGACCTTCTCTTCAAGATCTTCCAACTCCCTTTTCAAGGATGCGAGCTCGGCGATCTTGTGAGGTGTCGGTTTGGCATCGAGCGCCTTTTCTCGTTGAGTCACGACATCTGCGAGATTGGCCTTGATGGAAGTTGGGCGGCCGATGATCCTCTCACGAGCTAACTTCACCCTTGACCCGTAGAAAGACAGAGTTACAACTGGCCAAAGCTTCACCTGCAATGCTACTGGGAGTTGGTCTTTTATTTCAGCGAGAACGCTCTTCACCTCCTCAGAACCCTCGATCAACTCTTCGATCGGGGAGGACAACAGGGCTTTAAGACGCTGGAATTGAGGTGGAACAGCCCTGGCTCGTGGTTCATCGTTGGCAACAGAGGGAGTTGGTTCGATGGATTCGGGGTCGAACGTCGACAAGCACGAAATATCACAACCACAGCGCGGCGGAAAGGCGTCGGTGTCGTCAACATGCAATGATGAGCCGAAAAAAGCTAACGTACCTCTCCTAAGGTCGAGGGGGTAGCAGATGACGAGACAATCGGCTTATGTGTGGTTGCTGGGGGCTTGGCCAAAGTGGTAGCCGTTTCATCTGCACCTTCGGGGATTGCTAGATCCGGCTAAAGGCATCGGCCTTTGCCCGCTTTCCCACTAGAAGCATCGATCTGCATGGAAGGTGTTTAGCCGATGTAAATAATGATGAATCGGCAGATAAAAAGAAGCAAGTGGTAAGAGCATGAAGGGTGATGATTTTCGAAACCTCCTGGCTCGACGAAGAAGCTTGCAGTCCTTTGCGAGCCCTCTTGGGACCCATGGCCCGCCTCGGGGTGCTCGAGGCGATGGGTTCGAGGCGACCTTTTCACGGAAGCCGATGGTGGTGAATCGGCTGGCTCGGTGTGATGGTCCTCTTAGAATCTGTTGGGCCAGTTCTCCTCGATTGGTGCAGGTGTCCTCCTGGAGGTGTCTTCGACGGGCTTTGTAAAAGGAGAACCGATGAAGCACGAGCATGTCGCAAGAATGGAAGAATGAGAAGGATCGACCAAGGCATGGATCACTACATGCGAGCTTTACGGAGAAGGGCTCTGGCGCCTCAAGGTCTTCTGGCTACCTTCCTCGCCATCGTTCTTGTTTTAGTTGGAACTCGAGGCGGTGACTTAGGAGTTGCTTGGTTCTTGGAAGCCGATTGTGGTGTTATCGGTGGTTACGCATCATGACCTTTTTCAAAGGTGGCGAGTTTTTAGAAAAGAACCACGGAGGTGGCGGAAAGAACTCGAAGGGAGCCATCATCATGCGTGGGTTCAGGCCATCTTGTTCTTTGCAAAGAAAGAGTGGGTTAGTAGAAGAATCATTTGCTGTTTGCATCAAGAAAATTTACAAGTAGTGGTACATTGCGCACGGGATGTCATAGTCAGCATCGAGCTGTTTCAGCAACGGTCCCAGAGCTCTCCTGAAGGCGTGAGTCTTCCACATCGACCACCAGTCTTCAAAGACATCGGTTGATGAGGCGAAGGTGAGGTCATTAGGAATTGGGATGGTCAGAGCGTCGAAGAAGGAATAACACCTTTGGCTGGTGAGAGGATCAGGCAGGTCGGCTCTGCTCTCTGTAAGATGGTGGAGAAAGAAATGGGGAGGTACTTGTCCAAGGACAAATTGCCGAGCCACTACGACCGGCTGGTAGAATTCATACCCAGGCTTGATTATTCTGTTGGATGTACTCATGCCAACTGGAAGGAAACAGGGACGGATCACAGTGGAAAAGAGCTGCCGAGTGCTGGTGTCATCGGCAAAATTATCTAACTGAAGAGTGGATTTTCAAAATGTTCGATTCCTCCATGTAAGGAAAGAAGATAGGATTGTCCGGGCCTTGAAAGAAGGTCTTGAACCACTTGGATGCTTCTGAGGGATCGTTTACTACACGGAAGTCTATACAAAGCACAGTCGTATTGGTGCATCGATGCGCTTCCTTTGACATCCGGAAAGGTGCAACTTCCAAAAGGGAAGTTTGGGACGTGGTTTTGGAAATACTGGTGAGCCCATAGCTGAATGAACCACCAAGGACCTCTGTTTTGGCTTGCTATGCGGAGAACAGTTTGACATACATCAACTAGAGATATCGATAGACCTCTCCAAGGAACAGTTCTTACGCCAAGTTGAGTGCCTTTGGCAAGCTCGTGAGCCAAGAGAGATAATTCTTGGTTGGAGCAAGAGAAGGGACACAGAATATGAAATGTTCCGAGGAAGTTGAGAAAGGCGTGTGTTGTTTCTCCGTGGGGCCTTTAGTTTTCATATGGCGTTGGAGGTAGGCACCCGGTTATGCGATCTGTTTTGGAAGAGGCACTTGTAGGGGACTTTGGTCACTTAAAAGCGGAGGGGGTGATGTAACATCCGGACCGATAATCATCACCACGTCTATGAGTTGGTGTCATGGGGCCGTGACGAACATAAAGCGATTCAGGCGTCGGACTGAAGTAGCCGATGGTTTTAGAAGATTCTCATGTTTCTCAAGGGAGACAATGACAAATGCAAGGCATCGGCTATTCCGTGGTTTCCCATTGGGATTGGTAAGCTCTAGCTACCTGCTGAACCAAGAAACCCAATGTTGAGGGGATTAGGCGGGCTGCATAGCGGCCCAAGAGTTCAAATCTAGGTCTTGGCTTACGAAGGGATTCTGTTTGCCATAAGAGATCGGATGGGCAGGACTAGACTGCATGCGGGGCCAAGACAGAGAGAATTTGGGAGAGAAGGATGCGGCGTGAATATGAAACCTAAAAATTTAATGGTGGAATAAAGCATTAATTCGGTGTTCGCCATTAATTCTAGCATCGTGTTCGATTGCGAGGAGTAGGCGTACCTTGAATAGGAGACCGCTGGGTTGGTGTTGGATGATTCCGCCATCTAGTTTGGCGTAGATGGATCTATGCGATTGGGGATCGAGAGTTTTTTTATTTGAGCTCGATTTGGTGGTCGGTGAGCAATTGGAGATCTGGGTCGCCCTTTTTGAAGAGGGTCGCAGCTACCGTTTGAAATCGGAAGATGGCGCTCAGATTTGTCTAAGTCTGTGACCAAATTTGACCTTGTCAACGTTTTGGGAAAGCCGATGTTTTACCATCGGCTCTTTGAGCTTTGACTTGGTTGTTGTATGAGCCTTGATATGGTGAAAGCCGATCTGATGCTATCGGCTCGGAACATCGACCTATTTTGACTATCGGCAAATTGAGTCGAAAAAGCAATCTTCGAGTTGGAAAAGCAATCTTGATTCATTCAAAAGACGATTATTTACAATGGAGCTGATTGCTTACAAAGGAAATCTACTACTAATGCTACTCCGCTAGTTCCTAATCTAGGGGCGATGTCGTCGCCATCTTGTCGTCGTCTTGTTACATCATCGGCTACTGCTTGGCGTCGTCTTATTCTTCTTCTTTGAAGATGCCAGAGGGCCTCCTCGTCCTCGTCGCCGTCTTCGGTATCCTCGCTGGACCCGGCGCGGAAGCGCTTCACCGGCGGGTACTCGTCGGAGGAGGTGTCCTCCTCAGACTCCTCCTCCTCGGAGGATTCGACGCCATCACAGACCGAGCGTCATCGAGCTCTCCATCTCCGGTTCCCGACAAGGCTGAGGCCTTCTTCACCGTCGATCGAGGACGTCGTCCTCCGACCAAGCGAAATCCCAATCCTCTCGTCCCACCATTGTGGGGCGAGAGTCTCCTCTTGCCATGTTGGCGGTGCTCGGCGTCGGCTCCGTCGCTAATCGTGTTGGAAGATTGGGAGGCAGGCGGAAGAAGAGGAGGCCATGGCGGAGGAAGAGGGTTTTTGGCGGAGGAAGAGGGTTTTTGGCTCTTGGAGGAATATGGGGCAAACTGCTCGGATGAATTTAAATAAGGGAATAGTGGGAGGCGGTTCAATGCCATAGCGGTTTCCCGAGAATGTCTTTGCCAAAATCGTCAAATCATGCACTGCGAAGGAGTTGAGAAGGCAGGGCATCATGATGAGGGGGTGGCGTGCGATTACGCTGCAACGCGTAACCCGATGTGAAGAAAAAAAAGGGAAGAAAAACATCAACAGTGGTTTTGGAATTATTATTGCCAAAACCGAGGGGCATGTGTTATCGCCATATTTTGGCCAAAGGAGGAGATGGGCGTAATCAAGATGGGCTTGGAAGATACGTATATGCGACGTGTTGTTGAATCGGCCTTGTCGTGGATTTGGGCTAAATTGCCCGTGTATCTCAGATATTGTAGTAGGTTCCGTTTCGGTTTAGGTAAGAGATAGAGTTGTAGAGTTATTCCAAAGATAGAAAGTCTCGGACTATAAATATGTACCTAAGGTTATCGAGAAAAGGAGGACAATCACGTTCACAACAAACACAATCTCGGCGCCATACCCCTTGTTTCTAGGGTTTCTTTCGGGTAAGTGTCATCTGCCTAGATCGTCTCGCGATCTAGGCGATATCTACTATCGTTATTTGGTGTTACTCGTACTGAAGCCTTGTTGATGGCGAGTAATACTATTATCATAGATTTGTTGAGGCTAGCATCGGTACTTTTCGCTATTGTTTGTTTGGTTATGCTGCCTCTAGTTACCTCGCTACCTTTGCACCTTTTCCCGGGTATAAGGGTAGCATCTTGCTTCATCTTTATTTCAGTTGATTTGATCCGTTATAGTTATGCCTTGTTTTCCAAGGTTTAGTTTGATATCCACGTAGTCAGGCCTTGCAAACGGGTTGAGCGATCCGATGTACGTGAGGGTAGGGTTTGCTAATTCGAGAGGAGTTGTTCGGAATTGACTTCACGTCGATTGTTAGGCCTTCTCTAGGGTTAGTTTTCCATTATCTTTGTATCTACCGGGCTCAATTACGTGTAGGGCGTTCCAATTACGTGGTGAAAGCGTTAAAGCGTCAGAGATCGATTTAACTTATATTGATGAAGCAAAACCCCATGTTATCGTAGATCTAATGCGAACCATGGGACAATCGGCTCCGAGCCGATTCACGAGAAACACAGGAGCCGGTCACGGCTCGAATTTTCGTATACTTGTTTACCATGCGAAGCGATCGAAGCAATCCATCACCTTCGACCGGTATAGGTCGGTGGCACCTGAACCAAGCCAGGACGTGTGCCGGAGTTTTGCGGGCCGTTGCCCGAGGGACCAGGGCCCACCAGCAGTTCTGGGAGCCTCCCGGCTCTTCGTGTTGCTCGTCGCTGCTCGCCGGTGGGTTTTGACAGGCAACACATACCTAGTTCAATCTCGTTCACAGCAAGTACTTTACTCGTTCCGTAATCCGATATCACTTTGTGATTAACTCCTTAACCACATGCTTGCAAGCGGTGTTGATATCGATTACCGAGTGGGCCCGAAGTATATCTCTCCGACTTGGGAGGGACAAATTCCATCTCGATACATACAACCCAACAGATACTTTCCGATCACCTGAGAGACACCTTTATGATCACCCTCTCATAGGATGACGTTTGATGACCTCAAAGCTTTCTTCCGATACCAGGGATTTGTATTATCTCATGGTCTAAGGAATACAATATTTGACATAGGAAAAGCTACGCAAAGATGAACACGATGATACGATCTAATTGCTTCGCTTAGTTTGGGTCTGTCCACCATATCATTCACCCAATGATATGATCTCATTATCAATTGACAACTCATGTCTATGGTTAGGAAACCTTAACCATCATTGATCAATGAGCTAGTCCTTAGAGGCGTACCAGGGACACGGTGTTGTTCATAAACCACACAAGTATTAATGTTTCCGCCTAATACAATTCTAGCATGGAATATAAACTTTATCATGAACAAGAATTATAATAATAACATCTTTATTATTGCCTCTAGGGCATAATTCCAACAAGTCCCCCATTCCAATAACAACTCCTTTAAGAAGGAAACAGTGCCCAGGCGTCGTCGTTGCCCGATCAAAGATTATATGTTTTCATCCTGGAGAAAGTCATTGCTCACAAAACAATGCCTTCAACAAGGTCATTGCCAGACACAACCAGTTAAGGCCGGACCTTGGATTTTCACCCTGCAAGATAAGACTGAGAACTCCCCGTGTGTTGTCTTCCCGCACCAACAGTCGCTGCAACGAGTTCCAGATCACGCAGCCAGTTCTCCGCGTCACAAGAACAAAAATCACCATCGCTACTCTCATACTTCCGCTTTCCTATCATTCTCCGCATCTGACTTCACCGTGGCTCTAAGAACGGCACTTGGTGGGAACAAACAACAGAGCTTCGCAATGTTTCCGCTAAAACCAAACGGCCAGAAAAACAAGGTGTGCACGACCGAATACCTTTCGATCCAGTAATCTCCAGGCATGATACGCCCATGAGAGTTTGCCAGCGGAGCCTTCCGGAACCGCCTCTCCAGACCAGATCAATAAGGGCAGACATCAAGCAAATCTTCGTCATCGTACAAGGACCACCTCCTTTATTAGATCCGACACAGCGATCCCCACACCGCCGACCGGTTTCCGAAGAACGAATCGAGCAGGCAATTAGGGATAGAGAGCCGAAGAAGAGCTAGCTCATCATCTTTAGCGCACGCACCGTCGGCCGTCATGTGCGGCCGTTTGTGTGGACGGTTGTGCCGCAAGGACAACTCTATCTATGGGCTGGTGCCGATCTATTGGAGCGGAAGCTAATCTGACCAACACACCAGTTGTGCACAAACGTTGGATCCATCAAGTGGCATAGTGACGAGAACCAGATTGCAAGATGCCCAACTATGCATAAATCAGATCTCTGGCTGATCGGAAGATAGCCTGCTTGTTGATTTTTGTGGAAGAGAACTGCCCGGCACAGGAAAGAAGACGCAGGGAGGCACCCTACCGCCGTCGTCCGCCGTCGGGCGGCCTCCTCCGGCGGCGGCAGGGTGAACGACATGACAGGGACGATGCTCTCTTTGCGGCTGGATGGGATCGCCTCCGGTGTCACCCTTCCGAGCGACCCGGGAGGCAGTTGCAACCCTTCTAATATCGCGAAGATCTTCAACGGTCCAAATGGAGTCTAACATCAGTTCCTGACTACCCCATTTCTTTCCACAAAGCCTTGACTTCTAAAGATGCGAGCAATCTGGCTATTCGTGTGTGGTCGTCTGTTAGATTCTCACATACGACATATTTGCCTTTTTCAGCTAATAAAAAAGAAAGATGCTCGCAACGGTAGTACTTTTTTTTTACAACTCTTTATTTCTTTGCGAAATAAATAAAGGATACTCAAATTGAAATCATGTGCTCATTTCTACTGAGATATACATGTTTTTGTATTTTTTTCTTTCTCTGATTTATTTTCTCTTTCATTTATTTTTCTTTGTTCAAAAATACAACACACCGTGTGTGTGCTTCCACAGCCCGCGTTCGTGGACTAGCTTGCGCAGGTTTTTGTCTCGAGTTTTTTCTTAATATAGCCACGTGGTCCCTTGTTTCTTCTTTTATTAAAAAGCATGCAACACATTCAGATGAAAAATAGAACATTAATCTCTATCTCTTATACTACTTAAAAAACACGAAGTGTTCCGTCTTCAGCCTCCCGACGTTTCGCTCCACCCTTCGTCGCACCTCCTTCGTCACCCCAAAAAAACAGAATATAACCACAGGTTCGCCGCGACCGTCGCGCATCCAGATCCTCCCCTTCCCACCGCCTCCATCGCCCACCTCCCACTTGCCCGTGGCTACTCCAGTGCAGCCCCGGCAATCACCGACGCAGTCGCCGCCTCCCCACAACTGCGCCGCCATGCCAGCATCGGCGACTGTACCCATTACCCCTCCGCCATGGATCCCAGCTCTCCGCCACCATGAATCCCGGCCCTGTACCCCACAAGTCTCGCGTTCTCTCTGCTACTGTGGCCTCGCTCCTCCTTCTCCAGTTCTCCCTCTCAGCACGATGAGTTGGGGCGCGCTGCAGCTCCGTCGGGACGAGGAGGAGCTGGGCGATGACACGAGCGAAGTAGTGTGCGAGCATCGCGCCGTCTCTCCTGCTCCTCCAATTCTCTCTCCATGCGGCCATTCTTAAATTCGGTTCCATAGGGAGTTAATTTGTCCTGTTCTTGGTATGTTTCTATTTGCTTACTCTGATTCTCAGCAGCTATGTGCGTCAGGAAAGGACAACTCGTGATGTTCACCCCAGTCCCCAAGCCTCATCGCTGACAAGGTCTATTTTTTCCTTTCCCCTAATGTTGTTGAACCGAATTAGCATATTGGATATATCGGATATACAGAGAATTTGTTCATAGTGTTGTGGCACTCAGCTTGTTCATTGAGAAAGTTATCAAGCATATTGCAAAATATTTATTTTAACTAAATGGACTGATCCACATATCTATGTACATGTGATGCATTGAATCTGATGCTGGTGCCCCTGGTGGAGGCATTCCTCTTGTGTCGCCACGCGCTCCTAGCCGGTGCTCTTAGCAGCGAGTCAATCGGCGCCAAACCCGTGGACGCCCGGCTTCAAGCGCTGAGTTGACGCTACACTCCACCGCCTCGCTCTTTGCAGGGGAGGTCGCAACTTGAACTCAGCATACTTCGTGTATATAGACTGCAGAATAACTGTTTGTTTCAAGAAAAACAAACTAGGAAATGCATTTGTGAGCTGCCATCAAGTTTTTGCAAGCTAACGATAATTCCTTGTGTCTGTCTCAAGACTGCGTAATTGTATATTATACAGGAACAGAAATAGTGGTCACTAATCAACTAAAACCTAAACCCCAGTCAATTGATGACTTCTTGTAGAACTTGGAATTTATATTATCTACTATGTGATTGATTTATTTGTGCAAAAGTCAAGACGAGCACCAACGACATGCTGTTCAGCATGTAACACGAAGCCAAATGTTGGGGACACATGCGAAAGTTTGTTCGGTTGAAATACATGAGTTCTGCCTCTTGCTATTACCAGAAGCTTTAGAAGATAGTAATGCAAAGCGAGTAATTAAGATTATCCTCTTGTTAGCTACGAGTTGCCTTGTTTGCATAATATTTGCTTAGCCGAATGGATTTCTGACTATGATTTGGCATATGAACTAACAAGCTATAAATATCTTATATGCAAGGTGTGTATACTACCGAAGGAGATGATGTGTAGTCGGACGATATTGTAATGAATTTTTGGATTGCCGACACCGACACAATGAAGCATTTGTAAGTTTCACAGTTGTCTTGGAATAACAATTTGATGATTTTTTTTATTCATGTGAATATCTTAATTGATTTCTTCTGTGGATCACAATGGTTTTCTCAAGGTACCTTCCATAAATTACTTGTGCTGAATGGGAATGCAGAGGTGTCTGTCAAAGCAGAACCAACTCAGAAATAAGTAGGGAGAATTACTGTCGGGGAGAGATGATTGAATGTCAATTGATATGATCGTCTGGTGCAGAGGGGCCTAGATATTGTTGAGGTCATGAGGATCAAGTGAGATGGATTTTGGGCCTTCCAGGTAATTTCTCAATTAGATTTATATGGAGCTTTAATATTTCGAAGGGTTGTTCATATGGGATCTGAGTTTTCACTAGCAAATAAATGTTTGTTTAATTGATAAGCTATGGTGATTAGTAGGGGACATTATAACTGTATTTTTTATTTCCAAAATGACATATGGAATGTGTGTCAGTACTCACCGGCTGGTCCCCAGTCCCGACTTCAGTGATTCGTCTGTCCTAATTTCGTCAGCATGCACGCATGGCCATGGCCACCGTCTACAACATGCCACCCGTCCTCCATGGACACTCCATAATCCTGTGGTCGCAAGCTCAGCAAGTGCAAGAGGGGTAGCAGTAGAGCAAAAAAGATTTCATGTTGCATTCAACTGAGTTGTTTTTATGAATCCCATGCAACTATCCAGTTGTGCTAATTTCCCTATACATGCTATTTTAGGTTAGGTGGTGATGGTTTTTTATGCAAACGACCAAACAAATAGATTTTATCCTTTAGAATTTTTGTGCAACTTCATCTTAGAGAAGTCAATTTATTTTTGATCGGCATACATGTAACTGACCTGTGATAAAATGTGTTGTCAAGGCCATGGGCAAGACTGCTTTACAAGACTAATTCCAGATGAGAAATATTCTGAACCTTATCTTTGGTTTCGTAAAAAAAGCTCCAGTTGCCCTGACCATTGTTCTTTGTTCCACATTACATGATCTGATGTTGATTAAATGTGACACATTCTCTTATAGATGAAGCTCATATTGTTGCATCATCCTCCACTTCTAATGGACTGTTGTTGAGTGCCTGTTTCCTTTAACTCTTCAAACAAGACCAGCAAAGACAAGTATGTTGGAGCACCTTTGACACAAACAGGGTAAACACAACGTCAGATTCCTCTTCAGGGTGTTAAACTGAGAGGAATCAAGCAGCCCGGTGAGCAGGTTCTTCTCCGAGGAGTCCTCCTCAGGGCTCACCTGCTACGACTCGAGCTACCGGACGGACACCGTCCCGAGGCTCCAACATGGCTACGGCAGCTCCGAGGAGTGCTTGCAGCAATAGCTGGGGCCCACATCCACCGTGAGAAGGTTCTTCTTTGTTCTGTGAGGACTGAGGAATCGCCGGACTCATGCCTCAACAAGGTACGCCATGTAGAAACACACTCAATGACACCTAACTGAGGGTCCTGAACCAACTAAGTTTTAGCTTAATTTAGGTATTGTTTGTTTCCTGTTCTTGCAATGCATGCACGAGAAAGCAATCACGAGTTCTTATATCAGGTTTCTTTCTTGGACATGGTTTTGCAGCAAATGGTAGTTTCATTTCTTTAGACGAGCTCGATCTCACCCAAGTGCTTCTTCGCTCCATAGTTGTTGCTCCAGCTCATGTACTCTGCCTCCTTTCCGAGCCGCTCTCAGCTGCCGACCTGATTTGAATGTACAAGCACCTCCTCGACGCCAAGATACTACAGGGCCATACTAGAGTTGGAGTTTTCCGAGATCTTCTTGCAGAGGTACCCACTGGAATCTCCGAGTATTTGATTATTCTAAAAAATGTGCTATTTTAAACTATACAATTATTATTCTGGTTTCAAATCATGCATTGGGTAATGTGAGAAATCAGAAACCAACGTGCATACCAAGTGTAACACTTGAATGTCAACCTGTGAGTTAGTTAAACAAAGCAAATATATACATGATTCTATACTAGGTGTTATCTTACTATCTTAGTTTTAGTGCAGCACAAAAGCATGCTCATATCTGAAATTTTGCTATGTAAACAAATTATGTTGAATACAAACTGAACTTTTGAAACTTGGCCAATAACTGAGTTAATTGCATAGCAGATCGAGTTTTTTTATGCCTGGCATAAAGAGGCACTAGGGCCACAGAATAATATTATCAGTGGTAACTTCTAACTCCATAGATATACAATCTTTCTTGTGCTAACTTCTAATCTTATATTATTAGTGGTACACAAGCACACCAGAAAGACAACATCCAAAGAGTAGAATCTGTGGTTTACAAATGAATTTGCCATTTATTTCTGCTTCTGAATTACAAGATTCACAACTTCTTGCTTGATACCGATAGATTTTTACAAGGAGATATTCCAGATTCTGTGTCATTCAAACGAGTCAGGTGGCATGACAGATTGAAACTTCTTAACATGACAATGAATATTTGATGCCTGACTTGAATTGCCAAGAATCAATATCAAGGTAACATAGAGATAGGGGCACTGAGGCCACAAAAAAAACTTAGTTCATAAACATATGGGTTTCAGAGAAAGTAAAAAACTGATACATGCTGAGTTGGAATGTTGCCATGACCATCTCAATAGTTGTTAAGATTAAATTATACTACATCAGCTACGTGGATTCATTTACTGTTGAAGATATAAACCACGATATGCTATCTACTCAATAAGGACTTGTAGTCGATCGTTCTAGGAGTGACAATGCGACTGGATAAAATTTATTATGTGTCCTTTTCCCATCGTATTATGAAGTTTAGAATTTGCAAGTTCCTTATATACAATCAAGTTCATAATTGTAATAGTGGGTTTTTTCCATGTTGATGCGATCCAAATTTAGAAAAGACACATTTAATTCCTTATATACAATCAAGTTCAGAATTGTAATAGCGGGTTTTTTCCATGTTGATGTGATCAACGGACCTTGATTTTCTCCAGCATAATACTATAGTAATGTAAACTAATAATTCTTTGCGATCAAGGGACCCAGATACTTTTGTGGCCACTTGATATTTTCCATAGGCTCACAAATATTTGTGGTCTCCTATCTCTTTGTCTGATACCCGCGACTGATATCTAAACTAGAGTAATAACAAAAGAAAATTTATGTGAAAGCTTATGATCAAATGCATACTGCTCTGGCAGAACTTGACAAGTGATTTGTTTCTTTATTCTGTTGCAAGGTTATAGTTTTTATAATGGGATAATTTCATCTAAATATTCTTAGTTTATTTGTTTGGGTCCTTCATACATAAAAGGATCTGGGGAGCCCCATGATCGATGACGATAATATTGGCAGCATCGAGACTTACGCATACGCCTTGCTGTTTGGGCTACTTGCCATGGAGGTGGAGAACAAGGCTTCAGCCAAGGACAATGATGGCCGCATATTCTCTTGTAGCAGGAAAGTCGGTGTATTAGTTGCACAATTCTACTCCGAACTTCATGTTGCTACGTTCCATTGAATCTGGCAAACAAAAACTCGATGGAATTCATGTATCTCTCATTTTCAGTGTTTCCTTTGAACTGTTGATTATGGCTATGAACAAACAAGGTAGTGTTTCTGCATTATGGATGCTCATTTAATCACAATGCAATTGTCATCTGAATTTGGCACAAGCTCCTTAAAAGTGAGTAGTTCGACCAAAGGGTGATGCAATCATGCAAAAGAAAAATAGATAGTTGAATAGTCTGAGAACTTTTTAAACGGGAACAAGCAGTTTGTGGACCGGAAAGTGTGGGAGAGAAAATAGAAGATAAAGTCTAGCATCGGATCTGCTAGATTTGCCATCCTGATGATTATGTGTTTTTCTAGGTTCATGAACTTTTCTCTCCCGTTGCAACGCACGAGCATGTTTCCTAGTCTATATAGTAAACGTTCGCTCGTGGATCTCGACCAGCATAATAAAGTCGCCATGAAAAAACAGTGGTGAGTCCATGCAACTTTCAGTTATTTTTAAAAATTGCGATCCACCTTTCACTCGAAGATCCAACGGTTGGCAATATTATTTCTCTATACGAGACTAAAATTCTCACGTGCGCTCTCTATAATTTAAAAAAACATGTGCTCTTCTTTAGCTTGGCCCACCCAACTATTTCTCTCAGGCTCCGCCACTGAATATCACACGTCACACGCTCTTTTTTCCTATATCATCGATGCATGGAATCTTTCTTGGTGACCATTTTCGATTCGTACGTACGTCACGTCAGATCGCACGTCTTTCCCGTACATGTTCACACCTTGCTCGGTCTCACGATCACACCACCGCCGGCCCCCACAGCGGAGATCGAATAATTGGCATTTCAACGCGTGCACTTAATTATACGTGCCACCTCGCTTAATAATTTCAACTACAGTGCGTACAATTTGTGGATCGAAATCGGTCCATGGCCAGGACCCATATATGCATGGTATGCACGTGGAGTAGATCAATTAGCTACCTAAAGCTACACGTAGCCCTGCCGACGACGCGTGCATACTGAGGCTGTTTCCTTTGTTCCATTATTTTCGAGCACTAGTCTGTTTTGTTTAGACCAATGGCATGCTTAGGTGTATTTTGTCAATACTATGGGGTGCAAGTTGTAAAAATTAAAATCCTAGAAGAATAAAAATGCAGAAATCGGTAACATAAGCTGTTTGATTGCACCGTAGGGAAAACATACGAAAATTTATAGGATTTATTAGGAGCATGTCATAGTTTTTATAGACACGATAGGAATCTTTCGAAGAGGTCTCGCCTCTTGCTAAAAATTCTATAGGATTGTAGTGTAGGAAAGCAATACATAGAAATTTTATAAAATTTATTCTTTAAAACAAACACACTCTATTGGAAAAAATTCTATAAATTAAAATCCTATAGAATTTATATAAAAATCATTTGAATCAAACGGGCCTTAAGAAACTGAGCGAGAATGCTCCAGACTTTTCACAAGCTTTGCTTGTGCATCTCGAACCCCCGGATTCTAGATAGTAAAAGATTTCTTCAATCCACTTCCGTGAGCTCGTGCCGGCCCAGGTCTCCCCGAGCTCGCCCTCGCGGGTTCCGCCAGACTGTTGCCACCGCCTCCGCTTGTCGTACCCGAGCTCCGCCCGCCTGAGCCGGTGCAGAGAGGAGGCACCACTCGCCTGAGCCGGTGCGGACTACGGAGATGAGACGGCTGCGAGCGGCCACGACCCGCCCGCCTGAGCCAGTGCGGACTGCGGAGAGGAGATGGCTGCGAGCGGTCGCGGCGAGGATAAGGAAAGGGAGGCAGGGAGGAGCAACACGACGACTTGACTATCGTTTTTTTTTCTGGGTGAACAGATCACTTGGCGGTGGCAGATGCATGTAATATGTCTAAAATCGCAGGGGCAAAATCGTTCAAAGTAAAAATCGGAACGAAAAACTGGCAGGACGAACCTATCGTTCTGTAAATTAGTAGATAGATACTAAGTATACGGAACGAGATCCTCTGACGTAGTGTCAACAACTGCAGAAGGACGGAACAAGATCCTCTGACGTAGTGTCAACAACTGCAGACGGACGTCGATGTATGCGGTTCGCTCGATGCGTATCGGACGGGAGAAGCTCGAGTCCGTGAAAACTCCGCAACGCGAGTCAGCCCAAAGGCCCATATCAACGGAGGGAGAGGAAAAAAGGCGCTCAGCTCGAGAAAAGCGGGGATTAAAAAAGCGCGAAACCGAGCGGGAGAAGAAGATCGCGGAACACAGGTCGACATGCTGCTCGATCGCCAATGCAGTTCTCTCCTCGTCAATCTCAGGTAAGTCTCGTAGCATGCCTTCGATGATCCTTAAACCACCGAGGAGTTGATCTAAAAAAAATCATCGAGGAGAGATCCTTAAAACTGCTCTTAATAAGTGCAAAATTTTGACTTACGCTCTAAATAGAAGTTGTATTACATAATTATACCTTTCCAAGGGCACCTCACATGCACGATTTGGATCAGAGGAGTAACATTTTTAGCCCAAGGAAGATTATGTCCAGCAGTCTTCTAATGTCAGGTCAGGAGGATCAAATTAGAAACTGCTCTTAACCAGTGCACAGGTTCGACTTAGGCCCAAAATATAAGTTGTAGTACATGGTCATACCTTTCCAATGGTATCTCATTTGTATGGTTTGGATAAGCGGAGTAACAATTTTATCTGAATTGCCTCTGTCAGCTGTTTTGGAGGTTGATTTTGTCAGAATTTAAAAGTGTCTTGAATGTTGTAGCGATTTCTCTGTACATATCCATGAAGTTGCAGTTTCTGAAGTGTGGTTTGCTCCTAGGTTTGAGAAGACTTGGTGCATAGTCCATGGAAGAAGAAACCGAGACGGCCGAAGAGATTAACACATCGCGCCATGATCCCCATTCCAATCGGTAATTCCGTATCCCACACTTTAGCATGAGATCTCTTAAGTACTATTTTGGTTCAACATTTTCCTGGCATTTGCACAACTCCAATGCTTATTTTATTTTTAAACTGCAGATTTGAACTACTTGGTTTGGTACCTCATGTTGGCATGGAATTTAGAAATTCAGATGAAGCTTGGGCATTTTGGCTGAGCTACAGTGGGCAGACAGGCTTTGAGGTTAGGAAAAGGTATACAAACAAAAGACCATCCGATGGAAAAATCACATCATGCAAATTTGTTTGTGCAAATGAGGGTTTGCGATCGCAAGACAAAAGGGATCATTTAACAAAGTGCCCTCGAGCAGAAACTAGAACAGATTGCAAAGTATACATGAGTATTAAAATGGACCGAAAGAAGGGAAATCTCAAAGTGTCTGAGCTGGTTTTGGAACACAATCACACACTACACCTGCCAGAAACTTTACACTTAATGGTGTCACAAAGGAAAATTTCAGAGTTACAAGCCTTTGAAATTGAAATGGCAGATGATCTGGTATTCCAAAAAAGCCGCATGAGTTAGCTAGTCGCCATGTTGGTGGACCACCCAATCTTTGCTATACCCTCCGTGATCACAAGAATTATTTGAGGACCAAGCGCCAGCGTGAAATGGCATATGGCCAAGCGGTAGCATGCTCAAATATTTCCAAGATAAGATTCTTTGAAAACCCATCATTCAATATGCATTGCAAATGGATTGTGAAGAACAAATAGCAAATATATTTTGGGCTGATGCTAAAATGATCATGGATTATGCACATTTTGGTGATGTTGTTAGTTTTGACACTACTTTTGGAACAAACAAGGAGAAGCGAGGCCCTTTGGTGTTTTGTCGGATTCAATCACTTTAGAAAGCTGTAGTTTTGGTCTGCTCTCATGTATGATGAAACCTTTGCATCCTTCAAGTGGTTGTTTGAGACCTTTCTAAATGCTCATAAAGGAAAGGGGCCTAAAACATTCTATACGGATCAAGATGTTGCAATGGGAAAGGCAGTTAGAGAAGTATTTCTAGAAGCATGGCATGGATTATGCACCTTTCACATTATGCAAAATGCTGTCAAGCATCTACATGAAGAGAAGGATGAAGAGAACAAAAAGGAGAAGAAGAAAAATAATAAGAAAGAGAAGAATGAAGAAAAGGAAAAAGAGGAGAGTGAACAAACAAGTATTCTATCAGATTTTAGCGCGTGCATGTTTGAGTATGAAGACGTGGCAGAATTTGAACTAAAGTTTGACCTCATGAGGAAGAAGGTGAGCAAGCAAACTTGGTTGGATAGTATATATAAGTTAAAAGAAAAATGGGTTGAATGTTACATGAAGGATGTGTACACATTAGGAATGAGAAGTACACAATTGAGTGAGAGTTTGAACAATGACTTGAAAATCCATTTCAAATCTGATTTTGATATCATTCGATTCTTTAAGCATTTTGAAAGGGTCGTGCAAGGGAAAAGGAATAACGAACTGAATTCGGAATTTGAATCAAGGAAAAAGTTGCCTAAACTTTGCAGAATGTGTCAGGTTGGTAGATAGTACACTTGGCATCCTTGGTAAGCAGATTGAAGACAAAATCAATGCATGTACAAGCACACATCGCTATCCAAGTACAACTCCTGCAGATGCTAGCCCATCCAATGACTTGTTGATGAATGCGCGCCTAAAGAAAAAGGAGGTCGAAACAAAAACTTCAAAACGAAGAAGAACTTGGCTCGATAAGAAGCACAAGATCAGAAAAAAGAGGGAAAAGGTATGTTGCTAAACAAAGTTGTATTTTCGATTTTATCATTATGTACATCAATTCTCATAACCCTCCTACTTCCTTTTATTATAGACAGAAGAGGTGGGGAAGAGACAGGTAGTGGTAGTGCACAAACACATGTACAAGTTGCGAATGATAGTGTTTCTGGTGGCAAAGGGGAGGGATCTGAAGTTCACAAGGCCAATCTTAGTTTCACTCAATTATTAACGGTACAGGGACCAATCACAGATGAACTTCTTACTGGGTTCTGGTGAAATGTTTTAGTTTTCGGACTATCATGTGCTCTATAAACTGAATTGATGTACATTAGTGGCAAAAGAATTCGAAAACTGTTGTATATAGCGACTATTTACTAGTTCTGAAAGTATTTTGTGCTACAACTGCCCTTTACTTCAGCTCAAGTTCAGTTCTCTGTGCCATTTACTTTAGTTAAATTATGAACAATAGTTGTCATTTACTTTATTTCAAGTTTCAGTTCAAGTTTAGTTCCAGGTTCGGTTTTCTTCAACCTAGTTCAGTTCAGAATTCTTCATCTGTACTTTTGTTTAATTTGCATATGCACAAAGTAGCAACTACACGTTTTGAGTGATCACAATCTTTCAGTCCGGTTTCAGAATTCTCCATCACAAGTACAAGTAGAAACTGGAATATGCTCAATTCAGTTCAACTGGAATTTGCTCTGTTCGTTCTATACATATACAAGTATAAACTGGAGTTTTTATTCACTCATAACATCCAATCAACAACAATATTGAGTGATCTCAATATTTCTAACAATTTTAACATCAGTACACTATGGACGTTTCCTACACTATACATCATGAACACTTCCTGCACTTTGCAATTCCAAATTCAGTTGACAGTATGTCTCGGCATAGGCCAAGCGGCGACCACAGACTCTTTCGTCTGCTCCTATTGAGAGCAGCCGTGCACCGCAGGCGGCCTTGAGGTCGAGTCACGGAGACTAGGACGACATGGGTTGACGCCGCCGGCATGCGCGAGAACAGCGGAAGCGGAAGGTTGAGCGACAACTTAGGCGACTCGGCTGGTGAGTGACCTCGGACAGTCTTGAAGCCGACCACGACCGTGGAGCTGGATGTTCCGGCGGGCGAACGACGATGGCGACACAAGGGCAATTTTACGATTGTTTTTTCTGAGCTGGAGCGTGCCTTTTTTCCTCTCATTTGGGCCTTGGGCTGACTCGCGTTGCGGAGTTTTCAAGGACTCAAACTTCTCCGTACGATGCGCATCGAGCGAACCGGGTACATGGACGTCATGCAGGCGAGATCCTCGGCGTGGTGTCAGCAGCTGCGAAGGGCGTCCATGTGCCGGTTCGATCATCGTGAAGAGTTGATCAAAGCAATGTCGTAAATAGCTCAGGCAGCGATAAGCTGAACAGCGAGATGTCTAAGATGATATTCGATCATAAATTATGAAATTTGTGGGACATATATCTGTAGCTAAGCATGGCATCCATATTTGGATTCTCGATTATATTTCTTCCATCTTTGTCTTGTATGGTTCCACTTCTTGCTTCACGTGTCCATCGCTTTAACACATAATGAAGTGGTAGTGACTTGATATTCATTAAATCAAGAACTTTAAGAGCATGACCACACAATATCCCAATTCTATCAAATTGTCGGCAACTGCACACAACTATTTGTTTCGAAGCATCGCCAATAACTTTATACTCCTCCTCATAGGTAAAATCTCCTACTAAATATTCATTACATCCATCCAATGTCTTTGTGCAAGATGACAATGATCTTTCATATTCACCTTGAAAAGCTTCAAATATACCAGGTGTATACAACTTGCTAGCCTGCAGCAACATAGGTGGCGGTCTCCTCATACATAGTTTAGGCAACTTTTTCCTTGATTCAAATTCCGAATTCAGTTCGTTATTCCTTTTCCCTTGCACGACCCTTTCAAAATGCTTAAAGAATCGAATGATATCAAAATCAGATTTGAAATGGATTTTCAAGTCATTGTTCAAACTCTCACTCAATTGTGTACTTCTCATTCCTAATGTGTACACATCCTTCATGTAACATTCAGCCCATTTTTCTTTTAACTTATATATACTATCCAACCAAGTTTGCTTGCTCACCTTCTTCCTCATGAGGTCAAACTTTAGTTCAAATTCTGCCACGTCTTCATACTCAAACATGCACGCGCTAAAATCTGATAGAATACTTGTTTCTTCACTCTCCTCTTTTTCCTTTTCTTCATTCTTCTCTTTCTTCTTATTTTTCTTCTTCTCCTTTTTGTTCTCTTCATCCTTCTCTTCATGTAGATGCTTGACAGCATTTTGCATAATGTGAAAGGTGCATAATCCATGCCATGCTTCTAGAAATACTTCTCTAACTGCCTTTCCCATTGCAACATCTTGATCCGTATAGAATGTTTTAGGCCCCTTTCCTTTATGAGCATTTAGAAAGGTCTCAAACAACCACTTGAAGGATGCAAAGGTTTCATCATACATGAGAGCAGCACCAAAAACTACAGTTTCTCTAAAGTGATTGAATCCGACAAAAACACCAAAGGGCCTGCTCTCCTTGTTTGTTCCAAAAGTAGTGTCAAAACTAACAACATCACCAAAATGTGCATAATCCATGATCATTTTAGCATCAGCCCAAAATATATTTGCTATTTGTTCTTCACAATCCATTTGCAATGCATATTGGAATGATGGGTTTTCAGCAATCTTATCTTGGAAATATTTGAGCATGCTACCTGCTTGGCCATATGCCATTTCACGTTGGCGCTTGGTCCTCAAATAATTCTTGTGATCACGGAGGGTATAGCAAAGATTGGGTGGTCCACCAACATGGCGACTAGCCAACTCATGTGCGGCTTTTGGCCGAATACCTGCATCATCTGCCATTTCAATTTCAAAGGCTTGTAACTCTGAAATTTTCCTTTGTGACACCATTAAGTGTAAAGTTTCTGGCAGGTGTAGTGTGTGATTGTGTTCCAAAACCAGCTCAGACACTTTGAGATTTCCCTTCTTTCGGTCCATTTTAATACTCATGTATACTTTGCAATCTGTTCTAGTTTCTGCTCGAGGGCACTTTGTTAAATGATCCCTTTTGTCTTGCGATCGCAAACCCTCATTTGCACAAACAAATTTGCATGATGTGATTTTTCCATCGGATGGTCTTTTGTTTGTATACCTTTTCCTAACCTCAAAGCCTGTCTGCCCACTGTAGCTCAGCCAAAATGCCCAAGCTTCATCTGAATTTCTAAATTCCATGCCAACATGAGGTACCAAACCAAGTAGTTCAAATCTGCAGTTTAAAAATAAAATAAGCATTGGAGTTGTGCAAATGCCAGGAAAATGTTGAACCAAAATAGTACTTAAGAGATCTCATGCTAAAGTGTGGGATACGGAATTACCGATTGGAATGGGGATCATGGCGCGATGTGTTAATCTCTTCGGCCGTCTCGGTTTCTTCTTCCATGGACTATGCACCAAGTCTTCTCAAACCTAGGAGCAAACCACACTTCAGAAACTGCAACTTCATGGATATGTACAGAGAAATCGCTACAACATTCAGTACACTTTTAAATTCTGACAAAATCAACCTCCAAAACAGCTGACAGAGGCAATTCAGATAAAATTGTTACTCCGCTTATCCAAACCATACAAATGAGATACCATTGGAAAGGTATGACCATGTACTACAACTTATATTTTGGGCCTAAGTCGAACCTGTGCACTGGTTAAGAGCAGTTTCTAATTTGATCCTCCTGACCTGACATTAGAAGACTGCTGGACATAATCTTCCTTGGGCTAAAAATGTTACTCCTCTGATCCAAATCGTGCATGTGAGGTGCCCTTGGAAAGGTATAATTATGTAATACAACTTCTATTTAGAGCGTAAGTCAAAATTTTGCACTTATTAAGAGCAGTTTTAAGGATCTCTCCTCGATGATTTTTTTTAGATCAACTCCTCGGTGGTTTAAGGATCATCAGAAAGGCATGCTACAGAGACTTACCTGAGATTGACGAGGAGAGAACTGCATTGGCGATCAGAGCAGCATGTCGACTCCAGGTTCTGGCGATCTTCTTCTCCCGTTCGGTTTCTCGCGCCTTTTTTTAATCCCCGCGCCTTTTCTGAGCTGGAGCGCGCCTTTTTTCCTCTCCCTCCGTTGATATGGGCCTTTGGGCTGACTCGCGTTGCGGAGTTTTCACGGACTCGAGCTTCTCCCGTCCGATACGCATCGAGCGAACCGCGTACATCGACGTCCGTCTGCAGTTGTTGACACTACGTCAGAGGATCTTGTTCCAAGTATACCAGGTTGTTTGTCAAAATTTTGGGTATACACTTAAATACCTTTGAATTGATCTGGGCCCGCCCCTGCGCGTGCGCCAGCCTTAAAGAGACAGATCGAGACTACAGTATTTTAGCTAATTAAGCTTGTGGCATGCATGCCATATATACGATCCACGCCCCACCAGTTGATCATCATCAGTTGGTCACCTCTAGTCTAACTAGCTTGAGGTGATCGACACTACCAAAAAAATCATCTTCGGTTCGACGTGAACAACGCCAGCAGTTTCAGCCTGTCATAGCCCGCGAAGAGCACTAGTCCCGGGCCGTGGCCTCTAACGGTTAGAAACGGCCGTAGTCACTAGTCCCAGGCCGGACCAGATCTTATGGACCGAGACTAATGATCTGGAGCAGGCTAGCTGGTCTTTTCGTGGACTATTAGTCCCGGGTCGTATCACGGCCTGGGACTAGTTGTCCACCACTATATATTCTGCTTCCTGTCCTGCTGCCCTAAAGCATATGGTTGCCATTTTTCTCAAAGAAGCAAGAGAGTTCATGCCATTTTTTTTCTCAAGATTTAGTTTGCAGCCCCTAAATCCAAACTTTAAAAGATTAGAACTTCATTCTTTCATCTCTTATTACTACTTTAGCTCTATAATGCTCTAGAGGTATAGAGATATGGATCAATGCATGCATGCTCTAGAAGTAGAAGGATTTTGATATATATGTGTAACAAATTTTGATTAGGCACATAGTTACTGAAAATTGAAATGTGTAATTTTAGACTTTCAGAGCTTATAATGGAATGAGGTTTTCACTTATAGAACAATAATAAAAAAACTCCGCATTTATCATGTTGATTGTTTTCTCCAATTCACAAATTGGTGTATGTAATTTTTTTCAAAATTCAAAATTAATGCTCTAGAAGCTCTCAATATAACTTGTAATAATTTTATCATGTTGTGTAATGGTTTTTGATATACTTTTACTATAATGCAGATGGTCCGGGAATAGATGTACGGTACTGACCGACGCTCTGGCGAGTTCATTAATGGCGTGCATGAATTCATTCGTGTTGCTGATGCAAACAAGCGCAATAGTTTTGTATTCTGTCCGTGTAGTGGATGTAGGAATCAGAAGGATTACTCTGACTCAAAAAACCTTCACAGTCACCTGTTGAAGTCCGGCTTCATGCCCAGTTATAATTGTTGTACCAAGCACGGAGAGAGAGGGGTTATAATGGAAGACAATGAAGAAGAGGAGGAGGATGACAACTATCATGGTTTCCCTGAGTACGGAGATACTTTCATGGGGGATGCTGAAGGGGAGGATGAATAAGAGACACATGATGAACCCGCTGATGATCTTGGTCGGACCATTGCCAATGCACGAAGAGATTGTGAAACTGAAAAGGATAGGGAGAAGTTCAATCACATGTTAGAGTATCACAAAAATTTATTGTATCCAAATTGCAAAAATGGTCTGAAAAAGCTGGGAAGCACACTGGAATTGCTGCGATGGAAGGCTGAATGTGCTATACCTGACTCCTCATTTGAAAAGTTGCTGAAAATGATGAAGAATATGCTTCCAAAAGATAATGTATTGCCCGCTAGTATGTACGAAGCAAAGAAGGTTGTCTGCCCTCTAGGTTTAGAGGTTCAGAAGATACATGCATGCCCTAATGACTGCATCCTCTACTGCGGTGAGGAGTACGAGAATTTGGATGCATGCCCGGTATGCACTTCACTTCGGTATAATATTAGACGAGATGACCCTGGTGACGTTGAGGGCGAGCCCCCCGGAAGAGGGTTCCTGCCAAGGTGATGTGGTATGCTCCTATAATACCACGGTTGAAACGCTTATTCAGAAACAAAGAGCACGCCAAGTTGTTGCGATGGCATAAAGAGGAACATAAGTCAGATGGGATGTTGAGACACCCCGCTGATGGGTCGCAATGGAGAAAAATCGATAGAAAATACCCAGACTTTGTAGATGACGCAAGGAGTTTAAGGTTTGGTCTAAGTACAGATGGCATGAATCCCTTTGGGGAGCAGAGCTCCAATCAGAGCACCTGGCCCGTGACTCTATGCATCTATGACCTTCCTCCTTGGTTGTGCATGAAGCGGAAGCTCATTATGATGCCAGTGTTGATCTAAGGCCTGAAGCAACTCGGCAACGACATTGATGTGTACCTAAGGCCATTAGTGGAAAAACTTTTACAGTTGTGGCACGAACCCGGCATACGCGTGTGGGATGAGCACAAGCAGGAAGAATTTAACCTCCGAGCATTGCTTTTCGTAACAATCAATGATTGGCCTGCTCTTAGTAACCTTTCAGGACAGTCCAACAAGGGATACAATGCATGCACACACTGTTTAGATGAGACTAAAAATATATATTTGGAACATTGTAAGAAGAATGTGTACAATGAGCATCGTCGATTTCTTTTGGCCAAGCATCCCTTAAGAAAGAAAGGCAAGCATTTCAATGGTCTGGCATGTCACAGACGAAGCCTAAGGAGCGTACTGGTGCTGATATATTTGATATGGTAAAAGATTTGGATCAAATGGTAACCTTTGGAAAGGGTCCTGGCGGAAAATCTGTTCCGAAGGACGCTGAAGGACACGCACCCATGTGGAAGAACAAATCTATATTTTGGGATCTACCATATTGGAAATTCTTAGAGGTCTGCTCTGCAATCGATGTGATGCATGTGATGACGAATCTTTGCGTGAACCTGCTAGGCTTCTTGGGCGTGTATGAGAAGACAAAAGATACACCGGAAACACGAAAGGACCATTAGCGTATGAAAGACCCAGATGGCTTGCATCCAGAATGGTTTCAAGGTCATGCCAGCTACGCTCTTACCAAACAAGAGAAGGAAATATTTTTTGAATGCCTAAGCAGTATTAAGGTCCCGTCTGGCTTCTTATCGAATATAAAGGGAATAATAAATATGGCATAAAAAGTTCCAAAACCTAAAGTCTCATGACTGCCACGTGATTATGATGTAAATGCTTCCGATTGCATTGAGGGGGCTTCTACCAGATAATGTTCGAGTACCCATTGTGAAGCTATGTGCATTTCTCAATGCAATCTCTCAGAAGATAATCAGTCCTGAAGATCTACCACGGTTAAAGAATGATGTGTTCCAATGTCTTGTTAGTTTTGAGTTGGTGTTCCCACCATCCTTCTTCAATATTATGACGCACCTGCTGGTTCACCTAGTCGAAGAGATTTCCATTCTCGGTCCTGTATTTCTACACAATATGTTTCCTTTCAGAGGTTCATGGGAATCTTAAATAAATATGTTCGTAACCGTGCTAGGCCAGAAGGAAGCATCTCCAAGGGCTATGGAACAGAGGAGGTCATTGAATTTTGTGTTGACTTCGTTCCTGACCTTAGGCTGATTGGTCTTCCTCAATCACGGTATGAGGGGAGACTGAGTGGAAATGGTACTCTAGGAAGGAAATCAGTAATATGTAGGGATGGACATTCTTACACCGAAGCACATTACACCGTTCTACATGATTCTATCTTGGCAGCCCCATATATCGAGGAACACAAGAAAATCTTACGCTCCAACAACCCTAGAAAGCATGACTCTTGGATTAGAGATGAACACATGAAGAGTTTCAGCGGTTGGTTGCAACATCTCATCAAAAACAACACTCTTGGAGATCAGCTATACTTGTTGTCTAGGTCACCATCTTCGACTATATCGACTTTCCAAAGTGCGAGATAAATGGGTATACATTTTACACGATCGCCCAAGATAAAAAGAGCACCAACCAAAACAGTGGTGTCCGCTTTGATGCAACAGACAACAATGGGTCAAAGACCACATATTATGGTTACATAGAGGAGATATGGGAACTTGACTATGGACCTACTTTTAAGGTCCCCTTGTTTCGGTGCAAATGGGTCAAGCTCACAGGAGGAGGGGTTGAGGTAGACAAGAAATACAGAATGACATCGTTGGATCTCAACAATCTTGGATACTTAGACGAACCATTCGTCCTAGCCAATGATGTGGCTCAGGTTTTATATGTGAAGGACATGTCTACCAAACCTAGAAAAAGAAAAAATAAGAAAAAGAATACATCGGACGATGAGTCAAAGCGCCACATAGTTCTTTCAGGAAAAAGAAACATCGTGGGAGTGGAGGACAAGACAGACATGTCAGAAGATTGTGATAAGTTTCATGAAATTCCGCCCTTCGCGGTGAAGGATGACCCAAGCATCATGTTAATGAATGAAGATGCTCCATGGATACAGCGGGATCAGAAAGGAACACACGCGAAGAAATGATGTGTAATAATTGCAACATTTTTATAGTGTTGTCTGCAAACCATCTTGAGTGTGTTAGTCCCGTTTTGTGTCTGGACCGGGACTAAAGGGGGGGCTTTAGTCCCGATTTGTACTTACCATTAAGATTTGATCTCCAAACGCGTGAGGTCACATATTAGGGAGTGCCTCTATGACCAGTTTCTTGGAGATGCCGGAGGACTGGGCTCCGGCGGCATCTTCCTGAAACTGGCCGTAGTGGTGTCCCTGCTCTCGAAAACAATCTTGCATCTTGTAACTTCTCTAACTAGATCAATACGCCTGGGAGCTAACTAATTTCACATATTAGGGAGTGCCTCTATGACCAGTTTCTTGGAGATGCCGGAGGGCCCAGGCTCGGCATCTCCTGGAACGTAGGGGTGTCCCTTCTCTCAAAAACCATCTTGGAGATGCCTCAAACTGGCTGGAGGACTAGACTCACAAGGATGCCTATTTATAGTACAAGCAACTCGGCATAGTGTCGATACTCACCCCCTATTATTAGTGCTGACTCATGTTTTTTCCCGGTTGGTGTCTCCAACCAGGACTAAAGGTTCATCTTTAGTCATGGTTGGTGAAACCATCCGGGACAAGGTACAAGCCGCACGACATAATGTCGACACTCACCCCTATTATTAGTGCTGCCTGGCCCAGTCTGCCACAATCCCTTCAGTCGCGGTTGGTTTCTCCAACCAGAACTAAAGATGAACTCTCTCTTTATAGGCATTTCCCTCTATTTATAGGCTGCTCGATCTAGCCTGCCCGTCCTTTCCTCTATTTATAGGCTGCTCTATTTATAGGCATTTTCCTCTAAATACAAAAACATATTCATATTTAGGTAACACTCAAGACATTTATTAATATTAAAAACCGGGACAAGCTAACACTCAGGACTAAAGCCGTCCCTTTAGTCATAATCATGCCTAGTCCTATAGTACGCAGCTTCAGGGTTTTCTTTGTCATCGTCATCGTCATCGTCACCCGCCACTCCAGGGATCCTCAGCCCAGCCATGGCATATACTAGGGGCCACTACGAGTTATGATGCGTTACAACGCTGGCCACATGGGTTACAACGCGTCGCGAACTTGTGATCTCCCTTCTCTTCTCTTCTCCTCGACTCTTCGGAAATCGGCCGGACTCCGTGCCTCGATCTCTAGGGCCCTGCTTCCCTGACTCGATCGACGATGGTAGATTCGCAGGTCGTCTATCGTCTATCGGGGATCACCAATTCACTAGCGGCAGGCCCTGATCCTCACCCCTGACTTATTATCATTGGAATTATTTCTTATTTGAGGTAATCAAACTAGCAACTAATAATACTTATTATGTTTTGAGACTAAAATGTTTGGTTGGATATTAACTTTTTATTTTAAAAGTGCTAGTAAATACATATATGATAAAAAATTAATATGTCTATATATACATTAGCCTTAAGGCCCATGCCGTTGACTTTGGCTATGGTCCTGAAAAACATAGAGCCGGCCCTGGGTGTTTGACCAGATGCTCTCTTGGGATTCCGCCTCCTACAACTTCTACCGGAGGCTAGAGCGCCGCCGCGTCGGGTGGGAGTAGAAGTATGATATGGGGGCAGGGGAGGCACAATTAGGCTGGGGTGGAGGACGCCACGGGGAAGGAGGTCGTGGGAGGGGACTTTGAGGCAGGAGCTGAGAGAAAGAGAGAGGCGCGACGCTGGGCCGGCTCTAAGGGTGTGTTTGGCGCTTCCGCTCAGTGTCCCAAAACTACCGCAACGGTTGAGGTCAACTCACTTGATTTGGCCGACACAAAAGAAAAGGTAGCCATAGAAGCCTACATTGGATATCGGATCCATGGAGATGTGGAAGCTCTCGCCGGTGCTAGGGAATGGAGATTTTTCTACAGCCAGGTTGTTGGGGTAACGTATGCAGGACAAGGAGAAGGTAATATTTTATTTCCTCTCGATGCTGCTGGGTCTTATCTCTCATGTAGTAGATCTTTTTTTTTTTTTACAGTGAGCAGAAATCTGGTATTGATTACGCTGGGCGGCTGGGGAGTGGGGGAGAATGGAAGTTCAGTACTGATGCCAAGAGTGAACTATGTGGTAAATTTGGCATTTGACAGAACGTGGATGCTCTTACACAATATGAAACGATTGGTCATGATAGTTAGTTTCATTGCATTTTATTGTTTCTAAGTGATATTTGATTGTTATTGATGTATCAATTGTCAATTTGTTTTTATCAATGTTGTATCAACTTCGCAGCTAGAGAAAAACAATAAAGTGAATATTGTTGAAATTTGTAGTAAGATTTGGAGAGACCACCCGAATCCACACAAAAATTCAAACATTTTGGATTTTTTTTTTATTTTTATACCTATAAATGTGTAACAATCGAAATACTTCCTCCGACCCATATTACTTGACTTGGATTTGTCAAAATTTAAATAAACCTATATACTAAATATTGACTAGATTCATTCAAATCTAGACAAATTTGAGTCAACTAATATGGATCGGAGGAAGTATTAAAATCCCGTGGCGCCACAGGCATTTAGCTAGTCATCTGTAGTATATATATCATTGGGCAATTGTCTAAACTGAACAACTGTGTCGTCGTCAGGCGTGGGCAAGACGACGGTGTCGCGGTGGGTGGTCGCGGCGATCATCTGCGCTGCCGGTGATCGGGGTGGTGGTGGTCAGGTCGGCGTGCGAGCTCGGGTTCCTGCCACCGGACCCGCTCTACCAGTACGTGCTCATGCTCCAGTTTGCGCTGCCTCTCGCGATGAGCATCGGCACCATGGCCCAGCTCTATGACGTCACCCAGGAGGAGTGCTTCATCGTCTTCCTCTGGACATACCTCGTCGCCACCCTCCCTCTCACGGCCTGGTCCACCGTCTATGGGTATGGTTTTTTATCGGGCAACAATGTTTTGTACGAGTTTGGTGTGCGATGCGAACCTAGAGGGTCGTGTTTGCTCGTGGCTTTTAGTCGTATTTGAAGATCATGGCTCCACGAAAGCTGCGCGCGATAATGCAAGCTCTCGTGCTAAAAGGGCTATTCGTTTGATTTCATATATTCTTATTTTTCTAGAGATTTGGAAGCCAAGCCCGAGTCGTTTGATTCCATGCATTCTTAGTTCTTAGCAAATTGGTACTTGTTTGGCTAGTTACATTGTCCCTAATAGTCTTACCTCCTTTCTCGTGAGGTGAACTTACCCAGCATCAGCAAGACAGAAAACAAAGTTCAGACAATTGCAATTCAGAAAACTACTAGATTATTTTATGACTGAATCAACATAAATCAATCATGGCAGGTGTGCTGTAGCACGAGTTCACGAACAACTGCCCTGATGCAGAACACTTTCATCACATACTGACATGGTATGCCCTACGGGTACCTAATATTATGCTATCCAGTTCGGCCCAACAAAAGCCCATGTAATGATGAACCCCTGACGGCGAAGCCCAGGTGGTGGCCCAAGCCCGTGAAGAATACAACTCTTTGAAGACAACGACTAGCTTTAGATAGAAATTCAAAGGGAAATACCCTAATCTATAACCGATTCGACCTACCCCCGAGACCTGGCCTCCCTATATAAAGGCCAGGAGGGCACGGCGAAGAGGAGGAACACACAACCCTAGCATACACCTCGCTAGATCTCATCTTCGCACCCCCTATAACTTTCTGCTTCGCCATTAATTAAGAACAGACAAGCAGGAGTAAGGTTTCCCTTAGGGGGTGAACCTGGGTAAACCTCGTGTCCCATGTTGCTTGTTTGTTATCCGTTTCGTGATCTCCAGCGTCCCCTCATTCTCCTAAACCGAAGCCCATAACAATGGGCATTGACGAGTCGAACCCTTATCACATACGAAGGGGCTATAACTGAATACCACCTCCAAGAATATACAGACCAAAGTTCCAGGGTCACCGCAGCCAAAGTTCATTAGCCTAGCTACTCTAAAATACACATCATAGTCATTATCATCAACACCGCTACCAGCACCTCCTCGAACATCTCAGTCCGCTCCTCAGAGGTAGTTCTTGTTCAGGAAGGCCGTGAACCAGCTCATCCTGCGCTCAAGGGTCATGGCAAGATACATGGTCGCCTGTCCACTGTGCTCCATCAGGTGGCTCAGAGCATGGTGTACAACGGTCATAGAGATGGGCGCAACGGGAATGTGTGGACCGTAGATCATCTTCATCTGAGCATAGTTCTCAATGGGCTTGTTGATCAACTTGGCGTCCGATGGCCACTGGCGGACCTTCATGGAGGCGAAAAGGGCCGCCGCCCCAGCCCATGAAGAAACAGGCTTTTATTTATATGCATTTGGCCTTTTTCCATTAAAATCAGCCTACAGGTCACATTTTCGCCCCCTAGCCCATTTGCCGCCACCCAGAAATTCGTCCCAAGTTCAGCCAGTGCCGATGGCTGAGCCTACATGAGAATCAAAGTTAGTTCAAGACATATAGTTCATATGTGAGCTTTATAACTACTGATGCAAGTGCGAATATATCAAACCTTGATGTGCACATAGTAATCATCATCGTCCATCATGATAGCAGAGTTCTCTTCGACCCAGCGCACATTCTCAAGCCTCTTGATCCCCCGCACCTGAATCCACCTAACTCTTCAGTGTCTCATGTGGTTGTACACCTGGTTCGAAGTGACTGTTCGGCCGCAGAACTTGAAGACATCCTCTACAATCAAGCGCATGTCGGCCTGTCTGAATCCCTGAACTACTGAACCCCCTTGACACGTCCAATTTGCATCACCATTCTATATCATAATTTTCCTCTATTCATTGATGTATGTCTTATTATGAGGTATTACTTATGTCTTTTCATCTGTTTATGCATGTTGGATGATTCTTGGATGATGGACTGCCGGAGTCTGGATTCTGATGGAAAAATAGGTGTTTTTATGCAATTTTGCGAAGATCAAAAATATACCAGAAAATATGGGAAAATTATATTTCCCCGGAAGACAGAGGAAGCCAGAAGGGGAGGCGAAGAAGGGACATAGGGGGCCCACACCCCCTAGGCGCGGGTCCCCCTGGGACGCGCCTAGGGCAGGTGTGGCCCACCTGCTCGGCCTCCGACTCTGCCCTCTCGCCTATATCTTCCTTACAGAACCCTAACACCAGGGGAGCGACCACAGATAGATTTCTGTCGCCTCTGCAGGGCGGAAAACATCGAGAGAGAAATATCTCTCCGGCAGACAGATTTCTGCCGAGGAAACTCCTTCCCGGAGAGGGGAGATCGTCGCCATCAACACCACCATCAAGATAGGATTCATCGGGATCATCATCATCATCATCCACACCATCATCTCCACCAGCACCATCATCACCACTCCGTCCCGCTGTAACAATTGTGTTGGATATTGCTTTAGTTCTTAGGGGAAACTTTCCCGGTGTTGATTATTATTGTAGTTGATGCTTGTGAGTGGAACCATTGGATTATTGTTTATCTTTAGATTGTTAATCATCACCATATCATCTTTGATCTTGATCCATATGATGTCTTGTGAGTAGTTCGTCTAGTTCTTGAGGACATGGGAGAAGTCATGTTGTAGTAGTGGATTTGTGTTGAGTTATTATTCAATGGTTTAGTATTTAAGTTGTGGTGCTATTCTTCTAGTGGTGTCATGTGAACGTCGACTACATGATACTTCACTATTTATGGGCCTAGGGGAATGCATTGAGTATTTGGCTACTAATTGTGGGGTTGCCAGAGTGACAGAAACCTGAACCCCCGTTAGGACACCTTTGCACAAGGGAGCGTAGGATCTCAGAGTTTTAGGTTGTGGTTAGGTTTATATCTTAATTACTTTCCTGTAGTTGCGGATGCTTGCAGAGGGTTTAATCACAAGTATGTATTAGTCCAAGTAAGGTCGGTACATTAGCACAGGTTCACCCACACAACACTTACAACACCAAAGAAGAGTACTTAGCTATCTGAAGCGAAAACACTTGACAGAATTCCCATGTGTCCTCGAGAACGTTTGGTCCTTATAAGTATTTCCACCGGCTTGTCCTTTGCTAAGAAAGGATTGGGCCACTTGTTGCGTTTGTTCTTTGTCTTTATTACTTGCACTTTGCTTTGTTGCCTTATCAAAAAATCCCTAAAAATCTGTTTGCTAAGTATTTGCAGAGAGTTCCTGCTCCATACCACTAGTCAACACCTTCTGCTCCTTGTTGGGATCGAAAGTACTATGATACACCCCCTATACTTGTGGGTCATCAAGACTATTTTCCGGCGCCGTTGCCGGGGAGTGAAGCACTATTGAAGAGTGAAACTGTTAAAGGAAACTTCTACTGTGAGTATTGCTTTTTGTTACTGCTTGTTACTTTGTTTCCAATATAGATTACCCACTTGGTTTCTGTTTGGGAAAATTACTACCACTGCTAGGGTAGTCGATGAACCACCACCTGTTGATATAGATCCTTTTAAGATACCTACAAGTATTGTTGATCGTGGTATGGATAATTATTATTTAGCGGATGGAACTGTCCATCCTGGTGATCATTTGTTTTTTATCCATGAATTATGCGAGTTGTTTAAGTGTGAAGGTATCACAACTAAACATGTGAAGAATAAGTTACTCTCTATATCCTTGAAAGGGAGAGCTGAAGAATGGTATAAGCTGCTGAAGAATGGACAATCCATGGAATGGGAAGAAATGACATCTCTCTTTTATTCTAAATTCTATCCTCCCATTGAGATCCATAAGGATAGAAATATGATTTATAAATTTTGGCCTCGTGATGGAGAGAGTACAGCTCAAGCTTCGGGGAGATTGAAGTTACTAATGCTTAAATGTCCTATTCATGAACTCCCTAAGAATATTATTATCAATAACTTTTATGCTAGGCTTTCTCTTCATGATAATGATTTAATAGATGCTTCTTGTGCTGGATCATTCACACGTATGAAGGAGGAAGCTAAATGGGATCTACTAGACCGTATTCAAGAGAACACTGTAGCTTGGGAGAATGACAAAGGAAGAAAGTTAGGTATAAACTATGATTATGAATGTATTAAATCTTTTATGGGAACTGATGACTTCTGCGATATTAGTAATGAGTTTGGTCTTGATCCTAAAGTTCTTGCAAAATGTTCTAATGCCTTTGCCTCTTATATTGAAATTCCCAAGAAAGAATGGGACAAGTATCATGCTCCTTATAAAGACATTGTTACCCATGTTCCTACTAGCATAGAGGTTTGTATTGTTGATCCTATTTTGCCTGAGCCTTATGTTGAGAAAATACCTTTTCCTGCTAAGGTAAGGGAACATTCCATTATAGCTAATGTGGTTAGAAAAAGGTGCAAATAAAACTGTGGAGCCCGATGAGCTTATTGATATTGAGCCTGTGGTAGCTATTGTTAAAGATCTTGTCACTAGAAATATAGAGGATGAGCACATTGTTTTCTGTGAAGATGCTACTAATATTGTTTCTCATCCTAAAAAATCTAGAAAAGCTAGTGTCCCTGTGCTTTCAGTTAGAATTGGTAATCATAGCTATTATGGTTTATGTGATATTGGTGCTAGTTCTAGTGATATTCCTTATGAGCTTTACATGAAAATTATGCATGAAATTGGTCCTTGTGAGCTTGAAGACATTGATGTGGTTATTCACCTTGATAATAGAGAGACGGTATGTCCCATTAGCATCGTAAGATATGTGGAGGTTCTTTGTGGTAAGATTAAATATCCTGTTGATTTTCTAGTACTTGGTAAAGAAGCTAGTAAAACCTATCCTATTATTTTTGGTAGACCCTTCTTGAATACTTGTGGGGATATCATAGATTGTAGGAAGGAAAAAGTTTTGACTAAGTTTGATGGAGAGTCTTTTGATTTTAATTTTTCCAAATTTGCTAAAACTCCTTATGAAAATGAACTGCCTAATGAGGATTTCAGGGTTGAACAACTTTCTGCTATTTCTCTTGCTCCTAACAATGCCTTGGAGCAGTTTATGGAAGATCATGAAAGCGATGTCTTCATGAAGGAAAGAAATGAGATTGACGAGGTTTTCCTTCGTCAGCCTGAGTTACTTAAGCATAATCTACCCATGGAAGATTTGGGTACCACACTACCACCTAAAGGGGACCCTGTTTTCGAATTAAAACCTTTACCTGATGATCTCAAATATGCTTATCTTGATGATAAGAAAGTGTATCATGTTATCATTAGATCTAAACTTTCGGGAAAGGAAGAAGAAATGTTATTGGAAATACTAAAGAAACACCGAGGAGCTATGGGTTATACTCTTGATGATTTAAAAGGAATTTCTCCCACTATATGTCAGCATACTATTTATATAGAGCCTAGTGCAAGACTAGTTGTTGAGCACCAACGCCGTCTAAATCCTAAGATGAAGGATGTGGTAAGAAATGAGGTATTAAAACTCCTTGATGCTGGTATTATATACCCTATTGCTGATAGTCAATAGGTTAGACATGTTCATTGTGTTCCCAAGAAAGGGGGAATAACTGTTGTGCCTAATGAAGATAATGAGCTTATACCCCAAAGAGTAGTGGTTGGGTATATAATGTGCATTGATTTTAGAAAGATTAATAAAGTTACTAAGAAAGATCATTATCCTTTGCCCTTTATTGATCAAATGCTTGAGAGGTTGTCCAAAAAGACTCACTTTTGTTTTCTTGATGGTTATTCTGGGTTTTCTCAAATTGCTGTGAAAGCACAAGACCAAGAGAAAACTACTTTCACGTGTCCTTATGGTGCTTATGCTTATAGGCATATGCCTTTTGGTTTATGTAATGCTCCTGCTACCTTTTAGATATGTATGTCTCCTATCTTTCATGGTTTTTGTGAAGAAATTGTGGAGGTTTTCATGGACGATTTTTTCGTCTATGGAACTTCTTTTGATTACTGCTTGCACAACCTTAATAAAGTTCTGCAGAGATGTGAAGAAACCAACCTTGTTCTTAATTGGGATAAATGCCACTTCATGGTCAATGAAGGGATTGTTCTTGGACACAAGATCTCTGACAGAGGCATTGAAGTTGATAGAGCCAAAATTGAAGCAATTGAGAAGATGCCTTGTTCTAGAGATATCAAAGGTATTTGTAGTATACTTGGTCATGTTGGTTTCTATAGGAGGTTTATTAAAGATTTCTCCAAAATTTCAAAGCCCCTTACTAATCTTCTTCAAAAAGATGTACCTTTTGTTTTTTATGATGATTGTAAGGAAGCTTTTGAAACTTTGAAGAAATCTTTGACTACTGCTCCTATTGTTCAACCACCTGATTAGAGTTTACCTTTTGAAATTATGTGTGATGCTAGTGATTTTGCTGTGGGTGTTGTCCTTGGACAACGTGTTGATAAGAAGTTGAATGTTATTCATTATGCTAGCAAGACTTTAGATGCTGCTCAAAAGAATTACGCTACTACTGAAAAAGAGTTCTTAGTTGTAATCTTTGATTGTGATAAGTTTAGACCTTATATTGTTGATTCAAAGGTTACTATTCATACTGATCATGCTGCTATTAAGTACCTTATGACGAAGAAGGACGCTAAGCCTAGACTTATTAGGTGGGTGTTTCAAGAGTTTGATCTGCATATTGTAGATAGGAAAGGTGCTGAAAATCCTATTGCTGACAATTTATCTCGTTTGGAAAACATTTCTTTTGACCCATTGCCTGTTAATAATAGTTTTCCAAATGAGCAGTTGGCTGCGATAAGGGTAAGTCAGCATGAGAGTCCTTGGTATGCTGATTATGCTAACTTTATTGTTTCAAGTATTTGCCTCCAACTTTTACAGCTCAGCAAAGAAGAAAATTCTTTTATGATCTAAGGCATTACTTTTGGGATGACCCACACTTATATAAGGAAGGAGTAGATGGTATTATGCGAAGATGTGTTCCAGAATTTGAACAACAAGAGATATTGAGAAAATGTCATGGCAGTGCTTATGGAGGACATCATGCAGGGGATAGGACTGCACAAAAGGTCTTACAATCTGGGTTTTATTGGCCTACCCTTTTCAAAGATGCAAGGAAGTTTGTCGTATCATGTGATGAATATCAACGAGTAGGTAACATTTCTAGACGCAATGAAATGCCTATGAATTATTATCTTGTTATTGAACCTTTTGATTGTTGGGGATTTGACTTTATGGGACCTTTTCCCCCTTCAGGGTACACTCATATTCTTGTTGCTGTCGACTATGTTACAAAGTGGGTAGAAGCCATACCTACGAATAGTGCTGATGGTAAGACCTCTTTGAAAATGCTTAAGGATGTTATTTTTCCTAGGTTCGGTGTGCCTAGATATCTCATGACTGATGGAGGCTCTCATTTTATTCATGGGGGTTTTAGAAAAACTCTCGCTAAGTATGATGTAAACCATAGAATTGCTTCAGCTTATCACCCCCAAACCAGTGGGCAAGTAGAACTTTCCAATAGGGAAATTAAATCTATCTTGTAGAAGACTGTCAATAGATCTAGAAAAAATTGGGCTAAAAAGGTGAATGACGCTTTGTGGGCTTATAGAACTGCTTATAAAAATCCTATGGGGATGTCTCCTTACAAAATGGTCTATGGGAAAGCTTGTCACTTGCCTTTAGAATTAGAACACAAAGCTTATTGGGCAGTGAAAGAGTTGAATAGAGATTTTATTCTTGCTGGTGAGAAAAGATTGCTTGACATGAGTGCCTTAGATGAGTGGAGAAGTGAAGCTTATGAAAATGCTAGACTCTTTAAGGAAAAAAGTAAAAATATGGCATGACAGGAGGATTCTCAAAAGGGAGTTCCATGTTGGCGAGAAAGTTCTTTTGTATAGGTCTCATCTCAGATTTTTTGCAGGGAAACTACTCTCAAAATCGGATGGACCTTTTGTTATTGAGGAAGTATATCGTTCAGGATCTATCAAAATATCTTATTTGAAGGATGACATAACACAGGTGGTGAATCGTCAAAGACTAAAACATTATATTTCTGGAGATTCTTATAATGAAGATGTTGGTATTATTCAAATGGTGACTCTAGAAGAATTTATTAGAAACCAAATACCAGAAACTGCAGAGTTCGTCTTTGAATAGGTAAAATATGTGAAAACAGAAGGTTCGTGAAATCCTAATCTTTTTTATATTTTTGATGTTTTTATTGCATAAAGGAAGTTACGAGACGGAACAGAGGAGGAAACGGAGGCCGGGATGGCTAAACCCACCCAGGCGTGGGCCCACCTTGCCCCGCGCCTGGAGGAGGTGTGCCTCCCCCGAGCTCCGTCTCCGCCTCGTTTTCGTATCCAAAACTTCCTTATGCTTTGAAACTTCGTAATATATAACCCCCCCCGGATTCCCCGAGGTTCTTGCATCGAGTTCTCGTCGTGTTTTTGTTTCAATATGCTTCTGTCAGGCAAATTCTCAGCTTTGGAGCTACAATGTCTTCCTATGGATCACCCATGGAGGATTCCTCTGTGGATGTCCTCAACCCATACATGTATGAGTTGAGGATCCAACCCAAGGAGTTGATTCTCAAAGATGGGAAGGTACAGATGAAAGAAGTTCAAGGCCCCAAGGGAGAAGGAAGTCTGGAAGACAGGATGGAAGCATTGGAGCAGGAGGTTTTCAGGTACAAGAAGATGGTGGAACGCGAAGTGGATGTTATTCACAAGATAAGTTCAGAACTCATCGCCAAACACGAGGAGGAGGTGGCTGAGCTCCGAGAAGAAATCTTCTCGCTCCGTCAGACCACCAACCAACTACAAGCACAACTCTACGACATACAAAATCAAAACTGTGAGTATGAGGCTAGATTTGATCGCATAAGCTCTGCTGCTAGTTTCAGGATTGCAGAGAAAGGACATACTTTTTGGATGGGGAACCTTTGCCTTGGAAGTTTTATGATGACAAGATAACACCACCACCACCGAAGGAGTAATTCATCATACAGTTAGGCATTCCCTTGGCTTGTTCCAAGCTTGGGGGAGTGTCGCGATATCACCATCACTATCTTTTATCTTTTACCTTTTTAGTGGTTTCGTATCTTTGGTAGAGAAGTTATCTTATAGGTTGGTTTGCATGTGGAAGTATCTCTCCTTTAGTTGATTATCTATGTATCCCTTGGTGTGAGTGCCTTTATTGGAATATTAGTGATAAGTTTCATCTTTTACTTTTTGCACTTCTTATTTTAGTTTGCAATCTATATTATATGATGGATCTTGTTGATCAGTATTGGCATCACTTTGGGAGCATCAAGTAAATCTAAATTGGTTTTGGCAAACCGAGTTCTGGTCAGTAACAACACTTTTTGAGGTTTGAAAGAAAAGGAGAAAAGCTTACAGGTATTTTGTACCATTTGTTTTCTTTCTTGTTGGCTCATAAGCTTAGTATTCTTTATTTAAGATATTTTGTCTCTTCAAGGAAGATTGCATGTTTGGCTTTATCACTTGTAGGTTTGGTTGTTTCTTTCAACTCTTTTGCTTGCTACCTAGCCTTGCTAGCCAAAAACCTGTTTTGAGAAGGCATACTTCTCATTCTTCCAAACCCTTTGAACCAATACCTGTGCCATTTGTGTCCACCATATCTACCTATTAGCAATTGCTATTCCAAGCAAATTCTCAAGATTCATCTATCTTTCGAATTAAAAAGCATTTTGTTATGTGAAAACTAGTTAGTAAAGCTCTCATGAACTTGATGGCACACCTTATTTTCTTTCCCCTAATAGACTTGAACCATTGTGTCATCGAAGTTGTATATGCTTGTATCTATACGTTGGAATTAGCAGAACCGTGATGTCACGGAGAATGCTTTCAACATTGCACTTGTACCTTGTACACCGTTGATATCATGCTCTTTTGTCTGTGGATGTCAACGGTGTGAAATAAAGAGGGAACTTGTAAGTCCATGGAGTCTGTATTTTGTATTAGAGAAACACCTGGGCTGCTAGCCTAAGCCATGCCTAATCATGGTGGAAACTTGCAGCATCACCGTAGTGAGCTATCTATGAAGCATCCTCAATAAAAATCTATGCACATAGTAAATAAAAAGATCGCTGAGATGCTCATTGTCTGGTTGCCTTGTCATTTTGGTTATGGGATAGATCATACCATGTGCAAGGGGTAACCCGTTGGCAGTTCTCTATGATACACATGTACTTACAATGACAAGAACTTACCGGTAACTGAAGTTGAGTAGCATGAGGAGTGGCCCTCATATTCAAGGGACACGAGATTGCCAACTTATATTTCGTCAAGCATATACTCCATCTTTGTTCACTTTAACCTTAATCATCTCAAGATGTCTATGATAGGGGCAATGAGGGCTCAAAGCTAGTAAGTACCATAATATTTTGGAAGCTCTTTATGACTTGAAATCCCTGCCACCCTCTATAAAGGGACCTTTCTCCTATTTTCTAAGTTGAGTCAGTAAACCTACCTTCCTCTCCATCTCCAGCAAGCATTTGAGTTGTTGTGTTTCAAGCATTCATATGGTGATTTATTCACTCATGTTCTTATTCTTCCTTGTTTGCACAAAACTCTTATCTATTGAGTATTACTTTGAAAGCCTTCATTGTGAAAAAACTTTTTGAGCAAAGAGTGCTCCTGTTATATAATGCATCTCTATTGTGACTCATGTACTTGTTGCAAGCTAAGTAATATAATGGTGAGATGCTTTCTTCTATGAGTTGTGTAATGGTAAGTGTGATGCTTCTTGTCTGTATTCTTTTATAGACACTTCACTCCATAAACTTGTGGACATGTTTACTGAGCTCAGTTTTCGCTTGGGGACAAGCGAAGGTCTAAGCTTGGGGGGAGTTGATACGTCCAATTTGCATCACCATTATATATCATAATTTGCCTCTATTCATTGATATATGTCTTATTATGAGGTATTACTTATGTATTTTCATCTGTTTATGCATGTTAGATGATTCTTGGAGGATGGACTGCCGGAGTTTGGATTCTGATGGAAAAAGAGGTGTTTTTATGCAATTCTGCGAAGATCAGAAAAATACCAAAAAAGTATTGGAAAATTATATTTTCCCGGAAGCCAGAAGGGGAGGCAAAGAAGGGCCACAGGGGGCCCACACCCCTAGGCGCGGGTACCCTGGGCTGCGCCTAGGGTAGGTGTGGCCCACCTGCTAGGCCTCCGACTCCGCCCTCTCGCCTATATCTTCCTTATGGAACCCTAACACCAGGGGAGCGACCATAGATAGATTTTCGCCGCCTCTGCAGGGCGGAAAACACCAAGAGAGAAAGATCTCTCTGGCATACAGATTTCTGCCGAGAAACTCCTTCTCGGAGAGGGGAGATCATTGTCATCAACACCGTCATCAATCTAGGCATCATCGGGATCATCATCATCATCCACACCATCATCTCCACCAACACCATCATCACCACTCCGTCCCGCTGTAATAGTTGTGTTGGATATTGCTTTAGTTCTTAGGGGAAACTTTCCCGGTGTTAATTACTATTGTAGTTGATGCTTGTGAGTGGAACCATTAGATTATTGTTTATGTTAAGATTGTTATTCATCACTATATCATCTTTGATCTTGATCCATATGATGTGTTGTGAGTAGTTCGTCTAGTTCTTGAGGACATGGGAGAAGTCATGTTGTTAGTAGTGGATTTGTGTTGAGTTATTATTCGATGGTTTAGTATTTAAGTTATGGTGATATTCTTCTAGTGGTGTCATGTGAACGTCGACTACATGATACTTCACCATTTATGGGACTAGGGGGATGCATTGTGTATTTGGCTACTAATTGTGGGGTTTCCGGAGTGACAGAAACCTGAACCCCCATTAGGACACCTTTGCACAAGGGAGTGTAGGATCTCAGAGTTTAAGGCTATGGTTAGGTTTATATCTTAATTACTTTCCTGTAGTTGCGGATGCTTGCAGGGGTTTAATCACAAGTATGTATTAGTCCAAGTAAGGTCGGTACATTAGCACAGGTTCACCCACACAACAGTTACAACACCAAAGAAGAGTACTTAGCTATCTGAAGCGAAAACACTTGACAGAATTCTCATGTGTCCTCGAGAGCGTTTGGTCCTTATAAGTATTTACACTGTCTTGTCCTTTGCTAAGAAAGGATTGGGCCACTTGATGTGTTTGTTCTTTGTCTTTATTACTTGCACTTTGCTTTGTTGCCTTATCAGAAAACCCCTAAAAATCTGTTTGCCAAGTATTTGCAGAGAATTCCTGCTCCATACCGCTAGTCAACACCTTCTGCTCCTTGTTGGGATCGACAATCCTATTTATCGAAAATACTACGATACACCCTCTATACTTGTGGGTCATCACCCCTTTCTCGATCAACTGGATAACCCAATTCGGGACGAAGGTGTACAAAGATGATGGATACTCTCTCAAAGACAAGCTCTTCCTGTTCCGTCATGCATTCCTCCCAAACTTTCTTTTGGGCATATGTGAGATAGTGATTTCACTTTATATCTCTGTAACCTGAGATCATACGGGATGTTCAAGGTTTCTCTAAAAATAATTTGGCGGACTAGGTTTCGGATAGTTCAAAGAGGACTTAAGTTTCTTGCTTGTGAGCTCATGAGCCTTGTAGTGTATATACTCCCCACCCATGTTAAGATTTGTGAATGAGAAGAAATAATAGAAAATTGTACAAATGTATGAGAAGATGACTAGAAACTATAAGAAAATCGTTCAAATGTGGAAAAGTAACTTCTAGTTATCGAAAATATTGGTGAGCTAATTGCAAATACTTGATACAAACACATCTTTTTTTAAAGAACTCTCATCTAAAATAGAAAGTTTCAACGGAAATTTGGAGATTCATGCATGCATGCTTTGAAATATATCCCAATCACAAGATACCCATCTTTCCACTAGAAATGGTTTAAGATTTTAAAAAATCATGCAACCAGCTTTAAAGCCAAGTTCAGACCACTTACCATTATTGGAAGTAGATTTCCAATTATATTTCCACTATTTGAATTAGAAAACGGATAGACCAACCTCCCGGTCGCCTCCTGGCGATCCGGAGGTCCCCCTTGCCTTCCAACCTCCCCGATCCCTATTGTCATGCTACACTGGCCATCGGCGGTGGTGGCGGCGCCCATCCCGCTGAAGGCGGAGGGCGGGAGGGGACGCGCCCCGTCTCGCGCTGAAGTGGAGGATCTTGGCACTGGTGCGGCCACGCAGGACGGCTGAGTCGGGGAGGCTTGGGCCTGAGTTTCCGGGGAGCTGCGAAGAAGAGGCGGCGGAGCGCTGCCGTTGCGGTCATCGGCTGTCGGCGCGCGAGACGGTTCTTCGCCTGGTCTGCGATCTTGTCCTCCTGGATTGTGATCTGGCTAGAGGAGGATGAATTGGGCATCTGATGCGATCTTTGAAAAAGTGCCTTCCGGCTGCCATCTTTTTTGCTGCCTTCTTGCTGGATATTGACGAGCAACATGGGGGCTGCAAGTCATGATAATATGGGTGGAGTTCCTAGGGTTCCTTCGGTGCAAAGACGGAGATCTGCTTGCTATCTGTGCTTGATGATCTGGTCTAGAGCGGTGAGTTCCGGAAGGCTCCGCCGCCAAACTCCCATGGGAGACTATGCCTGGAGATTGCTGGATCGGATTGAATTCGGTCGGGCATACCCATGTTTTTCTGGCCATTTGGTTTCAGCGGAAGCGTTGCGGAGCTTTGGTGTCTGTTACCATCATGTGTCATGTCTACGGCAATCCATGGTAAAGTCAGATGCGGAGAATGTCAAGAAAGCTGGAACATCAGGGAAGCGATGGTGATTTGAGTCTTTGTGTCCACAAGGAATCGGCTGCGTGATCTGTGACTCGCAATATCGACTATATGTGGGGGCAACAACACATGAGGAGTTTCCAGTCTTACCTTGCAGGGTAAAAATCCAAGGTCTGGCCTTAATTGGTTGTGCGTGCCAATGGCATTGTTCAAGGCATTGTTTTGCGAGTGAGGACTTTCTCCAGGGTGAAAACCTATGATCTTTGATTGGGAAATGACGGCGCTTGTGCATTGTTTCCTTCTTAAAAGCGTCGCTATTGGAGTGGTTGGACTTCTGGTGTTGTTCTGATGGTGCTAGTGTCGTTGCTTCAAGGAATCGTTCTCTGTAGCGAGACTTTTCTTTTTTATAATTCTTCTTCCTTTTTACTAGCATGTGTGCATCCGTAAGCCGCTAGGCATGCACTGTTGCAGAGGTTGGATATAACTGGTATCTCTTGATATTATTATATACTCCTTTCCAAAAAAAATTAAATTAGAAAACGAAGACTAAAATGGCTAACTTTTGGGACATATTATATGCTCAATCATTTGTGTTGATGCAGCCGTAAGAAAAGGGAATTAATAGTATGCCCCCGGGGGATCCGCCACTTCCATCCTCCGGGTCCGTGGTGCGCCACGTGTCCCATCAGGTGGAGACAGAAACCGCCGCGTGATAGCCTTATCTCCTCCCGAGCTTTCTCCTCCACTCATTACTTTCCCCTTCTCTTTCATCGTGACCTCCCAACGTTCCATGTTCCTCTTCTCTCCAAGCGAGAAAGTAGCTGCCTACCTCCTGATCTCCAAGCAACAACCATGGCCAGATGAGCTTGCCCTCAAGCACCTCCACTCGTTGACCTCCGCAGCCTTTTCCATGTTCCTATTCTCCCTATAGAATGCCTACCACCTGATCTACCACCTAGAATTAGAAGCCATGGGAAAACAAGCTCCTCGTCCAGCATCTAGGTGGTCGTCATGCGCTGCTGCAAACAGCACCACTGCTATGTACATCGGCCATATCTGCTACGCATGTCAGTCACTGCTGCTACAAGAGGCTTCGAGCTTGCCACATCGGCGGCGGTGGCCACTGCCGCTGCTTCAGTAAGTGGCGGCGCATGCTACAGGGTGTGCGGGGCTCTTCTACAAGGGTAGAAGGCAGTGGAACTGATACATGCGGTGTCGGGATTTGCGGCCCGCAGGTCGACGGCCCTGCTACTCGTGCCCAACGCACCTGCTACAAGCACCTGACGGAGCTTCTACATGCTCCCGGCGGCCGTGCTACAAGCCCCCAATGGCGCTGCTACTCGTGCCAGATGACCCTGCTACAAGCTCGCAACGGTGCTTCTACTTGTGCCCGACACCCCTGCTACAAGCTCACGGTGGCGCTGCTACAAGCACATGACGGTGTTGCTACCTACGCCCTTCGACGTCGACGTTGACGCTGCTACCTGCACCCGACGATGCTGCTACAAGCGGCCGACACTGCTGCTACAAGGGCTACAAGAGGCAACAACATTTGCTACCATGGGCGTGGGACTTTGCTACGAGGTGTCCGGTGAGGTCTCCCGGCGGAAGCCTCCGACGAGGTCTTCTTTTTGCTACATTAGCACATGTTTTTTGCTACCACAGTTGTATGGTTTTGCTACACGAACGCAAAGTTTTTGCTACAAGGTTTCCGGCGGAAGTCTCCGGTGAAAATCTCCGGCGAGTCTCTGGTGAGGTCGGGTTTGCTACATTAACACAACTCTTTTGCTACACGGTCGCCGGCGAGATCTCCGGCGAAATCTCCGGCGAGGTCCAGTCTAATTTTCTATTTTTTAGGCCGAACCGTTTTCTGCTACATGTAGCAAAAGCGGGACTAGTTGTAGCAAAAACAGGACTTTCTGTAGCAAAAGCGGGATTTTAATCCAAAAGAGGACACGTGGTTGGCTGGGATCCGGAGATAAAAAACACAAATCCCCTAGGGGGACGCGTAGGCCTGCCCATAAGAAAAAGAATCGTAAAGTCCTTTGGGAGTGAAATAATGTTTGGTATCAATAGAATGAAGGTCAATCCATTAGGTACCATTTTGAACATAAAAAGATAAAAATAAAAAATGATGATGCAAATTGGAAGGGCCAAAAGTGGAACTTTCTTATTCAGGAAAGTTACAATGCGTGCATGGATAATTAACACATGATTTCTCTCTCCAAATTATGGTATTACCAACGGCAATGTCTGCACCGTCACTGACCAGTTCCTTTGGCCACATGCATTTCCCACTTCCTCTATGCCCATCTAACCTACAACTACCTTCCATTGCATGATATTGTTATTATGATGATATGGTTTAATCTAGTGTCATGTAACTTAGGCAAACTTATTTTTGTTGCATTAATTTTTCTAAATATTTGAAGTCTTTTCTAATTTAAACAAATATTGGAAATTAAAAATTAAAATAAATAAATCATACGAGAAATTGTTCAAGGAATTACATCTTTATCATTGTTTTCAAAACATACGGAAAATGGGGATGGTGGGTGTTAATTAATATCAAATTTAGTGTTTTGAGTTGAAGCCCTCAACAACCTCTTCTCTCCTTCTACAGTTGTCTTAGTCTCTAGAAAAACCTTTATTTCATAAAAAATAAATTTTATGGCTAATCATAATAAGGTCATATTTGTTTCAAGAAAGGATAATTCATCCATGGCCCTGAATAATCCCACTTAGTGCATAACAAATCAAATGGATCATGACTAAGTTAATGAAGGCCCAATTTTCTATCATTCCCAACAAATCAAGATATACAAGAAGGCACACCAAAGTCAGGAGAGGCCCAAGGTGGAAATAAGACCAAAAATAAATAAGCCCACCACATGAGAGAGAAGAGACATGTCTTGGCCCATCATGAACTATGAACTCGTTCTACTTTTAGTCTGCCATAGACTATGAGAACCATATTTTACCAAAATACCCTCCCACGTTACCACGCATAAAGGGCACACCTGGTCTTTTAACAAGCCCATCAAGCCTATAAAAGGACTACGAAGGGCATGTAATCCATTCACGGTCAATTTATACAAAGCAAGGGGAGGGTACTAGAGCTACAAGACTCTTTCAAAGAGTTCTAGAGTTGAGTCTGAGGAGCGAGTCTCTCCTAACTCATATCGACATCGAGGAATAAAAATTTGAAGTCGGCCCTGAGGAGTCTCGCATTACTCGAGCCTTCGGTCTCACACTACAGGAATGGCCAGATGCGCCGACGGCCGTCGGCTACGCCGACGGCCAAACGTCGGGGCCGTCGGCGTAGCACCGCACCAGGCCAGCCCAACTGGCCAGCCCTCGGCGTAGCAAAGCCGTCGGCGTAGCATACACTACACCGACGGTCACCCTCGGCGTAGTGGCGGCCCTCGGTGTAGCTAGCGGACGCGTGGCACATGCCGGCAGCACGGACGACGCGCTAACGGTGCCGTCGGTTAGGCCGACGGCGACCCTCGGCATAGCATACGCCGATGGCCACCTCGGCGATTAGAACGTCTACGACGGTCACCTCGGCGTAGCCTTCTCTATTTTTCATATTTTGTATTTGCATCAATTATTTATATATTTTTTATTAATTGGGTAATTTCGCATATCTGAATAGCAGTCTACACGTCCACATGAAATGTCGCTATAATCTTCTCACACCCCGAGAAATTTATATATGTTTGTAAGTGTTATTATCGCATGTGGTTATCAATAGCACTCACCACGACCACATGAAGTGCTTGCATGTGTCCCCCCACGCATGCATGCGCTCTAACCTAGAGGCGAAGGTTCCGTACCCGTATAAGGGTGGAATCTCCCCGTCGAGGTGAAACCGGGTAGGATAGTGCCCCAACTTGTGAACCAACATGGTTTGACATCACCCTATGACCTAAACAAACACAAAACAAGAGAGAGCTACACCGGGCTACCCCTGTCAGAGGAACGTCTAGGGGGGTAGACGATCCGAGTGTGCACAGAGATCAGGGTTTCGCCGGAGGAAGACCACGAGAACATCAGAATGAGATGAAAACTTGCATGTGCCCCTAGCATATGTGTGTGTGGGTGTGGTTAGAGGTTGGTATATATAGGTGCTTGCATGTGTCCCCTCGCATGCATGCGCCTAACCTAGAGGCGAAGGTTCCGGCCCAGATAAGGGTGGAATCTCCCCGTCGAGGTGAAACCGGGTAGGATAGTGCCCCAACTTGTGAGCCAACATGGTTTTACATCACCCTATGACCTAAACAAACACAAAACAAGAGAGATCTACGCCGGGATACCCCTGTCAGAGGAACGTCTAGGGGGGTAGACGATCCGAGTGCACAGAGATCAGGGTTTCGCCGGAGGAAGACCACGAGAACATTGGAATGAGATGAAAACTTGCATTTTCCCCTAGCATATGTGTGTGGGTGTGGTCAGAGGTTGGTATATATAGGTGCTTGCATGTGTCCCCCCTCTCATGCATGCCCTCTAACCTAGAGGCGAAGGTTCCGACCAGATGAGGGTGGAATCTCCCGAGGTGAAACCGGGTAGGATAGTGCCCCAACTTATGAGCCAACATGGTTTGACATCACCCTATGACCTAAACAAACACAAAACAAGAGAGAGCTACGCCGGGCTACCCCTGTCAGAGGAACGTCAAGGGGGGTAGACGATCCGAGTGTGCACAGAGATCAGGGTTTCGCCGGAGGAAGACCACGAGAACATCGGAATGAGATGAAAACTTGCATGTGCCCCTAGCATATGTGTGTGTGGGTGTGGTTAGAGGTTGGTATATATAGGTGCTTGCATGTGTCCCCTCGCATGCATGCGCCTAACCTAGAGGCGAAGGTTCCGGCCCAGATAAGGGTGGAATCTCCCGTCGAGGTGAAACCTGTAGGATAGTGCCCCAACTTGTGACCCAACATGGTTTGACATCACCTTATGACCTAAACAAACACAAAACAAGAGAGAGCTACGTCGGGCTACCTCGCCGAGGAACGTCTAGGGGGTAGACGATCCGAGTGTGCACAAAGATCAGGGTTTCGCCGAAGGAAGACCACGAGAACATCGGAATGAGATGAAAACTTGCATGTGCTCCTAGCATATGTGTGTGTGGGTGTGGTTAGAGGTTGGTATATATAGGTGCTTGCATGTGTCCCCTCGCAAGCATGCGCCTAACCTAGAGGCGAAGGTTAGGGCCCAGTATAGGGTGGAATCTCCCGTCGAGGTGAAACCGGTAGGATAGTGCCCCAACTTGTGAGCCAACATGGTTTGACATCACCCTATGACCTAAACAAACACAAAACAAGAGAGAGCTACGCCTGGCTACCCTGTCGGAGGAACGCCTAGGGGGTAGACGATCCGAGTGTGCACAGAGATCAGGGTTTCGCCGGAGGAAGACCACGAGAACATCGGAATGAGATGAAAACTTGCATGTGCCCCTAGCATATGTGTGTGTGGATGTGGTTAGAGGTTGGTATATATAGGTGCTTGCATGTGTCCCCCCTCGCATGCATGCGCTCTAACCTAGAGGCGAAGGTTCCGGCCAGATAAGGGTGGAATCTCCTCGAGGTGAAACCGGTAGGATAGTGCCCCAACTTGTGAGCCAACATGGTTTGACATCACCCTATGACCTAAACAAACACAAAACAAGAGAGAGCTACGCCGGCTACCTGTCGGAGGAACGCCTAGGGGGTAGGCGATCCGAGTGTGCAGAGATCGTGGTTTCACGGGAGGAAGACCACGAGAACATCGGAATGAGATGAAAACTTGCATGTGCCCCTAGCATATGTGTGTGTGGGTGTGGTTAGAGGTTGGTATATATAGGTGCTTGCATGTGTCCCCCCTCGCATGCATGCGCTCTAACCTAGAGGCGATGGTTCCGGGCCCGTATAAGGGTGGAATCTCCCCGTCGAGGTGAAACCGGGTAGGATAGTGCCCCAACTTGTGAACCAACATGGTTTGACATCACCCTATGACCTAACAAACACAAAACAAGAGAGAGCTACTCCGGGCTACCCCTGTCAGAGGAACGTCTAGGGGGGTAGACGATCCGAGTGTGCACAGAGATCAGGGTTTCGCCGGAGGAAGACCACGAGAACATCGGAATGAGATGAAAACTTGCATGTGCCCCTAGCATATGTGTGTGTGGGAGTGGTTAGAGGTTGGTATATATAGATGCTTGCATGTGTCCCCCCTCGCATGCATGCGCTCTAACCTAGAGGCGAAGGTTCCGGGCCCGTATAAGGGTGGAATCTCCCCGTCGAGGTGAAACCGGGTAGGATAGTGCCCCAACTTGTGAGCCAACATGGTTTGACATCACACTATAATCTAAACAAACACAAAACAAGAGAGAGCTACGCCGGGCTACCCCTGTCAGAGGAACGTCTAGGGGGGTAGACGATCCGAGTGTGCACAGAGATCAGGGTTTCGCCGGAGGAAGACCACGAGAACATTGGAATGAGATGATAACTTGCATGTGCCCCTAGCATATGTGTGTGGGTGTGGTGAGAGGTTGGTATAGGTGCTTTCATGTGTGCCCCCTCGCATGCATGCGCTCTAACCTAGAGGCGAAGGTTCCGGACCCGTATGAGGGTGGAATCTCCCCGTCGAGGTGAAACCGGGTAGGATAGTGCCCCAACTTGTGAGACAACATGGTTTCACATCACCCTATGACCTAAACAAACACAAAACAAGAGAGAGCTACGCCGGGCTACCCCTGTCAGAGGAACGTCTAGGGGGGTAGACGATCCGAGTGTGCACAGAGATCGTGGTTTCACGAGGAAGACCACGAGAACATAGGAATGAGATGAAAACTTGCATGTGCCCCTAGCATATGTGTGTGTGGGTGTGGTTAGAGGTTGGTATATAGGTGCTTGCATGTGTCCCCTCGCATGCATGCGCTCTAACCTAGAGGCGAAGGTTCCGACAGATGAGGGTGGAATCTCCCCCGAGGTGAAACCGGTAGGATAGTGCCCCAACTTGTGAGCCAACATGGTTTGACATCACCCTATGACCTAAACAAACACAAAACAAGAGAGAGCTACTGGCTACCCCTGTCGAGGAACGTCTAGGGGTAGACGATCCGAGTGTGCAGAGATCGTGGTTTCACGAGGAAGACCACGAGAACATCGGAATGAGATGAAAACTTGCATGTGCCCCTAGCATATGTGTGTGGGGTGTGGTTAGAGGTTGGTATATATAGGTGCTTGCATGTGTCCCTCGCATGCATGCGCTCTAACCTAGAGGCGAAGGTTCCGGCCCGTATAAGGGTGGAATCTCCCGTCGAGGTGAAACCGGTAGGATAGTGCCCCAACTTGTGAGCCAACATGGTTTGACATCACCCTATGACCTAAACAAACACAAAACAAGAGAGAGCTACTGGCTACCCTGTCGAGGAACGTCTAGGGGGGTAGACGATCCGAGTGTGCACAGAGATCAGGGTTTCGCCGGAGGAAGACCACGAGAACATCGGAGTGAGATGAAAACTTGCATGTGACCCTAGCATATGTGTGTGTGGGTGTGGTGAGAGGTTGGTATATATAGGTGCTTGCATGTGTCCCCCTCGCATGCATGCGCTCTAACCTAGAGGCGAAGGTTCCGGACCCGTATGAGGGTGGAATCTCCCCGTCGAGGTGAAACCGGGTAGGATAGTGCCCCAACTTGTGAGCCAACATGGTTTGACATCACCCTATGACCTAAACAAACACAAAACAAGAGAGCTACGCCGGGCTACCTGTCGGAGGAACGTCTAGGGGTGGCGATCCGAGTGCACAGAGATCGTGGTTTCACGAGGAAGACCACGAGAACATCGGAATGAGATGAAAACTTGCATGTTCCCCTAGCATATGTGTGTGGGTGTGGTGATAGGTTGGTATAGGTGCTTGCATGTGTCCCCCCTCGCATGCATGCGCTCTAACCTAAAGGCGAAGGTTCCGGACCCGTATGAGGGTGGAATCTCCCCGTCGAGGTGAAACCGGGTAGGATAGTGCCCCAACTTGTGAGCCAACATGGTTTGACATCACCCTATGACCTAAACAAACACAAAACAAGAGAGAGCTACGCCGGGCTATCCCTGTCAGAGGAACGTCTAGGGGGGTAGACGATCCGAGTGTGCACAGAGATCAGGGTTTCGCCGGAGGAAGACCACGAGAACATCGGAACGAGATGAAAACTTGCATGTGCCCCTAGCATATGTGTGTGGGTGTGGTGAGAGGTTGGTATTGGTGCTTGCATGTGTCCCCCCTCGCATGCATGCGCTCTAACCTAGAGGCTAAGGTTCCGGACCCGTATGAGGGTGGAATCTCCCCGTCGAGGTGAAACCGGGTAGGATAGTGCCCCAACTTGTGAGCCAACATGGTTTGACATCACCCTATGACCTAAACAAACACAAAACAAGAGAGAGCTACGCCGGGCTACCCCTCGGAGGAACGTCTAGGGGGGACGATCCGAGTGTGCACAGAGATCGTGGTTTCACGGAGGAAGACCACGAGAACATCGGAATGACATGAAAACTTGCATGTGCCCCTAGCATATGTGTGTGTGGGTGGTTAGAGGTTGGTATATAGGTGCTTGCATGTGTCCCCTCGCATGCATGCGCTCTAACCTAGAGGCGAAGGTTCGGACCCGATGAGGGTGGAATCTCCCGTCGAGGTGAAACTGTAGGATAGTGCCCCAACATGTGAGCCAACATGGTTTGACATAACCCTATGACCTAAACAAACACAAAACAAGAGAGAGATACTGGCTACCCATCGGGAGGAACGTCTAGGGGGGTAGACGATCCGAGTGTGCACAGAGATCAGGGTTTCGCCGGAGGAAGACCACGAGAACATCGGAGTGAGATGAAAACTTGCATGTGAACCTAGCATATGTGTGTGTGGGTGTGGTTAGAGGTTGGTATATATAGGTGCTTGCATGTGTCCCCCTCGCATGCATGCGCTCTAACCTAGAGGCGAAGGTTCCGGACCCGTATGAGGGTGGAATCTCCCCGTCGAGGTGAAACCGGGTAGGATAGTGCCCCAACTTGTGAGCCAACATGGTTTGACATCACCCTATGACCTAAACAAACACAAAACAAGAGAGCTACGGGCTACCCCTGTCAGAGGAACGTCTAGGGGGGTAGACGATCCGAGTGTGCACAGAGATCAGGGTTTCGCCGGAGGAAGACCACGAGAACATTGGAATGAGATGAAAACTTGCATGTTCCCCTAGCATATGTGTGTGGGTGTGGTGATAGGTTGGTATAGGTGCTTGCATGTGTCCCCCCTCGCATGCATGCGCTCTAACCTAAAGGCGAAGGTTCCGGACCCGTATGAGGGTGGAATCTCCCCGTCGAGGTGAAACCGGGTAGGATAGTGCCCCAACTTGTGAGCCAACATGGTTTGACATCACCCTATGACCTAAACAAACACAAAACAAGAGAGAGCTACGCCGGGCTACCCCTGTCAGAGGAACGTCTAGGGGTAGACGATCCGAGTGCAGAGATCGTGGTTTCACGGAGGAAGACCACGAGAACATTGGAATGAGATAAAAACTTGCATGTGCCCCTAGCATATGTGTGTGGGTGTGGTGAGAGGTTGGTATTGGTGCTTGCATGTGTCCCCCCTCGCGTGCATGCGCTCTAACCTAGAGGCGAAGGTTCCGGACCCGTATGAGGGTGGAATCTCCCCGTCGAGGTGAAACCGGGTAGTATAGTGCCCCAACTTGTGAGCCAACATGGTTTGACATCACCCTATGACCTAAACAAACACAAAACAAGAGAGAGCTACGCCGGGCTACCCTGCCGAGGAACGTCTAGGGGGTAGACGATCCGAGTGTGCACAGAGATCGTGGTTTCACGGAGGAAGACCACGAGAACATCGGAATCAGATGAAAACTTGCATGTGTCCATAGCATATGTGTGTGAGTATGGTTAAAGGTTGGTATAGGTGCTTGCATGTGTCCCCCCTCGCATGCATGCGCTCTAACCTAGAAGCGAAGGTTCCGGACCCGTATAAGGGGGAATCTCCCCGTCGAGGTGAAACCGGGTAGGATAGTGCCCCAACTTGTGAACCAACATGGTTTTACATCACCCTGTGACCTAAACAAACACAAAACAAGAGAGATATACGCCGGGCTAACCCTGTGAGAGGAACGTCTAGGGGGGGTAGACGATCCGAGTGTGCACAGATCAGGGTTTCGCCGGAGGAAGACCACGAGAACATCGGAATCAGATGAAAACTTGCATGTGTCCCTAGCATATGTGTGTGAGTGTGGTGAGAGGTTGGTATAGGTGCTTGCATGTGTCCCCCCTCGCATGCATGCTCTCTAACCTAGAAGCGAAGGTTCCGAACCCACATAAGGGGGAATCTCCCCGTCGAGGTTCTCCAGGAGTTATAGCACTTGGAAAATCTGTGAGATCATCTTATCTATACTTAAGTTGGAAAGATTGAATTATACAATTCCATCATAGCATATAACTACATCTCGCCCACATCTTGCCCTCATTAAACCCTAAACCCACGTCTAGGGTTATAGGGTAGCCCACATCTAGGGTTTGCTTTGAAAACGAGCACAAGACGAAATAAAAAATTATATATTAATAATATATAGTTTCTTCTATAATAGTAGACACTAAATAAAGTATCTTGTAAAATTTGATATTAAACAAAAAAACCCTTCTTTCAAAAAAAAACCTGTCTACCCTGAAAAAAAAACCTAGCTACGCCGACGGCTGCCCTCGGCGTATGCCTGGCCGTCGGCGTAGCCCTATCCTATTAGGGATGCCCACGCGCCTACCCGAGCCACTCGTTCCTCTCCAATCCTCTGCCTGCGCCCGCCCCCGACCCCGACCCCGCCGCCAGCAGCCGCCATTCCCGTCGCTAGCTCCTCCCCCATTCCCGTCGCCGCCAGCCCTTCCTCCCCCGAGCCTCCACCGCCTCCTCCCTCCCCCCTTAGCCAACGCCACCCTCCTCCTCCTCCTCCCATGAGCCACCGCCACCCGCCGCCTCCCTTGACTCAGGCCGCCACGAGCCGCCATTCCGCCGCTAGCCCTCCCTCTCCCATTCCCGCCCACCGCCTTCCCTCCCCGTAGCCGCCCCTCCTCCCCTGAGCGCCACCGCCCCTTCCTCCCTCGTGCCGCCACCCCATCCTCCTCCTCCCACCGAGCGCCATCGCCTCCTCCGCCTCCCGTGCCCAGCACCGCCGCCCCGAGCTCGTCGTCCCCACAGGTACCTCATATAACCTCCTGTAGAAATAGAAATAAAACTAGGTAAAAATAAAATAGGTAGAAATAGAAATAAAATAGGTAGAAAATTATTTAGAAATAGAACAGGTAGAAATTTATTTAGAAAATAGAATAGGTAAAAAATTATTTAGTAATAGAATAGGTAGAAATAGAAATAAAACTAGATGCAAAAATTATTTAGAAATATAATAGGTAGAAATAGAAATAAAACTAGATGCACAAAGTAGAATATTTTTTTGAATGAGCCTAATTATACATGTTGTGACTAAGGTATTGTCTTTATGTCAATGTACAAACTTTCTAGTGTTTCGGGAGTGACTGTCATTCCGGGAGATGGTGTAGGTGACACCTCGATCCCGTCTCCGAGTTCCGTCGCCGACCTCGACACTCGGTTGATCGACTACTTCCTCTACCGCCGAGGGTGAGAATCTGTTCGCCTCTCTTATACCTAGGTTTTATTTTTGTGTCTAGATCACCAAGTCTGTCGCGTCACCTAGGCGTCATCCCGACCGTAAGCGTTACGCGACTTAATATGCATTAGTGGTCTCGCATATTTTGGACCGTAACGCTTATGGCTTTTATCGGGCGTTCGGATTCGTAGTTGGGTTTGGTTCTCCTGGCTCTACCTCTATTCGAGACAGATTTCGTGGCGCCTCGTTGTTCTCCGGATGCACATCCTCTTGGCTTTTGTCGAGACGTGTATCGGGAGAGCAGCGAGGTGTCACAAATTCTGCTTGGATCGGGGTAGAACCAGGGAGAACTTACCCAATCTACGGATCCGGCGGCTGGTTAGGACCCTCTTTTCCTATTGGACATGTAGGTTGATGAATGCGTAAAAATATGAAGCATTTAATCTCCTGTTTGATATAAAATATTATATTTGTTGTTTGTCTCCCAACAAAGCAGAAGAGGATGGCTGATAATGGGTGGATGTACAGTGGCCGTATTAGTGCGACTAATAAAACAGACGATTGGGTACGGAACACTCATTTGTTAGTGAATGAGTTAGCGCGTGGTTCGAAGGCAATGGTTCGGGCACTTTGTCCCTGCGCTCATTGCACTAAGCGTCATCGTCAGGGAAAGGATGACATGTACAAATACCTTCTGCAATATGGGTACATGTCTAACTATGTCACGCAAGTCGACTTTGCTCGGTACGAACGTGACAGAGGTGAGGTGATGCGTCAGCGGCTCAATGGCAATGAGCACGATGGGATTAGAAACATGCGAGATGATCTTATCGATGCCGACCAGCCGAATTCGCCACCTCCACGGGAGGAATCATCAGAACCGGAGGAACCGCTAGAACCGGAGCCAACCGCGAAGGCCTTCCTTGATATGATGGCCACGGCTAAGAGGCCTCTGTACGAGGGTGCAAAGATTTCTCAGCTCGATGCCATCTCTCAGTGTCTAGACGACAAGTGCCAGTACTCCGCCACCCGTTCTCACTTTGAAGCTAATCTGAGAACATGTGGTAACATGTTGCCCGAAGGGCATTGTCTGCCCAAAACCTTTCACGAAACGAAGAAACTAATGAAGGATCTCAACATGGATTATGAAAAGATAGATTGTTGTCCAAAAGGCTGCCTTTTGTTTTGTAAACAGTTTGAGGGTGACAAGTACTGCTCCATTTGTAAGGCCTCTAGATATGAAGAGATAAAGGGAAGGATGGTCGGTGAGGCGATCGAAGGTCGCTAAGAAGATACTTCGGTATCTCCCATTCATATAAAAAGAATCCAAATGCTTTACTTGAGCGAGGAGACGCCAAATGATGACGTGGCACAAGAAGGGGAAAAGATACGAGGACGCACGGACGGAAGAAGATGGGACATCCATCGATGGTAAGGCATGGAAGAACTTCGATGACAAATACCCCGGGGCGAAGAGGCTCGGAATGTTAGATTTGCGATAGCAACAGATGGCTTCAACCCATATGGTATGTTGACGGCCTCGTGCAATGCTGGCGGTGTATGTTATTCCGCTCAATCTCCTCCCGGAGTATTAATGCAACGGAAGACCATGTTTTTGTCACGATAATTCCGGGACCGAGTATCCGGGAAGAACTTGAGTGTCTACATGCAGCAGATTGTGGATGATTTGAACCACTCTTGCATACACGGGACTTTGACATACGACCGAGCATCAAAGAGAAACTTTTTGATGAAAGTTTGGTTGCAGTATACTATGCATGACATGCCCAGGTACGCCCTAACGTGCAGATGGTGTACAGCTGGTAAGTGGCCATGCCGGTGCAGTGTGCACCGACTTGAGTTCCTTTGGCTAAAGTCGGTCGCAAATATGTTGCGTTTGACACGAATCGACGATCTCAAAAGAAATCATTCGTTCGAGAAGATAGAAAGAACTTCAAGAAGGGCAAAGTTGTGCATGAAGTAAAAGAGGTACCAAAGTTCGAGGGTGCGATTGTTGATGCCGAGATACGTGCTCTTGTGCTCATGCCGGAACCGCCATCAATTTGCGGGATATGGTGTAACGCATAATTGGACTCACGTGGCAGCCTTAACGAATCTCGTGTATTACAAGGACCTCGAACTTCCCCATAACATCGATGTGATGCACACCGAAAAGAATGTCGGGGAGTCCCTTTTTCACACAGTCCTGAACATTACTGGGAAGTCAAAGGATAATGTCAAGGCTAGAGTTGATGTTGAGAAGATTTGTGATAGGAAGAGATTACACATGCAGCCTCCTACTGTCCGTCGAAAGAATTGGTTCAAGCCACATGCCTACTACTGCCTTGATAATGTCCAAAAGAAGGAGTCATTTATGTGGCTCAAATACGTCGTGATGTTCCCTGACGGTTATTGTTCGAATATAAGTAAGGGAGTCAATCTTTTGACGGGACAAGTCAACGGGCTCAAGAGTCACGACTATCATATATGGATTGAGCGGCTGATGCCGGTGATGGTTCGAGGGTATCTCCCCGAAAAAGTATGGCGAGTGCTTGCGGAGTTGAGCCATTTCTTCCGCACCCTCTGTGCTAAGCAGATATGTCCTCTGGTGATTGAGAAGTTGCAAGTTCAGGTGCCGGAGTTGCTATGCAATTTGGAGATGATCTTTTCGCCAGGCTTCTTTACTCCGATGGCACATCTCATTGTGCACCTCGCGAACGAGGCACTATTGGGGGGGCCGGTGCAATTTCGTTGGCAATTTTGTATTGAGAGAGAGTTTAAGTATATTCGAAAGATAACTGGAAACAAAGCCAAGATTGAAGCATGCATAGCTGAAGCAACATGCCTTCGGAGATGGCGACGCCATGACAACCCATCGCCCGATGATGTTCCCACTATGCATAACCGTCTCTCGTTACAATGTCGACCTGCCCAAGAATGACCCCAATCTCGAACTATTCCAATTTCCCGGTGGCAAGGCCGGTAAAGGACTAAAATATAGGTTGCCGAAGGAAGAGAAGGATTGCATAATGCTCTATGTGCTTATGAACATGAAGGAAGTGGTCGATTTCATTAGGTAAAATGGTGAACACCCTATTTCTCTATGTAGTTAGTAACTCGGTCTCCGTCTAATGCTTATTTTCTCCTTCTTAGCGATTTCACGGATGAACAGTGGCCGGGACCGACTGATCCCTCTCCCATGGAGTTGGACACTCTACTGAAAGAGGGTGCTCCCGGAAATAAAAAACTTTGTGTACTGGTTTATGGAAAAAGTAATTTCTAACCTGTCCCTCTTACCTTGCAATATGTGACTTGTCGCTTTTATTCCACGTAACTACTGAACGCAACAAATTCCTCTTGTACCTGTAGGGAGCTGATCCCAACATTGAGATGTCAGATGAGCTGAAATGTGTTTCCCAAGGTTGTAACAGTGTCGTCATGAAGTATGAGAAGTATGATGTGAATGGGTTTCGCTTCCATACAGAGACGCACTAGAAAGGGCGACCGAATGCAAAAACGGTAAATACTGGGGTGTTCACCAAAGGAGCCGATTCCCTTGATTACTACGGAAGGTTAGAGAATGTATACGATCTGACCTTCAATCGTACGAATGTCGAACTCAATCTTGTTGTGTTCAAGTGCCACTGGTTTGACCCAAGGGGTGGACTGAGAAGTACCCCTTCCATTGGGTTAGTTGAAGTTAGGCCTTCAACCACCTATAGCGGAGCCGACATCTTTGTTGTTGCTCACCAAGCCAACCAAGTTTATTATTTGCCCTACCCATGCCAGAAAGCGGAACTCCAGGGCTGGGAAGTCGTGTTCCAGGTATCGCCACATGGTAACCTAACGATTCCCTCCGAGGACCATTACAACAACATTAACCCTTTAACGTACGAGGGAATTTTCTATCAAGAGCAAGAGGACTTCGGACACTTTGATTTAGAACCGGTTGATCTTGAGGATCTTGGGAATGATGTAGAAACTCGGGGTGAGTCAGTGGTGAATCTACATGACATAAGTATGCTCGAGAAGCTCCATACCGAGAATGACAACAATGATGAGCCTACACCCTTCGATGAGAATCCAGATTTCTACTCAAAAGATAGTGATAGTGAGAATGAGAATGAGAATGAGAATGAAAATGATAGTGAGTATTTATTTTTTAATGCATTTTATTTTGTCTTTGTGCTTAATCGCTTTTCTTAATTGCATTATGCCTTTATTCTTTGTGTATACATTTTATTATGTCTTTGTGCTTAACTGTTTTCTCTTACTTAATGCAGGTGATTGAACAATATGAGCAGCGGCAAGGCAACCAGTTCGTCCTTGCTTAATGCGCTGAAGAAGCGCAAGAAAAGTGCTACACGGAGTGGGAGACAGCCAAATCCCAATCCGCATTACCCCGATCTTGCTCCTGCTGGCGGAGGACGGGGTCGAGGCCGAGGTCGAGGAGGACGAGGACGAGGTGCCACTTGAGGAGGCGTGGACTTTGACCCACCACCCTGCTTACAGCGGCGTGGCTCTGAGTTGTTCTGAGCAGCCTTCGGCCGAGAGGAGGCGAGTCAGAGGGAGGCGGAGTCTGAGAGGGAGGCGAGGACCGAGAGGGAGGCGGGGACCGATACGGAGGCGGACACTAGCCGCGAGTTGGTGGGGCCGAAGAAATTGCGGAATCGTGGGGAATCGGGAGTCCCTGACGAGAAGTTTGAGCCTAGGACTCAGGAGGCGAAAGCCCTTATTATTCCAGATGGCCTTGAGTAAGTGTACTAATTTGGCAATTTAAAACATTTTATTTCATGTTGGTCATAAATAATTATTGTGTACTAACGTTTATTATTGTGCAGCAATTGGACATTTCCTCGGGAAGCCTCTCCTTCCTAACAGCCTTGTTGGAGCTCTGATTAGGAAGTTCTGGCCGGGCTATCACATTACCCACGAGGGTGACAGGAAGCTAGCTACCACTTGGGCGGACTACCAGACTACCCGTATCCCGGGCTTTCCGACAGCTGCTGATGCTGTCATCACCAAGTTTTGGGTAAGGCATATTTCTCGAGTTATGTTCATACTTGATGACCCCACCGTGCTAACTCATGACTCTTATGCATGATTGAAGTGCTTTTACCGTGTGGCCGAGGAGGACCGGGGAGAAGGCAGAGGACTTTGCTTGGGGCTTGTGTGAAGTTGACCCCGGTGTGGTACAACTGTAAGGTCACGGCCGCTAGCCACTTACAGGCTGACAGGCGTGAGGGTCGAAGGAAGACATTGTCGGTAGTAACCCTAATCCCGAGTACTCGATGATGCGTAAGAGTACATGTCGGTGAGTAAAATGTCAATGAGATTCTACATTGCTTCTAAGTTGCCATTGCATTGTCCGAGTTGAGTATTGCATTTTCAGGTTATCCCGATTGGCCGAGCCGCATCGACTCGCATGGGAGGAGCTGGTTAGACGAGGTGGCTCGAGAAGACGAGGAGTTTGCAGCCTTGTCGAGGCGGAACGCGGATAACCGAGGCGATGGTGGAACGCCTTGCGGAAACCGCAACTTTGACCGCTTCAAGGGAAGGTGGTGCGTATATACATGGAACGACCGCGTGCATTTCGCTTATGTTTGTACTTCATATGCATAATATTTTCTTTTCGCGATCTGGTGGCGAGGCACAACCCGGGAGGTGATTCATGTCGCCGTCTATGAGATGATGCGGCGAAAGAAGCCCGATTACTCGGAGCCTCAGCTCGTTGCCCGTGTACTTCGGCACTGCCCAGAACGACTTGGGGAACTACAACACGATGGTGAAGGCTCGTCACCCCCATGTGGATGACCCCATTCACGGAGATCGAGGAGTCGTTGGTCCTGTCGGGGCACGGATTGCAGCATGGACGCCTCAAGATTCTGAATAAGAAGGTCAAGCCTACCCTCAGCACGAGCTTCTGCCGTCTCAAGGCTACCTATCCCGCCGACGGCCCCCCTGTCCCGCCTCGTGGCCAGCCTCGTCGCTCCGCCGAGGATGTAAGTTTTTCTCGTTTTCATCATCTTTATGACTTTTGTTCCTGCATGGCTAACCGCTGACGAGATTCCTTGTATTTGAAATTGTAGCCTGAGTTAGACGCGGCCTACGATGCCGCTTATGAGGAATATCAGGTGGCCTTTCGGCGCATCGGGAGGCGAATGCGATCTACATGCAATACGTAAATGTAAGTCCGAACCTTTATTTTTGCAAAAGATACAAGTCCCACTTCCCCGTTTGTTGTACTACGGCTGACTTCTAAACTATCTTGCGTGCCATGATGGTGAATATTCAAACTGGCGAATAGAGATTTACGGCTGCCTCCCATGCCAGGTCCGATGCCATTTTGGCAATCGAAGGAAAGCTTCGCTAGGACCTACTACGCATCGACACCGGTAAGTTCTTTGCGAACCCACTGATTATCGCTTTACTTTGCCTCGCAAGTTGCTAACATGTAGGCAACATGTAGGGAACGGGAGCTTCTGGGAACCGGCACTTTGGCCACGCCTCGCCGGATGGGCGTCAGATCACACCGCTTCATGACGATGGTCCATCTCCTGGCCATTCTGCAGGTGGTTCTCCCGAGCTTCACACTTCTCCTACTCCCTCGCCAGGTGGCTCTTCTGCTGCTTCTACTGGACGCAACCCTCGGCAGAGGTCGCCACTTTTCACCAGGGGAGATCTCGGGTACACCCCGTCTCCTCCAGAGTTGTAGGGATGTGTGATGATGTCGATGATCTTGTATGACTAATGTATGGATGATCTTGTATGACTGATGTTGATACATGTGTGGCTGTATGGATGATGTATGACTAATGTGTGGAATATATATTGCATGGATGTATGGATGATGTATGGCTGTATGGATGTATGCATGGATGTATGCATGGATGATGTATGGCTGCTGTGAGTGCTGCTGAGAAAAATTCAAAAAAAAAACTGTGTATGTGATACGCCGACGGCAATGCCCTCGGCGTAGCCCTCTGCCATGTGCCATATGGTCAGGGCTACGCCGAGGGCACTGCCGTCGGCGTAGCACCTGCTCCTACGCCGAGGGCAGGCCGTCGGCCTAGCGCCACCGAAGGCTCAGCGGTGGACACGCGTCCACACGCCGAGGCGAGGCCGTCGTAGCCCCTCTGGGAGGCCCAGCGCGTGCCACGTGGCAACCATACGCCGAGGGTACGGCCGTCGGCGTATACGGTGCGCCGTTAGCGGCCGTCTAACGGCAGCGCCGCCGTTCGCCGAGGCCGTTACGCCAACGGGCCCGCCTCGGCCGTCGGCGTAGATCTACGCCGACGGTTTTCCTCTACGCCGACGGCCGTTTTTGCTCCGCCGAGGGAGACCTTCGCCGAGGGGGCTACGCCGACGGCAGCCCTCGGCGTAGCGTATGCCGACGGCAATGCTGGCTACGCCGAGAGCTTTTAGCCGTCGGCGTAGCCTTCGCGTATCACCTCTCTCGTCGTAATCATAACAAAGGACTAGGTCGCGCTCCGTTGAGGCAAGTGTACACATCCCTACCAAAATTTGTTGCAACCATGTTGCTAGAAACACACGCTAATCACTCCATTTCAATAATAATAGAAAGTATATCATATTCAAGGCATGTTATATATTTCCATGCATATTAATACCGGCTTATCTTGTTTCCTTTGTACATTCACCCATCAACATGTTGGAGCACCAAATGAGAATTTTAGTTGGTTGAGCTTAGCTCTAGAGTGTGCTTGATTCTCTCCATCAGGTCTAGGAGTGTGGTCTTAGTTTTGTTGTAAGTGTTAGAAGGTATAGTCATTTTTCACCAGCAAATCTTTATTTCATAAAGAAACATTTTTTCCTTCTTAATTACCTGGATATTATGAGATCATATCTATCCTCATTAATGCATATCTGTTTTTACACATATTAATAAGTAACTAATGTGTGTCCTTTTTCTTCACAGGAAAAACCATGCACGAGATATATATGTTCACATATATGCACAGGTATCTAGGTAATTCTCTAATAAATACTTTCTTTTCACAAAAGCCACATGGAAAATTTAGCTACAAAATGAACAGATGTTTTGGTATATAATAACCTGCTACATATAATGCATACTATTGGCACTAGTAGAAAAAGAGTCATACGTCCACCCTAGTTTGGAGCATTAATTTCGGTTATGGTTGGACCCGGGACTAATGTGAGCATTAGTCCCGGTTTCAACGGCTAGAACGCCAGCAATCTTTAGTCCCGGGTCAAACGGGATCTTTAGTCCCGGTTCGTATCACCAACCGGGACTAAAAGGGGTGCCCCGATGACGGGACCTTTAGTCTCGGTTCCAACCGGGACTAAAGGTGTGACCTTTAGTCCCGGTTCGTATTACCAACCCGGACTAAAGGGATTGGCACCGGGGCACCCCTTTTAGTCCCGGTTGGTGATACGAACCGGGACTAAAGGTTATAAAAAATGGAGCTAGCTACCAAAACTGTTATCAACAGCTGCGCATGCAAACAGTACTCAACCAGGCCATGAGCTAGCTACCAAAAATGCATCAGCGAACCTAATTTATGATGTGTTGTTGATTGTCCATTATAGTTTTTGCTGACACACATTTTCGATGCTACCATATTCATAGTTCAGAAACTGAAACCTGGTGCAAAAGAATGGAGACAGTTGGTTGAGGAACAAACAAATAGCTGGTGGTTCACTCATCGTTAGTGCAAAAGAATGGAGACAAGTACTTTGCATTACGCAGCCTTTCTGATGTTTATGTAAATGCTAAACTGAGAAAAGATAGTCCTAGTAGATTCCTAGCAATGCATGTAAGAGTAAGATATTATTGCTTCAACGACTGACCAGAACCTATCAATACGTACAAAAGAGAAAATTAGACGAAGCGCTCAACCTATCAAAACGTGCAGAAAAAATTAGCTCTTTGATTTCAACATACTTATGCCGTTTTGGATTCTTAAAATTCGAAAAGAAAAAATTATAATTAAATTATTTTAGTATTTTTTATGTCATATTTGAATTCCTCGCATTTTTCTGATAATAATGGATATATTATTTGTTAAATTTCGATTTACAGATTTGAGATATTGTTTATGTCATATTAAATGAATAAATGGCAAAAATGAATAAAATATTAATTTAATTAGTTTTTACTTTCATTAGAATAAAATGTTATTATTAATTATTTATTGTTGTTTACTAAAAATAGTTGTTCTTAATTTCAAAAAATAAAAAACGTGTCACATATCATATGAGTTAATAAGATTGATATACTAGTCTTGACAACAAGATATATTAGTTCTTCGGCTAATTTTTTTTAAATAATACATTTTTTTTATTTATTTTCACAAATAATACACAAAACAGAAAAATTTCAATTGTCTGTCATCCGCTGAATCCGTTGAGCAGAGTGCGTCGTTGCTTGAACGGACGACAGGGCGCGTCGTCCCTTGAACAGACGACAGGGCGCGTCGTCCTTTGACAAGACGACTACCAGTGCTCCCCCCTCGCTGAATAATCGTCCGCTCGGCAATCCTTCGCGCCGATTTTTTCCGCCGGTACTCCCCGCCATTTTTTCCCGCCGTTACTCCCGGCAAATTTTTCACGCCAGTAATCCCCGCCCTTTGTTCCCGCCACGACTTCCCGCCCTCTTTTTCCCGCCATGACTTCCCGCCCTCTTTTTCCCGCCATGACTTTCCGCCCTTTTTTCCCGCCTATTCGGTTCGGTGCCTCTATAAATCCGGGCAACGAGATGTATCCTTTAACCCAGTTCATCTCTTCCTCCTCTTACTCTCTCATTTCCCTCTCTCCTTTTGCTCTCGCATTTTCCTCCACTCCTCTCCACTATGACCGACGCGTCTCCCTGGCCTGTAGATATGTCCATTGGGCTTTTCTTCATAGCCAGAACTGTTGAGATAGGCCATAAACCAGCCGACTGGGATATGTTGGTATCGAACCATGATGCTCTCGTTACACTTGGTAAGTCACTTTATCTAAGAGGGTGGAACCAAGACCCCAAATCAGCACGAGCAGAGCTTCTCGGGATCAAGGCAAGGTGGGACAAGCTCACCTTCAAGAGTGAAGCTTCGCATGATGGAGGTGGCTAATACACCTTGGTCTGGATAGAAGAAAGCGAAGATGAGGATGATATCTTCATGCCGCCACCGGTTGGAAGCAAGGCAAGAGCTGAGTGGGACAAGAGATGGAGAATAATAAAGAGCAGGCCAAGAAGAGTCAAGTGACATGACGGAGCAGGTTGTGGCACGAGGGCCTGGATAGAAGAGGCGAAGATGAGGATGATATCTTCATGCCGCCACCGTTGGAAGCAAGGCAAGAGCTGAGTGGGACAAGAGGCAGGAGAAGAAGAAATCGCAGGCCAAGAAGAGCAAGTGCGAGGATCGTCCAAGGGAAAGGCGAGGCATCATCGAAGGGAAAGGGAAAGGCATCATGCTAGGGATAGATAGGACTCTTATTTATGTACCACAAGTTATGTTGAACTATGTTGCAAGTTATGTTGAGTAGTTTGTCGAATAAAATCATGAAATAATAGAACGATGTCTCATACATAGATAGGTAAATGACTGATACATAAGTAGATATCACTGGTGTCGACGAGGTGGCGGAGGCCTCGGTGTACTCCATCCATATCTGTGGGGTGGAATCACATCACGGCGAGGTGCAGTTGACCCTTCACCTTGATCCTGTGTATTCTGTGTGGGGATAGGTGGTGGAGTACCTTGTTGATACTGACTAAACCAGTCTACCTGCTCGTGCTGTCTGGCGATGACGGTCGTCAAGATTATCCCATGTAACGGAGTCTCTGCTAGTGTACAAGAAATTAAGTCTTGAACAATGACATCGCATATAATAATAGTAGGAAGGGACACGCTTACCACGAGGATGAGATTGTGGTCGATAAGCAAAGTCCATGTAGGGGATCGGTGCCGATGCGCCATTGTTCGAAAGTAATCTGTTCTGCTTGCTGGTCGAAAGTAACCGTGATTGCTGCCACCCGAGCCTCCAGCCTGGTGCGGAGGTGGTGCTCGGCGCGCTTCTTTGTGAGAGTCGTGGACGAGGCCCGCGGCGGAGTGGTGGAGAAATATGCTCCTCGTGCTGTCCCGATCCTCCAGCATGGTCTGGAGAAGGTGGCTGCTCCATGGATCGACGTGGGGCGCGCTCCTCCACCGAGTGACGCGGTGGGCGCTGCTGTGTGGATCGACGTGGGGCGCGCTCCTCCACCGAGTGACGCGGTGGGCGTTGTGCTTCTCGGTGTTGAACGACGTCTGAGACGCTGGTGCACGTGATGGACGCGTAGATACGCCGCAGCTTCTCCTCGACCCGCCGGGCAAAGGACTGAGCCTGCTGACGGGGCACAAGAGGAACGGACGAAAGCGATCGTCCGTACTGAGCCACCTCAGTCTGTAGCTCCCACGTCATGTCGGCCTGCATTTTTCTCATAGTTATATATGCACTACATAGGCACTCATGTTTATTATGCTCTAAATAAAGTACTTACCGATCGTCGGACTCGGTGTTGGTAGCTAGGGTATATCTCATCGTCATGTGCGTGTGGAATGGGGACGTGGCCGTGTCATCGACATGTACCTCTGTAGGTATCCGTGGAATAGCTCCATATCAAACGGGCCAGCGTGCCACACTTGTGTAGGTGCATTACGCCACTCGTTGACGTAAATCCCCACCCGTTGGAGCCATTGAGTGGCAGTCTTGCTACTTCTCCGAGAGTACCTGTCATTAGAAATTGTTAGACCATCATTAAAGAACATAGATGAAGTATAAGATGCGTTCCTTATGTACATATATTTACTTACGCGTGCACGACATCTGGAAGGGGAACATCCGGACGCGGGGGATCTACCATCTGGCAAAGACCAAACTGTCGCATGACCCTCTTGAGACATCTCCTCAACTTGGCAATCAAAGATGATCTTGGATGTAGTCAGCCAGTACTCTCGATCTCTAGTGCACATAATAGATATGCCTCCAGGATATCGTGCGTGTCGTGTCTGCAGGGTGTACGGCTCCCAAATCACGACATCCTCTTTTAGTGTGTCGAATCGTCATTGAGCGATGGATAGCATCTAACGACTTGCTCTCGCCAAAACGACATCGCATGACAAAATAGTTGTTAGTAACTTTCATATTGTAGTACTAGAAGTGCAATTTATTAAGACATTACACGACCTTGCGACGGGTCCATGAGTGCCAAATGTAGGCAAATCAATTTGCTCTTCGTCGAACAGGTCGATTGGTAGACAATTGTTTCATGTTCACGGTTGCCGACTATTTGGTTGACACTTACATCGGACGGCCGATAGGGAACCTCTCCCACGACCACGTTGCAGCAACAATGGGCATCCTAGCAAGGCGAACTGTCCTTGGTTAGCGGCAAGCATTGCACATACCTCGATGCGTAGCTGCTAAGACAACTGAACCCCAACTCCACTGTGCATTCTTCACTGCACGTCGCCTCCGCGATCCCTCTAGCAAAATGGATGTATCGCGCACTAATGGTCAACACGTGGTTCTCGATGAACATCACCTTCCCGAGCAGCCACATAAGGTATGCCTCCAGTGCTGCGTAATCTGTGGGGGCGTCATCGGAGTGGCGGAACCCAAACCTCTGTGACTGCATTGGCAAATAGAACAATTTTCAGTACATGATACTTCTCCAACAAAATAGAACAAATAAATGAAACACACGACATCTGCTCCAACCATCCAAATTTTGGCCCATGATTGTCATGGCCAAAGGCGAGCTCCATCGCGGATGCCAAAGAATCGTTGGGCCATCTCTTGGGCCCAATTTGCCGGTGGATCCACTGGGCCTATGGGCACACCAACCAACGGAAGTCCCAGCAAGTACGAGACGTCCTGAAGGGTAGGAGCCATCTCCCCCATCGAAAATGGAAAGTGTGAGTCTCGGGCCTCCATCGATCCACCAAGCACGTGAGCAAAGACGAGTCGTACTGCAGGCGACTAGTCTGGAACCCAAGTAGTCGCCCTTCTATCACCTCCATATTAGTGGCCTCAACCAAACGAACGAATGGTAAGAGCCCAGCCCACTTCAATCTACATAAGAAGAAAGCGTAATGTTTAGTCACATTGGCCCATAAATATCCCAACAACAAGAGAAATAAATGTCACATGCCTCTGAAGCCAATCAGGATGTATGCACCAGTTCGAAATGGGAGTGCGAGTCACTAGGTGCTTCAGGGACCCCGGGTTAGCATCCAGTACCGTTGATCGGTGCTTTCTATCTATGTCAGCATTCAGCAAAGATCCCGCCATCTGCATATTAGTTCCACACATATTACAAATTTAAGACATGGTTCCACACATGTTACAAATTTAAGACATAGTTCCACACATATTACAAATTTAAGACATAGTTCCACACATGTTACAAATTTAAGACATAGTTCCACACATATTACAAATTTAAGACATAGTTTCACACATATTACAAATTGATTATGTCCCTCTGCCTCTGCCTCTTCTTCCTCTGCCTCTTCTTCCTCGGCTGCCACGTCCACGAGGAGCAGCTCCACCAGTCCCGAAGATGTGGCAACTGGTGTCTATATGACCAAATTGATTACACAGAAAACATTGCCTAGTAGGGCCTCGGCTTGATTCATCCATATCATTACGGATGCGGACACATTGTCGCCTTCCTCACTGTCCTCATCGATGCAGGATCTGGGATGTAAACCCTTTCACTGGATTTACTTTATTGAAATTTCCCCATGCCCTATATCCCATCATCTACTTTGTCACGTATTGACCACCGCGTCCTTGAGGAAATAAGGAGACACAAGCGAGATCGCATCCATACCCATCGGCCGCATGCGGCTAGTACATGAGAGCAAAGGCGGATGCAACGACTTGGGTTTATTGCACGTGCACTCACACGTTGGCGAGCTTCGTTGCCTATCCTCACCTCTGTGTCTTTACCTCATCTCCTGTTCCAATCCGGTTGGAAGGGCGTACCTCGAACCTTCTTTCCACGATTACCGATGGCGATGACATGCATGGACCGAGCCTTCTCCATTTTGGCATCCATGTAATGCATGATCTTTGAACAATACCTCGTGTTTGGGTTGTTCATGATATGCATCTGAGCCATCTGAGTCTGTCTCGAAATACTTGAGTTCGTGAAAATACACTCCACAATTCTTTGTTAATGGTAGAGCCCTACTTCCTCTCAAGACAAAGTTGTAAGTTTCAGCCAGATTTGTAGTCATGGCCAAACCTAGCACCATGAGTGTCATGCAGTGAGACCACCTCTCTGAGGCTCGTGTTGTATCCATTCTGAAAATTTTTAATCCTTCGCCAGCCTTCTCCTAGTACGGGTTGGTCAAATCACAGCAAGTCACAAAGGGCAATGGGTTCTTCCTCTGTGGTCTTTGCTCCTGTTGTTGCATTGACTAACTTGTTGCATGAGCCGCGATTCTTTGCTCTAGCTGCTCTCATTGAGTCACATGTTTTTAGTGAAGTCATCAAGATAGCCACGACACTTGATATACTTCCACTCTTGGTTACCTTGCAAAGCTTCTTGAATAGGTTCATAAGAGCCTTGTTCTGTGTGAGAAAAAATTGGCCCCTAGATGCCGCATGCACCAACGACTGCATGTCCGACCATGGAGTTACTTCATCGAGTGGGTGTGTGAGCTTCTTTATCGCGCTTAGTATACGGATGTCTATCATGAAGCACGCATACATTCGGTGTATCTCTCACAATTGCTATCTTCAATTTGCACGAAAAACCATACCCAACTCTCGTGTTCTCGCTCTCCACGAAAGCAAAAGCAAGTGGAACCACTTGATTGTTTCCATCTTGGCCTATGGCGATCAATATGAACCCTATACTTGCGTGAGAAATGTACCATCCACGGATGACGGTCGACGGTGAGTGAAAGCTTCTATGCATATAGCAAATGAGAAGAACACTCGATGAAGTACCCTCAAATTAGGTTCGTGTGGCAATGTAAAGTGTTGGATGTCACGTGGGTGCACGATTCCTAGCACTGCGATGTCTGGAGCATCCTAACAACACAGTCATACCCGTCTCAAACGAACCAAACCTTGCCTCCGGTGCCCTTTGCTTAGTCCTCCAAGCCTTCCCATATGAAATATTGTAGCGAATCGTGAAACTTTGTGAATGATAGCATTCACCCCATGGCTTTGCCCTCCACTATCTCTGTGTACAAGTCTAGCCGGAGGGTTGGCGTGAGGTTACGATGGTCTGAAGGACACTTTCAAGTGTGCATGTGTGCATCACAACATCGGTGACCTTCCGGTTTGTGTCATACCTAGGGACATGGGCATGCACCCTTGCGGACATCCAGCTTCCTCGCAAACCAATGTCAAATATTGTTGAGATGACACCTTCGTTTTCATGACCCGTTGCATGGACATTGACCACTCAACAATTGCTTCCTGCAGATGTCTCTTGCTAGGATATAATGCACCCAGAGATGTTGTTCGTGATAATGCCACGCTGAATCATGCCCATCGTTCCAGTCATTCTTTGCTGTGTTGTCATTATTCCATGATGCCGAATAGGTTGGCGATCTCTTCTTGATCGGACTACGCCGAATCATCAGTATCACTTTGGCCTTACGAGTCTTGACTTCCATTTGATGTTGCAACAAACCATCATATATCTCGTCCTCATCGCCTTCGCTTGAATATGTCTTCCCTAATCCTTCACCACCGTCCTCGATACATAACCATCACCCCGGTGTGTGCATAGCTACTGTGACCTGATTCATATCCGCCACCCTCTTGTCACGACTACTCGGCTATGATCATAACTACCTCCGGCATGACCGGTCCGACTACTCGGCCATGATCATAACTACCTCCGGCATGACCGGTCGACTACTCGCCATGATCATAACTACCTCCGGCATGACCGGTCGACTACTATGGTCATGATCATACCCAGCCTCTTTCACCACAGTAACACTAAGAGACTAGGGTTAACTCCTCTTTTTGCAAGCTTGCAAATTTGACCCATTTCATTGTGCTTCTATTGGCCTTAAATAAAAATTAGGGGTTTGCCTTGACTTAGTCCATAAAGCATGCACAAGCGGTATGGGTAGGAGGAGCCCTAAGCGAACACATAACCAATCCTTCAAGCTGAGTAAGCAGACTTTGTTTCAGGATTACGAAGCACTTCATCCATAAATCTAAACTCGCTCAAATCAACTCCGTCTTGGTTCATTTTTGAACCAGACCATACAAGAACCTAAACACTACATTATTTGACATGATTTTCGACCTAAAAATACCAAAAATAGTCAAAACAGGTACATTGACACATAATACTCTACAAATACCTTGCATCTAAGACCCCATCAAACGCTACCTATGAACATACACATGACGCAATAAGCAAGAAATTAGGGTTTACCCTTGAAGGCGTCTTGAAGTCCTGCCGTCAGTTGCCTCAGTCAACGGATCGGCACCTCCACCATGCACCTTTCTCAAGTCCCAGCACCAGCCTCCACCATGGCCATTGCTCAACAAGAAGCTAAGAACACCACCAGATCCCTCCACCAAAACGCCTCAAATCACCACACCAGCTATCCCATTAGTAGATCGGGACTCTACTAGCTTGCTAATGTGTTAGAGCAGAGTTTAGATAGAAATCTAGGCTAGAAATCGGTGCAACGGCTGAGAAAATGAGAGCAAGCGAGAGGAAGAAGAGCTAGCGAGCAGGCTGGAAGCAGAGCGAGGGACAATGGGCAGGCGGGCGAGCTAATATAGCGGGGCTCGTCCGTTCAAGGGACGGCGTCGTCATTCAAGGACGACGCGGTGACCCCACACCGGCAGCGCCGTCGTCGTTCAACCAACGACTGCCGACCCACAGCGGTAAATGATGGTCTTTTGAACAAAAGAAGACAACCTGGTCGTCTTTGCAAGAAAAGAAAACATGTTGGTCGTCTCTTGAGCAGCGACGGGCTGTTCGTCAGCCCAGCAGACGGACAGACAGATTTGAAATTTTTTTGTTTTGCGTATTATTTGTGAAAATAAATAAAAAAAATGTATTATTTAAAAAAAATTAGCAGTTCTTCGCCCAGGTGGGAGAGATGGAATGAAGAAGTTAAGCGTGCTGGGGGTGGAGTAGTGCTAGGATGGGTGACCGGATGGGAAGTTTGACTGTAAGTACGATTTGAACTAAGATTAAGTATAAATTAGAAAAATGAGAGATGTGGGAGATTAACAAGTAAATAATTCAAAGGTTTAAAAAAATTTGAAATTTTTTTTTAAAAATTTTAAAAATTTTTAAAAAAACTTTTAGTCCGGGACTAAAGGTCCTCCCCCCTCGCACAGAGCAGCGGCCACGTGTATGATCTTTTGTCCCGGTTGGTGGGGCAACCGGGACTAAAGGTTCGGGCTTTAGTCCCGATTGCCCCGTCCCGATTGGGCAACCGGGACTAATGTCCCTTACCAACCGGGACGCATGCAACGTTCTCCACTAGTGTGGCCAGCCATGCTTCCTGCGAAAATAACCTTCAGCCAGCCAGCAAGCTTATCAACGAACGTAACATAAACCCCAACTTCTCCCGCTCTACGTACTCCAGCCTCACAGTTCATACTCCCCTTTCCCCTCTCTCAACCTTCCGATCCACCAGCCACCACCATGACCAAGCACTACGATGGACACCCTACTAGCTTGTGCCGCCGGGGTCAAAAGCATGCCGTGTTAGAGTTTGTAACATATCTCTGTCACGTCTCACAGTAGAGAGAGATATATTGTGGTTGTTGTACCGACTGATATAAGATATAAAGATTAATATAATCTCATGTAATCTTATCTGCCCGTGGTGGCCTATTAACATGTAGCGAGCCTGGACTCAAGGGCATCGTTAAACCCAAAACCTCTCTAGCGATAATATGGTATCAAAGACTACCTTGCAATAAACATCGATATGCCTCGCCTCCTCATCCTCTCCCAGCGCCGCCATGACGATTCCTCTCGCTGGCATCGCCGTGAGTGAGAAATTGACGAGGGTAAACTACCTCGTTTGGCAATCTCAGGTCCTCCCACTGATTCGCGGAGCTCGCCTGATGAGCTTCCTCGACCTGAAGATCAAGGCGCCATCCGAGACCATCAGCGTCGAAAAGGATGGAAAATCGAGCGAGGAGCCAAACCCTGCCTACGACGCATGGGTGGCAACCGACCAACAGATTCTGTCTTTTTTGCTGGGCACCCTTTCACCTGATATCCTTGTTTCTGTGATTGGGATGAACACAGCTGCCAAACTCTGGGTGGCGATCCAGACGATGTTCGCCGCTCAGTCACGCACGCGGATTGCCAACCTCCGCGTCGCCCTCGCAAGAACGAGGAAGGAGAACATGACGGACGCCCAATTCTTTAACAAGATGAAGGGCTACGCCGATGAACTCGTGGCTGTAGGCCGGCCAATCGATGAGGAGGAACTGGTGGAATACCTCCTCGCCGGCCTCGATGACACCTACAATCCCCTCTTCGCCGCCATCGGGGTCCATGGTGCCAGCAAGATCACTTCGGGCAAGCTGTACGCCCAGATCGTCGCCTACGACAACCACATCGAGCTCCTCACCGATGGCATTGGTGGGGGCTCCTCCGTCAACTCAGCATCAAGCGGCAGAGACGGCCAGCGTGGGAGCGGCCAGTATGGTGGAGGCATCCGCAGAGGAGGACGTGGCTACAACAACCGCGGGCATGGATGCCGTGGTGGTGGAAATGGCAATGCTCGCCGTGGAGGCAGCAAGGGCGGCAACAAAGAGCGCGACCTCGTCACGTGCCAGATATGTGGCAAGCCCGGGCATGGCGCCTGGAAGTGCTGGCATCGCTACTCCGATGATGAATAAGAAGAGGAGGAGAAGGGCGCCAACTCGGCATCCTATGGCGTGGACACCAACTGGTATGGTGATACCGGTGCCACCGACCACATCACAGGTGAGCTTAACAAGCTCACCATGAAGGAAAAGTATGATGGCTGCGATCAGATCCATGCTGCAAACGGACAAGGTATGAGCATTAGTCATGTTGGTCATGCAATTGTCAATTCCCCATCAAAACAATTACATCTTAAAAATGTTCTTCATGTTCCACATGCTACAAAAAAACCTTGTCTCTGTCCATCGTTTTACCCTTGATAACGATGTCTATATTGAATTTCATCCTTGGTGCTTTTATGTTAAGGATCAGGCAACGAGGAGAACTATGGCTAAAGGTAGATGCATACGAGGCCTCTATCCATTGATATCATCTTCACCAGTCGAGAATAAACAAGTCTTCAGCGCCACCAAGCCTTCAGCTTCACAGTGGCACAGTCGTTTAGGTCACCCCTCTTTTCGAATTGTTCAACAAATTCTTAGTAGTCATGAACTTCCATGTTCAACCAAGTCTAGTTTTGAGTCTATTTGTGATTCATGTCAAAAAGCTAAGAGTCATCAACTCCCTTATGCAAGATCAACTAGTGTATCCACTTCTCCCTTACAACTTGTATTATCATATGTTTGGGGTCCTGCCCCAAGTTTTGTAGGAAGATACAGATATTATGTAAGCTTCATCGATGACTATAGCAAATATGTTTGGATTTATCTTCTCAAGGAAAAATTCGATGTTTTCTAGATTTTTCACAGTTTCCAAAACCTTGTTGAACGACAATTCGATAAGAAAATCCTTGCCATACAATCCGATTGGGGTGGTGAATATGAGAAACTAAATTCCTTCTTTCAAAAAATTGGAATTGAGCATAATGTCTCTTGCCCCTATGCACACCAACAAAATGGTTCAGCTGAGCGCAAACTGTAGGGTTCGCAGCATAGAAAACAAAAATTTTCCTACGATGTGAACTATGTACCAAGATCTATCTACTAGATACAAACAACGGGCGGATGTATATCCGTAGAGAACATACCCTTGAAGACCGACAAAGCTTAACGAGTTCAACTCGTGGTTGGTGTAGACGTTCTCTTGCCGATCTCAAGATCGAGAGGAAGTCCTAGCGCCGCAAATCAGCAGCGCATCCGTGCTCGCACACACGTTCGAGGCACCGAGCAACCTCCGCCTCCTCGCTCCAGCGATGCAGCGGAAGCACAACTCTTTCTTGCCGAATAGCCACCGGGAACATGTATCTCGCTAGTCCGAGACCATGGGGGATAAATTCTAGAGGGGGAGAGAGATCCTTCACGAGGAGGTGTGAGAGACAAGTGAGGAGGGGGGCTCCTTTTATAGGAGGAGGGGGGAATCCCAAGGGGGTGGCCGGCGCATGGGGGCTTCCCCCTTGCCCTCCCCTCTTCATGTGGATGGACACTCCACTCACAAAAGTCCATTAAATTCCCTCCACTCAAAAGTCCACTCAAATTCCCATTAAATGTCCACCAAATTTAATGCAAACTCTCATTAAATAAAACTCTTTTATTTTATTCAGAATTTTGTCAATTACTTTAATGACAAAAATTCACAAATAACCCCTTGCTAGAATTCCATTTCACATGCATAACCACTTTATGCAATTTCACGAAACTTTGTTTGTATCTAGTGAAATAAATTCCTGCGCTTGTTCATTCTTTCGGCATGAAACTTTTGCTCCAATTGGATGTCGGTGTCTCTTAAGTGTGTCACCCTACGGTTCATGAATAATGCGGACATGATCGAGACCCCTCTCGGATCAATAATCCGAAGCGGGATCTGGAGACCCATACTGACTCCCACACATTCAACGATGACTTTCTTGTGATCGCCGGAACCTGTTACGCTAGTATCTTAATCCCTTTGTTTCACGATATATTACATGTCCGAGATTCGATCATCGGTATCTCCATACCTAGTTTGATCTCGTTACCAACATGCACTCTTTTCTCGTTCCCGTGATATAACATTCTAGTGATCAAATCACTTGCTTGCAAGCTAATCAATGTGATATCACCGAGAGGGCCCAGACTATATCTATCCGTCATCGGGATGAACAAATTCCACTCTCTATCCATGAGCCTCAACATAACACTTTATTAGTTCTAAATCCATCTTTATAATCACCCTGTTACGGTGTGACGTTTGATGTTATCAAGAAACTCTTCCGGTGTTAGTGATTGACATGATCTCATGGTCTAAGGATTAGGATCACTTTGTAAGTTGTTATAGCAATATAAACTCAATGACTTTGATCGTAATGCTATACTTCGGATGAATGTTCATCACACCATTACACTAATGTTGTGATCCCGTTATTAACAACATCCAATGTCCATGATTAGGAAACCTTGATCATCTTGTTAATCAACGAGCTAGTTTATGAGAGAGGCATAACTAGGAACTTTCATTTGTTTATTAAACACACATGTATTAATGTTTCCGTATTAATACAATTATAGCATGTAAAATAAACATCTATCATATACTTGGAATACACATAATAAACACTTTATTATTGCCTCTCGGGCATATTCCTTGAGTCTCCCACTTGCACTAGAGACAATAATCTAGTTACATAGTGATAAATCTAACACCCATTGAGTTCTGGTGTTGATCATGTTTTGCTCTAGGGAGAGTTTTAGTCAACGGATCTTCTACATTGAGATCCGTATGTACTTTACAAATCATTATATCTCCATCCTTGACATGCTCGCGGATGGAGTGAAACCGGCGCTTAATATGCTTGGAATGCTTGTGAGACCTTGGTTCTTTGGCATTGGCAATGGCACCATTGTTGTCACAATAGATCACCATTGGGTCCAACGCGTTTGCAACCACTCCTAGTTCGGATATGAACTCCTTCATCCAAACTGCTTCCTGAGCCGCTTTTGAAGCAGCAACATATTCGGCCTCCATTCTTGATCCCGCTACCACAGGTGGTTTGGAGCTCCTCCAACTAACCGCTCTGCCATTCATGAGAAATACATATCCGGATTGAGACTTAGAGTCATCCGGATCGGTGTGAAAGCTAGCGTCAACATAACACTTAGCAACGAGCTCTTCTTCACCTCCGTATACAAGAAACATATCCTTAGTTCTTCGTAAGTACTTAAGGATATTCTTGACCGCTATCCAAATGTTCGAACACGGATCGATTGGTACCTACTAGTCAAACTAATAACATGTGCCACATCCGGTCTTGTACATAGCATGGCGTACATTATAGAGCCTATGGTGAAGCATAGGGACCTTGTCCATTATCTCTCTTTCTTCCGCGGGACTTTGAGTCTTACTCAATGTCTTGCCTTGCAACATAGGTAAGAACCCTTCTTACTTCCGTCCATTTTAAACTTCTTTAAAATCTTATCAAGGTATGTACTGCGATAGCCCTATTAGGCGCCTAGATCTATCTCTATAGATCTTTATGCCTAATATGTATGACCTTCACCTAGGTCCTTCATTGAAAATTTCTTTGTTTTGATAACTTTTAACCTTTGTTTAAAAGATCTATATCATTTTCGATCAATAATATGTCATCCACATATAATATCAGAAATGCCACATTGCTCCCACTCACTTTCTTGTAAATACAAGCTTCTCCATAAGTTTGGACAAATCCAAACTCTTTGATCACCTCATCAAAGCGGAGATTCCAACTTCGTGATGCTTGCTTCAATCCATAGATGGATCGCTGAAGCTTGCACACCTTGTTAGCATCCTTAGGATTGACAAAACCCTTTGGTTGTATCATATACAACTCATCTTCAATATTACCATTGAGAAACGCGGTTTTGACATCCATCTGCCATATCTCATAATCGAAATATGCAGCAATTGCTAACATAATCCTAACTGACTTTAGCATCGCTACGGGAGAGAATGTCTCATCATAGTCAACTCCTTGAATTTTTCGAAACCCCTTTGCGACAAGTCGAACTTTATAGACGGTCACATTACCATCAGCGTCAGTTTTCCTTTTGAAAATCCATTTGTTCTCCACGGCCTTTCGGTCGTGAGGTAATTCCACCAAGTTCCAAACTTGATTTTCATACATGGATTCCATCTCGGATTTCATGGCTTCTAACCATTTGTTGGAATCCGGGCTCATCGTCGCTTCTTCATACGTCGCAGGGTCATCATTTTCATCAACCATGAAATTCATGACAGGATTTCCGTACAGCTCGGGAGCTGCACGCGTCCTGCTTGACCTGCGAGGTTCGGTAGTACTCTCTTTCGGAGTTTCATGATCATTATCATTAGTTCCCTCTTCAACAGGTGGAGCCAACTCCGGAACAACTTCCGGCGCTGCGCTACTCGCCATACTTTGAAGAGAAGGTTCAATAACCTCTTCGAGTTCTACCTTCCGACTACTCACACCTTTCGCGAGAAACTCTTTCTCTAGAAAGGATCTATTCTTGGCAACAAAAACATTGCTCTCGGATCTGTGATAGAAGGAATACCCAATAGTTTCCTTAGGGTATCCAATGAAGACGCATTTTTCCGCTTTGGGTTTGAGTTTATCCGGTTGAAGTTTCTTCACATAAACATCGCATCCCCAAACTTTAAGAAATGATAGCTTAGGTTTGTTTCCAAACCACAATTCATATGGTGTCTTTTCAACGGATTTAGATGGTGCCCGATTTAAAGTGAATATGCGGTTTCTAGTGCATAACCCCAAAATGACAACGGCAAGTCCGTCGAGACATCATAGATCGAACCATATCTAATAAAATACGATTCTGACGTTCAGGCACACCATTTCATTTGTGGTGTTCCTAGGCGTGAGTTGTGAAACAATTCCACACTCTTTCATATGTGCGCTAAACTCGTAACTTAGATACTCACCTCCACAGTCGGACCGTAGAAATTTGATCTTTCTATTACGATGATTTTCCACTTCATTCTGAAATTCCTTGAACTTTTCAAAGGTTTCAGACTTGTGTTTCATCAAGTAGGTATAACCGTATCTACTAAAATCATCCGTGAAAGTAACAAAATAACGATATCCACCTCGCGCCGACACACTCATTGGACCACATACATCAGAATGTATGATTTCTAATAAATCATGCCTGTTCCATTGAACCGGAAAACGGCGTTCTAGTCATCTTGCCCATAAGGCATGGCTCACATGTATCAAATGATTCAAAATCAAGTGATTCCAAAAGTCCATCCGAATGGAGCTTCTTCATGCGTTTAACGCCAATATGACCTAGACGGCAGTGCCACATATATGCGGATATATCATCATTAAGTTTAATTCTTTTAGCATCAACATTATGAATATGTGTAACATTATCATCGAGATCTAATAGAAATAAACCATTCATCATCGGTGCATGACCATAAAAGATTTCATTCATATAAATGGAACAACCATTGTTCTCGGATTTAAATGAATAACCACTTCGCATCAAACACGATCTAGATACAATGTTCATGCTCAGTGCAGGCACCAGATAACAATTATTCAAGTTTATAACTAATCCCGACGGCAAGTGGAGAGGCAGCGTTCCGACGGCGATCACATCAACGCTTGATCCATTGTCGACACGCATCTTGATCTCACCCCTTGCTAGCGGTCGCTTGTTCCGCAGCCCCTGATTCGAGTTACCAATATTAGCAACTGAACCGGTATCAAATACCCAGGTGCTACTGCGAGCACTAGTCAAGTACACATCAATAATATGTATATCATATATACCTTTGTTTGCCTTGTCGGCCTTCTTGTTTGCCAGATACTTGCGGCAGTTGCGCTTCCAGTGGCCAGTCCCCTTACAATAGTAGCACTCGGTATCAGACTTAGGTCCAACTCGGGGTTTCTTTTCAGGCACGACAACAGGCTTGACGCCCTTACTCCCCTTCTGTTTTCCCTTCCTGTCTTTCTTGAAACCAGTGTTCCTATTGATCATCAACACTTGATGTTCCTTTTTGATCTCCACTTCTGTAGTTTTAAGCATTGACAGAAGCTCGGGGAGAGACTTCTTCATGCCTTGCATATTATAGTTCATCACGAAGTTCTTATAGCTAGGTGGCGAGAGCTGCGAACACGATGGATGCCTAAGTCAATGGGAATCGATATTCCCAAGGACATAAGCTTATCGGCATAACCCGACATCTTGAGTACATGCTCACTAACGGAGTGTGCTCTTCCATCATGCAACTAAAGAACTTTTACAGCGTAGTAGCTCTCTGACAGCATGTGTCGAAAATCATTTTCAACTCACCCATTGTATCAAATGCATTGCCATTTTCGAAACGCTTTCGAAGTTCCGGCTCTAGCCCATACAATATGCCGCAATGAACTAAGTTGTGGTCCTCCTGACGAGTCTGATAGAAATTCTTCTCCTCGTCAGGGGCATCATCTAAAGGTGGGGGGCCTAGTGGCGCTTCTATCACATATTGCTTTTGTGCAGCAGAGAGGAGAATCCTCAAATTCATGGCCCATTCGGTAAAGTTGCTACCGTTCGTTGCTAGTTTCTCTTTCTCCATGAACACATTGAAATTAAAAGCAGGTGGTGCCATCTACAACCGAATTTGTAAAGTTTAGACTAAGTGTATGATAGATTGAGTTCAACGAATCCATATTACGAATGAACTCCCACTCAAAAATGACATCCCTCGTGCCTTTTTGGTGATTACATGAACAAAATCCACTATACCAAGTCCGATCATCACGTGAGTCGGTATAGCTTCAAAGGCGAGCATCGAATGGGCATCATATCAACTATATGACTCATGCTTAACCTTTTGGTCCGTGTTCCGAGGCCATGTATGTACATGCTAGGCTCGCCAAGTTAGAACCTTAGTATTCGCGTGTGTAACTGTTTTACACCCGAAATATGGTCGTGGATCCAAGAACACCCGATCATCACGTGATGTCTTGGAGCGACAAAGACATAATCGGTGCATACTAAAGGAAGAACACATTCTTATCTTGATATTTAAAAGAGGGATAATCTTATTATGCTAACAAAGCGCTAAACAAGCAATATAAGATGCTATCAAACATCACATGTTTATTAGTAAAATGATATGGTTCCCGCAGATGATCTCTATCATGTGCATCGTGGTATGATCACTATCATACCTATATGTGTAAATCCAAGGTCTATGGAGTTTACACGCTATGTGTGTTGTAAGAGTATCATCTCATACTTCTACTTACAACACTACCATATCATAACACTAGCCCAGCAACAATCTAAACTAGACGCCTCTAATTTATCCATTGCAAGTTTTACGTGGCTTAGGGCTTTCGAGATAGAACCGTTCTTACCTATGAACATGAACCACAACGAGGATAACCAAATTGTTGACAACTCGCTTGCAAAATAGATATTGACTATAGTAGGAGAGCCAGACACCCGCTAGCCACTTATGCAAACTAGTTGCATGTCAAGCGTGGAACAAGTCTCATGTGCGAGGACATGTAAAGTTTGTCCGGGCCGCTTCATCCCACTATGCCACCAATAACCAAAATTACAACAAAGGAGAAACAACATGATCATCATCGCCCACATACTCATATGTGTACTACCCGTGTAAAGTATCTACGCATAGATCCGCTCGATACCCTTTGTAGGGTTCGCAGCATAGAAAACAAAAAATTTCCTACGATGTGAACTATGTACCAAGATCTATCTACTAGATACAAACAACGGGCGGATGTATATCCGTAGAGAACATACCCTTGAAGACCGAAAAAGCTTAACGAGTTCAACTCGTGGTTAATGTAGACGTTCTCTTGCCGATCTCAAGATCGAGAGGAAGTCCTTGCGCCGCAAATCAGCAGCGCATCCGTGCTCGCACACACATTCGAGGCACCGAGCAACCTCCGCCTCCTCGCTCCAGCGATGCAGCGGAAGCACAACTCTTTCTTGCCGAATAGCCACCGGGAACATGTATCTCGCTAGTCCGAGACCATGGGGGATAAATTCTAGAGGGGGAGAGAGATCCTTCACGAGGAGGTGTGAGAGACAAGTGAGGAGGGGGGCTCCTTTTATAGGAGGAGGGGGGAACCCCAAGGGGGTGGCCGGCGCATGGGGCTGCCCCCTTGCCCTCCCCTCTTCATGTGGGTGGACACTCCACTCACAAAAGTCCTTTAAATTCCCTCCACTCAAAAGTCCACTCAAATTCCCATTAAATTTCCACCAAATTTAATGCAAACTCTCATTAAATAAAACTCTTTTATTTTATTCAGAATTTTGTCAATTACTTTAATGACAAAAATTCACAAATAACCCCTTGCTAGAATTCCATTTCACATGCATAACCACTTTATGCAATTTCACCCGAAAACCTGTTTCGGTATCTAGTGAAATAAATTCCTGCGCTTGTTCATTCTTTCGGCATGAAACTTTTGCTCCAATTGGATATCGGTGTATCTTAAGTGTGTCACCCTACGGTTCGTGAATAATGCGGACATGATCGAGACCCCTCTCGGATCAATAATCAGAAGCGGGATCTGGAGACCCATACTGACTCCCACACATTCAACGATGACTTTCTTGTGATCGTCGGAACCTGTTATGCTAGTATCTTAATCCCTTTGTTTCACGATATATTACATGTCCGAGATTCAATTATCGGTATCTCCATACCTAGTTTGATCTCGTTACCGACATGCACTCTTTTCTCGTTCCCGTGATATAACATTCTAGTGATCAAATCACTTGCTTGCAAGCTAATCAATGTGATATCACCGAGAGGGCCCAGAGTATATCTATCCGTCATCGGGGTGAACAAATTCCACTCTCGATCCATGAGCCTCAACATAACACTTTATTAGTTCTGAATCCATCTTTATAATCACCCTATTACGGTGTGACATTTGATGTTATCAAGAAACTCTTCCGGTGTTAGTGATTGACATGATCTCATGGTCTAAGGATTAGGATCACTTCGTAAGTTGTTATAGCAATATAAACTCAATGACTTTGATCGTAATGCTATACTTCGGATGAATGTTCATCACACCATTACACTAATGTTGTGATCCCGTTATTAACAACATCCAATGTCCATGATCAGGAAACCTTGATCATCTTGTTAATCAACGAGCTAGTTTATGAGAGAGGCATAACTAGGAACTTTCTATTTGTTTATTAAACACACATATATTAATGTTTCCGTATTAATACAATTATAGCATGTAAAATAAACATCTATCATATACTTGGAATACACATAATAAACACTTTATTATTGCCTCTCAGGGCATATTCCCTTCACAAACATCGTCACATTGTAGAAGTGGGACTTGCTCTTCTTGCAAACACATCCATGGCATTAAAATTCTGGGATGAAGCCTTCAAAACAGCCACATACTTAATCAATATGCTACCTTCTAAAGTCATTAATCATGACACTCCCATGGAAAGGCTTCTCAAAACAACCCCAGATTATACTTCACTTCGCACCTTTGGTTGTGCTTGCTGGCCCAACCTTAGACCATATAATTCTCGCAAGCTTGCCTTTCTGTTAGGGGTGACCCCTTGGGGTGTCCCGATCTTTCATGAATTCCGTGTGAATCGAGGGAAAAGCGAGTGGGAGGAGGAGGGGGATGAAATCCACGAACACACACGCGAAGAACTCGATGAACACATACACACACACAAAAACACGATACAAGCCGATAGCTCAAGCCGGTGGCAACTGGTCCAACACAATCCCTAGGATCGGCGTTGGGCAAGACACTCTCCCACGGCCAACAACGGGGGTGAGAGGCTTGATGAGATCTTGACTACTTGGGGACGAGACACCGAGATCCCAAGGACTTGTACAACTTGAACGCACGAGGCAAAATCCAAGAGGTTGTGGATAATTTGGTGCCCCTTGTCAAGGAGCATGAGACAAATAGTTGATAGATCCTCAAAGGGGTGTCTTCAACTACAATTATCCAAGTCTAGGGTTTACAATAGAGGGTGGGGGCTATTTATAGGCCAACCACATAAACAGGGGTAGTTTAGGTACTAAACGATAAAGTCTAGGCGAAATAAGGGGTTACACGGGCCAAGCCTGAAAGTTGACTTGACTCAGTGGATTTCCGGCGAGGGGTCCGGCGACGCCGGAGTGGTAGCCGGAAATTTCGGTCACCGCCGACATTTCCGGCCACCGGAAGCCTTCGTAACACCTTGTCGATTAGTTCACGGAAGATTTCGTCGCGAATTTTTTGGTGAGGAGGCAGTTGACCGCCTATCGCAGAAGTTTCGTGAGGATCGATTCGCCGGGCCTCGCGCCGGTTTGCTCTGGAGTATTTTCTCGGCTGCCTTTGGTGCCTCCCTTGACGATGCTTCATTGGGTTCATAGCTGAGGATGCACAAGGTTTGGGAATGAAGTAGCAAGCCATCCAAGGGTGTATCGAAATCACACGAGGAAAGGAGCGAGTTAACCTTATCTTGCAGGAGCTTGGTTCGAGCGCGGGTCATCGGTCCACTTGGGGGAATAGTTGGTGGGGATGTAGACGCTTCCGAAGGACGGGCTACATCACTTCCGTTCCACACAATGTGTCTTTCTCGGATATAGCCATATGCATAAAGGGGTCAAGTGTCTCGATGCCAAAACTGGCAGGGTCTACATCTCCAGAGATGTTGTCTTTGATGAAACTGTGTTTCCATTCTCCAATCTTCACCCAAACGCTGGATCCCTCCTTCGTCGGGAAATTCTACTCCTTCCTGACCATCTGCAAAATCCGGACATGTTAGATCATCTGGGGGAACGACATTGCACTGATCTAACAACTAATGACTCTATAAATCCTGTTGGTGTTTTGAGTTCCTCTTAGGTCCAGCAGCATGCAGAAAAAAATCTCGAGCAAAACGGTGCCGGAACGAGGGAGAACGACGCAGTTTTGCACCAACAGCGACCGCTGTTATCGCATGGAGTACCAGGCGGCGCGGAGCACGAGGAAAATCCTCCTCGGATCGCGTGGGCGGGAGTATCCGCCTCGGGATCAGAAGCGTCAGAGCCTGCTGGTGATTTGTCTCCACCTCGCGAGAATCAATCTTGTACGAGAACGTGGCACGGTCCCGTGACAGCGACGTCTACACCGAGCCCCACCTCGTCCTCCAGCTAGTCGGGTGGTGACACGCGGACGACACCGAGCCCGATGCGGAACCAGCGAAGCGCGTCGCCACGCGTATCCTGAGGGACCACGCCATCGAGCCCGTCATGGGATTAGCAAGATGTGTTGTCCACACGTGGGGCCGCATGAGCTGCGTCGCCGACAGAATCTGTCTCGGGATCCGGGGAAGAGCAGCACCCAGGATCTTCTGCGACGGATATAACTGCTGCCCAACCTGCACCTATGATCTACCGTACAAGGTCAAGGATCGGTAATGCTAAACCAAAAACATATATCGATGGTACCATAAGGTATGGATTATTGTGTACAATTAGTGAACCAGAAAATCTGGAAATAGCTTTCAAAAATTCTGATTGGAAAAAGGCTATGGATGAAGAATATAGGGCCTTGGTAGAAAATAAAACTTGGCACCTAGTACCACATAAACAAGGTAGTAATCTTATAGATTGCAAGTGGGTTTATAGAATTAAAATAAAATTTAATGGAACAATTGATAGATACAAGGCTAGGCTAGTAGCAAAGGGATTCAAACAAAGATATGGTATAGACTATGAGGATACTTTTAGCCCAGTTGTTAAAGCTACTACTATCAGACTTGTTTTAGCTATTTTAGTATCCAAAGGATGGAGTCTGAGGCAACTAGATATGAAGAACGCGTTTCTCCATGGTATTCAGGAAGAAGAGGTTTATATGAAGCAGCTACCTGGGTATGAAAATCCAAATGCACCTCATCATCTGTGCAAACTTGATAAGTCACTATATGGGCTTAAGCAAGCACCAAGGGCATGGTTTTCCAAGTTAAGCTCCAAACTGCAAGAACTTGGTTTCCTTGCATCCAAGGCAGATACATCTCTATTCATATATAACAAGTCAGGTATCATGATTTTTGTGTTATTATATGTTGATGATATTATTGTTACTAGTTCCTCCAACAAAGCAATCACTTCACTCCTGCAAGATCTCAGCTCAGCATTTGCACTTAAAGATCTTGGTGATTTGCACTTCTTTCTAGGAATTGAGGTAAGACAGTTTAATCAAGGCATTACTTTGACTCAAGAAAAATATGCTTTAGATCTTCTTGACAAAGTTGGAATGAGAAAATGCAAACCATTACCAACACCATTGTCAGTATCAGAAAAACTGTCTGTCACAGAAGGAGACCCTCTAGGACCAGAAGATGGAACTAGATACATAAGTATAGTTGGAGCACTTCAGTACTTGACACTCATCAAACTAGATATTGCATTCTCTGTTAATAAGGTATGCCAGTTTCTTCATGCACCAACAACCGTACATTGGACGGCTGTTAAGAGAATACTAAGGTATGTCAGTGGAACAGTGAGTCTTGGACTAGCTTTCAGGAGATCATCATCTACTTTAGTCAGTGCCTTCTCAGATGCTGATTGGGCTGGGTGTGTAGATGATAGAAGATCTACAGGTGGTTTTGCTGTATATTTTGGATCTAACCTTATTTCTTGGAGTGCTATAAAACAGGCAACAGTGTCAAGATCAAGTATAGAAGCTGAATACAAATCTCTAGCAAATGCAACAGCTGAAATCATCTGGGTCGAGTCACTTCTGGGATAACTTGGCATCCAAAGAAATCAACCATCATGTCTGTGGTGTGATAACATGGGTGCAACCTATCTCTATGCTAATCCTATATTTCATGCCAGAACTAAACATATTGAAATTGATTTTCATTTTGTAAGAGAAAGAGTTGCAAGCAAACAGCTAGATATTAGATTCATTCCATCTAAAGATCAGGTGGCGGATGGCTTCACCAAAGCACTACCCACGAGGCAGCTTGAAGAGTTCAAACACAATCTCAACATGAGGAAGTTGTGATTGAGGAGGAGTGTTAGAGTTTGTAACATATCTCTATCACGTCTCATGGTAGAGAGATATATATTGTGGTTGTTGTACCGACTGATCTAAGATATAAAGATCAGATCGTTTCCCTAGCTTTTCTCTACCGATGTAACCTGTAATCTTATCTGCCCGTGGTGGCCTATATTAACATGTAGCGATCCTGGACTCAAGGGCATCGTTAAACCCAAAACCTCTCTAGCGATAATATGTCGATGTTCAAAGGCTTATGTGCTCCTATGTGACGTGGATGTGTTTCTCTCACTCGTAATCCCATCATCTTGCATGGAGCTCCGCCACTACCATGTGTTCTTGAGAAATGAGATCTAAATCACCTTTTCTTCACCTGCGAGCAACATGTGCCCATCCCTGGCCATGTTGTGGGTGATCAATGCCTAATCCAGGAACTGCAAGCTCCAGGCAAAGAAGATGGATCATCATCCAAGATCCCTCCTAGCAGCCTGCACTCCAACTATGGAACCAACACATGGTATACATAGTACCATGTGTTATGCGTACCAGGATCAATGTTAGATATATCTCCTAGCAATATGATCAATAATAAATAATCAAAATCAATAGACAAGGACTAGTCATAATGGTACTATATATGTTGTGTGTTGGTTTAAGAAGTTGGAGTGCAGCCTATTCAGGTGGGGTTTTGGATGGAGATCCACTGCATTTTCCTAGAGCTTGCAGGGCATGGAGTAGGCTCTAATCACCCGCAACACGGCCAGCGGTGGGAACTTGTCGCTCACCGGTGGCCAATGACTGAGTTGGATCTCAGTTCACGAGAACATATGGTGGTGGTGGAGCTTCATCCCAGATGATGGGCTTCCTGGTGTAGGAGGAACACATATGCACACCGATGAGGGAGCATGCCACCCTTAAACATCGGCATGCTTCTGACGCCACCGAAGAAGGTGAGCGGGTTGTCCATCGCAGTGCTTGGTTGTGGTGGTGGCCAATGGATTGGGAGGCCGAGAGTTTGAACTGGAAAGGTGGAGCAGAGTGAGAGAAGTTGGGGTTTATGTTCACACTTTCATTGGTGGGTTGGCTGGTTAGATGGATTGAGGTTATTCCATGTGAGACATGGCCGACAAGTGATTACCTGCACATTATATGTAATAGGTGATAGGCATATGCCAAAATATATTCTCTTGAGAGAACCTCTTGTAGACGTATTTTCCATGTGGTTCTTGCCCATAAAGGAAGTATTTATTGGAGATTTATGTAGATACACGTCCATATATCGCATGGGAGAGTGAGACTTCGCTCCCTGCTGCGGTGGAAGAGGCATGGTCACGGCGAGTCCCATGCAATGATCTGGGTTCTGTCCACGACACACTCCATGACATGATGAGCATCCTTTATGCTTGGAAGAATACCCATTTTAAATCGGTTGCAAAGGAGATGCAATGGAGGCGAGATAGACTAGATGAACTCCAACAGAAATCTGATTTGGCAAGTTTGGAGGAAAAACAAGTGCTGCTAAGGGAGATGCATGAGTTTCTATACCGAGAAGAAATACTCTGGATGCAGCGATCTCGAGTGGCCTGGCTGCGAGAGGGAGACCGCAACACAAAGTTTTTTCACAGGAAGGCATCATGGCGCCATAAAAAGAACAAAGTGAGAAAGCTAAGGCGTAGTCATGGTACTTGGACTATGGATCCGGCTGAGATGGAGAATATGTCTCGTGAATTCTTCGAGGGGCTATTTACAAGGGAAGAGAATTTGGTCCCTGCAATCATTACTAATTTGCTTCATGAACGTGTTGATGAGGCCATGAATGAGAAGTTGTGTGCTTTGTTTATAGAAAAGGAGATTGGTTATGCTCTTTTCCAAATCGGGCCTTTCAAGGCTCCGGGACCGGACGGCTTCCCGGCGAGGTTTATGCAAATAAACTGGGATATCATGCGCCACGATGTGACACGAGCAGTGCAGTGCTTCTTTGAGGATGGCACTATGCCAGAGGGGGTAAATGACATGGCTATTGTTCTAATTCCAAAGAAGTGTGATCCAGAATCGCTGAAGGACTTTAGGCCCATCAACCTCTGTAATGTGATCTATAAGGTGGTGTCTAAGTGTATGGTTAACAGACTACGACCTATTTTGCAGGACATCATCTCTCCTGCCCAGAGTGCGTTTATCTCAGGGAGGTTAATTACTGACAATGCTCTCGTTGCTTTTGAGTGTCTGCATTCAATTCAATCAGGGTCTGCTGCAAGGTCAAAATTTTGTGCGTACAAGTTGGATATGGCTAAGGCTTATGACCGTGTTGATTGGAGATTCTTGGAAGGAGTTCTTGCAAAATTGGGCTTTCATCACAAATGGGTTCAGCGGGTTATGGCTTGTGTTACCACTGTCCACTACTCTGTTTGCTTTAATGGGCAGCTTTTGTACTCTTTTACTCCATCACGTGGGCTTCGCCAACGTGATCCCTTGTTACCATATTTGTTTCTCTTTGTTGCTGATGGCCTCTCTTGTCTAATTAGGAGGAAGATTGAGGAGGGAGCATTAAAGGACTTGGTTATATGTAGAAGAGAACCTGGTATCTCACACCTTCTCTTCGCTAATGACTGTTGGAATTTTTTCCTAAATAGGCCCAGTCCATTTAATATATGCCAATAAATTCCTGAAATCCTAGAGGCCCATTTGGCCCATTCATGCAAGGCAAGAGCTGGGACAAATGTTTAGTCCCACATTGCTAATTGAGTGGAAGTTAGACCAGCTTATAAGGAGAGCTCTTCCACCACTTGTACGAGCTTGAGAAGAGAAGACATATACACGCGCGCTCCTCCTCCTCCTCGCTCGCCTCGCCTCGCCTTGCCACGTCGTGTGCGGGTTGCGAGAATCTCGCTGAGCCGAGCTTTATTTTTCCATGCATGAATGGTATATGAATAGTTGTATAGAAGCTGAAATGTTTTGCTCGAGTGGACTTTTAATACGATCCAAATGAATACGAACTGAGTGGAGGCTGTTCGGTGGGCTGCCTCCTGTTCGCTTCAACTTGTGTCCATTCGTTTCATCTCCTGCGCAACCTGTCTGCCTTCCCCTCTGTGCATATATAAGAGAGAGGTCGCGCCTTGTGGTGACCCAGCATACCACTGCATGTGTAATACACTATAGTCGTTGACATGACATCTATAGAACACCGTTCCGTAAATATCACATCCCTCACAATGGTACAACAGAAACATTGCGGGTCCATATTACAAATGTACACACATTATTATTATTACAAGACCGGAAGTTCAAGACTTCCAAAAGATCCAACTTACAAACCAAAATATAAAGTGTTCAGTGGAAATTTAAAAGTAAAAACTTCGACTAGGAGTTGAGCCGAACAGCTTATTCTATAGAGTTCATGCTGCTCGGCTCCGTTAGTTAGTACTAACTAGAAACTTAATATGACTCGTTCTCGTCGACACCATAGCGGATCTCGTAATCCACTCCTTCAACTCCTTCGGACAGATCAGGTTCCTCGTAGAACACATCTTCTTGGCATTCGGCTGCATACATCGGCACGTCTTCGGGATCCTTAGAGTCTAAGCAAGGGATCAGAGGAAATAATGAGTAACAGCGTTACCCAACAAGTTCGTTATATGCAAGGTGGGAAGTTTGATGCTCTAACTACCACCTCGGATTATAAATACTTGGCACTATGCAGTTTTTGTAAATCTTTATTTCAAAGATTTATTTTATTCTGAAAAACTATGACAATCAACCTTCACAGGTTGACCAGAACTTTCATGGAGTTCCTTTCCTGCCGCGTTCGTAGCTCCTTCCCGGAATAGGGAGTAACAAGTTACATTTCTTACACTCTGCAGAGGTGCGTTACTTTACCCATGAGATATCAACTCCTTGTTGCACAACCAGGCGTACCTTCCCATCCACAATTCCATGATGTGGGGCCCAGTAGTTGGTCCAACCCAATCACTGCCCCCTTTGCGACCCCGCATACCTCCTTGGTGTACACCATGCCCACATAATGAATTACGGTAATGGTTTGTACAAATCGTTAGATGCCAGAACTATCGTGGGACGATGAGGGTTCCCACCCATATGCTGCATATCCTCTATGAATTACCAATTAATATGCACGCTACGAGGATAACAGCCATGACCTGCACATCCGGCTTCATGCGAGAGGAAGAAGATACATCTGACTTCTCTATCCCATTCCAAACCTCATGGTTAACACGTAATATGGCGCTAGAATCATTGATGTCAGGGGTTATTAAGTCCCTACTTGATCATCATTATTGCAAATAGAACCCTAAGTTCTATTGCTTCATTATATCACCATTTAGGATGATATCTATGATTTCTTTATTTGTGAAAATAATATTTTCTTTCTTTTATACCATATATGATAACACACAATTTGCAAAACTTTGATAAAGACTCTTCAAAGGACATGAGCAAGTGATGAAATTGCCTTGTGATGGCAAGGTAGTGAAGTCTGATGCTTGCACTGGACCTTGAGCTTCTAGTTCTACAAAAACATCATTATTGCCTGGTAAGGACAATATTTAAAGAAGCAAAATGATTATGCAAGTAATGTAATGCATTATTTAATTCTACATGCATTTTCCCTATATAAGGTGCCTTTTAATAAAGCATTTATGAATATTATTTTTTTACATTTATTGCATATATTGAATTATTTTATTTTATTTCCATTTTTATTTGACTTTTATTGATTTAATAATTCTTTTAGAAATTATTAATTATACATTAAAATTTATTATTAAATATTTATTTAGTATTTTTTAAAAATACTATAATTTTAATACATAATGAAAGTGATTTTTATTTATTTTTATCATCTTTCAATAATTTTGTAAAATTCTATAAGGAATATATAAATTACAAAATTCTTATAAAAATTTAAATGTCCAAAATTTTATATCTTATTTTATTTGGATAGAGTGGATTATTGTGAATCCAAAAATATTTTATTTATAATTTTTGGACTTTTATTTTATTTTCTAGAATTTTATTGAGGTCAGGGGCATTTTGGTCTTTTCCAATTGATTAAAACAGTTTTTTAAACAACTTGGGCTGGCCTTTTGGGCTTATTGGGCCAGTGTGGCCCAATAGGGTAAGGTCAAAATACCACCCCGAGGGGTTTTGGCCCACCCAGCCCATTCTCTCTGTCTCCTCCTCGTTCTTACCTTTCCTCTCCCTCGACCCCGCGGCTCTGGCGCCGTCGCTGGCGATGGCCGCCGTTGAGGTTTCCCCTGGCCGCTGCCGTGGTGCAGGGCGAGGTTTGCGACTCCGCTTGTTTGTCTAGTCCAACTCTATTTGACTCCGGGGCTTCCCCGTGGTCAGGTTCACCCCGTTCTCGAACCCTAGGGTTAGGGAAAAGGTGTTGTCGCCACCGCCGCGGTCTCGCCTGCGGTGGTGTGCTGGGCTCGTGTGCTGCTGTGGCCGCTGCCGAGGCTGGTGCAGGTTGCAGCGCCCTCTGGGTGCTCCCTGTGCCGTCGCGGGTTCGTCGGCCAATCTGCTTCCTCTTCAATTCGTCAGCGAGGACCTTGGGTAAGTTGCCTCCGTGGTTCTTGTTCATGCTACTACCATGAATCTCTCTGTGTGTGTCTAGTGGCTTCTCATGCGTAGTGATTATGCTCTGATTAGGGTTCATCTCCTAATTAGGGTTCTTGTTCTGATTAGGGTTCATAACCCCCTGTTGATCATATCCATGATGCTTTAGATCTAGTGATGATCATGCTTGAGTATGAAGAATGATTGTTTGCTGTGGATCATGATTTGTAGTGGATTTGATGATGCTAGTGGCTTGTCAGATTAATTCCAGTGGTAATTCACTATGATCCCATGCTAGTGTTTCTATGGAATCCCTGATTGGATTATGTTGTTGATCTGAGAATTTACTCTACTATCAGAATGCTTGTACTGAGAGTAGTTTCTCTCAGTAGTTGCTTACTGCAATTATAATTGTAGGCTTGTCTGAGATTATACACACTGAATATGATCATTACATGTAATGATTTTCTGTGGATGTATAGATGCATATGATATTGATTCCTGGCACTTGGCTTCAGGAAAATGATATTTATTGGTTTGTCCCTTTTATCTGTGGAAACTAAGCAAAGATTGGTTTTATCTCATTAAGAACTTGTCCTTGTGATACCATTATGATTTGTCACACAAGTGATTGGGTTTTATTTCAAGGCTTAGCTTGACAACACTTGTGATTACTACTGACAAGATAAAATGTAAGCTTTTCTTAACTCTTTTGCCTATGATGTTGGTCTGAGGCTCTAGGATTTTAAATCCTAGTTAGTTAAGCAATTAGTTGGTTTGTAACTTGTAAAATTAGAGGTGCTACTCTCTCTAAGAGATGTGCCTTGATCTGATAAGAACAAATGAAATATGGTTTAAGTTGTATAAATTAACACTAAACTCAGTGATGCTGGTCTGAGAGATTAGTGCTTGTGGCTGAGTTTGATTTCTTATCTTTATACTTGAAATCTCTAGGATAGATTCACCTCACTTGGGTGATTATTGAGAGATTATTTCATAAAGCAACTCATGCTTTTGTTCAGATACTATGAATGAATCATGTGATGGTTTTATGAAGCTCACCACAAAATCTGGTGATGGTGTAGTAGGTTGATGATGATGATCTTGATCTTGATATTGATCTTGATCTGCTGGATTCTTGTGCTTGCTCTTGAGCTAGCCTGCTCCTCCTAGCTCCTGGGCTTGACCTTGTTGTCCACCTGATTCATCCCCCTCGTTATGTCACCATCCTGGTGATTTTTGGTTGATCTGGGTTGGTTTGGTTTGGCTGTTATTCTTGTTCTAGATGTTGTCTACACTGGATGTGCTTGTGTGTTGTGTAGTGGAGAGATGCACTGGTGTGCTCCTCCACGGCTGTGCTGTGGTTTTGTGAGATTAGGCTATGCTTGTGAGGTCGACAGCACACCATGTTCATGTTGGTGTGTGTCCGGCTTGTGTGCCTGCTATGCACTTGTGGATATGTTTAGAACTTTTGAACTTACTATTAGCAGATTACTTTCACCTGGCTGGTGATTTGGTCCCTCTTGGCTGTCATTTGAATTCTGGCTTTGAATTTATGGAAGATGGAATCTTTTATATTGGTGAGACTTGCCCCTTTTATAACATTTCTCAATGATGAGTTTGTCAAGTGCATTTCACTAACATATCTGAGAGAAATATACTAACACTAATCTTATTTTATTTCTATTTAGTCTTTGTTTTGCAGTTACAAAGATAAAGATGAATATTTAGTGTAGATTTAGATATAGGATAGTTAGTAGATATTCAAATGTAATTTTCTTATTATTTTGTAATTTTTCTTTTATTATTCTTGTAATCTTTATTTTATTTTGATGGTAATATTCAAATGAAGTTGTGATACATGGAAAACATTATGCACTTGAGCCAATCTTGATGGTAACTCTAAAGCATAAGCTATAGTTCTATTTTGACTCGGTATCTTGAATGGTCCGATATATCTTGGACTCAATTTCCCTTTAACTCCGAATCTTTTTACTCCTTTCATTGGACTTACTTTCAAATAGACCATATCTCCCACTTCTGGATGCCATGATCTTCGGATTTGATCTGCATAACTTTTCTGCCTGCTCTGGGCTATTTTCAGTATATCCCTGATCATATCAATGATGTCTTGTCTCTCATTGATATAATCAGGTGCAAATTCTTTAATGCTTCCAGGTTCATACCAACATATTGGTGATCTACACTTCCTTCCATACAGAATCTCATATGGAGCTGCCTTCAGACTACTCTGATAGCTATTATTATAAGAAAATTCTGCCAATGGTAGGTGATCTTCCCATGTTCCTCCAAAATCTAGTGCACAAGCTCTCAACATGTCTTCTAGTATTTGATTTGTTCTTTCAGTTTGACCTCCTGTCTCAGGATGATATGTCGTGCTGAAATCTAACTTCGAACCAAGTGCTTCATGCAATTGCTTCCAAAATGCTGAAGTAAACACTGATCCCCTATCAATTATGATCTTTTTGGGTACTCCATGCTTACTTACTATCTCTTTGACATATACTTCAACTAACTTTTCGACATTATCCTTTTGATTCACTGGAATAAAATGTGCACTCTTAGTGAGTCTGTCCACAATTACCCATATCATATCCTTCCTTTTTGGTGTCATAGGTAATCCTGTAATGAAGTCCATACCTATTTCCTCCCATTTCCATTCAGGAATTTCTTAGGGTTGTCATGGTCCTGCTAGACTTTGATGTTCATCTTTCACCCTTTTACAAGTATGGCATTCCGATACATATTTAGCAATATCTCTTTTCATGTTATTCCACCAGAATAGTTTTTCAAATCCATATACATCTTAGTACTCCCTGGATGTATAGAATATGGGGTATCATGTGCTTCTTTGAGTATGAAATTTCTGATCTCAGTCACATCTGGAACACATAGACGATCTTGGAACCATAAAGACCCATAATCCCCAAGGCAAAAAACTGATTTTTTTTCCCTTGAGATATCCTCTGAATTTCCTCAGCAATAAAAGGATCTTCTTCTTGATGTCTAAAAATTTCTTGCTTAAGATCACTATCCTGCTCTACAACTACCTGCATAGTAGCTAATCCTCCAAGAACCTCTGTTCTGATAAATTGAAGTTCTAATCTTTCCAAGTCCATTTGTAAATCTTTTGGTAGCTCCCTATTTCTAGGCTGAATATCTGCACTATTTCTGCTTAAAGCATCTGCTACAACATTTGCTTTTCCTGGGGTGTAATTGATTGTTAAATCATAATCCTTGATTAATTCCAACACTTCTGTCTCATATTCAATTCCTTTTGAGTGAATAAATATTTTAGACTTTTATGGTCATTGTATAACTCACATCTGGCTCCATAAAGAAAATGCCTCCATCATTTCAGCGCAAAAACTACTGCTGCTAACTCTAAATCATGAGTTGGATAGTTGACTTCATGTGGTTTCAATTGCCTTGAACCATAAGAAATCACTTTCCGATCTTGCATTAATACACAACCCAAACCTTCTTTAGATGCATCACAATATACGGTGAAATCCTTCCCTATTTCAGGAACTGCTAAGATTGGAGCTGTGGTTAATCTAGTCTTCAACTCTTGGAAACTTGCTTCACATTTCTCATCCCACTTGAATGGTGTATTCTTCCTTAATAATTTGGTCATTAGTCTGGCTATTTTGGAGAAACCTTCAATGAATCTCCGATAATAACCAGCCATTCCTAAGAAACCTCGAATTTGCTTCACATTGGTCGGTGCAGTCCACTCTAGTACCGACTAAACTTTAGATGGATTCACAACAATCCCATCCTTATTGATCACATGACAGAGGAATTCTACCTCATCTAGCAGAACTCACACTTACTGAACTTAGCATAAAGCTTATGTTCTCTTAAAGTCTGCAATGCTATCCTCAAATGGTTAGCATGCTCTTCCTTATCCTTGGAATATATCAGAATATCATCAATAAAGACGATGACAAACTTGTCCAAATATGGCATGAAGATCTTGTTCATCAGATTCATGAATATTGCCGGTGCATTGGTCAAACCAAATGGTACTACCATATACTCATGGTGTCCATATCTTGAGACAAATGCTGTTTTTGGAACATCTTCCGGCTTGATTTTTATTTGATGGTATCCAGATCTTAAATCGATCTTTGAAAATACTCCAACTCCTTTCACTTGATCAAACAAATGTTGAATTCTTGGTAAAGTATACTTATTCTTGATAGTCATGTTGTTCAGATTTCTATAATCCCCACACATCCGTCTTCCACCATCTCGTTTATCCACAAAGATTACTGGTGTTCCCCATGGAGATACACTTTCCTGTATAAATCCTTTTCTTGCTAACTCATGAATTTGCTCTTTGAGTTCTTTCAACTCTTTGGGTCCCATTTTATATGGTGCTTGATCTATTGGTGTTGTACCAGGTATTAGGTCAATGGTGAACTCTATCTCCCGGTCTGGTGGCATTCCCGGTAACTCTGTTGGAAAAACAACTTGGAATTCATTAACTATAGGAATATCTTCTAGTTTAACTTCTTTAATTGAATTCAACTACATATCCACCATGATATGACTGTGTTTATCTGCTTGGTAAACTATCCTTGCTCCACTTGGAGTTTTGTTTGAGACAGTTTTCTCCTCACAATTTATCCGAGCTCCGTGTTCCATCATCCAATCCATCCCCAGCACTACTGCAATTCCCTTCAAAGGAATCACATAAAGGTCTGCGAAATATGTACAACCACAGATCGAGATAACCTGATCTTGTTTTATGTGGCGTACAATCACATTCCCTCCCCCCGTAACTACGGTCATAGGACTTTCTAACGTTGCCCTTCTAATCCGGAACTTATCACAAAATTCTTCAGAAATGAGTGAAGTTGTTGCACCAGTATCAAATAGAACTTTGCCGGGATTGGTAAGGATATTGAGCGTACCTATCACTGCATGCTCTGAATTATCCACCTCCACGAGGGTTGCACAGTTCAGTTTTCCGGTAGGTCGGTTTCTCTTGCCATTGTTGTTCTTGCCATTATTTCCTCCTTTATTAGGCTGTCCATTTCCTCCACTAGCTTGTCCTCCTCCCTTGGTAGGCCATCCTCCTAGTGGTTTGCTCGGACAATCTGGCTTGATATGCCCCTTCTATCCACAACCGTAACAGATCACTACAGGATTTTTGCACTCTCTCTGGAAATGCCCTGGAATTCCACAATTGTAACAGATAACATTCCTTCTCGGATTAGATTGATTTCCACCACTGCCCTTGTTATTGTTATTGTTGTTGTTTTTGTTGCCATAATTCCTATTCCAAGGTTTGAACTCCAGGTTAGGTTTAGGTTTGCTTGCCTGAATTCTCTTGGTTTCCTTCTTGGCTCTCTTCCTCTGATCCTCTTGGACATTCTTGTAGTCATCCTCAAAAGTAATGGTTGCATCCAACAACTGCTGATAAGTTTGCTTATTGGCTAGCCTTAGCTGCATCTTCATAAACGGATTTAATCCATGCAAGAAACGCTTCTTCCGCTTCTCTTCAGTATTAGCATCCTCCTCAGCATAACGAGACAGTTGGTTAAACTCTCGGATGTACTTCATGACACTAGTATATCCTTGCTGAAGCTCCTCAAATTCTCTCTGCTTCAACTCCATGACACTTTCCGGAACATGATATTCACGGAATCTCTGCTTAAACTCCTCCCAGGTAAACTCCCTTCCTGGTTGTTGCATGGCTGATTGATTTTCCCACCAAGATGTTGCAGGTCCAGCCAGCATATGAGTTGCATACCTCAATTATTCCTCATCATTGCAACCCACAGTTTTCAGCTTCCTTTCTGTATCTTCTAGCCAGTCTTCTGCATCCATTGGTTCAGGAGCTGATGCAAAAGGTAATGGTCTTGCATTCTAGAAATCAGATAGACTCACTCCTCCACTTTCAGGTGCCCTCTGATTTGCTCGCCCCAGCAGCTCTTCCATGAACTTGTTCTGGGTCTCTTGCATCATTTGCATGCATTGCATAAAGTTCTGCTCCATTAACGGCCTCATTGGTGGTGGTGGTAATGATTCTTGGTTTGCTGCATCTGCATCGGCCTTTTCCTTGGCCTCACGCTCCATACGCTGCTGCTCAGTTTCCATTTCTACACCCGTATCGATGACCCTCTACTCCTGCAACATAAAGCGAATACTCATGATTACATCATGCACATGTGTTCGGATCTCGACTTTACGCACAAAACTAGTCACATAATAAAGATCCAAAGAAAATCCAAATATGCATTTCACATACTTACATAATATCATAATTGTACAAAGTCATTACAACATATACCATATTGGTATTATTACAAAACTACCTTATTGCTTGGGTACAAGACACAGTACTTGATACTATTGACTACTTGTCTCCTCCTAATAGTAACCACGTTGTCACATCCCAAGATTTTCCAAATCTTGTAATGTGAAAAATAAATGAATAAAATAAAACTTTGTTGATTTTCAGGGTGAGAAGAAACTTTTGAATCCAATTGGAAACTATCAAACCTATTTGGATCAAATAAAATCCTAAGAGGATTTAAAAAGGTAAATAAACAATAAAGTTAAAAAAATATATTTGGAATTACTATTTTGGATCTTTTAATAAAAAGATTTCGTTTTCAATGAAAAGGTAGAATTATAAATAAGGATTATTTTATAGAGCCAAATGAAACCTTGGCCAAGCTTTTGAAATAAAACATTTTGTTTTGATAAAAATAGTAAAGGATTATTTAAATAAAATAATAAGGATTTAATATCCAAGTTTATTAAAAATAAAGGTGTTACTATTTTAATTAAACATCAAAACTTATTTATTTTAAACAAAGCTTTTCAAGTATTCTATATTTTCAAATAAAACCTACTAATTTGGTTTTGATAATATTTAGATTTCAAATGGAGTTTTAAATAATTCAAATCCTATTTGATTTAATAACTAAGATCCATTTTATTTAATTATTAATGGACCCTAAAAATAAAAATATTATTTTATTTTTTGGGACTTTGGATTTGTGTTGATTAAACATAACTAAAACTCAATACAAGTTTGGTGGAAGTTTGAATTGTTTTGGATGTTTGATTTGTTGTTTGAAATTCAAAACAGGAAAATCAATCTGAAAAAGGAAAAGCAATTAGAAAGAAAAAAATATGAACCAGACCTGACCAACCCACCTGGCCCAGGAAGCCCAGTCGCAGCCCAATTTCCTCCCCCTTTTCGGCGAAACATTTTCCTCCTAAACACGCACCCGCAGAGCGACTGACGAGTGGACCCAACTCCCCTCTCCTCTCTCACGCTGACAAAGGACCCCACGCTAGCTCAGCGTCGTCTTCACCCAGCGACGACCGCGCCGGCCGTTTCCTGCCAGTAATGCCGAGGTTGAATTCGCTTCAATGCCTCGCCTTAACCTCGCCGCGACCACGTCCCCTTAAACGCGTCCCTCTTCTCCCTATTTCCCCTCTGTTTCCAGCCCCTCTCCGCCCCAGGGCTGCTCGAATTGCTCATGGTAAGCCCACTGACTCCGACGAGGTCCAGTGAAAATTCCGGCGACCCCGCGCCACCCCTTGCCTCCCCGAGCACACAGGAACCTTCCCCAGACCCAGGCGCACCTCTTCGTATCATCAGATCGCCCGCGCGTGCTTTGCAGCGTCAACAACGACGACAACCCGTAGCGCCACCGTCTGCTCCAACTCCGACGAGGTTTCCTGGTGAGTCTAGACCGCCCCTTACCCCCTCTTGGACACTCACAAGATCGCGGCATCCATACGAACCTGACGGTGCCTTTTGTTTGCCTTAGCACGCTGTGTATCGTCGCCCCCGTCGACGTCTGACCACACCCGAGGCCTAGCTCAACTCCGGTGAGCAATCCGCGTCACCACCATGCGCCCCTCGACGAGATACTACAACCTTGAGCTTCCCCAAGCTTCGGCGAACTCGGTGAGCATCTCCCTAGCCTCTCTCGTTTCCTGCATCGCCAGCACCGCCACCATCTGACCGCTCATGGCTCGTCGCCCGGCCAACCACCGCTTAGTGGTCGAACGCATAGCAACCGTAGGATCTTAATCGTAGCGCTGCGATAGAACGTGAACGAAAGGGTACCTTTTGATCTGCACCATGCGTAGCCACTTAGATCTGACGGTCCAGGAAGCTTGATCCGTGCGAACCGGTACCGCCCAATAGTATTGCGCCGCGTGTCACTAGTTTGGTTTAAACAGAATTTTGAATCTGATTAGAATGTGATTTTGAAAAATCCATAACTTTAGTTCTACATGTCCAAAATTTGCAAACTTTATATCAATGGAATCAGTGGATCAAGCCCTAGCCAACCATGCAATTTGTTTAGTAAAAAGCTTCTGGTAAAATGTTTGTTTTTGCAGAAACATTTGTATGGTTGTTTAGATTATAAAAATTGTTCAAAAATGATTTTGGGGATAAAATCTTTTGAAAATGGTGTTTTTTGAACCTACTGACCCTAGGAATAACTTTGTGGTTTCAAAAATGTATTTGGTGAAACAAAAGAATGAATCTTGGATTTAAAACCAATTCTAGTCAAATAAAAATATGGTTTATTTATTAAAAATGGTTTTGGAAGAAAACCTTTGGGAAATGTTTTGTTTTAAACTCTCTGACCCCAAACACCAAGTTTTATGATTTGAAAATGAATTTTGTGAACCCTATAGATTAATGCCTTAGTAAAAACATTTCTACACCACATAAAATGATACCTTGTTTTGAAAATGGTTTATAAAGTGAAACCTTTTGCAAATGACTTTGACACTTTATAAAATGACCTTTAGGTGTTTTCAAATGTTTGTGAACCTTTAGGAACCACTCTTTCAAATAAAACAAAGCTTGGCATGCTTGCATGCATTATCTTGTTTATATGATTTTATGTGATGTTTTGCTTGATTGGTAGATTGAGATTGTGCCTTGCTTGATTAAATTGTAGTGACTTGAAGAGTGTGATTGTAGCAAGGACAAGGAGTGAACTTATACTCTACCAAAAAGGCAAGTGATGCTTCATACTTTTGTCCCATTACTTTCACTATGCATTAGTGATTTTTCTAAGTAAAACTTGCATGGAATTTTTGCTAAGTATAAACCATGCTATGGGAAAACCTAGTAGATGAAACCTTAGTAGAAATTTTCCTAAGTTAAGATTCCTACTACTATCAATCTTAGCTTAGCTAATAGAAAACAAGGGTGGAATATATATTCACACTATGGAAAATTTCTAAGTCTGTGGACTTGTGTTTTTGTTTAATAAAACAACTAAGTTAATGAATCACCTGGATGGAATGGTAATTGCTTGGTGGTTTTTGGTTGAGTGGTTACACAAGGCCCATGGCTATGGTTTACCTTGTGTATCTCACTTGTGGATGGCCACCCAGGAACAAAGAGATTTGAGATGTCAAATGTTGAGAAGCTTCAAGTGCAACCACTTGGCATTATGGGCTCTGCCTGGATCACATAGGTTGCTAGAACTTAGCCATTTGGACAGTTGGTGGTAGTGGGATGATAGTTTGGAACGCGTCCACTTGGTCTAAGGAAAGGCTTCTGAAAATCTTGTCTTGGTGAAACCAAGTCTTGTGGGGAAAGTGCACCACCTCTGCAGAGTGTAAAATCTAAGTACTTAGCCATGTCCCTGGTAAAGGACAATTTGAGCATCAAGACATGGAAGCTATCAAGAATCTCATCATTCAAATTTCTAAGTTAAAAACTTGTGGTTGAACAAGGGTTAAAGGATTTTCAATCTTTGATTGGGAGATGCCTTGGGAAAGATTATTTTGTCAAGCAAAAACTTAGTGTTTTCAAACGATAAGGAAAATCTATTTTGAGCAATGCAAGCCTAAGCTCCACTTAGCCAAATGCATATAGATGATAGACTCCACTATACTATCATAGTATCACTTGCCAATACAATTCAAATGTATTGACCCTTGTGGCTGTAACTTGTTATGTTGCAGGTTTGATTGATTTAGTGAAGTTTAAGTGATTAGGATTACAAGTCTACAACCAACATGTCTGCCTGTGGCACTTTGAAGATGAAGGACCCCATGCTTATAGATATTCTGCTGCAATGTAATGTAATAGCCAAATGAGCTATGTAAGATGTAATAAAATTATGTTATTCCTGGTTATAAAGTTGTATTATGACCTTTGTTTCTTGATATTACATCTTAACTGTGGATGCTAGCTATTGATCCAGGGACTAGCATTGTAAACACAGGGGACTCTACCTTATTAAAGGTTGGGAACCTTACAGATGGTATCAGAGCATTGTGTTGCCTGTAGGATTTGTAAACCTAGGGTTGGACAAAAACTCCTTAGAAAAATAGGAGTTGTATTTATTCCAAAACTTATTTACCAACAATCTTGTAAACTCTTCCCTCAACCATTTTGGTTTCAACTTTACATCTCTTCTACTTCAACTTGATGGAAAAACCTACCCCATGGCCAAAGACTTCACCATGTGCAAAAGACTTCTTCAACTCTAATGACTTCAACATCTTCAACTCTAATGACTTCAACATCTTCAGCATATTCACCAAGGACTTCAACCTTGGATATCACTAAGGACAAGTGAGACAAGAAATCTGGCTCAAGATTTAGAGACTAAGGAAACACAACTTAGAAGGAGCCATCAACACCTTTGAAGTATTTGTGACCAAGAGTTTTCCCAAGGAAACCATGATCTCAAGCAAGAGGAATCAACCAAGAAAGATGGAAAGATCACAAGTGAACCATATAGATGGACCACCATATTTAGTTTAAGTCAAACCCACCAACTTATGTGGTGTAACAAAATATTTTTGATTGCCTAAAAATATGCTTGAAACTTGTTGTTTGAGTGGAATGTTTGTTTGTGATTGCTTGCACATTGCTTGTGTGAATTGTGATGTGTGTGATTAGAATTATTCCCTTAGAAATATTTTGCTTATTCTAATCCCAATCCAACCCAAACAGATGACTTCTCCAAGAAATTCCAACATCAAGGATGATGAAAACAACAACAACCAAGAGAACAACATGAGAGAACAACTACTAGCAAACCAAACCCATTTGAGCCAAGTGACAATCCAGCTTTTAGCTAACAACAATGGACTAGACCCAGCCATACAAAGGATTTTGAAAATTCAATCCCAATTGTTACAAGGAATGTCCACTCAAATGATCAACATTGGAGACGACTCTTCCAAAGGAGTTTATGACAACAAGGATGACAAAGATGTTATTTTAGAAGGAACCAAAGCTTGCAATATTTGTGGATACAAGGATCACACTTCCAAGGAACATAGGATCAATGCCCCAATTGTGAAGAGGAACATCCAGTTGGCCAATGCCCCACATCTCAAGTTACTTGCTTCCTATGTGAAGGAAATAATCATGTCCCTATCCAATTCCCCATCTATTCCCTAGTTCAACAAAGGAAACAAGGTGGAGTGCATCAACAGTTTGTAAACCCTCATGAAGGAACAACTTCTACCAAGAAGGATGAGGACAAAGGAAAATCTCCACTTGTACCTCCATGCAATATGGCCCCATTTAAAGGACCAAAGAAGAGGCATATGAATTATCCATGGAGCAATAGAAGGTCAAAGAAACCAGTAGACATTCCTACCTATGAGATAACATATGAAGAACATGAACTAGAAGCACTCCTAGCTTTGGAGAAACCCAAGAAAAAGAAGAAATACCCCAACCCTAGCAAGAAGGATATTACTCAAGAACAATGTTACACTTGCAAAGAGATGGGACACTATGCCAATGAATGCCTAGAAAAGAAGAAGAACCAAAGAAACAAACAAGAGGCAATGATATCAAAGGAAAAGAGATATCACCAAGTGATGTGTTTCAAATGCAAGGAGCTAGGCCACTATGCAAACCAACTGTCCGAGAAAAGATGAAGCACAAGATAAACCAACCTATGAAGGATCTCAGCCTTGTCACATGTTTCAAGTGTGAAAACAAAGGACACTATGCAAATGTTTGCCCGGAGAAGTTTCCCAGATCCCAAGAAGGCCAATATGTAATTTAGTTGGAATAATTTAAGGGTGGTAGTACCCTAGATGCTTTTGAGACAACTTGTAACCCTAGCCTTACCAAATCTCGGGACGAGATTTATTTTAAGGGTGGTAGCCTGTCACATCCCAAGATTTTCCAAATCTTGTAATGTGAAAAATAAATGAATAAAATAAAACTTTGTTGATTTTCAGGGTGAGAAGAAACTTTTGAATCCAATTGGAAACTCTCAAACCTATTTGGATCAAATAAAATCCTAAGAGGATTTAAAAAGGTAAATAAACAATAAAGTTAAAAAAATATATTTGGAATTACTATTTTGGATCTTTTAATAAAAAGATTTGGTTTTCAAATGAAAAGGTAGAATTATAAATACGGATTATTTTATAGAGCCAAATTAAACCTTGGCCAAGATTTTGAAATAAAACATTTTGTTTTGATAAAAATAGTAAAGGATTATTTAAATAAAATAATAAGGATTTAATATCCAAGTTTATTAAAAATAAAGGTGTTACTATTTTAATTAAACATCAAAACTTATTTATTTATTTTTAACAAAGCTTTTCAAGTATTCTATATTTTCAAATAAAACCTACTAATTTGGTTTTGATAATATTTAGATTTCAAATGGAGTTTTAAATAATTCAAATCCTATTTGATTTAATAACTAAGATCCATTTTATTTAATTATTAATGGACCCTAAAAATAAAAATATTATTTTATTTTTTGGGACTTTGGATTTGTGTTGATTAAACAGAACTAAAACTCAATACAAGTTTGGTGGAATTTTGAATTGTTTTGGATATTTGATTTGTTGTTTGAAATTCAAAACAAGAAATTCAATCAGAAAAAGGAAAAGCAATTAGAAAGAAAAAAATATGAACCAGACCTGACCAACCCACCTGGCCCAGGAAGCCCAGTCGCAGCCCAGTTTCCTCCCCCTTTTCGGCGAAACGTTTTCCACCTAAACACGCACCCGCAGAGCGACTGACGAGTGGACCCAACTCCCCTCTCCTCTCTCACGCTGACAAAGGACCCCACGCCAGCTCAGCGTCGTCTTCACCCCACGACGACCGCGCCGGCCGTTTCCTGCCAGTAATGCCGCGGTTGAATTCGCTCCAATGCCTCGCCTTAACCTCGCCACGACCATGCCCCCTTAAATGCGTCCCTCTTCTCCCCATTTCCCCTCTGTTTCCAGCCCCTCTCCGCCCCAGGGCTGCTCGAATTGCTCATGGTAAGCCCACTGACTCCGACGAGGTCCGGTCACGGTCCGGCGACCCCACGCCACCCCTTGCCTCCCCGAGCACATAGGAACCTTCCCCAGACCCAGGCGCACCTCTAGGTATCATCAGCTCGCCTGCGCGTGCTTTGCAGCGTCAACAACGACGACAACCCGTAGCGCCACCGTCTGCTCCAACTCCGACGAGGTTTCCTGGTGAGTCTAGACCGCCCCTTACCCCCTCTTGGACACTCACAAGATCGCGGCATCCATACGAACCTGACGGTGCCTTTTGTTTGCCTTAGCACGCTGTGTATCGTCGCCCCCGTCGACGTCTGACCACACCCGAGGCCTAGCTCAACTCCGGTGAGCAATCCGCGTCACCACCATGCGCCCCTCGACGAGATACTACCACCTTGAGCTTCCCCAAGCTTCGGCGAACTCGGTGAGCATCTCCCCAGCCTCTCTCGTTTCCTGCATCGCCAGCACCGCCACCATCTGACCGCTGCGCTCGTCGCCCGCGCCCGCCAGTAGTGGTCGAGCGCGCAACCGTGGGATCTTAATCGTGGCGCTGCGATAGAACGTGAACGAAAGGGTACCTTTTGATCTGCACCGTGCGTAGCCACTTAGATCGGACTGTCCGGAAGATTGATCCGTCTTGACGGTACCGCCCAATAGTATTGCGCGTGTCACTAGTTTGGTTTAAACAGAATTTTGAATCTGATTAGAATGTGATTTTGAAAAATCCATAACTTTAGTTATACATGTCCAAAATTTGCAAACTTTATATCAATGGAATCAGTGGATCAAGCCCTAGCCAACCATGCAATTTGTTTAGTAAAAAGCTTCTGGTAAAATGTTTGTTTTTGCAGAAACATTAGTATGCTTGTTTAGATTATAAAAATTGTTCAAAAATGATTTTGGGGATAAAATCTTTTGCAAAAGGTGTGTTTTGAACCTACTGACCCTAGGAATCACTTTGTGGTTTCAAAAATGTATTTGGTGAAACAAAAGTATGAATCTTGGATTTAAAACCAATTCTAGTCAAATAAAAATATGGTTTATTTATTAAAAATGGTTTTGGAAGAAAACCTTTGGGAAATGTTTTGTTTTAAACTCTCTGACCCCAAACACCAAGTTTTATGATTTGAAAATGAATTTTGTGAACCCTATAGATTAATTCCTTAGTAAAAACATTTCTACACCACAGAAAATGATACCTTGTTTTGAAAATGGTTTATAAAGTGAAACCTTTTGCAAATGACTTTGCCACTTTATAAAATGACCTTTAGGTGTTTTCAAATGTTTGTGAACCTTTAGGAACCACTCTTTCAAATAAAACAAAGCTTGGCATGCTTGCATGCATTATCTTGTTTATATGATTTTATGTGATGTTTTGCTTGATTGGTAGATTGAGATTGTGCCTTGCTTGATTGAATTGTAGTGACTTGAAGAGTGTGATTGTAGCAAGGACAAGGAGTGAACTTATACTCTACCAAAAAGGCAAGTGATGCTTCATACTTTTGTCCCATTACTTTCACTATGCATTAGTGATTTTTCTAAGTAAAACTTGCATGGAATTTTTGCTAAGTATAAACCATGCTATGGGAAAACCTAGTAGATGAAACCTTAGTAGAAATTTTCCTAAGTTAAGATTCCTACTACTATCAAGCTTAGCTTAGCTAATAGAAAACAAGGGTGGAATATATATTCACACTATGGAAAATTTCTAAGTCTGTGGACTTGTGTTTTTGCTTAATAAAACAACTAAGTTAATGAATCACCTGGGTGGAATGGTAATTGCTTGGTGGTTTTTGGTTGAGTGGTTACACAAGTCCCATGGCTATGGTTTACCTTGTGTATCTCACTTGTGGATGGCCACCCAGGAACAAAGAGATTTGAGATGTCAAATGTTGAGAAGCTTCAAGTGCAACCACTTGGCATTATGGGCTCTGCCTGGATCACATAGGTTGCTAGAACTTAGCCATTTGGACAGTTGGTGGTAGTGGGATGATAGTTTGGAACGCGTCCACTTGGTCTAAGGAAAGGCTTCTGAAAATCTTGTCTTGGTGAAACCAAGTCTTGTGGGGAAAGTGCACCACCTCTGCAGAGTGTAAAATCTAAGTACTTAGCCATGTCCCTGGTAAAGGACAATTTGAGCATCAAGACATGGAAGCTATCAAGAATCTCATCATTCAAATTTCTAAGTTAAAAACTTGTGGTTGAACAAGGGTTAAAGTATTTTCAATCTTTGATTGGGAGATGCCTTGGGAAAGATTATTTTGTCAAGCAAAAACTTAGTGTTTTCAAACGATAAGGAAAATATATTTTGAGCAATGCAAGCCTAAGCTCCACTTAGCCAAATGCATATAGATGATAGACTCCACTATACTATCATAGTATCACTTGCCAATACAATTCAAATGTATTGACCCTTGTGGCTGTAACTTGTTATGTTGCAGGTTTGATTGATTTAGTGAAGTTTAAGTGATTAGGATTACAAGTCTACAACCAACATGTCTGCCTGTGGCACTTTGAAGATGAAGGACCCCATGCTTATAGATATTCTGCTGCAATGTAATGTAATAGCCAAATGAGCTATGTAAGATGTAATAAAATTATGTTATTCCTGGTTATAAAGTTGTATTATGACCTTTGTTTCTTGATATTACATCTTAACATGGATGCTAGCTATTGATCCAGGACTAGCATTGTAAACACAGGGGACTCTACCTTATTAAAGGTTGGGAACCTTACAGATGGTATCAGAGCATTGTGTTGCCTGTAGGATTTGTAAACCTAGGGTTGGACAAAAACTCCTTAGAAAAATAGGAGTTGTATTTATTCCAAAACTTATTTACCAACAATCTTGTAAACTCTTCCCTCAACCATTTTGGTTTCAACTTTACATCTCTTCTACTTCAACTTGATGGAAAAACCTACCCCATGGCCAAAGACTTCACCATGTGCAAAAGACTTCTTCAACTCTAATGACTTCAACATCTTCAACTCTAATGACTTCAACATCTTCAGCATATTCACCAAGGACTTCAACCTTGGATATCACTAAGGACAAGTGAGACAAGAAATCTGGCTCAAGATTTAGAGAATAAGGAAACACAACTTAGAAGGAGCCATCAACACCTTTGAAGTATTTGTGACCAAGAGTTTTCCCAAGGAAACCATGATCTCAAGCAAGAGGAATCAACCAAGAAAGATGGAAAGATCACAAGTGAACCATATAGATGGACCACCATATTTAGTTTAAGTCAAACCCACCAACTTATGTGGTGTAACAAAATATTTTTGATTGCCTAAAAATATGCTTGAAACTTGTTGTTTGAGTGGAATGTTTGTTTGTGATTGCTTGCACATTGCTTGTGTGAATTGTGATGTGTGTGATTAGAATTATTCCCTTAGAAATATTTTGCTTATTCTAATCCCAATCCAACCCAAACAGATGACTTCTCCAAGAAACTCCAACATCAAGGATGATGAAAACAACAACAACCAAGAGAACAACATGAGAGAACAACTACTAGCAAACCAAACCCAGTTGAGCCAAGTGACAATCCAGCTTTTAGCTAACAACAATGGACTAGACCCAGCCATACAAAGGATTTTGAAAATTCAATCCCAATTGTTACAAGGAATGGCCACTCAAATGATCAACATTGGAGACGACTCTTCCAAAGGAGTTTATGACAACAAGGATGACAAAGATGTTATTTTAGAAGGAACCAAAGCTTGCAATATTTGTGGATACAAGGATCACACTTCCAAGGAACATAGGATCAATGCCCCAATTGTGAAGAGGAACATCCAGTTGGCCAATGCCCCACATCTCAAGTTACTTGCTTCCTATGTGAAGGAAATAATCATGTCCCTATCCAATTCCCCATCTATTCCCTAGTTCAACAAAGGAAACAAGGTGGAGTGCATCAACAGTTTGTAAACCCTCATGAAGGAACAACTTCTACCAAGAAGGATGAGGACAAAGGAAAATCTCCACTTGTACCTCCATGCAATATGGCCCCATTTAAAGGACCAAAGAAGAGGCATATGAATTATCCATGGAGCAATAGAAGGTCAAAGAAACCAGTAGACATTCCTACCTATGAGATAACATATGAAGAACATGAACTAGAAGCACTCCTAGCTTTGGAGAAACCCAAGAAAAAGAAGAAATACCCCAACCCTAGCAAGAAGGATATTACTCAAGAACAATGTTACACTTGCAAAGAGATGGGACACTATGCCAATGAATGCCTAGAAAAGAAGAAGAACCAAAGAAACAAACAAGAGGCAATGATATCAAAGGAAAAGAGAGATATCAGCCAAGTGATGTGTTTCAAATGCAAGGAGCTAGGCCACTATGCAAACCACTGTCCAGAAAAGATGAAGCACAAGATAAACCAACCTATGAAGGATCTCAGCCTTGTCACATGTTTCAAGTGTGAAAACAAAGGACACTATGCAAATGTTTGCCCAGAGAAGTTTCCCCAGGATCCCAAGAAGGCCAATATGTAATTTAGTTGGAATAATTTAAGGGTGGTAGTACCCTAGATGCTTTTGAGACAACTTGTAACCCTAGCCTTACCAAATCTCGGGACGAGATTTATTTTAAGGGTGGTAGCCTGTCACATCCCAAGATTTTCCAAATCTTGTAATGTGAAAAATAAATGAATAAAATAAAACTTTGTTGATTTTCAGGGTGAGAAGAAACTTTTGAATCCAATTGGAAACTCTCAAACCTATTTGGATCAAATAAAATCCTAAGAGGATTTAAAAAGGTAAATAAACAATAAAGTTAAAAAAATATATTTGGAATTACTATTTTGGATCTTTTAATAAAAAGATTTGGTTTTCAAATGAAAAGGTAGAATTATAAATACGGATTATTTTATAGAGCCAAATTAAACCTTGGCCAAGATTTTGAAATAAAACATTTTGTTTTGATAAAAATAGTAAAGGATTATTTAAATAAAATAATAAGGATTTAATATCCAAGTTTATTAAAAATAAAGGTGTTACTATTTTAATTAAACATCAAAACTTATTTATTTATTTTTAACAAAGCTTTTCAAGTATTCTATATTTTCAAATAAAACCTACTAATTTGGTTTTGATAATATTTAGATTTCAAATGGAGTTTTAAATAATTCAAATCCTATTTGATTTAATAACTAAGATCCATTTTATTTAATTATTAATGGACCCTAAAAATAAAAATATTATTTTATTTTTTGGGACTTTGGATTTGTGTTGATTAAACAGAACTAAAACTCAATACAAGTTTGGTGGAATTTTGAATTGTTTTGGATATTTGATTTGTTGTTTGAAATTCAAAACAAGAAATTCAATCAGAAAAAGGAAAAGCAATTAGAAAGAAAAAAATATGAACCAGACCTGACCAACCCACTGCCCAGAAGCCCGATCAGCCAGTTCCTCCCCTTTTCGGTAAACGTTTTCCACCTAAACACGCACCCAGAGCGGTAGCGAGTGGACCCAACTCCCTCTCTCTCACGACAAAGGACCCCACGCCACATTCGTCGTCTTCACCCCACGACGACCGCGCCGGCCGTTTCCTGCCAGTAATGCCGCGGCTGAATTCGCTTCAATGCCTCGCCTTAACCTCGCCACGACCACGCCCCCTTAAATGCGTCCCTCTTCTCCCCATTTCCCCTCTGTTTCCAGCCCCTCTCCGCCCCAGGGCTGCTCGAATTGCTCATGGTAAGCCCACTGACTCCGACGAGGTCCAGTGCGAATTCCGGCGACCCCACGCCACCCCTTGCCTCCCCGAGCACATAGGAACCTTCCCCAGACCCAGGCGCACCTCTAGGTATCATCAGCTCGCCTGCGCGTGCTTTGCAGCGTCAACAACGACGACAACCCGTAGCGCCACCGTCTGCTCCAACTCCGACGAGGTTTCCTGGTGAGTCTAGACCGCCCCTTACCCCCTCTTGGACACTCACAAGATCGCGGCATCCATACGAACCTGACGGTGCCTTTTGTTTGCCTTAGCACGCTGTGTATCGTCGCCTGCCGACGCCCCGACCACCCGAGGCCTAGCTCAACTCCGGTGAGCAATCCGCGTCACCACCATGCGCCCCTCGACGAGATACTACCACCTTGAGCTTCCCCAAGCTTCGGCGAACTCGGTGAGCATCTCCCCAGCCTCTCTCGTTTCTGCCAATGACCGCCACCATCGACCATTGCGCTCGTCGCCGCGCCAGCGCCGCTGCTTAGTGGTCGAACGCATAGCAACCGTAGGATCTTAATCGTAGCGCTGCGATAGAACGTGAACGAAAGGGTACCTTTTGATCTGCACCGTGCGTAGCCACTTAGATCTGACTGTCCAGGAAGATTGATCCGTGCGAACCGGTACCGCCCAATAGTATTGCGCCGCGTGTCACTAGTTTGGTTTAAACAGAATTTTGAATCTGATTAGAATGTGATTTTGAAAAATCCATAACTTTAGTTATACATGTCCAAAATTTGCAAACTTTATATCAATGGAATCAGTGGATCAAGCCCTAGCCAACCATGCAATTTGTTTAGTAAAAAGCTTCTGGTAAAATGTTTGTTTTTGCAGAAACATTAGTATGCTTGTTTAGATTATAAAAATTGTTCAAAAATGATTTTGGGGATAAAATCTTTTGCAAAAGGTGTATTTTGAACCTACTGACCCAAGGAATCACTTTGTGGTTTCAAAAATGTATTTGGTGAAACAAAAGTATGAATCTTGGATTTAAAACCAATTCTAGTCAAATAAAAATATGGTTTATTTATTAAAAATGGTTTTGGAAGAAAACCTTTGGGAAATGTTTTGTTTTAAACTCTCTGACCCCAAACACCAAGTTTTATGATTTGAAAATGAATTTTGTGAACCCTATAGATTAATTCCTTAGTAAAAACATTTCTACACCATAGAAAATGATACCTTGTTTTGAAAATGGTTTATAAAGTGAAACCTTTTGCAAATGACTTTGCCACTTTATAAAATGACCTTTAGGTGTTTTCAAATGTTTGTGAACCTTTAGGAACCACTCTTTCAAATAAAACAAAGCTTGGCATGCTTGCATGCATTATCTTGTTTATATGATTTTATGTGATGTTTTGCTTGATTGGTAGATTGAGATTGTGCCTTGCTTGATTGAATTGTAGTGACTTGAAGAGTGTGATTGTAGCAAGGACAAGGAGTGAACTTATACTCTACCAAAAAGGCAAGTGATGCTTCATACTTTTGTCCCATTACTTTCACTATGCATTAGTGATTTTTCTAAGTAAAACTTGCATGGAATTTTTGCTAAGTATAAACCATGCTATGGGAAAACCTAGTAGATGAAACCTTAGTAGAAATTTTCCTAAGTTAAGATTCCTACTACTATCAAGCTTAGCTTAGCTAATTTAAAACAAGGGTGGAATATATATTCACACTATGGAAAATTTCTAAGTCTGTGGACTTGTGTTTTTGCTTAATAAAACAACTAAGTTAATGAATCACCTGGGTGGAATGGTAATTGCTTGGTGGTTTTTGGTTGAGTGGTTACACAAGTCCCATGGCTATGGTTTACCTTGTGTATCTCACTTGTGGATGGCCACCTAGGAACAAAGAGATTTGAGATGTCAAATGTTGAGAAGCTTCAAGTGCAACCACTTGGCATTATGGGCTCTGCCTGGATCACATAGGTTGCTAGAACTTAGCCATTTGGACAGTTGGTGGTAGTGGGATGATAGGTTGGAACGCGTCCACTTGGTCTAAGGAAAGGCTTCTGAAAGATCTTGTCTTGGTGAAACCAAGTCTTGTGGGGAAAGTGCACCACCTCTGCAGAGTGTAAAATCTAAGTACTTAGCCATGTCCCTGGTAAAGGACAATTTGAGCATCAAGACATGGAAGCTATCAAGAATCTCATCATTCAAATTTCTAAGTTAAAAACTTGTGGTTGAACAAGGGTTAAAGGATTTTCAATCTTTGATTGGGAGATGCCTTGGGAAAGATTATTTTATCAAGCAAAAACTTAGTGTTTTCAAACGATAAGGAAAATCTATTTTGAGCAATGCAAGCCTAAGCTCCACTTAGCCAAATGCATATAGATGATAGACTCCACTATACTATCATAGTATCACTTGCCAATACAATTCAAATGTATTGACCCTTGTGGCTGTAACTTGTTATGTTGCAGGTTTGATTGATTTAGTGAAGTTTAAGTGATTAGGATTACAAGTCTACAACCAACATGTCTGCCTGTGGCACTTTGAAGATGAAGGACCCCATGCTTATTGATATTCTGCTGCAATGTAATGTAATAGCCAAATGAGCTATGTAAGATGTAATAAAATTATGTTATTCTTGGTTATAAAGTTGTATTATGACCTTTGTTTCTTGATATTACATCTTAACTGTGGATGATAGCTATTGATCCAGGGACTAGCATTGTAAACACAGGGGACTCTACCTTATTAAAGGTTGGGAACCTTACACAAGTTCATCGTACATGCCTGATGTCCAACCATGATGACGTGTTGTTCGTCGCACAGTTTGTGGAACATATGGCCTTCCAGAAGGAACATACTTTGTATCTGAAGTGTCAGGACTTGAGTCATTACTCAACCTGAGCACATTGACTCCCTCCAACTCAGCTGAAAATTCTTCAGAAACATATTCAACATTATCTCCAGCCTGCATCTCCTGAGCTTCATTTCTTGAGTTGCCAACATGATACACAGATCCTGCTGCTCCCCAGGTGCTCTCGTGGGCAAGATAGTTAAATACTGGATAATGTATATTCCCTGGGTTTTGAGAAGATGTTGATGATTCAAACACTCTCTCCTCAGGATCTTCTTCTTCATCATGGTTATCTATTTACATGGTATTTCTACTACTATTATTAGGGTTCATCCTTGCACCCATAAACTAGATTGTCCAACATTCCTATCGAAACCATCTGTGAACATCTCGTGTTCATGAGATCCATTATATGATCCCATTCTCCAACCATCTGAATTCTCAATATGAAGTTCTGAGTCAGAACCATCCTTTGAGCCCTGTGGTACTGCATACCGCATATCCATAGTAGGATCATGTGTAGGTTCAGGTCTTGGTGAATAAGTATATGGTATAAAAGATTCCGGATATATAGGTATATCCTTAAAGATAGGTGTTGCAATACTACTTGCTTCTTTCTCTAACTGGAATGCTAACTGCTTCCTCCTTTCCGGGTCAGTTAGATCCTCCAACATGTCATTTTTGTCTTCAACAATCACTTGATGAGTCTTATAAAAAGACGCAACGAGTGTTCAGTATCTATCCATAAACTTGGAAGCTAACATAGGATGCTTCTTAACCAAAGTAAGATGATCCGATATAGGCTCCGAGTCTATAGAATCATAAGGTATCACAGAAAATGTGCTACCTCCAGCTCCTTCGTTTTCTGCTCCCGGATATTAGCTATCGCCTCCACAACAGCAACATGATAGGCTGCTAAATGACTCCTACCTTCTCCTATGGGTAGATCGTGGTATAATCCAAGCTTTTCTGGAAGTTGGATACTCACACGATACTTGGATAACATCCGTCCAAAAAGGTAAGTGATAGTGTTCAATGGAATTCTAGTTGGACAACTAAAGAGCTTTAAAAGTTGCCGAAGTTGGTCTGTAAATGATCCTTGATAATCATCAAGAGTCTCCTCTTTCCTTACCAAAGTTTGTTTTGGAATCTTTGGTGCCATATCTCTGTATATCAGAAAAATAATTTTTTGATTAGTATCCAATGATATATTGCATCATAACAAAGAATTATCGCACTAAAATATATAATGGAATATTCTCATTTGAATACCCATTATATTACTTTTAGAGAATTCTTTATCGTTGCTAATTCTCCTACAGGTAATACCCTTTGCTAGGTTTCCAACCTAAAGTCAAAGAAATTTGCTCTGATACCAACTACGGTGACCCAGCATACCACTGCATGTGTAGTACACTATAGTCGTTGACATGACATCTACGAACCTTTGTTAGTAAATATCACATCCCTCAGAGTGGTACAACAGAAACATTGCGGGTCCATATTACAAATGTACACACATTATTATTATTACAACACCGGAAGTTCAAGACTTCCAAAAGATCCAACTTGTCGTGGTGGTATCACGGCATATGCCATGGGTAGGCTAAAGTTGGGGCCGATTGACATGGAGGAATCCGAGGAGGGATGATGTAGTGAAGACCGCACTCGTATGAACAAAGAGAAATACAATGTATCTAGGATTAAGGCTCTCATGTGGAGATAACACCTCTTTCTCTACATCTAATCTCTTATAATCTTGCCATTCTTGTGGCTACAATCATGCTCCTTGAGTTGTATCTCATATGCCTCTATCTAGATCTCTCTGTGAGATTGGAGTAGGAAGAAGAAGATGAGCTCCTATTGAGAAGAGAGGGGAAGAGCCCTTCGGGGCCTCCCTGTGAACGATCCCCCTGGTGCTCCTTATAAAGGGGAGCCCAGGGGACAAATCTTGTTCCCCACGATTGGTATCTAAGCAGCATATTCCTGGCATCTTCTTAGATGCTCAGCATATGCCTTGGCATCTTCGGAGATGCCACGGCATATTCCTTAGCATATTCTTGGATGCCTAGGGCATATTCCTTTGGCCATGTGCCAGTCTGAGTTGGTTGGGTCCCAGGACTGGCACCATACTTGTGTAGCTCGTCTTGGCTTGATCCGATGGTGCGCTTTATCTGGAGATAAATAAGTTGGTACCTGGAGTAATATACCTCGGCCCAAATGACAATGATGGAAGTATAACTCGGCCTGGGTAGAGCAGATTCGGCCTGGAAGTCTGTTGATTTGGCCCAGGCAGAGTGAAGGGCCCAGCCGGTTGATTCAGTGGCCTAGCCGGGTCATCCGTCTCGGCCCAGGTGGGGCGCTGGTGATGGTGCTCCGGGGACGGGCCGAGTCACGCTAGACTCAGCCCAGGCGGAGTGAGGATGCCGGGTGATCCCGTAGTGGGATGGATTCGGCTCATGCCAGCCCACCCAGGGAAAGGATCTGGTGACGCGGGACTGTCGGGTGGGCCAAGTCAGCTCCTTGCTGGCCCACCCGGTCAACGCTGGGGAGGCGCTCTGTACTGGCGACGAGGTGGCGATGGGGCTTGGTTGTGATCCGGCTAGGTGGGCCGAATTGACGTCTAATTCGGCCCGTGAGCGGTGTTTGGCCTGGGAGGAGTAGTGGGAATAGGCCGAATTATGTTTAGTTCGGCCTGAGTCCTCTTTTCCTCTTTTTTCCTTTTGTTTCTTCTCCTTTAAGTCTCATATCTTTCTGGGTATGTCTTTGTATCTTCGTATTCCTTTATGAGCACGTCTGTAAATCTTCTAAGGTCTCTTTATACCTCAAATCTAGGGTATCTGGGGTAATATCCCCGACACAACTTACAAACCAAAATATAAAGTGATCAGCGGAAATTTAAAACTAACAACTCCGACTAGGAGTTGAGCTCAACAGCTTATTCTATAGAGTTCATGCTGCTCGGCTCCGTTAGTTATTACTAACTAGATACTTAATTGGAATCGTTCTCATCGACACCGTAGAGGATCTCGTAATCCACTCCTTCAACTCCTCCGGACAGATCAGGTTCCTCATAGAACACATCTTCTTGGCATTCGGCTGCATACATTGGCACGTTTTCGGGATCCTCAGAGTCTAAGCAAGGGATCAAAGGAAAGAATGAGTAACAGCATTACCCAACAAGTTCATTATATGCAAGGTGAGAAGTTTGATGCTCTAACTATCACCTCGGATTATAAATCCTTGGCACTATGCAGTTTTTGTAAATCTTTCTTCAAAGATTTATTTTATTCTGAAAAACTATGACAATCAACCTTCACAGGTTGACCAGAACTTTCATGGAGTTCCTTTCCTGCCGCGTTCGTAGCTCCTTCCCGAAATAGGGAGTAACAAGTTACAGTTCTTACACTCTGTAGAGGTGCGTTACTTTACCCATGAGAGATCAACTCCTTGTTGCACAACCGGGCGTACCTTCCCGTCCACAATTCCATGATGTGGGGCCCAGTAGTTGGTCCAAGCCAATAACTACCCCCTTCGCAACCCCGCATGCCTCCTTGGTGTACACCATGCCCACATAATGAATTACGGCAATGGTTTGTACAAACCATTAGATGCTAGAACTATCGTGGGACGATGAGGGTTCCCACCCATATGCTGCATATCCTCTACGAATTACCAATTAATATGCATGCTATGAGGATAACATCCACGACCTTCACATTCGTCTTCATGCGAGAGTAAGAAGATACAACTGACTTCTCTGTCCCATTCCAAACCTCATGGTTAACGCGTCATATACGGCGCTAGAATCATTGATGTCAGGGGTTATTAAGTCCCTACTTGATCATCATTATTGCAAATAGAACCCTAAGTTCTATTGCTTCATTATATCACCATTTAGGATGATATCTATGATTTCTTTATTTGTGAAAATAATATTTTCTTTCTTTTATACCATATATGATAACACACAATTTGCAAATACTTTGATAAAGACTCTTCAAAGGACATGAGCAAGTGATGAAATTGCCTTGTGATGGCAAGGTAGTGAAGTCTGATGCTTGCACTGGACCTTGAGCTTCTAGTTCTACAAAAACATCATTATTTCCCGGTAAGGACAATATTCAAAGAAGCAAAATGATTATACAAGTAATGTAATGCATTATTTAATTCTATATGCATTTTCCCTATATAAGGTGCCTTTTAATAAAGCATTTATGAATATTATTTTTTTTACATTTATTGCATATATTGAATTATTTTATTTTATTTCCATTTTTATTTGACTTTTATTGATTTAATAATTCTTTTAGAAATTATTAATTATACATTAAAATTTATTATTACATATTTATTTAGTATTTTTCAAAAATACTATAATATTAATATATAATGAAAGTGATTTTTATTTATTTTTATCATCTTTCAATAATTTTGTAAAATTCTATAAGGAATATATAAATTATAAAATTCTTATAAAAATTTCAATTTCCAAAATTTTATATCTTATTTTATTTGGATAGAGTGGATTATTGTGAATCCAAAAATATTTTATTTATAAATTTTGGACTTTTATTTTATTTTCTAGAATTTTATTCAGGTTGGGGGCATTTTGGTCTTTTCCAATTGATTAAAACAGTTTTTAAAACAACTTGGGCTGGCCTTTTGGGCTTATTGGGCCAGTGTGGCCCAATAGGGTAAGGTCAAAATACCACCCTGAGGGGTTTTGGCCCACCCAGCCCATTCTCTCTGTCTCCTCCTCGTTCTTACCTTTCCTCTTCCTCGACCCCGCGGATCTGGCGCCGCCGCTGGCGATGGCCGCCGTTGAGGTTTCCCCTGGCCGCTGCCGTGGTGCAGGGCGAGGTTTGCAACTCCGATTGTTCATATAGTCCAACTCGATTTGACTCCGGGGCTTCCCCGTGGTCAGGTTCACCCCGTTCTCGAACCCTGGGGTTAGGGAAAAGGTGTTGTCGCCACCGCCGCGGTCTCGCCTCATGGTGGTGTCTTTGAGATCGTGTCTTCTTGTGGCTGATCGGTGTAGGTTGCAGCGCCCTCTAGGTTCTCCCTGTGCCGCCGCGGGTTCGTCGGCTAATCTGCTTCCTCTTCAATTCGTCAGCGAGGACCTTGGGTAAGTTGCCTCCGTGGTTCTTGTTCATGCTACTACCATGAATCTCTCTCTGTGTGTCTAGTGGCTTCTCGTGCATAGTGATTATGCTCTGATTAGGGTTCATCTCCTAATTAGGGTTCTTGTTCTGATTAGGGTTCATAACCCCCTGTTGATCATATCCATGATGCTTTAGATCTAGTGATGATCATGCTTGAGTATGAAGAATGATTGTTTGCTGTGGATCATGATTTGTTGTGGATTTGATGATGCTAGTGGCTTGTCAGATTTATTACAGTGGTAATTCACTATGATCCCATGCTAGTGTTTCTATGGAATCCCTGATTGGATTATGTTGTTGATTTTAGAATTTACTCTACTGTCAGAATGCTTATACTGAGAGTAGTTTCTCTCAGTAGTTGCTTACTGCAATTATAATTGTAGGCTTGTCTGAGATTATACACACTGAATATGATCATTACATGTAATGATTTTCTGTGGATGTATAGATGCATAAGATATTGATTCCTGGCACTTGGCTTCAGGAAAATGATATTTATTGGTTTGTCCCTTTTATCTGTGGAAACTAAGCAAAGATTGGTTTTAGATCATTAAGAACTTGTCCTTGTGATACCATTATGATTTGGCACACAAGTGATTGGGTTTTATTTCTAGGCTTAGCTTGACAACACTTGTGATTACTACTGACAAGATAAAATGTAAGCTTTTCTTAACTCTTCTGCCTATGATGTTGGTCTAAGGCTCTAGGATTTTAAATCCTAGTCAGTTAAGCAATTAGTTGGTTTGTAACTTGTAAAATTAGAGGTGCTACTCTCTCTAATAGATGTGCCTTGATCTGATAAGAACAAATGAAATATGGTTTAAGTTGTATAAATTAACACTAAACTCAGTGATGCTGGTCTGAGAGATTAGTGCTTGTGGCTGAGTTTGATTTCTTATCTTTATACTTGAAATCTCTAGGATAGACTCATGCTTTTGTTCAGATACTATGAATGAATCATGTGATGGTTTTATGAAGCTCACCACAAAATCTGGTGATGGTGTAGTAGGTTGATGATGATGATCTTGATCTTGATCTGCTGGATTCATGTGCTTGCTCTTGAGCTAGCCTGCTCCTCCTAGCTCCTGGGCTTGACCTTGCTGTCCACCTGTTTCATCCCCCTCCTTATGTCACCATCCTAGTGATGTTTGGTTGATCTGGGTTGGTTTGGTTTGGCTGCTGTTCTTGGTCTAGCTGCTATCTACACTGGTTGTGCTTGTGTGTTGTGTAGTGGAGAGATGCACTGGTGTGCTCCTCCACGGCTGTGATGTGGTTTTGTGAGATTGGGCTATGCTTGTGAGGTCGACAGCACACCATGTGCATGTTGGTGTGTGTACAGCTTGTGTGCCTGCTATGCACTTGTGGATATGTTCAGAACTTTTGAACTTACTATTACCAGATTACTTTCACCCGGCTCGTGATTTGGTCCCTCTTGGCTGTCATTTGAATTCTGGCTTTGAATTTATGAAATATGGAATCTTTCATATTGGTGAAACTTGCCCCTTTTTATAACATTTCTCAATGATGAGTTTGTCAAGTGCATTTCACTGACATATCTGAGAGAAATATACTAACACTAATCTTATTTTGTTTCTATTTAGTCTTTGTTTTGCAGGTACAAAGATAAAGATGAAGATTTAGTGTAGATTTAGATATAGGATAGTTAGTAGATATTCAAATGTAATTTTCTTATTCTTTTGTAATTTTCTTTTATTATTCTTGTAATCTTTATTTTATTTAATTGTAATAAAGATTATATTATTATTAATAAAGAATATTCTTATTCTTTATTCTTTTGTAAATTGTGAAGTTTGGAATGACTTCAGTAGTTTACATTCTTTGTAACTTGTTTATGTATTAATAATATGAAATGAATTTCATATTCAATATTGTTTTTAGATAATATTTAAGTTATAATACTTATCTCTTAATTAATTTAAGATTCAAATCTTATATCTAAATCATTTAAATTATAATTCAAACACTCAAGTTTAAAATTCAAATTCATTTTAAACACATAACTCCTTAAGATCATCTCAAAGTTTATAACAATCACCATTTAAGACTAATCCTAATCTCAAAGTATGAAAGAAAATTGATCACTTAGGTTTTTTTATTTGGCAAAAAAATTTACCCACATTTTCACAAATGAATGCATGCAACAATTCATATTCCTAAATCTACCCTTCGTTAGGTCCTAAATACAGGGATGTTACACGCCTCCTCTCAGACACACTGCCACACATCATCGCATACTCCTTTGTGCCTCTAGTTCCAGAGCATTGGTGTCTATATGACCAAATTGATTACACAGAAAACATTGCCTAGTAGGGCCTCCGGCTTCAGATTCATCCATATCATTACGGATGCGGACACATTGTCGCCTTCCTCTTCTTGCCCGCATCAGTTCAGGATATGGGATGTAAACCCTTTCACCTGGATTTACTTTGTTGAAATTTCTCCATGCCCTATATCCCATCATCTGCATGTCCACATATTGACCACCGCGTCCTTAAGGAAATAAGGAGACACAAACGAGATCGCATCCATACCCATCAGCCCGCATGCAGATAGTACATGCGAGCAAGGCAGATGCAACAGATTGGGTTTATTGCACGTGCACTCACACGTTGGCCAGGCTTTGTTGCCAATCCTCACCTCCTGTGTCTTTACCTCCTCTCCAGTTCTGATCCGGTTGGAAGGGAGGCATACCTCGAACCTTCTTTCCTGATTACCGATGGTGACGACATGCATGGACCGAGCCTTCTCCATCTTGGCATCCATGTAATCCATGATATTTGAACAATACCTCGTGTTTAGGTTATTCATGATATGCATCTGAGCCATCTGGAGTCTGTCTCTGAAATACTTCAGAGTTTCGGTGAAAATACACTCCACAATGGCTGTTAATGGCAGAGCCCTGCTTCCTCTCAACACAAAGTTGTAAGTTTCAGCCAGATTTGTAGTCATGATGCCAAACCTAGCACCATGAGTGTCATGCAGTAGAGACCACCTCTCTACAGGCTCGTGTTGTATCCATTCCTGAATTTTTTTAATCCTTCTGCCAGGCCTTCTCCTAGTATCGGGTTGGTCAAATCCTGGCAAGTCACGAAGGGCAATGGGTTCTTACTCCGGTGGTGCTGCTCTTGTTGTTGCCTGTGCAGCTAACGCCGCTGCATGAGCCACGACTGCTGTTGCTCTAGCTGCTCTCCTCCGAGTCACATGTTTTTAGTGAAGTCATCAAGATAGCCACGACACTTGATGTACTTCCACTCTTGGTTCTGCTTGCAAAGCTTCTTGAATAGGTTCATAAGGACCTTATTCCTAAACTGTGAGAAAAAGTTGGCCCCTAGATGCCGCATGCACCGATGACTCTACATGTCCAGACATGGAGTTACTTCATCAGGAGTGGGTTGTGTGAGCTTCTTTATCGCGCTTAGTTTACCTGGATGCCTATCATGAAGGACGCATACATTCGGTGTATCTCTCACAATTGCTCTCTTCAGCTGCCTGAAAAACCATACCCAACTCTCGGTGTTCTCGCTCTCCACGAAAGCAAATGCAAGTAGAACAACTTGATTATTTCCATCTTGACCTATGGCAGTCAATATCTGACCCCTGTACTTGCCAGTGAGAAATGTACCATCCACACAGATGACTGGTCGATAGTGAGTGAAAGCTTCTATGCATATAGCAAATGAGAAGAACACTCAATGAAGCACCCTCAAATTAGGTTTCCGTGGCAACGTAAAGTGTTGGATGTCCACGTAGGTGCCTGGATTCCTAGCCTGCAGTGTCTGGAGCATCCTAACTGAAGGGATTCGCGGCATAGTAAATCAAAATTTTCTACGGATGCGAATAGAGGGAAGCCAAGATCTAATCTAGGAGATGCAAAACAACGAGAGAGATTGGATTAGATCTTCATACCCTTGAAGATTCTCATAGCGGAACGTTAGTCGGAACGTGGGTGATATAGTCGTACTCGCTTCTCCTCCTCGCGATCCGATCCGATCTAGCACCACAAGTGGCGATGCCTCCGTGAGATGCACACGTGCGGCACCTCGACGTCTCCTCCTTCCTTGGTCCAGCAAGTATGGTGGAGAGATGGGTTGGATCTACAACGCGACGGCGCGGTGCAATTGGTGGAGAATTTCTGCAGGCTTCGCCTACAAGCGTCGGGAGGAGAGGGAGGGCAGGCGGCTAGGGTTGGAGGGAAGGTGTGGGGGTTGGTGTGCCCAGCCCTCTATATATAGAGGGTGGGCAGCCCCTCCCTCCCAAGCCAAGGGCAAGGCCCCAAGGAGGAAGAGTGGGGCAAACCCCTTCTAGAAGCTCTATCTAGAGTTTAAACCTCTCTTGGCTGGGCCCTATGGGGCTTTGTGCCCTGGGCCAATGCGCCAGGGCACTCCCTCATAGGCCCATGCCCCTCCCGGAAGGTGTGGCCACGTTGGTCCCCTTCCGGAAGGTTCTAAAGCTTCCTACAATACCGATTAACGGAACAATTCGAACTCCAAAAACTGCACTTTGCCTTATATGAATCTTATTCTCCTGACCACTCTGGAACCTCTCGTGATGTCCGGATCCCATCCGAGACTCGAACAAAAACTCATAAACCAATTATCCAATCTATCCGGTGTCGAGACACATTAAGTGTGTGACCTGCGGGTTCGAGAATATGCGTACATGATCTTCTATCAATAATCAGCGGGGTCCGAAACCCATATTGACTCCCACATTCATCGATGATCATATCGGATGAACCACGATGCCGAGATTCAATCAATCCCATATATATATTCCCTTCGTCTTGCGATATTTTACTTGCGAGATTCGATCGCCATCTAGTCATACCTAGTTCAATCTCGTTCACGCAAGTACTTTACTGCTCGTAATCCGATATCACTTTGTGATTAACTCCTTAACCACATGCTTGCAAGCGGTGTTGATATCGATTAAAGTGGGCCCAAGTATATATCTCCAACTTGGGAGGGACAAATCCCATCTCGATACATACAACCCAATGATACTTTCCGATCACCGAGAGACACCTTTATGATCACCCTCTCATAGGATGACGTTTGATGACCTCAAAGCTTTCTTAGATACCAGGGAGTTGCATTATCTCATGGTCTAAGGAATACAATATTTGACATAAGAAAAGCTTCGCAAAGACGAACACGATGACACGATCTAATTGCTTTGCTTAGTTTGGGTATGTCCATCATATCATTCTCCCAATGATATGATCTCATTATCAATTGACAACTCATGTCTATGGTTAGGAAACCTTAACCATCATTGATCAATGAGCTAGTCCATAGAGGCGTACTAGGGACACGGTGTTGTTCACAAACCACACAAGTATTAAAGTTTCCGCTTAATACAATTCTAGCATGGAATATAAACATTATCATGAACAAGAATTATAATAATAACATCTTTATTATTGCCTCTGGGGCATAATTCCAACAGTCTCCCACTTGCACTAGAGTCAATAATCTAGTTTACATCCGCAACAATCTCACACCCATGGCAATCGAGGTCTTGATCATGTTTTACGCGGAAGAGGTTTAGTCAATGGATGCGACATTCGGATCTGTATGTACTTTGCTAATCTTGGATCTCCATCGCTATATAATCTCGGATTATATGAAACTTGCGGTTGATATGCTTGGTCTTTGGATGATATCTTGGTTCCTTAGCGAGTTCTATGGCCCGATGTTGTCACACAATATCTCCGTGGGTCCAATGCACTTGGAACCACGCCAAGCTCGATGATGAAGTTTCGATCCAAACTCCTTCACTTGGCCTTCCTGCGGCAGCCATGTATTCCGCTTCTCATGTAGATCCGCGATCACGCTTTGCTTGCGACTTCTCCACTCACAGCTCCTCCATTCAAAATATACACGTATCCATGCGAGATTTAGAATCATCCTTGTCGGTTGTCGAAACTAGCATCGACGTAACCTTTACGACAAGTTGTTCATCACCCCATAGACTAAGAACATTTCTTTAGTCCTATTTAGGTACTTTAGGATGTTCTTCACGGTTGTCCGATGTTCCTCTGGATCACTTTGATATCTGCTCGTCAAACTAAGAGCATTGGACACATCCGGTCTAGTACACAAGATGGCATACATGATGGAACCTATGGCCGAGGCATAAGGCACTTTGCTCATAGCTTCCTATCATTTACCATAGTTGGACACCGAGCCTTGCTCAATATCTTACCCGACAACATAGGCACCGAACCTTTCTTTGCCTTATCCATTCAACCTTTTCGTAACTTTGTCTAGGTATGTACTCGGCTTAAAGCTATCAGCGTCTTTGTCTATCTCTATAGATTTTGATGCCCAATATATAAGCGACTTCTCTTTCATTGAAAACACTTGTTCAAATAACTCTTCACATCGTTAAGCATGTTAATGTCATTTCCAATAATCAATATGTCATCCACATATAGTACCGTAAATATCACCGAGCTCCCACTCACTTTCTTGTAGATACAAGCTCAGAGCAATTTGGAACAAATCCAAAGCTCTTGATCACTTGATCAAAACGAAGGTTCCAACTCCGAGATGCTTGGTTCACCCATAAATGGAATGAAGTTTGCATACTTTATCGGCATCCTTAGGATCGACAAAACCTTCGGGTTGCATCATATACAACTCTTCATCAATGTTGCCATTGAGGAACGCAATTGACATCCATCCGCCATATTTCATAATCATGAAACGCAGCAATTTCTAATAAAATCCGAATGGACTTAAACATCGCTACGGAGAGAAAGTCTCATCGTAGTCAACACCTTGAACTTGTCGAAAACCTTTCGCAAAGCCGTGCTTTATAGATGATAACATTACCATCCGCGTCCGCTTTCTTCTTGAAGATCCATTTGCACTCAACGGCCTTTCGGTCGCTAGGAGGGTCCACCAAAGTCCATACTTGGTTTTCGCTCATGGATCCCAATTGATTTCATGGCTTCTATCCATTTCTAGTCCGGGCTCATCATCGCTTCCTCATAGTTCGTAGGTTCACCGTCTTCTACTAACAAGACAACAAGACAGGTTGCTGTACCACTCGGGAGGGGCACACGACCTTGTCGACCGCGACGCTCAATAGCAAGATCGTTCAAGCTTCATGATCCTTGTCATTAGCTTCCTCTATTGTTGGTGCGGGAATGGAACAATTCAGTCTTGCGCTACTCTCTAACTCAAGAGAAGGTTAAATAACCTCGTCTAGCTCTACTTTCCTCCCACTCACTTCTTTCGAGAGAAACTCCTTCTCAAGAAAGGAACCGTTTCTTCATGACAAACACTTTGCCTTCGGTTACGGATAGAAGGTATACCCAATAGTTTCCTTAGGGTATCCTATGAAGACGCATTTCTCCGCTTTGGGTTCGAGCTTGTCCGCATCAACTTCTTGACATAAGCTTCAGATCCCCAAACTTTAAGAAACGACAACTTAGGTTTAGCACCAAACCACGTTCATACGGTGTCGCCTTAACGGATTTAGATGGAGCCCTATTTAAAGTGAATGCATGTTTCTAATGCATAACCCCAAAATGATAACCAAATCAAGAAGAGACATCATTGATCGGACCATATCTAATAGGGTTCGGTTCCTGCTCGTACACACCATTGCGTTGTGGTGTTCCGGTGGCGTGAGTTGTGAAACGATTCCACTTGCTTTAAGATGCGTGAGAAAATCATAACTCAAATATTCACCTCCACGATCGGATCGTAGAAACTTAATCTTTCATACGATGGTTCTCCACTTCATTCGAAATTCTTTGAACTTTTCAAACGTTTCAGATTTATGTTTCATTAAATAGATATACCCATATCTACTTAAGTCATCGGTAAAAGTGAGAAAATAGCGATATCCACCGGCGTGAAACACTCATCGGTCGCATACATCGGTATGTATGATTTCCAACAAGTCCGTTGCTCGCTCCATCATACCGAGAACGGGTTTTGATCATCTTGCCCATGAGGCATGGTTCACATCGTCAAATGATTCAAAATCAAGAGACTCCAAAAGTCCATCGAATGGAGTTTCTTCATGCGCTTTACACCAATATGACCTAGACGACAGTGCCACAAATAAGTAGTATTATCACTATCTACTTTGCATCTCTTAGCCTCAATGTTATGGATGTGTGTTTCATCCCTTTCGAGATTTAGAAGAAATAAACCATTCACAATAGGTGCATGACCATAAAAGATGTTACTCATAGAAATAGAACAACCATTATTCTCCGATTTAAATGAATAACCGCCTTGCAATAAACAAGATCCAGAAATAATGTTCATGCTCAACGCAGGCACATAATAACACTTATTAAGGTTTAAAACTAATCCTGAAGGTAAAACTAAGGAGAGCGTGCCGACGGCCATCACATCAACTCTTGATCCGTTGCCAACGCGCATCTTCACCTCATCCTCGAAGCCGCCATCTATTCCGTAGCTCTGTTTGAGTTACAAATATTAGCAATCGAACCGATCAAATACCCGTGCACTACAACAAGGGCTAGTAAGGAAAACATCAATAACATGTATATCAAATATACCTTTGATGGTGCCACCTTCTTGTCCGCTAAGTACTTTGACAATATGCCCAAAGGACCCTTGTCCTTGCAATAGAAGCACTCAGTGTCCGGTTTAGGACCAGACTTGAGCTTCTTCTCAGCAGGGGCAACGCGCTTGCCACCGCCTTTCTTGAAGGGCTTCCTTGCACCCTTAACTTTCTTGAAGGTGGGGGGCTTGTTGACCATCAACACATGATTATTCTTTTTGATATTCACCTCCGCTACTTTCATCTTAGCAAAGAGCTCAGTGATCATATCAGTGGAACCAATCTGATTATGATCAACTACAAAACTTTGTAGCCAGAGTGTCAATCTTGAGCTCCTCCGAATCTTGCAGTCCAGCTTGCTCAAGGCGTTGAGTGTAGCCCGTCATCTCAATGGCGTGCTCACTAACGGAACTCCTTCCTCCATCTTGTAGTTAAAGAATTTCTTAGAGATCTCATATCTCTCGTAATGGGCTTGAGTCTGAAACATGTTTTCAGCTCGAAAATCTCAAAGGGCCCGGAACTCCTCAAAACGATTTTGAAGATCCGATTCCATAGCATACAACATGGCGATCTTAATCAAATCATAATCATCCTTGCGCTGATCGATAAAGCTTTTTCATCACCACAGATCTATAGCAGGGGTGTCACCTAGCGCTTTCTCAAGGACATAGTCCTTTTGTCCACCAGCGAGAATGATTCTCAAAATGCGGAACCATTTGGTGAAGTTAGACCCATTGTTCTAAGCTTTTCTATCTCAGCAAAAACGTTGAAGTTGAAGTTGGACTTGGCCATGTGATCTACAGTATTTGCAAGTACAATTTAGACTATGTTCATGATAAATAGTTCAACTTAATCAAATTACTAGATGAACTCCCACTAAATTCAACATCCCTCAAGTTGTTTAGTGAACACGATCCAAATTCACCACACCTAATCCGATCATCACGAGAAGAGATGTGGTTTCAATGGTGGACAACGAAGTGTCGATCATATCATTCATATGACTCATGCTTAACCTTTCGGTTCTTGTGTTCCGAGGCCATGTCTGTACATGCTAGGCTCGTCAAGTTAGACCCAAGTATTTCTGCGTGTGCAAACGGCTTGCACCCGTTGTATGTGAGCGTAGAGTCTATAGCACCCGATCATCACGTGATGCTTGGACACGACGAACTTTCGCAACGGTGCATACTTGGGGAGAACACAATTTTTATCTTGATCTTTAAGTGAGGAATCATCTTATAATGCTACCGTCGCGATCTAAGAATAATAAGATACATAAAAGGATAAACATCACATGCATATAACTTTATGTGACATGGTATAGCCAATCTTCGCAAAATGATCTCCATCTTGTGCGTTCCGGCATGATCTCCATCACTCCACCATGATTGCCTCCACCACGAATAGCAACTACAACTATTGCTAACTACTTAGCGATAAAGTAAAGCTATTACATGGCGTGTAAGAAGTTGACTCGCAGGTCACACACAATTATAAAGACAACCATATGGCTCCTGCCGGTTGTGTACTCATCGACATGCAAGTCGTTAAACATTACAAAACATGATCATCGCATACAATATACACATCACATCTTGGGCCATACCATATCACAGAAAACACTCCCTGCAAAAACAAGTTAGACGCCTCTACTTTGTTGTTGCATGTTTTACGTGGCTTATGGGAGTAGATGCTAAGAACGATTCTTACCTACGGAAAGCCACAACGGTGATATTATGGTTTCCAAACTCCGATGTTAATCCCATGACAACTATAGTGAGAGAAACTGACATCCACCAGCCGCATGTGTGGAACAAGCCACACGTCAAGTGCGGAGCCGGTCTCGCGAACGACGACGTCAGTAAGGTTGGCCTGGACCACTTCAATCTCACTATCCCGCGTCATAAGAAGAACACAAACAAGAGGCTTGCAACAGAAAACATCAACGCCCGCAACAACCATGTTGCGTTCTACTCGTGAAACACATCTACGCATAGATCTAGCTCTGATACCACTGAAGGGATTCGCGGCATAGTAAATCAAAATTTTCTACGGATGCGAACAGAGGGAAGCCAAGATCTAATCTAGGAGATGCAAAACAACGAGAGAGATTGGATTAGATCTTCATACCCTTGAAGATTCGCACAACGGAACGTTCGTCGAAACGTGGGTGATGTAGTCGTACTCGCTTCTCCTCCTCGCGATCCGATCCGATCTAGCACCACAAGTGGCGATGCCTCCGTGAGATGCACACGGCACCGGCGCCTCCTCCTTCCTTGGTCCAGCAAGTATGGTGGAGATATGGGTTGGATCTACAACGACGGCGGTGCAATTGGTGGAGAACTGCAGCAGGCTTCGCCTACAAGCAATGGGAGGGAGAGAGGAGGCAGGCGGCTAGGGTTGGAGGTAAGGTGGGGGTTGGTGCGCCCAGCCCTCTATATAGAGGGTGGGCGCAGCCCCTCCCCAAGCCAAGGACGGCCCCAAGGAGGAAGAGTGGGGGCAAGGAAACCCCCTTCTAGAAGCTCTATCTAGAGTTTAAACCTCTCTTGGCCTGGGCCCTATGGGACCTTGTGCCCCGGCCCAATGCAGCCAGGGCACTCCTCATAGGCCCATGCCCCTCCCGGAAGGTGTGGCCACGTTGGTCCCCTTCCGAAGGTTCTAGAAGCCCAGACAATACCGATTAACCCAACAATTCAACTCCAAAACTGCACCGCCTTATATGAATCTTATTCTCCGGACCACTCCGAACCTCTCGTGATGTCCCGGATCCCATCCGAGACTCAACAAAAACTCATAAACCAATTATCCAATCTATCCTAGCGTCGAGACACGTTAAGTGTGTGACCTGCGGGTTCGAGAATATGCATATGATCTTCTATCAATAATCAAAAGCGGGTCCGAAACCCATATTGACTCCCACACATTCATCGATGATCATATCGGATGAACCACGATGTCGATTCAATCAATCCCATATATATATTCCCTTCGTCTCGCGATATTTTACTTGCCCGAGATTCGATCGCTTGCATCATGGCCATACCTAGTTCAATCTCGTTCACGCAAGTACTTTACTGCTCCGTAATCCGATATCACTTTGTGATTAACTCCTTAACCACATGCTTGCAAGCGGTGTTGATATCGATTACCGAGTGGGCCCGAAGTATATCTCTCCGACTTGGGAGGGACAAATCCCATATCGATACATACAACCCAACAGATACTTTCCGATCACCTGAGAGACACCTTTATGATCACCCTCTCATAGGATGCCGTTTGATGACCTCAAAGCTTTCTTCCGATACCAGGGAGTTGCATTATCTCATGGTCTAAGGAATACAATATTTGACATAAGAAAAGCTTCGCAAAGACGAACACGATGACACGATCTAATTGCTTTGCTTAGTTTGGGTCTGTCCATCGTATCATTCTCCCAATGATATGATCTCATTATCAATTGACAACTCATGTCTATGGTTAACCATCATTGATCAATGAGCTAGTCCATAGAGGCGTACTAGGGACACGGTATTGTTCACAAACCACACAAGTATTAAAGTTTCCGCTTAATACAATGCTAGCATGGAATATAAACATTATCATGAACAAGAATTATAATAATAACATCTTTATTATTGCCTCTAGGGCATAATTCCAACACTAACAACACAGTCGTACCCGTCTTGAAACGAGCCAAACCTTGCCTCCAGTGCCCTCTGCTTAGTCCTCCAAGCCTTCCCGTATGAAATATTGTAGCGGAATCTGACAGAAACTTTGTTGATGATAGCTTTCACACCCATGGCTTTGCCCTCCACTATCTCTGGGTATAACAGTCTATCCAGGAGGGTTGACGTGAGGTTACGATGGTCCTGAAGGACACTGTCAAATTCACATGTGTGCATCACAACATCGGTGACCTTTCAGTTTGTGTCATACCTAGGGACATGGGCATGCACCCTTGCAGGACATCCGGCTACCTCGCAAACCAATGTCAAATATTGTTGTGATGACACCTTCGTTTTCAAGACCCGTTGCATGGACATTGACCACTCAACGATTGCTTCCTGCAGATGTCTCTTGATAGGATATAATGCACCCAGACAGATGTTGTTTTCGTGATACTGCCACACCGAATCATGCCCATCGTTCACAGTCATTGCTGCCGTGTTGTCATTATTCCATGATGCCGGAATAGGTTGGTCGATCTCTTCTTGATCAGACTCGCCAGAATCATCAGCCGTATCACTGTTGCCTTCTGAGTCTTCGGCTTCCATTTGATGTTGCAACAAACAATCATAAATCTCGTCCTCGTCAGCTTTGCCACTGAATATGTCTTCCCCTAATCCTTCACCACCATCCTCTGATCCATAACCATCACCCCTTGTGTGCATATTCATCGGACTGATTCATAACCGCCGCCACCCTCTTGGCCCTGACTACTCTGGCCATGATCATAATCACCTCCAGCATGACCGGTCTGACTACTCTAGCCATGATCATACGTAGCCTCTTTCATCACGGGTATCACTAAGAGACTGGGGTTAATTACTCTTTTCTGGCAAGCTTGCACAAATTTAACACATTTATGTTGCGCTTCTATTGGCCTTAAATAAAAATTAGGGGTTTGCCTTGACTTAGTCCATAAAGCATGCACACCGACAGTATGGGTCGGACGGAGCCCTAAACGAGCACATAACCAATCCTTCAACTGAGTAACGGGCACTGTTTCAGGATTCTGAAGCACTTCATCCACAAAATTAAACTCGCTCAAATCAACTCTGTGTTGGTTTGTTCTGACGAAACCAACACCATAGAAGAACCTAAACACTATATTATTTGACATGATTTTCGACCTAAAAAAATACCAAAAATAGTCAAATACACGTACATTGACACATAATACTGTACAAATATCTTGCATCTAACAGACCCCATCAAAGGCAACTATAAACATACACAGATGACTGCAATTAGCAAGAAATTAGGGTTTACCCTTGAAGCATGCGAAGACCTGCCGTGCAGCAGCCTACGGAACAGCACCTCCACCATGCAGCTTCCTCAAGTCCCAGCACCAGCCTCCACCATGGGCATTGCTCAACAAGAACACCACCAGATCCCTCCACCAAAACGACTCAAATCACTACACCAGGCTATCCCATTAGTAGATCGGGACTCTACTAGCTTGCTAATATGTTAGAGCACCGAGTTTGGATAGAAATCTGGGCTAAAAATCGGTGTAGCACCTGGTGAAAACGAGGGCAAGCAAGAGGGAAAGAGGAAGAACAGCGAGAGAGAGAGGAGGGGAGGACGACGACGGGCCGGCGCTGAGCTATATGCTGGGGCGCGTCGTCCATTCAACGGATGAAACGTCCTTCGTCTTTCAAATAGACGAAGACGCGCTGCACCCCCTGTCGCCCGACAGCGTCAAGCCTCTGCCGGCTTTTGGGAAAAAGAAGGCAACGCTGTCGTCTTTTGGATAAAAGAAGACCGGACTGTCGTCTTTTGCAATAAAGAACTGGCGTGCTCGTCTTTTGAACAGACGACGGTCCGTTAGAATTGCAACATTTTCGTTTTATGTATTATTTGTGAAATTGAATAAAATTATGTATTATTTAAAAAAACCGGCCGCCCGCAGAGCTTGTTGGGAGCTCGCCTACCAGGGCGTGTCGCTCATCGTCCACAACGGCCCCTCGTCCCAGCCGTGGCACTACGACAATGCCGGCCAGGGCAGCTCGCCCCCCAAGCCTCGGCCTCAACCTTTTCTTTAGTTTTTTAAGCCCAACTAGTAAGTGTGCACGTGAAAATGCACGTCTAACATAATGTGTCACATCTCAGCTTAGGTAAAACAAATTATCAATGTATTACAAGAAAAAGAATTTAAAAATTATAAAACTTAGTTTGAGTGTGAGATCATTTATTTTATTTTCCTTGAAGAACATCGTCATCTGTTCTTTGCCACACTACCAAATATGTTGTGTTCTTTGCCAGGCTCAACACAATTCAATCGTTTCACAGGCAATTGCTTAGGTCCATAACACGAAAACAAAAAAGTTACTCGTGGTGCAATTTTACCGCATATTTAACCAAATCTACATATCAAAATGACATGCCCTAAATCGTGGCTTATCTAGTTGCAGCTCAAAATAGAAATATGTTATATAAAAATGACATTGCCAACATTCAAGTCAGTTAAATATATTACTCCCTCCATCTCAAAATAGATTTTGGGGATTTGTCTAGATTCATCTAGATACATGCACATCTAGACAAATCTCCGATATCTATTTCGAACAGAACATGTAGGTCGTAAAACAGAATGAACATAAAACAGAAAGTAATGTACACTTTGGGATTAAAACAATTGTTCTTGGCATTCTGCACATTTTGGTATGTTACACAAACTATTTGAACTCTAGAAGAATGATGAAGGACACTCAACAAAGATGGTATTATGACTCAACGGCCCTTGCGGGTGCAGCCAACAGGCTAACACATAGGTCTACAACTTTGAAATTTTGAGGTTGCATCTCGCGCTTCTCAAGTTGTTCATGAATTATTCTAATTCTTCATGAGCTAGAAGTTGTTCCTGAATTATTCTGATTCTTCATGAGCCTAGCTGGATGTGAGGTTGAGATAAGCAATTCAGTCCATAAATGCATATTCTGAACTGAAACAAATCATGGAGTTACATACTGCCTCTTATGTACAAACTGTACCGAGTTAACCCCATAATGAGGAAGTCCAACGAAAAACGTTTCAGCTTGTTGCCTTACATAGCCGATACATTATAAACAAGGGACATCACCAGTTTTGTGGCTAAGAGATCATACTGAAAGTAAGGTGCGCATGAGAACAAACTTTATCGTTGACGTTGTTCCTCCGTCTCCTAGATCGGCCAATACATGCCACCTTTTCCATATGTGATGTCCTTCATCTCCATTTCCATTTTGCTTTTTCACTTTCCTCTCCTCGCCCCAGGCTGCCATGTTCCTCCGAGTGTGCCCGCTGATCGCTAAATTTTCTGCACAATTGTTGTACATCAATGATGGGGTGTGAACTAAAACATTGCAATGAAGAAATCATATCTGAATCAAAGAATTTTAAGCATCTTTTCAAGTGGAAACATATAGTACATGAAGTGGTAAGGAGGCAAGGAGATAACCCATAATAATGGAGAGATTTCAAAACCTAACATACCCAGTCTACTCTGCACATACTGTAGCATCTCAAGATGCTAGCTGTGCATTGCCCTATAAGTGAAGAAATAAAATTAATATCAAGCAGGGCATTAAGGGTTTGGAAAATGATAGAGTATTAAGAGGTAGAACAACACCTTGTGCAAGATCAGTACACGTGAAACATAAAATGGATATCAAGTAGGAGCACATTGGTAAACAAATAGCGAAGATATCAATAGGCAAAGTAACTTCATGTGAAAATTTTAACCAAAATTGGTAAAAATTTTCAGAAGTTTGGCATTCCATAAAACAATTCTTGGAATTGTTATTTCACGATAGAAAATTTAGCGAATGGGTATGCAAGCATGCAAAAGAGACAATCGTTTTTTTTTTTTTTGAATAGAAACCTCTTAAGGTCGTGTCAGCAAGCATGCAAAAGTGACAATCCTGAATTTACCCAAGACGAAGGGTTGGTCCGGATTGTAACAAAATTGTCTAATTAAATGTAATAGTGAATTTGATAAAAGAAAATAAATATCTAAGCTGCACTTACATAAATGTGCTCATGGAAATTTATTAACCAATAGCAATGAAGGTAATGCTCAAATATCAATCTAGTTTTTTTATTTCATAGTTGATCGAAAGAATTAGGCATATTAATACAAAGTACTTTGTAGACATATGAATTGAGTAATCATGGTTCTTTTAAATAACACAATTCATAGATTTACAGTGACAAATTAAACTTATCTCGTTCTGCTGGTCGATGTCGTAGTTATCTCGTTCTCACAAATTTCAGCTCGTTACATTGATCGCATGGGCGAACCCGTCTTTGTCGTCCACAGCCTCAGCCTCGTTGACGCGCTTGAGTTTCCCAATTAGCGGATCACAAAGAGACGGCGAATCTGGGCATGAGTCTCCCAATTAGCGGATTCAAGTGAACTGGACAATGATAAGAAATGCAAGACCAATGAAACACACATCACTAAGGGAGAAAAAATAAACTAAAAAGAATTATCTGAACCTCATGAAGTCCAAGTACTGTACAAATGAACGAAACCCAAAGTCCAGAAGCAAACCCAAAGAGCTAATTTTGTGCAATGTGCCTTGCACCTAAAGCATTTTTTGCTTTGCTAGATTTGTTTTCACTAAATAAGTGCAAAATACTTGTAAAAATTAAATAGGTGCATCTGCTAGTTGTTTATTCAATGGGACCTTCCGTCTCATGCTTATTTGTTTTTCAAATAATAGCCAAGGAGCCTAACTTACACTCTGGAAGGATCTCATTGGTGGATCCAAGAGCTAAAGAGGATGCCAGTGTCTTATTTGGTACGTCATCCGAGAATAGTGGCATTGTTGGCGTCTAATCCATTTTTAGAGTATGATGGACCATTCTTCAGTAACATCAAAACAGAAAAATGTTCCCAGATTGAGGATAAGGTGGTTATAAATGAAACAAGAATTCCTAGACCAGCAATGAATAGCCTTTTCAGGAGCATTACGCTCAGGTCGGATCGTCAAGGACATCTGCAATGGAGCTACATTGTGCAGCTATGAAGGATCAGGTGACTCCAAAGGCTGAAGGTATAGGCAGACCCAAGCATTATAACTACAATTATGAGCTGTCAGCTTTGTTTGCCTCTTCTGGGAGTATGCTACCATTATTTATGGAGAGCTATTCAGATTGTGCAATGAAACATGAAGGAAAAATACCGCTGAAACTTTCTAATGCCGCAAGTAACCATGATATCGCCAATTCAGAAGATAACTGTTACTTGGAACTGGAACCCTTACTTGTGATTTTTCACTCAAAGGAAGATAGTCAGACATCAATGAACTTGCCGGATGCTTCCATTGTCCATACACTGTCACAAGGAAAGGAAAATTATGACTTGCAAGTTTTGTTTGAAAATACCAATAATGCCGGAAAAGAGTTGGGCGTTCTACTTACTGCAGAAAATCCTCCGGAACTCAACAAGTTGGCAAGCGATGGTAGCTTCCACAAATTACTTGGTGAACTATGCACAATTTACAAGACAACACAAGTACCTTCGAATTTTCCTAGGAAGGATGAAAATGGGCAGTCTTTCAACAAGCTACACGATCAACACAAGTTGTTTGACTTATTTGCCTCATCCAGAATCCTTGATAACTCGCTACATGTCTGTCGAGAAAAGGGTGATTCTGATACAGTTCATAACAAAGAAGCCTCTTACGGCTAACAACATAGAGTCCACGACAGCAAGCGAGAAGAGCGTCGTGGAAGACAGATAGGTTCCCAAACGCGGCGGCGGCAACCAGTGGAAGGGGTCAGCCACTGTGGGTGCATCCAGACGGAGGAGGTAGTTCCCGACGGACGACGGTGGCATGGAAGTTGGAGGTGTGAGAGGAATCCGGCGGTGTCGAGAGGTGGTATCAGGATTCAGGGGGTTGGGTCCTCCGTTGCGGCCTGGTACAATGATGTTGCACATGCTGCTCGGTGCCCGCTCGCTGCTGGCCGCCGCTAGTTGCTCGGCCCGCTCGACGCTCAGCGCTGGTCACATCCACGGATCGGACGCCGATTGGCGCCAACCATGGCCGCCCTCTACGCCGGTCGCCCTCTGCTGGTGGGGAAGAGGAGTGGTTCAGGTGGGAGGGCAGAAAAGTGGTGGGGCAGATGGATCCCAGGGGGAAGGAATCGGGGCATCAACGAAGTTCTTGGCAGCGGCAGGGAGGTGGCGTCGTCGGCTATGTGAGGGGAATGGATGCGCCACGTAGAGAGAACGGATCTGTGATTGTGTGACCATGTCGTGCGAGGGAATTTCCTTTTTTTTCCTGTGCAGACTCTAGGGAAGGCCGCGGGTCTCGGATTTCCTTTGCCTGGTGGAGTAGTCAGCGTATAATTGCTAAGTGCACACAAGATCCGATTAGATTAATGGTGGCTGTTAGATTAAGCTTATTAGGCCTAATCGTGCGGAGTTGATTGGTACGTGTGACTTGAGCGGGGTGGGCGTAAAAAAGATCTTGTTTGCTTGTTTAATAGTAGTGGTGATGAAGTCAAAATTCAGTTGTTCCGAATTTGATGTAATATATATGAACTCGCTCACTATTAATGAAAATCGTCTATATTTGCCGAGTTTAAATGAAATTTGGCCAAACCTAAAAACTCGGTCCGAAAACGCGAGTAAAAAACTGATAGTTCTTAGACCGAAAGTTATTTCCGCCTGACGTTATTTAGCGCTGGATTTCGGCTTGGTAACGTTAAACGAGTGAAGGTGCTATAACTCAGAACTAAGGAACCTAGGAACTATTTTAATTACAACTCCTAACAATGTGGCATGCTACCGTGACCTAGACTTGGTACCCGAGAAGCACCATACAAAAATAATGGTTGAAATAACATGCCACGTGTTGAATCCTAGGAGGACTGATTCCCCAAAACAACAAGTTTTGTACCTCTTTTGTCTTAAAATAGATGTAGCAGGTTTGACAAAATCTGGGTGAATTTATATACTTTCTCCGACTTATATTAGTTGATTTATCTAAATACGTATATATAGTATATTAGTTGACTTGGATTCATCTAAATTCGTGTATATAGTCAAGTTTTAGTGCTAGATATAGTCATATTTAAACAAATTTGAATCAACTAATATAGATTAGAAGAAGTACTCTAAATAGTGTGTAAATTCATCCAAAATGTTACTAAATCTGATACTGACCAAGGGGAGATCACCCTAAAACGTGGCACATGTTTCGCTTCGACTAGCTGGATACTGGACGGCGAGGCCTCGATCGGATCGGCTGCGTGCAAGCCGGATGAGTGCGACGAGTCCGCGATCCTGTGCTTCATGGGAAAGCAAAGCAAAGGTCGCAATTTCAGAAACCACGTGATGAGGTGAGGCCGTCAGGTGTCGCAATTGGTTGATTCAAATTTGTTTAAATATGGCTATATCTAGTACTAAAAAATTGCCGAGTTTAAATGAAATTTGGCCAAACCTAGGAAATCGACCCGAAAACGCGAGTGAGAAATTGGTAATTCTTAGGTCGAAAGTTATATCCGTCTGAGGCTATTTAGCGCCGGATTTTGGCTTGAGAACGTCGAACGAGTGAAGGTGCTATAACTCAGAACTAAGGAACCTAGGAACTATTTTAATACGTGTATATAGTATAATAGTTGATTTGGATTCATCTAAAAGCGTGTATATAGTCAAGTTTTAGTACTAGATATAGCCATATTTAAACAAATTTGAATCAACCAATATGGATCAGAAGGAGTACTCTAAATAGTGTGTAAATTCATCCAAAATGTTACTAAATCTGATAATACATCTATTTTTAAGACGTAGATAGTAGAAAATTTATTTATTTAGCAAGGCGGCAAAGTAAACGGCGATTTCCCGCGGGCTAAGATAACGACGGCGATCTTCCCGTTGGGCACCCATGCGTAAACGGTGAACCTGCCCGCGCGCTCGCCGTGTCTCGGCGGTAACTGAGACTGAAGACACATTGAGCGCGCACGGCGGGTTTAAACACACGGTGACCACTGACCAGCGGGAGATCACCCTAAAACGTGGCACATGTCTCGCTTCGACTAGCTGGAAACTGGACGGCCATGGCCTCGATCGGATCGGCTGCGTGCAAGCCGGATGAGTGCGACGAGTCCGCGATCTTGTGCTTCATGGGAAAGCAAAGCAAAGGTCGCAATTTCAGAAACCACGTGATCGATGAGGTCGTCAGGTGTCCGTTTGACAAATGCTGCCCCGCCGATCCGGCAAGCTCGAACCACCACTCGTCCGGTCGCCGCCACGCCAACCATACGATCCAATCCGGCGACCGAACGCCTCGTCAGAGACTTCCCAGCCCTGCAAAGTGCAAACCCGTTGTGTGTCGTCAGTCGCGGCTCACGGAAGTCCCGATCTGGTCTGCGCTGCCACGCTGAAACCGTACCGTATGGCGTCGAACCACGACTTGCCGCGGTCGCCATGTGGAGGCACGCGCGCGCGCCGCAGCGCTCGCCCCAACCGCATCGGACGGACGGACGTCGCCGGCACGAAAACAATTTCCGAGCGGGCGGCGGCCGGGACGACAAGCCAAGCCAGAAACGGGCCGGGTCCAAGGCCGTACTACTAGTCTAAGTATTACTCACGAAGAATCCGCAGCAGTATTTAGGCGCATTTCGCTCTTGTTACGGCACGGTGTCGCACGAGTATTCGGCCAGTTGAGACTGCAGATAGATAGGCAGGCGTAGCGTGGCGTAGCGTAGGGTGCTCCGCCCGACCGAGCTCGCTACCGCGCGCAGAGGTCAGGGGGAATAATGGAGGGGGGACAGAGGGTGCTGCCGCAGCGGGTGACGCTCGCGGAGCAGCTCGCCGCGTCCTCCAACCTCCGCGACCTCCTCAAGCTCCGCCACGACGACGACGCCGCCGGCCACGCGCGGGCGGGGAGACGACGCACGCTCCTGGACGTCATCCGCGCCCCCGAAGACGACGACGACGACAGCGCCCCTGCGGCGCCACCCGGCGGCGCGTCCGCGACGACGACGGCGCCGGCCGTGGCGGCACGGCCAGGAGCGGCGTCGCCCGCGGAGGGGGAGGAGAGGCGGGTGTCGCTGATGGCGCTGCTGGAGCAGGCGGAGCGGCAGTGGGCGACGGCGACGGCGAGCGGCCGCGGGGCGTGGACGCGCGTGGAGCAGGCCGCGGCGGCGGAGCAGGACGAGGGGGACGACGCGGGCACGAAGCGGGGCGGCGTGGGCGGGCGGTGCTGCGTGTGCATGTCCCGCCGCAAGGGCGCGGCCTTCGTGCCCTGCGGCCACACCTTCTGCCGCGCCTGCGCCCGCGAGGTCCGCGCCGGACGCGGACGCTGCCCGCTCTGCAACGCCGCCATACGCGACGTACTCAACCTCTTCTGAGGCACTCCGGCTCGACTCCGTTCCATTCGATTCCGTTCATAGGCCACCCGTGAATTGCTCTGCTCGGATTAAGCTGTTGGAGATACTAGAAAATAGTAGTAGCATTTTGTGAAGATAAATTCCCGTGTTTCTTTTTTGTTCGTATAATGTAGAGACGGAACATCCAATACAAACAGCATACTCATCATTGTCCTCCAGATCGAATTTCCGGACGGAATCCTGTTGTTGTTAATTACGATTCCCGTACGAACGCGTGCGGCCGGGGTCCGGTCCGTGCGTCCACAGTGCCTGCGACTGTCTGTGGATGCCATCCATCATTGAACTCTGCCGCCCCCCGTCACTGTCCCCGGTTCCACTTCTCAGCTGTTCAGCGCACAGGAAATTTCAAATCGCGGCGGCGGCGGCGGCGGCGGAGGTTCGACGTCACGGCCGGAGAAGGCAGCAGGTGGACAGGGACGAGCTGGGATGCCTGATACGTCCGGTTGATGTCGACTCGAACGGCGGCTCTGACGAATCGGTTAGAGAAGAGAATATGGTTACGCCAAACGACCAAACCGTTTCCGATGCTGGGATGCGATGGCCTGATGGGAGGAAAAGTGAAAAACCCACTGTTGGTGCCAGCCACTGACCGGAACATCGTTAAACAATAAAGCATCTTGGCCTCTTGTGCTTGTACTACTACTAGGATCAGATGAGATCTCGCTGGGTGGGACGCCGGTAAGCTAACTTCACCATCACTGCATCACACACAGTATGATGCCAGTACTGTAGTAGTAGTAGGAGAGACCTCCTAAAGTCCATATTATTATATGGTCAAAACAAAACATGGACGCGATTAATAATCATCTAGTTAATTAACGGCTTGTTCAATCGCATCGGTGGAGCCGGGGACCGTGACCGGGTCCGGTCGGCGAGCTTATCTCTTTTCGCCGTCGATGGTTGTTTGTCCTGGCGGACGACGACAGCGCGGGTGACGGCGACGGCCTGCATGTAAGCGGCGAAGCAAGCGGCCAGCAGAGACGAGGAAGGGGTCGCGTGGATGGATATATCGTGGGTGAATGCAAGCTAAATTGGCAGCTGGCTACATGCAGCGGCGACGAGACGGAGCCTTCTGGCTAGCTGGGAGAATGCCGTTTAGCCAGACAGTGCACTGTGGACCGCACGGTCGATGTTCCGGCCGATGACTGTTACCAGCTGATGAATCTTGTTGGTCCACGTCAGCATGTTTGCAGGTGTCCTCACTCAGCGCGGCTCCGTCCAACAGAGCCTCGGTGTCTACATCTACACAGGAGAAGAGTCATGACATGATCGACGAGGGAAAGCGAAAAAAGTTTCACACAAGCAATTGCTCTCCCGATATTACATTACTCGAAGAGTAAACCGTGCCAGCACTGCAAATTATTTTCACGAAACATCGAGTAGGTCTCAGTGCTTCTAAGGGCTTGTTTGTTTTGGCAATTTGGTGGTGGTTGTGCATTTGTCTGAGAAAAATTTCTACGAGTTTGTTGTTTAGCGACTTGTACCGTCTGTCGTCTGCTAAGTAATTGTCTGTAATATCCCTGAAATTAATATAACACGTAAATTTCACTATTGAAGTGCATAAACGCATATGTTATTACTACATACCATATGTCACATATTGGTTTGTCCAAAATACATATCCAACATTAAACAAATAAAGATAGTCGCATAATGAACATAGATACATCCACACTGATCATCTTCTTCTAGCATTATATAATGCAGTGGCGATGCGATCACGTGTTGAGTTCATGTCTACTGTGTGTAGTCCACTAGGAGCAGTATCACCGACTGATGTTGTTGATTGCCTTTGGACCTTAGGAAGATAGTTCTCATCTGCATCACACCGATCAAACTGCTTGTCGCGTAAGTTGGAGTCTCTAATGAAATTGTGAAGCGCTATGCAAGCAAGAATAATTCTTTTCTGAGTAACCAGACCGTAAGAAGGAATATACTTCAATATGCGCCATTTGTTTTTCAATATACCGAAGACACGCTCGATAGCATTTCGGAGCGATGAGTGTAGATAGTTGAAAATCTCTTCCCTATTTGTTGCTCTCCCTTCTCGACGAAAATCCGGTATGTGGTATGTATTCTGCTTGTAAGGAGCTAAGAACTCTTTTCTATTTGGATAACCAGAATCAACAAGGTAATATGTATCTGCACATGAACGAAAAAAATCAAACATCAACGACAATGCATTTGTAAATATATGTGTACCATGTTGACAAAGATATAGAATATTACCACCAGGAGGGGTCGGAAACTCTATTGGATACTTCTCAATGGAGCGTTGTAGAATGCGTGTATCATGCGCTGAACTAGGCCATCCAGCAACAACAAAGGTGAATCTCAAATCGAAGTCACATATCGCTAGAATATTCTGTGATGTGTAACCATGCCTTCGTGTATGGTTAACCACCTCTTCTGCAGGCACTTCAACTGGAATGTGTGAGCCATCTATGGCGCCAATGGCATCTTTGAAATGAGGCCAAAAGCGTGCATCTTGAAGTCTTGGATGCACATCCTTGAACTCTCAATCTACTGGCTTTATGTTATCCTTACCCAACTTGTACAAGCAATCCAAAATCATGTGAAACTTTCTATGAATTGTTTCAGTTGAACGACAAAAATGGTTCTCAACTTGGCTAAATGACTGTGGTCCTCCAACCATCCATAGAAACATAGCTAGGCATTCAACGGATGTCATGTCTTTAGTTGACTTTAACCCATAGCTAGAAACTAGAAGGTTGTGCAATACATGAAACACATCAGGGTACATTCTAAACATTTTATAGCATCTTTTCCTATTTCCAAGTTGTTCATTCACCCATTCAAGACCAGTTTGTTCCGGAACCCTCCTAGGTTCTTTATTCAAGTACTTCTGACTATAGAGATTACCATAATATCCCAACACGGCAAGGTCATGCACCATTCCGACCAACTGCAGTGTCTTTTCTAGTTCATAGTCACGATCATCACCACCACCATCCATCTACAAAATAATTAGAACATGTCAAAATCAGCAAATGATTCACAAAATAATTACTATACATGCAAAAATCATCAAATGCTTCACACAATAATGACTAGACATGCAACAATCATCAAATGCTTCACACAATAATGAGTAGACATGCAACAATCATCAAATGTTTCACACAACAATCATAATGGTTGGCAAGTTTTACAATGATCACAAATAGTCTCGACAAAATAAAGAAAGAAAGAATAATAAGTAGTCTCCAACGGATACATAGTACACACAAGTTCTGCAATGAAAACAAAGCAATTATACATCTACTTGTTCATCTCATCATGTCTCCTCTGGAGCCAATCGAGCCTACCCGCAGTTGTTGCAAATGCAGCGAACACCTCTCTCTGATCCCTGTTCATAGCTAGCTTGCCAGCAGTGTACATGATAGCAGTTCCTTCACTCACTCCACAATCTCGGACCATTCCTAAAAACTCCTTCATAGTTGGGACCTGATCATCCTTGCTACAAGAACTTCCTTCAGTGTGCCTTGATACAATTGTGTTCAGTGTATTGTTGTAAGCCGAGAAAAAATCCTTCTCCCCATGCTTGCGTTTCCCTGTCCCCATTTCATTCTCCACATGCTTGCGTTTCGCTATTGCATTGTTGTAAGCCGAGGTATCATCATCAAGCATTATTAGAGCTTCATTGCCATTTCCTTCTTCCTGACCTGCAATGGCAGCTGATTGTCCAGTGACATGTGCCTTCCTAAACATAACATCCTGTTGTTCCAAGTTGGGAGGTGGCCCATTCCTAAATTTTGCATGGTCAGGGCGAATCTACAAAGAAGAACATAATAGAGATATTAGTCCGATGATCAAAATAACAAATACAAAGAAAAGGCAAGAATAGAAAATGGTAACTTACAGCTATGTGATTCTTCCACCAATCATCATCTGCATCCATAGTTTTTGTTAAAGGATCCCAACCAAGCCCGGTCACATTTTGCAGTTCCATCCACCCCGTGTAATCCTTCTTTAAAGCATCTCATTTGTTCTTGAATTGTTTCTGCGTTAATCTTTCCCCTGTTTTTTCGGCAAACTTGTCTCCAAGATTCTTATACCCCTTTCTACTCAAGCAACCCCTATCCCTATTGTTGCCGTTCACTTCCTCCATACAAATGTCACAAAAAACTCTAGTGTGGTATGGATCCCAAACCATCTTCGACATTTCAGCAAGACCAACACGTAGCAATACTACAACAAGCAACATAATTTCAGCAAGACCAACACATTATAAGCAGCAAATAACCTCACATTATAAACTGAAATAAGCAAGTTTTTCTCCAGTTCCAGATGCTAAAATTGTTTAGGCAACAAGTAACATCAGCACAAAAACTACCGCTACAGGTACACAAGTAACAGCAGCAAACATCAGTACAACAAGTACAGATGACAGGGGCAAACATCAGTACAACAAACATCAATACAGCAAACATCAGTACCGCTAAAAAAACTACCATGCTCTAGGACCAATCAGTGGCAAATTCATTAGCAAAACATCATGTCAGAATATTAGCAAACGTCTGGGGTTCTTCCTGAAGCCATACACCAACGGTTACCGATCACACGCAAGAACACGATGCACATGTCTGACAACTCCAGCCAGTCAGTCAGACCCAGAACTCAGAACACTAGTACGTACGTACGTACGAACAGGGGCAAGGCAAAGCAAACTACCGGTCACCGTAGCAACGTGAAGTCTCACCTCCGGACCGGTGCGAGATCGACTAGGGACGAGTCAGGCGGCGGCGGAAAGATGGCCCGACCGAGGGAATCAGGCGGCGGCGGAGATCAGGCAGCGGCGGCGTGGAGAACGGGCCGAGCGGAGGAGGGCCGGCTGCGGAGAGGAGATCCGGCGGTGGGGTGGAGGTAGGCCGGCGGGGAGGAGGCAGGCCGCCGGAGGGGCTGGCGGCGCTGGCGACCTGGCGATGCGGGCGAGCCCGTGTCTGTTCGGGGACTCCTCGGGAGGGGAACGATGCTGTGTCTTTTTTTTCCTAGGACCGGGATATGTTGGTTTGATTAGGGGGTGGCATTCTAGTGTAAATTCATCTGAAAGATATGTCCAAATATAAAAATGGTTCGGTGAATAAAGGGAGAAGCTGCGGGAAGCTGCAAAAAGCACCCCCAGACGTGCTTTGTCTGGGACGTCTATTTTCTAAAAGTACTTCCGCAAAAGCCAGACGTACAGCTGCCCGTTTGTTTCGGTTTTTCCACTTTTTCTAATGGAGAAGTGGTCAAAAGCCCAAACAAACACCCCCAAACTGAACATCTAGGTCCTAATTGTTTCGTAAGTGATTCATGACATGTCCTAATCTGGTATGACCCGGTTTAACCTGCGCCACATCGACAGCTCACACAAGAAAATGGAATGCTCTTGTTGGTCATGGAAACTCACAGGAATTTCATGCGGGCATGCTTGTACGGTATTTAGGCATAAAAGGATCAAACCATAGTCAGTGGTCCACAACCGCTACAGCATAGAAGCATTTAAAACTGCTTGTGCTAATGTGATAATGCCATGCAGTGATTCTAGAGTGTGAGAAAAAATGAATGTGCCTTCAATAAAGCTATCCAAATTCGATAAGCAAGTTGGAAGGCCTAGTAAGAAAATAAAGAAAAATCCACTAGATGAGGATGATGGAATTAGGATGAGCATACAAGGAATAATTTTGAAGACGTAGCGCTGTCAACTGGGGTCAGACCAGATTAGGACCTGTCATGAATCACTTACAAAATAATTAGGACCTAGATGTTCAATTTTAAAGAACTTGGACCTACTTGACTTTTCGTGAAAAGAATTAGGACCGCTGGTGTGGTTTACTCTAACTCGAATACTCGGCACCCGTGGTGAACCAAACTTTTGCTTCGCCCTTCATGATCTCGAGTAGGATGGGCGTTGGGGTGGATTTGTCGTTGAAGAATCTCACATTTCTCTCCTTCCATATTGTCCAACTAATGAGGATGGTGAGAGAGGGAATGGCCATACGGTTCGTCTCAGTCTTGGAAGACATCATGGTGCACCACTCCTTTATGTCGGGGTTCGCCGTCCACGCGTGTGAGTCCGAATGGATGAGATCATAGCCACCCCTTAACCAAACCCCAAAGTCTCTTGGTGAACCACCGTTGGGAGAATAGGTACGTCATCGTCTCTTGAGTTTGCATGCCAAGTAGACATCAATTGTTCCACCCTGACCCGTCGTCAAAAGTCCATTTTAAATTGCCAACCAAGCGAAGAATTTAAGTTTTGCCGGTGGCCAGAGCCTTCCAAACCAACTCGTTCATGTACCTATGAGTTGCCCCAAAGAATTGAGCACTATATGACGACGTCGTTGAGTATCCACCATTAGTCGCTAGGTTCCAAACAATTGAGTCTTTGACCTCCTTTCTAAGTTGGATGTTATTGAGCTCCCTCCGTAGCCTAATATGTTGTTGGATGTAGGTACTGGTCAAATTCATGTACATCTTCATCTTCGAGATCGAAACAATAATTGTTCTGCATGGCACCAAGATGAGTAAAATACACCGTTAGTCATTAAACTTGAGCGTATAAGTCAATTCGGTCACCGTACATAGCTATACGTCTGTTACGGTCATTGTATACGTGCACGTGTCAAAGCACGGTCACTGTGGAGTGTATCCTTCGGGTATTTGGTGACGTGGCGTACTAGTCACCGAACTTGAGTCATGGCGGGGGGACTTGAAAGCCGAGGTGAAGAGTAGTAGGGGGTGTTTTGCAAAACGAGGGTGGGTACTAGAGCTCGTCTTTCTCCTTGCGAAATCAGACACAATTCCCCTCCCCTCCTCTCCACAGCACTAACCCTAGCTGTCGTCGACCAAGGTGCGGAGGGTCCTCGTCGCCAGATCTTCGTCGCGGTGGCCCTGATGTCATCCGCGAGCTCGTCACGCCGCAGGGGCCCGTACATTCCCATCGTCCAGTGTCCGGACTGTCGTGTTCCCGTGAAGCGGCTCACCTCTGGCACGCCGAAGCACGCAGAATGGGTGTACTACAAGTGCCTGACGCACGCGGTAGGGATTTTGTGTGAAATTCGTAGTTTTTTTCCGAATTAAGCAATTTGTGGTCTGAATCTGTGCTCTGCCATTTGTGTCATTATCTGAATTTTCTGAATTTTCAGCGTGGCTGTGTGTTTTGGCACTGGGAGCGTGAGTATGTTGAATATTTGCTCGAGCATAACTACAGTGGGTGATCTTTGCTATGGATGCGATGGGATGGGCAGAAGATAGGAGGGAGGAGTTGATTCTGAGGCAAGCTGAAGCTGCAGCTACTTCACCTAGGCAAGAGGATTTAGTGTTGAAGATGCTAAGCTCACTGGTTAATATGGGGAAGGAAGCAATGATCCTTCTAAGGACAGTTGTTGTTCTTCTAGGTGTAATTTGTCTGATGCTCATATTGAAGAAATGATCTTCTATATGATGAAAGTGTTGGTGTTGTGTTGTTATGTATCTGGGACTGCTGGATATGTAGAAGCTAGATATGTGTTGTGCTTCCTGACTAGATATGTAGAAGCAAAGTATCTGGAACTTGCAATGGTAGTGTTGTTATGTATCCTTCAATGAGTTAATGTGTTTCTGTTTGAACAAAGAAGTGCTGGTTTGTTTGAATGCTTTAATATTCCGAAATGAGAACTTGAGTGCTGGTTTGCCTTCAACAAAGAAGTGCTGGTTTGCCTTCAACAAAGAAATGCTGATAATGTGCACACATAAAATGCACATGCACAGGCACAGGCACACAACAAAGAAGTGTTGGTTTGCCTTCAATGAGATATAGTGAAAGCACACATAAAGAAAGAGTACTCATACAACCATCATAAAATGCACATGCACACATAAAACCATCAGAAGCATAGATCTTAACTTAATATCTGGTTTCAACATAAAGAAAGAGTACTCAGGTAGCAAAAGCACATAGATCCAGTTTCAAGTAGCAAAAGCACATAGATCCAGTTTCAACATTGAACTAAGATAATTGTTCACTTCAAATTTTCCTGAACTTGGACAATTTCTTCTGAGGACTGCTGGGGAGCCAACACTTCTGTCCTTCTCAGTTCATCTGCATATTTAGCTCTTTTGGCAACTGCTTGTTGTGCTGCAAGTTGCTTCTCTGCCTTCCTATTCTCCTCAGCTTGTTTCTTCTTCTCTAAAGCTTCTGCCTTCTTCTTCTCTGCAACCTCTTTCTTTGTTTCTGCAATGATCTTCCTAGTCTCAATCCTTGCCTTTTTGTTCAATTCTGCATCATACCTTCTTTTCTCTCTTCTTTCAGCTGCTTCTCTTGCTCTCTCTTGTGCATGCTCCTCCTTCCTCTTTTGTTGCTCAAGCTTATTCTGTGCAGCCATCTCAGCTTTCTTCAAGTCAGCAGCATATTTAGCTTCCAAAACAGCTAGCTTGGTATCTTCGATTGCCTTGTTCTTCTCCCTCTGCATTGCTAACACCCTCTAAGCCAATTCACCTTGCCTCAATGTGTTAGGTGTTGGATCTGGTTGGCTCATCCTACTTTGTGCATCAGTGATGAAAGTAGATTGTGGGATGGGCCTGTAGGGGTTCGTAGCATGGAAAACAAAAATTTTCTATCGCATACAAACAAACAAGCCAAGATCTATCTACTAGATTGTAGCAACGAGTCGATGGAATAACTTACCCTCGAAGATTCCAAAGCAGTTAACGAGAGCAGATTCTCGTGGGTGATGTAGTCGTACACTTCCGATCTCAAGATCGCGTAGACGATCCTTCCCAGGTGCGTTCGGCGCTCCATGATCGGTCACACGTTCGGTACTCACGAAGACCTTCCTCTCCTTGTTCCAGCAGGCGGAGGTTGTAGCACTCTCGCGATTCCGGCAACGACGTGGTACCTGGGAAGTAGAGGGAGATCCCGCAGGCCTTAAGCCGAGCGAGTATGGTGGAGTATGAGAGAGCTATTAGTGGTCTAGGTTTTAGACACACCAATTAGAAGGCTCTAAACCAAGGCTAGGGCAATTATAAGCTCTAAACCAAACGGCTCTAAACCGGAGGCTGTGGCTAGGGTTTAGATTAGAGGATAGGAACTTGTGTGTCTGAGGAGGGCCCCGCCCTCCTTTTATAGGTGGGAGTGCGGCCAGGGAGTCCCTCCCAACTCGGCCTTGGGTGGTGCGCCGGCTTGGAGGAGGACTCCTCCCCAAGTCGGTTTCAACCTCCTCTTTCCTCTTTCCCTCACTTTCTGTTTTAGCGTTTGACTTTCAAACCGGCCGTTTGACTTTCAGTTTAGGATTCAATTTAATCCTTTATTTGGAACAATGAGAACACTTAGTACATGATGCAATCATTCCAATATGCAATGACACATTCATGTACCCCTTCCTCCGGAGTCTGGGACATTCGGAACCTTCTAGAACATTCCCGATGAAAACACGGAATCATTTCCGAACTCAAAGCAGGACTTTCCTTATATGAATCTTATTCTCGGACCATTCCGAATCACCTCGTGATATCCGGATCCCATCCGAGACTCGAACAACATTCGGTCTCTTTCTCATAATACCATAACTACTCAAACAACGTCGAATCCTTAAGTGTGTCTCCCTACGGTTCGTGAATTATGCGGACATGATCGAGACACTTCTTCGAACAATAACCAATAGAGGAATCTGGAAATTCATATGGCTCCCACATATTTCTACGATTACTTTGCGATCGAACGAACCACTTACATACGATACCAATTTCCCTTTGTCTCACGATAGTTTACTTATCCGAGGTTATGATCGTCGGTATCTCTGCATACCTAGTTCAACCTCGTTACCGATAAGTACTATTTTCTCGTTTCCGTGATATGTGATCCCTCCTCCCCTTGCATCAACTTCACATGGAGCTTTCCTTCTAGACTTGGTTGGCCTCCCAACATGCTTCACAAAGTGTGGAGGCAAAATGGTTGGACCATTCATCTTGTGCCATTCTGATTTATCTCTACATGGATACACAATGTTTCCATAGGCTAGCTTGTACATCTCAATGGAGTAGCACTTGTCCACATATTCCACTGGGTCTAAGTTATCATGCCTCATGCATGAGATGGCATGTGGACAAGGGATCCCACTTTGTGCCCATCTTTGGCAAGTACATGTTAAGCCTTTTAGGTCTACAATGTAATCACTAGTAGTTGAAGAAAATTGAGCACCTACTTTAAAAAGTCCATCTCCTGCTCTGAAAAGCAGTCATGTGAAAGCTCTATATTTTTGTCCGGCTTCTTTTGTATCTTGGGGCAAATTGGACATTTGAAAGTTTCAGCTTCTTTGTTTTTGTTGTAGTTCCTTGACATGGCCTGATTTTTCAACTTGTGAAACATGCTCAACACAGGTAACTCACTGGCCTCTAGGATGTACCTGACAAAACATAGCACTTGCATGAATCAGGATAGAACATGTACTTGCATGAATCAGAATAGAACATCAAAAGAAGGTGCTTACTTGTTAAAAACCTCACAGGTATTGTTTAGCATCACATCACACTTAGCTAAATCATTCTGAAATGCCCTAACCCATGTCTTTGGATCCAAGTTATTCAACCATGCATGGGCATCTGGATTCAGACTCTTCATGTACTCCATGTTTGCCTCATACCTCACAGGTGTACTACTCCTAGCTATAGTCCATAACTGGTTCTTCAAAGCATCACCTTTGAACAGCTGCTGAAAGTTCATCCACATATGCCTCACACAAAAACGATGCTCAGAATCAGGGAACTGATCTTTGACTGCATTGATTAGGCCCTGCAACATGGCAACATTGATCATTCAGCACAAGGAATAGATAAATATATGATCACAAAGAATAGATAGTAACATAAATAAACATATTTACCTTTTATTTGTCTGACATGATGGTCCATGGAGCAGTGTTTACAATGTCCAAGTCATTCTTAAGGGTCTGAAGGAACCAAGTCCAACTCTCTGTATCCTCAACTTCAACAGCAGCTGTTGCAATAGGAAATATGCAGTCATTTGGATCTATGCCAACAGTACATAGCAATTGACCTCTCTACCTTGTCTTTATGAAGCATCCATCAATGAAAATGATGGGCCTAAAACCTTGTAGAAACCCTCTCTTGCAAGCTTCTAAGCTCATGTAGCATCTCTTGTATCTGCCAGCTTCATCAAGACAAACAAAGAATGAGCTGCCAGGGTTGCTCCTTCTAAGCTCATTAGCATAATCCCACAAGAGATTGTACTGTGCTTCTTCATCTCCATATATTACTTCCATTGCAATTCTTCTTGCCCTCCTTAGCTTTGGCCTACTTGGAGTCATATTCCAGTCCTTTTGCACAATTCTTAAGAAGTTGCTCATGTTCATGTCCTGGTCTGCTCTGAAATTCTCCAAGTACTTGTCAGCTAAAAAATTTGATGTGAATGATCTGAGTTTCCATTTCTTGCTACATGTATGCTCACCATCATATCTCTTGATCTGCCAACAATCTGTCTTGCTATCAACTGAAGCCCACAAATACCAACTGCATTCCTTCTTCACACCACCTAAACATTTGGCCTTAATCCTCTTCTTATCATTCACAGGCATCTTGATGTCCCATCTGTTTTGGCAGTTGTACTCTCTGATTGCCTTCCTAACCATCTCTACTGATTCAAATACCTGGCCAGTGTGAAATTTAACACAGTGCAAGTCCTCTTTTCTGAATGTTTTGAACTCAGATTTGACTGTTCATCATCAGAGTCTGGTGCCCATAGATCTTCTTCCTCAGAATTACCATCATTGCAACCATCAATCTCTGATTTTACTTCAACAGCTATCTTCCTATATTCCTTCATCTCATCATCATCATAGTTGTCTGCATCCAAATCATCATCACCATCAGACAGGTCAAACTCTGAATCTACATAATCAGGATCCTCCTCTTCATCATCTGACATTTCTTTATCATCTGACATTGCTTCATCCTCTGGATTCATACACTTCTTGCCCTTTGGCCTCAATCCCTCCCCTCTTGTCACTCTTTCTTCCTCACTAATCTCCGGATACATCACTTGCATTGGAATTGGTATTTGTTCCTTTTGAACAGGATCTTCCATCTCATCATTTGCTGGTACTGTAAGCATGGGCTTACATGGACTAATCACAGGAGGTAGGTCATTGACAGGGAACTGTATCACATCATCCCAATTCATGGACCTAATTGATTCATCATGATCAAGATAGATACTGAAGGAATGGTGTCCAATATCAACAAATGTGCACATGAAATTAGTGTCATGTTCATCTCTAATCTTTCTCAAACCATTATTGTGCATTGCAAGAATTGGAATCAAGTAGTGAACTGTAATCCTCCCTTGCATCTCATAGCCTATTTTCTCCACTATGTTTTCCATCATTAGAGGAGACCAAGTAATAGAATCCACATGATCATACCAGATAACTGAACCACCTACGTAACTCATGTTGTTACCACTGCCTAGAAAATAACCACCGTGGTTGATTTCAAGAGAGAAAAAGTTGCTACGATGCCCTGTGATAAAAAAATATGCAAGATTTACATCAAAATATACCCTACCGAAACCTCCAACCCCTAAAACCCTACCGAAACCTCCAACCCCCAAAACTGCACATACTGAACCAAAACTCCAGATGTCGCTACCAGGTAAACAATAAATAGACGATCATGGAGTACAAATCCCTAACCGTAACGCCAAATACATGCTTTTTCCGTCGCCAATGTAGGGGGAGAGGCTCACCATAGTTAGGCGGAGGCTCGCCTTCTCCATGCCGCCACGGCGACATGGTCGAGAACCCGCCGGACGGCGACCGCTACAATGAGAGCTAGCCAGAAGCCAAAGATCACCCGCCTCCACCACCTCCACCGCCTCAACCGCCACAAAGCCCTAGTCTTGGCCTCACCTAGAAACCTCCTCCTCAGAACTATCGGGAAGATGACGAGCTCAGCTCCCCTATTTTGTCGGAGTGGTGGGAGGGTAAATGCGAGGAGAAAAACAGTGACTGACAGTGGGATCCATGTACACCACGTCACCAAATACCCGAAGGATACACTCCACAGTGACCGCGCTTTGACACGTTCACGTATACAATGACCGTAACAGACGTATAGCTATGTACGGTGACCAAATTGACTTATACGCTCAAGATTAATGACTAACGGTGTATTTTACTCCACCAAGATATGTATGTTTGAGGGGAGCGATTTTTCAGAACTTGCATACTCCTGGTCCCGACTATACTTACCCTATCCTTAATTTACATAGATTTCTAAACCTTAAGTTACAACAAAATCCAGAAAAGGTAAGTTTCTTTGTACCGTTCTTTCGAAACTTTGTCATCTTTGTCAAAACTACACAATTTTGATTTTCAGTATAAAATTTGGCGTGCACATACCTACGATGTGTTCTCTATTTGCAAAATTCTACTACATCCGTTTCAAAATATAAGATGTTTTAGGTTTGTAAAAAATATATATCTAGACTTATTTTAGTGTCTAGATGCATTGTAAACCTGAGTGAACCTACATACTAAAATAAGTATAGATAAATTCTTTTTAAAAGCTAAAACATCTTATATTTTGAAAGCGGATGGAGTATTTCGTATTTTTTGACTTTGTTTATTCCCTCCAATCTAAATTAATAAACTCAGATTTATGTAGATTTGTCTATATTCTGATGTATCTAGATAGGAGGGAGTAGCATCATTTTTCGAAATTACAATTCAAACCGAGATCATGAGTACCCATGTTCCACCGTGTAATTTTGATGTTTGAGAGGAATGGGAAGGAAGCCTTTTGGCGCCTTTCTGTTTCATGTAGCGATCGATCGCATCCCGTTAGTGCAAAAGTGTCGAGGGCATTTGGTCGATCGGTGCAAGTAGTGGGTGTGAAGCCTTTCACGTGCTGTTCCACCCAGGTAGCATGTGGCGGCCGACTTTTCAAGCAGCACTTGACGACTACGTGAGTGATTGAGTGAGCAAGGTATTGTTGCACGTGCTTTACACCATGCTTTCACCTACGTCACGGAGGAGGATTATTGATTTGTTTTTCTACCATGGATATAGCCCAGTATAGGTTTTATAAATGGCCCCAGATCCAGCCCAATGGAAGCCCATGACGTCTCGGTCCTTTCCTTCCTCGGCGAGGCCCATACACGCAGGGGACGAGACGAAGCGAGCCCTTTCTGCTCACCTCCACGCCTCCACGCCGCGCCATCCTCCTCGCCGTCGCCGGTTTGCTCCGTCCGGCGCCCCTCGCAGCTTTCTCTCCTCCCGTCCGAGGAAGCGCCGTCCTCAGCAAGCTACGGAAGGAGGTACGCCGGCGATGCGCCACGCCGGCCTCCCTTCCCCGCCCCCTACCTCCCGTGGACCTGTGCAGTGCAGGCCCCCGCTCACCGGACCGTCTCCCAGACCGACCTTCTCCGCCTAACCCCCCTGCGACCTCGACATCCGTCGCCGTCTGCCCGTCTCCGGTCTCCCCCTGTCCGCCGCCGTCCGCCGCGGCGCCGCCAATCCCGGCTGCTTGTCTGAGTGCCTGACTGCTGCCTCTGGTTCATCCGTTCTGCTAGGTAATTTCAGTATTGCTCGAATTTTAAATTTGGAATTCATCTAGCTAATTGAATTGGATACCGATTTCAGTATTGACCAATTCATTTCATGTTTGTGCCTTTTCTTATGAAATATTCTTTGTTTTTTGAAGGTACTGGTTCTTCTACTACTGATGAGGTTATGGGAGGCACTCATTTGTATTTCCTACTACTATTTCTAATTTTTACTCATCTCTTCATATGTCTTTTGGATCGCTAACGGTGGATTTAAAGATATATGCTCATGTTTGCTATCGTACCAAATTTCTGTGTTATTACAAGGAAAAAAAATTAGTAGTTTTTTGTACCCTTAGTTTTTGGCCCGGGGCTTGCTCCATTCTTGGCTCCACCATGCGCGAAGGGGTCGTATTTATCAGTGCCAACAATTATCATGTTCTTCTTGTCAATATCTTTTGTAACGCCGTACTGTTTTTTTGTCATGTTTTATCTAGTACAGTACTTTGTTAGATGGTTAGTAGCAACTGAGTTCAAATTATATGGGTCCTCTGTGCAGTTCATCCACGGCCCATACATGGCTGCTGCCAAGTCGAGTGCGCCTGCCACCGCGCAGCGTCACAATGGTTCGGCCGAGGAGGGGGAGGAGCAGCGGCTGCAGGCGGCACTGCGGCATCTGCAGGCGGAGGCAGGGGTGCTCGAGCGCCTCGTGTACAAGCATCGGAACCAACACCGCAGCGCCGCCTACTTCCAGTATCTCATCAAGGTATGCCTACAACTATAGCTGTCTGTGCCCCTTCCCTGCCATGTTCTGGCGAGTGGCTTGGCACTGATGAGTATGTGGTTGTGCATGCGCGCAGGTGAGGAGGGACCTGAAGCTGCTTCTCGGCTCCAATCTCGCGGAGGTCATCAATGCCACGTTCCCGGTCATCGCCTGCCGCAAGCCAGCCAACACCATTCTTGTTCCGAATAGGTTTGTCAGGCTTCACACCCGCTGCTGCTGCACTCCCCCGTAAAACAGTCTTCACTTATTGCTTCTTCACTTATTGCTGTATGATACATCGTGGCTAAAATAATGTCCTTAAACAATCCTTCTTGCTGGGAACATGTGGTCTTGCGATGATAACCTTTTCTGGTTTTTACATTCATCACAGGAGGACTAGCAAACAAAAAATGAACTCGTCAATGATTTTAAGTTTCGTGTCCTGCTCCGTAGCTAGAAGTTTGCATTTTTATGTGCTCTGCTTAATTGTTCAACAGTTTACGTTATTTCATTTGCTTTGGTTATTTTTATGGTGAGGAAGCTGTTGCTTTATTTGTCAGCTACTCGGGTTATTGCTTAATATTCTCTTTTATAGGCATGGTAAGAAAAAGCCTGGCGCAAACCATAGCCACTATAAGAGGCTTTTGGGGGTTGCCCGCTTTCTATCCCAGGTGTGTTTTTATTGTCTATTGACATTGTTGCAGTTTGCAAATTATCTTATTGTAGCTGATACAAATACTTTAGCCGAATCATAATTGCAGTTTTGTTGTAAATAGAGCACTGGTGTTTGTTCATTGTGTTTCGTTTCAAGTAAACGAATTATGCAATATTGGTTGTTTTACTTCTATTGTTCAACTTATGTTGGAATCAGCATTTAAGTGTTGTAATTATCCTTGCATGTTTTGGAGGCCTCCAATGACTTTGTATTTAGTATAAACCCATTATTTCTTTCAAGTTGTATGGTGCATGAAGCTCATTACCTGAGAAATGCTGTATTTATTACATGATATGTACTGCTGATAGAGTTGATGTGGTTTACAGCTCATTCTTGATCAGCTTCTAGACATGAAATAGCTATCTTGTTTTCACTCTGAAGGAAAACTCTAACGGTTTCCGTATTATGTGCAGATGGTTGAACCTATCATAAAGGGTGCAGTGTATCCTTTACTTCTGTTATTTCTTATGCACAGAAATTAAATAAAGTGTACGCTCAAACTTGTCTTGCCTTAGGTGAAGCATATCTCTCTTTACCATCTGTTTAGTAATACCAAAAAAGAAACAAATCTTAGTTACTTTCATGCCAACTTTTTTGAAGCGAACTTTCATACAATTTGGTTGATAGCTGTCCAAAGTTCCTTAATCCAGACTACAGCCAGATCACACTTTTACTTGCTAGATCATTTTTCATAGAATTCTGTACGGCCGTGCTTGCTTTGCTTGCACGAGTGAGGGTACTCATCCAACAGGTGAACGACATAGTCCACAGGCATTGCTACACATGATTGTATACACATATTCAAATAATAAAAGACATCATGCACATATATGTATATAGCAACTAAGTTAGAAGTCAAACAGTTGAATGCATTATGCTTGGAACCTAAGAAATGTCAACTTGGAAGTTGAAAATATATGTCTAAACTTCCTTTTCTCTATACTGCAGAGATTTTTCTCAGATACTGACCCTCTGATATTGTGTTCACAGATGCTAATTGATGTTGTATCGGTATACAATAAGGTTACTGATCTTACGGATAGGAAGCAGGCTGTTAAGATCACTATTGATAAAGTACAGGTATGCTTTGGTTCCAGCTAGCATTTTGTATCCTTGTCGATCATTAAACAATTGAACAACCTAAGATCATGCTCCCTTTTACACACAGTGGAATGGCTGGAACTTGTATTTATCTCACTATGTAACTTGTTGGTTTTGCCTCTTCGTTTCAGGCTTTTAGAGAGTACTACCCCTCGAGCAATGATCCCAGTACTATCCTGGAGTGTGTATGGGTGAAAGATAAATTTTTTTTGCATGAAAGGACCAAAGCTAGCTGTCAGAAAACCCTAGATGACGATCACAAATTGTGTGCTCCAGATTTATCCATCCAGTATGAGACCCTTGGACCTGTTAGTGAAGGTTGGAACACTTTACCTTCTCACATTCATGATATATAAGAATTTTTTAGTTTGTTGTTGCATTTTCTGCAACACTTGTATATAACTGTCTACTGATGCTAAAACAATCACTTGTAACTGTATCCTAAAGACATGCAAATGGAAATTTGTTTTCTGTTCAGTAATTTGAACTAAATATACAAGATGTATTATTAGTAAGCAATATATGTAATAGTATGAATGGACGTGAAGCACCGTGGTGGTCTTATTACATTCTTGGAGCATACCTCCAATATACTACCTAGATGTTCTGATGAAACAAGTATATTTTGTGATAACATTTGTATGTATCTTACGATAGATGACATTTGATAAAGCACTCGAGAGTACACGTTTGATATAGTTAACTTACCAGTGGACTAACCGCTGTTTAGCATGATGTTTTTTGTATAATAGCCATATGTCAGGCAACCTGACTGAAAGTTGTTGCAGTGCTACTATCAATTAGCCTAGCTGAATGATGGCTTGGATTGTGCTTACTATAAAGATATAGTCTGTAATTTCAACTATGCTTTGACTTAGGATTAATTTCCTTTTAATATTTAAAACATCTTATAGGTTTGCATACTCCAGTTAGGAACTTAGAATTAATTAAAGTGCATATGTGACCAAACCAAAATGCTATACTTTTCGTTATCAACTGTTTGTTATGTTATCTAATGGAATATGGATGCCCATTTATTATGTCATACTTTAGAAAGGTTCTTATATGCTCTAATGCTGCACTTGTGACATGTCAGAGATGGAGAAGCTTGATGGATCAAACTCCCCAGCCAAGCAACAGCATGCTTCTGTGGCAGACCAACCAGATAAATCCATCCATCACGGCCATGCTGGGGATTCTCATAGTGCGAGGCGATCACCAGATGAAAACACTATAGGTACTTTTTCTGACGCGCTTGCTGCGCCTGTGCCTGTGCGTTTGACTGCACGCGCAGAGGTGAAGCCTGATACGAGGAAGAGAGTGGCATTCATCGCAGTGGGGAAACCAAAAGTTACTGTGACACGACCTGAAACAACATCACCGGTAGTAACGAAGAAGCAAAGAATGGATATTATTCCACATGCCCACTGAATATCGTGCTTTGTAACTTTGAAAGAACAACTGATGGTGACGAAGTGAAGAAAGGGTTATACCTTTTTTTTTGGAAACCTAGAAAGGGTTATACCTTAGTAGATCGATATATTCATTAGTTGATTTGATACATTTTAACTCTGTCTGGCCTTAGTGCTGGTGCTTTCCTCAATATCAGTAGTTGCTTAATTGTGTGTAACTAATAGTGGAAGACATATATGAGCGTGGAATGCTCGATGAAATGGATGAGTCTGATCTCCTTTTTTCCTAAATGGAGGATGAGTGTGATTTGGCAGTGAATATCAAGGATTTTCTGTTGCAAAAGAGATACTTGTAGTGCTCGATGATCTGTGTGAAGTAAACACGTGGGAGCTTTTTCGCAAAAGAGCCTTTTTTTGTAACACGTGGGAGCTAATATATAGAACACTTAAATATATCTAGATGCAAGTAACCACGGTAGAACAATATTAACCACACAGAAGGAAGATTGTTGCATATCATGTTAAAATAACCACCGTTGCCGCCGCCTCCACCACCTGCTGCAGCGCACACTCGGTGATCTCGCCTTCCTTCTCGAAGGCCAGCACTGTGGCCTCGAGGTGGACCTCGTCGACCTCCACGTCCGGGTAGCGGGTGCGGCACATCTCCTGAATCTTAGACCGCGGCGGAGGCGGGAAACAGACTGGGATGCACGGGAAGTTTTCTCGCCACGGAAAGCGAGGTGCGAGATCACTACTGACCAGCGCCAATTTCTTCGCGGCTACGATCATGACCACTATCCATTACCAACTTCGCATCTAGAGGTGGCTAGGGATGGGGCACACCTTCGCAGACAACATCACCGTCCACGAAGTCTCCATCCACCAACCTTCGTGGCTGAGGAGCAGAGACAATAGATTAGGATGCCACCACTCCTAAAAGATCGCACATGGTGCCAATCTACATGGCTCGCCCTCCCTAGATCGATCGGAGGAGGTTGCGTTCTCTACGAACTTGGTGACCATGTTATTGTTCTCGTGTGTTGCCATGTCACATTAAGTTTTTTTTTGTCATTGCACATTTTATACATGTAATTGTAAAATACACGTGTCATATAAAACAGAAACTTCACATATTATCAAAATATTATATTTTCTCACGTGAGCAACAAAGGATGCATGCTCGCTTGACTGAAGGATGGCCACCATGCCCACGGCCAGTGTTATTGCCACACCCACCAACGTGGAAGGATCATATGGTCGGCTTTTCAGCAATTGTAATTAAGATGCAATGCATGATGCACTCAACTAATAAGTGTCCAGGTTGCCCTGCTGTCGTGAATCTCGTTGTGGGCATCTTCAAATTACATGATGACTACCTTACCCGTGGTAATTAAGTATGCTGCTGGGGACATTTTCCTCAATATGAGAATTACCTTACCCGATGCATCAAGCAATGCAATATACCCGATCAGAAAATAACAGTATGCTAAAAGGAGCAATTGTGTCACCGAGCAGATAATTAACACAGCTTGTCGTTGTACTAATAAGAGCAAGCAAGCCAAATTGTACTTCATGATAGGCTCAGGATTGACATGTTTTGAAGATTTATATGAAAAATTTGAGTGAGCATTTTTCTCTGGCGATCTTTTTTCCCTCCATCGGGAATATCTGAATGAGCAGCTAGCTAGCATCGACGACGGATTTGAAACCTCCGTCCTGAGATTGGCATATGAGCTGCTCTAGCTCATGCCGGTCCCACCGCAATAGCTCCAAGAGGAATACGTAGGATGAAAATGACGATGACGTCAGCAGCAGCGCAGACAACAACCTTTAGGATTTCTGAAAAAAAAAGATCGACTCGAAAATCCAACCTTTCCCCTCCTATTCTCTCGAATCTATGAAGTAAGACATTGATTTTGCAATAAGATCAATTTCCGCCATGGCGCTGTATGCCTGCAATAGTCCTCGATCGGACGGTCGCTGGCTCGAGGTTGTTTGGTTGAGCCTGATGAGGTATGGAGCTTGGATTGGAACTCACAAATTAAACCACGCAGTTCCGCTACGAAACAAATCCGATCGAGGCACGAACACATTGTTTTTTCTTCCTATACACGATCACGACACGCGCGCGTGAGATATGTGGGAAGAGGTTAGCTGCCATGGAAACAACACCGAGCTTGGTTGAGCATATGGACTCGGTCGGTAACCACCAGGCGGCATCATGTTGCTTCCTTCAAGCGGGCGCGTCCGGGAGTAGGCCTAGGCAGATCACCTACGAGCGGTAGCGCAGTATCCAGGGAGATCGATGGCTGTAATTTTTATAGCTTAGCCTAAAACTTTAAGGGTAAAATCGGAAACTAAAAATGAACGTATCAGATCGTAAGAGCATCTCCACTCGCCTACCCAGGAGGCTGATCCGGACTGTCAGGAATATGCAACTCAGATTCTCCGCGCCAGCGCCACAATATATAATCTGGTCAGGCAAATATGCGGGCCCCTAACATATGGGGAAATACAATATACATATATATACATCTAACACCCTCAAACTCATGGTGGATCCACAACACCGAGTTTGGAGAGTAAAATCATCTTTGCGCCTGTGCAGGCCTTAAGAAGAAATCCGCCAACCTAAGTGCAAGGCATCTTGAAGCAACAACTGAAACTGCACTGAAAGACGTGTATAGAAAGCATTAACACCAATATGCTTGGTAAGTTCATGCTTGACCGGATCACGCAACACTAATAGCACTTTGTCTTCGCCGACAAAACCAGAGGTGTGGTAAGAGAGACCCCAAAATCCGCAAGTAACCACCGTAACCAAGTCACCTCGCATCAACAAGGCCATAGCACGCAACTCAGCCTCAACACTCGAGCGGAAACCGGCCTGCTTTCTTCGTCTTCCAAGCAATGAGCGAACCACCAAGAAACACACTGATGGCGAGAAGTGAACGACGATCCGATGGATCACTCGCCACGTAAGCGTCCGAATAGCACCGAGCCGAGAGAGCGAACGAGGAAAGAAAAGGCGACGAGTGATCGTACCACGAAGATAACGAAGAACACGGAGAAGATGACTATAGTGAGCAGTGGTGGGAGCGAGACAAACCGACTCGAGAATATGAAGGATAAGAAATATCGGAGACGAGTGACAAGAAGATAAACGAGACTTCCAACAAGATGACGATAACGTCGGATCGAAAGGAGATCACCATCGAGGTTGAAGCTTAACATTAAGCTCCATAGGGGTCTCAAGGCGCTCATCCCCAAGAGCGACGAGAAAGAAGATCTGAATATACTTTTCACGAGAGATGTAAAAGCCATCAAGTGGAGGAAACCTCAATCCCAATAAAGTATCGAAGAGGACCAAGATCACCATAAGAAATGATCACGAAGACGAGCCTTAACAAAGGCGATATACTCATGATCGTCACCAGTGATGATCATGTCATCAACATAGAGAAGAAGAAGAGTGCGTCCACGCGGAGAAGTGTGAAAAAACAGCGCTGGATCATGAGCACTAGGGGAGAAACCAGCGGTCACTACTGAGCAAAGCGCTCAAACCAGGCACGAGGAGCCTGTTTGAGGCCATAAAGAGACCGTCGAAGACGACAAACCATCCCCTCGGGATCAGAATACCCAGGAGGAGGCTGCATATAAACCTCCTCACTCAACTCACCATTGAGAAAGGCGTCGAACATCAAGTCGAGACACGACCATGCTGACGCAATGTATAACAAAGAAGAAGAGTACGCACAGTAGTCATATGGGCTACAGGAGCAAAGGTCTCATCATAGTCACGACCATGCTCCTGCTGAAAACCACGAGCCACAAGACGCGCCTTATAGCGCTCAAGAGATCCATCAGAGCGGGTCTTAATCTTATAGACCCACTTACACGTGATAGGACGAACACCGGGAGGGGGAGAAACAAGATCCCAGGTGCCAGTGCGCTCAAGCGCAGCAATCTCCTCAGCCATGGCCAGCTGCCATTCAGGATGATGCTCAGCATCCCGATAAGAAGTCGGCTCGGAGGCAACAGAAAGACCATACTGACTAGGAGAGTAACGGTGGGGAGCACGACGCTGACGAACAGGACGAGTAGAGGGAAGATCATCAGAGGAAGACGACGCAGGAGACGACGATGAAGAAGAGGGAATAGGAGAGGAAGACTCCGGAGAACGAGGAGAACTAGGAGAACTAGATGGAGCAGAAGAAGACGGTGTCGAAGAAGAGACAAGGCGGTGAGGAGAGCTCAAGAAGACACAATAGGAGTAGAAGGAGGTGTGTCGGAAAGAGAAGAAAATAGATATCTTCCACCGTAAGTACCACGGTGGGACGAGGATAGAAAGGACGTCTCATCAAAAGTAACATCACGAGAGATACGCATCCGACGACCAACGTGGTCCCAACAGTGATAGCCCTTATGCTCATCATTATATCCGAGGAAGACACACTCAACAGACTGAGCGGTCAGTTTGGTGCGTTCGCGAGGAGCAAGGAGAACATAGCAAACACAACCAAACAAGCGAAGCATGGAGTAATCTGGAGACTCCGAGAGGCGCCAAGAGGATACCACCTGCAAGGCAGCAAGGCTGAATATTGATGAGGTAAGCCGACGAAGCGACCTCGGCCCGTAAATGCGGGAGAGAAGAAGCAATCATCATAGCGAGTGGTCTCAAGAAGATGGCGATGCTTACGCCAAGAACGCCATTCGGCATGTGCGCCAGAGGAGAATTGAGCAAGAGTGCCGCTTAGCAAGAACACCTCGCAACATCCGGGAGATATACTCACCACAGAATCAGACGAAACACACGGATGGGGTAGAATATTGAGTACGAACCATGGCCGCAAAACGCTGATATATAGAGAGCACCTCACTACGAGAGCGCATAAAATACAACCAAGTGTACGCGAAAAATCATCGATGAATAAAATATAGTAGCGATGGCCCCTTCGAGCGAAAGGAGCCGGACCAAACATCGAATGAACTAAATCAAAAGGGCCTGAGATACAGACGCACTAGTAGGATAGGGAGCTGAATCTGCTTACCCAACCTACAACCCCGACAATGCAAAGACCCATCTCCCGAGATGCACCCCGGAAGACCACGATGAACTAATGACGACAAAGTAGAGTCACAGAGGTGACCAAGACGATGATGCCATCGCTGAAAGAAATTTGGTAGTAGAGGCGACGGAAAAGAACTGGCGATGAAGTGGTAGCGGAAGGAACACGAAGCCGCCTAACTCCCAAAGACCGAAGAGTCACGGCTGCGAGGGCTCAACTGTGGGGCCTCAAGCGGTCTGAACAACACAAGAATCAGCATCAAGAATGACGCGACAACCGTAGTCGATGGTCTAGCAGAGAACAGATTCATCTTGAGAAGAGGGACATGAGAAATATCAGGAACAGAAAAGGAAGAAGTAGAAAGGGTTCCCCTACTAGAAACAGGAAGAGAGGTACCATCAGCTGTGAAAACACGGACATGAGAAGGGAGAGAGCGAAGAGCGGACAGAAAAGAGGACTCAGAGGTCATATGAAAGGAAGCTCCAGAATCCAGATACCATGGGGACGTAACTGACTGTGTAGAAGGTGATGGTCGCCAGGCGAAGAATCGCCACGTAACCAGAAGGTGCACAGCCGAAGAAGAGCTCAGAGTGAAGCGCACCGCGAAGACTCGATAATGTCCTGATCGGAGAGAGCAATCATGAAGATCCGAAGGAGCCGACGCCCACGAGCCTGGTGGCCGCCGACGAACGGGATCCGTGTATAACAGGTGGCCCAAGTGTGGCCATCCTTGTTGCGAAGAGCGAGTGAAGAGAACCACGGCGACACGACCACGAGCTGCTGGGCCGACTGCCTCAACCGCTGGTCTTGACTCGGACCCCACGGAGGAGTGGGTAGTATCGGTGGCACAGAGAACCGCTGGCTGAGTGGGGACCAGACGGCATGTGAGGACCACGAGTAGCAAGCACGGATGGAACCGCAAGAAGACCCGACCACGGAGACGGGTCTCCTCACCAAGCTCGACAACACCTCGAGAGAGGAACACGACCACGGGCATTCACCGAGCACGCCGGGCTCAAACTCTGGCGAGCCGAGACAGAAACTCATAGATGCGGTGAAACTCCAAATCCGGCGCATAACCGGCAACACGAGCGGTGCCACAAGCAGATCTGAAGAGAGTCAAGTCGACGCCATATAGCAAGACTCGAGTATAGAACTCATCAATAGTAGAATCACCTGTGGAGAGCATGCTCTGGCGAACCACGACAGTAAAGGGCATCCCAGGCCGATAAGGCCGACGAAGATGAGCCCACCGAGCGCAACAGAGGGAGACTCATGAACTCAACAAAGACATCGAGGCGTAACATCGGAGGTGAGAATAAGAAAGACGAGCATCCTCATCAACCCATCGAGTGTAGCGATCGAGCGTGTCGATAGGCCTCGAGATCGGGAAGAGTACTTGAACTTCGTGTCATAAGCAAGAACGACACTATCATCAAGACTGAGCAGCATCCTTGGCCTCCTGAGAAGCATCAGCACCAAGAACAATCGGCGTCGGCGGAATAGGAGCCACAGGAGCAGGGGGGCACGACGGACAGGAGACCTCGCCAGAGAGCACACCCCAAAGACGGAGACCGCGCATGTGAACGCGCATAAAGGCAGCGAAATCAGGATAATTCGCGCCATCAAAGACCACCGGGCAGCGAGGAATCGCAACGTAACCCGATGAAGAAGACATTTTTTTTTAATCTAGATTTGGATCTAGATCTGATCTAAATCGAACTGAGCCTGACGAAACATGCGAAAACCAGCCGGCGGCAGGGAGTACACGCAGCGGAGGACCGCGTGCAGGGAGTACTGCGCGTGGGCAGCGGAGTACCGCGCGTGGGCACGAGAATCAAGACGGTCCTCCCGTGCGTGTCCACGCGGGTGTCAGGGCGGCAGGGAACGGAGCGGTCCTTGACGAGTTGCAGTACCACCGGGTGGGCGCCAGGAGCGGTACTCGATGGGAGGACCGACGGGTTGCAGTACCGCCAGGGGGGCGCCAGAGTCACGCCGCGCCAGCGCCAGAGGAGTATCTTCGCGTCACGAGGATGAGTACTGGCCGCTAATCGATCTGTGGCTTCACCGTCCGCGTCGTCTGGAGATTAAATCGATCAAGAAAAGCACAAGACCAGCCCGATCGGATCTGGATCAGAAGATCAAACGGCAACGACGGAAACGACCAGTAACTGAGCGGCGACCGGCGGCGGCGACAACGGCAAGAACGTCAGCGACAGGGACGGTGGCGGCTACAGCGACGAAGTTGCAAGTAAAAGGAGGCTAACCTAGCTCTGATACCATGTCAGGAATATGCAACTTGTATTCCTCTGGGGCCAAAGGCCACAATATATAGTACAGGTACAGGGCAAATATGCAGGAAGCCCCCTAACATATGGGGAAATACAATATACATATATATACATCTAACACGGACGACGAATTTTGGTCCGGACGCCGAAAATCGGCCTAGTCGCGTATCCAGGGACTTGTTTTCGTCCGGATTTCGGCATGTTTTGGTCTGGCCTACCTAGGCCGTACCCAGGATCCCGGGTACGCCCTAGGGACGTCGGACTCAGCGAAAACGGGCATGGGCCAGCTCTGTAGGCGAGAAAAGGCACCACTCCCGCCAATTCGACGAGCTCCCCACCCTTTTCTTCCCCCCTCCCGCCTTTCTTCCCCATTCCCCCACCCCCGAAGCTCCGCCGATCACCGCGCCCGACATGCCGCCCAAGAGTTTCGTCCAACCCAGATCGATCCTTGGTGAGGGTCCGGCGGAGAAGAAGGCGAGGAAGCCGAGAGCGCCGCCGACCAAGCCAAAGGGCATGTCCTCGGCGGAGTGGGAGAAGAGGGAGCACACCAGGCAGATCTCGTCAGTCGAGCGGAAGAACAGGAAGGAGAGGGCGAAGCTCCGGCAGCAGCAAGCGGAGGAGGAGAAGGCGATGGTGAAGGCGACGGTGGAAGAACATGCGATGGTGAAGGCGAAGCAGGCTGCGGCGACGCGTTCGGATTTGATGGTCGCGCCGTACCCACCACACTAGGGGAGCCAGGCTAGCGTCGGCTCCCCTGCCGGCTTCTCGCCGATCTCTCCGGCCAACTTCCAGGAGAACCAGACGGCTGCTCGGCAGAGGTACTCCCCTTCGTCGGAGTTTAACGGCGGCTTCAACCCGAACGTGCTCTTCCCCTGCCCGGCGCCGCGCCACCCTTCGCCCTTCGGCTTCGACATCAACATCCCCTACTCGGCCTCTCCGGCATACGCAAGCCCCGCTTTGCGCCGCGGACCGCTGCCCTTCGGCGGAAGCTCGGCGCCCTTCGGCGAGGCCGACGCGCGCAACCTGTTCGGCGGAATGCCGGGCGCTCTTCCGTCCGGCATGACGGCCGAGGCCTACATGGAGGACCTGATCGCAACAGGCTCGGCATCCAACCACCTCCTTCTTCACGGAAGAGCAGACCCGGGCCGACGCCGAGCGCGGCATCGAATCCCAGGACTTCGTCGACGTCGATGCCGAGGAGACCCAGGCCGAGCAGACGCAGCCAGAGGACGCCGAGACTGAGGCAAAAGGCAAGAAGGGGAAGAAGAAGCCGGGAACTTCGGCGGATGCTCGGCTCAAATGGACCGTGGCCGAGGACACCTGCCTCGCCGAAGCTTGGAAGAAGGTGAGCATGGATCCAATCACCGGTGCGAACCAAAATTCCGACAATTATTGGCGGCACGTGAAGGCAGCATTCGACGAGCGAAGCATGTGCGACCCAAAGTATCGCAAGATCCACATGGAGCGAGGGGAGAAGGCAATAACGAACCACTGGGCGATCATCCACACTGCGTGCAGCAAGTGGCACAGCTGCGTGGAATAAGTCGACCGCACACAAGCCAGTGGGGAGAACATGGACAACAAGGTACTCGTGAACACTATCTTTGTCGTGCACTCTTTTGACACACTCGCGAACATGGACAACTTGACACACTTCTGTTTTGTAGCTGCGTCGTGCACTTGTTCTGTTTCAAGAGTATATGAAGATGGAGTTCAAGTTCCATCATGTGTTCGAGAAAATCGAGCATTGCGAGAAGTGGCGGGACACTCGCCTGAGTCTCTCCAAGAGCAAAGATGGCGTCTACAACCCCGAGGCCCCGGCCGCTGTTGCCAGCGAAGGAAGACCCGAGCTCGGCCAGAAGAAGGCGAAGATGCTCAAGGCCGTCGGACCTCCCGCAGAGCGTCTCCAGGCTTCGATCGAGAAATGCCTCGCCGACACGAGGGCGCAGGCCGAGAAGAGGGCTGAGAAGAGCGAGGAGCGTTGGAAGAAGCTGATGGAGACACAAGGGGAAAAGGTGGCCCTCATCAAGGCCAACCTCGCCGAGAAGAAAGCCAGACTCGCCGAGAAGAAGGCCAACTACGCCGCGAAGAAGCGCCACACGGACCTGAAGTTCCTCATGGGCAGCGAGGACACGTCGAAGATAAGCTCGCCGGTCAAGGCCTGGTACATGGCGCAACGCCAGGCCATCCTGGAGGGCATGACCACGGCTTCCCCTGCCCCTTCCTTTGTGCCGAACGAGCCAGCGCCGAACGCTCCCACGCCGAGCTCTGCTTCGACTTCCTCCAACCCGGGGGCCTTCACCGGCGAGATGGACGACAACGCCACCTCGGCCATGCCACAGGAGCTCATCCCCATCGACGACTGAGCGTTGTTTCCCCTTGTAATAAAAATATGCCATCGAACTTGTAAACGCATCTGTCGAACACCTTGTGGCCGAGCACTCGCCGGTGGAAACTATGCAGATTCAAATATATAGCCGTTTTGTGTCCGCCTGGGTTGCCGAGTGGAAAACTGGACGTGCCCAGGCCGAAAACTTGCGCCGTCCGGCCAGAAAAGGTCCGGATTTTGGCCTGGGTTCGGCCAACGAGTGGAGATGCTCTAAGCCTTTTAATAGTATATATAGATTGACGTGGTGGGGGTGGAGGCGCTCGTATACTGGTAGTATACTGAATTGATATTTTTCTATAAATCAAAATTTGCATTACTTGAATTTAGAAATATATGCTTTTTTTAGGAATATCAAACCTATATATAAAAACATGCCTGCCACTTGTCCACTCTCCAACCCTCCAACCCAATTTTCTGCTGTCATGTGAAGCTGCTCTCTTGAAAGAAAGGAAAAAACATGTACTCCTACTACATGTATCGATCTGGAAAATTTACTGGGGCCGCTACCAACCGGTGTATTCTCCACGGTTGCTCTTTAGGTTCGCATCGCACACGAAACTCCTAGTACAGTGTGTTGCTTTCAGATTCGTGCCGCGATAACTATAGGTTGCGACCCGATAAAAGAACCATCCGTCCATCCCCATAGACACGCTACATGTTGGCAGCAGCAAGGCAATAAGTTGAAGTTCGGGTGTTTAGGCGGCGAGGATGGACATGAAGACGGTGGACCAGGCGGTGAGGGCGAGCGCGGCGACGATGTATGTCCAGAGGAAGACGACGGAACACTCCTCCTGGGCGACGTCGTAGAGCTGGGCCATGGTGCCGATGCTCATCGCGGGAGGCAGGGCGAACTGGAGCATGAGCACGTACTGGTAGAGCGGGTCCGGTGGCAGGAACCCCAGCTCGCGCGCCGACTTCACCACCACCACCCCGACCACCGGCAGGATCACGTACCGCACGCAGATGATCGCCATGATCACCCACCGCGACACCGTCGTCTTGCCCACGCCTGACCACACCGTTGTTCAGTTCAGACAACTGCCCAATGTATAGTAGTACAGATGATCTGCGGACAGAGAGATTCAGAGTCGTACCTTTGGTGAGGTTTCCTCCGAGGATGAGGGTGATACATGGTACGGCACCATCTCTGCATGAAACGAGAGTTTCATCAATCATGATCCATACATATCCATATACACATACGACTGTTTTATCTAGGCAGCACTGTATTTGCATATGTACCCGAGTAATTTGACCGAGTCTTGCACGACTCGCAGGGGAGCTCCGTCCCCGACAAATGTGAATTTCAGCCATGGCACTACCCCAACAATGAAGCCCAGCACCTGAGAATTAGAGAGCACATTTCAGCTTCTTGTGATGGTGGTTACGAACTGCTGATGAATGCGACGATGAGAAGCATATATCATCGTTCTGCATGTTGTGACAGTGAACTTACCGCACCGACAGTAGGCGGCGCGGTGAGCTCCTCGACGATCTGGTGGGCGCCATGTTTCAGCTTGCCCCACATGCTGTTGCCGCTCGTGTTATTGCTGCAACCGGAACGTTGGTGGTCACCACCAGTAGGCAGCAACGGCTTCAGTAACTGCATGCCGGAAAAAGTCGGAGCAAATTAATTCAGAAAACCGACTGATTTTGTTTACTCGGAGCAGGAAGAAAACAAGCCAAAAACTTACAGCTTGGCGTTGTTCCTTTCCATGGACGGCAGAGCGGCTCTCCGATGGCAGCGAGACAACTCCCTCCTCCTCATCGCCGTCGTCGTCGCCGAGATCTTGTTTCCGGGGCTCTTCCTCTGAGCTCACGAGAGAGTCCTTGGGATCATGAGCCTCCTGCTTGGTTATCGTCTTTGGAATGGACCTCTTCATCACGCTGTTCGTGTGTGTCCAGATGTAGAGTCCTCCAAGCTAGCATCGATTCATGCATGCTTAATTACTTACTGATCGATCTAGCTGCATGATGTTATCAGATCGAGAAGATGAATTTAGAATGATAAGAGGTGAATGGTTTACCGCCATGGAGAATGAGGCGTAGGAGAGGCCTCGGTCAGTGCACACGTCGCCGGCGCCGCCGAACGGGTTGCCGTCCTCCCGGCACACCGCCGGTATCACGATAAGTAGCAAGTTTCCGAAGTTTGCGGCGGAGCAGGAGGCGACGACCAGCCCCCGGAGGTGCTGCGGCGGCCTCAGCAGGAGCACCGCCACCCACCCGAGGACGCCGCCCGTCAGGAAGATGATCCCGATGTTCACCGGCATGAACCACCTGAATTTTAGAGTGAGCATGCATCCGTGGTTAGTTAGTAACACATCGGAGTACTTAATTAATTGGGAGTGCCAAGAATGCAGGGGACCATGAGATGGCGTCCTGGAGCGTGACGGTCCTGGCGAGGCTGGCGAGCATGAGCGCGGGCGTGAAGACGGCGTAGACGACGCGGTTGATGTCGGCGCGGGCGGTGGAGGTGAGGAGGTTGCACCGGCCGGAGGCGAGGTAGGCGCCGAGGAGGACCACCAGGAGCACCTCCACCACCGGCATCAATGCCACCACCAGCAACGACACGAACCCCATCGTCGATCAACCTCAAGCTAGCTAGGCTAGACTGGAGGTGACCAACTGATGATGATCAACTGGTGGGGCGTGAATCGTATATATGGCATGCATGCCACAAGCTTAATTAGCTAAAATACTCTAGTCTCGATCTGTCTCTTTAATTAAGGCCGGCGCGCGCGCTAGCTAGCTGTGTTTGGTTTGGTGCCACATCGCTGGAAGCTACTGTACGCAGATCGATCCACCAACCAATAGCATATAAGTACTAGTTCTGTAATTCAAGGCATGATGACCACCGTGGCTCTACTACACTCCGTTCAAGCATATGGGTCGTAGTCTCATCACACTATCACGTGTTCAGGCAGGCAGGCACCAATTTCCAACTCTGTATCGACTGATTTGTTTTCTTCTGTCGGCTCCATATGATGATGGAAAGAGACCCGGACAGTCGTTGTCTCGCCGATGCATCGGTGTTCCATATTCTGTGCTGTAAAATGGTCGTTTCTTTATTCATTCGATCAACTGATGGTAGGCACGTTGTTGATTCGGTGGAAGTGGATTGAAGAAATCTTTTACTATCTAGAATCCGGGGTTCCAGATGCACAAGCAAAGCGGGGGAAATGTCTGGAGCATTCCCGCTCCGTTCCTTAGGGCCCGTTTGATTTAAAGAATTTTCAAAGAAATTCTATAGGATTTCAGTCCATAAATTTTTTTTCCAATAGAGTGTGTGTGTTTCAAAGGAACAAATCCTATAAAATTCTCATGCATCGCTTTCCTACACTATAATTCTCTAGGTTTTCTAACAAGAGGTAAGACCTCTTGGAAAGATTTCTACGTGTCTATACAAACTATGACATGTACATAAATCCTATAAATTTTTCTGAGTTTTTCTTGCGGTGCAATCAAACAAGTTTCCTTACCAATTCCTGCATTTTTCATTCTTCTAGGATTCTAAGTGTCATACCATTTTATTCTTACACTATTCTTATTCCTATGTTTTACAAATCCTTTGAATCAAACGAGCCCTAGCTCTCCTCTTTTTAACTGATGATTTTAATTTTTACAACTTGCACCCCACCATATATAGTATTGACAAACTACACCTAAGCATGCCATTGGTCTAAACAAAACAGACTAGTGCTCGAAAATAACGGAACAAAGGAAAGAGCCTCAGTATGCACACGTCGTCGCCGGCAGGGCTACGTCTAGCTTTAGGTAGCTAATTAATCTACTCCACGTGCATATATACATGCATATATGGGTCCTGGCCATATGGACCGATTTCGATCACAAACTGTACGTACTGTAGTTGAAATTATTAAGCGAGGTGGCACGTAGTACAATTAAGTGCACGCGTTGAAATGCCAATTATTCGATCTCCGCTGTGGGGGCCGGCGGTGCGGTGGTGTGATCGTGAGACCGAGCAAGGTGTGAACATGTACGGGAAAGACGTGCGATCTGACGTGACGTACATATGAATCGAAAATGGTCACCAAGAAATTAAAGATTCCATGCATCGATGATATAGGAAAAAAGCACGTGTGACGTGTGATATTGGTTACCAAACAAGAGCATCCCCACACTGTGCTTCAAAGTGAACGCGGAATGTGTCCGTTTTTATCCTTTTATTAAGGGCGTGTTCCGGATCGATTGTTCACATGTGTTCATGGGTGCACCCAACGGGAGGAGTAATTTTATTTTTCTCTCTCTTTTTTGCCAAAGTTTTTTTTGCAACCGCCCAGCAAGCTCGCCACGGCGGTTGCAAAGATGGCGGAGCACAGGCCGACGAATGTGAGGCCGAAGCCTGTGGCTGTGGCGGTGTCGAATCTGTTGGCCCAGCCCCAAACGCCGAGTGCAGTCCGGCGTGACGACGGCAAAATATTCCGGCGAGTTGCGCGCACGTATAAGAACCAGCTAACAACGATCAGCAAGCTAGCTATCTAGCCTGATCAAAAGAACTAGCTCTCTCAACTCACACGAGTACGTACCAGGAAAAACAATGTTGATGGCTACAGGGCCCTCTCGGTCCTGTTGTTTGTATTGAATCTCACGGTTGTCTTACAAGGCTACTATATGGGTGTATATATACCCGGCAAGACGCAACGTCAATACGAATAGGTGTTGGACTACTAGTCCTACTCGAACACACACGCACCCACACCGCCCGTGTCCTATCGGGATTACTATTCCTAACAATTACCCCCCTAAACACGATGTGCCCATCTTCACAGCTTGGACGCCGATCCTTCCTCGCATCTCCGCAAACTTCACTCGGCCCAAAGATTTAGTTAGGATATCCGCAAGCTGATCATTGGTGCAAACATAGTTGACTTCAATCTTGCTCTCCTCTACACACTACATGATACTTCGTATCAATGTGCTTACTCCTGTCATGATGCACCGGATTCTTGCACAATGAAATTGCAGACTTGTTGTCAATATTGAGCACCACTTGTTCCATCTTCCGATTGGTGAGATCACCAAGTAGACTCATTAGCCACACACCTTGACACGCCGCAGTTACAGCCGCAATATACTCAGCTTCACAGGATGACTGTGCCACCACCTTTTGCTTTTGTGATAGCCAACTTACTATGCTTCTTCCCAAGAAATATGCCACGCCCGAGGTACTCTTACGGTCGTCAATATCTCTTGCCATGTCACTATCACTGTAGCCAAGTAGCTTCACCTCCTCCTTCTCTTTCGAGTAGACAATACCAAAGTTTGTAGTACCTTTGATATACCTGAGTATATGTTTCACGGCTGTCCAATGCTCCATTGTGGGTGCTTCCATGAAGCGACTCACATAGCCAACGGAATAGGCCAAGTCGGGTCTTGTGTTAATGAGATACCTCAAACTTCCGACAACGCTCCTATACTCCGTTGTATCAACCGCAGGTGCTTCACTCCTTTGCTCGATTTAAGACGAGGTTCCATCGAACATGAGTTGGATTGCATTCTTCCATGCCACACTTCGAGTATCTTCTTTGCATATGCCTCTTGGCATAGCGTGATCTCACCCAGCTTTTGATGTACCTCGATCCCAAGGTAGTAGCTCAACAAGCCTAGATCACTCATCTTGAATAACTCCTTCATCCGTAGCTTGAACTTTGCAATCTCCTTCTCATCCTCCTGTTATCAATAGATCATCAACATAGATGCCAACTAGTAGATGATCCTTCCTTTACCTCGCTTATACATCGCATGCTCCGGTGGGCTCTTCTCGAATCCGAGAGATCAATGTACGATCAAGCTTGATGTTCCACGCCCGAGGGCTTGCCGAGTCTGCATAACGCCTTGTGTAGCTTCAAAACCTTGTGTTCTTCTCCTCTTTGATGTATCCGGTGGTTGCTTCACATAAACTTCTTCTTCTAACTCCCCATTCAAAACGCATTTCACATCCATGTGATGCAATTTCCAAGATTCTTGAGCTGCGAGAGCGATAAGTAATCTCACCGATTCCATCCTTGCAACAGAGCAAACACTTCTTGAAATCCACACCTTGCTCTTGCACGTATCCCTTGGCCACTAGCCGAGCTTTGTGTTTCACCAACTTCCTTGACATCCTTCTTGATCTTGTACACCCACTTGAGCCCTATGGCCTTGTGATTGTTGGGTAGATCGACAAGCTCCCATGTATCATTGTCGCGGATCGACCCCAACTCCTCATCCATAGCCCGACGCCAACACTCCCGTATTAGCATCCTCGATTTCGTCGGCTCCTCGGTGAGTAAACACCGACCTTGTCCTCTCCTCGCACGCTTGCATTTAAGGGTCTCCGGATACAACTCCAAGACACTTTGGAATTTTTCCGAGTAGGTGGCCGTCTCCTTTCTTCCCGTGCACTTGGAGGAGACGTGGAAGCGACGTAGTACTTGTTTCAGCCTCTTGAATTTCCTGCAGTTTCGCCGGTGTATCGCATGTTGGCGACGTGACATCGCCGCCTGCCCACTTCGACTACCGCTAGTCCCTCGGACAGGAGTGCGCTGATGGGCCACTTGCGCCAGGCTCTTGTCCGTGCGTGGACTGGATGGCGCCGAGCCTCTAGGTGCAACGCGTGAGCTCGTCTGCCGGACTCCCACGCTGAGATACCTCTCAGCGTAAGCGCCGCTGCTCACTTCCGGACTTCCATCTTCAACCAGCGCCTAAATCCGAACGCCACGGACGCCGTTTCTTGATCATCGCATGCGAATCATCAGAGACTACAAGAATATTTCATCGAAATTGATTGTACCGTTCCACGAGCCCCAATTCCATGATTTCTCCTCCTCGAAGACGACGCCGCGTCACCACCACTGTTTTTCACCGGATTGTACGCGATACGCCTTGAACCGTATTCATAGCCGATCATGACCATTGGAGTACTTTGATCCGCCAACTTGCTAGTATGCCCGGTCACCGTCTTCACATGCGCCACGCACCCGAAAGTGCGAAGATGATCAACCGAGGGCTTGCGCCCGTACCATGCTTCGTACGGTGTCATACCAACCACGCTCTTAGTTGGCGCCCTATTCAAAGAATAGACAAGTACTAATCGCCTCACCCCAAAAACCCGCTCGCATGCCTTTGCTCTTCATCATCTTTGCGTGCCATGGCCACCACGGTTTGGTTTCTTCTTTCCACAACACCATTTTGCTGCGGTGAATATGGTGCGGTGAGATACCGCCGATCCCATGAGCCAAAAACTCCTTGAATTCATTGGATTTGAACTCCCCACCCCGATCGGTGCGAAGGGCCTTCAACTTTGCCTCGGACTCCACCTCGGCCGCCATCTTCACAATCCTAAACGCTAAAGCTTGATCCTTACTCTTCAAAGACAACCCACATGTACCTACCAAGTCGCCGACGATGAGCAAAAGTACTTGTTCGTGGGTCGCCGCGTGATTGGTCCGCATAAGTCTCCATGCACCAACTCAAGAACCTTACTTGCTCGATATTGTCCCTCCCTTGGAAACGGGGCTCGCCTTTGCTTCCCAATGAGACAACCGTCGCACACCTGCTCAACATGATCAACACACGGTAAGCCACGTACCATCTCCTTTTGTCCAAGTTGTCGTAGAGATTGGAAATTTAGATGTCCGTAGCGAGCATGCTGTTGGAGATATGCCCTAGAGGCAATAATAAATGTAGTTATTATTATATCTTTGTGTTTATGATAAATGTTTACATTCATGCTATAATAGTATTAACAAGGAAACCATTAATACTTGTGTGATTTGTAAACTTAATTTGAAGTCCCTAGTATAGCCTCTATACTTCACTAGCTTGTTGGTTGATTAATGATTGTGGTTTCCATATCATGAACATTGAGATGTTATCAACAACAAGATCATATCGTTAGGAGAATGATATGGTGGACATACTCCTATAGATAAGCGTAGCATAAAGATCAAGTCATTTCAATAGTTCAATTGCTATATGCTTTCGATACATAGTAACCTAATTCCTTCGACCATGAGATCATGCATATCACCTTTACCGGATGGATGCTTTGATGACATCAAACACCACACCGAATCGGGTGGCTATAAAGGTGGCATTAAGTGTTCGGAAAGTATTGGTTGAAACACATGGATCAAGAGTGGGATTTGTCCATCCACATGACGGATAGATATACTCTGGGCCCTCTCGGTGGAATGTCATCCAATTGGCTTGCAAGCATGTGACTTGGTCACAAGGGATCACATATCACGAACGAGAAAAGAGTACTTATCGGTAACGAGGTTGAACTAGGTATGCGAGATACCGACGATCATAACCTCGGATAAGTAAACTATCGTGAGACAAAGGAAATTGGTATCGTATGTAAGTGGTTCATTCGATCGCGCAATCGAGAAATATGTGAGCCATATGAATTTCTAGATTCCTCTATTGGTTATTGTTCGAGAAGTGTCTCGATCATGTCCGCATAATTCACGAACCGTGAGACACACTTAAGGATTCGTTGTTTGAGTAGTTATGGTATTATGAGAAAGAGACCGAATGTTGTTCGAGTCTCGGATGGGATCCGGATATCACGAGGTGATCCGGAATGGTCCGAGAATAAGATTCATATAAGGAAAGTCCCGTTTGAGTTCGGGAATGATTCCGTATTTTCATCTGAATGTTCTAGAAGGTTCCGGATTGTCCCAAGACCGGGGAGGGTACATGAATGTGTCATTACATATTGGAATGATTGCATCATGTACTAAGTGTTCTTGCTGTCCCAAATAAAGGATTAAATTGAATCCTAAAACAAAAGTCAAATGTCCAGTTTGAAAGTCAAACGGCTAAAACAAGAAACTGTGGGAAACAAGAAAGAGGAGTTGGGAACCGACTTGAGGGAGGAGTCTCCTCCCAAGCTTGCCACCACCCAAGGCCGACTTGGGAGGGACTCCCTCCCCGGCCGCGCCCCACCCATAAAAGGAGGGGCTCCTCCTAGACACACAACTTTCTACCTCTAAATCTCCGGTTTAGAGCCGTTTTGGTTTAGAGCTTCTAATTGCTTTAGCCAGGTTTAGAGCCCTCTAATTGGTTTAGAGCCTTCTAATTGGTGTGTCTAATTACTAGACCACTAATATCCTCTCTCATAAGCTCCACCATACCGCACCGCTTAAGGCGAAGCCTCATGATTTCCCTCTACTTAGGTACCACGCCTTGTAGGAATCGCGAGGAGAGTGCTACAACCTCCGCCTGCTGGAACAAGGGAGAGGAAGGTCTTCGCCGAGTATCGAACGTGTGACCGATCATGGAGCGCTGGAACGTGGCGCCGGAAGGATCGTCTACACGATCTTGAGATCGGAAAGAGTACGACTACATCACCCACGAGAATCCGCTCTCGTTAAACGCTTTGGAATCTTCGAGGGTAAGTTATACCATCGACTCGTTGCTACAATCTAGTAGATAGATCTTGACTTGTTTGTTTGTATGCGATAGAAAAATTTTGTTTTCCATGCTACGAACCCCTACAGTGGTATCAGAGCCGTGTCTATATGTAGATCTGTTGCACGAGTAGAACACAATGGTCATTGTGGGCGTTGATGCTTTTATTGTCGATTGCTTCTTGTGTACTTTGCATCTTGCGGTATGTTGGGATGAAGCGGCCCGGGCTAACCTTACATGACATCGTTCATGAGACTTGCTCCACGCTTGACATGCAACTTGTATTGCATAAGTGGCTTTGGGTGCTGTTTCTCCTAGCATAGTTAAGATCCAATTTACAACGGGTGATCAACAATGCTAGTATCAATGTTGTGGTTCTTGTTCGTAGTTAGAACGACACTTATTGAAAGCCCCAAACCACGTAAAATATGCAAAGAAAGTAGAGGCGTCTAACTTTGTTTTGCGGGTGTCTGATGATGTGATATGGCCATGATTGTGATTATATTTGATGTATGCAATGTTCCTTAATGTAAGTCGGCAACCGGCAGGAGCCATATGGTTGTCTTTAATTTATGTTAAGACCCGCGTGTCTATTCAAAGTAGTTGTAATAGTTGAAGCCGGAGGACGACAACCATGGAGAAGCGTCATTGACCTTGATGCAATGCCGGTGATGATGGAGATCATGTTCGTGCTTGAAGATGGAGATCGGAGGCACAAAGAAGAAAGGCCATATCATATCACATATATATTGAATTGCATGTGATGTTAATCCTTTATGCATCTTGTATTGCTTAGTAGACGACGGTAGCATTATAAGATGATCCCTCATGCACATCAATTTCAAATCATAAAGTGTTCACCCTTAGTTAGCACCGTTGCTAAAGCTTGTTGTTTCAAGCACCACGTGATGATCGGGTGTGTTAGATTCGCAAGTGTATACAACGTGAGCAAGCATTGCTCATGCGTAAACTAAGGTTTGATCTTGACGAGCCTAGCATGTACAGACATGGTCTCGGAACACGGATCACCGAAAGGTAAAGCATGAATCATATAGTAGATATGATGAACATGACGATTGTTCGCCATTGAAACTATGTCAACTCTCATGATGATCGGTGTTGATATGGTGGATTTGGTTCGTGTGATCACTAAAACAATGTGAGGGATATTGTTTTGAGTGGGAGTTCACCTAGTTTAATTTCATTAATTAATTTGAACTCAATTTGTCATAAACTTAGTCTAAACTATTGCAAATATGTTGTAGATCAATGGCAGCCCCTACCATCAATTTTAATGCGTTCCTAGAGAAAGAAAAGTTGAAAAACAATGGAAGCAACTTCGCGGATTGGTTCCGCAATTTGAGGATTGTCCTCACGGTGGTAATTTGACCTATGTCTGGATGCACATTGGGTGACCCACTGCAGCCAATGCTTCCGATGAAGTAAAGAATGTTTACCTCGCTCGTAAGAATCAAGACTCCATAGTTCAGTGTGCTATCTTGTATGGTTTAGAATCGGAGCTTCAGAAAAGGTTTGAGGATTCAGACCCATATGATATTGTCGAAGATCTCAAATTGATTTTTGAGACTCATGCGGCAATTGAAAGCTATGAGGCTTCTGAAAAGTTCTTTAACTGCAAGATGGAAGAGGGCAGCTCCGTCAGTGAGCATGTGCTTAAGATGTCTGGGCACGCAAACAAACTTCAAAGCTTGGGTATAGTGATTCCTAATGCTTTGGGATTTACTGTCCTCCAATCACTACCACCAAGTTACAAGAACTTTGTGATGAACTACAACATGCGTAACATGAACAAGACGTTGCGAACTCTTTGCCATGTTGAAATCTGCGAAGTGGAGATCAAGAAAGAGCACCAAGTGTTGTTGGTCAATAAGACCACCAAATTCAAGAAAGGCAAGTCTAAGCAAAGGGACACTTCAAGAAGGGTGGTAAGAAAGCTACCACGCCGAAGAAGACCGTAGGCTGGACCTAAGCGATATTGAGTGCTTTACCGCAAGGGAGAAGGTCATCGAAGCGGAATTGCCCAAAGTACTTGGCGGATTTGAAGAACGGCAACATCAAGAAGAAAGGTATATCTGATATACATGTTATTGATGTGTATCTCACTAGTACTCGTAGTAGTGCCTGGGTATTTGATCTTTGGTTCGGTTGCTCATATTTGTAACTCAAACAGTCTTTGCAGAATAAACGGAAGCTAGCGAAGAACGAGGTGACGATGCGCGTGGGAAACGGATCAAAGGTTGATGTGATCGCGTTCGGCACGCTACCCCTTCATCTACCATCGGGATTAGTTTTATACTTAAATAATTGTTATTTGGTGCTGCGTTGAGCATGAACATTATATCGGGATCTTGTTTATTGCGAGACGGTTACTTGTTTAAATCGAGAATAATGGTTGTTCTATTTATATGAGTAATATGTTTTATGCACATGCACCTTTGATAGATGGTCTATTCTTATTGAATCTCGATAGTGGAAATACACATATCAACAACATTGAGGCTAAACGTTTGAAATCAAGCGATAATTCGACCTATATGTGGCATCGCGTCTTGGTCACATCGAGTGAAACGTATGAAGAAACTCCATTCCAATGGACTTCTTGAATCACTTGATTTTGAATCACTTGAAAGATGCGAAGCATGTCCGATGGGAAAATGACTAAGACTCCATTTTACGGTATGATGGAGCGAGCTACGGACTTATTGGAAATCATACATACCGATGTGTGTGGTCCAATGAGTGTAGCATCATGTGGTTATCGTTATGTTCTTACCTTCACAGATGACTTGAGTAGATATGGGTATATCTATTTCATGAAACATAAGTCCGAAACTTTCGAGAAGTTTAAGGAGTTTCAAAGTGAGGTAGAGAATCAACGTAACAAGAAGATTAAATTTCTACGTTCTGATCGTGGAGGTGAATATCTAAGTTACGAGTTTGGTGAGCATTTAAAGAAGTGCGGAATACTTTCACAATTAACACCGCCGGGAACACCACAGCGTAATGGTGTGTCCGAACGTCGTAATCGAACTCTCTTAGATATGGTTCGTTCTATGATGTAACTACCTCGGTGAACTACGCTCCTAGATACAAGCCTGGATGAGAGATAGCGGTTGAAATAGTACGGCGGGGCCCCAAAAGCCACTCACTGGTAGTCCTTTCAGACGTCCCAACCGCTAACCTCTCAACGGGACTGTCTGCACGGCGTGGTCGGCGAAGGGATCAACTACGACACAAGTGGGTATGTACGCAAGCCACCATACAAGAGTACATCAGAGCCACACCATCTAGAAAGAAAGGAAATATACCAACGCCATACGGCAAGATTCAAATGACCTAGATACATCTATAATTTAGGATAGCTCCTCATACAACACACATCAGAGTATCATGCGGAAGCGGCAAACAAGATCCGAGTACGGATAAGAAGCAAATAGGCATAAGATGCCAGAGAAAATAAGCACATCCCAACTACAGGTCTCACGGATCCCCGTGCCCGGAATCTCTACACCATACGATCGTTGCCCACATCATCGGCTTCTTCCACCCAAAGATCCGTCACGAGAAGGTACCGCTCATCCGAATCAAGAATTTATCGTGTGAGACCCTAAGGGTACTCAAGAAGTCTTAATGCCTCTAAAGGGGACACAACTGGGTGACGAATTGCAGAAAATATAAACCCTAGCAATTCTGAGATAGCGCTAACCATCCGTCTAACCAATGATAGACGGATGTCCGTGAATTAAGTAGTACAGATTATAATGGTAATCTCATCCGATCCATCCTCCTCCCTACTTACCAACAGGGAAGCGGACGAACAACCCCCCCATCCGTTGGCAGTTTTATTAACCATTCCGTGAGTATTGCACTATTTACTAGTCAAGTTACTTGGTCAAATTAAGGCGGTACTTTAGTTATGCTTGTCTATGATCAAGAAACTGTGCTCCAAGTCGTCCATATCCGCGGACACGGCTTTGAGAAAGTTTTACCGGCCGGGTGCACCAATAGCAACACACACTCGATCAACCTCGGAAAAACCAAATCAAAACCCAACGAGGCTTTCACGATGAACAATCACAAGATTCAGAAATATTTGGGGCCACCCTTAAGTAGAATCCATAGCGGAGTAAGCAAGCTCGAGACGGCCTCAAGGTTCGGTGGGCGGACGTGAACGATCGGGAACCCGAAAGTGTGGCTGGGCTTGTCGACACATGAAACGTGTCCCACTCCTAAGCGATGCAGTGTGCTCCTCGCAATCGTAAATAAAGCAAAAAACATGGCATAAGTACAGGATAGTAATAAAACCTCAAACTAGTTTGTGGCCCCAAGAAATAAAGCGGAATCAAGCTCGCTCAGGGGGTCCCATATACCTCCGGATGTGGATAGCGCGATAAATCAAGGAACAGGAATCAAGTACTCGGGGTCTTACGGACACAAGTGAGCAGGAAAACCAAATAGCAGATATTGCCCACCGGTGCCACTTTCTTTAGTTATCCCGAACTACTCAAAGGTTAAGTTGTTTAAGTACCTCGTTATCCATCGACTCTCACAAACCCTACACATGTCGTTTCTCGTCTCGCATGGCTCAAACAACTCCTATAGTAGTGGCTCATGGGATGGAGGATACAAGCTGGTGGGGTTTAAAAGTAAAGGCTATGCATACTTGGGATTCAATTTAATGCAATCGCGACTCAATGATGCAAGAATAAGATAGCGGCAATAGGTACTGTATGTATGCAAGCATGTGGTAGTGCTTGCCTGGTGTCTCTGTTGAAGCAAAGGACGGTTCTGGGTAGTGCTCCTGGTTCTCTTGATACAACCCCGCCAAAGGTCTATCCGAGAAAACCAAACAAACAAGGCCAACATGAATATAGAGCACAAGCATATGAATAAGATGCGTCAACAAACAATCATGCCATGATGAATGATGCACATTTTACATGGCAAGTAAAGTAGCATGGCATAGTTGAGGTGTGGGGAACAAGAATATAACATTTAGTGGGTTTTAGAACCACATTTGTTGCCATAACAGTTGTTATTCATGATATAGTTATATGATGCATGCTGCAATTGAAGTCATGGATAGCATAAACAGAAAGGTCTCGTCGAGCTGATCAATTTGGACTACTCATTTGCTAAATTTGGATTTGTAAAACTAAAGTTATTAATTGTTGGAAATCCAGTGGCACTTGATGTAATTAACATGAACTTGGAATTTTACTTGAGCAAAATACAAAACAGATGGCATATTTGAATTCCTCTCTTCTTGCTGATATCCAAACATATATTATTTGTCTAATTTGGATAAAGCATGGCAAAGTTATTAAAAATCTGAATAGAATTTGAATTTGAATTTATTTGAAATAAGTTTGAATTATTGAAACAGTCTGAAACGTTTTCTACCAATCTACTCACTTCTGAGCCGCTGACAGGTGGGGCTGGGGGTGCCCTGCGGCCCACGCGACAGTGGCTGAGACTCAGGGGACCGCGGGTTAAAAGAACCAAACAACAGGTCTCTTTTTAGAAAACTTTCAATGACGCTGACAACGGGCCTCTTTGGATCATGGGTTGGTGATCCAAAAAGGACAGGGGGAAATTTGCGAAACACACACGCGGCCACTGGGGAGGACTGCGGGTTGGATCACGCTTCTGCGGGGAGCCTTTTTGCAAGATCCCCACGGACGCTGGCGGGTGGGGCCTCGAGGATCGCGGCGATGCGTAAAAGAGGCAGGGTTTACGAAACAACATGCGCCTTGTGGATCTTCTCACGCGAAGCATGACGCGCTGTGCGTGTGGCGCAGCGGGCTCGAACACAGGGTCTGGGCTCATGTGACGCGTTGCCACCGGCTAGGGGGGTAGATGCTAGAGAGGGGGCACGCGCTAGATAGGCCGCCGTCTGGGTTAGCGCACGCTGCCGCCGCGGCCACGAGAGCGTTCGACGAAAGGATCGGAGCAACAGAAGCAACGAGAAGGGAGGTTGTCTAGAAGGGTCGTGGGCTCACCGCGTTGCGCCGGGCGTGGTCGGCTCGAGGGTGGTAGCGATCCACGGCGAGGGCTGGCGCCCGTCGATCTAGGGTTTCCGGGCGCGACAGTTCTGGCGACGTCTGGCCTGCTCCTCGCGGTTGCACGGTGGCGACGCACGCCTCGATCTTCCTCGACGCCTTGCGACTCCACGGTACAGCTAGAACAACAGGGGTAGACCGCGGGCGCGTGGGGCAGGCGGGCGGTGGCGGAAAGGGAGCGCAGGCCTTGGGCGGATCTGGGAGGTCGAGAAGGGGTGAGGGTGGATAAGAAGGGAGGGCAGGTGGTTGCGTGGGGAGGGCAGGGTGCCACCTTTCGCCTCCCTCACGTGATCGTCGTGGCCAGGCCAGGGGAAAGGCAGGCACTAGGAGGGGTGAGGCTGGCGGTGGCCCTGGGGCAGCTCGTGGCCAGGAAGTAGCCAGGTGGGTCTTGGGATTGTGGGCAGGGCAAGGCAGAGAGGGGAGATAAGAGGGAAGGGGCCACTCGGGCTAGGGCTAGGAGGGATGGGGCATGGTCGTGTGGGGCAGGCAGGGGGTCCTGGGGTAGGCGCATGGTAGGGTGGATAGGGTGAGAGGAACATGGGCATGCTAGATAGCAAAGAGGTAGTGCTAGGGTTTTTGTTTAGGGAAAGAAGTAGAGGTAGGGATTATTTTAGAGTATAAGTAAATTAGGGTTTAGTTTAGGATAGAAAAGAAGAGAGAGAGAGAGATGTTGTTTGGGTTTTGTTAGAGGAAGGAGTAGTTTAGGGTTTAGTTTAGGTTAATGGTAAAATAGGGTTTTGGTTTAGGATAAAAGAGAGATGGCATGGGAAGATTCAAAGCTTGCTAAGAGGGGTAAGAAAAGAGATGGAGGTACTTATTCTAGATCATGCATGCTTCAATTGCAATACACATGATCAAGGGAAAGAGAAAGGAAAAGGATAGGAAGAGGTGCCTAAGATGATGGGGTGGTTTTTATTTGGCCCATGCATGATTCCAACAAACCAAGCAAGGACCAAGAAGGGGAAGAGGGCTAGGGTCTTGAACTAACCAAACAAAATGAAGCAAGGTAGAAGGATCCATTTAGAATCCAACAAAAACCAAAACTAGGAAAAAGGGGTACTTGCATGGCCCATGCAAGACAATTAATGCCAAGTGGTTATATTGTGGAAACAACATGATTCCATGTGGCTTTAATCCTTGCATTCCCAAAAAGTGGGCAAAGGCCAAGCAAAAGATTATGAGTGGATCCAACCAACAACATGGGCTAGAGAAACTCAATAAAAGGCCAAGCCCATATTATTGGATGGTGGAATTATAAGGTGGTGAAAGATAAGGTGGTGGAAGCAAAAGAGAGATGCCCCCAACTCAACTTGGGCATATAACAATGTAGCAAGAGCCAGATACAATATCAAGAGGCAAATACAATTAATCATGCACATGAGATAAGAACCAAACAAGAAAAGGGTTTTATATGATGCACAAATGCAGGGTGGTATGATGACATGAGCATGATATGATGATGATGCAACAATTATATGTTGGAAGTGGCCCATTTTATTATTATGACATGTAGCATTACAGGGGTTAGACAACTGGGATGCTACAACTCTCCCCCACTAAACAGGAATCTCGCCCCGAGATTCTAGGAAGAAGAAGAAGAAGACGCAAAGAGAGAAGGATGGTTGACACGGAGTTCATCTTCACGCTCCCAAGTTGCTTCATCAACAGAATGGTGTGACCACTGCACCTTGCAGAATTTGATGGACTTGTTGCGAGTCCTTCGCTCATGGTCTCGAGGATTTTGGTGGGTGTTCTTGATAAGAGAGATCTTCTTGGAGGTCGATTAGCTCATGATCCACGGTCTTGCCGGGTCTTTGAAGCACTTCTTGAGCTGAGAGATGTGGAAAACATCATGGACTTTGAGTTTTTCCTAAGCTCTAGTGCATAAGCAACTTCTCCTCTTCTACCACGTATCTTGAAAGGACCGATGTATCTAGGAGCCAACTTTCCTTTGATACCGAGCGGTGTGTTCCTCTCATGGGAGTGACACGAAGGTAGACTAGATCACCGTGGGCATATACCATATCTGTGCTTCTGTCATAGTTGCTCTTCCGTCGACTCGAGCAATCTTCGTGTTCTCCGAATGATATGCACCTTCTCCTCTCGCTTGAGTCACAATGTCGTGGCCAAACCAGATTCTTTCTCCGCACCGACCAACCAATGGGAGTTCTGACTTGCGACCATAGAGAGCCTCGAATGATGCCATCTTCGCACTCTTCCGAAGTCGTTGTTGTAGGAGAATTCAGCATATGGAAGGCATTCTTCCCACTTCATGCCAAACGAGATGACGCAAGCTCTAAGCATGTCCTCGAGAATGATTGATCCTCTCCACTTGTCCTTGAGACCGAGGGTGGTAAGCAGTCTGAAGTTCAACTTGCTCCCAAAGCTTTTTGGAAACTCTCCCGAACTTTGAGGTGAAGATGCTCCCACGATCGAACTGATTTCAAGTGGAACCCCATACAAAGAGACAATCCTGTTGATATAGAGCTCAGCCAATCAAGTCCGTAAATTGTTTCTTTGATGGGAAGAAGTGTGCCACTTTAGAAAGCCCGTCGATGACAACAAAATTGCATTGTTGCCCTTCTGCGACCTTGGAAAGCCGGTGATGAAGTCCATCTCAACTTTCTCCCATTTCCATTCCGGAGGCTTCAATGGCTGTAGAAGACCAAATGGTTTCGATGAACAGCCTTGACTCTGCGGCACATCACATTCGAGACGACTTGGCACAATACCTTTTCAACCCAGGCCACCAAGATTGTGTTTTCAAGTCCATATACATCTTTGTGCTGCCAGATGGATAGAAAGGACCGAATCATGTGCCTCCTTGAGCAATTGATCTCTCGACCGGGTAGTTTGGAACAAACATCCGTGATCAAAGAAGAGCGTGCCTCGATCATCAACATGGAAGGATTCATACTTGAGTGCCAAGCTTAGAGATGAGCTTCTTGGTGCGGATCACCACGCCGACGAGACGAATCTGTTCTTCCAAGAGAGGAGTAGCGGAAGGTTCGGAAGGTGCCCTTGTTCCACAATCTCGAGTTGAGCCGACGGAATTCCTCGCACAAGAGAGGTCGCTCTTCTACCATGAGGTTGTTGACATAAGCTTTACGGCTAAGCGCATACGCCATGACATTTGCTTTTCCAGAGTGTAGTTGATGGTCACATCAAGTCATTGATTGCTTCAATCCATCTCCTTTGTCAAGATTGAGATCCGTTGAGTGAAGATATACTTCAAACTCTTGTGGTCCGAGAAGATCTCACAACGGTTCCCAAGCAAGTAGTGCCTCCATAGCTTCAAAGCAAAGACCACCGCCGCCACTCAAGGTCATGTGTGGGATAGTTGACCTCATGCGTCTTCAATCGACGAGAGGCATAAGCAACCACCCGCCTCTTGCATAAGGACCGCACCCAATCCTTGCAAAGAGGCATCGCAGAAGATCTGGAAAGGCTTAGATGTATCCGGAGGAACCAAGACTGGCGTGGAAGTGAGCTTCTCTTTGAGGGTCTCAAAGCTTTCTTGGCAAGCAGGTGTCCACAGGTACTTCTTGCCTTTCTTGAGGAGGTCGGTAAGAGGCTTTGCTATCTTCGAGAAGTTCTGCACAAAGCGACGGCAATAGCTAGCCAAGCCGAGAAAACTCCGCACTTCCTTGACATTAGCAGGAGGAAGCCATTCAACTATAGTCTTCACGGTTTCCGGGTTGACTGCAATGCCCTTGGCAGAGATAACATGCCCCAGATAGGTTACTTCAAACCGTAACTCACACTTTGAGAACTTGGCATACAAGCGGTTCTCACGAAGCTTGTTCAGGACACACCTCAGGTGCTCTTCATGCTCCTCCTTGGACTTGGAATAGACGAGAATATCATCCAGATATACCACCACAAACTTGTCCAGGTACTCCATGAAAACGGAGTTCATCAGCCTCGAAAAGGTAGCAAAGTGCGTTGGTGAGACCGAAAGACATGACCGTGTACTCATACAAAGCCATAGCGAGTGGTGAAAGCTGTTTTGGGCACATCCTCTTTGCGAATTTTGATTTGGTGATAACCACCTCAAATCCAGCTTAGAGAACACCACGCCTCGCCACCGATCAAATAGATCATTTATCCGAGGTAGAGGATATTTGTTCTTGATGGTTTTAGCATTTAGAGCCCGGTAGTCAACACATAACCTATCGGTTCTCGCCACGCTTCTTCACGAAGATTGTTGGACTACCCCAAGAAGAAGTGCTATGTGAATGAAACCCAACTTCTCTTGTTCATCGAGTTGTCGCTTGAGTTCACCAGCCTGTAAGGACCCATTTTGTATGGCCTCTTGGAGATAGGAGCCGCCCAGTTCAAGCTCGATCACGAATTCAACCTCGCGATCCGGAGGCATACCTGGCAACTCTTCAGGAAAAACATCCGGGAACTCACAGACCACTGGTACCTTCTGAATAGCTTCCATGGCATCATCATTCAGAGCAGCCAAGGAATAGAGCTGGACATCCGGAGTCAGACTTGGAGAAAAGACTAGATGGCCTTCAGGGATCTTCAAAGACACTGAGCGTTCAGCACAATCAATCACAGCTGCATTTGCTGTCAACCAATCCATGCCCAGGATGACATCAATGTCAGAGTTGCCCAGAACAATCAAAGAAGCCAAGAATGAAGAACCACCAATCTCAACTTTGTTGCCATGACTGATATGCTCAGCCCTCATGTTTGAACCAGGTGATTGTACCACCAACCGCTTAGAGAGAGGGACCATGACTAACTCATTCTCTTCTGCAAACTTGTATGACACAAAGGAATGCGATGCACCAGAATCAAAGAGAACTCGTGCAGGGACTGAGTTAACTGAGAGCATACCCATGACAACTCCAGGTGCGAGCTCAGCTTGAGAGGCGTTGACGCAGTTAGCTCGAACAACCGCAGACCCGGGCTTAGTGTTGATGTTGAGAGCCCGAGGCGGTGGTGCACGAACCGAGGGAGAGCTTGTTGCAGATCTTGGCGGGGGTTGAGGGAGAGCTTTGTTCTTCATTGGGCGCTTCCAGTGGATGACCATGATCTCCACATGTAGCAAGCACCGCGAGGACGTGGAGCAGAGAAGCTGTGACTCCGCCAGCGCCCAGGTAAGGTTGTTGTAGCCCCAGGAGCCGCAGTGGTGAAGTTTGATGGCCTTGGCGTGAAGCTCGCAGGTCTTGGTGGAGCCGGAGCGATGGTGGGGTGTTAGGAACCCGCACGCCGCTTAGAAGGAGTTGCCATTGCGCCGAGCTTGATGCATCCTCGCTGTGTTTCTTGGACTCGAACATCCCTACTAGCCTCCTCTTGTAGTGCCATATGTGCAGCCTGTGAAGGTTGCCGGTCTTGCATGCGTGAGTGCATACTTGATCGACGATTGAGCCCTTGCTCAATCTCTTCGCTTTTCTTGTCATCGATACCTCATCACCACCATAGCGAGACAAGTTCATGAAGTTCCCGATGTAGGTGTTGACGTTATCATTGCCCGCCTTCAAGTTGAGGAAAGCATCCTTCATCCGCTCCATCACAATCTCGAGAGAAACTGCTCCTTGAAAGCTCCAGAACCTCTCCCAAGTGGGCCGGAGCCCAAAGGTCTTAGCCTTCAAATAGTTTTCCCACCATAGAGCTGCGTCTCCCTTGAGCAGTGAGTAGCACACTTTACCCATTCCTGCTCGCACATCGCCAGCCTCTAGCAGCCTTGAGATCTCGCCAGCCAATCATCGCGATCAAGAGGTCGGCGGTCGACACGCCGAATCAAGGGGTTGAACTTGAGGAAGCTCTTGATGTCACCACGCTTGGGAGGTGGAGGAAGTGGAGTGAACTCGTTCCTTCGGACGCTCTCCTCAAAGCGCAGCTGGTTCTCTTGCATGGCTGCCAGAGCATTTGCAATGCTTGACAGCGCTGAGCCCAGTTCTGGAGGAATGTCCTCCTCATCCCATGGGGAGCCATCCCGTCATTGATAAAACTCAAGTCAAGATTATAATGGAGAATGATAATAATCCAAAATAGTACCAAAATGGAATTAACCAAGATTAAAGGATACAATTTACTGAGATGATATGAAAATATCAACAAAGTTCATAGCACCTCAAAGATATTAAGCATATCGCACACGACTGGAAAGAAGTGTGGTACACAAACATATCAAAGAAAATTTTTTCACAAATTTCGGCATTAAAATACCAATAGATGCGCAAAATTACTTAACGAATCAAGATTAGTGACTCTACCGATCCAATATACAAAAGCAAATGATACAAGTAGTGGTATGGTCGCGACTCCATCCCGCACTCAAATCATTACTCCGCACATGAACAAGTTGAACACATATCCTAACCCCTTCTTCTCACGACGAAACCTAAAGATTGGTACTACGGAAACGAACACCCCAACCAAGATAGCGTCGGATACAAAAGGAAGATAGATTAAATGTTTTACAAATGCCATTGGTATGGAATGTACCAACATTGATAACCAAAGGCGTATAAGATAACAACTTGGATGCAACAGATAGACAAAGGACTAAACACACACACACACAGACACACAACCTATGGTACTACGGAAACCCAGAACACGTGAATCCTAGTTTGAACTTTGAGAAGAGGATTGAAAACGTTGCACTTCCTTTCCAGAAAAGGGTGGGTGGGAGGGTAAGAAGAAAAATGGAAGCAGTCCTACTCGCTTTTGTTTTTCCCTAATATACATAACTACTCAAAATATTTGCTAGATCGACAACGACTGCTTATTGAAACCTCAAGGTCGGGATGGCTCGATACCAATTGTAACTACCTCGGTGAACTACGCCCTAGATACAAGCCCGATGAGAGATAGCGGTTGAAATAGTACGCGGGGCCCCAAAAGCCACTCACCGGTAGTCCTTTCAGACGTCCCAACCGCTAACCTCTCAACGGGACCTCAGACGTAGTCGGCGAAGGGATCAACTACGACACAAGTGGGTATGTACGCAAGCCACCATACAAGAGTACATCGAGCCACACCATCTAGAAAGAAAGGAATATACCAACGCCATACGGCAAGATTCAAATGACCTAGATACATCTATAATTTAGGATAACTCCTCATACAACACACATCGTAGTACCATGCAAGCGGCAAACAAGATCCGAGTACGGATAAGAAGCAAATAGGCATAAGATGCCGAGAAAATAAGCACATCCCAACTACAGGTCTCACGGATCCTCGTGCCCGAATCTCTACACCATACGATCGTTGCCCACATCATCGGCTTCTTCCACCCAAAGATCCGTCCCGAGAAGGTACTGCTCATCCGAATCAAGAATTTATCGTGTGAGACCCTAAGGGTACTCAAGAAGTCTTAATGCCTCTAAAGGGACACAACCTGGGTGACGAATTGCAGAAAATATAAACCCTAGCAATTCTTCTACAGATAGCGCTAACCATCCGCCTAACCAATGATAGACGGATGTCCGTGAATTTAAGTACAACAGCTTATAATGGTAATCTCATCCGATCCATCCTCCTCCCTACTTACCAACAAGGAAGCGGACGAACAACCCCCATCCGCTGGCAGTTTTATTAACCATTCCGTGAGTATTGCACTATTTACTAGTCAAGTTACTTGGTCAAATTAAAGGTACTTTAGTTATGCTTGTCTATGATCAAGAAATCAGCTCCAAGTCGTCCATATCCGCATGACACGGCTTTCGTAAAGTTTTACCCGCCGGGTGCACCAATAGCAACACACACTCGATCAACCTCGAAAACCAAATCAAAACCCAACGAGGCTTTCACGATCGAACAATCACAAGATTCAGAAATATTTCAGGGGCCACCCTTAAGTAGAATCCAACGGAGTAAGCAAGCTCGAGACGGCCTCAAGGTTCGGGTGGACGGCCGGAACGATCGGGAACCCGAAAGTGTGGCTGGGCTTGTCGACACCGGAACGTGTCCCACTCCTAACAAGACAGTGTGCTCCTCGCACAATCGTAAATAAAGCAAAGAAACATGGCATAAGTACAGATAGTAATAAAACCTCAAACTAGTTTGTGGCCCCAAGAAATAAGACTAATCAAGCTCGCCTCGGGGGTCCCATATACCTCCGGATGTGGATAGCGCGATAAATCAAGGAACAGGAATCAAGTACTCGGGGTCTTACGGGACACAAGTGAGCAGGAAAACCAAATAGCAGATATTGCCCACCGTGCCACTTTCTTTAGTTATCCCGTAACTACTCAAAGTTAAGTTGTTTAAGTACCTCGTTATCCATCGACTCTCACAAACCCTACACATGTCGTTTCTACGCCTCGCATGGCTCAAACAACTCCTATAGTAGTGGCTCATGGGATGGAGGATACAAGCTTGGTGGGGTTTAAAAGTAAAGGCTATGCATACTTGGGATTCAATTTAATGCAATCGCGACTCAATGATGCAAGAATAAGATAGAGGCAATAGGTATCAGTATGTATGCAAGCATGTGGTAGTGCTTGCCGGTGTCTCTGTTGAAGCAAAGGACGGTTCAGGTAGTGCTCCGGTTCTCTTGATACAACCCCCGCCAAAGGTCTATCCGAGAAAACCAAACAAACAAGGCCAACATGAATATAGAGCACAAGCATATGAATAAGATGCGTCAAGCAAACAATCATGCCATGATGAATGATGCACATTTTACATGGCAAGTAAAGTAGCATGGCATAGTTGAGGTGTGGGGAACAAGAATATAACATTTAGTGGGTTTTAGAACCACATTTGTTGCCATAACAGTTGTTATTCATGATATAGTTATATGATGCATGCTGCAATTGAAGTCATGGATAGCATAAACAGAAAGGTCTCGTCGAGCTGATCAATTTGGACTACTCATTTGCTAAATTTGGATTTGTAAAACTAAAGTTATTAATTGTTGGAAATCCAGTGGCACTTGATGTAATTAACATGAACTTGGAATTTTACTTGAGCAAAATACAAAACAGATGGCATATTTGAATTCCTCTCTTCTTGCTGATATCCAAACATATATTATTTGTCTAATTTGGATAAAGCATGGCAAAGTTATTAAAAATCTGAATAGAATTTGAATTTGAATTTATTTGAAATAAGTTTGAATTATTGAAACAACAAACGTTTTCTACCAATCTACTCACCCTGAGCCGCTGACAGGTGGGGTGCCATGCCCACGCGATGCTGGTCGAGGCTCAGGGACCGCGGGTTAAATGAACCAAACAATGTGTCTCTTTAGAAAACTTTCACCGACACGACAACGGCCCGCTGATCAAGGGTTGGTGATCCAAAAGGACAGGGGCAAATTGCAAACACACACGCTGCCACCGGGAGGACTGGGTTGGATCACGCTTCTTGGGAGCCTTTTGCAAGATCCCCACGGACGGCAAGTGGGGCCTCGAGGATCGCGGATGCGTAAAAGAGGCGGGGGTTTACGAAACAACATGCGCCGACTGTGGATCTTCTCACGCTGAAGCATCGATGCGCGCGGGCGCAGCGCGGGCTCAACTGGGTCTGGGCTCATGTGTGTGACGCGTTGCCACCGGGCTAGGTGGGTAGATGCTAGAGAGGGCACGCGCTAGATAGGCCGCCGCCTGGGTTAGCAGGGTCACGCCGCCGCCGCGCGCCGAGAGCGTCGACGAAAGGATCGGAGCAACCAGAAGCAACGAGAAGGAGGTTGTCTAGAAGGGTCGGGCTCACCGCGTTGCGCCGGGCGTGGTCGGCTCGGCTGGGGTGGTAGCGATCCACGCGAGGCCGGCGCCCGTCGATCTAGGGTTTCGGGCGGCGCGAGTTCCCTGGCGACGCCTGCTCCTCCTCGCGGTTGCACGGTGGCGACGCAGACACGTTCTGATCTTCCTCGGCCTTGCGACTCACTCACACCGCTAGAACAACAGGGGTAGACCGGGGCGTGGGGCAGCGGGCAAGGTGGCGGAAAAGGGGAGCGCAGGCCTTGGGCGGATCTGGGAGGTCGAGAAGGGTGAGGTGGATAAGAAGGGAGAGGGGCGGTGGTTGCGTGAGGGAGTCGGCGTGGTGCCACCTTTCGCCTCCCTCACGTGATCGCCGTGGCTGTGCCAAAAGGTGCACTAGGAGGGGTGAGGTCAAGGTGGCCCCTGGGCAGCCTGTGGCCGTGAAGCAGCCAGTGGGTCTTGGGATTGTGGGCAAGGCAGAGGGGAGATAAGAGGAAGGGGCCACTCGGGCTAGGGCTAGGAGGGATGGGGCATGGTCAGGGGGCGTGCAGGGGTCCTGGGTAGGCGCATGGTAGGTGGATAGGGTGAGAGGAACATGGGCATGCTAGATAGCAAAGAGGTAGTGCTAGGGTTTTTGTTTAGGAAAGAAGTAGAGGTAGGGATTATTTTAGAGTATAAGTAAATTAGGGTTTAGTTTAGGATAGAAAAGAAGAGAGAGAGAGATGTTGTTTGGGTTTTGTTAGAGGAAGGAGTAGTTTAGGGTTTAGTTTAGGTTAATGGTAAAATAGGGTTTTGGTTTAGGATAAAGAGAGATGGCATGGGGAGATTAAAAGATTGCTATGAGGGGGAGGAAAAGTGATGGAGGTACTTATTCTAGATCATGCATGCTTCAATTGCAATACACATGATCAAGGGAAAGAGAAAGGAAAAGGATAGGAAGAGGTGCCTAAGATGATGGGGTGGTTTTTATTTGGCCCATGCATGATTCCAACAAACCAAGCAAGGACCAAGAAGGGGAAGAGGGCTAGGGTCTTGAACTAACCAAACAAAATGAAGCAAGGTAGAAGGATCCATTTAGAATCCAACAAAAACCAAAACTAGGAAAAAGGGGTACTTGCATGGCCCATGCAAGACAATTAATGCCAAGTGGTTATATTGTGGAAACAACATGATTCCATGTGGCTTTAATCCTTGCATTCCCAAAAAGTGGGCAAAGGCCAAGCAAAAGATTATGAGTGGATCCAACCAACAACATGGGCTAGAGAAACTCAATAAAAGGCCAAGCCCATATTATTGGATGGTGGAATTATAAGGTGGTGAAAGATAAGGTGGTGGAAGCAAAAGAGAGATGCCCCCAACTCAACTTGGGCATATAACAATGTAGCAAGAGCCAGATACAATATCAAGAGGCAAATACAATTAATCATGCACATGAGATAAGAACCAAACAAGAAAAGGGTTTTATATGATGCACAAATGCAGGGTGGTATGATGACATGAGCATGATATGATGATGATGCAACAATTATATGTTGGAAGTGGCCCATTTTATTATTATGACATGTAGCATTACAGGGGTTAGACAACTGGGATGCTACATATGATGTCACTTACAGATTTACCGCTATCATTTTGGGGTTATGCATTAGAAACAGCCGCATTCACTTTAAATAGGGCACCATCTAAATCCGTTGAAACGACACCATATGAATTATGGTTTGGGACGAAACCTAAATTGTCGTTCCTTAAAGTTTGGGGATGTGAAGCCTATGTAAAGAAGTTACAGCCGGACAAGCTTGAACCCAAAGCGGAAAAATGCGTCTTCATAGGATACCCGAAGGAAACTATTGGGTATACCTTCTATCATAGATCCGAAGGCAAAATCTTCGTTGCCAAGAATGGATCTTTTCTAGAGAAGGAATTTCTCTCGAAAGAAGTAACTGGAAGGAAAGTAGAACTCGACGAGGTTGTCGAACCTTCTCTCGAGATTGCGAGTAGCGCAGCACCGGAAGAAGTTCCTGTGGTGCCTACACCAATTAGAGAGGAAGCTAATGATGATGATCATGAAACTTCGGTTGAAGTTGCTACAGAGCCTCGGAGGTCAACGAGAACTCGTACCACTCCAGATTGGTATGATTCCGTTATGAATGTCATGGTGGTGGACAACACCGATGACCCCGAGACATATGAGGAAGCGATGATGAGCCCAGATTCCAATAAATGGCAAGAAGCCATGAAATCCGAGATTGGATCCATGTACGAAAACCAAGTATGGACTTTGGTGGACTTACCGGATGGCCGGAAGGCTGTCGAGAACAAATGGATTTTCAAGAAGAAACAGATGTCATGGTAATGTTATCGTCTATAAAGCTCGACTTGTCGCAAAAGGGTTTCGACAAATTCAAGGAGTTGACTACGATGAGACTTTCTCACCAAGAAGCTAAAGTCTGTGAGGATTATGTTAGCAATCGCTGCATATTATGATTATGAGATATGGCGATGGATGTCAAACAAGATTCCTCAATGGAGACATTGATGAAGAGTTGTATATGATGCAACCCAAAGGTTTTGTCGATCCTAAAGATGCTAACAAGGTATGCAAACTTCAACGGTCCATCTATGGATTGAAGCAGCATCCCGGTTGGAATCAACGCTTTGATAAGGTAATCAAAAGTTTTGGTTTTATACAAACTTATGGAGAAGCTTGTATTTACAAGAAAGTGAGTGGGAGCTCAGAGCATTCTTAATACGTATGTGGATGACATATTGTTGATTGGGAATGATGTAGACCTTCTTAATAGTGTCAAGGAATATTTGAATAATAGTTTTTCAATGAAGGATCTTGGCGAAGCAAATTACATATTAGGCATAAAGATTTATAGAGATAGATCAAAACGCCAAATATCATTGTTACAGAGTACATATTTGGACAAAGTTCTAAAGAGATTTGGAATGGAAGAAAGCAAGAAAGGGTTCTTGCCCATGTTGCTAATACGACCTTGAGTAAAACTCAAAGTCCGACATCGGCGTAAGATAGAGAAAGGATGAGTAAGACTCCTATGCCTCAGCCATAGGATCTCTAATGTATGCCATGCTATGTACTAGACCCGACAAAGGCATATGTCGTTAGTTTAACTAGCAGATATCAAAGTGATCCAGAGTGGATCATTGGACACAATGATCAAAAACATCCTTAAGTACTTGAGAAGAACTAAGGATATGGTTCTTTCTTATGGAGGTGATGAACACTCGTTGTTAATGGTTACACCGATGCTAGTTGGAACACCGATCCGATGATTCTAAATCACAATCCGGACACGTATTTATTTTGAATGGTGCAAAGGCTAGTGGAGGAGTGCAAAGCAAAGCGTTGTGGCGAGATCTTCAAGCGAATCGGAATACATGGTCGCTTTGAGGCTTCACAAGAAGCGATATGGATGAAAGAGTTCATTACAGTAGCTGGTGTGGTTCCAAGTCGCTGGACCCAATGTCTATCTTTGTGATAACATGGGCGCCATAGCCAATGCGCAAGAACCAAGGTCACACAAGAAGTCAAGCATATCAAGCTTTTCACGCTATTCGAGAACATATCTAGGATGGGGATATAAAGATTTTCAAAGTACACAGATCCGAATGTGGCGGATCCATTGACTAAACCTCTCCGAGGGCAAAACATGACCAACACCAAACTGCCATGGGTGTTCGGTATATTACCATGTAATCTAGATTAGATGACTCTAGTGCAAGTGGGAGATCTGGAGATATGCCCTAGAGGCAATAATAAATGTAGTTATTATTATATCTTTGTGTTTATGATAAATGTTTACATTCATGCTATAATAGTATTAACAAGGAAACCATTAATACTTGTGTGATTTGTAAACTTAATTTGAAGTCCCTAGTATAGCCTCTATACTTCACTAGCTTGTTGGTTGATTAATGATTGTGGTTTCCATATCATGAACATTGAGATGTTATCAACAACAAGATCATATCGTTAGGAGAATGATATGGTGGACATACTCCTATAGATAAGCGTAGCATAAAGATCAAGTCATTTCAATAGTTCAATTGCTATATGCTTTCTGATACATAGTAACCTAATTCCTTCGACCATGAGATCATGCATATCACCTTTACCGTATGGATGCTTTGATGACATCAAACACCACACCGTAATCGGGTGGCTATAAAGGTGGCATTAAGTGTTCGGAAAGTATTGGTTGAAACACATGGATCAAGAGTGGATTTGTCCATCCACATGACGGATAGATATACTCTGGGCCCTCTCGGTGGAATGTCATCCAATTGGCTTGCAAGCATGTGACTTGGTCAAGGGATCACATATCACGAACGAGAAAAGAGTACTTATCGGTAACGAGGTTGAACTAGGTATGCAGAGATACCACGATCATAACCTCGGATAAGTAAACTATCGTGAGACAAAGGGAAATTGGTATCGTATGTAAGTGGTTCATTCGATCGCAAAGTAATCGTAGAAATATGTGGAGCCATATGAATTTCTAGATTCCTCTATTGGTTATTGTTCGGAGAAGTGTCTCGATCATGTCCGCATAATTCACGAACCGTAGGGAGACACACTTAAGGATTCGACGTTGTTTGAGTAGTTATGGTATTATGAGAAAGAGACCGAATGTTGTTCGAGTCTCGGATGGGATCCGGATATCACGAGGTGATCCGAATGGTCCGAGAATAAGATTCATATAAGGAAAGTCCCGTTTGAGTTCGGAATGATTCAGATTTTCATCGGGAATGTTCTAGAAGGTTCGATTGTCCCAAGACCGGGGAGGGTACATGAATGTGTCATTACATATTGGAATGATTGCATCATGTACTAAGTGTTCTTGCTGTCCCAAATAAAGGATTAAATTGAATCCTAAAACAGAAAAGTCAAATGTCCAGTTTGAAAGTCAAACGGCTAAAACAAGAAACTGTGGGAAACAAGCAAGAGGAGTTGGGAACCGACTTGAGGGAGGAGTCTCCTCCCCAAGCCAGCGCGCCACCCAAGGCCGACTTGGGGAGGACTCCTCCCCGCGCCTCACCCATAAAAGGAGGTGGCTCCCTCCTAGACACACAACTTTCTACCTCTAAATCTCGGTTTAGAGCCGCTTGGTTTAGAGCTTCTAATTGCTTTAGCCACGGTTTAGAGCCTTCTAATTGGTTTAGAGCCTTCTAATTGGTGTGTCTAATTACTAGACCACTAATATCCTCTCTCATAAGCTCCACCATACTGCACGGCTTAAGCCTCATGATTTCCCTCTACTTCCTGTACCACGCCACAGTTGTCTTTGCGCGAGGAGAGTGCTACAACCTCCGCTCACTGGAACAAGGAGAGGAAGGTCTTCTTCGAGTACCGAACGTGTGACCGATCAAGGGAGCGCCTGGAACGTGGCGCCGGAAGGATCGTCTACACGATCTTGAGATCGGAAAGAGTACGACTACATCACCCACGAGAATCCGCTCTCGTTAAACGCTTTGGAATCTTCGAGGGTAAGTTATACCATCGACTCGTTGCTACAATCTAGTAGATAGATCTTGGCTTGTTTGTTTGTATGCGATAGAAAATTTTTGTTTTCCATGCTACGAACCCCTACACATGCCACTTCCACGCCGAGTCTTCCATGCTTGTCATCAAACATACTGGATCCGCCCGATTGAGATTGAGGATGTAGAGTCTATTCTTCGACCTCTCCACCTTCATGATGAGCTGCCTTTGGCGGTCATATCCCCACAGGAACTCATCCTCCAACACGATCTTGCATCCACGCTCCGCGAGCTGACCAAGACTGATAATGTTGGTCTTAAGCTTGGGAATATAGTACACGCCAGTGAGTACCTTGTGACCTCCATCCTTCAACTCAAACAGGACAATGCCTCGTCCTGCAATCTCCACCTTCGACCCATCGCCGAATCGAACGGAGCCTCCAACCGTGAGGTTCAACTCAGAAAACTGAGCCTTGTCGCCGGTCATGTGGTTGCTAGCGCCTGTGTCGAGGTACCAAACCTCGTGAGCTGCTCGCATCCTCCGGGAAGACCTTCTTCCACGAGCGTGACGATCTCCGTAGGACTCGAGGAGTTGATTCCTTGGTGGTCATTAACTCGCAAGCTTCGAGCATGAGCATCATCGGTCCATCATCTCCTTCCTTCGCCATGAGAGCCTTCTCCTTTGAACGGTTAGGACACTCCGATTTGAAGTGCCCGAGCTGATTGCACTTATGGCAGCGAAGATTCTTCTTGTCGAATTTCTTCTTTGGCTTCTTCGGCTTGCTGTCCGACTTCTTCGCCGGGACCAAACAATCGCCACTGCCAGATGCTTTATCGCTCCTCTCCTTGGCGACCATTGCCTGCCATTGGGCACGTGTAAGCATGAGGTGCTCATCTTGATTCACGTCGCCGTAGGTGATCTTCATCCGCTCGTCATGCGCCTTGAACTGTCCAACCAGGTCATCCATCGTGAGGGTGGTGAGATCAACACATTGCTCGATTGCCGACACCACAGATATGTACCGCGGTGGCGCCATTGAAGAAACGCATTCGACCGAGATATCTTCGACTTCTCACATTGCGCGAATCCCGTTGACAATTGTGGCTACCCTCGAGGCAAAAGCGCCCAGCCTCATCTCCTTCCATCTCGGTTCTCGCATTTTTCCGCAAGGTTTGTAGGGTCGCTCGGACGCTCTTGCCCAAGATTCAACGTCTTGAGTGTCTCCCACGCCGCTTTGCGAATCCTTCGAGATCGTGTCGCATCATGTCCGCCGGCACCACGGAGCCGATGGCCGTGAGTGCTGTCGGTCCTGCGGTACTTCGACGCCCTTCTTGAACTCGTCGCCGGGATCGACAGCCTCCGATGTCGCGTTCTCCATGGCCCACTCCATCCGCTTTCGCCATCGCCGTAGTTGCCGCGATCATACCGCTGGTATGCGACGACACCGATGCACCCGCAGCCGACCGGAGTACTCGCCTTGCTGCCCGTCATGACCTCCGTTACTAGGAGATCCTCCTCGAGGCTCGATACCAATTGTTGGCCCAGCCCCAAACGCCGAAAGTGCGATCCGGCGTGACGACGACGAAGTATTTCGGCGAGTTGCGCGCACGTATAAGAACCAGCTAACAACGATCAGCAAGCTAGCTATCTAGCCTGATCAAAAGAACTAGCTCTCTCAACTCACACGAGTACGTACCAGGAAAAACAATGTTGATGGCTACAGGGCCCTCTCGGTCCTGTTGTTTGTATTGAATCTCACGGTTGTCTTACAAGGCTACTATATGGGTGTATATATACCCGGCAAGATGCAACGTCAATACGAATAGGTGTTGAACTACTAGTCCTACTCGGAACACACACGCACACGACACCGTTCCGTGTCCTATCGGGATTACTATTCCTAACGAAATCCAAATCACTGAGCGGACGGGAACGTTGCTGAGGCGGCACGCGGCGAGGCGGCTGCTGGGAGATCTTTATGTGTCAGTTTGATCATTTGGGGCTCCATCCCCGCTTCGGCATGACCTTCGCGGGTGATTTCTACTTCAGAATTCAAGTGACAAAGCGGCGGTTCGGCAGCCTGGCTTGTGTGTGGAGGGTCCTCGGCCACAATGTGTTCAATGTTCCAAGATTCCCACCCATTGTGGTGGGCGACTCATCCAGGCATTCAAAATTTTGGAGTCTGGTCAAGCTCCAACATGTATATGGTCTTGTGCAGATTTTCTACAAGGTGCTTGCATGAAAGAACATCAAATGGTTCAGTTCAAGCTAGCTACCTCTCCTCCCCCCTCTCCCATGAATAGTTCCCCAAGAGTAAAAAACGCGGCCGGGCCGATCCCGAGCCCCTCCGGCGGCGATGCCGGCCAGAGGTGGCAGAGGGGAGGCGCTGGAGTAGTATAGGGTAGTTGGTAGGTAGGTCTGTGGCGGTTCCGTTGCGGGTTCGGGCTCTGTCCCGGAGTTTTGCCCCAGGTCATTGACCCAGATCTGAGGCAAACCGGTGGTTTTCTCTCTTGTGTGCACCGGTGGTCGGAGCCTAGAGGGAGTTCTACTGCTGGAGGCTCCCAATAAGGGTCTAGGAACCGACATCTGGGGTGGGAGCGGAAGCTACAACGCCTTTCTTGGCCCGTCGCGGTGGCGGGGGAAAAGGGCGTGGTGGCGGGTGGTGCAGCGGCTTCTCTTTCCTGACCGGTTGTGGAGGCGAGGGGGTTGCGGAGTGCTGCGTCATCCTTCCTCTTCCTCGTCAGGATGCTGGTGATGTCCGTGCCATGGCAGGATCCCTCTCCAGCTTTTTCTGGCTACCATGGTGGCGGCTAGGAGAGCCGGGTCTGGTTGCCTGCAGCGGCGGTTGATACTTCTGGAGCTTCTCTCCGGCATCTCTTTGGCGGCTACTCCGTCATCACGCCGGACCCAATGGCAGCAGGGCTGCCGCTCCGCGCTGCTCTGCTCCCCTTGTCGGTCGCTTCCTGTGGCAAGGATGCTCGTCGATGTTGGAGCTTCGTCGCCGATCTGCAGGAGGATGAGGACCAAGTACTTGATTGCTTTTTCAAGTTTCTTTCAGTCCTCAATGCAAATTCTTGGGCCTCTGTGTAATTTTTATCTTTTTGGCCTTTTTGTACTCCAACGACTTCTTTTTAGTAATATATGTCGGGTGCTTAGCACCCATTTAATGTTCAAAAAAAATATATGAAAGAACATCGAGATGCAGTTGGCGGGGTTAGCGACCATGACTCAATATAATTGAGAGTTTGCCAATGTTTAAAAGAAATTGGTTGTTACCCTTTCTTTCTGTTCAATCGAGTAACTTCTTCACTGCGTTAATAAATTCATATCTAGCTTAGGTAGCTACTCTACTCCACGTGCATACAAGCGTATGGGTCCTGACCGTGGGACCGATTTCGATCACAAATCGCAGTTGAAATTATTAAGCGAGGTGGCACGTACTATATAATTAAGTGCAAACGTTGAGATGCCAATTATTCGATCTCCGCGGTGGTGTGATCATGAGACCGAGCGAGGTGGTAGGAACACATGTACGGGAGAGAGACTTGCGATCTGACGTGATGTACATTAGAATCGAAAGTGGTCACCAAGAAAGATTCGAGAATAAAATTGTTGAGTAATATTTTCGGATCCCCTGGAAATAAAGGAAAATATTACTACTCCCTCGGTGGAATTATCCTCCAAAATCTCATGACGCGCGAGCTTCTTTTTCCTCTGACTTCGCTCCCCCATTCTGCCATGCATAGATGCTCCGTTCCTGCTATACCGACACCACTCTCCCCTACTGCTCCTCCGCCCGCTTTGATCTCCCATCCTTCTCCTCCCTCTCATGCCGCCTAAGGTCACCGCCATGGCCATGATTATGGTACAACTTCAAATCGAAGAGATGTTGGCCGGAAATACAAAAGGGTTGAGAGAGTGGGCATGTGGTAGCTGGATCTAGCGGTGACAAGGCTCCGACTAGCTGGATTTGCAGCTGGCGAGCCTGAATCAATGAAATCTCTAGGTCGCCATAGACGATCATACAACGTTAGGGTTTTGCGGATTTCTGATGTGGCATGGGTTCTTTTGACATGCTTCAACCTCGTGCGTGGTTTGCTGCAAACACTCGAGCAAAGTGTTGCAACGATTCTCGATGCATGATGAAAATTTTGCTTCAATGCTGCACATGTTTTCGTGGGCATCTCCAAACGTTATCCTCCCATGATGCATTCAATTTGAGACTATGCAGTGTTCCACACTTTTCTACTTTTGGGCAGCTTAGAACACAAAGTAGCATTGAGATTCTGCATGTTGGTAGAATAAGTCATTATTTATATTTCAAATGTTTTTTTTTCAAATTTCAAAAAGCTTTTATATGCTGTTTCCGATTTTTCAAAAACGGACTACGCCCAAAAGGGCAAAGGCTGTACTCGTACACGCTTATTTTAGAGACTATCCGGCGGGTCTTGAAATCGACGAAGTCATCACAGTTGTCTTGCCGTCAACGAAAATGTCGCTTCCCACCAAAAAAATATATTCACATTTGTGAGACACCAAAACGTTAAATCATGAGGTTTGATCCCTAATGGTCGAGTACCACTGCCCTCTTAACTATCCCATCACAGATTGCTTCACCGTCCGCACACTCTCTATACATATTCATGGCCACGATCGTCGAGAGGTGGCACGGGGAGACAGACCGATGTTCAGTTCATTGTCGACCGACATGAATTATTGGCGTCGCGTGATTAGTGACCGGTTCCTTCCATCAATCGATCGATCGAAGATACCAGCGTGCATACACATCGTCGGAGATGTCTTAATCAGACTCAAGAATATGCAATTAACGGGAATGGGTATCAGTAGTAGTTGGATCTCGTGCATCACGTTCCGAAGGCGACTGCACCAGTGGCAATCAGCTTAAGTGAGGAGTTTACTCCAGTCCAGAAATAACGGTATGTAATTGGTTGGCAGTGTCATTTTGCTGCCGATAATTGTACTTGTCGTTCTCTCGCTTGATTTTGGAATAACTTTCTCGATCGGTGGCCAGGTACACACAACAAATAACTGCATGGGGCAAGGCAACCACAGAGCTAGCACACGAGCACATGGTATAATCTACTCCCAGCTATGATTGATTGATTGTTCAGCTTTAGGCCAAGATGCAAAACATATCATGTGCAATACTGCTCGGGTCTGGCCCCGACATTATGTTGCGGGAACTGGAACTAGAGCGTCTTGTAGTGCGTTCGTTCATTACCCCTTGGAGCAGGGAACTCCATGCATCTAGCGATGGTCTGCACTCTGAACCGGCTGCTTGTCTCGCGTCAGTTGATGGTGCTCTTAGCTTTTGATTTTCTTCAACTGAGTTCAGAGTGCATGCAGACCATCTCTGAACTCCATCGGCGATGTGCTCGTGGATCACACTGTGAATTCAGATTCATCCAGTCCTTACTAGGACATGTTTCGAGCGATTGTTTTGTGTAGTATACAATATTCAGAGTTGTTTGGTAAAACAAATCTTTTTTTTTTAGAAATGAGGTAAAACAAATCTAAAAGTAAGTTTGCTAGATATGATCAACACCTTGCGAACTGCGTTAGATGAATTTGATGTTGTTGTATTGTGTCATGGCGATACTCTGTCAGGAGTCAGCACAAGCTCTTCCTGTTGCACCATTCCTCCCAAACGTCCTTCGGGCATAGGTGAGACAGTGCTTCCACTTCATGTCTCTGTAACCTGAGATGGTATGGGTTGTTCAAGGCTTCTCTGACGGAACATATCAGACTTAGGTTCCAAGTAGTCCAGAGAGGATCTCATGAGCCTTGTACAGAGTATCTCCTCCCCACCAATGCTAAGATTTGACGACTTCTTACTAGTTCAGAAGTCTTTTAATATCACTACATGTCTACATGCTGAATTCTCCATTCTCGATGATGGACTTTGTGGAATGTCTGCGGTATATGTGCATAAGAGTAGAATGTAAGGAGCTTAATTTTTCTTTCAAAAATTTCCGCCAGATGAATAACGAAATTCTGAGAATATCAGTTGATGGTCCAGATAAATGCAGGCCCAGAAACAACGCTCGATTTGGGTGTTTGAGCTAATCTTTGTCACTGCAACCCACACACGAGAGGATACGTGAGGTTTGTTTCCCTCTCCTCTCTAAATGTATTCATCCCTAACGATTTCTAATTAGCACATATATGCTTCGATGCAAAACAAGCTCTACATAATAAAGATGCATATCAATGATTAGGTTCCATTCTGATCATTTGCACCGAGTTTTATGAACTGTATTTTCTTAAAATCATGATCAAAGTTAGAGATTTTTTAGACAAATTTCGTGAGATTTGCCGCACATAATCAGCCGTACAAAATTTCATTTCAGTAATAGCTTGAACTTGTTGTTTTCCACAAGTCCCGTGTTGCAAATTTTCATTTGGTGGAGGTAGAGGTATCCACGTATAGCTTGTATGTGAGTTGAGGTGATGTGGGTTGAAGATGAAATTGTTCTCTCTCTCCTCTATCAAAGATGTTCTTCCTTAATCCCTTGTAATCAGGGCCGGTTCTGGCCAAGGGCAAGAAGGGCGACGGCCCGAGGCCCGGCCAAAGTAGGGGACCATGTTTGGTCTACAGTACATATGTGAAGAGTAGAAGAAAAGAAAAATAGGCCCATCTTTGATCCATTTAGCCAGGTCAGCCCTCCAGCAACATAAATCACGCTTTGAAGAGGCACTTTCCGTTTAGTTTTAACTCGGTGATTCACGCACTAAGAGTCAGCTGTCGCCTCACCCAGTCTTCTTGAATCCCTGTAATTCGCTATTCCCACAGTTATAGATATTTTGTACAAATGTCAGGGAAGATGAAGATGGGTAATTTTGGCTTCAAAAACTCTATGAGACCCGTCTAGCGGACTGTGTTTTTTCTTATTCTCGATGCGGTTAACGAGTTCTCTTTCATTTCACAGTAGTTAAGGCTGCCTTTGTTCGTTAGCATGTCAGTTTGCTCGGTTTGTCCATGGCCATGGAAAAAATATTTAGTCTCGATCATTCAGATAGCACGATTTTGGAGGCTTTGAGTTTTGCTAATTTGCTAGAGCGTGTGTGTTCTCTCTCCTTTTCTTATGAACATATTGCCTCAAAAACATTTAGTTATCTGGTTGTGATAAAATTACCGGTGTTCATGACTTTTCAATTTTATTGCATGTAATAAAGAAAAATTCTACCACCGCAAAAAAATAACTAGGGCCAATTGATTGAGTTTGCTCTATGGCCTTCGAAATCCAAGATCCGGCCCTACTTGTAATCAACATAAGCATCACGATTGTATGACCAACCATTGTGAGCAGAATGCTAGATGTTCAAGACCACATTACTATGCTTTGTTTTACAAGAAGCTCTGTATGAAAAAGATGCACATTAACGATGGGTTGCATTCGGATCATCAACACCGAGTTTCTTCAAATTGTATCTTCTCAGATTTGTGATCATATTTGTATCTTATTTAGATAAATTCGTCAGATTTGTCACACCCAATCAACTGTTTGAAATTTCTTTTCAAAAATAGCTTGACCTCGTTGTTTCTCACAACTCTCGTATCGCAAGTTTTTCGTTTTGGTGGAGGTAGAGGAATTCATATGTAGCTCTCCCAACTTGTATGTGAGATTGAAGATGAAGGTAAGGTCGACAACCACGTTGTGTAGGTGGAAGAGGTGTTGCAGCTGACCCTGGAACGATGTCACACTCTCTACGTCATCTTGGGTCGTCCTCTACCGCTGGCACTGCCGCAACAGGTGTCACGCAGTAGGTTTAGCGGCCCGAACACAATCGCTAATGACTGTTTACATATGAATTGTTAATGGTTATTCATGTAGCAATTAAATCGAGTGGAGGAACCAAGCACTAGGATTCTGTTTCTATACTAATACAAAAAGTACGTATATAGGCAACCAAACAAGCCGCACAGTATAGTCCAAAGGTTGTATGTGCATGGCCATACCCCCATCCCCTCCCCATCGATTGTTTGCCTGCCTGGGAGTGAACGTGAGCAGACGCACTAGCCAAACAAATTCTTTGCCGAGCTCCTCCTTAGAGAGGAAATCCTGGCTAAACAACAAAATAGATTAGTAGTTAACGAAATAGGAAGTTCATCCACTGATACTAATTTCTAATACCCCCCCCCCCCCCCCTCACACACACCGTAAGAGAGAGACATAAGTCATCAACAGCCTACCAAACCCGGCCAACTAGATTTAATTCCATGTATTTTAGTATGGTCCATGAAGTGCCTAGTGTTTGGTTACATGCACCATGTGTTTTGACTCGTCCGAAGCAAATTCATGTTGTATAGCGGGGTGTTGTGGGCACCTATTCTTAAATAGGTACCGCTGCCACCTCATTTGATCGCACAATTCAATAATACACATCATCACACACTAACATCATACTGACATAGCGACAGGCTAACACAATTGTCGCTAACACAATTTGATACATACATACATACATACATACATACATACATACATACATACATACATACATATGTAAATTGGTTTAAGGTTTTTTACAATTGTACAACCAACTTTCAAACAAAATTTGGACCATCTTATCATTATTCAAAGTATATTTTCAATTATATGTCCACTGTTTAACTTAGTTAAAGAAGACTAACATGGTTAACTTTAGAGACATGTGATATTTTAAATTATTTTTCTTGATGCAGACATAATAAAATTAAACATTCTAAAGTCATTTGAGGGTGAAATAATGTTTCATATCAACATAATGAAGGTGAATCGATTGTCTATTATTTTGAAGTTGAGAGAATAAAAATAAGAACATCATGCAAATTGGAAGGGCCAAAAGTGGAAGTTCCTTATTCATGAAAGTTACAATGGCTTGTACATGGTACATGGGTTAATTTTCCAAATGTTGGTATTGCCGACAACAATGCAAGCACCATCACTGACCAAATCCTTTGGGTCACCTGCATTGCCCTCTTCTTGTATGCCCTTCTACCCAACAACTACCTATAGCATGATATTCTTTTATGCTGATATGCAAATCTAATCTAGTGTCATGTAACTCATGTCAACTTAATTTTATTGCATTAATTTGTTTCAAATATTTAAATCATTTCTAATTTAACCCATATTAGCAATTAAAAGTAAAGTAAATAAATCATACATGATTTTTTTAAGAAATTACATCTTTATCCTTGTTTCCTAGACATACTAGAAGTGGGGTATTGGGTGCTACATAGTATCGAATTTAGTGTTTTGAGTTGGAGCCCTCAACAACCTCTCCTTTCTTTCGAGAGTTGTTTTAATCTCTAGGAAAATATTATTTTCATAAAGAAATAAAATTTCTACTAAATTAGGTAGTTATCACGAGATTATATATGTTTCAGAAATGGGTAATTCCTCCATGGGCCCAGAATAATCCGTCTTAGTGCATACAAATCAAGTCATTCAAGACCAAGTCAATGAAGGCCCAAATTTCTACCATACCCAATAAATTAATATCAATGAGAAGGCAAAATACAAAGTCAAGAGAGACCCAACAAAAATAAGCCCACCTTAGGAGAGGGAATACATGTCTTGGTCCGGCATGAATTACGAACTCACCCTTTTTAAGTCCATCATAGACTATGTGAACCATACTTTCGAAAATATCCTCCCACCTATCACACATAAAGGGCACACCTTAGTATTTTACCAAGGCCCTCTAACCTATAAAAGTACTCCCAAGGGCATGCAATCCATTCACAGTCATTTGAATCAAAGAAAGGAGAGAGAACCACTCATTTACAGAGATCTAGAGTCTAGTTTGAGGAGTCCCGTCTCGATTGGATCGACACCCATGAAGAGAGTTTGGAGTTATCCTCGATGAGTTTTGCATGACTCCAGCCTTCGGTCAAGCCTCCCTCGCCGTCTTCCTAACATAGGACTAGGTTGCACTATGTCGAGGCAAGTTATACACGATCCTACTAACAATTTGTACGACTTTGTTGCTAACAACACGTCCTATCCACCCATTTTTTACAACAACAAGAACACCATCTATCATATTAATGCAGTTTATCAGTTTATCTATTTACCAAGTTATCATGTTTCCTTACAAGTACAATCACACAAAAATATGTTGGAGTGCCGATTGAAACTTGTTTATTAGGTCGATCTTAGCTTTAGAGTGTGCTAGATCCTCTCCACCATGACTAGGAGCATGATCTTAAATTTGTAGTTTTATTCGTGAGCGAGATAAGATATGCCCACTCTTCACCAGAAAGATATGGTGAGATCATATCTATTCTCATTAATACATTTCTATTGGCACACATATTAATAATAAACTAATGAGTGTCCTTTTATATCTTTGGAGATAAAATCATACATATATTCACATATATGCTTGTGTATCTAGGTAAATTTCTAATTAATACTTTTATTTTTTGCAAGAGCCACGTGAGAAATGTAGCTGACGAGGGTTCGACTCGTCAATGCCCATTGTTATGGACTTGGGTTTTGGAGAAGGAGGGGACGCTGGAGATCGCATAACGGCTAACAGATTCGCAACACTGGGACATGAGGTTTACCTAGATTCAGGCCCCCAGAGGGAAAACCCTACTCCTGCTTGTCTGTTCTTGATTGATGGCGATGCCTAAGGTTACATGGGTACGTAGATGAGATCTGGCGAGTTGTGTGCTAGGGTTATGGATTGTCCTCCTTGTTGTGCCCTCCTGGCCTTTATATGGGGAGGCCAGGTCTCGGGGTTTAGGTTGAGTCGGTTACAAGTTAGGGTTTTACCCGTTGAATTTCTATCTAAAGTTGGTCGTGTTCTCTAAGGAGTCGCATTCTTCATGGGCCCAGGTCACCCGAATTTTTCCTGGGCTTACGCCATCCAGAGCGGGTGATTGTATAGGCTCCTGCCAGGCTGGACCGGGTAGGCTAACATCAGACACCCGTAGGTCATATCCATGTCAGTAGCTATATGAGGTTTTATGAAAATGGATATTTTGGCATATAATAATAACCTACTATATACAATGCACACTTAATTACTAGCCAACTATGCTTCACATGGAATAACCTCCATCCAGGCAGACCACCACCAAAAATGTGAAATAAACCCTAAACTCTCTCGCTCCGCTCCAACCTTGCACTTCACAGTCTCCACTCCCCACTCTTATCCTTCCAACACGCTAACCACTACCACCAAGAAATGTGATGTACACCCTATTAGCTGGAACCAGCGGGACCAGGATCAGGTCGATGTTTGAAGGCTATGTGCTCCTCGGTTACGTGGATGAATGTGTTTCTCCCACACAGAAACCCATCATCTTTGGATGGGACGCCACCATCACCATGTGTTCTCGAGCAGAAAGATCTAAATCACTCATTGGTCGCTCGCAAAGCAGCTGGTGTCCACCAAGGGGCATCCTGCTAGTGATCAACGCCTAATCCAGGCGCTGCAAGCTCTAGGCAAAGGCGATGGATCTTTATTCTAGATCCCTCCTAGGTCTGTTGCACTCCAACTATGGAAGCAACACATGGTATACATAGTACCATTAATTTTGTCTACTCGTGCACCATGTGTTGTGCATACCAAATTCAATAAAATATCTCCTTACAATATAATCAAAAGCTATAGACGAGGACTAGACAAAATGGTACTTTGTATACCATGTGTTGGATCCAGCAGTTGGAGTGCAGACTGCCCAGAAGGGATTTGGGATGGAGATCCAGTGTCATTGCCAGAGTTTTTAGGGCATGGCGTAGGCGTTGATCACCCGATAACATGGCCAGCGGTGTACACTTGTCGTTCGCCGCCTACCAAGGAATGCTTGGGATCTCATTGCTCGAGAACACATAGTGGTGGTGGCGCTTCATGCAATTTTATGAGCTTTCGGGTGTGGGAGGAACACATCGATGCCGCCGAGGAGCACACCGCTCTCAAACATCAGCATCCTCCTAACCCCACCGATGCAGTCAGTGGGGTGTCTATTTTGTGCTTAGTGGTGGCCGGTGGATTGGGAGGCTGATAGTGGAGAGAGGAGTGTGAACTACAAGACTTGAGCGGAGTGAGAGAAGTTGGGGTTTATGTTCACTCTCATGTTGGTGGGTTGGCCAGCTTGATGAATGGAGGTAATTCCATGTGAGACATGGATGGCTAGTGATTAAATGTGCATTATATATACATAATAGGTTATTAGCATATGCAAAAACATCTATTTTTAGAGAACCTCCCGTAGCCACATTTTTCATCTCCCTTGCCAAAAAGGAAGTATTTACATGCAAAATAGCCAACTACCATGAGTACACACCCACAACTCCCGCCACCAGATCAGCCTTATAATTTCTACCGTAGACTAATTTGACACCATTCCATTTTCCAGTTTTTTTTTTGCTTATTTTAGGGATGGAGGAAAACAAGTGTTATTTTATTTTTTGGGAAAAAGAAACAAGCGTCATTTTTTCCCTTACGGAGGAAAACATGCATTGTTTTTTCATGGACAGGGAAGATGCGTTGTTTTTATCCACATCGGTAGAAATATGTTTTTTATTTCGACGGAGAAGATGGCTAAAGGTGTTAAGCTTGGGTAGCTATCATCCTGATCCATGTTGATATATAGTACTCCCTTCGATCCATAATAAGTATCGCTCATTTAGTACAAAGTTTGTACCAGTTTAGTATAAAATGTGCGACACTTATTATGAATCGAAGGGAGTACATCTCATTGGCGAATATATGTATCTCGTGCATGCTCATATCTTCGGAAGATAAAAGAAGAAAACCCATTAACTTTATATTAATATGTGTGAGAACGATGAATGAAGAAAATAGTATACTAATGAGGATATATATATAAGTTAAAACACAATAATGAGGATGGATATGATCACATCTTATCCAGCCAATTGAAGAGACAGCGCTGGAAGGATAGTAAATTTTGTTGAGGGCACCAGCGGCAGCGATGGCATCTCTGCCTTCTCCATCTCGTCGTCATGGCGTCGGGCGACGAAGTTTGTGCCAAACCCTCCAGATATGATGACACGATTAAAAGCTTTCATCTATTGATGCAGAGTCCGGGACTTCGCTCCAAAAGAGCGGCGTCTCTCAACACCAACTATTATGGCGTTGACATGCACAACTCCGGTGCGATCTACTCTAACACCGATCACGTGAAGGGACAAATTCTGAATTAGTTTTACGGTGGAGCAAGAAGAAGTGGCGGAGGCTTTTCAAGGGGTCCAGATTGGGCAAATAAAAAGAACACATCGATCTCTAGCTAGCTTGCTCCCATGATTCTATTTTTGAGGGTAGCTAGCTGCCATGTTGGTCTCACAGGTTCACAGATGCAGCTGGACAGGCAGCGAATATCGATGGACCAGTCTCTTTCCCGTACTGCTTTTTTTGTCACGTACGCACTGAAACAGAAAGAAAGCAGGGGGATCCCATTCATCGTGGTACACAAACACAAGTAGTCTGTCAAGGACCACCAATAATGCATGTTGGTAGCTCAGTCAGATGTTGTTACATATACATCTCATTCTCATCACATAGAAGAAAAGTCACCACATGGAATATGTGGTAAGCTATCTAAACAAATCAAACGTAGAAGAAAAGTCAGCAGTATTGAGACGAAAAGGCATACACCTACGTAGTATTGTATGTGTTTAAGTGTCCGCCAGGGAATCTCCTGGCCACTGTTTTTTTGTTGTCTTGTCGATGTGACATACACAGTTTTTTTTTGACAACTGTGACATACACAGTTAATAACGTGACTTTTAAACCGTATATAAACACAAAGCTCAGCGTCGCTCAAGGGCTGCTCAAGCGATCTGACCTAGCCGCTGCCCCAACCCTGCTACCGCCGTCCCCTTCGCCTCTGTTCCCGCCGTAGCCGGAGGGAGCCCCCGCCAAAGCCTGTGTGGCTGACGGCGGCGGCGGGCCTTCATCTCCTCGCCAGAGGGTGGCGGCAAGGGCCTTTCGACCCCACGTGGAAGGATCTCTGGCTTATTGCAGATCGGCAACCCTAGACGCGAGATGCACGCTTGGAGATGGACGTCGGGGCACCCACCCTCCCTCAGGATTCTTCGGCGACCGTAGCGAGCGATGTGGCTGCGAGGACGTCATGGCGCTGCTCCGGGGCACTTGGCGCGGCTAAACTTCTTATCTCTGCGTGGTACAGGTGGTGGTGGCGGTGTCCATTGAGATCTCCGGCCTGCTATTGGGAGCCAGCGGGAGGCTGCGTGGAGGCCGTTGTTCTTCTTCATAAAGGAGACGGTCCTAGAGTTCTTCTCGCACCAAGACGTTGGTCTACTGGGTGCCTGCCCCATGGATCTGTTCAGTGACAAGTTCTGAAAGTCTTCCGCCGTGATCTCCCTTGGGAGCCTCATGCTTAGACTTTGTTGGATCATATGAAATTTGGTCGTGCGCACCCTTGTTTTCCTGACCATTCGGTTTGCTTCTAGTTTGTTGCCATCATGGGACATGTATTTTGTGTTTCATGGTTAAGTCAGAGACGGAGAATGTCATGGAGGCTGAGATACGAGGACTAGCAACGGTGGTTCGAGTCTTCGTGATGATGAGAAACTTGCTTGGTGAATCGTGACTTGTAGCAGCAGCTTGGGAAGTGGGGGCGGCATCACCGTTCGGTTTGCTATTTGTTTGTGGGTGTGAGAAGGTATAATCATTAATTCTTCATTGGAAAATCTTAATTTCACAAAAGAATGTTTTTTATTAATTAGCTAGATATGATGAGATCGTATCTATCGTCATTAACGCATTTTAATATGGAATCAATATGTTTCCTTCTTTATCTTCATTGATACAATCATGCATGAGATACATATATTCACCTATTAGATGTATATATATGCACGTGTATCTAGGTAAATCACTCACTTTCTTTTTGGCATGAGCCTCATGGAAATGTGGCTACATGAGGTTCAATAAAAACCAACTATCTTGGCATATATTAATAATCTATTACGTATAATGCACACTTAATCACTAACCAACCGTGCTTCACATGGAACAGCCCGCATCCAGCCAGCTACCCCACATATGGAAACATGAACCCCAACCTTTCTCGCTCTTTTCCAGCCTTAGGAATTCACACTACCATCTCCCCTCTCCTACCCCTCCCAATACGCTGTCCATCACCACCAAGCACGGCAGATTGGGAGGCTAGGAAGGGAGAGTGGAGTGTTAACTACACGGTTGGAGCAGAGCAAGTGGGTTGGCTCGCTGGATGGATGGGTGTTAGTCCCCGTGTGGCATGGCTAGCTAGTGCTCAAGTGTGCATTATAGGTATTATAGGTAAATAGGGTTTTAGTATATGGAAAAGTATTTGTCTTTTCGAGAACCTCTTGTACCCGTATTTTTCATGTAGGTCTTGCCAAATAGGAAACATTTATTGAAGATTTACATATAGATGCACTCCCATATATACAGATCATAGGAGGATATATATCTAGTTCGAGATTGCATCTTGAAACATAAATAAGAAAATCCATTAGTTCTGGCTTAATTTGTGTGAAACAAAGAAAATGCAATAATGAGGATTTCCTTGGTATCATCTTATCTAACTAATTAAGAAGACAACATTCTTTTCCTAGCAAAGAGACAATGCTACAAGAAAATCATTTTATTAGGGATCAAACTTTATATATGTGAGTTCGGCGGCAATGGCGATGACACCCACCTTCTCCACTTCGGCGTTGTGGAGTCTGGTGACGAACTTAAAATTAAAGGGCATGTCAGAGTCATTAGGTTTCTAGCCAAATCATGCCATGTATGATGTCGCGTTAGGAGCACAGGCTCTCGCAAGGGTCTCTTTGCGCCACCTACTATGGTGCTGATCTGCATGACTTCGGCACCATCTACTATGGTGCTTGAACCAAGATGCAAGAATTCCGAATTAGTTTTCTACTAGAGGAGTCAAAAAGTGGCTGAAGCTTTCAGAGAGGTCTAGATTTTGCAAATAAAAAGAACACATGGATCTCTAGCTAGATTGCTCCCATCTTGGTCTCACATGTACGAATGTATTCATACATATACAGAGTGTATCGGTCGGTCTGCCTCTTTCGCTTAATGTTTCTTGCTCCATACTTCCTCCGTTTCATAATATAAGATATTTTTGCTTTATAAAACGAATATATATAGACCTTTTTTAATGCGTAGGTTTATTTTAAATCTACATACTAAATGAGATCTAGATACACTCTTTCATGAAACTAAAATATTTTACATTATAAAATGGAGGGAGTACATACGTACCTAAAAGTTGAAGAAAGCAGGGGGAGATCCCATCCATCGTGCTAGACGAGTAGTCTGTCAAGGACCGCCAATAATGCATGTTGGTAGCTCAGTCAGATGATCCAGTGCCATCCTTTGCATGTATTGCACATGCAACCACGTCCATTCGTCCATCCAGATTTGTGTGCTGACAACTGACATGGGGTTGGATGGTTATATGCTTAGAGCAAGTACTCCCTCCATCCCAACGCTTAAGGCGTAAAACTTTTTGCACAGTTATTTAGAAACGTTGCGCGCGGGAGGTGTTTTCCAAACTTGCCCCTAATAACTCTCCGCACCTGCCGCTGGGCAGAGATGGAGTCCCCGTCTCTTCTCCCAGCTCGATGACGCTTCCAATCGACCTCCAAATCCCTGGTCGTCGGTCGCCACAGAGCTCGACGGCGCTTCATCTTGACCCCAAATCGCCTAAAAACCGACCCCCAAATCGACCTCAAATTGAGCTCAGAGTCGCCGAAGACGAGGAGGGCGAATGGGGAGGCTGGGTTGCCGGAGTCGAGGAGCACGCCGTTGTGCCGACGACGGCGCAGGTCGGGAATTGATGGGCGACGAGGCCAGCGAGCTCTCTCAGGACTCCACAGCGGAAGCCATGGCCGTCATGCTCGCTCAGGACTCCGGTCGCACCGCCACCGCTCACCGGAACACCAACTGACAACCCCGCGGCGGGTGGAGCGTCATCGCCCAAGCGGCAGCGGCGATACGGGCGCTAGCTCAGGATGAATCGAGTGGAATCATCGTGAACTACGGGAGGAGGAAAGGGAAAGGATAAGAAAGGAAGGGGCATTATGGGAAGGTTATGGATAATTTAGCACCCGCGCCTTAAGCGGTGGGAAAAATCAGAATTTTTTTCACGCCTTGAGCCCTGGGACGGAGGGAGTATAATAAGCTGATCTAAGTAGACTATAAGCAATTAAATAATATATTTTAGTCTAGTTGGAGGAGAGAGAAAATGAGTGGGCTCTTGGCTAAGAGCCGGCTGTAGCATGTTCCTAGGCACCATGTGAGAGTAAAAAGTAGATCGTGCTACTAATAAATTATTATAATTTGTTGGTGTCTATTGTATATTAACTTGACTATTGGTGACATGGACATTTCTTATAGCCAACAACGAGTCGATCTTGCTCTTTTTCCACAAAAGTTTTAACTCCGATTTAATATCGAATATTCTTTCTATGAGAGACATGAGAGCAAGACGCATGTGATAATTTCGTCAATCTTAAAACTCGATTCACTGGCTCAGTGTCCCAGAGATTGCTTATAAGAGTAGGTTTTTTTTTAGGGGCTTATAAGAGTAGAGTTGCATGTGCCTACATAGGCTTTATAGAGATTAGTGTATGCGCTGTGCTTTAAAAAAAGACCAACTCTAAAGGAACAAGCTAGCTCGTGGGTCGGTTACATGCGCATCTCATCACATAGAAGAAAAGTCAGCAAAAGTGGAAGTAAAAGGCCTACGCGTACGTACGTGGTTAGGCTTCTGCCATGGAATCTCCCGGCCACTGTTGTCCGATCGATGTGGCCTCCTATACACTCTGGATAGCTGTTGTCATGTGTCTTGTTTGCTAGTAAAACGGATGGTACGAATACAAATACTCCCGTGGAGTAAGGAAATGGTCAAACAGAGTAGAGCTTTCACTACTCCCGTGGGCCGTGGCGCTCGGGAATATGCTACGGAGTACTAATAGATCCTGTCATTTGTATTTTTCACTACTGTAGCGAAATTCCACATGACACTGTGGTTCCGTGGTCCAGGCTGATGTGCCAGTTTCGGACAACCATCGGGCAAACAAATTCGTCGCAGATGTAGCAGTGCTCACTAGAGACAGCACGTGCTTTTGGATGACGCCCGCTGCAATGACGTACGCTCAAATCCAATCACACATAGAATACGTGATTCCACGATAAAAAAATAAGTAAGGAAATGTTTTGGTATCGTGAGGGGATATCCTTACCATGGACGTTGTTACGTAGTGCCCGGCCTTTATATTGTCTTACACGGTGTCTCCCTATGGTCCGAATTCAAAACTTTTCCAAAGTGGCATGTGGTACCGCTTCCCAACCCAGTCCAGCTCAGCTCCTGTTTCTTACACCAGCCCAACTCCTGTTTTTCGGTTGCCAGCCCACGAAAAAAGTACATGGGCGAAAACGAGATCTCCATCCCACGTTTCCTTTCCCCAACCCTACCTACTCCCTTTCTTCCTTCTCCAGCCGCCGGCTGCAAAATCTCCATGGCTGTTCCTTTTTCTTGTACAAAACTTCTGGAAACAACAATATAGGGAGATCTGTCCTCCCCCCTTCTCCCAATACAGGGGAGCAGAAAACTACAGACAGATTACTGGAGTAAAATACATAACAAGAGGACAAAAAAGCAAGAACACAGGTATATCCCTGCTCGATTTTGGTTTTTACATGCAGTTGTCATGAACATCATGATTTTCCATATCTTTTTTACTATGTACAAAAACAGACCACTTCCATCTCCAAAGTAGATACTTGCAAGGGGGGTATCTGGACGCTGATCAACAGGTTTTCAAGATGTAAAAAAACATCACTGTATCATAAGAAGATCACTGTATCATAAGAAGAGAAGTGAACCAGATGTAAAAGAAAACAGTAGTTGTTCAACTTGCATGTAGATTTCATCAAGCATGAACCATTTACAGGGATCCATCAAACATAGCATGTAGAAAAACAAAAACCTCCAGTAGCAAGAATCCTCTTCCAGCATTGGGCATCTCCAGAATAACTCTAGTTGGAATCGTCAGAAAAAAACAGGGTTTTATTAGCTTATACGTAAAAGAAAGGAAATGCTGGTTCAATGTTTTGTACATGTAAGTTTATTATATGTTAGGTTGAGACTAAAGTAGCTGGGATATACTAACATGTAAAAAAGTAACATGTAAAAAAAGAACTTCTGTCTTTTTAGTAGCAGGATAGAAAGTAACATGTAAAAAAGTTTACACACTTGGTTAACTTTTGTTGTTTTTGTATAGAAGAAAATGTAAATTTCTTTTGTGTTTTTTTTGCAGGTATGACTTTTTGGTTTGGTGGTGCTGGTATTGACCTAAACAACCCTGCACAAGAAGATGATGCCGACTAGGACATGTAGGCAACCCTGGGGATGATCTTGCAGGGGATACAGGCAATGTTCCTCCATCTGGGGATGATACCGGGCCATCTATTGACACGGGTCCTGAAACAAAAAAATACATTGTCTAGTGCCGATTTAGGTGGAGAGGAAGAGGTTGAGTCAACACCTAGCCTTACTCCAGTATAAAAAACATACCCACAGATGATTTTTGAAACTCTAGAAGATGCAAGGTTATGCTATAATAGATATGCTAAGAGTGTTGGTTTTTCCATCAAAGCCAACACTTCCAGAAATTCTACTATGGACAAACAGAAGGACAAACAGCTTTTTGTATGCAACAAAAATGGAAAAAATAAAGACATTAACCAGCAAGAAGCTCCACCTGTAAGGCAGAGGAACCGTAGCATAACAAAGAAGACGGGCTGCAAGGCGCGTCTGAGAATTAAAAGAAGAGCTGAAAAGTGGCATGTCACAATGTTCATAGAGGAACACAATCATCCATGCATCAAGAAATTTTCCTTGAAAAAGTACTTGAGGTCTCATAGAGAAATACCCAAGGAAGAAAGATATTTTATCAAGATACTGCATAAGGTTAACCTCTCGGCCGGGAGGGTGATGTCTATTATGGCAGAGTTGTACGGAAACTTGGATAATGTTCCATATCATTCAAAGGATGTCAGCAACTTCATGTCTAGACTAGATGAAGGGCATGAATATAAAGACATGTCTTTGTTGCTTGACGAGTTTGAAAAAGTAAAAAAGGATGATCTAGATTTCTTCTATAGGCTGGATCTTGATCATGCAGACAGAGTTCAGCGCATCTTCTGGGCTGATGGGCCAGCAAGGGCTGCGTACAAGCCCTACAACGATTGTGTGTCATTTGATGCAACGTATATGACTAATGCTTACAAAATGCCATTTGCGCCATTCATTGGTATAAATCGGTATGGGCAGTCTATTCAGCTGGGATGTGGGTTTTTAAAAAATGAAAGAATTGAAGATTATGTTTGGCTTCACAATCAATTCCTTGAAGCTCATGGTGGTTTGCAGCCTGCAAACTTCATCACTGATCAGGATGGGTCCATGAAGAGTGCTATCTTAGTTGTTTTTCCGGACACGTGGCATCGGAGTTGTAGATGGCACATCATGCAAAATGTGCAAAATGTGTTGGGTAATTTTTTGTTCACACATGAGGAACTGCGAAAGGAATTGAATGATATTATAGATCACAACATGTCAATTGGAGAATTTGAAGCAAGGTGGACAGAAATGATATTACGGCACAATGTGGGGGACAATAAAAATTTGATGGATTTGTATGATCTGAGGGCCGAGTTTGTCCCTGCATACCACAAAGATCTTTTTTTCCCATTCCTACAAACTACAACGCGTAGTGAAGGGTTTAATGTAGTTCAAAAAAGATATGTAAAGCCTAACAATAGCCTCTTCCATTTCTTCCAGCAGTACATGAAGTTGCAAGAGAAGATAGATGTGGCAGAAGAGTCGAATGAGTTCCAGATGGAAGACAAAGTTCTAAGGGTGTGGGGAGATTACCCTCTGGAAAAGCAAGCTTTGAGCGTGTACACATGCCCCCATTTACTTGTGTTTCCGTGGTGAGCTCCGAAAAGTTACGTCCTACAATGTTACCCATGTCGATGGGCAACACTTTGATGTTGTGCCAATATCGGGAGCTGTGTTTGGGTATGGAAACAGATCATACAGAGTGGAAGCTAACTTGCAGGAATCAATAATCAGTGTGAGTGCACTAAATTTAGTAGGGATGGTCTTTTATGCTGCCATGTGTTGAGGGTCATGGCACAGCTTGGTGTTGTACTGTCTATTCCGCCACGATATATACTTCCTAGATGGACAAAGGCACATGATGTAATTGTGCCGGAAAAGGTAGAGCTCCCTGATATGCCAACTGATAGGAAATTTACAAACAAGGAAAGGAAGTTGCTGCGTTATGGGACACTATGCAATGACTGGACGCAGCACGCTAAGGTTGCAGCCGAATCAGACAAAGGAAAAGCTCTAGCGGATAAGTACATGCAAGCATTGGGTAATGAGCTAAAAGCTATGAAGTTAAGTGAATCAGCTAAGAGAAAAGCAAATAAGGGTAAAACCAAAACAAAAGAAGCTCCTTCTGGGCTGGAGTTTGTAGGTGATGACGGTCAAGGGAGTGCATCGCAATATCAGCATGTTCGGGACCCTGAATGTACTACAACTAAAGGTCGTCCTCCGGAGAAGAGGAAGAAGTCCGGGCTACATTTGAAGTCAAAGAAACCCAGCAAGATCTCTCCTGTTCCAAAACCACCAGTGTTCAACTTCTTTGCTAATATGGTTTAGTGTGCAAACATGTTTTATTAAGTACTAGTGTTAAAGAAATGCAAAGAATGTTCTATTTTTTTGCTGGCTAGAATGTTTTATTGTATGTAAAAAACCTGAAGTCAGTTTGATGCAGCCTTTTTTAGTTTGAATTATACGATGCAATCTATGTCATGGTACATTCACAACTTTTCACACTAAAACACATGTAAAAAATGTAACCTAAAAGTGAAATTCAAATTTCGGTAATTAAAAAGAACCATTTTGTACCTTTCTAACAAGACATGTATTACTTTGTTCTCCTGAATGAACATCATGTCTGAAAAAGCACTCCGTGCAAGTTGATTACTTTGTTCTCCTCGCGATCCAACCATTTCTTCATGAGAAGCTTCCTGATCACAGGCATATCAGATTGCTTGAAAGGCAGCATCATCCTCCTGTTCCAGCACTCAATAAACTTCAGCATGAAAAACCCACAATCGAAACTGTTTGTGGCAAAAAAATGGTTAGCAATCTAAAAAAAGAATGTGAACAGTCTATGGATGAAAACAAACAAGTTTCAAATTGTACATCAGTGTAGAAAAGCATTATTATAGTAAGTTGAAAAGCTGGAGTAAAAATTTACATGTACAAATTTACATGTTCTGAATGTATATGCATCACAAGTACACTGCATCATTTTTTAACATGTTTATAAAATGTAAGAAACCTAAAAATTACATGATCTGAATGTATAAAAAGCATGGTAGATGTTCTGAATGTAAAATCATGGTACATGTTCTGTATATAAAAAGCATGGTACATGTTCTAAATGTAAAATCATGGTATATGTTCTGAATGTAAAAACCATGATTCTGAATGTAAAAAAACTTAAAAATTTTACTTTTAATTTCAGAATTTACATGTTTTTCATTTTTTTCTACATGTTCAGTGTATAAAAAGCATGGCACAGACAGTAATTTAGACCATACAGATGTACAAACAGTAAAAAGCATGGTACAGATCATGGTAAAAAGTAAAAATGTTGGTAAAATTTACATGCTCTAAAACTGGTGTTCGCAGAAAATATATATTTTTTTAGCAATTTACATGTTATAAAAAGCTACTGTAGTTGCAGTTATACATTCTTATTTTGGAGCAAAAAGGGATATCTTACTTCGTGCTTTGCATTGGATTAGGAATGTACAATGTTTTGTATTTTGAGATGTTGAACTTGTACTGATTATAGTTTCGCGACCACATATTCTTGATAGACCCAATAATTGCTCTGTAATCTGATTGAAATCCCTCGTCCCCCTCCCTCCTCAATGAGTCCATCACTTCAAACCTCTCTGCCTTTAGGTTCAGAACAATCAGATAATAGTACCCTGTTGTTGCTTCAATATCCGGTGTGAGATCTTGGAGAACAGAGAACATGATCTGTACATGGAGAAAACTTAAACACTTGTAAAACATGATATGTACATGATACTGTGGGTCTGAATTGAAAAAGTTAAAACATAGACGTAAAAAGAGTACAAAACAAATTACCATCTCCTTGTGGTCTAGCCGGTTTGAGGGGGAGTTTTCGAATTCTTTCTTGACACCCTCGGGATCTCGCCCTCGAGATCCGCCTCATGGTACCGGGAAAGAAGGGCGGCGATCTGAATCTTCTCGCATCGTGTAGATCCTCGCGACACCACTAACAAGAGGTCGTTGTCCGTGATCGTCGAGGGAACACTCCGGGAACAAAAGGTCAAAGGTAGAGGTATCAACAAATAAGGCCACCTCTAACTCCGATAGAAAGAGAGAACCGATGCATTCTCATCCACTTCAATGTACACAGGCGAATAGAGTGAGTAGTCGGCATGGGGGCCAATCCATCACGCACCCAAACTATTACTCTACACAATCAGTAGAGAAGCGTGCAACCATTCTCGGAATCAGACTGAAGATCTCGACAATCGAGGTTCAGGAACAAAGGAGTGATGCAGACTCTGCATCAGATCTGGCGTAAATGATGTCGTCGCGTCAGAAAGCACCGGAAGGCACAAGAAGGAACAAAGAGAAGTCCAGCAGACGAAGGATTCCTCGAATAGCATGAAGACCAGATGTAGCAACATCGTTACCAAAGGAGGAAGCGAAACCCTGAAGGTACGATGGAACCCAACCATGAGAAATCCTGGACTCGAAGAGAGAGAAGAGAGCGGATTCAAAACACGCAGGGGTAAGAGGAGAATAGCAGAGGGGTAAGGAGTAAAATCAGACCTAATCAGAACTATCCAACCGATTTTGCAAAGATAGTTTTGACACTCTACTTCGGCCGTTAGCTAGGTTATCCTCTGAGTGGACTTGTGGGTATCGCAACTTCGAGCTCGATACCACTCAGAACACCTCGAATCGGCCCTATGCAAGTTTTAGCGCTTCCCGCCAAACCCGCATAGAAACGATTCAAAGGTGCCCACCAGGCACTTTCGTGCGGGTGGAAAACAAAGTAATATCATTACACAATAGTCCTCGATGGAACCCACAAAACATATATACAACAACGACTCAATGAGTCAAGAATACAGATGTACAATACAAAGATCCAAATCACCTTTAAAACGATATAGCGTCCGAGTACGGACAAGATGCAAATTGAGCTAATAGCCTGAAGAATAACCACTGGCGTCCATAACCCTGCCCAGGCCAAGCCGGAAGGGTAACCCTGCTAACAACGTCGATCTCAAAACCTGCTTAAACAAAAGGGGTGCCAACAAAGGGCAAAGGAAAAAGAGAGAGCGGTCAGTACTGAGGCCAGTATACGGCGAGGCTAGAATTCGGCGGTCCTCGCCTACATAGGTATGGTGGACTGAAGCGGCAGCGCAGCATGCACTAAACAACCTATAGAGACTCGATACAACTAGCGGCTATCAGAGAGGGATAAGAAAGACCTATTCGGAACCAACCTGATACTACCACCAGACATACTCATCCTGGTGTTTCCCCCTCGAGACCAAACAAGGAAGTCAACCGAGGAACTCACACCATTGGCAGTTTTATTTATTCGGTTATTGTTGCAGCAATTACTAGTCAGGTATAGATAGTTATCCTGATATAATAAGCAGTGGGCACTTTTAGTTAACCATTCCGTTGTAGTTGCAACACTTACTAGTCAGATACGATTAGCGTGAGACATCCCAAACCCAGCAGTTGTTGGTACTTTTATTTAGCCATTCCGTTGTAGTGAAGCTGATTACTAGTCATATCGGATACAAGTCAAATTATAGCGGTAAACTTTAGTTATAGTTGTATATGATCGAGAACTGTGCTCCAAGTCATCCATAACCGCGGACACGGCTTTTCGAAAAGATTTAACCCTGCAGGGGTGCACCAAAGTATCCACACGCACTTCGACCCTTTTTGCCAGATCAGTTAACATACACCCATCGGTATGTCGGCGGGGCCTAAGTCATGATGTTTCCCAGACCCAAAGCAAGTACATGGGGGCCACCCCACTAAGCTACCCGCAACGAAGTCGGCCGGTCTCCGAGACGGACTCAGGGTTTGCGTCGATGTAACGACGGGAACCCAAAATGTGATCGGCTTGTCGATACCGGAAAACACTCCGCTTCCAAAACAGATGCAGATTGCACAATTTTAAATAAAGCGAGAAGCATGGCATAAGTACAGAATAGTAATAAAGCCCTAAACTACTTTGTGGCCCCCAGTTCAATACTTTGAAATCAGGTACTAATCGATGGGGTGCCCATACACCCCACCTGTGGTTAGCGCGCTCGATCTCGGAACAGGTGTCGAGAACTCGGGGTCCTACGGGACACCAGTGAGTGGTTAAAAACCAAATATTGTCTATCACCCACCGGTGCCTCTGCATTTACCTACTTCAATTTTAGTTATTAAACAGTAATTAAAGCCATGATCATCTCCAACATTAAACATGCGGCAATACTCCAACAACTGTGGTACTGGACGACACGCAACAGCACTTGAGCAAGCGACTACGACGCGCAGGTCCAACTATCTACCAAACAGCAGGTAATAGGATGTGTCCAAGGCAATATAAGGCTGCACGGGATACCATGGGTACGAAAACTAGAGCATCGCAACACAGATAGCAATAGATCAACAGGGTGGAATAAATACTATAAAAGTAAGATAGGTAGAAAGGGGAAGGTGCTCGCCTGAAAAACATTGTCGAAGGTTCATCCGAAGATCGGGTCGACACTCGCATCAACTCATCGGCCTAATCCGTGAAGAAGCAAAGCACTAGAAGAAACACCGGATGGACTATTTAATACTACGGTAGAAAATCGGGCATGATGCATGTATGATGTATGGCATGGCAAAGGTGCGATGCATTTAGGCCATATTAAGCGGAACCGGGGTCCCGACAATTATTTAGAAGGTTCATGTTGTTTAGATACCCCACAATTTAAATGTTGTCTTAACATGGCAAAATATATCACCGGTTCGCTACACAAATTTAAATGGGGTCAATATAAGACTGGAAAAGTCCGCATATGGACCCCATATTTAATTATGAGGTGAATCGGCATAATGCCCCCAAACCCACAATATGTATGCAAACATGATAATTTAAATGCAACAAGTATATATAGATGGCAATTTATATATAAAAAATATGGGTCTCGGATAGGGGTCACACTTGGGGGCTTGGCGAACTTGGCCCCGAGGGTGTAGGGTCGGTCTTCGGGGTCTCGACGTCCCTGGTTCCGGGAAAAAGAGCTCGCCGTTCCGCGGTCGGTTACTTGAAGGAGCATTGGTGTTCTGTAATGGAGTTCTTGTCGAAAGGTGTAGACCGAAGATCTTGGCGGTGGTCGTTGTCCAACTTGTCGCACTTGTTCCTCGGAAGGCCTCGATCGACAAAAATAATACCAATCGGGCATAACTTGTAAAGTCCACTCACACCACAGGTACTCAATACGCCACCATCCAACATCTACACATTTGTTCTTGTCATTACAGTCATCCACAAAGGACAATTTCAGAAGTCTCCACACCAGAATTTCACATCGCCACCGCATCTTCTCACACACACGGAACTTCAACATACCACAAACATGAACAGGTACCGCACTGGTTTGTGGTCGGACGAAGTCGACGACGACGCTGGAGAGGAATAGCCAGACAGGTGTGGTACAGCGGTGCCTACAGCGGGTACACAACGGAGGGGCTCGGGGCCGGAAGCTCTGCAGGCGGAAGACGACGAGGTGAGGCGCATCCGCTCGGGGCGAGCTCGCTGGTCGGCGTCGAGCGGCGCAGGGGTGGTGGGGAAGGGCGTCAGGGGTGGCGCCTGCGGCCGGGGAAGGCGCGCCCGACGGCGGCTGGGCGACGGAGGGCGCTAGGAGTACGCTAGGAAGGAGGCAAGGCGAGGTGCAGAGGTGGGGGAAACGATGGTGGCGGGGGGAGTTCGGGTCGAGGCCTGGGCGGAGGTAGCGGGAGGGTGCTCGGCGAGCAGGGCACCAACGAGCAGGACAGAACAAGAGGGGTGGGAAGGGACGGCAGGGAGAGGACGTGGAATCGGCATCGGGCGCGGAGGCGAGAGGAGCTTGGGGGGAGACAGCGGCCGACGCGGGATGGGAAGCTCGGTAGCATTGAGGGAGAGGTCGCGGGGTGGGGGAGAGGGAAGCAGGACCCACGGGGGAGCGCGGCAGCGAGGAGAGGAGATCGAGTAGGGGGGCGGGGCGCGCGGTTGGCTTGCAGAGAGCGGTGGCGGAAGGTGAGGGACGAGGGAAACGGGGGAGAGAGGGGTTCGTGCGTGGGACCGGGGTGGGGCCAGGAGCGGCAGGGTGGGCGGTTGGTGTGGAGGCGTGGGGTGTGGGTGGGGACAGGCGGGTGGTGTGGTGCCAGGTGGGCCAGCAGGTGGCGGCTGGGGGGTGAGGTGGCAGGCGGCGATTGGTGGGGATTTGGGGTCAGGCTGATGTGGCGAGCTGTGGTTGGCCGGGGTGAGGTGGAGGGTGATGGGTAGATTAGGATTAGGTAGGAAAATATTTTGGGTAGGCTGGTTTTGCACTGGGGGTGGCCGACTGGGTCGGATCGGCCCGGTACGGCTGCCCCTAAAAATAAAATAATGTTTTATTATTTAAAACGGGGCGTTTGAAATCCATTGGTAGACGAAACAAAATAATCCGGAGACCCGGGTTTTGGATTTTGAAATAAAGGCGGGATATTTAGAAAACCAAATATGTTTTTCGGAAATAGTTTCAGACAAACAAATGCATGATGATGACGATGCTCAAATGCAATGTGGCATGATGACATGAGCATGCGGTCATGATGATGCAATGCACAAAAACAACGCGATTTTCTAGTAGTGGTTTTGCGGGGCGCCACATGGCACTCCTAAGCTTTCCCTGTAAGTAGGAGTTTTAGAAGAATGTAAGGTCGAAATAGCTAAGTGGCATCTCATAAGCATATGTTTTTGCAAAGAAAAAAGTATATCTTACGGAAATCCTAAGTGGCATCAGAAATTTCTTCTGTTGCGCCATCTCCATGGACATAGCGTTAAGAGCCATCTCGCATGATGAGTTGCTCAACTTTCCGCCTGGCCTGACTGAGTCAGCCAAATCTTTCAGGTTGATGAACCATCGTCCGTCGTCGATGATGATAGGTTCTTCATTAGGGTCATTTACATCCTTTCCCGTGTATTCGCAAACTTTGTTGTAGAGCTCAATTGCTGACTTTGACGCAAATGCCTTTCTCTCCACATCAACAAACGGCGACTTCCTTGCTGGGCCTGGCTTCACCACCCTTCGCTGATGAGCTTGAGGGATTGGTGTAAGATTGTTGCGCGCATTAAGTGAAACTGTTTCTTCTTGGAATTTATGACCATCCTCGCCAACTGGTGTCCTGGTAGGCATATCGATGATGGCGTAGATTTTGTCCAAAGAATCCCCGCTGTCATCATTGCTACAAGCAATAACATGATCCCCTTCTACGTGAACCGGTACCTCTGTTTTGGCAGCTTCAAAATCCTCACAAGGTGATTCATCTAACCCAAGATCGAACGAGGGGCAATCTTCTATCAGCTTCAGGCGCTTCATTTTTTGTTCACTTTCATTTATACCTTCTACACTTCCAAACAACCTCTTGTTCATGCTATCGCATAGAATAGTAGAATCTACAACTTTACAACCTTCAGCAACAGTTCCTGAGCTTGTTGTTATTGTCATCTGGTTGTTACGGTTTGCCCTTGCTTCAGCTGTAGCAAACCTACTTGACCTTCTTGGGCTAGGTGAAACAACTGTCACATCTTCATGGACCAGCCCCTGCTTTTGCCGAGGACTTGCTTTGGAAGTGGCAACCAATGATTTTAGAGGAGACATTGATCTAGTGATTGGTCTGCCAATTGGACTCCCTCCTAAAGCTGTACCTTTTTAGACAGGGGATGCTTTCACTTCAGCAGAGATGTTGTTGGGCTGCATGCATTTACTTTCGTCTTCCTTTTTAGATTCCTTTAGTGGTCCACAAATGATACACACTTCTTTCTCTTGCCTAATGATATTTTAGGTTGTTGATGTTTGCAAGGAGGCGCAGCTGGTAAAGGAGATGGCAGCGGGGCAACCCCACCAATGTTATATGCACTGGACTGTGACCCAGACCCATATAATTGAAGCAACTTCAGTGGGTCCAGCGGCAATGTCGAATGTTGTCATGTTGGCACATGTTTAGGTTCTGCAAGACTAAGCTCACTCTCTTTTGAAATCTCTGGAGTGCCACTACCAGCTGCATGTAAAAAGTGGCATTCCAAATTAGCCTCCTTTTCTGCCTCTTTTTTTCCATCCCCAGTCTGCATTTCATCCTCGCGATCCTTCCCTGTTTCCATCTCAGGTGCTGTTTTTTGCACGCCTCCATTTTCAGCACAGCTCATGTCTCCAACAAATAGTTTGTCCCCATTTTCTCCCTACATGTTATTATTTCTGACAACAACTTGCTTCGTCAACTCTACTTCTGTCGGCGTAGATTTTGTATCAGCTATAATCTGTTCACTTACTTCCACCAGCAGTGGCCTTGATCGGCGTCTCCGCATTCTTTGTTTGGGCTGCTGCACGACTCGTTGCACATCCTCTGCAAAAAATTTCTTCTGCCCTGGTCTGATATCCTTGTGTTCTTTGTTCGACAAGGTAAGAAACTTGGCAAGCTCATCTTCAAACACATTACACATCTCTATTATTACTTCCCTATATTTTGCCAAGTCCTGTGTAGTACACATACAAAAAAGCTATCTTAGTAAAAAATACACTTGAATAAGGAAAAAAAGGAAGAGAAAAAAGGAACTGCTAGATGTAAATAAAAGAGACACTATGGTCCAAACCTCGTCAGTATGGTCGCCCGGAACATGACGTTTGACGAACATATCCACATCAGAAGGCTTTGCTGAGAACAGAGAGAGCCTAATCCTAAAACATTTCTTTAGCTGTAGACGAAAAAAAATCATGTGAATAAACATTTCAGAAAACAGTAGGATAAACGCATGAAAAAGATATGCTTAAAGCCTAAGAAAACACTGCTTTATGAGAACCTATCGGTAATTTCTCAAACGAGCCATCGCCGTTTGTATCAAGGTCAACTATAAGTCTCACCATCTTGTTTGTACAAATGCATATCCTAGTTCCATCCTCGGGTATATCTAATGCATCTGTCTCAAGAGAATCAACATATAAAACCTTTACAAGACAAAAAGATGATATATATCATATGTATCAGATTTGTCAAACAAAAAACATACTAAAAAATCCACAAGAACATATCTCTTAAAAAGCCAAAAATGCAGAAAGTTACGTGCAAAAATGCAGGTAAAAACACGATAGGGTAAGCTTATTACATCCTAAAGATGAGTTACCCTACATAGTAGAATGTAAAATCGTTTTATGATCATGTAGAAGAAATAATGCATTAGAAACAACTAGATAAACATGCTCATATACATCATAGGTATAAAAATGATGCACCACCTATCTAGTGATTCCCATGTAAAAAATGAACAATACTTACATGCAGCCTAGTTTCTAATGGCATAGTACATTAAATATTTGTCCATCCTTGAACATGTTATTTACATCCTACCATGAACTACTACTAATCACGTCGTGGATACTACATCAGGAAAATTCACCATGAAAAAAATACATCCTACATAGCATAAAGCAGAACTTGGTAGAAAAGTAAAAAACAAGAGTTGGATTATGTAAACTCGCCATGAGATATGGCATGCATGCTTTAAACCAATTCTTGGTATCTTTAGCAGTTGCTGTCTGGATTAGAACATCGATAATGAATCTGGCCCAGTTGAGATGCGGATTGCGTTTGCGTTGATGACAGATGGGTAGCATCTAGGGATAACAAGAGTCCCTGTGTTTGGGGAAAAAAATGAGGACACGCTCTAGATGACAAACTTTCTCAAGTAATCCTGATTAGGATGGTTGGTTGGGCCTAGCAGCTTCTCGACAAATGCTAATGTTGGTTGCTTCCCATTGTGGATCCCAAACATCTCTAGAATCAAGCCGGTGGAGTTCACATCTAGACAATAAGGAACTTTATTGCCGCCCCCGGGTACTCCCATAACCCTGACAACAGACTGAGTGGTTATAGGGATCTTCCCCCTATCACCAAAATCCAGCTCGCATGTTTGTGGATTGAAGGATCCCATTAAATATCTGCACAACTCTGGCATAAGCTTGGAAACCTTCATTTCTAACAAGCCCGTGAATTACGCTCATGAATAACAGCCCGCTGATCATCTGTCATTGATCTGCAAACCCTGACAATCTTCATCGGGGATGAGCAGTTGAATAAATTGCTCTGAAAAAGAAGCACAAAAGGGGACTAAATATGTCAGAACTAACAAGCTAAAAATGACAGTAAAGAAAGTAAAAACAGAGAGAAAAGTGACTGTCCATTACTTGATTTTTATTATTTCTGGATGGTCCTTCCACATCTCCTTGGTCTTCATCCCCGTGGTCTTCATTTCCAGGTGTCTCCGTGTGCTCTCCTTCAGTAACATTCGCCTTGTACTGCAACCGCTGCTTCATCCTCCCTAACTTGGACTGTCCAATTTTGGGTGTACGAGAGACTTTCTACAAGCAACAAAAAAAGGAACTATTAGTACGCAAAAATGAAACTACTACTATTTTTAATTCTAAATGTGTTCATACCGTAGATACTGCTGGAATCATCTTATAATAGAGGGAAACAAAATAAAGGATTTCCTTCAGATAGAATTAAAAAGCCTGCAAAATAGTGGCAAAAAATTGTGTTAAACACCATTTAAGAAGCAGCATGTAATTATCCCCCTATAATTTATATCTCATGTTGTCTAAGTATAAAGGTGTGGTAATCATTTTTAAAACAGCATGTATTTATTGTCATGAATCAGGGTTCAAACCCCCATAGCATGAATCAGGCTGAATGTTTCCATACCGAATAACACCTTCTATCTACCAAAAAAAGGCTGCAATTATTACATCCTGATACCAGTAAACAAAAAATAGTACTGATTTCTGGTCATTGTATACCCAATATGTAGAAAAGGTGTTTTAACCATTTGAAAATGTGTTTATTGGCAAAAGGTTTACATATTGTGCTAAATCATTAACACCATATATGCGTATGAAAAAATGTACATCTCTCAAAATGATTCCAGAGGGATCCACAAACAAACTACAAATCAGATCCTAATATGCATGTAACAAATGTCTTGCAAATGTAATAAAATGGGTACCACAACACATAGGCTAGCAGTACAAACACAGCCTGGAACATTATTATGAGAGAAAAAAAATACATCCTATGTTATCGATAGTACAAACATAGGCTGTAATAATTATTGGAAATTGTACATCCAACATGTATAAAAGGTGTTTTAACCATTTGAAAATGTATTTATTGGCAAAAGGTTTACATCTCGTGCTAAATCATTAACACCATATATGCGTATAAAAAATTTTACATCTCTCAAAGTGATTCCAGAGGGATCTACAAACAAACTACAAATCAGATCATAATATGCATGTAACAAATGTCTTGCAAATGTAATAAAATGGGTACCACAACACATAGGATAGCAATACAAACACAACCTGGAACATTGTTATAAGATAAAAAAATACATCCTATGTTAGCGATAGTACGAACATAGGCTGTAATAATTATTGGAAATTTACATCCTATGATGCTTGTATATTGAACCTGTTGTGTGCTATGAACACAAACTTATCTCATGGAAACATCCCTGTGAGCAAATCATCTGAGATTAATAGACGAGTACCACGACATAGTATTAGCAATAAAAACACATAGACTACTAGAGGAGCACCATAGGGAGCACCGCCATGGCCAAAAATTTGGGCTAATCTATACTAGTTTTGATCTAAAAGGCCATCCCGATAGCAATGATGAATTCGATTCAGAGCTAAAAACACCAGCATCTGAACGAACAAATAGCAGTGAGACGGAAGGACGGAATCACTAACCACCTCGAGCAGATCAGAAGAAGTGCTCCGTTGTTTCGAAACAGAATGATGCCACCGATGCTGACTTGACTACACCTCCGAGCATGGCCAACCCGCCCACTCGAAAAATCACCTCCGCCGGACTCGGACACGTCGATTCGCCGATCCGCCCTTCTGATTCTCCACTCGAATGCGCCACACCCGATCTGCTCGTCCCCGCCGTCGATGGAGCTCCACTCGAATGTGCCACACCCGATCTGCTCATCCCCGCTGTCGACGGAGCTCCATCACTGCTCCACCAAAAAGGAAAGAAACCTCGCCCCTTGCGGCTTCCCGTCGGATAGCTTGCCGCCGCGTGGAGGGGGATTTACTGCCGTTGATCGAGAGGGATGTGAAAGGGGCGAGAGACGAGGAAGGGAAAGCAGACGAGCTCGACTCGAGGAGTTTGAACAGTCGACGATAGCGGCGGAGTGTTGTCTGTTTTTTTGGATGCTAGCGCCGCTTCATCCAGGCCATCCACTAGCGATCCGACGCGTGCCAGGCATGAGCACCGGGTAAGACTGGAGCGTGCCCACGCAAGAAATAGAAAATGCGATTTACCACCGGGTCGACCCGTTCCACCGCAGATGGTCCAAATCGGTCTGCATGAACACACAGATGAAAAAAGCTAAACGATTCTCCGAATCGACCTATTCCTCGTCTAAAAATGCATTGGAAGTGGATGCCGCACATATCCTTCCTCGTCTTCTCGTGTCCTCCAGAGTCCCGTCTGGCAGCATCACAATGGCCACTGGCCTCCAACCCAGAAGCCATCAATGGAGTAGGCTGACTCCTAGGCTGGCCTCGCCGCCTAACGCCTACGCTGCACATGTCGCCCAACGTCTAGGCCCCGCTCAAAATCAATACCGGCATATCGACCTTCACGTCGGCATCTAATGTACTCGCCTTTCTAAACACGCTTCGCAGCCATCTCCTCCACATAGCACCGCCCTCCATTCCCCACCCACTGGCAACACGACAGCCATGGCAGGCGGCATAGGATCCAGGGGAGGGCGGGTGGGACAACCATCGGTTATTGGCGTGGGCTAGGTCAAAGAGGACAACATGGGGGCAAGGCCAGAACGTTTCGTTGGAGCCTTCCCTATCGCCACCGACATCACCATCTCCTTCGCCTTCTCCACCACCTACGTCCATCAAAAGCCTCAACTGTTTCGAGTTCTGTGTCACCATCCACCTGGCATGAACAGGGACATGCTTCGTATCCCCACAAAGTTCGTGGCCCTCGTCGATGGGAAGGAGACCCACCATGTCGTGCTACAGGTACCTGAAGGCTCAACCGACCTCTGCTCCGTGGAGATGTTGTTTGACCGCCTCGGCCAGATGTGCCTCAACAACAGGTGAAAGAAATTTTGCCGTCTATAGGGCATTGAGGTTAGGAACTTACTCGTCTTCACCTGCGACTGACGAGGTTTTGACTTGTCAATGGCCATTGTTACGGACTTGGGTTTTGGAGAAGATGGGGATGCTAGAGATCGCGGAACGGTTAGCAAACAAGCAACACGGGGACACGAGGTTTACCCAGGTTCAGCCCCCCGGAGGGAAAACCCTACTCTTGCTTGTCTGCTCTTGATTACGGCGGAACCGAAGGTTACAAGAGTGCACAGATGCAATCTGTCGTAAGGTGTGTATGAGGTGAGTTGAGATCCTCCTCGCCGTGCCCTCCTAGCCTTTATATAGATAGGCATGTCCCAGGCGTAGGTCGAGTCGGTTACAGATTAGGGTTTTCCCCTTTGAAATTCTATCTACTCTAGTCTTGCTCTCCAAGGATCCAAAGGCGTCATGCGCTTGGGCCACCCGAAATCTCCGCGGGCCTCGTATCTTTGTCGTGGGCCTTCCTTGGGCTGGACTAGGTATGCCAATGTTGTGTACTCATGGGGTATAACCATGTCAGTAGCCCTCGAGTGCTCAGTTAAATCACAGATTTGGCTGAGGACTCTTCAATCTTTCAGGTGCAGTTTAGGCCTATTTATAAGAGAAAACAATTTAGTTCATAGGGATTGTTGATGCGTGTGCCTGACTCATCCGACGGATCAGGGTCAGTTAACTGTTATAGGAAAAACAACACGATCTTCTTCAGACTCGAGTCCCTGGACTCGAATCCGGAATAGATGCTGGCATAATTCGACTCAGGTCGTCGAGGTATTACACAAGTTGAATCCAGTGTTTTTCAAGTGATGTACCCAATGCGTCTGTCGGGATTTTTTCATCGTGCCTATTGACACGGTATTTTACTGGCAGAGCGCAGTCAGGTGCGTTACCAGACCATCAGATGATATCTGTAGGTCTTATCCTTGCGTGGCAGACACAACATCAAAAATGTTATAATCGCGGAGGTGTTTCGGGTGGCCAAGGAGAATGTCTCTCACTTAGCGTTTATTTGGGCAAGGTTGCCAGAAAAAGTTTGTATTTTGATCCGAAGGATCGCAGTCGAAGAAATCATAGGGTGCGCGGCCAGCGCTCCCTATGGGAGTAGCCCCGAGTGTCTGTTCGAGTTGCAGACTCGAGCATAGACTTTAGTTTAGTTGATTTTAGTTCCGGTCTAAAGAACAAAAAATTTTGGATGCTTGATCAATCCTCCCTATGGGAGTAGCCCCCGAGTCCTTAGTGGAGTCGTAGACTCGACGTGGGACTCGAAGATTGGTGAGAAGTGTAGTACCTTAATCATGTCTCAGGTGCGCGGCCAGCGCTCCTGATAGGAGTATCCCCCGAGTAGTTGCTTGAATTATAGATTCGAGTGAATACTTGATTTGTCAGCCGAAGATTTCCAGCCGTTGCTAGATTGCTTTTGATGACATCAGTGTTGACGATCAGTGATCTCAATCGTCCGCGGTGCCATATATGACACGACATGATGAACGTGGGTACCACTTCCTGACTTGGAGTTGACTAGTCATGCGCGGCGTGGCAAGAATTACAGCGTCTCCTCGGTTTCCATGCATAGTGGACGGCGTGCTGACGACGGTTCGTTGATGCGCTGACACATGTAGGGTTAGATTTTACTTACGCGTTAGGGCTTCTGGATCGACGACTCTTATTTATCGTCCTCGTCCTTTATAACCATGGGAAAACAGTGATTCTGTCACCCCTTGCCATTTTCTTTCGCCATTACCTCCATTTTCTCGAGCACTGCCTCTTTTGTGCGCACTAGAAATTCTCCGGTCTTTTCCTTCTTCATTTCTCCGTGCTCACCGCAGCACTATGGGCAAATCGAGGAAGGGCGCTGCCGGAGCTGGCTCGAGTGCTGCCGCCGACGGCAAGAAGGGTGCCACTGCCGCTCGCATCACCGATGGCGGATGGAGGCACACGATACTAATCTGTGCAAGCCGCCTAGCGCCTACGCTGCACATGTCGCCCAACGTCTAGGCCCCGCTCAAAATCAATACCGGCAAATCGACCTTCACGTCGGCATCTAATGTACTCGCCTTTCTAAACACGCTTCGTAGCCATCTCCTCCACATAGCACCGCCCTCCATTCCCCACCCACTGGCAACACGGCAGCCATGGCAGGCGGCATAGGATCCAGGGGAGGGCGGGTGGGACGACCATCGGTTATTGGCGTGGGCTAGGTCAAAGAGGACAACATGGGGGCAAGGCCAGAACGTTTCGTTGGAGCCTTCCCTATCGCCACCGACATCACCATCTCCTTCGCCTTCTCCACCACCTACGTCCATCAAAAGCCTCAACTGTTTCGAGTTCTGTGTCACCATCCACCTGGCATGAACAGGGACATGCTTCGTCTCCCCACGAAGTTCGTGGCCCTCGTCGATGGGAAGGAGACCCACCATGTCGTGCTACAGGTACCTGAAGGCTCAACCGACCTCTGGTCCGTGGAGATGTTGTTTGACCGCCTCGGATAGATTTGCCTCAACAACAGGTGAAAGAAATTTTGCCGTCTATAGGGCATTGAGGTTAGGAACTTACTCGTCTTCACCTGCGACTGACGAGGTTTCGACTCGTCAATGGCCATTGTTACGGACTTGGGTTTTGGAGAAGATGGGGATGCTAGAGATCGCGGAACGGTTAGCAAACAAGCAACACAAGGACACGAGGTTTACCCAGGTTCAGGCCCCTGGAGGGAAAACCCTACTCTTGCTTGTCTGCTCTTGATTACGGCGGAACCGAAGGTTACAAGGGTGCACAGATGCAATCTGGCGTAAGGTGTGTATGAGGTGAGTTGAGATCCTCCTCGCCGTGCCCTCCTAGCCTTTATATAGATAGGCATGTCCCAGGCGTAGGTCGAGTCGGTTACAGATTAGGGTTTGCCCCTTTGAAATTCTATCTACTCTAGTCTTGCTCTCCAAGGATCCAAAGGCGTCATGGGCTTGGGCCACCCGAAATCTCCGCGGGCCTCGTATCTTTGTCGTGGGCCTTCCTTGGGCTGGACTAGGTATGCCAATGTTGTGTACTCATGGGGTATAACCATGTCAGTAGCCCTCGAGTGCTCAGTTAAATCACAGATTTGGCTGAGGACTCTTCAATCTTTCAGGTGCAGTTTAGGCCTATTTATAAGAGAAAACAATTTAGTTCGTAGGGATTGTTGATGCGTGTGCCTGACTCATCCGACGGATCAGGGTCAGTTAACTGTTATAGGAAAAAACAACACGATCTTCTTCAGACTCGAGTCCTTGGACTCGAATCCGGAATAGATGCTGGCATAATTCGACTCAGGTCGTCGAGGTATTACACAAGTTGAATCCCAGTGTTTTTCAAGTGATGTACCCAATGCGTCCGTCGGGATTTTTTCATCGTGCCTATTGACACGGTATTTTACTGGGAGAGCGCAGTCAGGTGCGTTACCAGACCATCAGATTATATCTGTAGGTCTTATCCTTGCGTGGCAGACACAGCATCGAAAATGTTATCACCGCGGAGGTGTTTCGGGTGGCCAAGGAGAATGTCTCTCACTTAGCGTTTATTTGGGCAAGGTTGCCAGAAAAAGTTTGTATTTTGATCCGAAGGATCGCAGTCGAAGAAATCATAGGGTGCGCGGCCAGCGCTCCCTATGGGAGTAGCCCCCGAGTGTCTGTTCGAGTTGCAGACTCGAGCAGAGACTTTAGTTCAGTTGATTTTAGTTCCGGTCCAAAGGACACAATTTTTTGGATGCTTGATCAATCCTCCCTATGGGAGTAGCCCCCGAGTCCTTAGTGGAGTCGTAGACTCGACGTGGGACTCGAAGATTGGTGAGAAGTGTAGTACCTTAATCATGTCTTAGGTGCGCGGCCAGCGCTCCTGATAGGACTAGCCCCCGAGTAGTTGCTTGAATCGTAGATTCGAGTGAATACTTGATTTGTCAGCCGAAGATTTCCAGCCATTGCTAGATTGGTTTTGATGACATCAGTGTTGACGATCAGTGATCTCAACCGTCCGCGGTGCCAGATATGACACGACAGGATGAACGTGGGTCCCACTTCCTGACTTGGAGTTGACTAGTCATGCGCGGCGTGGCGATAATTACAGCGTCTCCTCGGTTTCCATGCATAGTGGACGGCGTGCTGACGACGGTTCGTTGATGCGCTGACACATGTAGGGTTAGATTTTACTTACGCGTTAGGGCTTTTGGATCGACGACTCTTGTTTATCGTCCTCGTCTTTTATAACCATGGGAAAAGAGTGATTCTGTTTCACCCCTTGCCATTTGCTTTCGCCATTTCCTCCATTTTCTCGAGCACTGCCTCTTTTGTGTGCACTGGAAATTCTCCGGTCTTTTCCTTCTTCATTTCTCCGTGCTCACCGCCGCACTATGGGCAAATCGAGGAAGGGCGCTGCTGGAGCTGGCTCGAGTGCTGCCGCCGACAGCAAGAAGGGTGTCACTGCTGCTCGCATCACCGATGGCGGATGGAGGCGCACAGAGGCACACGATACTAATTTGTGCAAGCTACGCGAAGCAGGACTGGTCCCGCAGAACAAGAAGGACGTGAAGCTTCCTGGTGATAAGGTAATCCCCTGTCCACCCGTAGGGTTTCGGGTGATGTTCATCGCCTTCGTTCTTCGTGGGCTTTCGCTTCCTGTCCATGATTTTTTTCGTGGACTTCTTTTCTTTTACGGAATCTAGCTTGAATATATCTCTCCCAATTCTCTCCTCCACATCGCTTGTTTTATCAATGTCTGCGAGTGCTGGCTCGGTATTGAGCCGCACTTTGGTCTCTTCCAGAAGTTCTATTCCGTGAAGAGGCAGTCTGGCACCGGCGGGGTCTATCCGCTCGGCGGCTGCATTATCTCCCTTCGATCTTCCGTTCATTTATTTTCTTTTTCGATGTGCGAGTCCGTCCAGTACTAGCAGAAGAAGTGGTTTTACATCCAAGATGCCAAGGTGGACGGACAGGATTTCGGCCTCGCTCCCTTTGACTCCTCCTAGGAAATCGTTTCGAAGAGATCCTGGAAGAACCACATTTTGGAGGGCGAGGTAGCGGAAGTGGAGGAGCTCTATCGTCGGGTGGAGGCGCTCCAGATGGTTGCTGAGAAAGAGGTCAATGGTGTGGATATCATCCGCACCTTCCTCAAACGTCGGGTGCAGCCGCTCCAAGCCAGGGCGCATCCGATGTTTCTCTAGACCGGCCGCAATGACCCGACAAGGGTTACACCCGAGGAGTTGTCCAAGGGCGATCTTGATAGAGCTCTTCGGCCGCTGCTGAAGTTCAAGGACGATGAGGACCTCCCGGGGAAGTCCTTGACCGCCCCCTTCAGTTTTTTGAATGCAGTTCCTCAGGTGTAGAATTGTTTCATGCGCGTTGCGCCTTTTCTAGAGTGTTGTTTACTTATGAATATTTTTGCTAATCACGATTTTTATCTTCTTTGGTGTGCAGGAGCTCAAGGTAGCTGGCATGATGCCTCCGCTTCCTCAGAAATTTCCGATTGCATCGGATAGCGAGGTTGTGGACTCTGAGTCCGAACTTCCGTCGGTGCAATCTCCAACCCAGGAAGCCCCTGAGCCGAGCGAGGGGTAGACTCGAAAGCGCTCCAGGAGCGAGTCTTCGGATGCGTCGACTCTGCCGACTCCCCGGGGCCCTTCCTTCCTGGAGCAACATGGTGAGGATGAAGGTGCTTCCTCTGCACCTTTCCCTGCTGTGCCACTTCGGGCGATGGCGCCGCAGCCGCCGTCCAATGAGAAGAAGAAGGATAAGGCAGCGCCGATCTTCAACTTGTCAGATATTGACTCGTAAGTAGTTTTGGATGCGCTTTGTTCTGTCATTTGTGTGTGTGTAGTGTAGCTTCTTGTCTTGATGAATATTTTCCTTGCAGCCACTCCTCGGAGGGCTCTCTTAGTGAGGGCACTCAAGAGGCCGTAGGGGAGTCGAAGCCGACGTCTCCTCCCTCTCAGGTGGTGGACAACTCTGAGGACGATGAGCCGAACCTCTCCAAGCGAGAGGCTTGGGTAGTTGTGACTCAGAAGACCGCACGCGGAACTTCGGAGTCCCCGCCTGAGCACGTAAGTAGTTTTGCGCTTTTACTTTGTAGGGGGAGCCCCTGAGCCCTTTTTTGGATGACCCGTTGGTCGATTTTGTCCCTTTCTGATGGTTGTTTTTTGTTTGTGTTTTGTTTTGCATCCCTTCGTTCATAGCGCTAATCTCCTTATCCGGCAGCACCTGGCGCTAGAAGCCACCATGCGGCAGCTGTAAGGTGCGTATTTTGATCATCCTTTTGTGGTTCGGTTGTCCCTTTCATCTTTGCTTTTGTTGATCCTTTTGTTCTTGATGTTTTGTAGATGAAAATAATGCAGCTCTCCACCGGCTGGACGCTCTTGAAAAGAGCCTTGGTCGAGCGGAGAATAAATTTACAGATGATGCGGAGGCGAAAGAGCGCCCGCAGAAGGAGGTAGCTGACGCTGCCGAAGCTCAGGAGCGCCTGCGGAAGGAGTCTGCTGATCGCGAGGAGAAGCTTGCTGCTGCGGCTGCCACTCACGAGAAGGAGATGGACGATAGGCTGATGGCCGCAGCCAAGGCTTTCTTCGGTGAGTGTCTTTCACTTGCTTTGGTCTTGTATTTTTTTTGGCTGCTTCTTGTCTTCAACTTATTTGGGTCTTTTCTTCCTTGTCTCAGATGCTTCCGAAAACGCATTTGATCATGGTGCACTGGAGCATGGAGATGCTTTGGATGATGCTATCGCAGCGGTCGAAGATCGATGCGGTACTGCTGCTGGCTCCTTGGCGAAGGCCAAGGAAGTGCTTCGACGCTTCTACATGGAGGTCGTTCCCAAGGGCGCTGCTCTTGAGGATGTCGACGCTCTAGCGGATGCTCTGTCGGAGGACGCTCCGGCAGCCTACAAGCGCAAGCATAAGGGCATCGGCGCCTCCATGGGGTTAGCCATGGCCATGGCATCCGAAGTCGAGCTGGATCTGTCGCGCATTACCTCCCAGATGCCAACTGTTGCAGACAGCTTAGAGTTAGCCTTCGCCCTCTTTGCCTCGTGATGTAAGTGTTATGGGCCGAAACTTATTGATCTGTTGGTGGAGTATGCGGCGAAGCAACAGGAGGAGGCCAATAGCAGGCAGTCTAGCTCTGAGACCACTCTGGATGCTGGTGCCTAGGCTCTAGTGTTGTAGTTAGGATAGTTTATCCTCTTCCTTTTGTAATGTAAGCTTTTGTTGATGAACAATCTCTCTTATGCCACGCGGTGGCCTTTGATGTATATATAAATTATGTTTCGAGCTATCGTCAGAGATGTTTGTGATGTTCATGTCCTTACTTGTTTGCCTTTAGGGTCCTTCGGGTGAGACTCCCGTTGATACTTCGACTGTCCCTGAGCCGCGATCATCTCTAAATGATGCGTCGCAGCTTGTTTTTCTTCGCGACTGTGTCCGCAGCTTGGAGAAGTATATCCTTGGCGTTCGAGGCCATGCGGATGTGTGGAATTCGAAAACTGAGTGAGCCACTTCGAGGGAGGAATTTTTGATGGGAGAGATGCGGCAAATGAGCGAGCAACTTCAATGTGAGTCTTCGTGAACTATCGTTCTTTTCGGATGCTATTTTCTTGTGTGTCATCTTGTTCTTGTGTTTGGTGCAGGCGTCAATATCGTTCTGGAGGAGGAGAAGGAGCGTGTTGCTGTTCAGATGAATTGCCTGACCCAATAGGACTTAGAGGCTGGCGGCTTCTTCTAGATGGACCATGATCGGGCCGTCGTCCTTGCGATGGTGCAAGATCGCACGCACCAGGTTTCTCGGGTGCTGAGGCAGGCGAGGATTTCCCTGACGTCCAATTGGACCGTCATGTTTCCCCTGGATGAGGCACCTTCCAACCTTTGGGGTCTGCTGGAAAAATTTCGGGATGTGGGCCACATCAAGGAGTTGGTACAATGTCAGCTAGTCGCTGGGGTGAAGGCTGCTCTTTCACTTGTTCGGCTGCATCGCCGTGATATTGATCTTGCAGCGGTGGCGACTGTGGCATCCCGCAAAACCACTACTAGAAAATCGCGTTGAATTTGTGCATTGCATCGTCATCATCATGCATTGTTTGCTAAAACTATTTCGCAAAGCCCGTTTTTGTTTTCTGAAAACGCCCCGCCTTTTATTCAAACGCCAAACACCGGGTCTCCGGAATATTTTTGTTTGTTGCTATCGGTCTGCAAAAGTTGCATTTAAATTAAATAAAAGTATTATATTATTTTAGTAGGGGCAGTCGAACGGGCCAACCCGACCCGAACGACCACCCCCGTATACAGCAAATCGGTCCGCCTTCTAATTCCTAAAGCCACCCACTATCCTACCCAACCCATCCCTCCACCTCATCCCGGCCAATCGCCACCCGCCACATCAGCTAACCCCATCCCCCCACCAATCGCACGCTGCCACTTGTCCCTCACCTCTCTCTCCCACCCCTCTCCCTCACTCAAGACTCTACACCAGACGCTGGGCCCCGCCTGCCCCTCGACGGCACCCTCCTTGCCCTCTCCCTGCCATGGGTCCCGCCCACTCCCAGGCCATAGCCACCCCACCTCCTGCGCACACGCGCCAACCGCCCGCGCCTGGACCCACACAGTCCCACTCCCCGACCTCCTCTGTTCATCTCTCCTCTCTCTCTCTCTGCTGGGCGCACGCCAGCAAGCCTTGCCGCATGCGCCCCGCACCTCCGCCGCTTCTCGCGCCAAGGTCTTCCCGCCGCGCGCAGCCGCCACTGCCGCCGCCGCCCGTGCCGCAAGCCGCCTGCCCCTCCGCCGCGCCCCGCCCGCCGCCCGCGCCTGCCACCGCGCTTCACCTCGCCAAAGCCGCCTGCCTCGCCGCCCGCGCCACCTAACCCGTCGACCGCGCGCGCCGGGCGCTGCTTTCCAAAGACCGCCTGACGCAGCCTCCCGGCCAGAAGCCGCCCGCCTCGAAGGCGTGGCGGCCAGCCCAGACCCAGCGACCGCCAGGCCTCGCCGCCCGGCTGCCCGCTGCCTCGACTGCCTCGTCTTCCCGCCTGCGCCGCGCCTGCGCCGCCCGCTGCTCGCTGCCCGGCTGCCCTGTGTTCGCCTCAGCGCCCGTCGTCCGCTGCCGTCACTGCCGCACCGCACAGACTCGCCTCGCCTCCGCCCCCACGAGCAGCTCCGCCACGACCTGGCCCGCCTGCCCAGCGTTAGAGCTCGGCCGTGGCAGCTGCCCGACGACCTCGCCAGACCACCGTACCCGCTCTCCCCTCCGGCCCCATCAGCTCGCCGGGCCCGTCCAGGACGCCCGAACCCGAGACCGATCCCGCCGCATGTCAAGACCTTCGTACACGGTAGTTCACCGACAAGACCGGCTCGATGCCGATGGATGCGAAGGATGTACAGGTACATGGTGCCCCAAGGTCTTCGTCGCGGATCCGAACCCGAACACCGCCAAAACCCCCGTACCCGAAGGCCGTCGACGCGGAACCCCAAGATCTCCGGAATGACGAGATCTTCTCCTCGAACGCCATGATCGTCTACACGGAACCGAGGACGCCACGACCCGAACGCCAAGTTCTCCCTCCCGAACCCCGAAGACCGAACCCCGGTACCGGACAAGTTCTTCACCCAAGGGCGATAAGGACTTCTTCACGGATTTCGGTTCCCCGACACCGATACGACAAGATCATCGACAGAGAACCCGAAGAACACATGTGCGACAAGTACTCCCTCGAGGACGACAAGTATTACACCCCGGACACCGAGGCCGCTGAGAACCCCGATGCGACAAGTGCTTCGTCCCGAACGCCATGACCGACAACGTGACCCGAAGACCCCGGATGCGCCAAGACCTACCCCTGAGTCCGAGAACGACCTCGCCGAACCCTGAACCCTGAGACCGACCCCGAACCCCGGAACCCGAGATCGTCGAGCCCCCCCTCAATGTGTGAACCCTTCCCGAAACCCTAATTTTATACTATAATAACAACTTGATTGCATATTGAATTGTCATACTCGCATGCATATCTGTGGTTTGGGGGCCTTATGCCGATTCACCTAATAATTAAATATGGGGCCCATATGCGGGCAAATCTAGCCTTATATTGGCCTCATTTAAACTTGTGTAGCGAACCGGTGATATATTTTCTGCCTTGTTAAACAACATTTAATTTGCGGGGAATCTAAACAACTTGCACCACCTAATTAAATTGTCGGGACCCCGGTTCCGCTTAATCTTGACCTAATTGCATCGCACCTTGCCATGTCATTCATCATGCATGCATCATGCCGATCTTTTGCCTTAGTATTAAATATTGCATCCGGTGTTTCTTCTAGTGTTTGCTTCTTCGCGGATAAGGCCGTTGAGTTGATGTGAGCTTCGCCCCGATCTTCGGTTGAACCTTCGACAATGTTTTCAGGCGAGCATCTCCTCCTTTATACCTATCTTACTTTTGTAGTCTTTATTTCCCTCCTGTTGATCTATTGCTATCTGTGTTGCGATGCTTTAGTTTCCGTACCTGTGATATACCGTGCAGCCCTATATTGCCTTGGACACACCCTATTACCTGTTGGTTGGTAGATAGTTGGACTTGCGCGTCGTAGTTGCTTGCCCAAGTGCTGATGTGTGTCGTCATATGCCACAGTTGCTGATGTATTGCCGCATGTTGATGTTGGAGATGATTCTAGTTTTACTTATCGTCACTTTAATTCCTGTTTAACAACTAAAATTGAAATAAGCAGAGGCATCGGTGGGTGATAGAAAATATTTGGTTTCCGAACGCCCACTTGTGTCCCGTAAGACCCCGAGTACTTGATACCTGTTCCTTGATTTATCGCGCTATCCACATCCGGGAGGTATATGGGACCCCCCTGAGCCAGAGCTTGATTCAGTCTTATTTCTTGGGGCCACAAACTAGTTTGAGGTTTTATTTACGATCCTGTACTTATGCCATGCTACTTTCTGTATTTAAATTGTGCGAGGAGCACACTGTACTGTTTAGGATCATGGCACGATTCCGCGGTGTCGACAAGCCCAGCCACACTTTCGGGTTCCCAGTCGTTCACAGCCGTCCCCATAACCTTGAGGCCGTCTCGGAGCTTGCTTACTCGCTATGGATTCTACTTAAGGGGTGGCCCCCTGAAATATTTATGAATCCTGTGATTGTTCAGTCGTGAAAGCCTCGTTGGGTTTTGATTTGGTTTTTCCGAGGTTGATCGAGCGTGTGTTGCTATTGGTGCACCCCGGCCGGGTAAAACTTTCTGAAAGCCGTGTCCGCGGATATGGACGACTTGGAGCACAGTATCTCGATCATAGACAAGCATAACAAAAGTTTACTGCTATAAATTTGACTTTATAATGACTAGTAATTAGCTTCACTATAATGGAATGGCTAATAATACTGCCCACAATTGCTTGCTTGGAATTGTCGCTTGCGACCATTGTACCTGATTAGTAAGTATTGCAACTACAACGAAATGGCTGAATAAAAGTACCAACAACTGCTGGGTTTCGGGATTACATCATGCTATCTGTACCGGATTAGTAATTGTTGCAACTACAACGGAATGGTTAACTAAAAGTGCCCACTGCTTATTTTATCAGGACGATTATCTAAACCTGACTAGTAAAGCGCCGCAACTATAACTGAATAAGTAAAACTGCCAACTGTGTGAGTTCCTCGGTTGACTTCCTCGTTTGGAATCGAGGGGGAAACGCCAGGATGGGTTTGTTTGATGATAGTATCAGGTTGGTTCCGAATAGGTCATTCTTACCCCCTCTGATAACCGCCAGTTGTATCGAGTCTCTATATAGGTTGTTTAGTGCATGCTGCCGCTGCCGCTCAGTCCACCATACCTTGTAGGCGAGGACCGCCGAATTCTAGCCTCGCTGCATCGCCTCAAGATCGACGCTCCTTCTTTTTCCTTTGCCCTTTGTCGGCACCCCTTTTGTTTAAGCAGGTTTTGAGATCGACGCCGTTAGCAGGGTTACCCTTCCGGCTTGGCCTGGGCAGGGTTATGGACGCCATTGGTTATTCTTCAGGGCTCTTAGCCCCATTTGCATCTTGTCCGTAGCTGGACGCTCTATCGTTTTCAAGGTGATTTGGATCTTTGTATATTATAGTTGTATTCTTGACTCATGGAGTCGCTGTTATATATATCTGTTCTGTGGGTCCCATCGAGGACTGTTGTGTAATGTTATTACTTCATTTTCCACCCGCACGAAAGTGCCTGGTGGGCACCTTTGAATCGTTTCTATGCGGGTTTGGCGAATTTTGCTCAAACTTGCATAGGTCCGATTCTGAGGGTGTTACAGCGACTGGGCCACCCCTTCGACCATATGGTAGTCTTTGGGATATGCGCCCACATTATGCGGCTGTGAGGTAGTATGCCGAAGAGATCGTTGATCTATTCGAGCAACGGGAGAGTGTGATACTCCAGAATAGGTAGGTCCTGTAAAGAAAACAAATTGATGTAAAAATTTTATGTGTTCGATTGGGCTTGGTGTGCCCTTTGTAAAGTTTATTTTTATTAGCACATTGTGCCTTATTTTATGCATGTCCTTTTCGTTAGCCTGACGTAGTCAGCTACTCGGGTTGTATGCTTTTGTTCTCAGTCGACGAGGTCGTGAGGTGAGGCGTAGCCCCCGAGCGTGTTATAGCAAAAAGTAAGGAAGAGAAATTTCAGCCAAGGAACTTAGCTTTATTCATATCGTAACGAGGAGGTACATTATTCGGCTGAGTAGCCTTGGTTGAGTATCCTTATTGAAAGTAAAGAGGTAGCTAGGGGTAGAAGCGTCGCAGTCGTGCGACGTTCCATGGGTTGGAGTATTTGACTCCTAACTTGACGTCCATGAGGCGGTAGGCGCCACCTGGCATGACTTCTTTGATGATGTAGGGTCCTTCCTAGGGTGACTCGAGCTTCTTCGGCCGCTCTTACTTGAGTCGTAGGACGAGGTATCCTTCGACGAATGACCTTGGACGTAGCCGACAGCTATGGTAATTGCAAAGGCTTTGCTGGTAGACCACTGAGCGAGCTGTGACGATGTCGCGTGCTTCGTCGAGCGTGTCGATGGCGTCTTCGAGTGCGTCCATTGATTCGGCTTCGCTGTAGGCGATGACCCGTGGGGCCTTATGGCGTACCTCTGCAGGCAGCACGGCTTTGGCTCTGTGCACCATAAAGAAGGGTGTGTAGCCAGTTGAACTATTCGGCGTCGTACGCAGACTCCAGAGTATGGAAGGTAGCTCCTCGACCCAGGCTCCCGCGAGCCTTTCGAGTGGGCATAGCAGACGTTTCTTGATGCCGCTCCCGATGAGGCCGTTGGCCTTTTCGACCTGTCCGTTGGTCCGCGGGTGCGCCACGGAGGCATATGATATGTTGATTCCGAGGCCCTCGCAGAAGTCCTGAAAATCATTCGAGATGAAGTTCGAGCCTTTGTTCGTTATGATGCTATGCGGCACACCGAACCTGTAGACTATGGACTCGAAGAACTTGACGGTCATTTTTCCGCTTTGGTTGGTGACGGGCATGGCCTCGATCCACTTGGTGAACTTGTCGAATACGACTAGGAGGTAGACGTGGCTTCCTTTTAAAGATTTGGGCAGTTCACCGATCATGTCGAGGCCCCATTGGGCAAAGGGCCAGGCCAATGGTATGGGCCTTAGCTCCGATCCTGGTGTGTGCGGCTTGTCTGTGTACCTTTGGCAGGCGTTGCACTTTCGGACGATGTCCTTAGCGTCATTCATGGTCGTTGGTCAGTAGAATCCAGCTCACAGAGCTTTGGCGACTAGGGCGTGGCTACCTGCATGATGGACACAGATGCCCTCGTGGATGTCTTGAAGGATGGTTTCGCCGTCACCGATGGTGATGCACCGTTGGAGTACACCCGAGATGTTGCACTTCTACAACTCGCTATTGATGATGGTGAAGGCCTTAGACCGGCGAGATATGTGTCGGGCATCGGTCGGGTCATCAGGCAGTTCTTTGTTTATCGGTACCGAAGGTACGGCTGCGTCCACGTATCTTCGATCGCCATGACCCGCATCAGGCTAACCAGCTCGACCTTAGTGTCGAGCTTTTCGAGTCCTTCATGTCCTTCGGGTGGCGCAGCCCCCGGGTGCTTTGCTTCTTCGGGTGATCCCTTAGGGAACTTCCTTTTGATGGAGGGTACACAGTTGTTTGAGGAACACGCCTGATGGCACCCGTGCGCAGGTGGAGACGATGTTGGCGAGTCTATCAGCTTCCTCGTTGATTTCTCTTCCGACGTGCCGAAGCTCACAGCCGTCAAAGTCTCCTTCAAGTGAGTTATAGAGCGCGTGGTACGCGATCATGTTGGCGATGTGAGCGTCGCACTCGTTCATCGTCTGCTGGACGACAAGGTTCGAGTCACCATAGATGACTAGGCATGTTGCGCCGCAGATCTTGGCCATCCGCATGTGAAATGGATCGTATGAGCACCTAGAGGGGAGGGTGAATAGGTGCTAACCAATTTTTAATACTTTTTCAATTTTAGGCTTGACACAAAGTAAATTCTCTAGATATGCAACTACGAGAATTTCCCTATATGCAACCCTAAATACTAAGCACGTAAAGAGAGGAGCGAAGGAACCGTAGTGGAGACACAGGGATTTGTTTTACCGCAGTTCCTTCCTTGTTAAGGGAAGTACATCTGCGTTGGAGGGGTGGGCGGTTCTAAGACCACCACGCCACAATAGGCCTCACCCTATTCTTCGATGGATCTCGCCCCGAGAGGCCTGATCCACCTTCTCCACTATTGGATCCCTTCGAGGCGGGAACCGGTGCCTTTTACAACACTATCGAGGCACACACCCACAACCGAATTGGGGGCTCCCGAGATGACAACAAGCTGCCACAAGAACAAAGTTTATCAATAGAAACAAAAACAAGGATCTAGGTATTTGCAAGAAATACTAGATCGGTGGTTCTCTAAATGAATGGAGAGGAGATGAAGCGCTTGATTGCAGTTGATGATGATCGAGTCCTCCTCCTTTGATTCCCCAATGGACAGAGCCTTTGAGTGGATCTAGGTGGAGTTCTCTTGGATGAAGGCTGCAGATCATGTCTTTTCTTTTTCGAATCAATCAAGAGTTCTGGACAGAGGGGGAAGGCAGGCTTAAATACCCCTGCCCAGAACAAGCCATTGGATAAAATTGGGGACGGATTATCCGCCCCCCTTTGGGGCGGACTATCCGCCCTGGGGAGAAAATCTGCCCCCCAGGACGGAAACTCCGGGGAAAACTCCGCCCCTATACAGAGAGTGACTTGAAGAAAATTCCAGGGGGGCGGATTATCCGCCCCTGCCAGGGGCGGACTATCCGCCCTTGGGAGAAAGTCCGCCCAAGGACCAGACAGTCCGAGGGAAACTCTGCCCCCCATACAGAGAGCGACGCAGGCCTTGGCTTGAAGGAAATCCTCGAGGGGGCGGACAGGCGGACTATCCGGCAGGGTCGGAAAATCCGGCCACAAACTCCGCCCCCGCTCTGGGGTTTGCGCACTCTTGGGAAGAGGGAGGGGCGGATTATCCGCCCCCCAAAGGAAGATACATTTCCATTTTTCTTAGGGAGAGCTGCAACACTTCAACACACATTAAATAATCCTTGATATTGTTATCTAACACACAAAACACTAGGGATTAAGAAATGTTCTTTCAATCTCCCCCTTTTTGGTGTTAGATGACAATACTAGGATTTGTAATGAGACCGGCTAACGCCACCTTAAAAATGAAAGACGCTCCCCCTAGATGTGTGCATATTTAAAATTTGCATTTGAATACAAATACACACACTAGAGAGAGCACAACTTTCATAGCAAAGATAATTGAAATAAGGTGGGTTGGGAAACAAGGTCATACCACCGGGATGTGATTATAGCCAAAGAAAATAATTAGCTTGATAGCCTCCAAGCACATACCAACAAACATTAGATAATCTCATGATTCCATATGCCATGAAAATGCTCCATAGATAAATCCAGAATTCCATGAGATCCACAATAGATAAATCCAAACTTCCATGAATACCAAACATAGTACCAAACATAGTGGAGCACGACATAGTCTTACATAATCCAAGCACAAATAGCAAACAAGTTCACGCTAAAGGGGCACAAGCCTGCAAATAAAATGAACGAATGGAAAAACAAGTTCTTGTGCCCGACCCATGCAAATCCGGTGACCTAATAGAACTACTTCTCCCCCTTTGGCATCAAAACACCAAAAAGGAAGAAGAGCGATGCTAACGCCAAAAATTGAGATGGTACTACACACCCAAATTTGCAAGAATAAAATCAAATAAAAGCCAAAGTTGAGTGAGTTTTCCATAAGAACAAGAAATATGAAAGAAAGTCCAAGGAGAGCCATGATAAACCAACTCTTCTCTAGGAAGAGGGCGGTGGCCGAAGCCACCATGTTGGAGCGCATGGCACGACACCGCGAAGATGTATCTTGAGTTCAAAACCAATGCTCATCGATGACCCACATATCACAAAATGATATTAAGGGAAATGATTTTACTTTCTTTCGGCAGTATGGGGGGAGGGTTGGCCCAATCAATTAGGACCACACTCCCCCTATGTCTATGCCCGCATCTAAACCAAATACATGAAAAAGAGCAAGTGAGTGTGCAAGGATAGTCAAGCCAAGCTCCTTGAATCTATGATATTTAGCTCATTCCTCAAATAAAAAAATCTTGCTTCGTCAAGGGGCTTCATGAAAATATCAGCAAGTTGGTTCTTCGTGCTCACAAAGGATAGGGCAATATCACCATGAGCAACATGATCCCGAATGAAGTGGTTGCGAATCTATATATGTTTTGTTCTTGTATGCTGCACGGGATTGTAAGCAATCTTGATAGCACTTTCATTGTCACATAATAGAGGCACTTTGTCACAATTGACACCATATTCCTTTAAAGTTTGCCTCATTCATAACAATTGTGTACAAGCACTTGCAGCAGCAACATATTCAGCTTCGACTGTTGAGAGTGAAATACAATTCTATTTCTTTGAAGACCAACACACTAGAGACTTGCCCAAGAATTGACATGCACCATAGGTTGATTTCCTATCATCTTTGTCACCAGCCTAATCTGAATCAGTGTAACCACATAGAGATAAACTTGAACCCTTGGGATACCATAACCCAAAATTTGGGTAATGAACCAAATATCTGAAGATTCGTTTGACTGCCACTAAGTGGATTTCTTTAGGAGCGGCTTGGTACCTTGCACACACTCCTACACTTAACACGATATCGGGCCTAGATGCGCAAAGGTAAAGGAGAGAGCCGATCATGGATCGGTATACCTTTTGGTCCACGTCTTTACCCTTGGGATGGAGCTCAAGATGACACTTTGTTTGCATTGGAGTAGCCACACCATTGAGATCCGTCATCTTGAACCTTTTGGGCATGTCTTGGATGTACTTAGATTGATTAATAAAGGTTCCCTCTCTAAGTTGTTTGATCTCAAATCCAAGAAAGAACCTCAACTCACCCATCATGGACATCTCAAACCTGTCAGTCATAAGCTTTGAAAATTCATCGTTAAATGCTTGGTTAGTAGAGCCAAAAATAATGTCATCTACATAAAGTTGGCATACAAAAAGCTCCCCATTAACCTTCTTAGTAAAAAGAGTGGGATCTATTTGCCCAACTTCGAATCCACGGTCTAGCAAAAGCTCTTTAAGGTGCTCATACCACGCACGTGGGGCTTTTTTAAGGCCATAGAGCGCCTTATCGAGTTTGTAGACATGGTTCAGAAATTTGGGGTCCTCAAAACCCGGGGGCTGCTTGACGTATACTAACTCATGGAGAGGACCATTAAGAAATGCACTCTTAACATCCATTTGTTGTAATTTAAAATTTTGATGGGCTGCATAGGCAAGAAGGATACGGATGGACTCAAGACGAGCCACAGGAGCATAAGTCTCGCCAAAATAAATTCCTTCCACTTGAGAGAATCCTTGAGCCACGAGTCTTGCTTTATTCCTCACAACAATGCCATTTTCATCTTGTTTGTTCTTGAAGATCCACTTGGTACCGATAACATTGCGGCAGTCCTTGGGTTTCTCTACGAGCTTCCAAACTTTGTTGCGTTCGAAGTTATTTAATTCTTCATGCATTGCAACAACCCAATCGGGGTCTTTAAGAGCATCAAAGACCTTCTTCGTTCAACCATGGAAATGTGAGCTTGATGATCACAGAAGCTTGCAAGTTCTCTTCTAGTAGATACCCTTCTTGTAGATCACCAACAACCTTGTCAAGAGTGTGACCCCTTAGTTCAAGGTTCCGATCAGAACGAGCCTTGCGACGAGCCTCAATGTCCTTATTGTTTCTAGAAGGAGTTGATTCAGTATTTGTATCCTTGTCTTGACCACTGCCTTGCTCTTGATCTGGATCTGAGTTAACACCAGGAGGTTGCTGCAGAGCTTGCTACCAATTGGAATGGATCGTATGGGCACCTAGAGGGGGGGTGAATAGGTGCTAACCAATTTTTAATACTTTTTCAATTTTAGGCTTGACACAAAGTAAATTCTCTAGATACGCAACTACGAGAATTTCCCTATATGCAACCCTAACTACTAAGCACGTAAAGAGAGGAGCGAAGGAACCGTAGTGGAGCACGCGTAGACACAGGGGTTTGTTTTACCACAGTTCCTTCCTTGTTAAGGGAAGTGCATCTGCATTGGAGGGGTGGGCGGTTCTAAGACCACCACGCCATAATAGGCCTCACCCTATTCTCTGATGGATCTCGCCACTAGGCCTGATCCACCTTCTCCACTATTGGATCCCTTCGAGGCAGGAACCGGTGCCTTTTACAACACTATCGGGGCACACACCCACAACCGAATTGGGGGCTCCCGAGATGACAACAAGCTGCCACAAGAACAAAGTTTATCAATAGGAACAAAAACAAGGATCTAGGTATTTGCAAGAAATACTAGATTGGTGGTTCTCCAAATGAATGGAGAGGAGATGAAGCGCTTGATCGCAGTTGATGATGATCGAGTCCTCCTCCTTTGATTCCCCAATGGACGAAGCCTTTGAGTGGATCTAGGTGGAGTTCTCTTGGATGAAGGTTGCAGATCAGGTCTTTTCTTTTTCGCATCAATCAAGAGTTCTGGACAAAAGGGGAAGGCATGCTTAAATACCCCCTGCCCAGAACAAGCCGTTGGAGAAAATTGGGGGCGGATTATCCACCCCCCTTTGGGGCGGACTATCCGCCCTGGGGAGAAAATCCGCCCCCTAGGACGGAAACTACGGGGAAAACTCCGCCCCCTATACAGAGAGCGACGCAACCTTGACTTGAAGAAAATTCCGGGGGGGGGGGGGGGGTTATCCGCCCCTGCCAGGGCGGACTATCCGCCCTTGGGAGAAAGTCCGCCCAAGGACCGGACAGTCTGATGGAAACTCCGCCCCCCATACAGAGAGCGACGCAGGCCTTGGCTTGAAGGAAATCCTCGAGGGGGCGGACTGTCCGCCCCCAAGGGGCGGACTATCCGGCAGGGCCGGAAAATCTGGCCACAAACTCCGCCCCTTCTTTGGGTTTGAGCACTCTTGGGAAGACTGAGGGGCGGATTATCCGCCCCCAAAGGCAGATAAATTTCCCTTTTTCTTAGGGAGAGCTGCAACACTTTAACACACATTAAATAATCCTTGATATTGTTATCTAACACACAAAACACTAGGGATTAAGAAATGTTATTTCAGCATGCCGTGGATGAGGGCTTCGTATTCGGCCTCGTTGTTGGAGGCGTGGAATTTCATCCGAAGGACGTATTTCATCTTACCGCCTTGAGGGGACGTCAGTATGACGCCAGCTCCTGCTCTGGCCTCGCGCTTGGAACCGTCGAAGTGCATCGTCCATGACTGCGTCATGTCCGGAGTGTCCGGCAGCTGGAGTTCCATCCAGTGGACGAGGAAGTCAGGGAGGACCTGGGATTTGATGGCCTTACGCTGCTCATAGACTATGTCTAGAGGGGATAACTCGATGCCCCACAGGGCTACGCGCCCCGTGGTTTCGGGGTTGTTCAGGATGTTGGACAATGGTGCCTCGTTAACTACCATTATCTGGTGCTCCTGAAAGTAGTGGCTCATCCGCCGAGCTGTCATGAATACGCCGTAGGCGAGCTTCTGGTAGTGAGGGTACCTCTGCTTTGTTGGTGTCAGTACCTCATTGAGGTAGTAGATTGGGCATTGGACCCCATGGGTCTTGCCCTCTTCGGGTCGTTCGACCACGAGTATGGTGCTTACCACTTGGTGTGTGGCTGCGATGACAGCAGCAGAGGTTCTCGTTCCTTTGGCGTGACCAGAACAGGCGAGGTGGAGAGCAGCTGCTTGAGGTCTTTGAGTGTGTCGTCTGCTTCGGGTGTCCACTCGAACTTGTCCGCCTTGCGCAAGAGCTGGTAAAAGGGCAAGGCCTTCTCGCCCATGTGACTGATGAATCTGCTCAGCGCTGCGATGCGTCCAGCTAGCTACTGGACTCCTCTGAGGTTCTTTGGCTTCTCCATGGTCAGTATGGCCCGGATTTTCTTCGAATTCGCCTTGATCCCCCACTGGGAGATGAAGTATCCAAGTAATTGGCTAGATGGGACGCCGAAGGCGCATTTTTCTGGGTTCATCTTGATCTTATAGTGATCAAGGTTATCGAGCGTCTCGCGGAGATCGTCGATTAGTGTCTTGGCTTCCCTGGTCTTGATGACTATGTCGTCGACATAGACTTGGATGTTGCGACCGATCTGGCTTTTTAGGCACGCCTCCTCCTCCCACGGTAACGTCGGGCAATCTCGCAGGACGGAGCTCCGGCCACGGCCCGGAGAAGCGCCGCCGTGTGCGCCCAAATCGGGCCTCGATTGGCCGGCCATGACAAGATGGGGAGTGGACACGGAGGTTGGCGGCGGCGATGTGTTTTTCAGCGGCGGATATGGCCAGAATCGGAGACGTGGGCGGGCGGCGGCGAGGGTTTTTGGACGGGGAAGAAAGGGGGAAATGGATACGGGATGCCCCCCTCCCCCGTACTGAATATATGCGGGACGGACAGACCTCGATGCGGGATACCGCAAAAAGAATGCAGTACTCGGCTTTTATTTTACCGTATCTAGAAAGGTCATTTTTTACCTTAGTATCGCATATTGACGCAAAAATTTACGGACCAACATATCTGGTAGAGATGCTCTTACCCGCTCAACGCTCTCCTCTCTATTTCAATCTCCGTCGTCACTGGCGAAGAAAACGAGTGAGGATGGAGAAAGGAATGTCGTGGCCTCACGTATAGACCACATTAATCTCTTGAAATGAGCACATTAATTTCTAGCCTATTCTCAATTTATTTCACCGTCAGTGCCTTTCCTACATTTCTGGGTGAAAAAGAAAGGTGATTTCGACGTCACGACATTGTGCATTCACGCGAATATACGTGCAACATGCAATGCAAGCTTTGCACCGAGAAGTTGGAGTGAAATAAAAGGGGAACGAGGCAAAGCAACAGAACTTACATTGCTGTCTTGCTGATGTGTGTGTCTGCGTGCCTGCCTGCCTGGGATGACCTCTGGCCGTGCATCGGATGTGTACGGAAAACTAGCATGGCTCAAGTCTGAGTGAACATCGCTTCGTTCTACTAGTGCGCCTAACTAGTAACTAGCTGTCTCGCTAGCTCGTCGTCTGGCCGCTAGCTGCTGCACCAAGACATGTGATGGCAGGAAGGACATGTAAGAAGATTGAGGGAAGCCGTGTACTAAAAGTTAGTAACATAAAACTATCATCTTTAAGACAAAATTTATGAAATGGCATCACTTTATATTTTGGCAACGTTCCGCTAAGCATGAATTTTGCAATTCACTTAAATGATGGGTTAAGAATGAATTGACAACCAAGCTGACAAAGGGACCCAACTATTGGAACGACGTGGCAAAACGGTGATGGCGCAGTCTAACGAACCTGTTGATGTGGACATGGTCCCACTTGTCAGACCACATGAAGAAATAAAAATAATTAAAAACATAAAGTGAGAGGCAGTCTCCTTTGTTTGATTACCAGTGGCCAGGCGATGACACAGGACCTGCGACCGGCCCAACACACCTACTTGCAGAGAACGGTGGAAGCTTCGCCAGAGACATGGTCGAGCGGCGGACGACAGTGGCACACGACATGGGCACGGTAAAGAGTGAGAGGAAGACAAAGGCGTGGCTCGGGAGAACCAGTAGCTCACTATGAACATGTCGAAAGTTCTGGGGAAGCCGGAGGAGGTCATACAATGATGAATCAAGCGTGGCAACCGATTGAAGGATACCCGGCAAGATCGCTTCAATGGGGTAGACACCGGCGAGGAGGCAGACCTTCGGAGCTACTTGGAGGAGCTAGGGAGACTCATAAAGGCGAGACGGATCAACAATGAGGGCGGTGGTTTTGTTCCTCATGGGGAACAACGCGGAAGAGAGGGATTGAGCGAGGGTGGTGGAATAGGACATAAGAGAGGGGTTCTTATCCTCGTCACCAGGGATCAGCGGCGGCGTCATGATGGGGAAAAAACAAAGGAAGGAGATGATCTTGCGTCGAAGGAAGGGGATGACCTCTTTTTTTGAGGATATATATATATATATATATATATATGTTCTTTAATTGCGATGACATGTGGGCCCATCAACAGACATTAACGGTTGTTATGCCGCGCCGTCCAACCCTTGTCACGTCCTGACAGGTGGATCTCGCCAGTGACGGACACAGGAAAAAACAACAGGGTGGGCACACCCTTAAAAATGCAATTGGACAAAATTCTAAACAATAGATTAGGTAACATTAAAAGGTTCTCAAATTCGGGGTGGGCCATGACCCACCCAACCCACCTTCGGCACCTGCCGCGGGTTCCCGCTGTCAGTTTGGGTGTCAATTTGCTCTTAGAGTGTCATTTACGCGAATTGTAAAATTCATACTCTAGGATGGATGGTACATTGTCAAAACATAAAGTGTATGAAATTTCGACGGCAGTTTTAGGCACCCTATGGTTTGGTTTCCGGAACCAGACTCTGGTGGCAACGCAAAGCCTCAACCAACGTATTTTTTACCCCCACGAGATTCTCCAACGCCAGTATCTTTGTAAAGTAGAAATACTGTAGCATATGTCAGGAATATGCAACTTGTATTCCTCTGGGGGCCAAAGGCCACAATATATAGTACAGGTACAGGGCAAATATGCAGGAAGCCCCCTAACATATGGGGGAAATACAATACAGATATATACATCTAACAACCCCCTCAAACTCATGGTGGATCCACAACACTGAGTTTGGAGAGTAAGAAATCATGCTGCGCTCTGGTCTGTGCCTTCGTGAAGAAATCCGCCAACTGTAAATCTGAAGACACATACTGAAGCGCAACAACCTGAGCCTGCACCTGAGCACGTGTATAGAAAGCATCAACACCAATATTAAGCTCATGCTTGACCGGATCACGTGCAACACTAATAGCACCTGTACTGTCAGACAAAACCAGATAGAGACCCCAAAATCTGCAAGTAACCACCGTAACCAGGTCACCTCAGCAGTCAACAAGGCCATAGCACGCAACTCAGCCTCGACACTCGAACAAGAAACCGCTGTCTGTTTCTTCGTCTTCCAAGCAATAAGCGAACCACCAAGAAACACACAGTAAGCAGAAAGGGAACGGCGATCCGAAGGATCACTCGCCCACGTAGCATCCGAATAGCACTGGAGCTGGAGGGAGCTAGAACACGAATACAAAAGACGACGAGTGATCGTACCACGAAGATAACGAAGAACACGGAGAAGATGACTATAGTGAATAGTGGTAGGAGCAGAAACAAACTGACTCAGAATATGAACAGGATAAGAGATGTCAGGACGAGTGACAGCAAGATAAACAAGACTCCCAACAAGATGACGATAACGCGTCGGATCAGAAAGAGGATCACCATCAGTAGGTTGAAGCTTAACATTAAGCTCCATAGGGGTCTCAACAGTGCGCTCATCCCCAAGAGCAACATGAGCAAGAAGATCCTGAATGTACTTTTCCTGGGAGATATAAAAGCCATCAGAAGTGGAGGAAACCTCAATCCCAAGAAAGTATCGAAGAGGACCAAGGTCACCATAAGAAACGATCACGAAGACGAGCCTTAACAAAGGCGATATACTCAGATCATCACCGAATGATCATATCATCAACATAGAGAAGAAGAAGAGTCGTCCACGAGGAGAAGTGTGAACAAACAGCCGGATCATGAGCACTAGGGAGAAACCAAAGCAGTCACTACAAAAAGCGCTCAAACCAGGCACGAGGGGCCTGTTTGAGGCTATAAAGAGAACGTCGAAGACGACAAACCATTCCCTCGGGAACAGAATACCCAGGAGGAGGCTGCATATAAACCTCCTCACTCAACTCAGCATTAAGAAAGGTGTTCTGAACATCAAGCTGGGACACAGACCAGTGACGAACAGAAGCAACAACAAGAAGAGTACGCACAGTGGTCATATGAGCCATAGGAGCAAAGGTCTCATCATAGTCACGACCATGTTCCTGCTGAAAACCACGAGCCACAAGACGCGCTTTATAGCGCTCAAGAGATCCATCAAAGCGAGTCTTAATCTTATAGACCCACTTACACGTGATAGGACGAACACCGGGAGGGGGAGAAACAAGATCCCAGGTGCCAGTGCGCTCAAGCGCAGCAATCTCCTCAGCCATGGCCAGCTGCCATTCAGGATGATGCTCAGCATCCCGATAAGAAGTCGGCTCGGAGGCAACAGAAAGACCATACTGACTAGGAGAGTAATGGTTGGGGGCACGACGCTGACGAACAGGACGAGTAGAGGGAAGATCATCAGAGGAAGACGACGCAGGAGACGACGAAGAAGAAGAGGGAATAGTAGAGGAAGACTCTGGAGAACAAGGAGAACTAGGAGAACTAGATGGAGCAGAGGAGGACGGTGTCGAAGAAGAGACATCAGGGGAAGGAGATCCGGAAGAAGACACAATAGGTGTAGAAGGAGATGTGTCAGGAAAGAGAAGAAAAGAGATATCTTCCACCGGGTAAGTACCAGCAGTGGGACGCGGATAGAAAGGACGCGTCTCATCAAAAGTAACATCACGAGAGATACGCATCCGACGACCAACGGGGTCCCAACAGCGATAGCCCTTATGCTCATCACTGTATCCAAGGAAGACACACTCAACAGATCGAGCCGGTTTGGTGCGTCAGGAGCAAGGAGAACATAGCAAACACAACCAAACAAGCGAAGCATGGAGTAGTCTGAGATCGCCCAGATAGGCGCTCAAGAGGATACCACCGCAGAGCAGAAGGCTGAATATTGATGAGGTAAGCCGACGCAGCCTCGGCCGTAAATGTGGAGGGAAGAAGCAATCATCATTGCACGAGTGGTCTTAAGAAGGTGGCGATGCTTACGCTCAGCAACGCCATTCTGGGCATGTGCGCCAGGACAGGAGAACTTAGCAAGGGTGCCCTGCTCAGCAAGAACACTACGCAACATCTGGGAGATATACTCACCAGCAGAATCAACACAAAACACGCGAATGGGAGAAGAATATTGAGTGCGGACCATGGCCACAAAGCGCTGATATATGGAGAGCACTTCACTACGAGAGCGCATAAAATACAACCAAGTGTACCGAGAAAAATCATCGATGAATAAAATATAATAGCGATAGCCCCCTTTCGAAGCGAAAGGAGCCGGACCCCAAACATCGGAATGAACTAAATCAAAAGGTCGCTGAGATACAGACGCGCTAGTAGGGTAGGGAAGATGAATATGTTTACCCAACCTACAGCCCTGACAATGTAAAGACCCATCGCCTGAGACAGACCCTAGAAGACCACGGTGAACTAATGACGACAGGCGAGAGTCACAAAGGTGACCAAGACGATGATGCCACTGCTGAAAGGAGCTGGTAGCAGAGGTGACGACCGGAGAAGAACTAGTAGATGAAGTGGCAGCGGAAGGAACACGAAGCCAGTCTAACTCCCAAAGCCCTGAAGAATCACGGCTGCGAGGGCCAGCTCCAACCGGGGCCTGGGTGCGACGGTCCTGAACAACACAAGAATCAGCATCAAGAATGACGCGACAACCAGAGTCAGTAAGCTGGCTAGCAGAGAATAGATTCATCTTAAGAAGAGGGACATGAGAAATATCAGGAACAGAAAAAGAAGTAGAAAGGGTGCCCCGACTAGGAACAGGAAGAGAGGTACCACCAGCCGTGAAAACACGGACAGGAGAAGGAAGAGAACGAAGAGCGGACAGAAAAGAAGACTCAGAGGTCATATAAAAGGAAGCTCCAGAATCCAGATACCACGGGGACGTACCTGACTGTGTGGAAGGTGGTGGTCGCACAAGGCCTGAAGAATCAGTCACAGAACCAGCAGTACCCATCGAAGAAGAGCCTGTAGCAGCAAGCAGGCCGCGAAGACTCCTGATAATATTCTGATCAGAGAGAGCAACTGCTGAAGACCCGGAAGGAGCCGACTGCCCACGAGCCTGGTGCTGCTGACGTAAACTGGGGTCTCGTGTGTAATAGGTGGACCAAGTGTGGCCATCCCTGTTGCAGTAAGAACAGTGACGAAGAGAACCACGGCGACCCTGACCACGAGCCTGTTGGTGCTGACTCTGACCCTGAGGCTGCTGGTGCTGAAGCTGACCCTAACCCTGACCTGGAGGAGTGGGTAGGATCGGCAGCGGCGGCACAGGGGACCGCGGCTGAGTCGAGGGAGCAGACGGAAAGGGAGCACCAAGAGTAGCAAGCACAGACGCAACCGCAAGAAGACCAGCACCACGGAGACGGGTCTCCTTAGCCCGAAGCTCAGGCAACACCTCAGAGAGCGGAACACGACCACGAGCATTCGGCTGAGCACGCCGGGGCTCAAACTCCTGGCAAAGCCGAGACAGAAACTCATAGATGCGGTGAAACTCCAAATCCGAGCGCACAATCTGGCAGCACGAGCATGTGCCACAAACAACAGTACGGAGAGAATCAAGCTGACGCCAGATAGCAGCACTCTGAGTATAGAACTCATCAATAGTGAAATCACCCTGCTAAAGAGCATGCTCCTGGCGAACCAAGGACAGGTAAAGAGAATCCCCAGATGGCTGATAGCGCTGACGAAGATGTGCCCACTGAGCGGCAATAGTAGGGAGACTCATAACTCAAAGAGACATCTTTGGCGTAACATCGGAGGTGAGAACAAAGAAAGACGAGCATCCTCATCGACCCACCGAGTGTAGGCGGTCGAGCGTGGCGATAAGCCTCGAGATCGAAGAGTACCGCTTGAACTTGGTCATAAGCGCAATAAAGACTATCATCAAGACTCGAGAAAAGATCCTTGGCTTCGAGAAGCATCAAGACCGAGAACAATCGGCGGGCGGAAGAGGAGCCAGTGAGCAGGGCACGTGGATGGAGACCGCCAGAGAGCACACCCCAGAGACGGAGACCGCGCACGTGAACGCGCATAAAAGCAGCGAAATCAGGTAATTCGCGCCATCGAAAGTTACCGAGCAGCGAGGAATCGCAACATACCCCGATGAAGAAGAGATATCTCTCTCTGTTTTTTTTTTTGAGGTCAACTCTCAGATCTAATCAAAAACTGACGAAGAACAGCAGTTCGAAACCGACGAGGCCGGCAGGAAGCAGGCCTGACGGAGCAGGCGGGCAAGACGGGCGGGCCGGGACGGAGCGGCCCGCCGGGGAGCAGCAGTGGCGCCGAGCGGGAGCGCCGGTGCGAGCGTCGAGTGGCGTGGACCGCGTGGCGTGGACGCGAGGACGCCAGCGCTGGAAGCGGGCCGAACGGAGCGGCCTGGCGTGTGGCAGGGTCAGGTGGCGTGGAGGACGCGAGATTGGACCGCGCGTGGAGCAGTAGAGAGCAGACCGTCAGGGGAGCACCACGCGTGAAGCAGCAGACCCGCGTGCACGTGAAGCAGCAGTCCGTGCTGGCGTGGGCAGGACCTGGCGGGGCGAGTCCCGCGTGGATTGGCGATGTCGAGCAGATCGAGGCCGACGGGACCTGGGCAGCAAAATCGATCCGATCTGAAGCGAGATCGAACCGATCTGGAGACGAAGCGGATGACGACGGGTGCAAACCGATATGAAAACAAAACGGGCAACGACGGCAGGAACAAGGCGGCAACCGGCAGCGGCGACGACGGCAAGACTGTCGGCGACAGGGACGGTGGCGGCTGCAGCGACGAAGTTGCAAGAAAAAGGAGGCTAACCTAGCTCTGATACCATGTCAGGAATATGCAACTTGTATTTCTCTGGAGCCAAAGGCTACAATATATAGTACAGGTACAAGGCAAATATGCAGAAAGCCCCCTAACATATTGGGGAAATACAATATAGATATGTACATCTAACAACACCTAGAGACCCGCTTCCATCGCGTTGAGAACCAGATTCCCGTAAAAATTATCCACGGCAATCGATTTGGGTGTGTTCGGTTGAGCTGCAAATTTCTAAAAATCAGCTATGGAAAAATTGTTGTAAACTAACAACTATAAGAAAGTTGAAAGTCATTCGATAACAACTGCCAATTGTGGATTTGATAAAAAAAATATTTATTATGCCACTGAGACATTGTGAGATTAATTATATGCTAATTGATAAAAACACAATTTTAACATTAATAGACATAAAAATGACTATTTTGGAAAGGCATTTTCATTTCTTAAAGCTTTATACATAGTAGCCAATAGAACCCTATTTTGGTACGACCACAACTTTTAGATTTCTCACAGCAGCTCACATCAGCTTTTTTACATCAGATTTTCTACATCAGATTTTCAGAAATCTGCATGTCAAACAAACAGACCTGAAATGCTGGGTGTGTGGACCCTGACGCTGAAGTAGTCTCTATATGATTCCTTTACAAATATGACCTTATGTTCGTGCAATTGCTAAAAAATACCCCTGATGCCATGTTTTCGCTTAATTTGGCGCCAATATAATGCACGCACCAGGCGATAAACCTGTGTCGTACTGCGTAGCAAGTGACCACACGACGTACGTACTTCCTAGCTCAAAGTCTCAAACTAGCCGCAGGACCTCGTCAAGATGAGATTCGCGGTGAGCAAGTCCCCGCCGGTGATGGTCCGCCCGTCGTCCACGGAGCTGGCACCACCGCCTGCTGGGAAGACGAACCATGTGCAGCTGTCCTCGTGGGACAGGAGCTACGTCGGTTTCCAGGTCACGACGCTCCTCCTATTCGACGGCTCAGTCAGCCAGCCCGTCGAGGCCGTCAAGAAGGGCCTCTCCCGCGCGCTGGTCCACTACGCCCCCATCGCCGGCCGCCTCGCCGACGACGGCGCCGAGGAGGAGGTCCTAAGCGTCGCGTGCACCGGCGAGGGCGTGCCGTTCGTGGCGGCGACGGCGGACTGCGCCATGGCGGACCACGGTGGGCTCCTCGACGGCGCGCCCTTCTCGGAGGGACTCCTGGACGACCTGGCCGTGTCCTACCACCCCGAGGCGCGGCGCACGGACCCGCCGCTGCTGATGCAGGTCACCGTGTTCGCGTGCGGCGGGTTCGCCGTCGGCGTGACGTGGAACCACACGCTCGCCGACGGCGACGGCATGGCGCAGTTCCTCCAGGACGTCGGCAACCTCGCACGGGAAGACAAGACGGCGATTTCAGTCGTGCCGGTGAGGGACGGCGCCGTGGTGACGCTTCCGCTGCTGTCGCCGCCGGTGGTCGCGGCGAAGCAGTGGCTGATGCTGGACCGCGGCGGCATGGGCCTCGCGTACCTGGACATCACCATCCCGGCGGCGCTCATCGACCGCATCAAGTCCGAGTACAAGGCCGCCCACGCCGGCGACGGAGGGTACTGCACGACGTTCGAGGCGGGCGTGGCGGTGCTCTGGCGGTGCCGCACCCGCGCCATCCTCGACGAAAACCACGACCCGTCCACGCCGGCGCCGCTCGCCTTCTTCGTGAACGTCCGCAAGCACGTGCGCGCCGTGACCGGGTACTACGGAAACTGCGCGGTGGCGCAGGTGGCATTCGCGACGGCCGGCGAGGTCGTCGGCGGCGATATCGCAGGCGTGGTTGATCTGATCAAGCGTGCCAAGGACGGGGTGCCCGACCTGCTGAACGCCATGCACGGCGGCCGCGGGGTGGACGGGGTCGGGGAGATGGGCGAGGAGGAGATGGCGGCGGTGTTCGGGTACAACGCGCTGATGGTGACGAGCTGGCGGAACATTGCGTTCGACCACGTCGACTTCGGCGGCGGGGTGCCGGCGAGGGTGGTGGGGAGGTGGCAGCAGTCCACCATCCCGGGATGCATGGCATTCCTTTCCTGCAGGGCCACCGCGGACGCCGGCGAGAGGATGCTGACGCAGTGCGTCAGGGAGGAGCACGCCGCCGCCTTCCTTGACGAGCTCCACATGCTCGCGGCCGCCGACGCCTCGGTCTTGGCGTGAATTATGTGAAGTCTGCGTTATCGAATCGTGTATGTGTTTTGATTTCGATTGGAATGTTTTGTGCGTGCCTAGGTGAACTGCATCAGAAAAGCACCCTAACCAACACTAGAACAGAACCTAAATCCAACTTCGAGTTGGAACCTAAACAAAGCACTTGCTAGACAAGAGAAATCTAGCCCAGAAATGTAACTCTAGCATGCATGCTATATATCTAGTGTAATTTCCATGCGTATAAATTGGACATAGATTTCTAAAAAATATGAAATTTGATAAAACTTGGTAGCACGAATCGTAAAGCAGTAAATGAACTGCACAAATATGCTCTTGATTTAGCATGCACTCTAGAATCGTCGCGTTCAGATCTAGCCCCCAAAATCCATCTCTTGAGTAGCTACTGAAATAGCTGTAGTGTCTCCTGAATCCATATAGTGATATAGAACTTTTTCTCTCAAAAGTAAGTTTGGTACGCAGGTTCCAGAAGAGCCTAATATACCACCGGGAACAGGGCATCAAAACGGAAGATGTTCAGTGGTTTCAACTTGGTCAAATGCCTCCTCGCAAGAATCTGATCCCTAAATGATACTTTCTCCCGTTCCATAATATAATCCTTTCTAACAGTTTAAATTGCACCTCTAAAAATGCTTATATTTTAAAACGGAGGTAGTACTCTTGAGACGAATTTTGAATTTCTAGAATATATATATTCACATAAGGTACCGATCTGCTTTAGAAAGTCAACCATCTACACATAGTATATGAGAGGATACTATCCTGCGGAGTCAAAATCACATGAAGTCATATCTTATCGACTAATGGGATTAAACTCCTCCAAAATAGCCATCAAATTCCTTTCCATGTCTCAAAATAGAAAAGTTTAACTTAAAACCAATTTCCAAAATTTGTTGGAGGTGTTGCTGGCGCCGGCGAGAGGCTTGTGGAGCTCAAGCTTTTGGAGCGGCTTCGGTCGCCATGACTTGTCGTAGTAGCGAGAGTGGGCAAGGTTATTCCTAGGCAACAATGACTATTGTGATAGTGGATCCAACTGCCTGTTGAAGGGAGAGGTGGTTTCATCACTAGATTCAGTGTTGAAGAGGTCCAAAGGGCTCTTCTAAACGATGTGCCTTCTTGGGTTAGATCCAACTCTTCGGGGCTAGTGGCTCACGTGACTCGTCAATGCCTCTTAGCAAGGGGGTTCAGATGTTAATGTTCTCTTTCTTCGACAACGGCGAAGGTCGTTGCGGCTTGGTGGTTGCGGCGAAGTAGGACTCCAATGTTATGTTTGCATTCTTTTGATTTGAGAGGGCCCTCTGTGTGGGTGGACTGTGGAAATACAATCGCTAGTATCCTCCTTATATTTCACTGCTTGTATGTGTACCTATACTATATCCTTACTTATTAGCACATGTAGTGTAGGCCTACGGGTGTACATTTAAAAAAATGGTGCATCTAATTCTCCGTTGATCGCAAATTAAGTTATTAATTAACATTCAGGGATGTCATTCAATCTTATTTGCAACCTCACTTGCAGCTCCATTGCAACCCCACTTGCAACTGGAATTTTTTAGTTGGAATCACCCTTGCAACAGAAAAATCCTAGTTACACCAAATCACGATGAAAATTCAGTGACTTGGGACCTAACTGAGTTCTAACCTAATCCTCAATCAACTGAGAATTAGCAAAACCATTTTAAAAAATAAGTAGGTCTCATGCTCCAAAAGAGATAATAATAATGGTGTTTGGTTAGCCTCGGCCCCAAGCCAAGTGTTGGACCTTTTTTTGGGAACTTCTCTAATTCAATCGACTCATGAATTACTCGGTCTCGCTCCTCGCACGCATTCTCTCCCATCTCTCTCACAGGAAGCCATGCCTTGTGTGCCTCGGTACTAGCATGCATCATTGTTGTAGACACTGCACACGGCGCCGAGTGCAGACCTCTGATGAGCGCAAACCTCTAGCAAGTGCTCCGGCGAGTGTATACCTCCCCATGTCGGTGATAGTGATGCCCCGTGTGCGTGGCCGCAGCTGCCGCTCATCCGGTGGGGACTGCAACTCTTCCATGGCATATGGCTCTGACATTGATGTTGGCGAGGGCCTTCGCCTCCAGCGCCACAACTGGTGACTGTCGGCAAGTTTGTCACGGAAGCCATCGAAGGAGAGTTGCACACGTACCGGACTTGTAAAAGATGGACGTTGTGCGAGTGGATGGGTCGGGATTCACCTAATCTCACTCCAACAAACCTCTGGCATGGTGGATTTGTTGCTGGCGATCTCGAATCGGCGATGGAGGTGTCTCCATGGTTGTCGGGGAAGGTTAATTGATGGAATTTTTGTCGATGTTACATCCAGTGTTGCGATTTGCTACATGTGTGCATCAGTTTTGTTGTGCAAGTATAAGCAAAGTTTTACAATGATTTTTGTGCGTATGTTACAGAGAAAGCGCTCCAATCTTAGTACATGTTCCTTTAATGTTGGATGAGTGGGCACAAATGTTGCATGCCTTGATTATTTTGTTGCAGACGGCAAAATGATTCTTACATTTCTCTACATACAAACAAATAAGGATTTGTTCCATAATGTATTTTTTCTACTACATGGGCATGCTCGAAATGTCGCACAAGTTTCATAGTTTCGTGTATTTACGAAACAAATGTTGTAGAAAAATGTAAAAGTACTACTACACTAATTGGATGGTCAATATTCACCTAGAGCAGATAGGACGGCTGACAACCCGGTTAGTCAACCGGGTGATGGCTAGTACTTGCCCTTTTTCCTTACAACAACCAAGTGCTGTAATTTGTAGTCTTGTAGCCAGAGATTGCGTTTTTATTTGTGAGATTTGCATTTTCCCCGCCGAAGACAAAAGACTTGGGACATGTGAAGGAAATCCATTTTGGTTCATAGGTGTAGATACAACTATTATTTAAATATACATTTAAAAATGTCAAAAAGTTATGAAAACATTTCCTCATGTACCTCTATATTATATGTTTGCACACAAAATATCAGCGCCAAAGGACATTTTTTATGGCTTATGCCAAAAATAAAATTCTCGATACTCAAATATGACTATTAACAAGATATTTTTTTGTCTTTTTACATAAGACACAAAAAATGTTCTTTTCTTCCGAAATTTTTGTGTGCCAACATATAATATCCGGATGTACACACATATTTTGTTTAAATTTTTTAAAATTCTAAAATATATTTTAAATATTTTTTTATAATGAGTGCGTTTATGCCTACAAGCCAAAACACGATTATGGTGTCAGTGTCAACTTAAATATAGACGGATTTATTTCAGCACGTGAAGCGCGCATGCCACAGGTGTTTGCCACAGACCACAGCCCAGCAAGTAGACCCAACAGGAGCAGAAGCAATAATTGGCCCATCGACGATTGTACGGAGTCCGGTCTCCTGCAGCAGCAGGTGCCCCGCCTGCCGGCGCTCACGCGAATTCGTCCGCTCGCACCTTGTTGGGTTCAAATCGGTACTCAGGCGCGGGAGAGGGCGCCTTGCTGGGTTCAAACACAGATTCCAGGATTTGAAACAGAGAGGGAACTCCTTCGCCTCCTTGATTTGCTGTCTCGATCACAGGAATCATGGGGTTGCTGAAGCTGAAGCGGCTCATGGCCACGCGGCGGCACCGGCACCGGCACCGGCAGCAGCGTCGACGCCAAATCCAAGCCCGGAGTAAGACCCGCCTCTTCATCTCCTTTCCACACGAATAAAAATCTCATAGTTTTCCTTTACATATAGTCCCAACTCCCAAGGGCGCAACCCGATTTTTCATTTAAATTCATCTAACCCAACTAGAAAGTTTTAGCGTGTGCTTTGTTTGGTGGATAGCAAGACTGTTCCTTCTTCATTGTCTGGCTGAGTAATCTAGGCAATTTAAAACGAGTGAGCTTCTTCGATAACTTCCAGTGTGCAATTTTTTTCTGGACGAGACTCAGAGAGAAGTATATCCAGCTAAACACCCCATGTGTAATCCGAGAGTCCTTATCTGCTATAGTACCATACAAATGCATTAGGGAAGCCAGTGCTTGGGATAGAGGATAAGGCATGCTATTTGGAAGGGATAATTGATCTCGCATGGTAGATAGGCTCCAATGGGCTGAACAAGGTTGACGATTGCAGTGTCTTGCAAAATTATCTACTTCCTCCGTTCCATCCAAAATAAGTGTCTTGAGTTTGTCTAGATTCGAAGGTATCAATATGCTAAAATCCGTTTAGATATATGTGAATCTAGACAAAGCCAAATCTCTTATTTTGGAACGGAGGGAGTATATGTTCAATGGAAGTTTATTTCTTTTAAAATGTTTTCGAGTCTGGTGTTCTTGACTTGTGCAGAAGATGGACATATCATTAGAATTGGATTTTTGTTCATGTGTTTGAGTTTGCTGTTTGATTCTATGGTGTACTGTCCGTATTCTTCATAACCGCACATGATATGTTTCAGATGGATCAATTGCTTCACGGGTTAAAAGAAAGGGCTCACCCTGTGAACAAGACTGTGCTTTGGACGAATCTATTGCTTCGCAGGCTAAAAGGAAGGGCTCGCCATGGCAGCAAGATGGTAGTCCTCAGGGTGCTTCATGGGATAAAATGAAGGGCTTGCCCTGCGAAAAAGACTATGTTGCAGATGGATCAGTTGTTTTGCTGGCTGACAGAAAGGGCTCATCCTACCAGCAATACGGTAGTTCCCAGAGTTGTAAAGTAAATGAGCATTCAGGGCCGGACCTTCCAGAGGTATATCATAAAAAAATTATTTTTCTGTTGCATCTGTTATTTGTTTTCTGGCTGGTTAGATATCCAGATGCACTATTTGGTGCCACTTATACATGCTTACTTGTTTCTATTTTCTACATTTACTTGTTTCTATTTTCTGGCATGCTGTTGTACAGAAAACATCATCCAACTGAAGGGACCACCTGCCTTTACAGTTGCAATGTTAAACTTTTTTCTCATGCTTTTGCACACAGGACATCTGGCGTCATATACACTCCCTGATGTCGATGCGAGATGCTGCACGAGCTGCCTGCGTCTCACGCGCCTTTAAATGTTCCTGGAGATGCCATCCCAACCTCATTTTCAGTAAGAAAACAATGGGCTTGAATAAAAAGGAATGTGGAAATGACGAACCGGCAAGAGATTACACCAGTATAGTGGACCACATTCTGAAAAATCACTCAGGCACTGGTGTGAAGAAACTCAAGTTTTTGGATGCTCCCGATTATGATTTAAAGGATTATCTTAACAGTTGGCTTCAGATGGCTGTTAAACCAGGAATTGAAGAATTCACCTTTAGTATACTTTCTAAAAGTTATCACGAGTACAAGTTCCCATGCTCACTTATATCAGATGGGAAAGGAGAGTTGATTCGGGATCTTCAACTTCACTTTTGTGTCTTTTGTCCCACTGTTGGGCTTGGTTGCTTGAGGAGCCTGACAAGCTTAGATATGTATGAGGTGAGTATTACGGGGAATGACTTGGAGCATATACTCTCCACTTCTTTTGCTTTGGAGCGGTTGCTACTCAGGTATTGCAGAGGGTTACTGTATGTGAAGATGCCTTGCCTTCTTGAGCGGCTCAGCTACCTGAAGGTGCTTTCTTGCAGCAAGCTGCAAGTAATAGAGAGCAGAGCTCCAAATCTATCCAGTTTTGTCTTTCATGGTAGCCATCGGGCACAACTCTCACTCGGAGAATCATCTCAAGTGAAGTACCTAAACATCAGCTTTCCCGGTGCCGTTCGCTATACTCGTGCTGAGCTTGCATCCAGCATGCCGTATCTTGAAACTGTTGTCATATATTCAAGCAGGGAGGTATGCTATGAAATTCCGTGTTACTATAGAGTATAGACTAGTGATATGCGTATATTGACATCACATAAGTTACTTACTTGGAATAACATTAACGTGGCATTCTTATGCAGATGGTCGACGCACCAATCGAAGCTAGCAAATTTCTGCACCTCAAGTTTTTGAGTATCAATATCACAGGAGCTTCTCCAAGCTACGATTATTTTTCTCTAGCTTCCTTCTTTGATGCCTCTCCCTCCTTGGAGACTTTGCACTTGGATGTAAGTTACCATTCCTCCTGCATTGACATAAGTAACCACGGTGGAACCATTAATTGGATATTGTCTTTTCATCTTTATAGGTACCGCAACGACACATGGAGCATGTCGCAGTTTTTGGAGATTCCTCAGAGTTGCGGCAATTGCCAAAACACAACCATGACAAGCTCAGGGAAGTAAAGATCCTTGGTTTCTCCCCTGTGAAGAGCTTGGTTGAGCTAACATGTCATATTCTTGGGAGTGCAACATCACTCAGGTGTCTTACATTGGACACAAGAAAACATGGTTTTCCTGGATCTGACAGATGCACCCCCATGGAAAGGGATATGATCTTGGAATACATCAAGCCAAAAGTTCCCTCCACACTTAAGCTACAAGCTTTGGGACCTTGCATTCAATACCATGCTATTGAAGTTACTCATGAAAGAATGTGGGCCATGTTATATGGTCCAAATTACATGTCCATGTTTGGGCTCAGTCAAGAGTGAAGACACCCCTGAAGCTCCACCTTGTCAAACCTAAATGACATGTTCGACAATAATACTCAGTTTCAGCTCCGATGAGTCTCGTGGTTTTCCTCTTAACTTCGGATGGCTGTTTTTCTTAAGGACATGTTCTGCCTAGAGATCTGGAGCCTTGCGTTGGTGCTCTGTTGACAACTCGTAAATACTTTCCAGGGACATCAATATGGCCTTGGAACGGAAGCCCATATAGCACCCTTTGGATGTCCAAACATGGTTGCTTTTGAGCTTTGCAGTCAATGCCATAATAATTATTCAATGTTTTGTTGTGTAATTTAGCTGGGTCTTGGCTCCTTGTAATATCAGGACTGCTCTTTCTGTTTTATAATGCTGTTTTTTCATTTTTCTAATTTATCAGGCCTGTCCAATGTTTAAATCTGTCCAATGTTTAGCTGTGTCCAAGGCTCTTCAAATGTCCTTACGAAGGTGAGATTTCAATCCTGCATTGGTGCAGTAATGCTTTGATTGATTTAAACACCAATTTGATTAGAATTAAGACACCTCTAAGGTGGATTTCAGTGTAGGAACGTTTGCCAGATTTGACCGTTGTGTCTACATGGTGGAACCTCAATTCAACTTTTGTTAACTATGTGAACTGCATTCATTTCTTTTCTTCTTGCTGTTATATGTCTGTAACACTAAGTTTACTAATTCAGGACAGTAGCAAGGTCCCTCTGTTAGCTTCTTGGACCAGAAGTGCCAGCAACATGGTCACTCGGTCAAGTCCTTGAAGGGACAGATAGGAAGACCACATTAAGATTCTTCATAGAACTCGGTTAAGCTTGCCCTAAATTTTTTCCTAGATGATAAACCCTAAAACCCTACTCTTTTGCCAAATACAACCATCCTCAGGTTAAAACTTAAAATATGATTCAGGTTTGCTGATCCATGAAGTTCAAGCTGTCGTGATCCAGCAGCTATTCAGTTTAACCTGAATTTGCCTCAAGGTAGATTCAAAGACTTAAGTAGCTGCCCAGACATCAAGCTATACTAATCTTCTATGTTACACAGGAATATATGTATTAATAACCTCTGTACCCGTTAAAAAATAAAGGATGTGCCCCACCCACCTGTACGAGACACTGTAGTTCAATAGTTAAACAATATTATCTTTCTCATACTCATACTACTACCCAAAGAATCTGAAATATCCCATCCTATTTTTTCTTACAATCTTACAATAACACAATGGGCGGGCATGACAATGCCAAGTTCAAGTTCTGAGCATTAAAACTCTACACACAGACCCCAAACCCAAATTTTCCCGTTGCACTAGCCGAAAATAATATCATTCGTAGTAACAAGCAGCAGAGAGTGGACAGTTACCACGATTCTGCCATCCTGAGAAGAGTGGAAAAGCGGGTCAGGAGCACACATCTTGATGCAGACTGAGCTAATAGCTTACAGGACAAGATCATGCGAAAACTAAGAAAAATTCCTGCTGGTATCTATCAGGGCAAACTAGGAAGCGTAACATTGTCGAAGGAGAGAAAGCTGATGCGTCCATTATCAACTTGGCAAAATTTAAGAGGAATGCCGTCAAACTTGTTTTCCACGGTCTCCAGTTCACGCCTCGAGGGTGGTTTGTCTCTGCACATTAAAAAAACGAAAAGCTATGATGAACAGAAATCATCTGCCCTCAGTAAATAAATAACCACAAACTGCTAAAGCTAAACCCTGCGTGCTGTCAAGTTTATCCATAAAATGTACCCTTGCGTGCATCTCATTACGTACTTCTATAACTCCTGTGATAGTTTTGTTCAACAATTTGTGGCTTCACGTATCTCATTACCTACTGTATGACCAGAATCAACATTTTCTTCCTTTGGGAAAATGTTGGTCAATAAAATGAGAACGAGTGATTTCCGTGTGACTAATGGACACATGATAAGCATGTAACTATGTAAAATCGTGATCGTATGATTCCAAGACAGGGCTCAACTAACTGTAAATCCGCTTAGGAACACAATTTCCCATCAGCTTCGTTACCAACCTTAAATTAGTTCCATTCATATAGTTTGAACATTATAACCACTGATATAACGGGGCAAAAAAATAAATCCACATGCACAGAAAAACAATTAATAACAGAAAAGAGACATCCATGTGCACAGAAAGACAACCCATAACAGAACACAGATAAATCCACCAAGCCTAATTATATACATGTTTCAGAACATATATATGTGTGTGTGGTTATGCAGTCATGTCAAAAGCTAATTAATTTAGTGATTCAACTACATCCTAAACGAAGTTAATCCTGTGGTCCTACTGTACACTATCATGAACTACTGAAGATGAAAATGCAGTAACTTATAGGAGTGAATGCATGGGTGCATAAGTGATGAGAGAAGTAACATTACCTTAGCAGACATAGGAGGAAAGTAGGAACTCCTGGGCATGACTTCTTAAACTTGCTGTTTGGTAGATGAATTTCAAAGGATGGATATATCTCATCTATGTGCATTTCTTTGAGAGATTTGGTGATGTGATTGCAGGCATCATTGGCTATATCAGAGCAACGGTCAGTGGCGGCCATACTCTTGGGGGAATCAGTGACTTCACAAGTACGGCTATGCTTCATTGTCCAGGGAACACCATAACGTCCAACGATGTAGCCAAGCAACTTCAAGTGCTTGTAAGCTTGGAAGGCATCCCAGGAGCACCCGTAACTTCCTCCAGCAATCTTTTTATAGATTTCCTCTGTTCCTATTGTCCCACCCTCATCATCGAGAAGAACCAACGCCCCTCTTTCTGCCAAGAACCTGCATACTTTGATCAGCCGGCAAGCCTGAACTTTCAAGTCGAAGTATTTCAAAAACAGAACTCATGACATGCCATTTATGCATAATCCCTAAGCAATTAGTTCTGAGCTTGTTAAGTGTGGCATATGTAACTAGTTTTCAAACTGGTTGAAATAGACAGGCGCAATCGAATTGTTCAAATACAAGGATCCAGGAGACACTGCATTCCCGAACACCAGGGCATGCTGCATTGTTCTAGGCGGGCCACGCTAGCGTAGTACCCGGGTTTCTAGGCATTTCATCAAACAGGCGACGTACCCGATCTCCTCGACATTATAGTAGAGCTTGCCGCCCCTGGTGACACCGGTGGTCAGCCAGAGCTTCCCCTTGCTGTCCACCACCTCCGCCTCGCCTGCGTCTTCCACCCACCGCGCCCTCGACGCCACATTCCTGCGTCCACCCCATACACAACTCAATGAACTTCCATAAGCGCACCAGCAGCAGCACAAACAGACCAACCGAGAGACCAGAGCACACACCTGAACTGGATTCTCGAGGACGAGGGCGCCTCGTCGGAGAGGAAGGGGTTGAGGTGGTGCTCCTCTCCGTCGTCTTCCGCTGCAGCGGCGGGGGCAGCCCCAGGAGCGTGGCCCCTTCGCCGCCGGTCTCGCGCCGCGGCCGCCATGGCTCCCTTTTTTCTCACACGGAAAATTGGGAAGAAAATCTTAGGGGACTTCTTTTTAGCTTGTGATTCTAGAGAAGCTAGCTTTTGGCAGATTGTGGGGAGAAGCTGTGGTGGGGAGAAGCTCACATAATCTGGTTTCTTGCATTCTTTTTAGCTTCTAGACATTTGGCTTGTTTGATGTGTTGAATTGCGAAATGTCTGTAACACCCCTAAATTTCATATGTATGCTAATTTTTTAGTACATTTAGAACATTTGCTACACTGTAACTGAACTACACGTCATCTGAATCATCACTTGAAGAATTCATCTGCAAGCACACGTAAAATAAATAAGTACAGGAAAAATGCTTAAGTATACACTAGGTGAGGAATACAGATTTGCATGTGGAGAAATTTACTACTAGCATACGTTGAAATGCATTTACTACCAATCAAATCTGCATACACTGAAATTGTATCATTTACTACCAATCAACCTATCAACCTAGCACTGAAATACAACGTCAGACATCAATGGAGCAAAAAAATCAAAGAAACAGAGAAGAGCTACGTACCTGCGGCTGTGCCTGGGAAGAAGCCATTGGGAGGGGACGAGCTCGACCTTGAGGTAGCCGGCTGGGGGAGGGGGGCGAGCTCGCGTGCGGGCGTCGGGCGGTGGCGGCGGGGTCCTTCGCGTGGGCCGCGGGCGTCGGGGCGTCGAGCGGCGGACGAACTGGCGGCTGCAGGCGGCGGCAGTCGAGGTGGAGGCTGGAGCGTCGGCGTCTAGGAAAGCTAGGGAGGGTTCTGCAGAGGCGGCGGGCGGTGGCGGTGGCGGTGATGGACGGTGGCGGCGGCGGCGCAGTGAACCCTACGGCTTTGTTCGTTTTGTCCCTCCCCTGCCGGTATTGGGCCCAAACCCCCGTGGGTCAGCCGGGATCTGGCCCGCCGGGTATAGTCCACGTCCGCTCTCACGCCACGTTCGGTTAAGCCTCACGATGTTTTCAATCCCGGTCGATTTCCCTCGAAAACCCCCGGTTACGCCGGGTAAAAAAAATATAGGTCACGCACGTGGAAATAATCCCCAAACGATACGAAGAAAATCGGGAGTTTCGTCCCTCTCGTCAGCGGCGGCCTCGGCGGAGTCAGCGGCGGCCTCGGCGGCGGCTACGTCTACGGGAACGGAGGGGACGGCGGCGACTGCGCAAGCAACTGGAGGAGAGGAACTCCCCTGGTCTCTTTGCCGTTCTTCAACGCCTACACCGCCAGAGAGCCTGCATCAATACCTAGGCTCGGAAGCTGCAGATCCCTAGCATCTCCCTTCCCTACCGCGTCGGCCACCGTAAGGTAACCCATCGTCTCCCTTGTACCCTTCCCATCTTCTTCTAAAGTTAGGGTTGTTCGTGTGAGAGAGTTCAGGGTGTATATCACGCGGTTGCTCTTGCGATCTGAGTGTCCATGGTCGGGTGGTTAAAGAACCTGGTCCATGGTCGAGTGTCCAGATGTGTATATTCAGTGTGCTGACTAGAAGACAGGAATGATATCATATGCAGAAACATTGTCAAGCAGATGTGCAATCCAACAATGAGCATAGGCATGCACAACCTAATTTAGTTGTCAAACATCTGTGAAAACAAGGTTGTGTCTCTTAGGATTAACTTGTCGTGTATCTGTTGAAGGTCACGGCCATTAGGATTTAGCTGGTGGGGTATATACTCGTCGGTATGCACTTTGGATCCCGATCGATTCTGATATGATGAAGACTGCTATTGTTACAAAGACAACATTAGGTGATTAGTTTCAGAAAGTTCAAAGAACAATCCAACAACAGGTGTTTGTGTAGTGTAAAAACTTACTGCGTACATAAGATAGGCTTGCGTGGAGAGAGAGGAGAGGCTTTGGGGGTTATATCTAACTACTTAACTGGCTGATGGAGGGGTTAACCTCTTGGGTGCACGATCTTCACGGATCTCGTGGTCAAATCGATGGGAAAGCGAGGGGAAAGGGAGAAGGTAGCGGAAGCGAACACACACCTCGCGAAGAACACGATGAACACACGCAAAACTCACATGATACAAGGCCGATTGCTCCCGAACAGCGGCCACCGGTCCGATAGAATCCTCGCAAGGAAAGATCGGTCAACGTGCTCCCTCAAATCCACATCAGAGAGGGAAGAACACCTTGGGGAGGGTCTTGACAACTTGGAGACGAGACATCGAACTCCAAGGCCTTGTTCAACGATGGATGCGTGATGCAAAGTCTAATCGAGGTTGGTGACGATAGTCGGTCTCCTTGGTAAAGGGGATGAGGCAAAACTAGAGATTCCACAATGGGGGTTGTCTTTAGTCTATCATCTATGCCTAAGGGATACATGAAGGGGTGGGGGCTCTATTTATAGGCCATCCATATAAACATGGTAGTTTGGGGATAAAACTAGGGTTTGGACGAGATAGAGGGGTACATGGGCCGAAGGCCCAGCTGGCGGAGCACAGGCCCATCGTGCAGGCCGGAGACTCCGGTCTAGGCCAGAGACTCCGGTCTGTCTCCGGTGTCGTCTCCGGAGTGGCGTTCTGACTGTCCTCGGGTGGTTGCTGGGGTCGGTCCGGAGGTAGGTCCGGAGACTCCGGTGTAGTGGGACCGGAGACTCCGGTGTTTCAGCCGTGGCTTCTTCCGTCTCCTCTTCCAAGCCTCCGTCTTGTCGGGCTTGATGTCCCGGGCTTCCTCCCTTGCCTCCGTACTTGTCGGTGTGAACCTGTCATGCATATGTGACGGAGTATGAAGTAGCATACCATTCAATAGGGTAGGAAGTGGGCTCGCATAGAGGAACGGGTTCACCTTTGGAGTCCATGACGACTTGGCGTAAGTTGGATACCATGATGTGGTAACGACCGTAGGTCGGGCTACATCAGCTCCCCCCCCCCTTCGAAAAGAGTCGTCCTCGACTCTACATGCTCATCACAAAGTAGAAGAGGTCGAGAGACCTTCTTGATCCTGGGGTTCACCATATAGTCGTCCTCGAGAAAATTGACTTGACAACACTTCAATGTTGCTTCACCTTCCATGAAGCCTACAAAGCTCACAACAAAAGCGAAGCAACACTCAAAGCGTAGCCAATTCATGAAGATTATTGCATGAGTCCTCAAGTAGAAGGAAATCACCTTATCTTGTAGCGATAGCTCGATGAAGGGTAGACATAGGTAACTCTCTTCGGTTTTTCTTGTCAACATATAGTCCATAGAGGTTGACGTGTATGCATTTGTGCCTTCACACAACAAAGACCAAGCAAAATATTTTCGTGCGTGATAGAGGAGCATGTCAAATGTGGCATGTCCATTCTTGTTCACAACACTATTAGCACAATACAAGGATAGCAAATGGAATGCATATGCAAGGTCAAAGTGCATGGAAATCGTTTGAACATCATCCAAATGTGGAAACTCAAAAACTCCATATAATGTCTTAGTGTGGCACGCAAAGCAATCGAATAGAAATTTGATCAACATCTTTGATGCAAAGTTAGGAGAATTTGGCAAAAACACAAAAGGAAGAATATCCAAAACAACATCATTATGTGTGCCAACCAACCATTGGAAAGAGAAATTGTTCGACATGTTGGATGTCACACACAAATCATCGATAGCAAATATCATGGGAATATGAGTATCCCAAGCGGAAGCAAAAACGGCATGTTTGCAAACAAACCAAATGAAAGAGCAAGTGGTCCTTATGTTTGTTGCAACAACAAGACGAGATTCTTGGAAGCTCTCATGACAATACATGCTCTTAATGGAAATGTGGTTGCACACAAAACATCGGAAAGAGAAAATGTTCAACATTTTTGTTGCAACACACAAAGCATCATTATCTAAAATCAAAGAAACATGATTGTAATAAGGTGAGATAATACCATTAACATGTTTGCAATCAAACCATAGGAAAGAGTAATTTGCCAACATGAAAGATGCAAAGCATGCAAAAGGTATCAGAGCTGGGTTCGATCTTGAACTCACTTGTGGGATGCTCTCAAGAGCTCTTTTTGTCAACCCGTGCTCAACCGAGGTTGACATTCTTGTGCGGGTACCTACACACATCATATGTAAAAGGAAGAACGTGTGTGCATGGTAGAGATACACATCATCCATCATGATGTATCTCTTCTTGTGCACATCACCATTAATGTCAATCAAGTATGAAATAGGTGCATGGTGAGTATGCAAGTGGGGAACATGCTTATCATGGCAATCATCAAAATCTCCAAAAATTGAGAAAGCTATGGGGGTCATCTTATGATAACGCATATGATCAATGTTGTTGCAAGCAAAACAAGTGAAATAGCAAGCATTCATCTTATTGCAAGCAACGGGAGAAATTGAATGACTAGCATGGCAAAGCAAGTCCGAAGCAATTGGAGGATACACACAAGATGCATAGCATGGCATGTTTATGGAAATGGTATCGCAATCAAACAATTCCACATGAGCAATATTATGCAAAGGCAAAGCATCACATGGGAATATGAATGAAGCATATGTAATGTCACAAGTATCATCCATAACATGCATATCCTCACAATTCATCATGTCCACTAGTGGGATCATGGCATCATCAACACCCTTATTGTTACCTTGTTCATACCTCTCATATGAAGTGGGTGTTGTGGAAGTAGTGGCCTCCTTGTGGACGACTTCGTTTTCTTGATGTAGCCATGGCGTAGCATCATCTTCGTGCACCATGTACATCTTCTCAAATTGAGGCATCATTGCTTCATGGCTTGGCGCGTCTTCATCCATGGAACCTAGCACAACATAAGAGAACACACTAGAGGTAGAGGGTAAGTTGATAGAAATAGAAATGGTCTCACTTGACCTATCAACTACCACTCTCAACTCACTCGGTGTATCACTCATGCCCTCAAAGTGGAAGCACTCAATCTCACATAAGGTGGAGTCACTCATCTCACTCTTGTTCTCACTCAAGTGGGCTAAGTGGCTCTCATACTCACATGGGATTGGTACCACATCATCACTCAAACATATAGGGGTAGGCTCGGGTTCCTCAACTCCATGCCCCTCCGTTGGTGAAGGGAAAATCCCATGCTCACCATTCTTGACCTTGTCGCATTCAAGGTTGGATGCCATAAGATGGGCATCATCGCTCGCCTCCTTAGTCGAAGGTAAAATCCCATGCTCGACCGTCTTGTGGCCATCTCGTAGTAGTGGTGGAGGTAGGCTCATGCTATCCAACTTGGCGAAGTAGAGGTCTACATTTTCCTAATTGGCGAGGTCGTGGAAGTCAAGCGTAGGCATTGAAGCTTGATGGCATGGGGGAAGGCTTGCTCTTGGTGCCATTGTGGTGGTGGCACGAGTAGTTGAAGGTGCCCTATGATGGTGTCGACGGAGGTCATTGGCGTTCCTTGCCGATGGTTTATGTTGGTGAAGCACTCGGTCATCCACATGACGCTCACGACGGTGATCATTTGCCTTGGCACTCTTCTTGTGCTTGTGGTGCCTTCTCGAGCTTGCTTGAGCATTATGGTTGGTGCTCATCACGAATTCTTCGTCTTGGTGGCGAAGATGCCTTTGACGATGTCTTGTATCCTCTTTATGGTGGAGATGCTCATGAGAGGATGTTTGTCGATGAAGGTTCTTGTTTCTTGGCACCTCTTGATGTATATGATGTTTGGGCGCCACTCTTGTTTGGATAGGAGGTGGCTCTTGGCGTCTTGGAGGTGATGGAGCTTGGCGCCTTGGAGATGGTGGAGCTTGACGCCATCTAGATGGTGGCACTTGATGCCTTGTCGATGGTGGATCATCGAAGTAGGTGGTGCCCTTTGGTGTGGCACGCTTGGCCTTGAAGGTCATGGAATCTTGATGATGTGCCTCCGCTTGCTTGGCGTAGTAGGCTTCCATATCCACGTGGTGGAGGAATTCTTCATGGCTTGTGGAGGAGCCATCAAACTCGATGAAGTTCTCTGTGTCCTCCATGCTCGGCGAGGCATCGATGTCGCACTCGAAGTCGTCCATGCTTGGGGAGTAATTGTTGGTGTAGTACTCCATATCACCCAAGCATGTGGAGCCATTGTCGGTGTAGTGCTCCATAGGATCCATGCATGAGGAGCCATTGTCGACGTAGAGATCCATGTCTTCCATGCATGTGGAGTCGTCGTAGGTGTAGTGCTCCGGGTCCTCAAAGCATGCGGAGCCATTGTCGGTGTTGTGCTCCGTCATGTCCTCTATACTTGTGGAGTCGTAGTCATGGTGGCCCATCATGGATTCTTCATAGATATCATCCTCGGTTCCGGAGTCCCTAGACATGATGCACAAGACCAAGCGTTGTATATGGAAGTGGTAGAGGGTGTTAGGGATACAACGTCAAACCTTACTTTACCTTGGAAGATCGTATCGTGCAAGTGGCCACACTTGAGAGTAATAAACCAAGCAAAGTGAAGTTCACGCGGAACACCAAAACCAACTACTAACCAAAAAACACACACACACACACAAGGCCTATGGTGGATAGGTATGAAAAGTGGCATGTGATGAACCAATCCGAAATCAAGATGTTGTATTGGCAAGTAAAGAACCACAATGATCACAAAGCAAACAAGTCAATCCACAAGATAGGAAATATGTACAAGGAAACACACACGGTGGGATAAATGGGACTTGTGCGACGGAGATAGTGAGCTAAGAACCAAATGATTACCTAGAGAAGACTATAAGCTCGTGTCACACAAGTACAAGGAGAGACGCTAGTTCGATTGCAATTAATTGGTGGGCTACAAGATATGCACAATAAGTACCACATATATGATGTTCATCGACCTTGCGCTTCCTATTCTATGAGGCACATGTATATTTCTTTCTTCTTCTTTTTTCTCTTTTCCTTTTTCTATTTTTTTTCTTTTCTCTTTTTCTTTTTCACTTGCCTCTTCCTTGTGTCAACAACTATACAAGATAACTATATGAGATAGCGCTCACAATGTTTGCTCGGAATCTACAAGGTATCAAATGTGCATAGCCCAAGCAATCATAAGAGGAACTAGTCTCAATAGGTGTTTGTTGCTCGCAAAGATAGTGTGGTTCACAAAGGAATGCAAGTGGGGAAAAGTCGTGGAATGTTTATACCTTTCGTCGACGAGCTTCACCATTTATTGTTAGCTTCCGCCTTGATCACGGAATTTGGATGGAGTAGATAGCATGAACAACGCAGATGATGATGTAGTGCTCCTTCTCCTCTTCGAAACGAGCTAAAGAACACCAAAATCCGAGTTGAAATGCAAAAGTTAAGCTCAAAACCGTGTTGCAGTTTTTATGTCTGCAGGGAGGGGAGGAGACTCCGGTCTGGAGGTCCGGAGACTCCGGTCTGGAGCCCAAAAAGTCCGGAAACTACGGTCTAGGCCGGAGAATCCGGTCCGGGAGATTCCAGAGCGTCCAGAACTCGAACGGGACGCGTTTTGGGTGGAAAAACTCGAACCAAAACCTCAGATTGATGGGGGAAATCAAGGAATTAGGCCATGGGAACGCAGGGGAAGTTAGATCAACAAGTTTAGAAAGTAATCCACGGATCAAAACCTACCAAAACGCACTCAAATCACAGATCGATCCAAAACACGAATTGGGGCTGTTTTTGGTGAAATTTCGAATTTATGGCGAAAATACCAAATCGATGAGAAATCCATGGCAACCAAAAGCTGCTGATACCGGATGATGGAGGGGTTAACCTCTTGGGTGCCCGATCTTCACGGATCTCGTGGTCAAATCGATGGGAAAGCGAGGGGAAAGGGAGAAGGTAGCGGAAGCGAACACACACCTCGCGAAGAACACGATGAACACACGCAAAACTCACACAATACAAGGCCTATTGCTCCCGAACGGCGGCCACCGGTCCGATAGAATCCTCGCAAGGAAAGATCGGTCAACGTGCTCCCTCAAATCCACATCGGAGAGGGAAGAACACCTTAGGGAGGGTCTTGACAACTTGGAGACGAGACATCGAACTCCAAGGCCTTGTTCAACGATGGATGTGTGATGCAAAGTCCAATCGAGGTTGGTGACGATAGTCGGTCCCCTTGGTAAAGGGGATGAGGCAAAACTAGAGATTCCACAATGGGGGTTGTCTTTAGTCTATCATCTATGCCTAAGGGATACATGAAGGGTGGGGCTCTATTTATAGGCCAGCCACATAACAGGGGTAGTTTGGGGATAAAACTAGGGTTTGTACGAGATAGAGGGTACATGGGCGAAGGCCCACCGGGCCAGCAGCCCATCGTGCAGGCGGAGACTCGGTGTGGTCGGAGACTCGGTCTAGGCCGAGACTCGGCCTGTCTCCGGTGTCGTCTCCGGAGTGGCGTTCTGACTGTCCTCGGGTGGTTGCTGGGGTCGGTCCGGAGGTAGGTCCGGAGACTCCGGTGTAGCAGGACCGGAGACTCCGGTGTAGTGGGACCGGAGACTCCGGTGGTTCAGCCGTGGCTTCTTCCGTCTCCTCTTCCAAGCCTCCGTCTTGTCGGGCTTGATGTCCCGGGCTTCCTCCCTTGCCTCCGTACTTGTCGATGTGAACCGGTCATGCATATGTGACGGAGTATGAAGTAGCATACCATTCAATAGGGTAGAAAGTGGGCTCGCATAGAGGAACGGGTTCACCTTTGGAGTCCATGACGACTTGGCGTAAGTTGGAGACCATGATGTGGTAACGACCGTAGGTCGGGCTACATCACTGGCACTAAACATAATTAGGAAACGTAAGTGCTAGGATGATTCAGTGACTCCAGCTTTGTCCAGCCATCTCCAAAAGACTGAAGAAACCCACCGTAGTAGCTGACGCAGCAAGGAAGAAGTATCAAACATAGTATTAGTGTTGGCTTCATCATTTAGGAATATTTACTAAAAGATCAAGTGGTGGCATCGGTCAGAGCACCAAATCTTGAATGAATCATAGTAACTCTAAGTTAATCAATTGCTGACTCTAATCGAGATCGGTATGTTGTCCTCACATGGTCTGTTCTCCTTGTAGGAATACAGTCTCCAATAGAAATTTATTCTTGTATTAGCTAATTATATACTCTAAAAATTTTCAGGTTATCAACTACTTCAACCCTTCATCGCTTGTAGCAGTAGCGCCAACAGCAGTACGTGTTCGCCACCTTCGACAGAGGCACTCACTGCCGTAAGATACTTCTACCCAGTCCCCCTTTTTTACATTCCCTCCTCTGCAATTTTATAGTTCTGTTTAGTTTCACCTGCTTGCCTTCTCCTGTATATCGGTCATAAAACCTTGTTATGGTTAACTTATCTTGTTGTTCCTTGGTATGGTGTCTAGTGTTGGTTAAGATTGCATGTTGCGATTACAAGAGATTTTGAGGAATGTCATCTTTGTGCAGCTTCTTTTCTTATGCAGTCAGCTTCTGTTCTTGGGCTCTTTACGAGTTGCAGCAACCGTCTGTCATCCGCTATAGACCTAGATCGTCAAGAGATAAGGAGATCCTCAGACGCCTGGAATAAGATCGTCAAGAGATTCCAAGCAAGCCATCCGTATGTGACTTACACAAAGGGACATATCCAATATAAGGAGAAGGAGCTAAAAAGGGTATATAAGATGCTTAAGGAAGCTAGGAAACAAAGTGGAGCATCCTGGAATGACAAGAGTTCAATGATCGAAGCTGAGGAAGCGCTATGGGATAACCTTATCATTGTAATATAGTTTCAGCCCCTTACATGCATCTGGTCATTTCCTTATTATCGTAAGATATTCTTTATTATGTTATATCACTCGTCTTCTTTTCTGTTGTGCAGTCATTTCCTAAAATAGGGAAGTTCCGTACTAAGGCTCGCTTTTTGAGCCTTGGGAGAGTTGTATGACAGACAGACCGCCAAGGGGACCTATAACTTTACCTCCACTCAGCAATCCAAATAACCAACCCTTATACAACCCCATATTGGAGAGACCATGGTCGATGTTGAGGCTGATACACAAGGAGGCATGCAAGAGGCTAGTTTTAAAGCTAACCCAACAGTGGCTGCTACACCATCAGTGGCTTCTGCACCATCAACAAGCACTGATAGTGAACCCAAAAGGCGCCGATCAAATGCAGATGTAGCTGCAATGATGGAAAAGTATATTGAGATGAAGACAAAGCAAATTAAGGACACAAAAGATGATTCGAGGAATGTGGATGAGTTCTCAATCAAGAATTGCATTGCTCGCCTAAGCAAAATGGAATTCTCGCAAGAGGAGAAGGTGAAAGCTCTACGAGTCTTTAAAAGTGCAGACAATCGCGAGCTCTTCATCTGCACTGACCTTGAGACAGCTGCGATGTGGCTGGGAAGCGAAATGGCCTAGCAAAGGTGAAATCTTCTGTTCTTTCTTATTGTTGTCCAAGCTGCATCACTGCTACTACTGTCTTCTTATGTTTATTATTGGTGAAATCTTCTGTTCTTTCTTATTATTGTCAAAGGTGGACTGTAGATTTACGATACTAGCTCGCCGCAGTAGATTATTAGGAGCTCCCTACTGTTTTAGGAGCTCCTAGTTGTCCTTATTGTGTAGATGATAGAACCGCAATTTAGCAGTTATGTGTTCTTTTTTGGGGAACGGCAAGATCGTCTTCAGGCCTGTTGTCTGCTAAACCTGAACTTTTTGGTAAACATGTCTGCATCGGTGTTCAGCTAAAGTGAAAGTAGTCCTTTTTGGTAAATGTGATTTCTAGTAGAGTCAGCCTAGCAAAGATCGATGAAGTCATCTTATTATACATAGATCCCTCCTAATTGCATGAACTCAAAGACACAACTACCACCTTTCTAATAATCAAGGTTATGTGAGTAGCAGATCTGAAGTTAATCTTAGTAGACCTTGAGTTTCAAGAGCTCGAGACCATCCGGATCACATACTTTTGTTATGCAAGAAGCATTTCAACTTAACATAGTATACATTTTATTAGTTAGTGTTGTAACTCTGCTTGCTTATCAGTTAGTGCTGCTGGCTGTAACTCTGCTTGCTTATTAGTTAGTGTCGCTGATTCATTTTTACTAAGAATCAGAAGTGAATGAAAAGAAAATTGAAGTTGTTTTACACCTATTGGCAGTTGGCAATATTATGCTATAACTTACCATCATCACGTACATGTTTGGCTCTCCAAAATAAATTCGTGTACATGACAGGATGTTCTGGTCTTCTTCTCAACATTGGTACCATTTTATGCCTGAGCCATGTTCTTATATTTTCTCTGTATATTAGGTACATGATGAGGGAAAAAAGCTGGAGTTTTACATGAACAAGATCCAGAAGAAGAAACACAAGGCTGCTGTGGAGATCAATCTGTGTGTGCTCTACAACAAAAAGACTGCATATTTATTTGTTTTGTCTGCATATTATTCACTGTGTTTTTTTGTTGTGTCACTATTTTTCTAAGAACGAATCTCACTGTATTTCACTGCAAATTTGTGTGTGCTTTCAATGTATTTCACTGTATTTTGTTGCATGTATTTTAGCTGAGGAGAGCTGTCTTTTTTTCGGATTGTATGTTATGTTGCTCGCTTGTTGTCGCATGTGCCGGCTTGTTTCACTGTATTATGCTGTCGCATTTGCTGTTTGCTACATGCCGAAACTGCAGTGCTTGTCCCGCTGCTTGTTGTACGCGGGGATTAACCGAATGGCAATTAAAGACAGAGATTAGCAGGGAACGTGGGGAGAGGGGTGGTGGGGATCGGGGTGACAACTAGGGATCACCCAATCCCTGCAGGTGTAAGATCCACTAGTGGATTTATTCCCATGCAACCGAACACAGCCCATGCAACGGATTTATCCCTGCAGGTGTAAGATCCACTACCTGGGTTGGGCACGAGTTGAGGCCTGTTTTCTTTTCCCTTCCTCTAATTTCCTGCGGTGGCATTTCTTGTAAATAGACCAATCATGATGGGTACCTGGGATTGCCGTTTAGTTAGCTAGCGTAGAAGCTCGGGAATCTGTCCCAGAAGTACCTCCCGAGCCGATTCTGGTTTTACGAAGGAAACGTGATTCGCCGTCAGAATAAGCGATGTAGCAGCTGGACACTTCTTTTGCGTTTTTGATTTTCTGGACCACGAATCCGTCCTAGAAACGAAAAAAAAGTAGGCCTTAGGACACCCATAACGTGTAGCTAAATATAGTTTTAAATTGTCTTTTTGGCTTTTGCAACTAGTTCCATACATTGTAAGAGTAATTTCAAAAGCTATAAAATATGGAACCGGAGCATCCTCGTGCTCCAATGCTAAATTGGGATGGTGAGTAAAATTAAGATTCTTTGCATGCAACATGTGTAGGTGGAGGTGTAGGGTTCGCAGCATAGAAAACAAAAAATTTCCTACGATGGAAACAACTATGTACCAAGATCTATATACTAGATACAAACAACGGGCGGATGTATATCCGTAGAGAACATACCATTGAAGACCGACAAAGCTTAACGAGTCCAAACTCGTGGTTGATATAGACGATCTCTTGCCGGTCTCAAGATCGAGAGGAAGTCCTAGCGCCGCAAAACAGCAGCGCATCCGTGCTCGCACACACGTTCGAGGCACCGAGCAACCTCCGCCTCCTCGCTCCAGCGATGCAGCGGAAGCACAACTCTTTCTTGCCGAATAGCCACGGGAACATGTATCTCGCTAGTCCGAGACCATGGGGGATAAATTCTAGAGGGGGAGAGAGATCCTTCACGAGGAGGTGTGAGAGACAAGTGAGGTGGGGGGATCCTTTTATAGGAGGAGGGGGGAACCCCAAGGGGGTGGCCGGCGCATGGGGCTGCCCCCTTGCCCTCCCCTCTTCATGTGGGTGGACACTCCACTCACAAATCTCCTTTAAATTCCCTCCACTCAAAAGCCCACTCAAATTCCCATTAAATTTCCACCAAATTTAATGCAAACTCTCATTAAATAAAACTATTTTATTTTATTCAAAATTTTGTCAATTACTTTAATGACAAACATTCACAAATAACCCCTTGCTAGAATTCCATTTCACATGCATAACCACTTTATGCAATTTCACCTGAAAACCTATTTCGGTATCTAGTGAAATAAATTCCTGCGCTTGTTCATTCTTTCGGCATGAAACTTTTGCTCCAATTGGATGTCGGTGTCTCTTAAGTGTGTCACCCTACGGTTCGTGAATAATGTGGACATGATCGAGACCCCTCTCGGATCAATAATAAAAAGCGGGATCTGGAGACCCATACTGACTCCCACACATTCAACGATGACTTTCTTGTGATCGTCGGAACCTTTTTACGCTAGTATCTTAATCCCTTTGTTTCACGATATATTACATGTCCGAGATTTGATCATCGGTATATCCATACCTAGTTTGATCTCGTTACCGACATGCACTCTTTTCTCGTTCCCGTGATATAACATTCTAGTGATCAAATCACTTGCTTGCAAGCTAACCAATGTGATATCACCGAGAGGGCCCAGAGTATATCTATCCGTCATCGGGATGAACAAATTCCACTCTCGATCCATGAGCCTCAACATAACACTTTATTAGTTCTGAATCCATCTTTATAATCACCCTGTTACGGTGTGACGTTTGATGTTATCAAGAAACTCTTCCGGTGTTAGTGATTGACATGATCTCATGGTCTAAGGATTAGGATCACTTCGTAAGTTGTTATAGCAATATAAACTCAATGACTTTGATCGTAATGCTATACTTGGATGAATGTTCATCACACCATTACACTAATGTTGTGATCCCGTTATTAACAACATCCAATGTCCATGATCGAAACCTTGATCATCTTGTTAATCAATGAGCTAGTTTATGAGAGGCATAACTAGGAACCTTTCTTTTGTTTATTAAACACACATGTATTAATGTTTCCGTATTAATACAATTATAGCATGCAAAATAAACATCTATCATATACTTGGAATACATAATAAACACTTTATTATTGCCTCTCGGGGCATATTCCTTCGATCTCCACTTGCACTAGAGACAATAATCTAGTTACATAGTGATAAATCTAACACCCATTGAGTTCTAGTGTTGATCATGTTTTGCTCTAGGAGAGTTTTAGTCAACGGATCGCTACATTGAGATCCGTATGTACTTCTAAATCTTTATATCTCCATCCTTGACATGCTCATGGATGGAGTGAAACGCGCTTAATATGCTTGGAATGCTTGTGAGACCTTGGTTCTTTGGCATTGGCAATGGCACCATTGTTGTCACAATAGATCACCATTGGGTCCAACGCGTTTGCAACCACTCCTAGTTCGGATATGAACTCCTTCATCCAAACTGCTTCCTGAGCCGCTTCTGAAGCAGCAACATATTCGGCATCCGTTGTTGATCCCGCTACCAGAGGTTGTTTGGACCTCCTCCAACTAACCGCTCCGCCATTCATGAGAAATACGTATCCGGATTGAGACTTAGAGTCATCCGGATCGGTGTCAAAGCTAGCGTCAACATAACACTTAGCGACGAGCTCTTCTTCACCTCCGTATACAAGAAACATATCCTTAGTTCTTCGTAAGTACTTAAGGATATTCTTGATCGCTATCCAGTGTTCCGAACTTGGATCCGATTGGTACCTACTAGTCAAACTAATAGCATGTGCCACATCCGGTCTTGTACATAGCATGGCGTACATTATAGAGCCTATGGCTGAAGCATAGGGGACCTTGTCCATTATCTCTCTTTCTTCCGAGCGGACTTTGAGTCTTACTCAATGTCTTGCCTTGCAACATAGGTAAGAACCCCTTCTTACTTCCGTCCATTTTAAACTTCTTTAAAATCTTATCAACGTATGTACTTTGCGATAGCCCTATTAGGCGCCTGGATTTATCTCTATAGATCTTTATGCCTAATGTATATGACGCTTCACCTAGGTCCTTCATTGAAAATTTGCTGTTTAGATAACTTTTAACACTGTTTAAAAGATCTATATCATTTCCGATCAATAATATGTCATCCACATATAATATCAGAAATTCCACATTGCTCCCACTCACTTTCTTGTAAATACAAGCTTCTCCATAAGTTTGGACAAATCCAAACTCTTTGATCACCTCATCAAAGCGGAGATTACAACTTCGTGATGCTTGCTTCAATCCATAGATGGATCGCTGAAGCTTGCACACCTTGTTAGCATCCTTAGGATCGACAAAACCGTTTGGTTGTATCATATATAACTCTTCTTCAATATTACCATTGAGAAACGCGGTTTTGATATCCATCTGCCATATCTCATAATCAAAATATGCAGCAATTGCTAACATAATCCTATATGACTTTAGCATCGCTACGGGAGAGAATGTCTCATCGTAGTCAACTCCTTGAATTTGTCGAAATCCCTTTGCGACAAGTCGAGCTTTATAGACGGTCACATTACCATCAGCATCAGTTTTCCTTTTGAAAATCCATTTGTTCTCCACGGCCTTTCGGTCGTGAGGTAAGTCCACCAAGTTCCAAACTTGATTTTCATACATGGATTCCATCTCGGATTTCATGGCTTCTAACCATTTGTTGGAATCCGGGCTCATCATCGCTTCTTCATACGTCGCAGGGTCATCATTTTCATCAACCATGAAATTCATGACAGGATTTCCGTCTGGATCGGGAGAGCTGCAGCGTCACCTTGACCTGCGAGGTTTGGTAGTACTATCTTCGAGTTTCATGATCATTATCATTAGTTCCCTCTTCAGCAGTGGAGCCAACTCGGAACAATTTCCGCGCCTACTCGCCATACTTTGAAGAGAAGGTTCAATAACCTCTTGAGTTCTACCTTCGACTACTCACACCTTTCGAGAAACTCTTTCTCTAGAAAGGATCCATTCTTGGCAACAAAAACCTTGCCCTCGGATCTGTGATAGAAGGAATACCCAATAGTTTCCTTAGGGTATCCTATGAAGACGCATTTTTCCGCTTTGGGTTCGAGTTTATCCGGTTGAAGTTTCTTCACATAAACATCGCATCCCCAAACTTTAAGAAATGATACCTTAGGTTTGTTTCCAAACCACAATTCATACGGCGTCTTTTCAATGGATTTAGATGGTGCCCGATTTAAAGTGCATGCAGCAGTTTCTAGTGCATAACCCCAAAATGACAACGGAAAGTCTGTCAGAGACATCATAGATCGAACCATATCTAATAAAGTACGATTACGACGTTCCGACACACCATTTCGCTGTGGTGTTCTGGCAGGCGTGAGTTGTGAAACAATTCCACACTCTTTCATGTGAGTGCTAAACTTGTAACTTAGATACTCACCTCCACGGTCGGACCGTAGAAATTTGATCTTTCTATTACGATGATTTTCCACTTCATCTTGAAATTCCTTGAACTTTTCAAAAGTTTCAGACTTGTGTTTCATCAAGTAGATATAACCGTATCTACTCAAATCATCCGTGAAAGTAACAAAATAACGATATCCACCTCGCGCCGACACACTCATTGGACCACATACATCAGAATGTATGATTTCCAATAAATCCGTCGCCCGTTCCATTGAACCGGAAAACGACGTTCTAGTCATCTTGCCCATAAGGCATGGCTCACATGTATAAAATGATTCAAAATCAAGTGATTCCAAAAGTCCATCCAATTGGAGCTTCTTCATGCGTTTAACGCCAATATGTCCTAGACGGCAGTGCCACATATATGCGGATATATCATCATTAAGTTTAATCCTTTTAGCATCAACATTATGAATATGTGTAACATTATCATCGAGATCTAATAGAAATAAACCATTCATCATCGGTGCATGACCATAAAAGATTTCATTCATATAAATGGAACAACCATTGTTCTCGGATTTAAATGAATAACCACTTCGCATCAAACACGATCCAGATACAATGTTCATGCTCGGTCAGGCACGGATAACAATTATTCAAGTTTATAACTAATCCGACGGCAAGTGGAGAGGCGTTAAACGGCGATCACATCAACGCTTGATCCATTACGACGCATCTTGACCTCACCCCTTGCTAGCGGTCGCTTCATGACCCACGATTCGAGTTACAAATATTAGAACCGAACCGGTATCAAATACCCGGTGCTACTACGAGCACTAGTCAAGTACACATCAATAACATGTATATCATATATACCTTTGTTTGCCTTGCCGGCCTTCTTATCCGCGGATACTTGGGGCGATTCTGCTTCGATGGCGATCCCCTTACAGAGTAGCACTTTCGGTATCGGACTTAGGTCCAACTCGATTTCTTTTCAGCACGGCAACAGGCTTGCCGCCTTACTTCCCTTCCGCTTTCCCTTCTTGTCTTTCTTGAAACCAGTGTTCCTATTCATCATCAACACTTGATGTTCCTTTTGATCTCCACTTGCAGCTTTAAGCATTGTGAAGCTCGGGGAGAGACTTCTTCATGCCTTGCATATTATAGTTCATCACGAAGCTCTTATAGCTAGGTGGCAGAGACTGCAGAACACGATGGATGCCTAAGTCAATGGGAATCGATATTCCCAAGGACACAAGCTTATCGGCGTAACCCGACATCTTGAGTACATGCTCACTAATGGAGTTGTGCTCTTCCATCATGCAGCTAAAGAACTTTTCTGAAGCGTTGTAGCTCTCTACAGCAGCATGTGTGTCGAAAATCATTTTCAACTCACCCATTGTATCAAAAGCATTGCCATTTTCGAAACGCTTTCGAAGTTCCGGCTCTAGCCCATACAATATGCCGCAATGAACTAAGTTGTGGTCCTCCTGACGAGTCTGATAGACATTCTTCTCCTCGTCAGGGGCATCATCAAAAGGTGGGGGGCCTAGTGGCGCTTCTAGCACGTATTGCTTTTTTGCAGCAGAGAGGAGAATCCTCAAATTCATGGCCCATTCGGTAAAGTTGCTACCGTTCGTTGCTAGTTTCTCTTTCTCCATGAACACATTGAAATTAAAAGAAGGTGGTGCCATCTACAACAAAATTTGTAAAGTTTAGACTAAGTGTATGATAGATTGAGTTCAACTAATCCATATTACGAATGAACTCCCACTCAAAAACGACATCCCTCGTGCCTTTTTGGTGATTACATGAACCAAATCCACTATACCAAGTCCGATCATCACGTGAGTCGGTATAGCTTCAAAGGCGAGCATCAAATGGGCATCATATCAACTATATGACTCATGCTTAACCTTTCGGTCCGTGTTCCGAGGCCATGTCTGTACATGCTAGGCTCGCCAAGTTAGAACCTTAGTATTCGCGGGTGTAACTGTTTTACACCCGAAATATGGTCGTGGATCCAAGAACACCCGATCATCACGTGATGTTTTGGAGCGACGAAAACATAATCGGTGCATACTAAAGGAAGAACACATTCTTATCTTGATATTTAAAAGAGGGATCATCTTATTATGCTAACAAAGCGCTAAACAAGCAATATAAGATGCAATCAAACATCACATGTTTATTAGTGAAATGATATGGTTCCCCCAGATGATCTCTATCATGTGCATCGTGGTATGATCACTATCATACCTATATGTGTAAATCCAAGGTCTATGGAGTTTACACGCTATGTGTGTTGTAAGAGTATCATCTCATACTTCTACTTACAACACTACCATATCATAACACCAGCCCAGCAACAATCTAAACTAGACGCCTCTAATTTATCCATTGCAAGTTTTACGTGGCTTAGGGATTTCGAGATAGAACCGTTCTTACCTACGAACATGAACCCCAACGAGGATAACCAAATTGTTGACAACTCGCTTGCAAAATAGATATTGACTATAGTAGGAGAGACAGACACCCGCTAGCCACTTATGCAAACTAGTTGCATGTCAAGCGTGGAACAGGTCTCATGTGCGAGGACATGTAAAGTTTGTCCGGGACGCTTCATCCCACTATGCCACCAATATCCAAAATTACAACAAAGGAGCAACAACATGATCATCATCGCCCACATACTCATATGTGTACTACCCGTGTAAAGCATCTACGCATAGATCCGGCTCGATACCCTTTGTAGGGTTCGCGACATAGAAAACAAAAATTTCCTACGATGGGAACAACTATGTACCAAGATCTATCTACTAGATACAAACAACGGGCAGATGTATATCCGTAGAGAACATACCCTTGAAGACCGACAAAGCTTAACGAGTCCAAACTCGTGGTTGATGTAGACGATCTCTTGCCGATCTCAAGATCGAGAGGAGTCCTAGCGCCAAAAGCAAAGCATCCGTGCTTTCGCACACGTTCGAGGCACCGAGCAACCTCCGCCTCCTCGCTCCAGCGATGCGGAAGCACAACTCTTTCTTGCCGAATATCCACCGGTAACATGTATCTCGCTAGTCCGAGACCATGGGGGATAAATTCTAGAGGGGGAGAGAGATCCTTCACGAGGAGGTGTGAGAGACAAGTGAGGAGGGGGGCTCCTTTTATAGGAGGAGGGGGGAACCCCAAGGGGGTGGCCGGCGCATGGGGCTGCCCCCTTGCCCTCCCCTATTCATGTGTGTGGACACTCCACTCACAAATCTCCTTTAAATTCCCTCCACTCAAAAGTCCACTCAAATTCCCATTAAATTTCCACCAAATTTAATGCAAACTCTCATTAAATAAAAATCTTTTATTTTATTCAAAATTTTGTCAATTACTTTAATGACAAACATTCACAAATAACCCCTTGCTAGAATTCCATTTCACATGCATAACCACTTTATGCAATTTCACCCGAAAACCTGTTTCGGTATCTAGTGAAATAAATTCCTGCGCTTGTTCATTCTTTCGGCATGAAACTTTTGCTCCAATTGGATGTCGGTGTATCTTAAGTGTGTCACCCTACGGTTCGTGAATAATGTGGACATGATCGAGATCCCTCTCGGATCAATAATCAAAAGCAGGATCTGGAGACCCATACTGACTCCCACACATTCAACGATGACTTTCTTGTGATCGTCGGAATCTTTTTATGCTAGTATCTTAATCCCTTTGTTTCACGATATATTACATGTCCGAGATTCGATCATCGGTATCTCCATACCTAGTTTGATCTCGTTACCGACATGCACTCTTTTCTCGTTCCCGTGATATAACATTCTAGTGATCAAATCACTTGCTTGCAAGCTAACCAATGTGATATCACCGAGAGGGCCCAGAGTATATCTATTCGTCATCGGGATGAACAAATTCCACTCTCGATCCATGAGCCTCAACATAACACTTTATTAGTTCTGAATCCATCTTTATAATCACCCTGTTACGGTGTGACGTTTGATGTTATCAAGAAACTCTTCCGGTGTTAGTGATTGACATGATCTCATGGTCTAAGGATTAGGATCACTTCGTAAGTTGTTATAGCAATATAAACTCAATGACTTTGATCGTAATGCTATACTTCGGATGAATGTTCATCACACCATTACACTAATGTTGTGATCCCGTTATTAACAACATCCAATGTCCATGATCAGGAAACCTTGATCATCTTGTTAATCAACGAGCTAGTTTATGAGAGAGGCATAACTAGGAACTTTTCTGTTTGTTTATTAAACACACATGTATTAATGTTTCCGTATTAATACAATTATAGCATGCAAAATAAACATTTATCATATACTTGGAATACACATAATAAACACTTTATTATTTGCCTCTCAGGACATATTCCCTTCAGGAGGGTCATGTGAGGATAGGAGGTAGTAAAAGGGAGAGAGAATGAAATATTTTAACTATTTCTATCTTGCAGCGGATCCCATGTAACAGATATTTAGCAACCACTACATTGTAGAAAATTTAGCAATTTAGCATGATGCCATATTCTGCCATTATGTCAGATTTGGCAAGCCACACGCTGTGGCTGCCCTTATACGGCCTCGATCATACGCTCCGCTCGGTGGAGTCGGGAGGATGACATCTGCGGGAGGTCGGCGGAGTTCTCCGACCCGGAATCGAATTCGAAGATCCCGAGGATGGAGGGGTCCTCGAAGTCTCCCACGTTGGAGACCTGGGCGATGGAGCTCGCGGATGAAGCCGCGGTGATGGATCCGGCGAGTGACGCCGGGGTCGCCGAGTCGGCGTCGTCGTTGAGGGCCGCGTCCTCTGCGGTCACTGAGTTTTCGGCCATGTTGCTGTGGGCCGAATTGTACTCGGAGGCGAGGCGATGGATCGTGCGGATCTGGCTCTCGGAGAGCCGATCGCGTGGCGGCGACTCGCGGATGCGAGCCGAATCCTCCGAGATGACGTCGGTGAGACCGACGAAGAGGCTGATCGTGCCGATCGGCGGGATCATCTTTGTCGTGACGGTCGCGCCGGGACGTAGCTGCTCGGCAAGATTTGGAGCATCTCGCCGATCGCTATCATGCGGCCGGTGGCGACCGTCTCGTTGATGGGCAGATTGGATCTCACCGCAGAACACCGGCCAGACCGGCCAGGCCTCACGGTGGGCGCCACTGTCGTGGGAATGGTCACGGCCTGCACAATCTCTCGCATATGTTTATTATGCCACTCGCACTCGTAATAACAGCGTTACGCTAACCGCAGAAGTCAACCTTTGGTACAACGATCGGCACGGCTAAGTAGTGCGGTGTAAGAGCACTGAATCACCTCAGGTCTTGCATCGTCCATGAAAAACGCCTACCCGGAGCCCCATTGGAGTCGCCTAGCTCGACTGGTTCTACGAACCAAGACAACTGCCCTCGCTTCTCACAGCGACCTTGGTCCTCCGCATCCTCGGCATAGCGACTCGAACGGCTAAGTACGCGGGGATCAAGACCAGTTCATCGCGAGCGGTCAGGGAAAACGCCAAGTAGGAGAGCATGCCCAGGACTCGCCACGCGACTGACCCCACGGGCTAGGCAGGAGTGACGTGCTCAAACCAACGCGCTAAGTCCTCAACCACCCTTGAGTCGCGCCTAGAACAACCAAGTACCACGCTCGGGGACTCGGCCACCCGACCTCGCTCGCGTAAGGGAAAACGGTAAAGTACAGAGCACTTAAGGGAGTTGCCTAGCGACTGGCTCTCCGAGCCCGGGCGAGTCAACCACAATAATAAGATACATAACATCAACAAACATACCACATATGAGGTAAACCCCACAAAAAGGGCGGACGCGCTCGGGGACTCGTTCAAACATCAATCACAAACACATGACAAATACCAACATAGACACGATGTCTCATTCAATTGCATATCGCATTGTCTCATGTTACAAAATATGCCTGCATGGCAGACCTGCTGCTAACGCCACAAGGCAAACTATCCTACTCTGCAGGATTTGATGACGACTCGCCAACATCCCGGCGATTGCGGATGAACGGCGTGTACGGGTTCGACGGATACGTCGTCAGTTCACCCTCCATTGCCACGCGAAAAGGCTGCTCGACCTTGAAGTCATGATGCGGCGGCTCGGGGTCGTTCGGCACGACGACCGTCTCCTGGTACGGAAGGAGGTCACCCATTGCCCAGACACGTTCCGAGTATGTGGCGGCGCGGTCCTGCAACTTGAGAACCTCGGACAGCTCCACCGTGCCAGTCGACGATGGGTATCCACTCGTCACATCGTCGATGTCGAAGTCCTCGGGGAAGTGGGCAAGTCCAAGACTAAGTGTCGGCGCTCACGCCAAACGCCCGGCCGCGTCATGAACTCAACGACCGCGGGCGCCTTCTCCAAATACTTCCACACCTCAACGAGGTCGCTGGGAATCACCTCCGTGGGCGATATCTCTTGGAGATAGGCGCGGATGCACGTCGCCGACAACGTTGCCGAGTCGACAAGCATGCTTACACACTGCCTCGCGTCGAACGAGCTCGCCTCTTCCTCGCTATCGATGATGCGACCTGCGAGTAGAAGACAATAATGAGTACGACGGACACCACAAAAGACACAACCACCGGAAGGGGCAGATGCACTTACCAATCAACGGGCGGGCGAGTTCCGTGATGAAGCTTTGAAGCGACGTATGGTCGTCCTGAAGCCCAGCAACAAGGGCATCGGACACTTTGCGATCCTCTTCGGCTGCAATGGCGGCCTTGGCTCGCCGTCGGTAGAAGCTCGCTTCTTCTTTTGTCTCCGCAAGCGCTCGAGGTTGGCGACCCATTTGTTAGCCGCTCAAAGCCGATTGCGCTGCCACCAAATCACCAGCGGGGACAAGCCCCTGGCGAGCTTCCTCTGCCTTCGCGGCAACAGCCTGAAGCCCTTTGTTCGCCTCCTGGACGATGGCCAATTCTTTATCTGCTTGCCATGGCAATCGGTCAGCCAATTCAAGCTGTAGACCCTGCATATCATCAAAAAGGTTAATCAAAACAAAAATTCCTAAGTGCCCACCCGCTGAAATTCAGCGAGTGCGCACTCGGGGACTGGCGATCAAGAAATTCCTAAGTGCCCACCCGCTGAAATTCAGCGAGCGCGCACTCGGGGACTGACAATCAAGAAATTCCTAAGTGCCCATCCGCTGAAATTCAGCGAGTGCGCACTCGGGGACTGGTACTCAAAGAAATTCCTAAGTGCCCACCCGCTAAAATTTAGCGCGTGCGCACTCGGGGAAGGTAGCGATAGAGGCACCCGCTCCAAAAGAGGTCGGCTCGGCCGGTCCGGGCAAGGGAGCGCCCTCCTTTGTAGACGCGGCTGCCTCCATCACGGGTCCGACTGGCGCAACCGCCGTGTCGTCAGAAATAGTGACGACGTCGTCACCCTTGGCCTTTTTGCTGCCATCCGCAGAGACGACGACCTCGTCCGCCTTCCTCTTGCGGGAAGGATCCTCCTCGCTAACGACGGGCGGCACCTTAGCCACGGTCGGATGGCCCATCCTCTTCACTCTGGTCCTGTGCATCAATCATATAAGCAAAAATAATTAAAGTAATTATGAAAGACAAAGAAGGGTGAGTGTACTCACTTGGCGACTGGAATAAAGCGTAGCCCCGTACGGAGGCCGGCTGGTTTTTCCAGTTCAGGGCCATCGGCGGAGCCCCATATCCGGGGCGTCGCGTGCCCAAGACACGGACGGCTTCTTCGCTATTGAGGCCGCACTGGAGCCTCAGGATATCTTCGGGAGCCTCCTTGCGAGGCGTCAGCCGAAGCATCCAGCCCAGTAGGCTGGGCGAATGGCGGAGGCATTGAAGCCAGCACTTCCACGATCGCCCGGCGTCAAAGACGGTACCTTTGGTGGCGCATCGCCGTCCGGGCGGGCTGGGGCGTCGAAAGCTGTGCGCGGCGGGCAACCGATGGCTTTGTCTTCTTCTTGAGGGGCCTTGCCTCCTTCTCTTTCTTCTTCTTCTTGACGGGTGGCTGACGGTAGCGAGGTGGTCTCTGGGAGTTCGTCGTCATCGTGGCGCCGAGGCTTCGCTTGCCTCGAGCTCGCTGCCGTTGTCCGGGTCTTCGGACCAGCGGGCGACCTCCTCCCGGACTCATCGTCGTCGTCCTCGTCTCCTTAGCGGTGGCGACTCACCTCGTCTTGGGCGGACGAGCTCGAGTTCGTCGTCAAGGTGGAGCCACCCTTCCACCACTTGGAATAGCTGCTGCGATGAATACAAAATGAAATTAGAATTACCGCGATCGCATAAAGCTGCGAGCTGCGGCGAAACGATTACCGTTGAGCTGGGCGCTTTCGGTATAGGGCGACCCAACCTGTGCATCGGTACACCTTTGGGTAATTTTCTTCGATGATGGAGATAGTCCTCCGGCTTCCACTCGTCGAGGCAGGCCTTCGTCGAGTCTCCCCGGCCGTGTCTTGGTACATGTAGTGGTGGCGAAGCGGGACGAGCCGCCGCCCGAGCCGGTTATGCAGGTTTATTGTGCAGAGGCCTTCTTTTCGCCGCGGATGGTCGGAGCATCTCGTCGACGACCATCCGCTGATCGCTGAGCTTGCCGACTTGGAGATGGCGCGGCTCGGACCGATTGGCGGAATCGCGGGATCGCCGCCTCGCCTCGGTCGCCTCGACCACGTAAAACCATGAATTCTTCGATCGCTCGGCGCCTTGGTGACATCGGATCAAGAAGGAAGCCTTTGACTTGAGATGGAAGGTTAGGCCGCCCGCTAGCATTGGGTCTGCTTCTCGCGATCCGTCTGTGGAGCAGATCTTGCCACAAGAAGTAGGGCGGCAGCCGTAGCATTCGCGAGAACGCCACGAAGATGGCGAGCTGCTCGATCTTTGTGGGGACCCAGATCGAAAGGCTGATCCGTAGTAGGCGAAGCGCCGGAAGAAACGGACGTGGGGAACCCTAGCCCCGCCGAGATGACCGGTGAAGCGGATGAACTCCCTCTCGCGGATTCAGGGTCTCTCCTGCGAGAATACGCCAATGCTCGCAAGATCCCGGCCTCCTCGAAGGAAGCCAGCTGCGCCCTCGTGCACTTAGATCTACCCCACGGCTCGGTGGAAAGGGCCATGGCCGAGAGGTTTGCTGGGGGTCGGGGGATTTTGGGTCGGCTGGATCGCGATGCGAAGTTAGGCGGAAGGTGCGTGCAGTCGGAGGGAATGATGAGCGGATGGTTCTCTGATCACCTGCCATTCCTCTTATATAGCGGTTGTTACCCGCCAAATCAGGGAGCCGTTACTACGCGGTGATTACGCCAAAAGTTACCGTTGGATTACCCCAACGGCTAGTTTGACCACGGTTAACGGTCCAACTTCGGCCACTCGACTCGCCGACCCAATCACTATGACAAGATGTTTCGACTACCGCCAAAGTCGCTGCGATTAGGATGACTAGTTTCCTCCTTTATACAGAGCCCGACGATTCATTTGGATGTCTACTCAAGCGTATACTCCGGCCGGCACCCTCGCCTAATCGGCCGGCCTCGGGGACTCTTGATGGGGATATGCCTACCGGGTATGCCCGGGGCGTTCCGAGCCCAAAGAATTGGCGAGTGGGCTGCGAGCGGTGGATTAAAGCCCAACAAGGAGCCAGCGATCGAAGTCAAGGCCCAAAGCGGTGGATAGGCCCGGATTAGGTTAAGCAGTCAAAGCTCTAATCGAATCGGTTGAGATATGTAAACCCTAGGGAGGTGAGCCTATATAAACCTCCCTATAGAGGCGTAGAGATACGTTCCATCATACACCCAAGCGACTCGCCGCCTAGCCGAGCTCGCCATTGTACCACCTCCATAATACAATCTAGCAGAGTAGGTCTTTACCTCAAGGGCCGAACTGGGTAAACCACGTGTCTCCGCCTCATCTCGCGCATGAGATGGCCGCCCTTGCCCCTCGTTCTACTACTCGCTGCCGATTGCAGCGTCTGCCGTGACCATTCCCACGACACGTGGTAGTACGAATCTCGAAGCTGCACAGCCAGAGGTATCAGATGGGGCGGTCCGCTGGGTTGCGACGCCAGCGACATGCGTTGTCGAGGTTGGCCGTGCAAGAAGCGACACAGCAAGCAGGGGGAGTGGTGCCTCGAGCGACCGACCGTGGAAGAAGCGACTCAGCGAGCAGGAGCGTGGTTGTGGACGCCGTCGATCGGAACCAAGACCAGCCGACCGACCAATGATCTCCAGGCGGAGCCGCTGGTGTATGGCCGCGGGGAAAGTGCAGGAACAGAGGGGAAGGGAGGCGTCGTCGGGAGACACCGACGACGTCGAGGAGGGGCAGGCCCGAGCAGTTGCGGGGGAAGGGAACCGAAGTCGTGATCTGGTAATTGGGAAAGAAGTGGCCTTTGTGCTTTGAGATTCGTTCTGCCAGGTGTCAGTGTGTCACCCTCCTGAGTTTTTTTAAACACACAATACAATCATAAATGCTCACAACACACATATCTATCCACCCCTATGAATGTACACACGCATATAAGCACCTTCAAATGACTGAGCCAGCGGATCAAATCTCGAGATTGTCGAAGTCATCACAGACACCTTATTGTCAACTGAACATCGCCTCCCGCAAAATAAATATTCCGGAGTTTAGGTCGTACTCCTTCCGACTCATATTAATTGACTTGTATTTATCAAAATTCAGATAAACCTATATACTAAATAGTATCTAAATTCATTTAAATCTAAAAAAAATTGACTCAATTAATATTGGGTCTGACGCAGTATAAAAGTTTCTTTTGGAAAATTGACGATCACGACTCGGGACCCGTCACGCTGGAAAAGGGCCCCACAGAGTGATCGGCCCCACGAAGCTGTGGTGGGCTCAGCAACCGGTCACTGATAGGTGGGGCCCAGATCCCAGAGGTAGAGAAGAGACGTGTATCCTTTTTTATTCTCATCTTCTCCCCCTTTGCTTCTCCTTTCAAACAGGCCGACGAGGGCAGGAGCCAGGAGCCCTCGAGCGAAAAGAAATTGAGTGCGCGGGTTGGTGGCGCGGCGGCGGCGGCGGCGGCGATCTCCTCCGATCCTTCGATCGAGCTAGGTTCTTCGGGTAAGCGCGATAGCTCCGCCCCTCTCGGTGCGTATCCTCTCCGCTCGTGTCGATCTCTGCGGGATTTGTCTTCGCGGTGGCAGGCGTTGATCTAGCGATAGCAGTCGCGGATGGTGAGCTGATCTTCGATTTGGTCGCGGTGTGACCCTTAACCCGAGTCCGTTTACTAGGCGGAGTTCCGGTCGATTCGGTGCGGCTATCATAAGAATCCCATAAGAATTGGGGATTTGGGAATCAGGAGCATCTGTGCCCGTACGTTTCGTTCCATGCTCTAGTGTGCGTACAGTTATCCAGCTTGATCCGTCCCTACAGTTTCTATTGGGGTCCTGCTTGACCGTACCGTGGTGGTCCATCCCGGCTGTGGGATTGAGAAAGCCGTCAGGTCAATTTTACAGTTTGTGATTTCGGTTCAGAGCCCCAAATGGTTTTCTTTTCTTTTTCGTTCAAATACCATCAAAGAACAAGTAGTTAGGTTTTGCATATGCTTGGTCCTTGATGGTTTTGCAGGGATGTTTCGAAAGTTTGATCCAAGTGTTGATGAATTATACCTTTATTTATTTATGCTGCTAAGATGATCACAGGTTTCACTACTTGCTGATAATCGACACTTTGATAGATGAGTTATCTTAAAAATAGGTAACCGTTGAATCGTACCTCTTTCAGTCTGAGGTCGAATTGGGAGCCGAAGAGAGCATGAGTAGTGCCAACGGCGCACGACGTGCCTCCAGAAGGCAATCACGAGATGACTCTGCTGATAAGGTTGTTGTGAACTTGGTCGCAAGCTCTCCAGCGCCAGCGGTGGCCAACCGGCGCGGAGTATCAACCTCTCACGCTGGCGCGCGCACCTCACCCATTGATGTGGAAGCTCTGGATGATGAAGTGCAGGTCATATCAGCTTCACAAGTGCCTCCTCGGGTATGTTGCTTAACTTCCCGAGAACAGTGTTACTGTGTGTAATTGATCTCATGTCATTAGGTGATTGGGTCCAAAGTGATGCTTAAGTAGCATGGTGAACATATGCATTTTTTACTAATTTTTTTTCTTATGTTTCTGAGGCACACCAGCTTTTTGTATCAAGGAAGAGTATTATAAATTGATCATAACACTGATGTCATGCAACATTCCTGGCATTTGTATTGAATCATCTTGTATGTTGCAGAGGAGGAATCTAAGAACTCTGGGGCAGCCTGTGACAGTAGTTGATGTAGAGGTACATGCTACCCATGAAGGTTAGTTCGTTACTGCAACATACATTGCATTCCATGGAACTGTTTTGGCTTCTAACATTACAATTTGTTGGTAAATTCTTCATCAGTCTATTAATCTGCCTTAACAGATTCATCTGGAACTGTCCAATTCATAATACCACATATAGTTCTGGGTTATTATACCTATATTATGCTGCTAAGACGACCAACTCTCTAGTGGCAGCAGGCATATAATAAGCTATACTGAAAACTGAACTTGTGGCTTTTCTTTGCTATTCCTGTATGATAGTTTCCTGTTATAATGTCATGCATATATATTGATGCTGAGTTGCTGACTCTATAAACCGCAAACAGAAGATATAAAATTGTTCCTCAATGTGCTATCTGACTATATTTTCCTGTCATCTAAGCTTCCTTACCTGCCTTATTATTTATTCAACCAGGAGTATTTCATGATGATAATGACAGTCCTTTCTCATAACACAGGGAATAAGCGTCAAAGAGTTGCAGCTGTAATAAACATCTCTCCAGAAACAGGAGAAGGGTCCAGCTTGCAGGTATTTGATTTCAGAATTTTGAAGGGAGTTAACTCTCTTAGACGTATGGTCAAGTTTCATTACTGCTTTACTTATTTGTTTCTCTACTATGTGCATCATGATTCCCTTTGTCCTCCGTATGGAGTTTTGGATTATGCTGTTTATTTCACTGAATTAAAGAAATAAAGATATTTGATTTAAGTTAAAACCATTTTTCCTGGCCAGTTCAAGTCACAGAGAACACTTATACTCGCTGCTTTTTAATGTCATATAGATCCTTCATATAAGCAAACAGTCAAAAGATCTTGGTCAGCATTGACAACTTCGCAATCGCTATATTTGAAGTAGCACTTCGCCTCCTTTTATGTAGGTGTCGCTGTGTTCTAACATGTTTATTACATTCCTTACGCTGGACGATATTTCCACCTGAAAAAGCTACTGTTACATTCAATCCTTTTATCCAATTCCTACTAGCATGTTACCATGTGATTTGAGCTGAACTCTGACTGGATATTTCCATTCTTGGCAGTCAAACAAGGTGGCGAAAACTAGCAAAGAGCCTGCGAAGGTGCCTCCAAAGGAACCAATTTTTACCTGCCCGGTGTGCTGGAACAAGTTAGAGGAGCCTGCCACAACAATGTGCGGCCATATCTTCTGCACAAACTGCATCAAGCAAGCCATCCAGTTCCAGAAGAAATGCCCTACTTGCCGGAAGCACTTGAAGATGAACAATTTCCATCGGATTTACCTTCCTAGCACTTCCCATTAAGGTGAGCTTCAGTTTCTATTAGCCTGTCTGTTGAGCTTCAGTTTTATGAAATGCAGATTTGTTTGACGTGTCATAGGAAGAACTTCTAGCAACATCTGACTTTGAAATGTATTGTCAGGGTCTGAAGTCCTCTCCGGAAGAACAGTGGATCATTTGCTGAGCAACACTGTTGTACCATCATCACCTAGATGGATGTATGGAAATGTGTCGGTAGGAGTTCATCATCCGGATGAATGTATGGATAGTCTTCCGCCTGAAATGAATTGACAAATATTCCCATAGTTTTTTAGTTATGTGTGAGGAAACTTAAAATTGGTCCTCTATACTGTTTGTATGTATTAGGCCGTTAGCCATGCACACATTTCTCCATAGTTGGTCAATGTAACTGGGTTTGGCCTGATGCTTAGATAATAACTACGGCTTTGCACGTTTGTTATCTTTGTACTCAATGTTCAGCGTCTGTATCTTCTGAAGTAACTTTCCTGGCATTTTATCATTATTTTAGTCAGTTATCACACTGCCCAGGGAGATATGGCTGATCGCAAAGATGAACTCATCCAGGCAACTTTTACATTCATGATAGGCAGAGATACACTCCAATAATTCCACTTTGAGTTATGTACAATACAACAGCTACAAATGTCAAGTTCAACAATACAATAGTATTTGGTATCGCTGTACTTCCTTCACTTCCCAGGCATTTTCTCATGATTTTTTTAGTCAGCTACTGCCCAGGGAGATCCCCAGGGTTCATTTCATGCCAACAAGCGGTGACATTGAAAAATGTTCCACTTTTGTACAGTAAAAAGCTACAAATGCCAAGTGTTACGGACTACACGCACACCCAAACTATCCCCTATCATGGGTTTCTTCATTCTGAAGAGAGATCTCGATCAGATCCACTGTGGCAATACCAATATCAGGGCTTCCCATTTACCGTTGCTGACACACACCAAGTCCAGTCATGGACGTAGGGTGGTTAGAGCAAGTTTAATAGTATAGCCTATTGTTGGCTATAAGGTCACTGCCATGTCATCTATAGCCATCACTATAGCCAACAAGTACAATAGATAACTACAAACATGTACTAGTTTACTAATACATGACCCACATGTCACTCCCACAAAGTGCCTAGGAGCACGTGTTGTAGCTGGCTCTTAACTTACAGCCAGCTCTTCTTCTCTCTCCTCCAACTCAGCCAAAATATAGTATTTTATCTCTTATAGTCAGCTGATGTCACCTTATTGTACTTGCTCTTAGATGACCAGATAAAAATCTGCTCTAGGCCTTTGCTGGCAACTTGTTCATCACAGGGCTGATCTTATCGTCAGAGTCCCCTCTTGGGGTCAACAACCTTGTAGGTTTCGTAGAATTCCAATACTTCCGTTGAAGACCATACAAAGACTTCAGTAGCTTGCACACTTTTCTTTCTTGACCATTTACTATAAAACCATCTGGTTGATCCATATAAATTTCCTCATCCAACTCTCCATTTAGGAAAGCCGTCTTAACGTCCATTTGATGAATATTCTTCACCTGAGTATTGCAAATAAATATGTCAATCAATGGATGAATATTTTGAGAGAACTAATCAATCGACACAAAGTTGCTTACAATATTCATATCAACACGAAGTTCTTTGAACCACGAAGTTGTGTCCTTATCTTTAAGAACACTTGCAATGTACTCCCTCCGTTTCAAAATATAAGATGTTTTAGCTTTATGAAGTAAATGCATCTAGACTTCTTTTAGTATGTAGGTTCATTCATGTTTGGAGTGAATCTACACACTAAAATAAGTCTAGATACATTCTCTTCACAAACCTAAAGCATCTTATATTTTGAAACGGAGGGAGTATATGCAAGCCAATGCAATCATATAGGGAGGGTATATGAGAATAAGATCCATTTATCAATAAAAAAAAGAATAAGATCCATTTTGTAAGTATCATTGCTAAGCCCCCTGCAAGTAACCATGGCTGATCAACATAAATATATGTCAAGTTGAATATCAAGCATATGATGTTGAGAAATAGAGCAATTTACCAAGCGAATTATCCAAAATAAACGCTAGATAAAACATGACTAGAATAATAGGCAATATACTAATCATGCTAAATAGCGAATACAAATTAAGGCATATAGCCAAACAAACTGCAAGGCATAAAACTTTGGATAGGATCAGAACAAGATTGAGACAGAAGATGTACACGGCAGTAGCAGAAGTAGAACCGCCGGCGTTGGAACCGTCATTGGCCATGTCGTCGAGGAAGAGGGTACTGATGTCCGGGAAGAAGTCCTCGTCGGGGAAGACGTCGCTATCTGTGAGGGAGTCCGTGTGAAGCCGATGGTCGCTACCGAGCGCTCCCCAAAAACCTTATCGCCCTTCTCCCGTACAGGACTCGAAGCAGCGGGGTCTCGGAGGCCTACTGTCCCGGCTCGCGGTGCACGCCGCAAGACGGGATGGGGAAGATGTAGGTAGCACAGTGCTCTGGAACTGGAAGCGCAGGGATTTGTGGCAGTGTTCCTGAGAGGAGGCGCGACCTCTCTCTCTTATAGGCGCAGAGGGGAAGGCAAACATTTCACCTTCGTATTAAAAGTCCATTCAAAGCAAACGTTTCACCTTCTGTACATCTGTTCATATACCATTCATGTGTGGTTAAATAAAGCTCGGCTCGTGAGATTCCTCATAACCAGCAAGGCCTTGTGCTGTCGTGAGGCGAGGCGAGCGAGGAGGAGGAGGAGCGCGCGTGTGGAACTCTCTCCTTCTCCTTCTCATCCTTTTACCAAGTGGTAGGAGAGCTCACCTTATAAGCTGGTCCAACTAGCAATGTGGGACTAAACATTTGTCCCACCTCTTGTCTTGCATGAATGGGCCACATGGGCCTCTAGGATTTTCAGGAATTATTGAAATAGAAAATGGGCTAGACTATTTGGGCCAAAATTCCAACAATCCCCCACCAGATCCCAGAGGCACATGTAATTTGCCTTTGGTTCCAAAACACTGTTTATATATCGGTACTATAGTGGAGACTGTTAAGTTGAACTTCCACCTAGAATTCTATGCTACACTAGGTTGCGACTTGTACAGTGGACTATGCCTTGAACTGCAAGTTTGCTGCAATCTAGCTTCACACGAAGTCTTGACCGATACTGGGCTACCGTGGGACTTCCCCGCGGGTGGAGCTTATACGTCATACTCCATGACCTTTCATGAGTTTATTAGAGAGCACCCTACTCTCATAGACTGCGACGTTTTAACAGTCAGACTCATATAGGTGTGTTCTTCAAAAGATGTTCTGCAGGACAACATCTTTGCTTAGGATAAGCCACTTAGAACACATTAAGATAATAAATCAACCTGCCATGCAGAATAGGAAAGTATTGCATCTTTATGGAGTGATGTTTATTAAAGTAGGGATACTTTCCTCTCAGCTAACCAACAGCTTGTTTCCCAATTCTAATTCACGGGATCTCCGATCACATAGAGTGGTTTACCACTATGGAAAGCTCAAATTGTGGGTCTCATACCCATCTCCTTTGATGCATTTTCTATCACGTTGCGTGATAGACCCTTTGTGAAGGAATCTGCCAAGTTTTTAGATGTTTGGATATAATCCAATGCAATAACTCCGGAGTTTCTCATTTTCCTGACAGATTTCAGTCTCCTCTTCACATGTCTTGAGGACTTCATATTATCCTTAGAACTGTTCACCTTAATAATCACATTTTGATTATCATAGTTCATTGGAATTACGGGTATAGGTTTTTGAACCACAGGTAAGTCCATCAAGAGTTCACGAAGCCAGTCTGCTTCAACAGTGGCCGTGTCTAGTGCCGTGAGTTCTGCTTCCATAGTTGACCTCGTTAAGATGGTCTGCTTGCAAGACTTCCAAGAAACAGCGCCACCACCAAGTGTGAAAACATATCCACTCGTGGCCTTTATCTCGTCAGCATCAGATATCCAATTTGAATCACTATAACCCTCTAGTACCCTTGGATACCCGGTATAGTGTATGCCATAGCTCATGATGCCTTTTAGATATCGCATAACTCTCTCAAGAGCATGCCGGTGATCATCTCTGGATTTGAGACAAATCGTGAGTTTTCTTCTGACAGAAAGGCGATGTCGTGTCTCGTGGCACTAGCTAAATACATAAGCGAGCCAATAATTTGAGAGTATCTTAGTTGGTCTCTAGCATTTCCTCGATTCTTTCAAGCAACACACTAGGATCATACGGTGTAGGAGAAAAATGACGTCGCTATACCCAAACGACTCAAGATCTTTTCCACATAGTGGGGCAAGCAATGTAATCCCACCATCATCATCTCTCAATAGCTTGATGTTCGTGATGACATCGCCTACTCCCGATCCTTCATCTCAAAGGAACGAGATAAGAAATCTTTGACCTCCTTAATTGCATTAAGGTTGGTTCCGAAAATCGATATGTCATCAACATACAAACAAAGGATGACTCCTCACCCCCATCATGGCGATAGTATACGCACTTGTCAACCGTTTACAACAAAGCTGCAGCGTTAAGGTTTTATCAAATTTTTCGTACCCTGCTTAGGTGCTTGTTTAAGACCATACAAAGACTTCAAGAGCTTGCACACTTTTCTTTCTTGACCATTTACTACAAAACCATCTGGTTGATCCATATAAATTTCCTCATCCAACTCTCCATTTAGGAAAGCCGTCTTAACGTCCATTTGATGAAGCAGAAGACCGTGTGAGGCACCAGAGAAAGTAGTACTCGAATGGTGGTCAACCTTGCTACTGGTGAGTAAGTGTCAAAGAAGTCTTCGTCTTCCTTTTGGGTATAACCCTTGGCCACAAGCCTTGCCTTGTACTTCTCAATAGTACCATCGGTCTTAGTTTCTTCTTGAACACCCATTTACATCCCTACGTTTGCACCCATAAGGCGATCGGTGATCTCCCATGTTTCATTAGCTAAGATGGAATTCATCTCACTATGAAAACTTTCTTCCAGAGTCGAGATCGGGAGATGCATAAGCTTCGAAATGGAAGTGGAGTGTCATCCACAAGGTACACAATGAAATCATCACCAAAAGACTTTGCGTCCTTTGTCTCTTGCTCCTTTTAGGAATTTCATTATCATCCTCCTTAGGAATTTGAGTGTTCAATCGGAATGGTAGGTTCAGAATATAGCAAATTCTGATTAGATGAACTAGGTATCTCGGATTTGATGAGTTAGGTTTATCCTTCATTGGAAAGATATCCTCAAAGAAAGTCGCATCGATCGACTCCATGATTGTCCGACATGAATGTCGTACTTCAGATTTACTATCAAGAATCTATAACCAATGCTATGAAAAGCATAGCCCGAGAAAACACAATCAATGGTTTTTGGTCCAAGCTTGCGCTTCTTGGGGATTGGTACATTAACCTTTGCCAAACAACCCCAAATGCGTAAGTAAGAGAGTTTTAATCTTTTCTTCTCCCATTCTTGAATGGAGTAATTTCTTTGTTCTTTGTGGGAACTCGGTTTAGAACATGACACTTGATCAATAATGCCTCCCCACCATTCCTTAGAAAGACCCGATGTGTCTAACATGGCGTTAACCAAATCTGTTAGAGTACGGTTCTTTCTTTCGGCTACTCCATTTGACTGGGGTGAGTAGGGAGGCGTCCTCTCATGAATTATACCATGTTCCGCACAAAAGGAATCAAACTCGTTGGAAAAATACTCTCCACCACGATCAGACCTAAGCCTCTTAATCTTTTGATCAAGTTGATTTTCTGCCTCAGTTTTATAGATTTTGAAGAAACTCAAAGCCTCATCTTTTGATTTCAGAAGATACACATGACAATATCTCGTAGAGTCATCGATCAAAGTCATGAAATATATCTTTCCACCTTTTGTCAACACACCATTCATCTCACAAAGATCAGAATGTATGAGCTCTAGTGGTGTTAAATTTCTCACTTCTGCAGTCGTATGTGACTTGCGAGGTTGTTTAGCTTGCACGCAGACTTGGCACTTAGATCCCTTAACAGTTGAGAAATCAGGGATTAAATTCATTTTGGCTAGCCGCGTCATACAACCAAAATTAATATGACAAAGACGAGAGTGCGGACATTTGATTCAAAATTTGTGTAAATATGATTAAAAACTGTATTACAAATGTCTGACAGAGATAAGCGGAACAAGCCTCCGCATTCATAGCCTTTACCAATAAAGGTTCCATACTTCGAAATTACAAATTTATTGGACTCGAATACAATCTTGTAGCCATCTCGACACAGAAGAGATCCGCTAACAAGATTTTTATTTATTGAGGAAACATGATGCACGTTCTCCAGTATGCAGTCTTTCCCAAGTGAACTTGGATCGACCGTACCAACACCATGAGCGAAGCATGCGAGCCGTTCCCCATCAAGACGGTTTGAGTCCCTCGACCTGATATGAAGAAAACATGGAAATATCGTAATGACATGTACATTAGCGCCCGTGTCAATCCACCAATCAGAGAATGACATAATGAAAGAAACGAGGTAATATACCATACCCAACATCTTTCATCTCAACGTCGCCCATGACAACATTAGCGATCTTCTTTGCTCTTCCCATGTTGGCGTTTGTCAGCGGTTGGGACAAGCGAGCCCAATGATTAGGATCACCGCACACATGACAAGCACCTTTCCTCTTATCAGTCTTCTTCTTGAAGTCGGTGGACTGTGAGGCCTTGTTCTTTCCATCGAACTTTCCTTTGTCATCAAACTTTCCTTTGTTCTTGAACTTGTGAGGTGGAAGTTCCTTTTACATGCAGGTTGGCATTAGAACCTCCCTCGGTACCTCGAGCACGTGTCTTTTGCTCGCCTTCTCTTCCACATCAAGAGTCCCAATGAGATCCGTCACGGAGAACTCTTGTCTCTTGTGCTTGAGAAGTAGCAAAATTCCTCCATGACTGGGAAGTTTGGCAATGATGCCTCCGCAACAAACTTGTCCGGTAACACACAAGTGAAGTGCTCAAGCTCCCGGCAAGTGATCAGATCTCATGAGCCTGCTCCACAATGGAGCGGTCATCAATCATCTTGTAGTCATAGAATTGTTCCATGACATACAATTCCTTTGCGACATCGTGAGACTCCAAATTTTCTCTCGGCGCATCCCACATATCCTTGCCATTGCTAAATGATGATATGAATCGACAATATTGTCGCCAAGAATGCTGATCAAGGCAGCCTTGAAAGTAGTATCAAGTTTTGGGCCTCTTCACGGCGGGATTAAGTTCCCCTCAGTGCGCCATAGATGGCGTTATAGCAGCTCATGGTGCGAAACCAGAACCGCTCTATGCGCCACCGTTTGTAATTCACACCTTCAAACACAGGTGGCTTCATAGAAGCAACAAAGCCACTTGGGGCAAATTGCCTGAAATAAGGTTTTTGGATTGTTGAGAAATAGAGCAATTTACCAAGCAAATTATCCAAAATAAACGCTAGATAAAACATGACTAGAATAATAGGCAATATACTAATCATGCTAAATAACGAATACAAATTAAGGCATATAGCCAAACAAACTGCAAGGCATAAAACTTTGGATAGGATCAGAACAAGATTGAGACAGAAGATGTACACGGCATGTGAAGTAGAACGCCGGCGTTGGAACCGCTCATTGGCCATGTCGTCGAGGAAGAGGGCTTGATGTCGGGAAGAAGTCCTCGTCGGGAAGGCGTCGCTATCTGTGAGGAAGTCCGTGAAGCGATGGTCGCTAGAGCGCTCCCAAAACCTTATCGCCCTTCTCCGTGGGACTCGAAGCGGGGTCTCGGAGGCCCTCTTGTCCGCTCATGTGCAAGCCGCAAGACGGGATGGGGAAGATGTAGGTAGCACAGTGCTCTGGAACTGGAAGCGCAGGGATTTGTGGCAGTGTTCCTGAGAGGAGGCGCGACCTCTCTCTCTTATAGGCGCAGAGGGGAAGGCAGACAATGCAGAAGATGAAACGAATGGACGGAAGATGAAGCGAACAGGCGCATTTAACTCGTATTAAAAAACCATTCAAAGCAAACGTTTCACCTTCGTATTAAAACATTCAAAGCAAACGTTTCACCTTCTGTACATCTGTTGATATACCATTCATGCGTGGCAAAATAAAGCTCGGCTAGGCGCGCGTGCGCGCGCATCGTGACGAGGCGAGGCGTGGCGAGGCGAGCGAGGAGGAGGAGCGCGCGTGTGGAACTCTCTCCTTCTCCTTCTCATCCTTTTACCAAGTGGTAGGAGAGCTCACCTTATAAGCTGGTCCAACTTCCACTCAACTAGCAATGTGGGACTAAACATTTGTCCCACCTCTTGTCTTGCATGAATGGGCCACATGGGCCTCTAGGATTTTCAGGAATTATTGAAATAGAAAATGGGCTAGACTATTTGGGCCAAAATTCCAACAATCCCCACTGCATCCCGAGGCACATGTAATTTGCCTTTGGTTCCAAACCACTGTTTATATACCGTACTATAGTGGAGGATTAAGTTGAACTTCCACCTAGAATTCTATGCTACACTAGGTTGCGACTTACAATGGACTATGCCTTGAACGCAAGTTTGCTGCAATCTAGCTTCACACGAAGTCTTGACCGATCTTGGCTACCGTGGGACTTCCCTGGTGGAGCTTATACGTCATACTCCATGACCTTTCATGAGTTTATTAGAGAGCACCCTACTCTCATAGGCTGCGACGTTTTTAACTCAGACTCATATAGGTGTGTTCTTCAAAAGATGTTCTGAGACAACATCTTTGCTTAGGATAAGCCACTTAGAACACATTAAGATAATAAATCAACTGCCATGCAGAATATGAAAGTATTGCATCTTTATGGAGTGGTGTTTATTAAAGTAGGGATACTTTCCTCTCATTAACCAACAGCTTGTTTCCCAATTCTAATTCACGGGATCTCCGATCACATAGAGTGGTTTACCACTATGGAAAGCTCAAATTGTGGGTCTCATACCCATCTCCTTTGATGCATTTTCTATCACGTTGCGTGATAGACCCTTTGTGAAGGATCTGCCAAGTTTTTAGATGTTTGGATATAATCCAATGCAATAACTCGAGTTTCTTATTTTCTGACAGATTTCAGTCTCCTCTTCACATGTCTTGAGGACTTCATATTATCCTTAGAACTGTTCACCTTAATGATCACAGTTTGATTATCACGATTCATTGGAATTGCGGGTATAGGTTTTTCAACCACGGTAAGTCCATCAAGAGTTCACGAAGCCACTGCTTCAACAAAGTGGCCGTGTCTAGTGTTGTGAGTTCTGCTTCCATAGTTGACCTCGTTAAGATGATGGTGCCTTGCAAGACTTCCAAGCAGCGCCACCACCAAGTTTGAAAACATATCCACTCGTGGCCTTTATCTCGTCAGCATCAGATATCCAATTTTAATCACTATAACCCTCTAGTACCCTTGGATACCCGGTATAGTGTATGCCATAGCTCACAGGGCCTGTTAGATATCGCATAACTCTCTCAAGAGCATGCGTTGATCATCTCCTGGATTTGAGACAAATCGACTGAGTTTGCTTACAGCAAAGGCGATGTCAGGTCTCGTGGCACTAGCTAAATACATAAGCGAGCCAATAATTTGAGAGTATCTTAGTTGGTCTCTAGCATTTCCTCGATTCTTTCGAAGCAACACACTAGGATCATACGGTGTAGGAGAAAATTGGCGTCGCTATACCGAAACGACTCAAGATCTTTTCCACATAGTGGGGGAAGCAATGTAATCCCACCATCATCATCTCTCAATAGCTTGATGTTCAGGATGACATCAGCTACTCCCAGATCCTTCATCTCAAAGGAACGAGATAAGAAATCTTTGACCTCCTTAATTGCATTAAGGTTGGTTCCGAAAATCAGTATGTCATCAACATACAAACAAAGGATGACTCCCTCACCCCCACCATGGCGATAGTATACGCACTTGTCAGCTTCGTTTACAACAAAGCCTGCAGCGGTTAAGGTTTTATCAAAATTTTCGTGCCACAGCTTAGGTGCTTGTTTAAGACCATACAAAGATTTCAGTAGCTTGCACACTTTTCTTTCTTGACCATTTACTACAAAACCATTTGGTTGATCCATATAAATTTCCTCATCCAACTCTCCATTTAGGAAAGCCGTCTTAACGTCCATTTGATGAATATTCTTCACCTGAGTATTGCAAATAAATATGTCAATCAATGGATGAATATTTTGAGAGAACTAATCAATCGACACAAAGTTGCTTACAATATTCATATCAACATGAAGTTCTTTGAACCACGAAGTTGTGTCCTTATCTTTAAGAACACTTGCAATGTACTCCCTCCGTTTCAAAATATAAGATGTTTTAGCTTTATGAAGTAAATGCATCTAGACTTCTTTTAGTATGTAGGTTCATTCATGTTTGGAGTGAATCTACACACTAAAATAAGTTTAGATACATTCTCTTTACAAATATAAAGCATCTTATATTTTGAAACGGAGGGAGTATATGCAAGCCAATGCAATCATATAGGGAGGGTATATGAGAATAAGATCCATTTATCAATAAAAAAAAGAATAAGATCCATTTTGTAAGTATCATTGCTAAGCCCCCTGCAAGTAACCATGGCTGATCAACATAAATATATGTCAAGTTGAATATCAAGCATATGATGTTGAGAAATAGAGCAATTTACCAAGCGAATTATCCAAAATAAACGCTAGATAAAACATGACTAGAATAATAGGCAATATACTAATCATGCTAAATAGCGAATACAAATTAAGGCATATAGCCAAACAAACTGCAAGTCATAAAACTTTGGATAGGATCAGAACAAGATTGAGACAGAAGATGTACACGGATGGCAAAGTAGAACATGCGTTGGAACCGTCATTGGCCATGTCGAGGAAGAGGGTACGATGTCGGAAGAAGTCCTCGTCGGGAAGACGTCGCTATCTGAGGGAGTCCGTGTGAAGCCAGATGTCGCGCTGAGGCGCTCCCAAAACCTTATCGCCCTTCTCCCGTCAGACTCAAGCAGCGGGGTCTCGAGGCCCTCTGTCCCGGCTCATGGTTGCGCCAAAGGCGGATGGGGAAGATGTAGGTAGCACAGTGCTCTGGAACTGGAAGCGCAGGGATTTGTGGCAGTGTTCCTGAGAGGAGGCGCGACCTCTCTCTCTTATAGGCGCAGAGGGGAAGACAGACAGTGCAGAAGATGAAACGAATAGACGGAAGATGAAGCGAACAGGCGCATTTAACTCGTATTAAAAATCCATTCAAAGCAAACGTTTCACCTTCGTATTAAAAGTCCATTCAAAGCAAACGTTTCACAACCCGCGCGCGCGTCGTGACGAGGCGAGCGAGGAGGAGGAGGAGCGCGCGTGTGGAACTCTCTCCTTCTCCTTCTCATCCTTTTACCAAGTGGTAGGAGAGCTCACCTTATAAGCTGGTCCAACTTCCACTCAACTAGCAATATGGGACTAAACATTTGTCCCACCTCTTGTCTTGCATGAATGGGCCACATGGGCCTTTAGGATTTTCAGGAATTATTGAAATAGAAAATGGGCTAGACTATTTGGGCCAAAATTCCAACATATGATACATGCATAAATAAGTCGTTTCAGTTATATTTATTTTCCATGTATCCCAGATACAAGTTATATTATTTTCCATGTGATCCCCATACAAGATTCCCTTATTGACTAATCGTGCTGTAATACACGAGATGAGACGAGAACTCAGTCAAGGTACTTGTATCAGTTGTCCCTACAGTCCTACCAGGGATAATTGATATACTAACACCAATTGCAAACACTGGTGACTAAATCAAAACATAGATTCTAAGAAATCCTGAACAAGGATACCAAAAGGGTAGTCTGCTTTCTCTGAGATTATAACATGCTCATGTAAGACAATGCTTCAAACACAATGCTTAATTTTATAACCACCAAAGGTCACTAAAAGCATCTAGAATAGCTTGTCTTGGATAGAAAGGACAAACAGCGCACACAATACAGTAGGACACTGTGACCTAGAAGCTCCCTTCAAGAAGTCGTGCTTACCAGGCGAATTGTGTCAGGTCTGTTATGCCAGCATCCTGCAATAAACTGCAACAGAATATCTCTCAGTAGGCAATACCATTGCAGGGACTGAAAAGGAGCTGGTTTCAAAGTTACAAGAACAGGAAACTACAAAAGGGCCATTTCACTACTAGCAGCGAAAAAAGCTATTTGTTACTCAGATGTATTGTCATAAGAAACAGAATCATAGTGTAGAAGAGGATGATATGGATGGTAAACAACTAAATAATAGTCGAGCGCTTCTAGGAGCTTCATTTCCATTTCAAGAATATCCTTAATTTCAAATCGGTACTTATCATCAGAACCTGCAACAGGGAGGAGACAAACTAAGTTCTTGCCATAAACTGTCTATCCGCATGATCATGATTCATGAGACTTACCGCACATCTTTTTGATGTAAAAAACGAGAAGCCTTGCTTGCACTGTGCTCTCCTCTACCTTCGATGCTAAATATAAACAAGCCGGTGCTACCAAACGAGGATCAAACTCAGCCATGCTCTTTCTGTAAACAGGTTAAGCATTAGGACAAAATATACCTGTTAACATCAAGTGCTAGATTTCTCAAAAAGAAATGTAGAAACAAGCAAACAATATGAACCTTCATGTCCAACTTTTGCTCACATAAAGTATAGAAACATGAGTTTGGTCCTCAAAGTTCAGAGCATTAAAACTTGGCATATATAGTTATAAAAATGTTCCATCATACTAGTTTTAACTGATGCACGCGAGTTGTGGTTAAAGCAAGTTGAGAACCACCAACATCTAGAATATCAGGAGTTACGATTCAGTGATTGCAGCAAGGTGAAATCTTACAGGGTTCTGACTGAAGCACTGAAGTTCTCATTGAAACAAGTAAAGAAGTCACAGTTTACTATAGTTATTACATCCAGTAAGTTGGCCATATTACATCCTAGGAGAACATATCACCTTACAATCTAAAAGAAGTACCATAGTTTTATTTCTCTAGCTAGTTAAAACCGGTAGTCAAATTCAGACAAGAAATCTGAGACCAGAGGAGCGCACCACTTTTTCTTCGTAATGAATAGAATGAAACTCCATATCCAATGCATCCTTGTTAGGCAGAGAATCTTACCTTGTATAGACACGCCTGAAGTAAGTGATGGCAGTAGCTATGACTCTGAAATAACATGGATTTAATATCATCAGCTTCATGAGTCAATCACAGAAAAATGGAGAGAAAATTTACTGTATATAAATTGACAAATGGCAACTCTAGTCTTATAAGAAAAGCATCAGCACCTTTGATATCTTCATTTTCTATTAAAGAAGGTAGCTTATTTTTTTTTAGAAAAGAGCATATATTAATATCACAAGGACACCAATTACACCCAGCCTCTGCAACAATGCATGCCCTAGCGACTCTACGGATGCACACAGCTCAGAAAAAAGAAAGAGAAATTACAAAAAAGAAAAGTCCCGCTACAGAGAACTAATCCTCAAAGAAACGACAGTGACACCATCAGAACAACACTAGTAGTCCTCCACTCTAATAACAACTCCTTCAAGAAGGAAACAGTGCCCAAGCGCCGTCGTTGCCCGATCAAAGGCCATAGGTTTTCACCCTGGAGAAAGTCCTTACTCACAAAACAATGCCTTCAACAAGATCATTGCCAGGCACAACCAGCTAAGGCTAGACCTTGGATTTTCACCCTGCAAGATAAGACTAGAAACTCCCATGTGTTGTATTCCCGCACCAACACTCGCTGCAACGAGTCTCATATCACGCAGACAGATCTCCGTCACCACAAGAACAAAAATCACCATCGCTACCCTCAAATTTCCGATTTCCTGACATTCTCCGCATCTGACATCACCATGGCTCAAAGCATGGCACTCGGTGGGAACAAACAACAGAGCTTCGCACCTCTCTCATTGAAACCAATCGGACAGAAAAACAAGGTGTGCGCGACCGAATACCTTCCGATCCAGCAATCTCCAGGCATGATACGCCCATGGGAGTTCGCCGGCGAGCCTTCCGGAACCCGCCTCTCCAGACCAGATCAAGGAGGACAGACATCAAGCAGATCTTCGTCTTCATGCGAAAGAAATCAAAGGACCACCACCTTTATTAGATCCGACACAGCGATCCCCACACCGTCGGTCGGTTCCCGGAGGACGGATCGAGCAGGCAAAAAGGAAGAGAGCCAAACCGGAAACCACCGCAGCAGCACCGGAGCCGCCGTCCAGCAAGATCCCAGCACCACGCCTTGACCGCTGCCTACCACGGCGCCCCCGCCGAGGGCCGACCTGGCCTAGATGGCCCCAGATCTATCCCACGCGGCGCACCCGCAGACGGTCGTCGTCACAGCGAGGCCCCTCCCTACACCACCCGTACTGCCTCCGTCGAGCCACCATGCGCCGTCCGTGACCTCCAGAGCAGGCCGCGTCGTCGCCCCGACCCGCCACCACACCTCCACGGCAGCCCTCCCCCTCCAGCCTTCGGCGGCGAGGGCGCCCGCCGCCACCCTGTGAGGGACCTGCGGCAGCGGAGGCGGAGGGAGTCGCGCGGAGGGAGCCCGCCGGTGCCGGCTAGGGTAGCCCCGAGTCGCCCCGTACGGGAGCGACGCGGGGTCGGGGGTCGGTATCAAGAAACTATGCAAAAATATTGTAAAAAAAGAAATCTAATGAGAGAAAGTATAAATGTGTGTAGCATAGTAGTGTAACAAGTCAACAATTCATACATTAATATGTATCTATTGTAGATATAAATTTTTCATTTTATAGATAGAAGCAAGCATTATCATTTTCTTGCCAATAGTGAAACACTATAGAACTCTCCATTGTTTAAGTGTAGAAGAAAAGCATGCTAACTGAAATATATAGCCTAAAAGCAGAACATAAGTTTGTTGGTTCATTAGAGTCTAAATATGGCATTGCATAATTGAAAACAAAAGTGCAGGTCAGGTAAAGAAAATAAGGTCTAACCTTTGCCTAACTTTCACTTGCTGCGCCAACCGCCAAATATCTGAAATCAACAAATGCTTTCCTATGTAAGAAAAAAACAAAAAATGCAAAAGCAAATCAAGCAATTCTAAGTGACAAAAATTATGGCATTTGCAAATGGAAGGAAATAAATTATTTGACTGGACTCTATGCTGAAGATATGTACTGGTACTTAGTAAACTCAAACAATTCCACAACTTGTGACACCAAAAACTGTCATAAAAGGAGTGCACAAGCTTGTATTTCTAAATCAGTAAAGTTAGAAGGAAGACCGTGTGGGCAACCTCCGGCACTGCAGCAGGCTGGTGCAAGGGAACCGTTGGCAATCACCGCGAGCCAGGGACTGACCCAGGGGGGGTCGTCTGTGGTCGGGGTGGTTGCCTCTCGCCAGAAGTCTCCGACGCGCAACAAGTGTTTCAACTGTGGTGAGGTGGGCCATTTTCGATCGGATTGCAAGAAACCCGAGCACTGTCTGTTTTGTGGCGATCCTTCCCACCGGGTTCTGGACTGCACTGCACGCTCCCCTCACCGCGAGCGCAGCACCTTGGAGCTCTTGGGGCATGGCATTGACCTGGGTTTGGGGTTCTACTGCATTGATCTGGGTGGGATCGAGCTGTCGGTGCCCCAGAACCTGGCCGAGGTCCGTGTGCTCCCGGACCAGGATCCCACTCTGGAGGTGGAGGTCACTGCGGACACCATCCGCGCGGATCTAGAGTTGTTGGACTCTGACTTCGCGTGGAATGTGAGGGAGACTGCCCCCATGGTGTTTTCGGTGATCTTTCCTTCGAGGGAGGCTTTGCGGACCCTTTCCTGGAATCAGACCTCGATCCTGCCACTACATAACATCAAGGTGGCCATCCGCGAGTCCTGTGTTCACCCGGACACGACCACCTCCCTGTCCTCGGTTTGGGTGCGTATCCATGGGATCCCGGAGGAAGCTCAAAAGAAGAAGTTCATCATGCTGATTTCCCAGGCGATTGGCAAGTTCGTCTGTCTTGATGAGAGGTCGTTCGGTGGTCAGGGTCCGGTGCGGGTGCTCCTTAAGCATCCGGATCCGTCGAAGCTCGATTGCACACTGCCTACCTTCTACTTCGGGTCCGTGGGTCGGACCCTCACTGTGGAGCTGGAGCGGGACCAGGAGGGGTCCCGCCAGTCCCCGGGTCCCTCGGACCACCGCCGGGCCCCGGACCAGGGTGGGGCTGATGACTCGTCCAGTGAGGAGTCTGGGGATGACCTCGCGTGCTCTGAGCCGGAGCCGACTGTGCCCATGGCGCCTCCCGCCTGCGCCTCGGGGGCCTCCAGCGACGATGGCGCTGCTGGGACCCGGTCCTCTCGCTGACTCTGCCCCCCGTGGACGTGCCTCGGTGCCTCCGCCCGGACCCTCCAGTCTCTGAGGAGATGGGCCTGGTCCCCTATGGCTCAAACATGGGTGGGGAGTTCGAGTTCTTGGGTCTCTCGGGGTTTGCGGCCCTAAAGGCCGCAGCGCACCCTAGCCCGCCTGAGCTCCGTGCCTCGTCCAGTGAGGGGTTGGTGGTGGCGCCGCCAACCTCGCCTCGCTCGCTGGGGGTCATCTGCTACATCCTTTCCCCCGGCTTCACGCCGGCCTCGCTGCGGGGATCCCCTGCCGTGGTGCCATCGACCCCGGCCCCGCCAGTTGGGGAGCCTGTCTCAGTCTTCCCCGACACTCCTGAGGCTGGTTCCAAGCCCCGTACTGCTCGCCGACCCAGGCCGCCCCCACCTCCTCCCTCTCGCGCCAGTGCTAGGATTGCTGGTGCCAGGACGGTGTCCGAGGGGAGGGAGCCGACCATCCTCGAGCAGGCGGTTTCGCGGACCGAGGTCCGTAACCTCGATTCAGGTGCGTCCTCCTCCCTTCTTTCCTCATCTCACTGTCCCTCCCCTTCCTCGGGGTCTAGGTTCTCTGTGTTGGCAGATGTCCCCGTTGAACAGCTTGATGCTGTTGCTAGAGATTGCGGGGTGGTGTTCCGTGGGGGAACGTGGCCCCCGGATAGAGCAGATTGCGGCGCTTAAGGCGAAGGAGACCTATGATGGGGCACTGGCGGCAGCGCACGCTCAGGCGGAGCGCGAGAAGCTGACAGTGCCCCAGACCTCTAGCAGCGCCGGCTCACAAAGTCGGGGCACTAGGGGAGTGGTCCATCTAGCCAGGGGAGCGGTGAGGCTCCCTCTTCCGTCCCCCGGGTGGGGGGACAACGAGGGAGGCCTCCTAAACCTGTGTCCAAGTCCTCGACCTCTGGTAGGGCTCGCTCGGCTCCGCGCAGTGGGCCAAACCCGACGGTGTCCCAATGAGTGAAGCAATCTTTGCCTTCATCTAGAACATCCGTGGTTTTGGCCACGATGGGCACCGCCAACAGCTTCGTGATTACTTGAGGCAGGAGGATGTGGACATTGTGGGCTTGCAGGAGACGATTAGGCAGGACTTCTCAATCCCGGAGTTGCAGGGATTGAGTCGTCATAGTTTCGTCTGGCACTGGCTGCCGGCGATTGGTCTCTCCGAAGGGATCCTCCTTGGGGTGAAGGAGGACACCTTCGAAGTTGAGGATATGGACCGGGGGGAGTTCTTCGTGAGTATGTTACTCACCCACAGACAGAGTAACCTCAGTTGGGAGGTTATTATTGTCTATGGCCCCGCGGACCATAGGAGATCCCCAGCTTTCTTGGCAGGATTATCTGCCAAGGTGGAGAGCTGCTCCACCCCTGTGGTCATGGCCAGGGACTTCAATTTAAATCGATCTCCAGAAGAGAAGAGCTCGAATAATATTGACTTTCCTCGGATGCGGCTGTTTAATGATTGTATTGCTGACCTTGCCCTCAGAGAGATCGCTCGAGTGGGGGGGGCGGTTCACGTGGACCAACAACCGGGTTGACCCAGTCCGGAGCGTGCTGGATAGGGTCCTGGTCTCGGTTGATTGGGATCTTGCATATCCTCTATGCTCGCTGCGGGCGATTACGAGGATCGGGTCGGACCATTGCCCACTCCTGCTCTCTACTGGAGGGGGGTCGCCCCCGCGACTGAATCGTTTCCACTTTGAGAACTTTTGGCTACAACAGCCCAGGTTCGTGGAGATGGTTCAATCCAAATGGGAGGCGGCAGAGGCCTCAGTTCCCCAGGTGCGCTCGGCCATAGACGTCTGACACTTTTGTGCGATGATGGCTCGCCAGTTCATGCGGGGGTGGGGTGCTAACTTGGGGGCGGACTTGAGACGCAGGAAAGGTGGTCTCATATCCGCTCTAGAGGCCCTAGACCGGGTGGCTGATGCCGGGGGCTTATCGGCTAAGGACTGGCTCCAGCGATATGCGCTTGAAGACTCCTTAATGGAGATTTTTCGAGGCGAGGAGACGTTTTGGCGACAACGGAGTCGGCAGAACTGGCTCCTTAAGGGGGATGCGAACACGGCTTACTTCCATGCCATTGCAAATGGTCGTCGTAGGAAGTGCTCGATCCCCTGCCTCTGGGCGGAGAGGAATCTTCTGGAGAGTGCCAGAGATATCTCCACCCATATTTATTCCTTCTACAAGGAATTATTCTCGGCAGCACCCCGTACAGGGGTGGCATTAGCTGCGGACTTCTGGCCAGTTGGGGCCATGGTCTCTGATGATGAGAATGCGGGTCTTACGCTCCCATTCCTGCCCGCGGAGGTTCTCCAGGCCATCACGGAGATGAAGCCTAACTCGGCTCCTGGTCCTGATGGTCTTCCGGTTGTCTTCTTCCAGAGGTTCTGGGAGAAGATACAGGGGGCCATTATGCCTATGTTCCAGGAGCTCTATGTTGGGACCCTCGTGATGGCCCGGCTGAACTTTGGTGTTATTACCCTGATCCCCAAGATTGTAGGGGCCACGGATATTCCGATTCGCCCGATCACTTTATCAATGTGATCCAAAGGTTCATATCCAAGGTGTCTTGTGAGCTTGCTCCAATTATGGAGCGTCTGACGCATCCATACCAGTTTGCCTTCCTAAAAGGGAGATTTATTCACGACGGGATCCTGGCTCTGCATGAAATTATTCATGAGGTCAAGGTGTGTCGCCAGAAGGGTGTCTTCTTGAAGCTCGACTTTCAGAAGGCCTATGATAGGCTAGACTGGGCCTTCCTCCTCCAAGTCCTCCAGCGTCGTGGGGTGGATGATCGCATGATAGGTTGGATCATGCAGATCGTCATGAGCGGGAACACAACTATAAACATAAATGGGGAGGTGGGTCTCTATTTCAAACCCTCCTGTGGGGTTCGTCAAGGGGACCCGATCTCCCCTATCCTGTTTAATGCTGCAGTTGATGCCCTTGCGGAAATCTTGGAGAAGGCCAAGAATTCCGTCCACATCTCAGGTGTGGTTCGGCATCTTATCCCTGGAGGGGGGGGGGTGATCCACCTCCAATATGCGGATGATACCATGATTATGGCGGCGGGCTCGGAGCAGGATATCATTAACCTGAAGTTCCTGCTCCTGTGCTTTGAGGCTATGTCGGGCCTCAAGATCAACTTTGATAAGAGTGAAGTCATGGTGTTGGGGTATTCCGAAGAGGATCAGCAGAGGATCGCGGATAACCTTAACTGCCGTTTGGCGGTCTTCCCCCTAAACTATTTAGGGATGCCAGTGAGGGACTCCAGGATCTTGATTAGGGACCTGGAGCCCCTCATGGGTCGGGTTAAGGCGAAAGTCGAACCCTGGCAGGGGAGGTTCACCTCCAAGGGGAGCAAGACGGTCCTTATCGACTCGTGCCTCTCTAGCCTCCCTATGTACATGATGGGGATGTACCTCCTGCCGGAGGGGGTTCATGAAAACTTCGACAAGGAGCTCTCCCGGTTCTTTTGGATAGTCAATAATGGTCATCAAAAGTATCATATGGTGAAGTGGGCTGATATCTGCACCCCAAGGATCTAGGGGGCTTAGGTATCATCGCGTCCCGCCACATGAATGTGGCGTTGCTGCTTCGATGGGTGTGGAGGATCCTGAAAGATGATGGAGGCCTTTGGCTACAGTTGATTAAGGCGAAGTATTTGCGGGGCCGGCCGCTGCTGGCTTGCGATCGTCGAGAGGGCTCTCAGTTTTGGAGATCCATCCAGGACATCAAGCCAGCTATCCGGAAAGGGTTGTCTATTTCCATAGGCGATGGAAGGGATACCCTATCCTGGCTCGACCCATGGCTCAGTCATCTCCCTCTGCGTCACGAGTGTCCCGAGTTATTTGCAATCTGCACTGACCCCACTATCCTGGTTGGGGAGGCCTTTCACGGTGGGTCGTGGCAGGTGGCTTTCCGGAGGAACCTGGGGAAGGCCGAGCTGGCTTCCTGGGAGGGCGAGGGCAGTCTTCCATGTCCTGGCGATCCCGGACTCCCATGCTTGGCGCCTCACCCCCTCGGGGTTCTTTTCGGTGGGCTCGGCCTACAGGGCCCTATTTAGAGGGCCTGAGAGGCCATGGGTCTCACCATTGTGGAAGCCCCCTACCTCTGAAGATCAAAATCTTTGTTTGGCAGCTATTACGTGACCGGCTTCCCTCGGGTGTGGAGGTGGTGTGGCATCCCGCAAAACCACTACTAGAAAATCGCGTTGAATTTGTGCATTGCATCGTCATCATCATGCATTGTTTGCCAAAACTATTTTCGCAACACCCGTTTTGTTTTCTAAAAACGCCCTCTATTATTCAGACATCCAAAACCCGGTCGCCGGAATATTTTATTTTGCTTAAATATGTTTTGCAAACGGTCCGTTTAATTAAATAAAGCATTTAATTAATTTTTAGCGGGGCAGTCGAACGGGCCGTTCTGACCCGAACGACCGCCCCAGGAAAAACTAAAATCGGTCCACCCCAACCTGCCCCTCTAATTCCTAAACCTACCCAAATTCCTACCCAACCTACCCTCCACCTCACTCCCACCATTCAGAGCCCGCCACCTCACCTCTCTCCCTCTTTTCCCCCAATCATCAGCTGCCACATCAGCCCCCCTTCTCTCTTCTCTCTCTCCCTCTTTTTCTCTCTCCCAGCAACCCCACCCGCGCCTGCCAGCCCACACCCCACCCGTCCCGCCCGCCCCCGTGGCCACTACCGCCCAGATCCCCATGCCCGCGTCTCCCACCCCAGTAACGCCCCCTCCAGTCGACCTGCTGGCCCACCTAGAGCCCCCCACGCCCCGCGTGCCTCCCCCTCCTCTCTTCTCTCTCTGTCCCGACCCCGTCTCCCCGTCCTCTCCCTTCCTCTGCCTCCTCCGGCGACCCCCCCTCGCCTCCGCCTCCCGTCGCCCCCTCTAGCTACCTCCGACCGCCTGGCCTACCGCCCTCCTCAACCGCGCCTCGCCTCCACCGCCGCTCCTTGCACGCCACCCAGCTCGCCTCCGCCACCGCTCCGCCGCCACCCCCGCACCGCCTCCCGCCGCCACGCCCTGTGCTCCCTCCACGCCACCGCTCCGACGCCACCCAGCTCGCCTCCCGCCACCGTCCAACCCGCGCTTCGCCCCGCCATCCTCCGTCTGGCCCGCCCCCACCTCCGGCCGCGGTGCTCCCTCCTCCCGCCGGTTTCCACGTCCTCGCCGCGCCCGCTCGAGCCGCCGTCGCCACGCCCGCCGGATGCCGCCCCGTCCCCGGTCCACCTCGCCTCCCCTGCATCTCGCCCCGCCGGACGCCGCGAGCTCCCCGCCGCTCTCGCTTGCCGCCCCGCCGCCGCTCTGTTTCTGGCATGCGCCGCCGTGAATCGCCCTCCGCGACGCCGCCCAGCGACCCGCGGCCCCGCCTCCCTCCTCGCCGGTGCGACGAACCTCTGCCCCGCCGCCGCCGGAGTTCCACGCCGACCGAGCCCTGGGCCCGCGAGCCTCTGCCGCTTCTCTGTCGACGTCCGCGTGCCTCCCCGTGGTCGCCCTTTTTCCCACTTCGGCGTCGCCAGCGTTGGCTCCTTGGTGTTCTAGTGTCGCCGATGGTGAAGCCTTGGGAGTACCGTGTGTGACCACGAACTTCGAGCTGTTTTGTTAAAGTGTGGCCCTGGATCCTCCACAACATCTTCTGGGGCAAACCCCTTCTTAGTGTCGCCAAGATCTTCCGAGGACGCTCGACGAATCTCCGACAACATCTTCGGCAGGGCCAAGATCTACCGTAGGAGACGGATCCAAGTCCCAAACTCCGAAGCCGACCGGCCGGGCGAACCCCGACAAGGACCACGCCATGGATACGCCGAGTTCGCCATCGAGAGACCAAGGTCGTCGACATGGAACCGGTGGGCGCCAAGTACTCCTTCCGGAGTTGATGCCGAACCCGGCGCCAAGGCCCGACCTTGAAGATCGCCAAACGCCCGGCACGGACAAGTTCGCCATCGACCTCGAGGCGCCTACGAGACGACAAGACCGCCACACCGACGCCGAGACCCCGAGTCCCGAACGAAGGTCGATCTGAGCGCCAGGACCTAAACTGCGAATGCCAAGATCGACAAGGCGCCAAGTGTTTCACCGGACACCGAGTCGCGAGACCCCGATGCGACAAGATCTTCTCCTCGGGACACCGGAAGCTTCCCTGGGACGCCATGACCAACCACATGACCCGAAGACCACGGATTCGCCAAGATCCACCCCCGCTGTCCGAGAACGACCCTGTCGAACCCCGAACCCCCGGACCAAGATCGTCGAGCCCCCCTAATGTGTGAACCCCTCTCCGAGAACCCTATTTTATAAATGCCATCTATATAATTTGTTGCATATTAAATCATGATCTTGCATGCATACATCCATGTGGTTTGGGGGCCTTATGCCGATTCACCTAATAATTAAATATGGGGCCCATATGCGGGCAAATCTAGTCTCATATCGGCCTCATTTAAACATGTGTAGCGAACCGGTTCCATCTGTTGCATTGCTAAACAACATTTAATTGCGGGGCTTCTAAACAACATGCACCTAATTAATTGCCGGGACCCCGGTTCCGCTTAATATGACCTAATTGCATCGCATCTTTGCCATGCCATACATCATACATGCATCATGCCGATCTTCCGTTGTATTAAATATTGCATCCGGTGTTCCTTCTAGTGTTTTGCTTCTTCGGATAAGGCCGTTGAGTTGATGTGAGCTTCCGATCTTGAGAAAACCTTCGACAATGTTTCGAGAGCATCTCCCCTTTCCACCCATCTTACTTTTATAGTCTTTATTCCCTCTGTTGATCTATTGCTATCTCGAGTTGCGATGCTTTAGTTTCCGTACATGATATACCGTGCAGCCCTATATTGCCTTGGACACACCCTATTACCTGTTGTTTGGTAGATAGTTGGACTTGGCGTCGTTGCTTGCTCAAGTCTTGATGTGTGTCGCCATATGCCTGATTCTTGATGTATTGCCGCATGTTGATGTTGGAGATGATTCTAGTTTTACTTATCGTCACTTTAATTTCTGTTTAACAACTAAAATTGAATAAGCGAGAGGCATCGGTGGGTGATAGAAAATATTTGGTTTCGAGCCCACTTGTGTCCCGTAAGACCCAGTACTTGATACTGTTCCTTGATTTTGCGCGCTATCCACATCCGGAGGTATATGGGACCCCTGAGCGAGCTTGATTCGGTCTTATTTCTTGGGGCCACAAACTAGTTTGAGGTTTTATTTACGATCCTGTACTTATGCCATGTTTCTTTGCTTTATTTACGATTGTGCGAGTCTTGCTTTGTCTTTGTTAGGAAGCGGAGTGTTTACGCGGTGTCGACAAGCCCGTTTGGGGTTCCCGATTAACAGACCATTGACGCAGACCTTGAGGCCGTCTCGGAGCTTGCCTACTCCGTTGCGGATTCTACTTAAGGGGTGGCCCCCTGAAAAATTTCTGAATCCTGTGATTGTTCAGTCGTGAAAGCCTCGTTGGGTTTTGATTTGGTTTTTCCGAGGTTGATCGAGCGTGTGTTGCTATTGGTGCACCCCGGCCGGGTAAAACTTTCTGAAAGCCGTGTCCATGGATATGGACGACTTGGAGCACGATGTCTCGATCATAGACAAGCATAACTAAAGTTTCTGCTATAAATTTGACTTATAATGACTAGTAATCAGCTTCACTATCATGGAATGGCTAATTAATACTGCCCACAATTGCTTGTTTGGTGCCGCTTGCGACAATTGTATCGACTAGTAAGTATTGCAACTTCTAACGAAATGGCTGAATAAAAGTACCAACAAGCTTTGGGTTTGGGATTACATCATGCTATACGAATCGATTAGTAATTGCTTTGCAACTTCTAACGGAATGATTAACTAAAAGGATCACTTTACTTTATCGGGGCAGTATTTAAACCGACTAGTAAAGTGCATAATTATAACCGAATAAATAAAGCTGCCAGCTGTGAGTTCCTCGGTTGACTTCCTCGTTTGGTCTCGAGGAAATGCGGGATGGGTTTGTTTGGTGTTAGCTTGAGTTGGATCCGCATAGGTCTTTCTTACCCCTCGATTAACTTGGTTGTATCGAGTCTCTATAGGTTGTTTAGTGCATCTTGCTGCGCTTGATCCACCATACCTATGTGGCGAGGACCGAATTCTAGCCTCGCCGATGTCTTGGCCTCGATCTTGGCGCTCCTTCTTTGTTTTTGCTTTGCCCTTTGTCGGCACCCTTTTGTTAAGCAGGTTTGAGATCGGCCCGTTAGCGAGGTTACCCTTCCGGCTTGGCACAGGGGGTTATGGGCGCCATTGGTTATTCTTGAGGCTCTTAGCCCCATTTGCATCTTGTCCGTAGCTGGGCCTATATCGTTCAAGGTGATTCGGATCTTTGTATATTATACTATTCTTGACTCTTTGAGTCGTTTGTTATATATATCTGTGGGTCCCATCGAGGGACTGTTGTGTAATGTTATTACCGTTTTCCACCCGCGAAAGTGCTGGTGAGCACCTTTGAATCGTTTCTATGCGGGTTTGGCGAACTTTGCTCAAACTTGCATAGGTCCGATCGAGGGTGTTGAGTGGTATCGAGCTCAGCGGTTGCGATACCCCACAAGTCCTGTGGGATAACCTAGCTAACGGCGAAGTAGAAGTGTCAAAACTATTTTGAAAATCGGTTGGATAGTTACGATTAGGTGATTTTACTCCTTACCCTCTGCTGCTCTCCTCTCACCTCTGCGTGTTTTGAATCTGCTCTCTTATCTTTTCTTGAGTCCGAGATTTCTGTGGTTGGGTTTCGTACACTGCGGTTTCGCTTCCTCGTCGACAGCGGTGTTCGCCATCCGGTGTTCCGGTACTGATGAATCCGTCCACGGTGTTATCGATCTTTGTTCCTTGTTTGTGCTTTCCGGTGTTTTCCGGCGCGACATCCTCTGCGCCCGGATCCGATGAGTCTGTATCACTCCTTTGTTTCGAACCTCGCTTGTCGAGATCTTGATCGATTCGAGAATGGTTGCACTCTTTTCTCTTGATGGTGCGGAGTAATAGTTTGGGTGCGTGATGGATTGGCCCCATGCCGACTACCCTTTCTATTCGCTCTTATGCGTTGAAGTGGGCGAATGCATCGGTTCCCTCTTCCGGAAGTTAGAGGTAGCTTTGTTTGTTGATACCTCTACCTTGACCTTTTGTTTCGGAGTGTTCTCTCGGCGATCACGGACAACGACCCTTGTTAGTGGTGTCGCGAGGATCTACGAAGCCTTGAAGGATCGAGCCGACCTTCTTTCCGGTACCATGAGGCGGATCTCGAGGCGAGATCCTTGTTAGTGGTGTCGAATTGTGGCATCCGCCATAAAACTACTAGAAAATCGCGTTGAATTTGTGCATTGCATCGTCATCATCATGCATTGTTTGCCAAAACTATTTTCGCAACACCCGTTTTGTTTTCTAAAAACGCCCTCTATTATTCAGACATCCAAAACCCGGTCGCCGGAATATTTTATTTTGCTTAAATATGTTTTGCAAACGGTCCGTTTAATTAAATAAAGCATTTAATTAATTTTTAGCGGGGCAGTCGAACGGGCCGTTCTGACCCGAACGAACGCCCCAGGAAAAACTAAAATCGGTCCACCCCAACCTGCCCCTCTAATTCCTAAACCTACCCAAATTCCTACCCAACCTACCCTCCACCTCACTCCCACCATTCAGAGCCACCTCACCTCTCTCCCTCCCCCAATCATCACCGCCACATCAGCCCTTCTCTCTCTCTCTCCTCTTTTCTCTCCCAAGAACCCCACCCCACCGGCCCCACCCAGCGCTCCTCACACCCCACCCGCGCGTCCCACTCCCGCCCGTCTGGCCCCGTGGCCACTACCTCAAGATCCCCATGCCGCGTCTCCCACCCGATGCGCCTCCCGGTCGGCCCCATCTGGGCCCCTTCATGAGCCCCCCAGCGCGTGCCTCCCTCCCTCTTCTCTCTCTGTCCCGACCTGTCTCCCGTCCTCTCCCTTCCTGCCTCCTCCGGCCCCTCGCCTCGCCTCCCGTCGCCTCTAGCTCCCTCCGCCGCTTCTGCCTCTGCCTACCGCCTCCACCGCCACCGCTCCGCACGCCACCCCCAGGCTCCGCCTCCCACTGCCGCTCCGCCGCCACCCCGTGCACCGCCTCCCACGCCACCCCTCCCTTGCCCACGCCTCCCACCGCTCCGCACGCCACCCCCAGGCTACGCCTCCACCGCCACCGTCCAACCGCCGGCGCTCGCCCCGCCATCCTCCGTCCCCGGCCGCGCGGGCCCTGCCCCACCTCCGGCCGCGGTGCTCCCTCCTCCCGCCGCGGTTTCCACGTCCTCGCCGCGCCCGCTCGAGCCCGCCGCCTACCGCGGATGCCCGCCCCCGCCCACCTCTCCCCTCTCGCCCAGCCGCCTTGCTCCCCCGCTCTCGCCCGCCCGCCCGCCCGCTCTGCGCCGATGCGCGCCATGGTTAGCCCCTCATGCCGCCATCGCCTCGACCATGCCCCGCCTCCCTCCTCGCCGGTGCGACGAACCTCTGCCCCGCCGCCGCCGGAGTTCCACGCCGACCGAGCCCTGGGCCCGCGAGCCTCTGCCGCTTCTCTGTCGACGTCCGCGTGCCTCCCCGTGGTCGCCCCTTTTCCGTCCGCTCGCCGCGTGCGCCAGCCGTTGGCTCCTTGGTGTTCTAGTGTCGCCGATGGTGAAGCCTTGGGAGTACCGTGTGTGACCACGAACTTCGAGCTGTTTTGTTAAAGTGTGGCCCTGGATCCTCCACAACATCTTCTGGGGCAAACCCCTTCTTGGTGTCGCCAAGATCTTCCGAGGACGCTCGACGAATCTCCGACAACATCTTCGGCAGGGCCAAGATCTACCGTAGGACCCCGGAGACGGATCCGAAGTCCCAAACTCCGAAACCCGGCCGACCCGGCGCCCGGGCGAGAACCCGACAAGGACCACGCCATGGATCGCCGAGTTCGCCATCGAGGAGACCAAGGTCGTCGACATGGAACTGGAACGCCAAGTACTCCTTCCCGGAGTTGATGCCGAGAACCCGAGCGCCAAGGCCCGACCTTGAAGATCGCCAAGAACGCCCCCGGTACCGGACAAGTTCGCCATCGACCTCGAGGACGCCTACACGAGACGACAAGACCGCCACACCGACGAGACCCCCGAGTCCCCGAACGAAGGTCGATCTGAGCGCCAGACCTAAACCTGCAGAATGCCAAGATCGACAAGGGCAAGTGTTTCACCGGACCGAGTCGCGAGACCCGATGCGACAAGATCTTCTCCGGGACACGGAAGCTTCCACAGGGACGCCATGACCAACCACATGACCGAAGACCACGGATTCGCCAAGATCCACCCGCTGTCCGAGAACGACTGCCGAACCCGAACCCCCGGACCAAGATCGTCGAGCCCCCCTAATGTGTGAACCCCTCTCCGAGAACCCTATTTTATAAATGCCATCTCTATAATTTGTTGCCTATTAAACCATGATCTCGCATGCACACATCCAGGTGGTTTGGGGCCTTATGCGATTCACCTAATAATTAAATATGGGGCCCATATGCGGGCAAATCTAGTCTCATATCGGCCTCATTTAAACATGTGTAGCGAACCGGTTCCATCTGTTGCATTGCTAAACAACATTTAATTGCGGGGCTTCTAAACAACATGCACCACCTAATTAATTGCCGGGACCCCGGTTCCGCTTAATATGACCTAATTGCATCGCATCTTTGCCATGCCATACATCATACATGCATCATGCCGATCTTCTGCCGTTGTATTAAATATTGCATCCGGTGTTCCTTCTAGTGTTTTGCTTCTTCGCGGATAAGGCCGTTGAGTTGATGTGAGCTTCGCCCGATCTTCGGGGAAAACCTTCGACAATGTTTCGTGAGCATCTCCCCCTTTCCACCCATCTTACTTTTATAGTCTTTATTCCCTCCTGTTGATCTATTGCTATCTGAGTTGCGATGCTTTAGTTTCCGTACCTGTGATATACCGTGCAGCCCTATATTGCCTTGGACACACCCTATTACCTGTTGTTTGGTAGATAGTTGGACTTATGTCGTAGTTGCTTGCTCAAGTCTTGATGTGTGTCGCCATATGCCGATTCTTGATGTATTGCCGCATGTTGATGTTGGAGATGATTCTAGTTTTACTTATCGTCACTTTAATTTCTGTTTAACAACTAAAATTGAATAAGCGAGGCATCGGTGGGTGATAGAAAATATTTGGTTTCGAGCCCACTTGTGTCCCGTAAGACCCCTTAGTACTTGATACTGTTCCTTGATTTTGCGCTATCCACATCCGGAGGTATATGGGACCCCCCCAGCCGAGCTTGATTCGGTCTTATTTCTTGGGGCCACAAACTAGTTTGAGGTTTTATTTACGATCCTGTACTTATGCCATGTTTTTGCTTTATTTACGATTGTGCAGTCACCTTTGTCTTTGTTAGGCGGAGTGTTTACGGTGTCGACAAGCCCGTTTGGGTTCCCGATCGCTCCGACCATTGACGCAGAACCTTGAGGCCGTCTCGAGCTTGCTACTCCGTTGGATTCTACTTAAGGGTGGCCCCTGAAAAATTTCTGAATCCTGTGATTGTTCATCGTGAAAGCCTCGTTGGGTTTTGATTTGGTTTTCGAGGTTGATCGGCGTGTGTTGCTATTGGTGCACCCGCGGGTAAAACTTTCAAAGCCGTGTCCGGATATGGACGACTTGGAGCACGATATCTCGATCATAGACAAGCATAACTAAAGTTTACTGCTATAAATTTGACTTATAATGACTAGTAATCAGCTTCACTATCATGGAATGGCTAATTAATACTGCCCACAATTGCTTGTTTGGTCGTCGCTTGCGACAATTGTATCTGACTAGTAAGTATTGCAACTACCACGAAATGGCTGAATAAAAGTACCAACAACTGCTGGGTTTCGGATTACATCATGCTATCTCGAATCGATTAGTAATTGCTGCAACTACAACGGAATGATTAACTAAAAGGATCCATGCTTACTTTATCGGGCGAGTATTTAAACTGACTAGTAAAGTGCGCAATTATAACCGAATAAATAAAGCGCCAAGCGTGTGAGTTCCTCGGTTGACTTCCTCGTTTGGTCTCGAGGAAATGCCGGAGATGGGTTTGTTTGGTGTTAGCTTGAGTTGGATCCGCATAGGTCTTTCTTACCCCTCGATTAACGCCGGTTGTATCGAGTCTCTATAGGTTGTTTAGTGCATCTTTGCTGCCGCTTGATCCACCATACCTATGTGGCGAGGACCGCCAATTCTAGCCTCGCTGTCTTGGCCTCGATCTTGACGCTCCTTCTTTGTTTTCCTTTGCCCTTTCGGCACCCTTTTGTTAAGCAGGTTTGAGATCGGCGCGTTAGCGAGGTTACCCTTCCGGCTTGGCCTGGGGGGTTATGGGCGCCATTGGTTATTCTTCGGGCTCTTAGCCCCATTTGCATCTTGTCCGTGGGCTGGGCTATATCGTTCAAGGTGATTCGGATCTTTGTATATTATATACTGTATTCTTGACTCTTTGAGTCGTTATATATATCTGTTACGTGGGTCCCATCGAGGACTGTTGTGTAATGTTATTACCGTTTTCCACCCATGCGAAAGTGCTGGTGAGCACCTTTGAATCGTTTCTGCGGGTTTGGCGAACTTTGCTCAAACTTGCATAGGTCCGACTCTGAGGGTGTTACAGAGTGGTATCAGAGCTCAGCAGTTGCGATACCCCACAAGTCCAGCCTGTAGGATAACCTAGCTAACGGCCGAAGTAGAAGTGTCAAAACTATTTTGAAAATCGGTTGGATAGTTACGATTAGGTCTGATTTTACTCCTTACCCTCTTTGCTCTCCTCTCACCTCTGCGTGTTTTGAATCTGCTCTCTTATCTTTTCTTGAGTCCGAGATTTCTCGTGGTTGGGTTTCGTACTGCAGGTTTATTCCTCGTCGACAACGGTGTTACGCCATCCGGTGTTCCACTGCTGATGAATCCGTCCACGGTGTTATCGATCTTTGTTCCTTGTTTGTGCTTTCGGTGTTTTCCGGACGGCGACATCCTCTGCGCCAGATCCGAGTTCAGATTATCCTCCTTTGTTTCGAACCTCGCTTGTCGAGATCTTGATCGATTCCGAGAATGGTTGCACTCTTTTCTCGATGGTGCGGAGTAATAGTTTGGGTGCGTGATGGATTGGCCCCATGCCGACTACCCTTTCTATTCGCTCTTGTGCGTTGAAGTGGGCGAGAATGCATCGGTTCCCTCTTTCCGAAGTTAGAGGTAGCTTTGTTTGTTGATACCTCTACCGACCTTTTGTTTCCGGAGTGTTCTCTCGGCGATCACGGACGACCCCTTGTTAGTGGTGTCGCGAGGATCTACACGAAGCCGAAGGATCGACCGCCGACCTTCTTCCGGTACCATGAGGCGGATCTCGAGGGCGAGATCCTTGTTAGTGGTGTCGAATTGTGGCATCCCATAAAACCACTACTAGAAAATCGCGTTGAATTTGTGCATTGCATCATCATCATGCATTGTTTGCCAAAACTATTTTCGCAACACCCGTTTTGTTTTCTAAAAACGCCCTCTATTATTCAGACATCCAAAACCCGGTCGCCGGAATATTTTTATTTTGCTTAAATATGTTTTGCAAACGGTCCGTTTAATTAAATAAAGCATTTAATTAATTTTTAGCGGGCGAGCAGGCGTTCTGACCCGAACGACCGCCCCAGGAAAAACTAAAATCGGTCCACCCCAACCTGCCCCTCTAATTCCTAAACCTACCCAAATTCCTACCCAACCTACCCTCCACCTCACTCCCACCATTCAGAGCCCGCCACCTCACCTCTCTCCCTCTTTTCCCCCAATCATCAGCTGCCACATCAGCCCCCCTTCTCTCTTCTCTCTCTCCCTCTTTTTCTCTCTCCCAGCAACCCCACCCGCGCCTGCCAGCCGGCCCCACCCAGCTCTCCTCACACCCCACCCGCGCGTCCCACTCCCACCGCCCACGTCTGGCCCCCCCGTGGCCACTACCGCCAAGATCCCCATGCCCGCGTCTCCCACCCCAGTAACGCCCTCCCCGGTCAACCCTGCCCCGCGGGCCCACCTAGCAGGCCCCCCCACGCGGCCCCGCGTGCCTCCCCTCCTCTCTTCTCTCTCTGTCCCGACCCTGTCTCCCCGTCCTCTCCCTTCCTCTGCCTCCTCCGGCGACCCCCCCTCGCCTCCGCCCGTCGCCCCTCTAGCTCCCCTCCGACCCGCCGCCTACCGCCACCGCTCCGCACGCCACCCCCAGGCTCCGACTCCACCGCCACCGCTCCGCACGCCACCCCCAGGCACCGCCTCCACCGCCACTCCGCCACCCCAGCTCCGCCGCTCCGCCGCCCACCCCAGGCTCGCCTCCACCACCGTCCAGCGGCGCTCGCCCGCCATCCTCCGTCCCGGCTGACCTGCCTGCCCCTCGGCCGTGCTCCCTCCTCCCGCGGTTTCCACGTCCTCCGCGCCGCTTTCGAGCCGTCGCCCGCCGCGCCGCCCCGTCCCGTCCACCTGCTCCCTGCATCTCGCCCGCGCCGGCCCGCTCCCGCCGCTCGCTTCGCCCGCCGCGCTCTGTTTGCCAGCGCCGCCGCCTGGCGCCGCTGAATGCGCTCATGCCGCCATCGCCCGCGACCAGCGGCCTCCCTCCTCGCCGGTGCGACGAACCTCTGCCCCGCCGCCGCCGGAGTTCCACGCCGACCGAGCCCTGGGCCCGCGAGCCTCTGCCGCTTCTCTGTCGACGTCCGCGTGCCTCCCCGTGGTCGCCCCTTTCCGTCCGCTCGCCCGCGTCATCGGCCGTTGGCTCCTTGTTCTAGTGTCGCCGATGGTGAAGCCTTGGGAGTACCGTGTGTGACCACGAACTTGAGCTGTTTTGTTAAAGTGTGGCCTGGATCCTCCACAACATCTTTCGGGCAAACCCTTCTTGGTGTCGCCAAGATCTTCCGGGGCCTTTCGGAATCTCCGACAACATCTTGGCGGGGCCAAGATCTACCGTAGGACCCGGAGCGGATCCAAGTCCCAAACTCCGAAACCCGAAGCCGACCCGGCGGGCCGAGAACCCGACAAGGACCACGCCATGGATACGCCGAGTTCGCCATCGAGGAGACCAAGGTCGTCGACATGGAACCGTGGGCGCCAAGTACTCCTTCCGGAGTTGATCACAGAACCCGGCGCCAAGGCCCGACCTTGAAGATCGCCAAGAACGCCCCGATGGGACAAGTTCGCCATCGACCTCGAGGGCGCCTACGAGACAAAGACCGCCACACCGACGCCGAGACCCTGAACCCCGAGTCCCGAACGAAGGTCGATCGAGCGCCGGACCTAAACCTGCAGAATGCCAAGATCGACAAGGCATCAAGTGTTTCACCGGACCGAGTCCGCCGAGACCCCGATGCGACAAGATCTTCTCCTCGGGACACCGGAAGCTTCCCTGGGACGCCATGACCAACCACATGACCCGAAGACCACGGATTCGCCAAGATCCACCCCCGCTGTCCGAGAACGAACCTGTCGAACCCCGAACCCCGGACCAAGCTCGTCGAGCCCCCCTAATGTGTGAACCCCTCTCCGAGAACCCTATTTTATAAATGACACCTATATAATTTGTTGCATATTAAATCATGATCTTGCATGCATACATCCATGTGGTTTGGGGGCCTTATGCCGATTCACCTAATAATTAAGTATGGGGCCCATATGCGGGCAAATCTAGTCTCATACCGGCCTCATTTAAACATGTGTAGCGAACCGGTTCCATCTGTTGCATTGCTAAACAACATTTAATTGCGGGGCTTCTAAACAACATGCACCACCTAATTAATTGTCGGGACCCCGGTTCCGCTTAATATGACCTAATTGCATCGCACCTTTGCCATGTCATCCATCATACATGCATCATGCCGATCTTACGCGTTGTATTAAATATTGCATCCGGTGTTCCTTCTAGTGTTTTGCTTCTTCGCGGATAAGGCCGTTGAGTTGATGTGAGCTTCGCGATCTTGAGAAAACCTTCGACAATGTTTCCAGGCGAGCATCTCCCCCTTTCCACCCATCTTACTTTTATAGTCTTTATTCCCTCCTGTTGATCTATTGCTATCTGAGTTGCGATGCTTTAGTTTCCGTACCTGTGATATACCGTGCAGCCCTATATTGCCTTGGACACACCCTATTACATTGTTTGGTAGATAGTTGGACTTGCGGCGTCGTAGTTGCTTGCTCAAGTCTTGATGTGTGTCGCCATATGCCGATTCTTGATGTATTGCCGCATGTTGATGTTGGAGATGATTCTAGTTTTACTTATCGTCACTTTAATTTCTGTTTAACAACTAAAATTGAATAAGCGGAGGCATCGGTGGGTGATAGAAAATATTTGGTTTCGAGCCACTTGTGTCCTGTAAGACCCCGAGTACTTGATACTGTTCCTTGATTTTGCGCTATCCACATCCGGAGGTATATGGGACCCCCTGAGCGAGCTTGATTCGGTCTTATTTCTTGGGGCCACAAACTAGTTTGAGGTTTTATTTACGATCTGTACTTATGCCATGTTTCTTTGCTTTATTTACGATTGTGCGAGTCTTGCACCTTTATCGCTTAGGAAGCGGAGTGTTCTGTGGTGTCGACAAGCCCGTTTGGGGTTCCCGATTCAGACCATTGACGCAGACCTTGAGGCCGTCTCGAGCTTGCCTACTCCGTTGCGGATTCTACTTAAGGGTGGCCCCTGAAAAATTTCTGAATCCTGTGATTGTTCAGTCGTGAAAGCCTCGTTGGGTTTTGATTTGGTTTTTCCGAGGTTGATCGAGCGTGTGTTGCTATTGGTGCACCCCGGCCGGGTAAAACTTTCTGAAAGCCGTGTCCGCGGATATGGACGACTTGGAGCACAGTATCTCGATCATAGACAAGCATAACTAAAGTTTACTGCTATAAATTTGACTTATAATGACTAGTAATCAGCTTCACTATCATGGAATGGCTAATTAATACTGCCCACAATTGCTTGTTTGGTCGTCGCTTGCGACAATTGTATCTGACTAGTAAGTATTGCAACTACAACGAAATGGCTGAATAAAAGTACCAACAACTGCTGGGTTTCGGGATTACATCATGCTATCTGAATCTGATTAGTAATTGCTGCAACTACAACGGAATGATTAACTAAAAGGATCCACTGCTTACTTTATCAGGACGAGTATTTAAACCTGACTAGTAAAGTGCCGCAATTATAACCGAATAAATAAAACTGCCAACTGTGTGAGTTCCTCGGTTGACTTCCTCGTTTGGTCTCGAGGGGGAAATGCCAGGATGGGTTTGTTTGGTGTTAGCTTCAGGTTGGATCCGCATAGGTCTTTCTTACCCCCTCTGATTAACCGCCGGTTGTATCGAGTCTCTATAGGTTGTTTAGTGCATCTTTGTTGCCGCTTGAAAATTTCCACCATACCTATGTAGGCGAGGACACTATTTAGCCTACTGCCGCTGGCCTTTGGCCTCTCGACGCTGAATTCAGCTCGCTTGCCGTGCCTTCAAGATTCCTTCTTTGTTTTTTGCCCTTTGCCGGCACCTTTTGTTAAGCAGGTTTGAGATCGGCGCCCGTTAGCGGGGTTACCCTTCCGGCTTGGCCTGGGCAGGGTTATGGGCGCCATTGGTTATTCTTGAGCTCTTAGCCCCATTTGCATCTTGTCCGTAGTGGACGCTATATCGCTTCAAGGTGATTCGGATCTTTGTATATTATACCTGTATTCTTGACTCTTTGAGTCATATATATATCTGTTACATGGGTCCCATCGAGGACTGTTGTGTAATGTTATTACCGTTTTCCACCTTGCGAAAGTGCCTGGTGGGCACCTTTGAATCGTTTCTATGCGGGTTTGGCGAACTTTGCTCAAACTTGCATAGGTCCGATTCTGAGGGTGTTACAGAGTGGTATCAGAGCTCAGCAGTTGCGATACCCCACAAGTCCAGCCTGTAGGATAACCTAGCTAACGGCCGAAGTAGAAGTGTCAAAACTATTTTGAAAATCGGTTGGATAGTTCTGATTAGGTCTGATTTTACTCCTTACCCCTCTGCTGCTCTCCTCTCACCTCTGCGTGTTTTGAATCTGCTCTCTTATCTTTTCTTCGAGTCCAGGATTTCTCGTGGTTGGGTTTCCGTCGTACCTGCAGGGTTTCGCTTCCTCGTCTGACAACGGTGTTCTGCCATCCGGTGTTCCAGCTGCCTGATGAATCCGTCCACGGTGTTATCAGTCTTTGTTCCTTGTTTGTGCTTTCCGGTGTTTTCCGACGCGACGACATCCTCTGCGCCAGATCCGATGCGGAGTCTGTATCACTCCTTTGTTTCCGAACCTCGCTTGTCGAGATCTTGATCGATTCGAGAATGGTTGCACTCTTTTCTCGATGGTGCGGAGTAATAGTTTGGGTGCGTGATGGATTGGCCCCATGCCGACTACCCTTTCTATTCGCTCTTATGCGTTGAAGTGGGCGAGAATGCATCGGTTCCCTCTTCCACCAAAGTTAGAGGTAGCTTTGTTTGTTGATACCTCTACCTTCGACCTTTGTTTCCGGTGTTCTCTCGGCGATCACGGACAACGACCCCTTGTTAGTGGTGTCGCGAGGATCTACACGGCGAAGGATCGAGCCGCCGACCTTCTTTCCGGTACCATGAGGCGGATCTCGAGGGCGAGATCCCTTGTTAGTGGTGTCGAATTGTGGCATCCCGCAAAACCACTACTAGAAAATCGCGTTGAATTTGTGCATTGCATCGTCATCATCATGCATTGTTTGCCAAAACTATTTTCGCAACACCCGTTTTGTTTTCTAAAAACGCCCTCTATTATTCAGACATCCAAAACCCGGTCGCCGGAATATTTTATTTTGCTTAAATATGTTTTGCAAACGGTCCGTTTAATTAAATAAAGCATTTAATTAATTTTTAGCGGGGCAGTCGAACGGGCCGTTCTGACCCGAACGACCGCCCCAGGAAAAACTAAAATCGGTCCACCCCAACCTGCCCCTCTAATTCCTAAACCTACCCAAATTCCTACCCAACCTACCCTCCACCTCACTCCCACCATTCAGAGCCCGCCACCTCACCTCTCTCCCTCTTTTCCCCCAATCATCAGCTGCCACATCAGCCCCCTTCTCTCTTCTCTCTCTCCCTCTTTTTCTCTCTCCCAGCAACCCCACCCGCGCCTGCCAGCCGGCCCCACCCAGCTCTCCTCACACCCCACCTGCCCCGTCCCACGCCCTGCCCCCGTGGCCACTACCGCCAAGATCCCCATGCCCGCGTCCCCCTCAAGAACGCCTCCCGGTCACTCCTGGCCCACCTGTGAGCCCCTCACGCGGCCCAGCGTGCCTCCTCTCTTCTCTCTCTGTCCCGACCCTGTCTCCCCGTCCTCTCCCTTCCTCTGCCTCCTCCGGCGACCCCCCCTCGCCTCCGCCTCCCGTCGCCCCCTCTAGCTCCCTCCGACCGCCTGGCCTACCGCCTGGCCTACCGCCTCCACCGCCACCGCTCCGCACGCCACCCCCAGGCTCCGCCTCCACCGCCACCGCTCCGCACGCCACCCCCAGGCACCGCCTCCACCGCCACCACTCGCCACCCAGGCTCCGCCACCCCTGCCACGCCTCCACCGCCACCCCAGGCTCGCTCCACCGCCAACATGGCCTTCGCCCCGCCATCCTCCGTCCCCGGCCGCGCGGGCCCTGCCCCACCTCCGGCCGCGGTGCTCCCTCCTTCCTCCGCGGTTTCCACGTCCTCGCGCGCCCGAGCCGTCGCCGCCCGCGGATGCCGCCGTCCCGTCCACTCGCCTCCTGCATCTCGCCCGCGGCGCCGCGAGCTCCCGCTCTCGCTTGCCGCCCGCGCTTTCTGTTTCTGCGCGCCCGATGCGCCGTGGTCGCCCTCGCGCGACCGCCGCCGCCCAGCGACCCGCCCCGCTCCCGCCCTCGCGGCGAACCTCTGCCCCGCCGCCGCCGGAGTTCCACGCCGACCGAGCCCTGGGCCCGCGAGCCTCTGCCGCTTCTCTGTCGACGTCCGCGTGCCTCCCCGTGGTCGCCCCTTTTCCGTCCGCTCGCCGCGTGCGCCAGCCGTTGGCTCCTTGGTGTTCTAGTGTCGCCGATGGTGAAGCCTTGGGAGTACCGTGTGTGACCACGAACTTCGAGCTGTTTTGTTAAAGTGTGGCCCTGGATCCTCCACAACATCTTCTGGGGCAAACCCCTTCTTAGTGTCGCCAAGATCTTCCGAGGACGCTCGACGAATCTCCGACAACATCTTGGCGGGCCAAGATCTACCGTAGGACCCGGAGCGGATCCAAGTCCCAAACTCGAAACCCGGCCGACCGGCGCCGGAGCGAGAACCCGACAAGGACCACGCCATGGATACGCCGAGTTCGCCATCGAGGAGACCAAGGTCGTCGACATGGAACCGGTGGACGCCAAGTACTCCTTCCCGGAGTTGATGCCGAGAACCCGAGCGCCAAGGCCCGACCTTGAAGATCGCCAAGAACGCCCCCGGTACCGGACAAGTTCGCCATCGACCTCGAGGACGCCTACGACAAGACGGCCACACCGCACGCCGAGACCCCTGAACCCCGAGTCCCGAATCGAAGGTCGATCTGAGCGGGACCTAAACTGCAGAATGCCAAGATCGACAAGGAACGCAAGTGTTTCACCCGGACACGAGTCCGCGAGACCCCGTCACGACAAGATCTTCTCCGGGACACCGAAAGCTTCCCTGGGACGCCATGACCAACCACATGACCCGAAGACCACGGATTCGCCAAGATCCACCCCCGCTGTCCGAGAACGACCCTGTCGAACCCCGAACCCCCGGACCAAGATCGTCGAGCCCCCCTAATGTGTGAACCCCTCTCCGAGAACCCTATTTTATAAATGCCATCTATATAATTTGTTGCATATTAAATCATGATCTTGCATGCATACATCCATGTGGTTTGGGGGCCTTATGCCGATTCACCTAATAATTAAATATGGGGCCCATATGCGGGCAAATCTAGTCTCATATCGGCCTCATTTAAACATGTGTAGCGAACCGGTTCCATCTGTTGCATTGCTAAACAACATTTAATTGCGGGGCTTCTAAACAACATGCACCACCTAATTAATTGCCGGGACCCCGGTTCCGCTTAATATGACCTAATTGCATCGCATCTTTGCCATGCCATACATCATACATGCATCATGCCGATCTTCTGCCGTTGTATTAAATATTGCATCCGGTGTTCCTTCTAGTGTTTTGCTTCTTCGCGGATAAGGCCGTTGAGTTGATGTGAGCTTCGCCCGATCTTCGGGGAAAACCTTCGACAATGTTTCCAGGCGAGCATCTCCCCCTTTCCACCCATCTTACTTTTATAGTCTTTATTCCCTCCTGTTGATCTATTGCTATCTGAGTTGCGATGCTTTAGTTTCCGTACCTGTGATATACCGTGCAGCCCTATATTGCCTTGGACACACCCTATTACCTGTTGTTTGGTAGATAGTTGGACTTGCGCGTCGTAGTTGCTTGCTCAAGTGCTGATGTGTGTCGCCATATGCCACAGTTGCTGATGTATTGCCGCATGTTGATGTTGGAGATGATTCTAGTTTTACTTATCGTCACTTTAATTTCTGTTTAACAACTAAAATTGAATAAGCAGAGGCATCGGTGGGTGATAGAAAATATTTGGTTTCGACGCCCACTTGTGTCCCGTAAGACCCCAGTACTTGATACATTCCTTGATTTTGCGCTATCCACATCCGGGAGGTATATGGGACCCCTGAGCGAGCTTGATTCATCTTATTTCTTGGGGCCACAAACTAGTTTGAGGTTTTATTACGATCGTACTTATGCCATGTTTTTTGCTTTATTTACGATTGTGCAGTGCACTGCTTTGTCTTTGTTAGGAAGCGGAGTGTTTCGCGGTGTCGACAAGCCCGTTTGGGTTCCCGATCGCTCACAGCCATTGACGCAGACCTTGAGGCCGTCTCGAGCTTGCCTACTCCGTTGCGGATTCTACTTAAGGGTGGCCCCTGAAAAATTCTGAATCTGTGATTGTTCGATCGTGAAAGCCTCGTTGGGTTTTGATTTGGTTTTTCCGAGGTTGATCGGCGTGTGTTGCTATTGGTGCACCCGGCGGGTAAAACTTTCAAAGCCGTGTCATGGATATGGACGACTTGGAGCACAAGATATCTCGATCATAGACAAGCATAACTAAAGTTCTTTGCTATAAATTTGACTTATAATGACTAGTAATCAGCTTCACTATCATGGAATGGCTAATTAATACTGCCCACAATTGCTTGTTTGGTGCCGCTTGCGACAATTGTATCGACTAGTAAGTATTGCAACTTCTAGCGAAATGGCTGAATAAAAGTACCAACAACTGCTGGGTTTGGGATTACATCATGCTATCCGAATCGATTAGTAATTGCTGCAACTTCTAGCGGAATGATTAACTAAAAGGATCCACTGCTTACTTTATCGGGGCAGTATTTAAACGACTAGTAAAGTGCCCATAATTATAACCGAATAAATAAAGCGCCAAGTGTGAGTTCCTCGGTTGACTTCCTCGTTTGGTCTCGAGGAAATGCCGAGATGAGTTTGTTTGGTGTTAGCTTGAGTTGGATCCGCATAGGTCTTTCTTACCCCTCTCGATTAACCGCCGGTTATCGAGTCTCTATAGGTTGTTTAGTGCATCTTTGCTGCCGCTTGATCCACCATACCTATGTAGGCGAGGACCGAATTCTAGCCTCGCCGTGTCTTGGCCTCGATCGACGCTCCTTCTTTGTTTTCTGCTTTGCCCTTTGTGGCACCCTTTTGTTAAGCGGTTTGAGATCGGCCGTTAGCGGGGTTACCCTTCGGCTTGCACAGGCGAGTTATGGACGCCATTGGTTATTCTTGAGCTCTTAGCCCCATTTGCATCTTGTCCGTAGCTGGGCGCTATATCGTTTCAAGGTGATTCGGATCTTTGTATATTATACGTATTCTTGACTCTTTGAGTCATTGTTATATATATCTTACTGTGGGTCCCATCGAGGACTGTTGTGTAATGTTATTACTTGCTTTCCACCCGCGAAAGTGCCTGGTGGGCACCTTTAAATCGTTTCTATGCGGGCTTGGCGAACTTTGCTCAAACTTGCATAGGTCCGATTCTGAGGGTGTTACAGGTGTGGCGGCAAGGGCACAGTAATGGCCTTTGCCTTGTGTCTTGATCCTAGAAAGCAGGTGCACATTTTCTTCTCGTGCCCATGCTCGCTTCCTTTGGAACTTTGTTCACGAGGCCTGGGCACGGTGGCGAGCCTCAGACCTTGGGGAGTTCCTGGAGGCCGCCGCAAACCATACTGGGAGGAGGAGGCGCCTCTTCTGGTTGATGTTTGCGGCAATGACCTGGGCTTTATGAAACATTAGGAACAAGATGGTCATTGCGCGTATTTTTCTTCGGCGGGCTTCTGACTTGGCCTTCACCTTTCTGGCTTTCTTGCAGCAGTGGTATCCGCTGTGTAGACAGCGTGAGAGGGCGCGGCTGGATGAGATGTTGGAGCACCTGATTGCGGCGGCTCGCCGGCTTGCTACTTCGTCCGGCCCCTGAGGGCCCTTTCGGATGGTGGTTTTATCTTGCTTTCGCTGTCTGTGTTTGTGTTGGTTGGCTTGCGCCAGACTTAGGCTATGCTTGGTCCGGCGGTGTGTGGCCATGTGTGTGACCGACTGTATGTGAACTTCTGTGTGGTGTGGTTGTATGAACTCATGTATGGATGTTGCTTTATCTATAAAGCTGGGCGTCAGCCTGTTTCGAAGAGAAGAAAGACCGTGCATTCCTTTTCCTCTTGATTTGACAGAAACGGTTGAGAAATATTTTTCTAGAATACACCATGGAGAGGTGTATCGCATTTCAGCAGAACAACGCTAATTTCTGGGATTAGCACCCTCACGTGCTACACAATGACGACAAAGAAAAAACTCGTCTCTGTCCTACTTCTAGCCATCACAATTCACAACGAGGAGGTGGGGCGCAGGGCTTCAGGGCTGCGGCGCGACCGACGTCGGGCACCTGCATAGGATGACCATGACCCAAGGATAGACTGGACCAACGTAGACTCCACCCATGTGCCAAAGAGGAGTTGGCAAGTACTTCTGGAACTCATTGGGCAACCTTTTTTTTTTTTTGACGAAAACTCATTGGGCAACCTGGACCTAGGATATTCCCCGGTTCCCAGCGAGGAGGCAGCACGGCACGGTGGAAATATATAAATTGTTACATTTTGCGTTGCAGTGAATTATTACGGTACAAAGGCGCATCCGCGCATAGGACGGCACCATAGAGGCAACCAAAAGTGTGCACGCAGCACTGCCAAGCTGATTTGCATTTGGGGAAATAGTATACGAGCAAGGGGCGGGGAAGGCGCGGGAGGAGGTGGCGTACGGGAGGACATGTGGATCTTCACGAGGCGGAACTCCTCCGTCGTGATGCCCCGTTCCCGGTCCGCCGCCGGCACTGGATCATGGACGCACACACACACGACGCACCAATATCAATTACCAGCTCCAATCGATCCGCGCCGTCACACAAGAAAACGAATCGATCGAGAAGGGTAGCTGGAGCCTTACGAGTGCGACGACGCCCAGAAGTTGGCGGCCATCCTGGGCTGGCGAGCCTCGCCGGCCGGAGCGGTGGGGTCTGTGCCCTGTGCGAGCTCAGAGTTTCGAGAAGAGGGGACCACGGCGGGCACCTGAGCAGCAGCAGGGAGGATTGCGACTCGCGAGGGGGCGGTACACAGAGGAGCGGGCCGAGCCCAGAGATACAGGAGCAACTTCAACAAAAGCTGCAAAAACCTGCGTGCTAAAATTGCTATGCAGCATGCACATCTATCTTTAGCGCGCGCTGTAATTCTTCTTTAAAAGTGTCAACACCGACACGCAAAAATAAAGAAAAAAAGCTCTCAGCGGACACGGCAAAATACAGCGCGCGGCGCCGACACAATCATATTTCACAGTAAAATATAGAATCAAGAAGATCAAACAAATTCAAATAAATTCAACAAAAAATTATCTAATTATTATCATAACACAACCAAATGGTACATAAATAGTACAACAAATATAGAAATTGTTAACCAACAAATACAACAAGTTTTTCATCAATACTACAAAAAATTGTTTTGAAAATACAACAAACAACAAATAAAAAAAGGTCTCAAAGCGAAATCGTACGAGATCCTCTACAAGCACAAAAATACACTCACTTCGTCTATCCACACTAAAATATGGCGCGGCCGACGGTGGAGAAACGTACCTTACGGCGGCCATTTTGTCGAGCACGTAGTGTGCGCCAAGTAGCGTCCCGGCTCAAGGAGGAGCGGTCGTCGAGGTAAGCGCGACGCCGCAGGAGCTCCGAGATGGCCGAGGCGTAGTGACGGCGGCACGAAAAATAAGCGCTGCGTGGCCAACTCGCTTTGATTCCCGTAGCGGCGAGCTCAGGAAAGGTGTGGGAGGCGCGGCGGAGGCGGATCCGCAGCTACTATGGGCAGAGAAGTGCCCGTCACCGGCGGAATGGGGAGTGAAGAAATGGGGACATCGCGGGTACGGGTGAGATTTCAACGGCAGTTGGGCTTTGCGCGCGTTGGACAACGTGCAACAAATTTGCTACACTTTGGAGCGCAAATTACCGTGCGCGGATTTTTTTAGCGCGCCCGCAATATATAATGCTGGCCGAAGGAGCAAAAGCGGCCACGCACATATTAAATCAGCGGTTATTTTTAGCGCGCGTTTTGCAGTCTTTGTTGGAGCTGCTCTTTTTTTTGGAAACCGTGAGCTTTATTAATTAGACAATAATGTTTTTACAATCATCCGCGATCAAAGCCAACACGCGTGTCGGTGCCGATTCGCATAACACTCCACAAGGCTCACGCTTGCCTAGTTGTGCCAAACTATGCGCTACTTTATTACACTCACAGTCAACTTTACTAATAAAGATGTCGGAATGAAGTCGCAGAAGCTCTTGGATCTCTCTATAGATACACCAGTAGGGCGATCTATCCATTGAATTTGCATTAGCAGCATGTACCACCCGGCTGCAATCAGACTCAATAATTGCCGGCCAACATTGAAGATCAATAACATGCTTGAGGCCCTCAAGGCAAACAAGTGCTTCAGCCTGTTCTGCACTGGCACATCCTGAGAGGTACTGCCAACGACAGGCTATCACAGCTCCTGTGTTGTCCCGTATGATCAGTCCCCACCCTGTATTCTTGCTCCAAGAGTCTCAACCTGCATCAATATTGACCTTTGTCCATCCATCATCAGGAGGACGCCATCGCGTAGCTGTATCAGAGCCATTGGGTACTAGCGACTGTGAACCAAAAAATGGTAGCCTTTCCGTTTGGATCAATCTGCTTTGCCGTTGCAGTCTTGAAGGACTCCAAATAATTCTGCAAGAACGGGACTGATGCTACTATGGACGCCTTTCCGTCACCATGTACTATGTTGTTTCTATGATGCCATACTCGCCAGAAAAGGAAGAGCAGTTTCGGTCTCGTTTCAGTTGGTATGTTAGCAATCAGTTGCAAAAACCATTCTTTTCCTGATTGACCAAACTCTCTTTCCGGTGGTAGATTTCATATTTGTCTTAGCTGATCACGTAAGGCCCTTGCAGTGGTACACTGTACCAAAGCATGGTATGCATTTTCAGTGGTTGCTCCACAAATAGTGCAGGTTGGCAGAACGAAATTTATCCGTTGATGAACATTCTCCATGCCTGCCAAAGTGTCAGTTGCAGCCTTCCATGCAAATACCCGAATCTTTGGTGGTACAGCAGCCTTCCACACCAAGTCCCATATTGGACGATCACCTAAAGGGTTGGAACTTGACTGCCCTGTACTCAATCTCTGTAAGGTCGGTGCAAGTCCAAGTCGATATGCGGAACGAACATTAAACATGCCATTATCCTCTGGGTTCCAGGCGACAAAGTCAGTCTTGGCCCTGGCTGGGAGCTTCATCGCAAGTACCGCCTCAGCATCATGATGGAAGAAAATCTTCCTAATAGTTACCTCATCCCATGTTCTAGTCACTGGATTAATCAAATCAGATACCCATCGCAAGCGTAAGTGTTATCGCATGCCTGGAATCTTTAGTGAGTCGCTACGTGGTATCCATTTATCCCTCCATATTCTCACTTGTGATCCTGAACTGATTCTCCAAATGGCACCTTGTTTGAGGAGTTCCAAGCCGTGCATCACCCCCTGCCATGAATATGATGGATTTTGCACAAAAGCTGTGTCCAACAAGTTACTGTTTGGGTACTACTTGGCCCTGAGTAGTCTCGCACACAAACTATCCGGATTCTGAATGAGTCACCATGCTTGGCGGGCCAGCAACGCTTGGTTGAAAACCCTCAGATCACGAAAACCAACCCCTCCAAGTGATTTAGGTCTTACCATTTTCTTCCAGGACATCCAATGCATGCGGCGACGGTCATATGTTCGTCCCCCCACCAAAAATTTCGAATGACTTGGCTTATATCATCAATAAGACCCACTGGAAATCGAAAAATTCCCATAGCATATGTTGGCAAGGATTGTAGCACCGCCTTCACCAATATCTCTTTTGCTGCCCCTGACATATACTTCTCATCCCAATCATTAGCTCTCTTAAGAAATTTTGACTTCAACGGTTGGAATTTACCTTTATTCATATGTCCTTGTGGTATAGGAAGTCCTAAATATTTCTCCTCGAAGGTTACTGTCTCATACCGAAGGATATTCTTTATCTCCTCTTGTGCATTTTCTTGGCATTTATCCCCATACATGATTGAGCACTTGCCTAAGCTTACAAGTTGTCATGTACCTCTCTCGTATTTGTCTAAGATTGATTTCACAACACCAGCTTGTTGTGTTGTTCCTTCAAAGAATAAAAGGCTATCATCAGCAAACAACATATGTGAAATTCCTGGGGCACACGCCGATAGATCTTAAGTTCATGTAAAGCACCACTATCAACCTCTTGTTTTATCAAGCTTGAGAGACCATCAGCCACAAAAAGAAAGAGATACGGCGACAAAGGATCACCTTGGCGCAGCCCACGTGATGGAGAAAAGGAGTCCAATAAATGTCCATTGAAGCGAACCGAGTACCGTACGGTGGTAACACATGACATCACCCACCGAATCTATTGACTTTGAAAGCCCAGTTTCGCCAACACCCCTTCTAAAAATCTCCAGTCCACACGGTCATATGCCTTGGCCATGTCCAGTTTATATGCACAAAAACCACGAGCCGCTGATCCCGTCTAAATTGCATGGATGCACTCGAATGCCATGAGTGAATTATCTGTAATTAATCGACCCGGAATAAAAGCGCTCTGAAATGGTGCAATAATGTCTTGCAACATCGGCCTTAGCCGATTTACAAGACACTTAGAGACAACTTTGTAAACCACATTGCATAGGCTGATAGGCCGGAAATCTTTTAGCTCTTCCGGATCATGTTTCTTTGGAATCAGCACAATGGAAGTGTCATTTAGATCATCTGGCATTATACCATCAGCAAAAAAATTCTGAACCGCACTAATTACATCTTCCTTTAAAACACCCCTTGTTGGAGCTGCTCTTAGTGTTGTGATGGGCCCAAATTACTCGCAACGCAGAGTAAATTACACATTGGTATCACAATTAAGGCTAGGGTAACAACTTAGTGTCATTTTTTTTACTAATTTATACTCCCTTCGATTCAAATTAATTGACCTAGATTCATTTAGATATGAATGTATCTAGCACTAAAATGTGCCTAGATATAATTAATTTGAATCGGAGGAAGTACCACTTTTGGGGCGATGAACAATAGATTGCACAAATCCTCCTCTGATGATCTGATCTCGTTTTGACTAAATTTAAACATGATCAGACCGCCTCACTAAAAAGACAAATAACATGAACAACTAAACTTGAGACATGAACCGAGACATTGAGCAACCTTCACAATCTGCAGCATAGGTACATTTGCATTAGGTGCAAACTAGCAAGTAACATGATACACCAAAAGACCCCCAAAAAAGCAACCTGGTAGTTTTTGGTAATTCTAAGTATTATGTCAACTACAACACAACTACATACTGAAGGGCGATCTTCTTGTCCCGATCCTTCTTTCCTATATCCACAGTTGAGATAACTCCAGGTTATGCTTTGTTTGTATGCAGCTTCACCAGCTAGAGCATGTGATCTTGGGGCAGCATAGGCAGTCCTTGCAGGTGCGTCTTGCCTTGCTGGTGTAGCTTGTCTTGCAGAAGGTGGAACACTTAGAGCTTGCCTTGCTGGTGGAGTTTGTCTTGCAACAAGTTGAACTGGTCGAGTTTGTTTTGTAGCAGCAGTAGATGGATCATCAGATGGTTGTTGTACAATAAACAAATCAAGAACAAGTTAGAAAACAATAGCAATATTGCATGAATACATGTAAAACTATAGTGGAACTCATAACATGTTTTTTCTTCCTCATCTGCAAATTTGGCATCTTTTTTTGTACAGCTGGTGTATTTGTGACCTTTGCAGTTTGAGCAAGTAATGGTTCCCATTCTAGATGTATCTTTGGGCTTGGCACTTTAAATTCATCCTTCCTTCTCTTCTCTTGTTTTCTGCCTCTATTGATGGTGAAAACTGGTGGAACAATCAGGAGTGTTGGTATGAGTCCAAGCATGTTGCCCGGGCATAAGATAAATCAAAGGCTTGTGTGCTTTCTTATACATTGGTTTCTTGAAGACGTTGCTAACATAGTCCTCTGGTATTTGTCTAGCTTTGATTATAATAGCACATGCATGGTTGTAGGGATCCATGTAACATCCCATATTCAGCAGCCACAGGTTTGCATCAAAGTTGACATCATGAGTTTGATCACATTTCTTGTTAGTTACTTCCCACAAGCCAGTTCCTAAAATTATAAGTGTGCAATATCTAGAGTATTTCTTCTCCGTCTCTAGATTCTCTAAATAAGTAGGAGTGATCTCCCATCTAGCTTCGGTTGCACCTTATCCTTTCCCATGAAATATTGGCATTAGCTTGCATCTTGTCCCTTCAATCATAGTTTTATTGGTTTCTTCTCACATTCAAGACGTATCTCTTGAATACCTCACTAAGGTTGTTCATAACCAAAGATGTCTTACAATTGGTATCAAATGCATATCTAGCCTAGGTTTCCACATGGACCGCACTTAACCATTTCCATTGCAACACCAAATGGTTTTCCAGCATAAGATTTTTTGCCGCGTAGGCTATCATCTTCGGCACTTTAGCACCAAACTGTTGCATAACGTTATATATTTTTTTGCCCTGTAGGCCATCATCTTCGGCATTTCAGCACCAAACATATTTGTCTTCCTTCTTCCTCATTTCTTGCATTTCAGCAAAATCTGACTCTCCCATGTCAAAATATGATAAATGATACGATCCTTCACTATTATATGAATCGTCATCTCCATCTAATTTAGCTTATGCGGTACTGTTTTCCTCAAGATCAATTATCTTTTCCTTCGGATCACTAATGCTTTCTTGAGTGCACAAGTAGGGATTTTTGGAACGTGAGCTACCAACTTCATGATCAAAACTAGAAAGCATTAAAAAAACCAATTCAGTAACCCTAACCATAATGTCCCAACTGAACTACTACTGCAAAGAAATCAACAAGTACGGGTACTTACTCAACTCCTCCATATCCATATGTCCAATGCTCGCTCATTGTTGTCGGATTATCCACCCAAAGATGCGTAAGCATGGCCGCCTGATGCGCTCAGATCAATGTAGAGCTTCGTTGGGAGATCCCAATATGAAGGTATGATGAGCACAATAGCAAGTCTTCCCTCAGAAAGAAACCAAGGTTATCAAACCAGTAGGAGGAAGGAAATGACCCAAAGGTGTTGCTAGCAACTTGGAAACCTGCATAACATAAACTCAATACTTTGCCCCAACGAACAGTGAGGTTGTCAATCTCACTGTTTTGCTGAAAACAAAGGATTAACTGTATGGTGTGGAAGGTAATAGTGGTTTGCAAAAAGTAAACAGGAACAGTGGAAGATGTATCAATTGTAAAGATTGGAACGGGGTCCATAGTTCACTAGAGGTGTTCTCCTTAAGATAAACAACATGGCATGCTGGGTAAACAAATTACAGCGGGGCAATTGACAGGACAGAGCAAGGCATAACAATGCAATACTAGACATTCATGATCCTATAAGATTTGATTGGGCAATACAACAAGATACATAGACCGTCATCCAACTGCATCTATGACTAGTAATCCACCTTCAGGTTATCATTCGAACCCCCTCAAGTATTAAGTTGCAAGAAACGGATATCTACTTTAAGCAAAGTGTGTAAGGTAAACAATCCACTTGTTCCACTACAACAAATGTGATAATATATGATGCACATTCTATGACGATTCAGTAAAAACGTCAGGGATTCATCTGAACTGTGATGTTTTTTCATAAATTAAGACATTTTTTTACAGAATCGTCATAGAATGTGCGTCACAGATTATCACATTCCATGAACAAGAGATCGTTGTTTTCTCCCTAGTAGCAACAACACATCTACAACCTTAGAGATTTCTGTCACTTCCCCATATTAAATAGAGGCATGAACCCACTATCGAGCATAAATACTCCCACTTGGAGTCACTAGCATCTACTTGGCCAAGATAGTTACTAGAATCAAAGAGCATGCAAGATCACAAACAACACAGACATGATAGAATCAATAAGCCATTAATCAATCTGACATAGTAATCTCAATATCCATCAGATCCCCACAAACACAACATGCATGATTACAAATAGATGATCTTGATCATGAACGAAGCTCACAAGATCTAAACATGGTAGCACAAAGTAGGAGAAACAACCATCTAGGTACTACATGGACCCGTAGTCCAAGGTGGAACTACTCACGCATCATACCGCAGGCCGGCATGGTGATGAAGAAGGCCTCCGGGATAATCTCCCCTCCGGCAGGGTGCCGGGAAGAGCTTCAGTCCCCCCGATCTATGGACAATGGTGGCGGCGGCCACGGACTATTTCGTGGAAGATTAATCGGGTACTTAGGGTTTTGGTGTCGGGGGGTCTTTATAGGCAAAGAGGCGAGGCATGGGGCACCCAGGGCGGCCGCACCCCCAGCGCGGGCCCACCTAGGCCGTGCGGCCAGGGGGTGTGGCCTCCTGGTGGATATTCTCCGTCTCGTACTCCGGTTTCGTGTTCCCCACGGTAAAATATTGACTTTGGCTTTTGTCCCGTCCAATCTGAGAATATTGATTTTCTGCCTTTTCTGGAACCAAAAACAGAAGAAAACAGGCAACTAGCACTGTGGCATCTTGTTAATAGGTTAGTCCCAGGAAACATATAAAATACCTCAAAGTGTAGACAAAGCAAAGGAAAGTAGATACTAAACAAGCATGGCACATCAAAAATTATAGATATGTTTACGACGTATCAAGCATCCCTAAGCTTAACTCCTGCTCGTCCTCGAGTAGGTAAGTGATAAAAAGAATAATTTTTAAGGTGACATGCACCATCAAAATCAAGATCAAACCATTTGCAAGCATTGAAAGCTGGGATCAAAGAACTCTAAACATGAGCATGAAAGAAGAAGTTCTAACAATAAGACAAAGTAAATATGCATGCAACATGAAAGGTTACAAACAAAGATCATGAATAATAATACATTGAAAGATGTTTGTTTATTTCACATGTAGAAAACATAGAATAGTGGCAATCATCTTGTCCCTCATGGAGTAGCAAATAAATGCATAGGACACATTCAAAGTTGCATAGGACATCATTCTTCCTCTACACCTGCAAATTTTCCTTCATACAAAACTTCACACAATCTTCATTACCAACATTAGTGTATTCAAAAGATAATAGACCTTTGGGTTTTTCTTTGTAACAGCAAAACTTTTGAATAAAAACAAAAGCTATTGTATCAAATCCTTTAAAAATCGCAATTCCCCAAAAGAGAATTCAAACAGGAATCAATAAGAAGCAAATGCAAATAATAGCAGAAATCTGTCAAAACAGAACAGTAGGTAGAAACTGATTTTTGCGAAGACCTTATGTTGCTCAAATAAAAAAATGTTGAACTAACTAAAGTTATCTAACAACCTAGGGGATTTATTCAGAAAATTACAGCTCAATCCGACTTACAGATATTTTACACAAATTTTTATGATGGAGCACAAAAATCTGTTTCGGGACAGCAACTCCCCAAACCTTACTTCCCTCTCATTAGAGGTTATTCTTGGCACAAAAAATCAAATAAAAAGGATAAGGAGAGGTTATTACAGAGGTAATAACTTCCAAGACTCAAGAAAACTATTGGGTTATCTCCCAAGAAGTACTTTTCTTTAACGCCTTTAAGTTAGGCACAAGAAGCAAGAATCAAGTATTTTTAAATGAAGAAGCATTAACATCAAACCTTGATTTCAAAGGAGGAGCAAAAAGCAACTTATCTCTACTCATAGGGAAGTGTTCAATACCTTTCTTGAATGGAAATTGATATTTAATGGTGCCTTCTTTCATATCAATGATGGCACCAACAGTTATAAGAAAAGGTCTTCCCAAAGTAATAGGACAAGAAGAATTGCATTCAACATCCAAAACATAGAAATCAATAGGGACATAAGCATTGTTAACCATAATAATAAAATCATTAACACTCCCCATGAGTTTCTTTTTAGCAGTATCATTAAGTGGGACATCCAAATAAGAATCTTCCAAAGGTGGCAAATCAAGCATTTCATAAATCTTTGTAGGCATAATAGAGACACTAGAACCAAGGTCACATGAAGCTTTGAGATCAAAGTCATTCACTTGCATATTAATGATGGGTTCCCAACTATCTTCTACTTTCCTAGGGATAGAGGCTTTGTGTTTCAACTTTTCTTCCTTAATTTTAATGAGAGCATCTGTAATGTGCTTGGTGAAAGCCACATTCATATCACTAGCATATGGACTTCTAGCAAGATTTTGTAGGAACATAATCACTTCAGAAATATTACAACCATCAAGATCAAAATCAAACTTAGCATCACTGGTAGTAGACTCATTGGGTTTAGGCATTATGGTAGGAGGAATAGGGACTTCTTGTGGTTTAGTGGCATCCATATTGGTGGTGGTAATAGTGCACACACTATTGTTTCTAGCAATTTCAGCTTCTCTTTCCTACTTAGCATGTAGTTGATCTAACAGTCTAACATTTTCATCAATAGTAACTTGTATGGCATGAGTAGCAGCAAAGGTACTTTCCAAGGTTTCAGGTTTAGCATCCATTTTATTAATCAAAGAGGATTGGGCTTCAGACAAAGATGAAATATTTTTCTCAACATTCAAAAGATTTTCCTCCACAGTTTTATTGAAAGTGGTTTGTTTACTAATAAAGTCTTTAAGCATGACTTCAAGTTCAGAGGGAGAACTTCTAGTATTGTTGTAGGAGTTTCCATAGGTATTGCCATTATTAGGAGGATAAGGCCTATAATTATTGTTACCACCAAAATTATTCCTATAGGCATTGTTTTTGAAATTGTTGTTTCTAATGAAGTTCACATCAACTTGCTCTTCTTGAGCAACCAAAGAAGCTAAGGGAACATTATTTGTATCAATAGGAGCTTTTGCATTAACAAGCATGGTCATGATAACATCAATCTTATCATTGAAAGAGGAGGTTTCTTCAACAAAATTTACCTTCTTACCATGTGGAGCTCTCTCAGTGTGCCATTGAGAATAGTTGACCATCATATTATCATGGAGCTTTATTGCAGCACCGAAAGTAATGGTCATAAAGGTACCTCCAGCAGCTGAATCTAACAGTTTTCTTGAAGAAAAGTTTAAACCTGCATAAAAAGTCTGGATAATCATCCAAGCAGTCAGTCCATGAGTGGGACAATTCTTTATCCAAGATTTCATTCTTTCCCAAGCTTGAGCAACATGTTAATTATCAAGTTGTTTAAATTTCATTATTTCACGTCTCATAGATATAATCTTAGCAGGAGGATAGTATTTTCTAATAAAAGCATCTTTGCACTTAATCCAAGAATCAATACTATTTCTAGGCAAGGATAGCAACCATTCTTTAGCTTTTCCTCTCAAAGAGAAAGGAAACAACTTGAGCTTAATAATATCTCCATCTGCATCCTTATATTTTTGCATCTCACAAAGTTCAACAAAGTTATTGAGGTGGGCAGCATCATCATCAAAACTACCACCAGAAAATTGCTCTTTCATCACAAGATTCAACAAAGCAGGCTTAATTTCATAAAAGGTAGCATCACGAGCAGTTGGAGCAATAGGAGTACTTAGGAAATCATTGTTGTTTGTGCTTGTGAAGTCACACAACTTGGTGTTCTCAGCAAAGTTCAGTTTTGCAAAGGTGGATTAAACCAACAACAACTACTACTAGAGCAGGAACTAAAAAAAATTGTGTTTTTGATAAAAGAAAGCAAACCAAACGAAACTAATTTTTTGGAGTTTTTGATAAAAAGAGGCAAACAAAACAAGGCAAAAGAAACTAAGCAAAAGAAAAACAAAGTAAAGAGAAAGGTTCTGAAAGATTCCCCTTGTGAAGCCGTCCTTAGCCTCCTCGGCAAAACACGCTAGAAAACAGCTTGATGCGCTCAGATCAATGTAGAGCTTCGTTGGGAGACCCCAAGAGGAAGGTATGATGAGCACATCAGCAAGTCTTCCCACAAAAAGAAACCAAGGTTATCGAACCAGTAGGAGGAAGGAAACGATCCAAAGGTGTTGCTAGCAACTTGGAAACCAGCACAACACAAACTCAAGACTTTTCCCAGATGAACAGTGAGGTTGTTAATCTCACCGGTTTGCTGAAAAAAAAGGATTTACTGTATGGTGTGGAAGGCAATAGTGGTTTGCAGAAAGTAAACAGGAACAGTGGAAGATGTATCAATGGTAAAGATTGGACCGGGGTCCATAGTTCACTAGAGGTGTTCTCCTTAAGATAAACAACATGGCATGCTGGGTAAACAAATTACAGCGGGGCAATTTACAGGACAGTGATACGTCAGAAACATATCTATAATTTTGGATGTTCCATGCTTGTTTAATATCTACTTTGCTTTGCTTTTTCTACATTTTGAGGTGTTTTTATATGTTTTTCTGGACTAACCTATTAACAAGATGCCATAGCGCTAGTTGCATGTTTTCTTCTATTTTTGGTTCCAGAAAAGGCAGAAAATCAATATTCTCGGAATTGGACAAGACAAAAACCACAGTCAATATTTTATCGTGGGGAACACGAAGCCAGAGTACGAGACAGAGAAGAGCCACCAGGGGGGCACACCCCTGGCCGCGTGGCCTAGGTGGGTGATACGTCGGAAACGTATCTATAATTTTTGATGCTCCATACTTGTTTACTTTCTACTTTGCTTTTCTTTGTCTACACTTTGAGGTGTTTTTATATATTTTCTGCAACTAACCTATTAACAAGTTGCCTTTTTTCTTCTGTTTTTGGTTCCAAAAAGGCAGAAAATCAATATTCTCGGAATTGGACGGGACGAAAGCCAAATTCAATATTTTACCGTGGGGGACATGAAGCCAGAAGACGAGACGGAGAAGCAAACCAGGGCGGCCAGACCCCCTAGGCGCGGGTGGTCCCACCCCGCGCCTAGGTAGGGTGTGGGGCCCCTGGCCACCTCCCAGCCTCGCCTCTTCGCCTATAAGAAGCCCCCGATGCAAAATCCCTAGGCACCCGATAAAAACTCCACGAAACCTTCCGTAGCCGCCGCCACCGTCGTCCCTAGATCAGGGGGATCTGAAGTTCTTCCCGGCACCCTGCCGAAGGGGAAATCATCCCAGAGGCCTTCTCTCCGGTATGAAGCGTGAGTAGTTCCACATTGTACTATGGGTCCATGTAGTAGCTAGATGGTTGTATCTCCTCCTTGTGCTTTCATCTATAAATCTTGTGAGCTCCGTTCATGATCAAGATCTAATCTATTTGTAATCATGCATGTTGTGTTTGCGGGGATCTGATGGATATTGAGATTACTATGTCAGATTGATTAATGGTTTTGTCTTTATGATTCTATCATGTGTGTGTTGTTTGTGATATTGCATGCTCTCTGTTGTTAGTAGCTATCATGGCCAAGTAGTTGCTAGTGAATCCAAGAGGGGGTATTTATGCTCGATAGTGGGTTCATGCCTCTAGTTTCCAAGGGAAGTGACAGAAATCTCTTCGGTTATTGATGTGTTGTTGCCACTAGGGAGAAAACAACGGTCTCTTGTTCATGGAACAAGTGGATTATTTACCTTACACACTTTGCTTAAAACAGTTGTCTGATGCTTGCAACTTAATTCTGGAGGGGGTTCGGATGATAACCTAAAGGTGGACTTCTAGTCATAGATGCAGTTGGATGGCGGTCTATGTATATTGTTGTATTGCCCAATCGAATCTCATAGGATCTTTTTGTCTGGTATTGCATTGTTATGCCTTGCTCAGTTCCTGTCAATTGCCCTGCTGTAATTTGTTTACCCTTCATGCCATGTTGTTTATCTAAGGAGAGTACCTCTAGTGAACTATGGACCCCAGTCCAATCTTTACCATTGATACATCTTCCACTGTTACTTGTTTACTTGCTGCAAACCATTACCTTCCACACCATACGTTTAATCCTTTGTTACAGCAAACTGGTGAGCTTGACAACCTCACTGTTAGTTGGGGCAAAGTCTTGAGTTTGTGTTGTGCAGGTCTCCACGTTGCTTGCAGCACCTTTGGGGCGTTTCCTTCCTCCTACTGGTTCGATAACTTTGGTTTCTTACTGAGCGAAACTTGCCTGTTGAACTGCATCATACCTTCCGCTTGGGGTCTCCCAACGAAGTGATGCTGCACTCATCAAGCCTTTTTCTAGCACCATTGCCGGGGAGGCTAAGGACGTCTTCACAAGAGGGTCCTTCACTTCCTTTCTCTTTACTTTGTTTTTAGTTTGCTTAGTTTCTTTTGCTTGGTTTTGTTTGCCTCTTTTCAAAAACTCCAAAAAAAATAGTCTAGCTTGGTTTGCTTTCTTTATTCAAAAACACAAAAAAAATAGTTCTTGCTCTAGCTGCTGCTGCTGTTTTTGGCTTGCCCACCTTTGCCAAAATGAACTCTGCTGAGAACACCAAGTTGTGTGACTTTACTAGAACAAACAACAATGATTTCCTTAGCACTCCTATTTCTCCACCTGCTCCTGATGCTACCTTTTATGAAATTAAGCCTGCTTTGTTGAATCTTGTGATGAGAGAGCAATTTTCTGGTGCTAGTTCTGATGATGCTGCTGCCCATCTCAATAACTTGGTTGAACTTTTTGAGATGCAAAAGTATAAGGATGTATATGGAGATATTATTAAGCTCAAGCTGTTTCATTTCTCTTTGAGAGGGAAAGCTAAAGAATGGTTGCTATCTTTGCCTAGAAATAGTATTGATTCTTGGACTAAGTGCAAAGATGCTTTTATTGGAAAGTACTATCCTCCTGCTAAGATTATATGTATGAGAAGTGACATTATGAAATTTAAACAACTTGATAATGAACATGTTGCTCAAGCTTGGGAAAGATTGAAGTCTTTGGTTAAGAATTGTCCCACTCATGGACTCACTGCTTGGATGATTATCTAGACTTTTTATGCAGGTTTGAACTTATCTTCAAGAAACCTGTTGGATTCAGCTGCTGGAGGTACTTTTATGGGCCTCACTTTGGGTGATGCAACAAATCTCCTTGACAATATGATGATTAAATACTTTGAATGGCATACTGAGAGAGCTCCACATGGTAAGAAGGTAAATTCTATTGAAGAAACCTCCTCTTTGAGTGATAAGATTGATGTTATTATGGCTATGCTTGTTAATGGGAAAGCTCCTTTAGATCCTAATAGTGTTCCCTCAGCCTCTTTGGTTGCTCAAGAAGAGCAAGTTGATGTGAACTTCGTTAGAAACAACAATTTTGGCAACAATATTTATGGTAATTACAGGCCTTATCCTCCTAGTGGAAGTATTTATCATGGTAGATCTGGAATGCCTAGTGAAGAAAGGATTCTAGAAGTAGAGATATCCACCAAGAATTTTATGCAAATGCAATATGAGCAACATAATATTTTCACTAAAACTATGGAGGAACAATCTATTATCTTGAAAAACATTAATCATCAGCTTGAGAATCTGAATATAGAAATTCCTAGTTTACAGTCAAAAAATTTGAGTGCTAAAAATAACATATCCTCTTTGTCTGAAGCACAGTCCTCCTTAATTAATAAAATGGCAGCTAAACCTGAAACCATGGAAAATACCTTTGCTACTGCTCATGCCATACAAGTTACTATTGATGAAAATGTTAGGCTGTTGGCTCAACTTCATGCTAAGTGGGAAAGGGAAGCTGAAATTGATAGAAACAATAGTGTGTGCACCATCACTAGAATGGAGAACACTAAACCACAAGAAGTCCCTATTCCTCCTCTTACAATGCTTAAGCCTATTGAGTCTACTACTAGTAATGCTAAGTTTGATTTTGATATAGATGGTTGCAATATTTCTGAAGTGATTCTGTTTTTGCAAAAGCTTGCTAGAAGTCCTGATGCTAGTGATATGCATGTTGCTTTCACTATACACATTACAGATGCTCTCGTTAAGATTAAGGAAGAGAAGTTAAAACACAAAGCTTCTATTCCTAGGAAAGTAGAAGATAGTTGGGAACCCATTATTAATGTGCAAGTGAATGACTTTGATCTCAAAGCTTCATGTGATCTTGGTTCTATTGTCTCTATTATGCATAGAAATATTTATGAAATGCTTGATTTGCCACCTTTGGAAGATTGCTATTTGGATGTCCCACTCAATGATAATGCTAAAAAGAAACTCATCGGGAGTATTAATGATGTTATCATTATGCTTAACAATGCTTATGTCCCTATTGATTTCTATGTTTTGGATGTTGAATACAATGCTTCTTGTCCTATTACCTCGGGAAGACCTTTTCTTAGAACTGTTGCTGCCATCATTGATATGAAAGAAGGCACCATTAAATATCAATTTCCATTCAAGAAAGGTATTGAACACTTCATTATGAGGAGAGAGAAGTTGATTTTTGCTCCTCATTTGAAAGCAAGGTTTGATGTTAATGCTTCTTCATTTAAAAATACTTGATTCTTGCTTCTTGTGCCTAACTTAAAGGCGTTAAAGAAAAGTACTTCTTGGGAGATAACCCAATAGTTTTCTTGAGTCTTGGAAGTTATTACCTCTGTAATAACCTCCCCTTATCCTTTTTATTTCATTTTTTGTGCCAATAATAACCTCTAATGATAGGGAAGTAAGATTTGGTGAGTTGCTGTCCCGAAACAGATTTTTGTGCCAAGAATACTTGATTCTTGCTTCTTGTGCCAAACTTAAAGGCGTTAAAGAAAAGTATTTGTTGGGAGATAACCCAAGAGTTTCCCTGAGTCTTGGAAGTTATTACTTTAGTAATGACCTCTCCTTATTCTTTTGATTTGCTTTTTGTGCCAAGAATGACCTCTAATGAGAGGGAAGTAAGATTTGGGGAGTTGCTGTCCCGAAACAGATTTCTTTCCTCCACCAAAAACATTCATGAGGAATATGTGTAACTCGGATTGAGCTGAAAACTTACGAATAAATCCCCCAATATGTTATATAACTTTCGTTAGTTCAACACTTTTTTATTTGAGCCACGGAAGATGTTCGAAAAAATCGGTTTCTACCTGCTCATCTGTTTTGACAGATTTCTGCCATTATTTGCATTTGCTTCTTATTGATTCCTTTTTGAGTTCTCTTTAGGGGAATTGAGCTTTTTAAAGGAGTTGCTATAGTATCATGTGTTTTTAGTGAAAATTCTTGCTGTTCCAAAGCTTTACCTAAAGGTTTATTATCTTTTGAATACACTAATGTTGCTAATGAAGATTGTGTGAAGTTTAGTATGAAGGAAAAATTTCATGTGTAGAGAAAGAATGATGTAATGAGATGAAGAATGGAAAAAATCTCAAGCTTGGGGATGCCACCCCGATGTCACCCCAAGAAATATCCAAGTGGTACAAGCGTCAAAGCTTGGGGATGCCCAAGGCATCCCCTTCTTCATCAATAAAAAGCTCAGGTCCGTCTAGACACTTCGTTTTTATTGTTTCATGCACTATTTTGTCGTTCTTGGAGCATCTTAGTTTTCGTTTGGTTTGCTTAGTTTTTTTTATTTTGCTTGAATAAAGTAGTTTGGACCCCCATTTTCGCTGTGTTGTTTCAAATAAGTTGCTTGGTGTTGGAAGAGAGTAGGAAGTTCCTGCTTGAAAGTGCAAGAGGAGCTTGCATTGACTGTGACTTAGACTTTAGCATGACATGCTAGGTGTTATTTTAACCTTATGCTTAGTGATTAGTTCTATAGCATGTCTTGTTCCAAATAATTGGGATTGCTTAGTGTGACTTGAAGAAATTATACGTTGTTTTAGCATGCAAAAGCATAGTATTGTGGTATTCTTCTTTGATGCTTTGTTTGGGTTGACTTGGCACATACTCACACCATGTTATGACTATGAACAATTCACCATAGCCTCTATGATTATTTAGTACTTGACTTGTAGTACCACTCTATGCTTTAATTGTAATGCTTTGTTGCTCTGCATGATTATGGCCATTATTGCTCTCTTAGTTGGTTGCTCCCAGTCTTTTGCTAGCCTCCACTTGTATGAGTAAGCTCTACTCATGCTTCCAACTCCCAAGAAACCAAGTTATTCCAAAGTGTCCACTATAAATTCCTATGCATGGCCTGTTACACCATTCCAAGTATATTCTTGTTTTTAGCTATCTTCCAATTAAAAAGTATTTTGTTATGTGAAAACTTAGTGATTAAAGCCCTCACGAACTTGATGGCACGCTTTATATTTCTTTGCCCCTAATAAACTTGAACCATTGTGTCATCTATGTTGTATATGCTTGCACTTATAGGTTGGAATTAGCAGAACCGTGTTGTCACGGGGAACGTTTTCAACATTGCATTTGTACTTTGTAGTCAGTTGATATCATGCTCTTTTGTCTATGGATGTCACCGATGTGAAATAAAGAGGGAACTTGTAAGTCCATGGAGTATGTATTTTGTGTTAGAGAAAAGCCTAGGCCGCTAGCCTAAGCCATGCCTAATCATGGTGGAAACTTGCAGCATCACCATAGTGAGCTATCTATGAAGCATCCTCAATAAAAAGCTATGCATATAGTAAATAAAAAGATCACTGAGATGCTCATTGTCTGCTTGCCTTGTCATTTTGGTTATGGGATAGCTCATGTACCATGTGAAAGAGGTACCCCGTTGGCGGTTCTCTATGATATGCATGTACTTACAATGACAAGAACTTACAGGTGACTGAAGTTGAGTAACATGAGGTGTGGCCCTAGTATTCAAGGGACTTGAGATTGCCAACTTATACTTTGTCAAGCATATACTCCATATTTGTTCACTTTAACCTTAATCACTTCAAGATGCTTATGATAGGGGCAATGAGGGCTGAAAGCTAACAAGTACCATAATTTTTGGAAGCTCTTTTTGAAACTTGAAATCCCTGCTTCCCTTTGTGAAGGGCCTTTCTTCCACCATTATTTGAGTCTCCACCTTCTACCTTTAGGCACCATTAAGAGAGCATAGTTATCATTCTGTGTGTAGTGTCCCAAAACTTATTGATTGATGCATATTGTGATATTACTTGTTCTTGTGCTACTTGTTTCTAGTCACCCTTGTGAACTTTGAAGGTGTACGATGCATTTATTTGCTACTCTATGAGGGACAAGCTGATTGCCACTATGCTATGTTTTCTATATGTGAAACAAACAAACGTTTTTCAATGCATGTTATTCATGATCTTTGTTTGTGGCCTTTCATGTTGCATGCATAGTTACTATGTACTATTGTTAGAATTCAATCTTTCATGCACATGTTTTAGAGTTCTCTGTTCCCAGCTTTCAATGCTTGCAAATGGTTTGATCTTGGTTTTGATGGTGCATGTCACCTCAAAATTATTCTTTTATCACTTACCTACTCGAGGACGAGCAGGAGTTAAGCTTGGGGATGCTTGATACGTCGGAAACGTATCTATAATTTTTGATGCTCCATGCTTGTTTACTATCTACTTTGCTTTGCTTTGTCTACACTTTGAGGTGTTTTTATATATTTTCTAGAACTAGCCTATTAACAAGTTGCCACAGTGCCAGTTGCATGTTTTCTTCTATTTTTGGTTCCAGAAAGGCAGAAAATCAATATTCTCGGAATTGGACGGGACGAAAGCCAAAGTAAATATTTTACCATGGGGGACACGAAGCCAGAAGACGAGACGGAGATGCAAACCAGGGCGGCCAGACCCCAACTAGGCACGGGTGGGCCCACCCCGCGCCTAGGTAGGGTGTGGGGCCCCTGGCCGCCTCCCAGCCTTGCCTCTTCGCCTATAAGAAGCCCCCGATGCATAAACCCTCGACACCCGATAAAAACTCCATGAAACCTTCTATAGCCGCCGCCACCATTGCCCCTAGATCCGGGGATCTGAAGTTCTTCCCGGCACCCTGCCGGAGGGGAAAATCATCCCGGAGGCCTTCTCTCCGGTATGAAGCATGAGTAGTACCACCTTGGACTATGGGTCCATGTAGTAGCTAGATGGTTGTATCTCCTCCTTGTGCTTTCATGTATAGATCTTGTGAGCTCCATTTATGATCAAGATCTAATCTATTTGTAATCATGCATGTTGTGTTTGTGGGGATCCGATGGATATTGAGATTACTATGTCAGATTGATTAATGGTTTTGTCTTTATGATTCTATCATGTCTGTGTTGTTTGTGATATTGCATGCTCTCAGTTGTTAGTAGCTATCTTTGCCAAGTAGTTGCTAGTGACTCCAAGAGGGGGTATTTATGCTCGATAGTGGGTTCATGCCTCTAGTTTCCAAGGGAAGTGATAGAAATCTCTTCGGTTGTAGATGTGTTGTTGCCACAAGGGAGAAAACAACGGTCTCTTGTTCATGGAACAAGTGGATTGTTTACCTTAAACACTTTGCTTAAAGCAGTTGTATGTTGCTTGAAACTTAATACTAGAGGGGGTTCTGCGGTGACCTAGCATACCACTGCATGTGTAGTATACTATAGTCATTGACATGACATCCACAAAACACCGTTCTGTAAATATCACATCCCTCAGAGTGGTACAACAGAAACATTGCGGGTCCATATTACAAAAATTCACACATTATTATTACAATACCAGAAGTTCAAGACTTAGAAAATATTCAACTTACAAACCAAAATATCAAGTGTTTCAGCAGAATTTAAAAGTAGCAACTCCAACTAAGATTTGAGCTCAGCAGCTTATTCTATATGGTTCATGCTGCTCAGCTCCGTTGGTAACTACTAACTAGGGTACTTAGTTTGACTCATTGTCATCGACACCATAGCGAATTTCATAATCCACTCCTTCAACACCTCCTGAGAGGTCAGGCTCCTCGTAGAACACATCTTCTTGGCATTAAGCTGCATACATTGGCGTGTCTTCAGGTTCCTCAGAGTCTAAGCAAAGGATCAAAGGAAAGGATGAGTAACAGCGTTACCCAGCAAGTTCATTATATGCAAGGTGGGAAGTTTGATGCTCTATCTACCACCTTAGACTATAAGTCGTTGGCACTATGCAGTTTTTGTAAATCTTTCTTCAAAGATTGATTTTATTATGAAAATCTATGACCATCAGCCTTCACAGGTTGACCAGAACTTTCATGGAGTTCCTTTCCTGCCACGTTCGTAGCTCCTTCCCCCGGAACAGGGAGTAACAAGTTACAATTCTTACACTCTGCAGAGGTGCGTCACTTTACCCATGAGAGATCAACTCCTTGTTGCACGGCTGGGCGTACTTTCCCATCCACAATTCCATGATGTGGGGCCCAATAGGTGATCCAAGCCAATCACTGCCCCCTTCGCGACCTCGCATGCCTCCTTGGTGTACACCATGCCCACATATTTAATTACGACAATGGTTTGTACATACCGTTAGATGCCAGAACTATCATGGGACGTTGAGGGTTCCCACCCATATGCTGCATATCCTCTACGAATTACCAATTAATATGCACGCTATGAGTGATAACAGCCACAACCTGCACATCCGGCTACATGCGAGAGGAAGAAGATACAACTAACTTCTCTGTCCCATTCCAAATCTCATGGTTAACGCGTGATATACGACGCTAGAATCACTGATGTCATGGGTTATTAAGTTCCTAACTGATCATTATTGTTGCAAATAGAACCCTAAGTTCTATTGCTCCATTATATCATCACTTAGGATGATACCTAAGATTTCTTTATTTTAGAAAATAATATTTTATTTCTTTAGAGTATAGATGACAACACACAATCATGCAAATACTTTGATAAAGACTCTTCAAAGGACATGAGCAAGTGATGAACTTGCCTTGTCATTGCAAGGTAGTGAAGTCGGATGCTTGCAATGGACCTTGAGCTTCTAGTTCTACAAAACATCATTATTGCCCGGTAAGGACAATATTTAAAGAAGCAAAATGATTATGCAAAAGTAATGTAATGCATCATTTAGTTTTGTGTGTATTATCGCCCATTATTTAAATTATGAAAATTCTTTTCATAAATAAAGAATTTATAAATATTAATTATTAATATTTATTGAATATTGTATTCCTTATTTTCTTTCATTTTATTTGAATTTTACTTATTTAATAATTCCTTTAAGAATTATCATTTATCTTTTAAATTCAAAAAAATATATAAAAATTATTTGTTTAGTATTTTCTAAAATACTAAAATATTGGTATATAATAAAAGTGATTTCTATTTATTTTTATCATCTTTCAATGATTTTATAAAATTCCATAAAAAATATATATGTTGCAAAATTCTTAGTAAAAATTATATGCCTAAAATTTTATTTCTTAATTTATTTAGATAGATTGAATTATTGTGAATCCAAATATATTTTATTTATAATTCTTGGATTTTTATTTTATTTTCTAGAATTTATTTAAATTCAGGGGCATTTTGGTCTTCTCTTAATTATTAATTCTTCCTTTAGGTTGTTGGGCTGGCTTTGTCAAGCCCATTGGGATTATTGGGCCGTTTGGCCCAAGTGGCTATGATCAAAAGGGCTCAACAAAGGGGTACTGGCCCACTTAGCCCACTCTCTCTGTGTCTCTCTCGTTCTCATCTCCCTTCTCGCTCGACCCCGTGAGGTGCTGGCGCCGGCGCTGGCGATGCCCGCCGCCGTGGCCCTCCCTGGCCACTGCCGTGTCGCAGGGCGAGGTTGGCGATTATGCTGGTTCACCTCCTCCTCTTTGATTTGAGTTTGGAGCCTTCCTGTGGCCAGGTCCGCCCCGTTCCTGAACCCTAGGGTTTGGGGTTGGGTGCTGACACCGCCGCTACGGACCCTCCTGTGGTGGTGTGCGGTGTTCGTGTGCTGTTGTGGCCACCGCCGTGGCTGGTGCGGGTTGCAGCGCCCTGTGGGTGCTCCCCGTGCTGTCGCAAGCACATCGCCCCTTCTACTTCCTCTTCAATTCGTCAGCGAGGACCCCGGGTAAGTTGCACCTCTTGTGGATCCTAGTTCATCCTATCACCATGAATCCCTCTGTGTGTATCTAATGGCTACCCCTGCCTAGTGACTATGTTCTGATTAGGGTTCATATCTTGATTAGGTTTCTTGTTCTGATTAGGGTTCATATCCCTCTATGATCATATATATGATGATTTGGATCTAGTGGTGATAATCCCTTGAGCATGATCAAATGGCTGTTTACTGTGGATTATTGCTTATAGTTGGCTTTGGTGATGCTAGTGGCTTACCAGACTTATTCTAGTGGTAATTTGAAATGGTTCAGATGATAATGTTACTATAGAATCACTACTTGGAGATCCTAGTGATTAGAAAGTTCACCACTATCATTACTTAGTTATTGACAGTGATTTGTGAGTGATGTAGTCACTGTACCTGTAATTGTTGGCTTATGGATTCATATACATTTTGAGATTAATTGGTCTATTACAATGATGTTATGTATATATATATATTCCTGGAAATGATTCCTGTGCTTAGTACCAGGATGATGCTTGGTTGTCTGTGAGTTTATCTGTGAAAGCTAGATACTCAATCTGCTTGGTTTAGAAGCTGCTCTTGTGATACCACCTTAAAATGGCACACAAGTCTAGGTTCTACTATTTGGCTTGATTTTATTAATGCTTAAGATTGGCTTAATACCAAAGATAAGTTGAAACTTCTTTCTTTGAACCCCAATGCCTACGATGTTGGTTTGAGGCTTAGGGACTAGGTCCTTATCTGGTTGTTCCTCATGGATCTATTCTGGTAGTGATACCGGCTACTAATTCTTGAGTTAAAGTTGGGAAAAATGATTTGTAGGCTTATTAAGTTATATAGATCCATAGGATCTAGAAATTCTAAGGTGCTACTCATGTTTAAGAGATGTGCCTAGAATTTCAGATCTTAGCTATATTTATTCTTGGAATTTAAGATATGGCTTTATAGCTAGGATCAATGAGGTTATTCTGAGATCCTGGTTGGATCTGTATAGTTTTCTAATGTTTTTAAGTTTTTAAAATCTTCTATGATGGATTCATCCCACTTGGATGAATACTGAGAACTTAGATATAGAACAACATATGAATCTATTATATTGATATGATAAACCGATCATGTGATGGTTTTATATAACTCACCACATTAGTGGGTTGTTGTTGTGGTTGTAACTTGTTGTTCTGGTGGCCTAACCTTGCTGGCTTGATCTGGTCCTTCTCCTATTGTTGTTCCTACTGCTTATAGCTCCTAGAACTTGTCCTTGATCTTGCTATCCACCTTATGGTTCCTGGTAGCTTGGTATTGACCTTGCTATCCACCTGATCCACCCCTGCTTATGTCACCATCTTCGTGATTTCTAAGATGATCTGGTTTGTGGTTTGTTTGGCTGGTTTGGTTGTGGATAGGGCGCTGGTGCTTGATGTGCATGAGCAATGGAATGATGTGGTGGTGCTTTCCCACGACTGTGTTGTGTGGTTTTGCTTGTGTGGCATGTTGTAGCTGTGCTGACAACACACACCATGCATTTAGGTGTGTGTGCTTCTTGTGTGCCTGCTGCACCTTGTGGATATGCTCAGGGAATGATCTACCTTTTATCTGATTACATTTACCTGTCTGGTGAAACCTGCCCCTCTTGCTGTTTGGAGTTTTTTGACTTATGGCTTAAAAATTATGAAAGATTTAGTTCTTTCATATTGGTGAAATTTGCCCCTAAAGATTACTCAGTGATGTAAAGTTGAATAGTGCATCTCACTGTCACTACTGAGAGTAAAAATATCTTAATCTTTTATTTTCTTTCTTTTTGTTTATTCTTTGTTTTGCAGGTACAAGGCTTGGCGATTCAAGATTTAGAATAGGGTTTCTTTTTCTTTATAGAATAATTCCCTTGTAACATTTATTTTATTCTTTTGTAATTTTTATTTTATCCTTTTGTAATAAAGATTGTAATATTACTCAATATATAAATATTCTTCTTTTATTTCATTTACCATTGTAAAGATCATTGATTACTTTTATAAGTTACATTTTGTAACTTATTTATTGAATAAATATATGGAATGAATATTCATTTTCTTGATTATGTTATGTTATTTAAAGTTTGAGTTACTAAATGTTATTGCTTGATTAAATAAGATTATTCAAAAATAATTCGAATTCCTTTTAAATTATAATTCTAACACTCAAGTTTGAATTCAAATTTCATTTCCCAAAACATACTAATCCATAAAGATCATGTCAAAGTTTATAACGATCATTCTCCAAGGCTATTCCTAAACTTAAAGAGTGAAAGAAACTTTGATCACTTTAGGTTTTTATTTGGCGAAAAATTTACCCACATTTTTACAGATGAATGCATGCAATTGCACAAATTCCTAATTCCACCCTTCGTGGGTTCCTAAATGTTGGGATGTTACAGACTTCCCCCCTTAAATTAAACTTCGTCCCGAAGTTTGGTGAAGTATACCTAAACAGTTCTGGATAGGCTTTTCTTAAATCATCTTCTTTTTCCCAAGTAGCTTCTCTCTCAGGGTGATGTTCCCACTATACCTTGCAGTATTTGATTGTTGTTCCTCAACCTCTTCCAGTTTTCTTCCAAAATTTTACAGGGTTTCTCTACATAGGTCAAGTATGCTTGTAATTCTATCTCTTGATGTGTAATCGCATCATCCGGAACCTTCAGACATTTCCGGAGTTGTGACACATGGAAAACATTATGAACTTGAGCCAATCTTGAGGGTAAATCTAAAGCATAAGCTATAGTCCTGTTCTAACTCAGTATCTTAAATGGCCTGATATATCTTGGACTCAGTTTTCCTTTAACTCTGAACCTTTTAACTCCCTTCATTGGGCTTACCTTGAAATATACCATGTCTCCCACTTCAGGATGCCATGATCTTCGACTTTGATCAGCATAACTTTTTTGCCTACTTTGAGCTATTTTCAATCTGTCTTTGATTTTATCAATGATATCTCGTTTTTCCTTGATATAGTCTGGTGCAAACTCTTTGCTACTTCCAGGCTCATACCAACATATTGGTGATCTACATTTCCTTCCATACAGAACCTGATATGGAGCTGCTTTCAGACTACTCTGATAGCTATTATTGTAGGAAAATTCTGCTAATGGTAGATGATCGTCCCATGTACCTACAAAATCTAATGCATAAGCCCTTAACATGTCCTCCAGTATCTAATTGGTTCGTTCTGTTTGACCCTTGTCTCTGGATGATAAGTTGTGCTAAAATCTAACTTTGAACCAAGTGCTTCATGTAATTGCTTCCAAAATGCTGAAGTAAACATTGATCCCCTATCAGTTACAATCTTTTTGGGCACTCCGTGCTTACTTAAAATTTCTTTGATGTAAACTTCTACTAACTTCTCGGCATTATCCTTCCAATTTACCGAGATAAAATGTGTACTTTTAGTGAGTCTATCCGTAATTACCCGTATCATATCCTTACGTTTAGGTGTCATGGGCAATCCTGTGATGAAGTCCACCACTTCCATTCGGGAATTTCCAAAGGTTGCAATGGTCCTGCTGGACTTTGATGTTCAGCCTTCACCCTTCGGCAAGTATGGCATTCTGATACATAATTAGCAATGTCTCTTTTCATGTTATTCCACTAGAATAGTTCTTTCAGATCCATGTACATCTTAGTACTTCCTGGATGTATAGAATATGGTGTTTCATGTGCTTCCCTGAGTATGACTTCACGAATCTCAGTCACATCTGGAACACAAAGAAGGTCTTGAAACCACAAAGACTCATAATATCCTAGGTGAAAAACTGATGTTTGCCCTTGTGATATCCTACGAATTTGTTCAGCAATGAAAGGATCTTCTGCTTGATGTCTAAAAATTTTATGCTTAAGATCACTATTCTGCTCTTCAACTACCTGCATAGTAGCTAATCCTCCAAGAATATTTGTTCTAATGAATTGAAGCTCTAATATTTCCAAGTCCATTTGTAACTCTGTTGGTAGCTCCCGATTGCTAGGTTGAATATCTGCACGTTTACAACTTAAAGCATCTGTTACAACATTTGCTTTTCCTAGAGTATAGTTGATTGTTAAATCATAATCTTTGATTAGTTCCAACCAACGCTTCTATCTCATATTCAATTCCTTTTGGGTGAAGAAATATTTGAGACTTTTATGGTCAGTGTATAACTCACACTGGCTCCATACAGAAAATGCCTCCATCCTTTTAGCGCAAAGACTACTACTGCTAACTCTAAATCATGATTTGGATAGTTGACTTCATGTGGTTTCAGTTGTCTTGAACCATAAGTGAAAGAACATGTTGGGCCCCCATGTGTGGTTCTGGTAATTAATGACAATCTTTATGGACTAATGTGTGTATTAAGTTATACTTGTAGGATTTGTCCATTGGCATCGCTTGGAGCATGTGTTGGCTTCAAGGTCGATGAAATGTAAAGAAGATATGTTGGGCAAGCTCAATATGCGAGGTCGATGATGAGGAATTAAGAAAGGCGTTCCATCTTGAGAAGGGCAAGACCGTCTACATCGAGCTCAAGTGGAATGCTCAAGGCAAAGGTATAATCTTGATAGGTTTTCCCTTTTGCCGGTCTCACGTTGTGTGTGATACCGGGTTTAGGATAGATAACTGTACTATCAAGAGGGGCTCTCATATGAGTAATTCAGTCACATCGTTCGAAGAGAGCTCAAAACTTTGCATACTTGCATCATCGTATTTGGTTGATATTTGGTCTTATCCATGTGAGGATATAGAGCTTGTGGTAATCTCCATAACAAGCTCTTGTTCATCAAAATCAGATCTCCCATATGTATCTTGTTGCGATTTTGATTTATGCGGCTTTTCGGTTTCTCACCAAGTGAGGTATATCACATTATTCTACTTGATACTTTCTCACTTGGTGATAATCAATATTTCCACCTTTTATTGGGAAGCCCTTGTCGTCCTCTATCCAACGCAATTTGAATCGGGTCAATCGGAGCTTCTAGTCAAAAGTTATTATCGTTTGAATATTTGCCTGTTAGGCTGTTTTTCTGGGCCAAGCGGTAGTACCGCCCGGACGGGTGACTACCGCCCGGACGGTCCGGTACTACCGCCCGGGCCTGAAAACGGCCCGTTTTCTTTCTGCCTCGCTAGGTACCTATTTATGGTAGTACCGGCCGGCTCGGTAGTACCGCCCGGGTGGGCCGGTACGACCGGCCGACCCAGTTTTTCTTTTCCAAATTCGCCCAGATCCAGATCTAAACTGTTGCCGCGTGTTAACCGCTTGCCCCTCACCTTGCCCTGCGGCCGGCCAGCCCGCCTCGATCCCCGCTTTTCCGCTCCTCGCATCGCATGAAGCGCTCGCCTGCGATCGCATCGCCGCCTGCACGCTGCGCCTGCTGCCTCGCTCGCCTCTCCTTGCTTATGCTGTTTGCAAGCGTTGATCGCTGCTCTTTTGCCTCAGGGCCTCAGATGCATCTTGCGCCACAGATGCTTCATGACCAAGCTGCTACCGCGTGAGCTAGGGCCCGCCCGTTGTTGCCGCTTTCTTTCTCTCCCCAACTCGCGTTGTTGCTGCTGTGTTTTTATGGGTTGGGTCCGGTACTACCGGTTAATTCCGTTACTACCGGACCGTCCAGAAAAATTGCCCCAACGGCCATATTTTGGCTAGCCCTATATAAGTCTTTTGCCCTTTTTCATTTAGGGTTACTTCTTCCTCCTTTTCTTGTCCAGCTTTGCCCCCATTTGCTCTACTCTTTAAGCTTTATTTCTACACACCCCTCCATTGATTCTTGCATATTTTGAGGGGTAGTTGGAGGAGATCTAGATCTACGTTTTGACCAAACAAAAACATCTCTTTGTGAGTGTATCTTTGGGGATCTAGATTTTGGGGGATTTTGTGTCTCTCTTTGATTCCTCCTCTCTTGTTCCTCTAATAGCTTTAGTAGCTTTGTTGGAACTTGAGAGTGAGGGATTTGAGCATCTTTGTGGTGTTCTTGCCATTTGCATTTGGTGCATCGGTTTGAGTTCTCTTTGGAGGATTTGGTTTGAATTGCTCATTGGAGCTTGTCCCTCTTGGGTTCTTGGAACCCTAGACGGTTTTGTGGCCTTGGTGGCATTGTGGCCTTTTGTGGTATTTTTTGGGAGCCTCCAATTAAGTTGTGGAGTTGTGCCCCAACCTTGTGAGAGGTTCCGGTTGCCATCGACAAGTGCTCCGATAGTGGAAGCATGGATCGATCCCATTGGGGCGAGATTCACCGGAGAATAAGGGAGGCCTTTTATGGCGTTGGTGGTTTGATACCACCCCCTCTCCAAACGAGATGTACTCCATGTTGGGAGGAACTCGGTAAAATATCGGTGTCCCCGCGTGCCTCGGTTATCTCTATACCCGAGCTCTTTACTTATGCACTTTACATTGTGATAGCCTTCGTGCTTGAAGTAATATATATCTTGCTTTCACTTTGTTGCTTGTATTGCTTAGCATAAGTTGTTGGTGCACATAGGTAAACCTTAGTTGTTTCTAGGTTGTGCTTTACAAAGTAAACACTAGTTTTATTCCGCCTTTGTTGAGCCACTCTAGGAAAAGTTTTAATCGCCTATTCACCCCCCTCTAGGCGACATCCGTATCCTTTCAATAAGCAATCACTTTACGATCTTTCATTAGCACACAACCCAGACATTCTTTAGATGCATCACAGTATACTATAAAGTCTTTCCCTGTTTCTGGAACTGCTAGGATTGGAGCGATAGTTAACCTGGTCTTCAACTCCTGAAAACTTGCTTCACACTTCTCATCCTAATTGAATGGTGTATTCTTTCTTTACAATTTGGTCATTGGTCCAACTATTTTTGGAGAAACCTTCAATGAATATCCGATAATAACCAGCCATCCCCAAGAAACCTCGAATTTGTTTCACATTGGTTGGTGCAGTCCACTCTAGTACTGATTGAACTTTGGATGGATATAGCAATTCCATCTTTACTAATCACATGACCGAGGAATTCTACCTCATCTAACCAGAATTCACACTTACTGAACTTAGCATAAAGTTTATGTCCCTTAGGGTCTGCAATGCTATTCTCAAATGATCTGCATGCTCTTCTTTATTCTTGGAATAGATCAAGATATCATTAATGAATACTATAACGAACTTATCCAAATATGGCATAAAGATTTTGTTCATCGGATTCATGAATATTGTTGGTCCATTGGTCAATCCAAATGGCACTACCAAATACTCATGGTGTCCATATCTTGAGACAAATGTTGTCTTCGGAACATCCTCTGGTTTAATTTTTATCTGATGGTATCCAGATCTTAGATCGATCTTAGAAAATACTCCAACTCCTTTCACTTGATCGAATAGATATTGAATTCTTGGTAAGGGGTACTTATTCTTTATGGTAACATTGTTCATATTTTTGTAGGCTCCACACATCCTTCTTCCACCATCCCTTTTATCCACAAAGATCACTGGTGTTTCCCATGGGGATACACTTTCCTGAATAAATCCTTTTCTGGCTAACTCATCAATTTTCTCTTTGAGTTCTTTTAATTCTTTTGGTCCCATCTTATATGGTGCTTGAGCTATTGGTGTTGTACATGGAACTAGATCAATAGTGAACTCTGTCTCCCGATCTGGTGGCATTCCAGGTAGCTCTGCTGGAAAAACATCTTGAAATTAATTTACTATAGGAATATCTTCCAATTTGACCTCTTTCATTGAGTTCAACTGAAGATCCACCATGATATGACTGTGCTTATCTGCTTGGTAAACTATCCTTGCTCCACTTGGAGTTTTGATTGAGATAGTTTTCTCCTCACAATTTATTTGAGCCCCATGTTTAGTCATCCAGTCCATCCCCAGCACTACTGCAATTCCTTTCAAAGGAATCACATAAAGGTCCGCAAAGTATGTACAACCACAGATCGAGATAACCTGATCTTGTTTAATGTGGCGTACAACTACATTCCCCCTGCCGTCACTACAGTCATAGGAATTTCTAACGTTGACCTTCTAATCCTGAATTTATCACAGAATTCTTCAGAAATGAATGAAGTAGTTGCGCCAGTATCAAATAGAACTTTGCTAGGATTGGTAAGGATATTGAGCGTACCTATCACTGCATGCTCCGAGTTATCCACCTCCTCTAGAGTTGCGCAATTCAGCTTCCCGGTAGGTCTGTTCCTCTTGCCATTGTTTTTCTTGCCATTATTTCCTCCTCGATTGGGCTGTCCACTTCCTCCACTGTCTTGTCCTTCTCCCTTGGTAGGCCAACCACCTGGTGGTTTGATCGGACAATCGGGCTTGATATGCCCCTTCTGACCACAACCGTAATAGATAACTACTGCCTTTTTGCATTCCCTCTGGAAATGCCCTGGAATTCCACAGTTGTTACAGATAACATTCCTCCTAGGATTGGGTTGATTTCCACCACTGCCCTTGTTATTGTTATTATTACCATAGGCCTTGTTCCGAGGTTTGAACTCCAAATTGGGTTTAGGTTTACTTGCCTGGATTCTCTTGGTTTCCTTCTTGGATCTCTTCCTCCTATCCTCTTGGACATTCTTATAGTCATCTTCGAAAGTGATAGCTGCATCCAGCAACTGATGATAAGTTTGCTTATTAGCCAACCTTAACTGCATCCTCACAAATGGATTTAACCCACGTAGGAAACGTTTCTTCCGCTTCTCTTCTGTGTTAACATCTTCCTCAACATAACGAGATAGTTGACTAAACTCCCAGATATACTTCATGACACTAGTATATCCCTGCTGAAGCTCCTCAAATTCTCTTTGCTTCAACTCCATAACACTTTCCGGAACATGATATTCTCGGAATCTCTGTTTGAACTCCTCCCAAGTGTACTCCCTTCCTGGCTGTTGCATGGCTAACTGATTTTCCCACCATGATGTTGCAGGTCCTGTCAGAAGATGAGTTGCATAGCTCAATTTCTCCTCATCATTAAAACCTACAGTCTTTAGCTTTCTTTCTGTATCTGCTAGCCAATCTTCTGATCCATTGGTTCAGGAGCTGATGCAAAAGGTAACGGCCTTGCATTCTGGAAGTCAGAAAGACTCACTCCTCCACCTTCAGGTGCTCTCTGATTCCCAACTCGTCCCAGCAGCTCTTCCATGAACTTGTTCTGGGTCTCTTGCATCATTTGCATACACTGCATAAAGTTCTGCTCCATTAACGGCCTCATTGGTGGTGGTGGTAATGTTCCCTGATTTCATGCATCTGTATCGGCCTTCTCCTTGGCCTCACGTTCCATCCACAGTTGTTCAGATTCGGTCTCTACACCCGTATACATGACCCCCTAGTCCCACAACATAAAGCAAATACTCATAGTTACATCATGCACATGTGTTCTAAGCTCGACTTTACGCATAGAACTAGTCACACAATGAAAATCCAAATAAAATCCAAATATGCATTTCACATATTATACATTACAACATCTTAATAATAATACAAAGTCATTACAACATATACCATATAGGTATAATCACAACACTACCTTATTTATCTAACTACCTTATTTTATCGAATTACAATACACAGTACCCGATACATCTAAATAGCCGCCTGCTTCTAGTAATAACTATGCTAATCATACATGCCTGATGTCCAACCGTGATGACGTGATGTTCGTCGCACAGTTTGTGGAACTAATATCCTTCCAGAAGGAACATAATCAGTATCTGAAGTGTCAGGACTTGAGTCATTACTCAACCTGAGCGCATTGACTCCCTCCATCTTAACTGAAAAGTCTTCAGAAACATATTCTACATTATCTCCCACTTGCATATCCTATGCTTCATTCCTTGAGTTGTCAACAGAATAGGCAGATCCTGCTGCTCCCCAGGTGCTCCTTTGGGCAAGATAATTAAACACCGGATAATGTATATTCCTTGGGTTTTGAGAAGGTGTTGATGATTCAAACACTCTCTCCTCAGGATCTTCTTCTTCATCTTGATTATCTATGAACATGGCATTTCTACTACTGTTACTAGGGTTAATTCTTGCACCCATCCAGCTAGATTGTCCAACATTTCTGTCAGAACTATCTATGGACATCTGGTGTGCATGGGATCCTTCAGATGATCCCATTCTCCAACCATCAGAATTCTCAATAGGAAGTTCTGAATCAGAACCGTCCTCTAAACCCTATGGTACTACATACCTCATATCTAGAGTAGGATCATATATAGGTTCAGGCCTTGGTGAATAAGGATATGGTGTCAAAGATTCAGGATCTATAGGTATATCCTTAAAGATAGGTTTTGCACTACTACTTGCTTCCTTCTCCAGTTGGAATGCTAACTGCTTCCTCCTTTCCGGATCAGTTAGATCCTCTAACATGTCATTTTTATCTTCGACAATCACTTGATGTGTCTTATAAAAATATGCAACGAGTGTTCGGTATCTATCCATAAACTTGGAGGCTAACTTAGGATTCTTCTTAACCAAAGTAAGATGATCCGGTACAGGCTTCGAGTCTATAGAATCATGAGGTATCATAGAAAATGTGCTACCTTCCAACTCCTTGGCTTTATGCTCCCGGATATTAGCTATCGCCTCCACAACAGCCACACGATATGCTGCTAAGTGACTCCTACCTTCACTGATAGGTAGATCGTGATATAATCCAAGCTCCTCTGGGAGTTGGATACTCACATGATACTTGGATAACATACGACCATCATAAAAGGTTATGGTGTTCACTGGAATTCTAGTTGGACAACTAAAAATCTTTAGAAGTTGACGAAGTTGGTCTATGAATGATCCTTGATAATCATCAAGAGTCTCCTCTTTCCTTACCAAAGTATGTTTTGGAAACTTTGTTGCCATAGCTCTGTATATAAGAAAAATATTTTTGTTAGTAACCAATAATATATTGCATCATAACAAAGAATTATCGCATTAAAACATATAACAGAATATTCTCATTTGAATACCCATTATACTTCTTTTAGAGAATTCTTTATCGTTGCTACACACTCCTATAGGTAATACCCTTTACTAGGTTTCCAACCTAAGGTCAAAGCAATTTCCTCTGATACCAACTATGGTGAACCAGCATACCACTGCATGTGTAGTACACTATAGTCGTTGACATGACATCCACAGAACACCGTTATGTAAATATCACATCCCTCAGAGTGGTACAACAGAAACATTGCGGGTCCATATTACAAACATTCACACATTATTATTACAATACCAGAAGTTCAAGACTTATAAAAGATTCAACTTACAAACCAAAATATAAAGTGTTTTAGCGGAATTTAAAAGTAGCAACTCCAACTAAGAGTTGAGCTCAGCAGCTTATTCTATATGGTTCATGCTGCTCGGCTCCGTTGGTAACTACTAACTAGGGTACTTAGTTTGACTCATTTTCATCGACACCATAGCGGATTTCATAATCCACTCCTTCAACACCTCCTGAGAGTTCAGGCTCCTCGTAGAACACATCTTCTTGGCATTAAGCTGCATACATTGGCGTGTCTTTGGGTTCCTCAGAGTCTAAGCAAGGGATCAAAGGAAAGGATGAGTAACAACGTTACCTAGCAAGTTCATTATATGCAAGGTGGGAAGTTTGATACTCTATCTACCACCTCAGACTATAAGTCCTTGGCACTATACAGTTTTTGTAAATATTTCTTCAAAGATTGATTTTATTATGAAAATCAATGACCATCAGCCTTCACAGGTAGACCAGAACTTTCATGGAGTTCCTTTCCTGCCGCATTCATAGCTCCTTCCCGGAACAGGGAGTAACAAGTTACAATTCTTACACTCTGCAGAGGTGCGTCACTTTACCCATGAGAGATCAACTCCTTGTTGCACAACCGGGCGTACTTTCCCATCCACAATTCCATGATGTGGGGCCCATTAGGTGATCCAAGCTAATCACTGCCCCCTTCGCGACCTCGTATGCCTCCTTGGTGTACACCATGCCCACATATTGAATTACGACAATGGTTTGTACATACCGTTAGATGCCAGAACTATCATGGGACGTTGAGGGTTCCCACCCATATGCTGCATATCCTCTACGAATTACCAATTAATATGCACGCTACGAGTGATAACAGCCACAACCTGCACATACGGCTACATGCGAGAGGAAGAAGATACAGCTGACTTCTCTGTCCCATTCCAAATCTCATGGTTAACGCGTGATATACGACGCTAGAATCACTGATGTCATGGGTTATTAAGTTCCTAACTGATCATTATTGTTGCAAATAGAACCCTAAGTTCTATTGCTCCATTATATCATCACTTAGGATGATACCTAAGATTTCTTTATTTTAGAAAATAATATTTTCTTTCTTTAGAGTATATATGATAACACATAATCTTGCAAATACTTTGATAAAGACTCTTCAAAGGACATGAGCAAGTGATGAACTTGCCTTGTCATTGCAAGGTAGTGAAGTCGGAAGCTTGCACTGGACCTTGAGCTTCTAGCTCTACAAAACATCATTATTGCCCGGTAAGGACAATATTTAAAGAAGCAAAATGATTATGCAAAGTAATGTAATGCATCATTTAGTTTTGTGTGTATTCTCCCCCATTATTTAAATTATAAAAATTCTTTTCATAAATAAAGAATTTATAAATATTAATTATTAATATTTATTAAATATTGTATTCCTTATTTTCTTTCATTTTATTTGAATTTTACTTATTTAATAATTCCTTTAAAAATTATCAATTCAAAAAATATATAAAAATTATTTGTTTAGTATTTTTATAAAATACTACAATATTGGTATATAATAAAAGTGATTTTTATTTATTTTTATCATCTTTCAATGATTTATAAAATTCCATAAAAAATATATATGTTGCAAAATTCTTAGTAAAAATTATATGCCTAAAATTTTATTTCTTAATTTATTTAGATAGATTGAATTATTGTGAATCCAAAAATATTTCATTTATATTTTTTGGTTTTTATTTTATTTTCTAGAATTTATTTAAATTTAGGGGCATTTTGGTCTTTTCTTAATTATTAATTCTTCCTTTAGGTTGCTGGGCAGGCTTTGTCAAGCCCATTGGGCTTATTGGACCGTTTGGCCCAAGTGGCTATGATCAAATGGGCTCCCCGAAGGGGTACTGTCCCACTCATCCCACTCTCTCTCTCTCTCTCTCTCTCTCTCTCTCTCTCTCATCTCCCTTCTCCCTCTACCCAGTGAAGGCCGGGCGCATGCCCTTGGCGATGCCCGTGGTTCTCCCCGGTGCAGTGTGGAGAGGTTGGCGATTATGCTGGTTCACCTCTTCCGCTTTGATTTGAGTTTGGAGCCTTCCTGTGGCTAGGTTCGCCATGTTCCCTAACCCTAGGGTTTGGGGGTGGGTGTTGCCGCCGCCGCTACGGACCCTCCTATGGTGGTGTACGGTGTTCATGTGCTGTTGTGGCCACCGCCGTGGCTGGTGCGGGTTACAACGCCCTCTGGGTGCTCCCCATGCCGCCGCGAGCACGTTGGCCCTTCTACTTCCTCTTAAATTCGTCAACGAGGACCCCGGATAAGTTGTGCCTCTTGTGCATCCTAGTTCATCCTATCACCATGAATACCTCTATGTGTATCTAGTGGCTACCCCTGCCTAGTGCCTATATTCTGATTAGGGTTCATATCTTGATTAGGGTTGTTGTTCTGATTAGGGTTCATATCCCTCTGTTGATCATATATATGATGATTTGGATGTAGTTGTCACATCCTAAAATTTTCCAAATTTTGAAATGTGAAAAATAAATAAACAAAATAAAATTTTGTTGAAATTTAGGGTGAGAAGAAACTTTTTGATTCCAATTGGAAACATCAAAACCTATTTTGATCAAATAAAATCCTAAAGGGATTTAAAAATATAAACAACTAATAAATAAAGTTATAATAGTTGGAATCACTATTTTTTGGATCTTTTAATAAAAAGATTTGTTTAAAAAAGAAAAGATAGAATTATAAATAAGGATTATTTTATAGAGCCAAATTGAATCTTAGCCAAGCTTTTGAAATAAAATATTTCTATTTGATAAAAAGATTAAAGGTTTATTTAAATAAAATAATGAGGATTTATTAATATCCAATTTTATTAAAGTAAAGGTTTTTCCATTTTAAATAAACACTAAAACTTGTTAATTTATTTTAAATAAGTTTTCCAAGTGTTTTATATTTTCAAATAAAACCTACTGAAATGATTTTGGTATTATTTTAGATTTCAAATAGAGTTTTAAAATAAATCAAATCCTATTTGAATTAATGACTAAGGTCTATTTATTTAATTATTAATGGATCCTAAAAAATAATAAAAATTATTTTATTTTGGACTTTGGATTATGATGTTAAACAGAATTAAAATCAATACAAAGTTTGGTGGTGATTTGATTTGGTGTTTGAATTATTTGTTTGAAAATCAAATCAGTTTATTCAAACAGAAAAAGGAAAAAGCTTCAGTATAAAAAAAGAAACAAACTCAACCCAACCCAACAAGCCCAGTCCAGCCCAACTAACCCCTCCCCGCAGTGAAACGTTTTCTACCCAGAATAGAACCCGCGGAGTCACAGACAAGCAGGCCCCACTCCCACTCTCTCTACCTCACAGACAGACGGACCCCACCGCCAGCAAAGCATCATCAACCTCGCGACCACGTCTCCCTCGTCGTTGCTGCTTTGATTGCGGCGATCAAATTCGCGTTGATGACGGCCTTAAATCCTCTAGTGACCACGCATACATAACCGCCTGCCTCTCCTCTCTCTTTCCCCTCACTCGCCTCTCCCTCTCTGCCCCTAGGTTGAGCAAATCTTGAGCTCAAACCCCACTGCTCCGGCGAGCGTCTTCGAGCAATTCCGGCGCCGTCCAGCCGCGCCTCGACTCCCACTGCACACGAGCTTGTCCCCCATCATCTGGCGCACCCGATGTCGACTTCTTGCCCGTAGCACCGAAGGCGTCGGCAACCTCGACACCGAGCGCCACCGTCTTCTGCCGTTTCTCCGGCGAGCTCCCCCTGGTAAGATTAGACCGTCCCAGCACCTCCTGTTGATGCTCCCATCATTCCCAGATCAGCCCGCGTCTAATGCCCCATCCGTTTGCCTTAGGGCAACCTGCAGCCTCACCTCCGATAGCAAACAGAACCGCCCGACGCCGACGTCGTCTCCGACGAGCAATCACCGCCGTTCCTGAGCGCCCCTCGCCAAGCCAACTCCACCTCGAGCTTCACCAGGACCCTGCGAACACTGTGACCCCCTCCTAGGTATTCCTTGCTTCTTGTAATCGCAGCGACGCCACGTCACACACACCGCCGCCACAAGCGCCACTTTGTGGTCGAATGATTCTGCACCGTTAGATTTAGATCCGACGCGTAGGAACAGATGACTTAACGAAGGGGTATCACTCAATCTGCGCCGTGCAATCTAAATAAGATCCTGCGGTCCAGAGAGCTCGATCCACCCGAAGCGGTACCGGCCAATAGAATCACGCCACGTGGACAAGGTTTTGTTTAAAACAGAATTTAGAATCTGATTGATATGCAAACTTGTAAAATTCATAACTTTAATTATACACGTCCAAATTTTTCAAATTTTATATCAATGGATTCAGCAGAACAAGTACTTTGCAACCATGTACTTTGTTTAATTTTTTGCTTCTGGAAAATTGGTTGAATTTGCATAAACAAGTGTAGGCCTATTTTGAATATAAAAATTGTTCTAGATATATTTTTAATATGAAATCTTTGCAAAATGGTTTGTTGTGAACCTACTGACTATAGGAATCAACTTATGGATTTAAAAATGTATTTTGTGAAGTTAAGGAGTAAATATTTGAATTAGCTCATTTCTAGTCAAATAAAAATATTGTTTTTGGTTTAGAAATGATTTTTGAGTGAAACCTTTGGGAAATGATTTGATTCAAACCTTCTGACCCTAAAAACCAAGTTTTGAGAATTAAAATATATTTGGTGAACCATTTAAAGAATATTACTTTGCTAAAAGCATTTTCAATCACATGAAATATTGATTTGAGTTAGAAATGGTTTATAGATAAAACCTTTTTGCAAATGGTTTTACCACTTTAGTAAATGAACACTTTTGAACTTTGTAATGTTTAGAGCCTAGTAGAAACCACTTTTACAAGTAAAACTATCTTTTGCATGCTTGCATGCATGACCTTGTTTCTATTATTTTATGTGTGATAAATTGGTTGGAATGCTAGTTGAATTCGTGTTTGCTTGATTGTATTGTAGTGGAATTAGAAGAGTGTGATATTTGCAAGATCAAGAAGTGAACCAACATTATCTACTAAAAAGGCAAGTGACACTATCATCCAAGTCCTACTATTTTCATTACACTTAGTGGATTTTTGTAACATGCATGATAAGGTTTACTATATTTTATGCTATGCTAAATCCTAATAGGATACCCTTATATATTCCTTAGTGGAAACAATGTAGTTGTAGTATGCTTAGCCCTGCTATATATTTGGGATGGGATACATGTTATGTTTATATTAAGAGTTGAAAAATTATATGTTTTATATAATAAAACAAGTACTCAATGAACCACCTGGGTGGACAAGGATACTCAAGTTTGGACAAGGTGGCAACAAAAGGAACCATGTTTATATGGCTATCTCTTTTTGTATGTGCACTAGAAGAAAACCACCCAGGGACTTAGAGATTGAACATGTTTCTCGTACAGTGGCTTCCGTGTACAGCCACATGCTAAATGGGCTCTGGCTTAGTCAACTACATAGTGGAAGACCCATGCATTGGCATCTTCAGGTTAACTAGAATTGTGTAAGGGAACTTGAAACCCTACATTGGTGCCTGGATGACAAGCTAGCATTGTGTATTGGGAGGACTCCTATGGAAAGACTTTGTCACATTCTCAATCTGCCAGTACTCCATTTTGGTGAGTACTTATCCAGCGGCCACTGGTGGCATCAAGATGAGATTGTGTCATGTGGTTAAAGTGTACAACTTCTGCAGAAGATCAAAAATTCTAAGTACTTAGCCGTGTCCCCAGTTATGGACAAGAACTGAGCAACTAAGGCCTGGAGCTATGGAAGATCTCGACATTCCAATTTCTCAAAGTAAAACTTGATGGTGACAACAAGGGATTTGAAGCACTTGGAGTTTTCCAAGAAGTTCAGAAATATTTGACAAAGATCAAAAACTATTTTGAAAAGATAGGATAAAACTATATTTCTTTATGCAAAAGAGCCTAAACCCAACTTAGCCAAATATGCATGTAAATAATAGGATCCACTTATTTCTACATAGTAGTGAAACTTGCCAATACAATTCAAATGTATTGACCCTTGTGGCTGCAACTTATTATGTTGCAGGTTTGTTTGATGTTAGTGAAGTCTGTTGAATAGGATTACAAGTCTACAACCAACACGATTGCCTGTGGCACTTTCAAGATGAAGGACTCCATGTTTTATAGATATTCTGCTGCAATGTAATGAGATAGCCAAATGAGCTATGTAAGATGTAATGAATTATTTTATTCCTGGTTATAAAGTTGTATTATGACCTTTGTTTCTTGATATTACATCTTAACTGTGGATGCTAGCTATTAATCCAGGGACTAGCATTGTAAACACAGGGATATCTACCTTATTAAAGGTTGGGAACCTTACAGATGGTATCAGAGCACTGTGTTGCCTGTAGGAATGTAACCCTAGGATTGGACAAAACCCCTTAGAAAAATAGGAGTTGTTTTTGTTCCAAAACATATTTACAAACAATCTTGTAAACTCTTTCCTCAACCTTTTTGGTTTTGATTCTACATCTCTTCCTTTTCAACTTGATGGACAAAGCCTACCCCATGGCCAAAGACTTCACCATGTGCAAAAGATTTCATCAACTCTAATGACTTCAACATCTTCAAGTGATTTCAACTTTAGTTTCACCAAGGACTTCAACTTAGACATCACTAAGGACTACAAGTAAAAAAAACCAAGAGACATTAGATTGCCTACCAAAGACATTGATATCATGTTAGTGTATGGATCATATTGACCTAAGTATGACCATACCAAGTTAATCATTTCAATAAAATTTGTTGTTTCCTTCAACTCATGAGTTAAGCTCATAAGTTGTTAAGTGAATGGTTGCTTGTTGATTGCTTGATTGTTTGATTGAACTTGGTTGTTTTGAGTTGTGTGTTAGAACTTCTTAAAAACCTATCCAACATTACTTATCCCTATCAAAACAACAGATGCCTCCCTGTCGTGCCAACCCCAACCAAAACAACAACATCACTCCTGAGATGCAGCAGATGTTGACAGCTCAGACACAACTGATGCAGGAGATGACCACATTCATACAGAATCAGAACAACAATAACAACAACAACAACAACAACAACAACAACAATCAGAATAATCCTCCAGCACTTGACATGCTCACCAAGTTTTTGAAACTTAGGCCTGCAAGATTCTCTGGAACAACTGATCCAATGGAAGCCAATGACTGGTTACGTTCATTGAACAAAGAATTAGTGACTGTTGGCTGCACCAATGAAGAAATTTTTTAGGTTTGCAGCATTTCTGCTTGAAGGACCAGCAGCAACATGGTGGGACAACTTTCAGATCACCACTCCCCTTGAAGATGTGACTTGGGATATTTTTGAGGATGGTTTCCGTACAACTCACATCTCACCTGGAGTGATGTACTTGAAGAAAAAGGAGTTTCACAATCTGAAATAGCGTCACCTCAGTGTGACTGAGTATATTGAAGAATTCAACAATCTGGCACGCTATGCACCGGATGAAGTTGACACAGATGCTAAGAGAAAGGAGAAATTCCTTGAAGGACTTAATGATGAGTTGAACCTGCAGCTAGCTGTTGCCTATGTCCCAACTTATCAATCACTCTGTGACAAAGCCACTATATTGGAAAACAAGATGAATCAAGTTGAGAATAGAAAGAGGAAGCATAAACTCAAGTATCACTCAGGATCATCAAAAAAGAAGCATTCATTCAAAAAGAGCAATGAAGATTCTGAACCACATCAGCATCACCACAACAACAATGGAAATGATACTGACAATGGAGATGACCTTGGTCAGAACCAACATGACACTTTCAGGAAGAAAAACATTAGCCAGTTGCAGTGCTATAATTGTAAGGAACTTGGACACTATGCATCAGACTGTCCTGAGAAGAAAAAGAAAAAGGATGCTAGAAGAGCCAATGGAAATGACTCCAATGTGACCGAGAAAGGACATGTGAACCACATTGACATGGATGGAAACTTTGAAGAGATATAAGAAGTGGATGTCAGGAACTAGTTAACTCAGTTGAGTCAAATAAGGATTCCTTGTCAAGATATCAAGTGTTGAACCTATGGTCAAGTGAACCATAAATGTAATCCTATGAGACTTTATTTTAAGGGTGGTAGTACCCTAGTTGCCTTGAAGCCAACTTGTAACCCGAGACTTCCCAAATCTCGGGACGAGATTTATTTTAAGGGTGGTAGCCTGTCACATCCCAAAATTTTCCAAATTTTGAAATGTGAAAAATAAATAAACAAAATAAAATTTTGTTGAAATTTAGGGTGAGAAGAAACTTTTTGATTCCAATTGGAAACATCAAAACCTATTTTGATCAAATAAAATCCTAAAGGGATTTAAAAAGATAAACAACTAATAAATAAAGTTATAATAGTTGGAATCACTACTTTTGGATCTTTTAATAAAAAGATTTGGTTTTAAAAAGAAAAGGTAGAATCATAAATAAGGATTATTTTATAGAGCCAAATTGAATCTTGGCCAAGCTTTTGAAATAAAATATTTCTATTTGATAAAAAAGAGTAAAGGTTTATTTAAATAAAATAATGAGGATTTATTAATATCCAATTTTATTAAAGTAAAGGTTTTTCCATTTTAAATAAACACTAAAACTTGTTAATTTATTTTAAATAAGTTTTCCAAGTGTTTTATATTTTCAAATAAAACCTACTAAAATGATTTTGGTATTATTTTAGATTTCAAATAGAGTTTTAAAATAAATCAAATCCTATTTGAATTAATGACTAAGGTCTATTTATTTAATTATTAATGGATCCTAAAAAGGAATAAAAAATATTTTATTTTGGACTTTGGATTATGATGTTAAACAGAATTAAAATCAATACAAAGTTTGGTGGTGATTTGATTTGATTTGGTGTTTGAATTATTTGTTTGAAAATCAAATCAGTTTATTCAAACAGAAAAATGAAAAGCTTTAGTATAAAAAAAGGAAACAAACTCAACCCAACCCAACAGGCCCAGTCCAGCCCAACTAACCCCTCCCCGCAGTGAAACGTTTTCTACCCAGAATAGAACCCATGAGTCACGCATAAGCAGGCCCCACTCTCTCTCCCTCATGCATGACGGACCCACCACCAAAGCATCATCAACCTCGACCACGTCTCCTCGCTGTCGCTTTGATTGCGGCGATCAAATTCGCGTTGATGACGGCCTTAAATCCTCTAGTGACCACGCATACATAACCGCCTGCCTCTCCTCTCTCTTTCCCCTCACTCGCCTCTCCCTCTCTGCCCTAGGCTAATCAAATCGTGAGCTCAAACCCCACTGCTCCGGCGAGCGTCTTCGAGCAATTCCGACGCCGTCCAGCCGCGCCTCGACTCCCACTGCACACGAGCTTGTCCCCCATCGTCTGGCGCACCTCCCAGTGTCAGCTTCTTGCCCACGCGAGCACCGTAGCGTCGGCAACCTCGACACCGAGCGCCACCGTCTTCTGCCGTTTCTCCGGCGAGCTCCCCCTGGTAAGATTAGACCGCCCCAGCACCTCCTGTTGATGCTCCCATCATTCCCAGATCAGCCCGCCTCTAATGCCCCCATCCGTTTGCCTTAGGGCGACCTGCAGCCTCACATCCGATAGCAAACAGAACCGCCCGATGCTGACGCCGTCTCCGACGAGCAATCACCGCCGTTCCTGAGCGCCCCTCGCCAAGCCAACTCCACCTCGAGCTTCACCAGGACCCTGCGAACACTGTGACCCCCTCCTAGGTCTTCCTTGCTTCCTGTAATCGCCGCGACGCCACCGTCTGACCGGCTGCCGCCGCAAGCCGCCGCGCAGCGCCGCCACTTTGTGGTCGAATGATTCTGCACCGTTAGATTTAGATCCGACGCGTAGGAACAGATGACTTAACGAAGGGGTATCACTCAATCTGCGCCGTGCAATCTAAATAAGATCCTGCGGTCCAGAGAGGTCGATCCACCCGAAGCGGTACCGGCCAATAGAATCACGCCACGTGGACAAGGTTTTGTTTAAAACAGAATTTAGAATCTGATTGATATGCAAACTTGTAAAATTCATAACTTTAATTCTACACGTCCAAATTTTGCAAATTTTATATCAATGGATTCAGCAGAACAAGTACTTTGCAACCATGCACTTTGTTTAATGTTTTGCTTCTGAAAATTTGGTTGAATTTGCATAAACATTGTAGGCTTATTTTGAATATAAAAATTGTTCTAGATATATTTTTAATATAAAATCTTTGCAAAATGGTTTGTTGTGAACCTAATGACTATAGGAATCAACTTATGGATTTAAAAATGTATTTTGTGAAGTTAAGGAGTAAATATTTGAATTAGCTCATTTCTAGTCAAATAAAAATATTGTTTTTGGTTTAGAAATGATTTTGAGTGAAACCTTTGGGAAATGATTTGATTCAAACCTTCTGACCCTAAAAACCAAGTTTTGAGAATTAAAATATATTTGGTGAACCCTTTAAAGAATATTACTTTGCTAAAAGCATTTTCAATCACATGAAATATTGATTTGAGTTAGAAATGGTTTATAGATAAAAACCTTTTTGAAAATGGTTTTACCACTTTATTAAATGACCACTTTTGAACTTTATAATGTTTAGAGCCTAGTAGAAACCACTTATTCAAGTAAAACTATCTTTTGCATGCTTGCATACATGACCTTGTTTCTATTATTTTATGTGTGATAAATTGGTTGGAATGCTAGTTGGATTTGTGTTTGCTTGATTGTATTGTAGTGGAATTAGAAGAGTGTGATATTTGCAAGATCAAGAAGTGAACCAACATTCTCTACTAAAAAGGCAAGTGACACTATCATCTAAGTCCTACTATTTTCATTACACTTAGTGGATTTTTGTAACATGCATGATAAGGTTTACTATATTTTATGCTATGCTAAATCCTAATAGGATACCCTTATATATTCCTTAGTGGAAACAATGTAGTTGTAGTATGCTTAGCCCTCCTATATATTTGGGGTGGGATACATGTTATGTTTATATGAAGAGTTGAAAAATTATATGTTTTATATAATAAAACAAGTACTCAATGAACCACCTGGGTGGACAAGGATACTCAAGTTTTGACAAGGTGGCAACGAAAGGAACCATGTTTATATGGATGTCTCTTTTTGTATGTGCACTAGAAGAAAACCACCCAGGGAATTAGAGATTGAACATGTTTCTCGTACAGTGGCTTCCGTGTACAGCCACATGCTAAATGGGCTCTGGCTTAGTCAGCTACATAGTGGAAGACCGATGCATTGGCATCTTCAGGTTAACTAGAATTGTGTAAGGGAACTTGAAACCCTACATTGGTGCCTGGATGACAATCTAGCATTGTGTATTGGGAGGACTCCTATGGAAAGACTTTGTCACATTCTCAATCTGCCAGTACTCCATTTTGGTGAGTACTTATCCAGCAGCCACTGGTGGCATCAAGATGAGATTGTGTCATGTGGGTAAAGTGTACAACTTCTACAGAAGATCAAAATTTCTAAGTACTTAGCCGTGTCCCCGGTTATGGACAAGAACTGAGCAACTAAGGCCTGAAGCTATGGAAGATCTCGACATTCCAATTTCTCAAAGTAAAACTTGATGGTGACAACAAGGGATTTGAAGCACTTGGAGTTTTCCAAGAAGTTCAGAAAGATTTGACAAATATCAAAAACTATTTTGAAAATATAGGATAAAACTATATTGCTTTCTACAAAAGAGCCTAAACCCTACTTAGCCAAATATGCATGTAAATAATAGGATACACTTATTTCTACATAGTAGTGAAACTTGCCAATACAATTCAAATGTATTGACCCTTGTGGCTGCAACTTATTATGTTGCAGGTTTGTTTGATGTTAGTGAAGTGTGTTGAATAGGATTACAAGTCTACAACCAACATGATTGCCTGTGGAACTTTGAAGATGAAGGACTCCATGCTTTATAGATATTCTGCTGCAATGTAATGAGATAGCAAAATGAGCTATGTAAGATGTTAGTGAAGTATGTTGAATAGGATTACATCTTAACTGTGGATGCTAGCTATTTATCTAGGGACTAGCATTGTAAACACAGGGATCTCTACCTTATTAAAGGTTGGGAACCATACACTAGTGGTGATAATCCCTTGAGCATGATGAATGGTTGTTTACTGTGGATTATTGCTTATAGTTGGATTTGGTGATGCTAGTGGCTTACCAGACTTATTCCAGTGGTAATTTGATATGGTTCAGATGATAATGTTATTGTAGAATCACTACTTGGAGATCCTAGTGATTTGAAAGTTCACCACTGTCATTACTGAGTTATTGACAGTGATTTGTGAGCGATGTAGTCACCGTACCTGTAATTTTTGGCTTATGGATTCATATACAGTTTGAGATTAATTGGTCTCTTATAGTGATGTTATCTATATATATTCCTGGAAATGATTCCTGTGCTTAGTACCAGGAAAATGATGCTTGGTTGTCTATGAGTTTATCTGTGAAAGCTAGATACTCAATCTGCTTGGTTTAGAAGCTGCTCTTGTGATACCACCTTAAAATGGCACACAAGTCTAGGTTATACTACTTGGCTTGATTTTATTAATGCTTAAGATTGGCATAATACCAAAGATAAGTTGAAACTTCTTTCTTTGAACCCCAATGCCTATGATGTTGGTCTGAGGCTTAGGGACTAGGTCCTTATCTTGTTATTCCTCATGGATCTGTTCTGGTAATGATAACAACTACTAATTCTTGAGTTAAAGTTGGGAAAAATGATTTGTAGGCTTATTAAGTTATATAGATCCATAGGATCTAGAAATTCTAAGGAGCTACTCATGTTTAAGAGATGTGCCTAGAATTCCAGATCTTAGCTATATATATTCTTGGAATTTAAGATATGGCTTTATAGCTAGGATCAATGAGGTTGTTCTGAGATCCTGGTTGGATATGTATAGTTTTTTGATGGCTTTTCGTGTTTAAAATCTTCTATGATGGATTCATCCCACTTGGATGAATAGTGATAAATTAGATATAGAACAACACATGAATCTATTATATTGATATGATAAACAGATCATGTGATGGTTTTATATAACTCACCACAACAGTGGGTTATTGTTGTGGTTGTAACTTGTTGATCTGGTGGCCTGATCTTGCTGGCTTGATCCGGTCCTTCTCTTATTGTTGTTCCTATTGCTTACAGCTCCTGGAACTTGTCCTTGATCTTGCTATCCAACTTCTGGTTCCTGGTAGGTTGGTCAGGGAATGATCTACCTTTTATCTGATTACATTTACCTGTCTGGTGAAACTTGCCCCTCTTGCTGTTTGGAGTTTTTTGACTTATGGTTTAAAAATTATGAAAGATTTAGTTCTTTCATATTGGTAAAACTTGCCCCTAAAGATTACTCAGTGATGTAAAGTTGAACAGTGCATCTCACTGTCACTAGTGAGAGTAAAAATATCTTAATCTTTTATTTTCTTTATTTTTGTTTATTCTTTGTTTTGCAGGTACAAGGCTTGGAGATTCAAGATTTACAAAAGGGTTTCTTTTTCTTTATAGAATAATTCCCTTGTAACATTTATTTTATTCTTTTGTAATTTTTATTTTATCCTTTTGTAATAAAGATTGTAATATTACTCAATATATAAATATTCTTCTTTTATTTCATTTACCATTGTAAAGATCCTTGATTACTTTTATAAGTTACATTTTGTAACTTATTTATTGAATAAATATATGGAATGAATATTCATTTTCTTGATTATGTTATGTTATTTAAAGTTTGAGTTACTAAATGTTATTGCTTGATTAAATAAGATTATTCAAACATAATTCTAATTCCTTTTAAATTATAATTCTAACACTCAAGTTTGAATTCAAATTTCATTTCTCAAAACACAATAATCCATAAAGATCATGTTAAAGTTTATAACGATCATTCTCCAAGGCTATTCGTAAACTTAAAGAGTGAAAGAAACTTTGATCACTTTAGGTTTTTATTTGGCAAAAAATTTACCCACATTTTTATAGATGAATGCAAGCAATTGCACAGATTCCTAATTCTACCCTTCGTGGGTTCCTAAATGCTGGGATGTTACAAGTTCGGATGATAACGTGAAGGTGGACTTCTAGTCATAGATGCACTTGGATGGCGGTCTATGTATATTGTTGTATTGCCCAATCGAATCTCATAGGATATTTTTGTCTGGTATTGCTTTGTTATGCCTTGCTCAGTTCCTGTCAATTGCCTTGCTGTAATTTGTTTACCCTTCATGCCATGTTGTTTATCTAAGGAGAACACCTCTAGTGAACTATGTTCCCCGGTCCAATCTTTACCAGTGATACTCTTCCAGTATTACTTGTTTACTTGCTACAAACCATTACCTTCCACACTATACGTTTAATCCTTTGTTACAGCAAACCGGTGAGCTTGACAAGATCATTGTTAGTTGGGGCAAAGTCTTGAGTTTGTGTTGTGCAGGTCTCCATGTTGCTTGCAGCACCTTTGGGGCATTTCCTTCCTCATACTGGTTCGATAACCTTGGTTTCTTACTGAGGGAAACTTTGCCTGCTGAATTGCATCATACCTTCCGCTTGGGGTATCCCAACGAAGTGCTGCTGCACTCATCAGTGGGCCATGCCTAGGGGGTGCGGCCTCCCTGGGTGCCCCTGCCTTGCCTCTTCGCCTATAAAGACCCCTGATACCAAAACCCTAAGTACCCGATCAATCTTCCTCGAAACAGTCCGTAGCCACCGCCACCATCGTCCCTAGATCAGGGGGATCTAAAGCTCTTCCCGGCACCCTACAGGAGGGGATATCATCCCGGAGGCCTTCTTCTTCATCATGCCAGCCTCCGGTTTGAAGCGTGAGTAGTTACACCTTGGACTACGGATCCATGTAGTAGCTAGATGGTTGTATCTCCTCCTTTGTGCTACCATGCTTAGATCTTGTGAGCTCCATTCATGATCGAGATCATCTATTTGTAATCATGCATGTTGTGTTCGCGGGTATCCGATGGATATTGAGATTACTATGTCAGATTGATTAACGGTTTTGTCTTACTGATTCTATCATGTCTGTGTTGTTTGTGATCTTGCATGCTCTCCATTTCTAGTAGCTATCTTGGCCAAGTAGATGCTAGTGACTCCAAGAGGGGGTATTTATGCTCGATAGTGGGTTCATGCCTATATTTAATCTAAGGGAAGTGACAGAAATATCTAAGGTTGTAGATGTGTTGTTGCTACTAGGAAGAAAACAACGGTCTCTTGTTCATGGAACAAGTGGATTGTTTACCTTACACACTCTGCTTAAAGCAGTTATTCGTTGCTTGCAACTTAATACCATAGGGGGTTCGGATGATAACCTGAAGGTGAATTGCTAGTCATAGATTCAGTTGGATAGCGGTCTATGTATCTTGTTGTATTGCCCAATCGAATCTCATCAGATCATGAATGTATAGTATTGCATTGTTATGCCTTGGTCAGTCCTTTCAATTGCCCTGCTATAATTTGTTTACCCAGCATGCCATATTTGTTTATCTTAAGGAGAACACCTCTAGTGAACTATGGACCCTGGTCCAATATTTACCATTGATACATCTTACACTGTTACTATTTACTTTCTACAAACCACCATTACCTTCCACACCATACAGTTAATCCTTTGTTTTGAGCAAACTGGTGAGAATGACATCCTCACTGTTTGTTGGGGCAAAGTCTTGAGTTTGTGTTGTGCAGGTTTCCAAGTTGCTAGCAACACCTTTGAGTCATTTCCTTCCTCCTACTAGTTCTATAACCTTGGTTTCTTACTGAGGGAAGACTTGCTGCTGTGCTCATCACACCTTCCTCTTGGAGACTCCCAATGAAGCTCTACAGTGATCTGAGCTGTCATCAAGATAGTGGGTTCATGCCTCTACTTAGCAAGGGAAGTGATAGAAATCTCTACGGTGGTATGTGTGTTGTTGCCACTAGGAAGAAAACAACGGTTTCTTGTTCATGGAACAAGTGGATTGTTTACCTTTCACACTTTGCTTAAAGCAGTTGTCTGTTGCTTGCAACTTAATACTAGAGGGGGGTCGGATGATAACCTGAAGGTGGACTTCTAGTCATAGATGCAATTGGATGGCGGCCTATGTATATTGTTGTATTGCCCAATCGAATGTCATAGGATCTTTTTGTCTAGTATTGCATTGTTATGCCTTGCTCAGTCCTGTCAATTGCCCTGCTGTAATTTGTTTACTCAGCATTCCATGTTTGTTTACCTAAGGAGAACACCTCTAGTGAACTATGTACCCCGGTCCAATCTTTACCATTGATATATCTTCCACCGTTACTGTTTACTTGCTGCAAACCATCACCACCTTCCACACCATACAATTAATCCTTTGTTACAACAACCGGTGAGATTGACAACCTCACTGTTAGTTGGGGCAAAGTCTTGAGTTTGTGTTGTGCAGGTTTCCATGTTGCTTGCAACACCTTTGAGACGTTTCCTTCCTCCTACTGGTTTGATAACCTCGGTTTCTTATTGAGGGAAACTTGCTGCTGTGTTGCATCATACCTTGCTCTTGGGGTTTCCCAACGGGGCGTTCAACACGCATCACGCTTTCAACATTACACTTGTACTTTGTACACAGTTGATATCATGCTCTTTTGTCTATGAATGTCGTCGGTGTGAAATAAAAGGGGAGCTTGTAAGTCCATAGAGTTATGTATGTGTGTTAGAGAAACGCCTGGGCCGCTAGCCTAAGCCATGCATAATCATGGTGGAAACTTGCAGCATCACCATAGTGAGCAATCTATGAAGCTTTCTTCTTATATAAAAAAGAGACATATTGAAAAGAGAGAAAAAAAGCACCATTTTCCCAAGGTAAATAAGAAGACTGCTGAGATGCTCATTGTGTGCTTGCCTTGTCATTTTGATTATGGGATAGCTCCTGTATCATGTGCAAGGGGTATCCCGTTGGCGGTTCTTTATGATACACATGTACTTACTATGACAAGAACTTACAGGTGACTAAAGTTGAGTAGCATGAGGAGCGGCCCTCGTATTCAAGGGACATGAGATTGCCAACTTATACTTTGTCAAGCATATACTCCATAGTTTGTTCACTTTAACTTTAATCACTTCAAGATTCTTATGATAGGGGCAATGAGGGTTGAAAGCTAACAAGTACCATAATTTTTGGATGCTCTTTTGACTTGAAATCCCTGTTTCCCTATGAAGGGCATTTCTTCCACCATTATATTGAGTCTCCACCTTCTATCCTTAGGCACCAGTTAAGAGAGCATAGTTGCCATTCTTAGTTCTATGTGCATTGTCCCAAAACTTATTAATTGATGCATATTGTTGATATTGTTTATTCTTGAACTATTTGTATCTAGTCACTCTTATGAACTTTGAAGGTGTCCTATGCATCTATTTGCTACTCCATGAGGGACAAGCTTAATGCCACCATGCTATGTTTTCTATATGTGAAACAAACAAACGTCTTTTAATGCATGTTATTCATGATCTTTATTTGCAACCTTTCATGTTGCATGCATAATTACTTTGTCTAATTGTTAGAACTCTATCTTTCATGCTCATGTTTAGAGTTCTTTGATCCCAGCTTTCAATACTTGCAAATGGGTTGATCTTGATTTTGATGGTGCATGTCACCTCAAAAATCATTCTTTTTATCACTTACCTACTCGAGGACGAGCAGGAGTTAAGCTTCGGGATACTTGATACGTCAGAAACGTATCTATAATTTTTGATGTTCCATGCTTGTTTAGTATCTACTTCGCTTTCCTTTATTTACACTTTGAGGTGTTTTTATATGTTTTTCTGGACTAACCTATTAACAAGATTCCACAATGCCAGTTGCATGTTTTTCTTTTGATTTTGGTTCTAGAAAAGGCAGAAAATCAATATTCTTGGAATTGGATGGGACAAAAGCCAAAGTCAATATTTTACTGTGGGGATTACGAAGCCAGAGTACGAGACGGAGAAGATACACCAGGGGGCCACACCCCCTGGCTGTGCGCCCTAGGTGGGCCCTCACCTGGGAGTGCGGCCGCCTGGGGTGCCCCCTGCCTCGCCTCTTCGCCTATAAAAACCCCCCCTACCAAAACCCTAAGTACCCAATCAATCTTCGACAAAATAGTCCATAGCCGCCGCCACCATCGTCCCTAAATAGGGGAGGAGGATCTGAATCTCTTCCCGACACCCTGCCAGAAGGGATATCATCCCGGAGGCCTTGTTCTTCATCATGCCATCCTCCGGTATCAAGCGTCAGTAGTTCCACCTTGGACTACGGGTGCATGTAGTAGCTAGATGGTTGTTTCTCCTCCTTTGTGCTACCATGTTTAGATCTTGTGAGCTCCATTCATGATCAAGATCATCTATTTGTAATCATGCATGTTGTGTTTGCGGGGATCCGATGGATATTGAGATTACTATGTCAGATTGATTAATGGTTTTGTCTTATTGATTCTATCACGTCTGTGTTGTTTGTGATCTTGCATGCTCTCCATTCTAGTAGCTATATTGGCCAAGTAGATGCTAGTGACTCCAAGAGGGGGTATTTATGCTCGATAGTGGGTTCATGCCTCTCTTTAATCTAAGGGAAGTGACAGAAATCTCTAAGGTAGTAGATGTGTTGTTGCTACTAGGGAGAAAACAACGGTCTCTTGTTCATGGAACAAGTGGATTGTTTACCTTACACACTTTGCTTAAAGCAGTTATCCGTTGCTTGCAACTTAATACCGTAGGGGATTCGGATGATAACCTGAAGGTGGATTACTAGTCATAGATGCAGTTGGATGGCGGTCTATGTATCTTGTTGTATTGCCCAATCGAATCTCATAGGATCATGAATGTCTAGTATTGCATTGTTATGCCTTGCTCAGTCCTGTCAATTGTCCTGTTGTAATTTGTTTACCCAGCATGCCATGTTTGTTTATCTTAAGGAGAACACCTTAGTGAACTATGGACCCCGGTCCAATCTTTACCATTGATACATCTTCCACTGTTACTGTTTACTTTCTGCAAACCACCATTACCTTCCATACTATACAGTTAATCCTTTATTTTCAGCAAACCGCTGAGATTGACAACCTCACTGTTCGTTGGGGCAAAGTCTTGAGTTTGTGTTGTGCAGGTTTCCAAGTTGCTAGCAACACCTTTGAGTTATTTCCTTCCTCCTACTGGTTCGATATCCTTGGTTTCTTACTGAGGGAAGACTTGCTGTTGTGGTCATCACACCTTCCTCTTGGGGACTCCCAACGAAGCTCTATAGTGATCTGAGCTGCCATCAGACAGAGCAAGGCATAACAATGCAATACTAGACATTTATGATCCTATGAGATTTGATTAGGCAATACAACAAGATACATAGACCGCCATCCATCTGCATCTATGACAAGTAATCCACCTTCAGGTTATCATCCGAACGCCCTCCAGTATTAAGTTGCAAGCAACGAATAACTTCTTTAAGCAAAGTGTGTAGGTAAATAATCCACTTGTTCCATGAATAATAGATCGTTGTTTTCCCCCTAGTAGCAACATACATATACAACCTTAGAGATTTCTGTCACTTACCCAGATTAAATAGAGGCATGAACCCACTATCGAGCATAAATACTCTCTCTTGGAGTCAGTAGCATCTACTTGGACAAGATAGCTACTACAAACAGAGAGCATGCAAGATCACAAACAACACAGACATGATAAAATTAATAAGATAGAACCATTAATCAATCTGACATAGTAATCTCAATATCCATCGGATCCCCGCAAACATAACATGCATGATTACAAATAGATGATCTTGATCATGAATGGAGCTCACAAGATCTAAACATGGTAGCACAAAGGAGGAGAAACAACCATCTAGCTACTACATGGACCAGTAGTCTAAAGTGGAACTACTCACGCATCATACCGGAGGCTGGCATGGTGATGAAGAAGGCCTCCGGGATGATCTCCCCTCCGGCAGGGTGCCGGGAAGTGCTTCAGATCCCCCCCGATCTAGGGACGATGGTGGCTGCTACGGACTGTTTCGTGGAAGATTGATCGGGTCCTTACGGTTTTGGTATCGAACTGTTTCGTGGAACATTTTGTCCAGCTCGTCACCGCCACTGCCATCTCAAGCACTAGCAGCGCCTCCATCGCTGATGTGGTCGCCGTGTGCACCGCCGACATGCTCGTCGCCGTAGGGAACCCTGGCACCAGGACTTGGCACCTCTTCCATCGCCTCTTCTATAGAACTAACGCACGGACGGAATGAACCAGCCGAACTGGTTGGAACTTGGAACTGGCCGGTTAGGACATGCTCGCCTCCACGTCAGCTAAAAGGGTGGGCCATGACTGTCAGTTTTGCTATCAAAACGAGGTCAGAGGAGGATTTGCGCAATCTGTTGTTCTTTTCCCTAGAAGTGGTATGAATTAGTTTTTTTTTTGCAAAATTGGCACTAAGTTGTTACCCTATCCCTAATTATGGCATCAATGTGTATTTTACTCCGGAACGTATTGGTGTGGCGGTTGTGCACTAGTGCGGGTTGGCGGAATGCGTGACTAGTAGTGGCTCAACGTGGTTCGTGTTTTCTGGCAATCATAGTGGCGCAGCGGAGCAGAGGATGGCCAGTGGCATAGGGAGGAGGTCGAGGACGATGATGACCTCGGCTAGCGGCACGCACGGATCAGAGAACATGCCGGCGGAGAGCGAGGTAAGCACCTAGAACTTTGTGCTCGACGGTGATCCCAGATGATCGATCTCTCTTTGCTGACCTCGCCCCTGTTGTGTTTGCTAGACGGCCAGCTGATCCTCTCTAGAACGATCGATGGCTAGTTGATTCCTCGAACCATCGAAAAATTCCTCGAGCGATTGACGGCGGACGTCGAGGAAGATGGAGACAAGATTACAGTTTGAAATTCAAATTTGCAGGCCTATTTTGAAGCGTTTTGGATGTATTATGGACTTTTTTGACAAAAATAAATTTGAACTATCTCCGACATCCTTTTATGGACAGAGGGAGTACATATTACAAGCTTTAAAAGACTGATTCTCCCCCATGCCAGTTAAGCCCAAACTTGTTACTCCCTCTAATCCATATTAACGAATTCAAATTTATATAGATTCGTATATATCTAGTTAATATTTAGACTACATGCACTTCGTATCTAGACAAAGTCGAGGCCATCAATATGGACTAGAGAGAGTATTTTTTTTACTCTGACTAGCATTTTTATCAGTACCGACGTCTTGAAGCCTAAGGTCCTTGCCGGTTCGTTTACTTCTTCCCGGGTATTTTCAGTACCGGCAAGTGGCGGCACCTACAGGTTCAGAGGCCGGAGGAGCAGGTCCAATGTAGTAGGGGTCAGATGGTTAGCGCCAAAATCAAAGCCAAGCGGCCGTTCCCCACTCTGTGGATTCTTCCGTACGTCTGATATGCCAGAGACCTATACAAGGATCAAAAGGGATCAAAAGTTGTTAACTATCTTCTTCCTGTTGTCATGTCTTCAATAGGTGAACGGTGGATGTAACTATAAATTGACTTGCAAGTTCAGTTTCACCATGACTCTTTCAAGCAGCCCATTAATCCCTACTCGAGCCCTGCATCGATCATCCATGCCTAACTGCATGGCTTCCTGCTTGCTGGCTCTCATCTTGCTCCTGCTGGCCTCACTGGCCAGTTCGGCGCCGTCCGGCTACCGCGCCGTGCTCACCCACGTTGACTCCAAAGGCGGCTTTACCAAGGCAGAGTTGCTGCGCCGAGCAGCGCATAGGAGCCGCCTCCGAGCGGCGACGACGACGCTATCCGGTTACTCCACGACCTCATCCAGCTCGGAGACCAGCCCCAGGCTTTTCTCGGGGCAAGCCGAGTACCTGATGGAGCTCGCCATCGGAACGCCGCCAGTGCCGTTCATCGCCCTGGCTGACACCGGCAGCGACCTCACCTGGACGCAATGCCAGCCCTGCAAGCTCTGCTTCCCGCAGGACACGCCCATCTACGACACTGCCGCCTCCTCCAGCTTCTCCCCCGTGGCCTGCTCCAGCGCCACGTGCCTGCCCATATGGAGCCGCAACTGCTCCTCCGCGCCCGTCTGCAGGTACCGCTACGCCTACGGCGACGGCGCCTACTCGACGGGAATCCTGGGGACGGAGACGATCACCTTCGGCTCTGCTTCTACCTCTAGCAGCGCTCATCATGGCGTCGCGTTCGGCTGCGGCGAAGACAACGGGGGCGCCTCGTACAACTCCACCGGGACGGTCGGCCTCGGCCGCGGGACGCTCTCCCTCGTGGCGCAGCTAGGGGTCGGCAAGTTCTCCTACTGCCTCACCGACTTCTTCAACTCTAGCCTACGCAGCCCTTTCCTGTTCGGGACACTATCGGACATTATCGCCGGCGATGCCGACGCGCAGGTGCAGTCGACGCCGCTGCTGCAGAGCCCGCAGAACCCATCGCGCTACTTCGTCTCCCTCGAGGGCATATCGCTCGGCGACGCTCGCCTGCCGATCCCGAACGACACCTTCGCGCTGCGCGCCGACGGCAGCGGGGGCATGATCGTGGATTCAGGCACCATCTTCACGGCGCTCGAGGAAAGCGCGTTCAGGGTGGTCGTGAGCCACGTCGCCGACGTGCTCGGGCAGCCGGTGGTGAACGCCTCCAGCCTGGACAGCCCTTGCTTCCCGGCTCCAGGCGGTCAGCAACAACTTCCAGCCATGCCGGACATGGTGCTGCACTTCGCCGGCGGGGCGGACATGACGCTGCACAGGGACAACTACATGTACTTCGACGAAGAGGGCTCGTCCTTCTGCCTAACCATCGGCGGAACAACGCCAGCGTCGACTTCGGTGCTGGGCAATTTCCAGCAGCAGAATATACAGATGCTGTTTGACATCACTGTCGGGCAAATGTCGTTCATGCCCACGGACTGTAGCAAGCTCTGAAGTCGTCTGAAGCGCATAGAGTAATGGTTAGGGAAACCTTGGACGAACATTTGAATTCCTTGTTCCTCCTTTACTTACTTATTACTTGGACAATTTGAATTTAAATGATGCAGCATTTTCCGATGGATATGCATGTCTTATTGGTCCAGGTTCCATGCAAGAGGAAGTTCAGTCTCGTCATAGTGGTAGTATCATATATTTAGTATCATGTGTATGATATTAGTGTATGATACTATCTCCCTAATACATAGTATCATCTAGTAGTATTATAGTTGGCTTACATTTAATTATTTGTAGAATCTCAATACAAACTAGTGTACAAGATCTATTTATCATTAAATATTCTAGTATTACACGTTATGATACTGTATCATGCTATGATACTACAACCCCTTCTCTCTTTATTAATTGAGGTGTCACGTTAGCTTTTAGCCAACTTAGCATGCATGATATTGTTTATGATACTACCACTAGGACTAGCCTCACAAGGAAGTCGAGTGAATGTGTCATGTACATAATCATGATTCAGTAGGTCTAGTCGGTGTTGGGGTGAGTCCAAGCATGTTGCACATGCATAGGATAAATCAGAGCCTTGTATGTTTTTTTATACATTGGTTTTTTTAAGAAGTTGCTAACATACTCCTCTAGTGTTTGTCTAGCTTTGATCCCTGTCACATCCCATTTTCTGTGGCCACGGGTTCTTGCCTCAAAGTTGATGAGCATGAGTTTGATCACCTTTCTTGTTAGTTACTTCCCACATGCCAGTTTTTGAAATTATAAGTGTGCAATACTAATACGTCATAAACGTATCTATAATTTTTGATGTTTCATGCTTGTTTAGTGTCCACTTTGCTCTGCTTTGTCTATACTTTGAGGTATTTTATATATTTTCTAGGACTAACCTATTAACAAGATGTCACAGTGCCAGTTGCCTGTTTTCTGCTATTTTTGGTTTCAGAAAAAGCTAGTAAGTAAATATTCTCGGAATTGGACGGGACAAAAGCCAAAGTCAATATTTCACCGAGGAGAACATAGAGACCAAAGGGCAACCAGAGGGGAGCCACAGGGTGGCCACAGGGTGGCCACCCCCCCCCCCACACACACACGGGCCCACCCTGGGCCGCGCCTGGGCAGGGTGTAGGCCCCCTGGCCGCTCTCCTGCCTCGCCTCTTCACCTATAAAAAACCCCGATGCCAAAACCCTAAGAACTCGATCAGATCTCTACGAAACAGTCCGTAGCCACCGTCACCATCATCCCTAGATCAGGGGGGTCTGAAGCTCTTCCCGGCACCCTTCTTCATCACCATGCCAGCCTCCGGTATGATGCATGAGTAGTTCCACCTTGGACTATGGGTCCATACAGTAGCTAGATGGTTGTTTCTCCTTCTTTGTTCCTTCATGTTTAGATCTTGTGAGCTTCGTTCATGATCAAGATCATTTATTTGTAATCATGCATGTTGTGTTTGCGGGGATCCGATGGATATTGAGATTATTCTATCTTATTGATTCTATCATGTCTGTGTTGTTTGAGATCTTGCATGCTGTAACATCCCAGCATTAGAGCTTATAAATAAGCTAAACACAGATGTGTGTATTGCATTCATGCATAGAAAATCCGAATAATTTTCATACTTTTGAACAAAATTTGTCAAAGTGATTGAAGCTTCTCTCAACTTGATGGAATTGAAGTGGATCATCAAGTTGACTGCGATAAGTTTCAATATGACCTTTGCTAAAACCTTATTTTGGGTAAAGATGATTTGATCTAAGGTAGATCAAATATAATAAAAACTAAACCACAACACACTTCTTAATGATGATTATTAGATCCTTAAGAGATCATATTATAGTATTCATTGTAACAACTCCTTAATACTAGGTTAAGAATACAACTCAAGTAAAAAGAATTTAGTAATTAAATAATTACCTATCTAATTCTTATGTACTTATACCATGAGTATCATGGTAATACCTAACCTTAACTCTTTAGTGAGATTGAGTAGGAAAGAAACCAAGTCAAGAAAATTCACCATAAATCTTTCTTTCCATATCAATCCTTATCATCTCTATTGAACCTTATTCTAATATTGTTGTTCATCAATGTTGAGTAATCAACTATTTTTAACCTATCAATTCTTGATCCATTAACCCTGTCCTTATCATAGCATTCACTTGAGTCCTTTAGAGAAAAAGTAAGAAGAGGTAGGTGGTAATGCTAGATTTAAATATCATCTATAGGATGGGAGAGTTGGAAAAGAATTAAATCAATATGATAATTGATGGGTTAATTCACTCCTGAAATGATAGAAGGGTTATATGGAATATATAATTATATGATGATAAAGAAGATTACAAGGATGAATCCTAAAGATAGTTACCAAGGAGGAATCCTATTGGATCAAGTAGGCATAAACAATGAATAATATCTCTTAATCCAATAAAGATATTCATAAGATAATTATATACAACTGTAATGTTGTATTGATGAAGGCCTTGATTAGCCAAGTGGAAACCTAAGCCATAAATGATCAAAAGAATATAATGATCATGCTCAAGTCATTAAGAGTGAAAGATTATATCATGTATAAGTGACATTGGTGGATAGAATATGATTAAACCCTAGTATAGATATGTTCTCCTAGGTTAGCCATGATAAGTCACCATGATATAATGTGAAGCTGGAATATAAGATACTGGAGTAAAGTAGATATAAGATAGTATGACTAAGCTAAAGCTAGAGTAGCATGGAGTTATTGAAGTAGTGTTATTCCTCCTAAAGGATAATAAGCTTTTAAGGAAAGTAGAATTTGATATATACATCTACTGGAGTAATATTAGTGAAATATGATTAACGAAGAGTATGAATGCAGTTAGAAGTAACTACTTGTTGGATTGGAGGTTATCAGCAGTAAAGTAGTTGATATAACCAAGTAAAGATATGTAAAGATTACGAAAATCTTCAGTGACAAGCTTCTGAGATTTGTAAGTGAGATCACAAAGTAATTGTGAAGTAAGAGAGTAATAATTCTAGTTGAATTGGATTCATTAGAAATATCCTAGAGATAAGAATTATCTCTATGAGGAGATCATGTGGAGCTTTAGTGTCAAGCTCATTGGATTCACAAATGGATTTAGAAGGAGGAAGTGTTGATAAGAATATTCTTGTGAAATTAGGCTCATCATGTTAACACATGATGATGGATATAAACAAGTAGAATATCTAGGAAAGGAATTCTTTAATTAGAAGTCTAGAATTATGAAGTATGGAAGATAGGAATTATTGGTAAACATTCAACCTTAATTCTATAACCCAATTTAATATCTATCTCATATGTTTGATCAATCATCTTATTTCCATAATGATTTATATGAATATTTTCCTATAACAATTACTTAAGCACATCTTTGTCATTCCCAACAATCATCATCATATGGGCTTAGGGGTTATCTTTATCAATTCCTTTCCATAATATATTACAACAAATAACTTTCTATTTTAAAGGGTGATATCATTAAAGATCACAAACATAAATACAATATGTTTAGCCATTAATCTTATTCACATCAACAAAATAATATAAGTATATTAAGTACCCTATACCCTAGGGTAAGCATTTACAATTCAAACCCTAACTCCTATGCTAGTTATAATAAAATATATACATTGCTATTTCCTAGATTCAAGGGAATAATATATACTTTATTAATTCCTTAGAATATCATGCATCAAATAATGATATAGGATCATTATATCAAATTTTCTCCAAACTATAAGTTAACTAAAACCAAATTTTATAAATAAATAAGGAAATATCCTATAATAAATCCATGGTTTATTATGGAAAGAAAATTAATAACAAAGGCTCTTACCAAATACTAGAAGAATATATATAAAGAAAATAAATAAGTATAACATTATATAATAAAAGTTCACAAAATAATACTAAGTACATTTTAGTATTGCTGCAATTATGTAGCAGATAAATTCTATAGGAAAAATTCAAACCAAATGTGAAAATGCAAATCTGGGAACAAAACAGAAAATAAAAATGTTTTGCTTAATAAAAACTGGAGCCAGAGCAGCAGCCCAGGCCGACCCATTCCTCTCCTTCCCCTTTCTTTCGCTCACGCGCGCCACACCATAGCCCAGCTAAGACCCAAGCCAACCCAACTAAGCCCAATACCATTTCAATGATTTTTTCCTTTCTTCCTCCTCGTGAGAGAAGGCAGCGTCGGGAGAAGAAGCTCGGTGGAGCTCCGAAGACCGCTCGATCGACCGCCTCGACGCCACGATGCGCGCCACCGCTTCTCGTCGTCTATAAATATTCGTGCACCGCCGGAGGAACCTCGTCGTGCACCATTTCTCCTCCCTATCTCTCTGTTTTCCTTTATACCGAAACCCTAGCTCACTGAACTACTCATCATCGCCGGTGGAGGTTGTTCTGGAGTCCGTGGCATGGTCGAGGAGAATTGCCGCATCATCCTCTTCATCTTAGGATGCTCAATCGAGTCAGGGGAGTTCCAAATCGATGCAATCGAGCCATTTCCTTTCGCCGGTCATCGTCGGAATTCGCGAAGAATAACTCATCTCGGGGCGCCACCGTCCTTTTTGACTACCACAACGACATCTGGGTGAGTGTATGCATCTCCCCATGCCCTCTAATCTCCTCCTCTCGTCATGAACCATCGTTCCACCGTGTACTGCCTCTGACCACCGTAGTTAAGGGTCGCCGGAGTAGCTCCAGTGACCAAAACTGAGCGGTGCTACCTCATATGGATTTCCCTTAATCCCCTGCATCGAACACCCCTAGTCGCGCATCCCAGAATCCCTTCTTGCACAGTCTCCGAGACTGTTCCGGCGAGGATCCGACAGGATGACGTCAGGATGAAGTAATCCTTGACCGGGTCAACGTGTTGACTGGTCCACGCCTAGGTGGCGTGCCAACGTGGTCACTGGCCCACATGTCTATGACCTTAGGGCTAGGTCTGTTCCAGTACTAAAAGTTTTATCCACACAGTTATGCCATGTTGATGCCACTCTGACGCAATAAGTCCTTTAATGATTAGATTATTAACTCCAGAAATTGATTAGACTTTAGAAATTCAATAACTATTGTTTTATAATTCAGAAAAATGTATTTAATATATGAAAAAATTTAGAAAAATAAAATCTACAACTTAAAACTATTATCAAACATTATTATATTAACTATTTAAATAAATATTATTTAATAAATATTTTATAAGTAATAATACTTTGATAATTCATATTTTAATATTAGTAAATGATAAAAAATATAAATAAAATACCAATTTTTTTAGAAAAATAAGAACTATAATTTAAAACTATAGTCATGCATTATTATTCCACTTAATTAAGTATTGATTATTTATTAAGTATTTATAAAGTAATAAATTTTATAAAAATCATATCTTATTATTTATAAATCACAAAAATACATGTAATATACCAAAATGATCACAAAAATAATACCTACATGTTTAAAATATAATATTTAACTTTTAAGGTAAATAAAAATTTAAACACTTTAATAAATTGAATTTAAACCTATTTCCTTAGCTGATAATCCATATAAAGGTAAATAAAATTTGCTAATATTTCTAAATTAGCCAATTGAGTCTAATAAATAGTATTAATCTTAAATATTGATAATATGAAGTAAAAATGGTTCAACACATTTTAAATACAATTTTATTGAATTACGATTCAACCATAAGTGTAGATAATTTTCTAAAAAGATCCATATTCAATATAAAATCTTCAAGAATAATTTGTGACTAAATAAAATAGTTTCCATTAATTTGATCACAAGATTATAAACATACTAAAACACTATAGTGACTTCACAGGTAGTCACTAATATTGTTTACTTATTCACAAACCATAACCACATCTTTATAAGGAGATAAATGATTCCACTCTAGTATAATAATACGAAATCACTACTCAAATAAGAAGTACTACCACTCTTAATTAGATTTAAGGAAACATTATGAGGTGAACAAAGTACAAATACCATTAGCATTACATCTTAAGTCCATTTATGTTTTTAAAGTTAACTTTAGTCTATAAGACTTTAAAATATAATGCTAAACACTTTATTATATGTTTTATAGTTAACTTTGGTCTATTTTAATCAAGTAAGCATAAACAACAACAATCACATTCTACCAATCATATTCTAAAAGCTATCAGGATTGTTTAAACCTTAGTAAAGAAATATTTTCTTCAAATGTTATTATTTTTGCCACTTCAAACAACAAATATTATAATAATATCTCCAACTCTTAACAACTAAACTTAAGGACTATCATCATAGTCAACATATGACATTAAATCATAATCACATTACCTTAAACTTTACTTGTATGTTTAGAATTGTTAACACCTAAGTTCCTTACAATTGCCATAAATTGTAAAGTAAAGTTTAAAGATAGAACAATTCTTATATGAGAATATTTGCGTAGTATTCCTTCTTTGTATACCTTATTAGTTGTGGTATTTTAATTACATGTTGTTTCACACACCCTCACAAGCCTTAATAAGAAACACAAATGTGAAATTTATCTAAAAGTACAACACATTCTAAAGGAACCATTCCTAGCATTCAAAACCTAGAACAACGTTATCCCCAGGATTCGAGTTTATCAATTTGCATTACATTACTATGCATAATAGCATCTTGATTCTTTAAACATTAGTCCTTACCGGACCAATGATGCTATTTTCAGATATTCGATCTTATATTGTCTCGAAGACCGTGAGTGCAATCTTGCAATCACAAAAGGCAAGTTCACACTTGCTCATGTCCTTTGATTATTTTCTGTAAAGTATTTTGCAAATCCAGTGTTGTCATCACCTGCATTTGAAAAAGGTCAGAAAACACTATTTTCATAATAACATGATTATAGGTTATTTACCATAAGGTAATAACCTACTACGAAAGTTCTGGTGGTAAAGGAACATATTATCTAGGACTTAACAATCAATATCGCCAGTGATTCTTGCGCCGTATATTACGCGTTGACCATGAGATTTGGAATTGGACGGAGAAGTCAGCTGTATCTTTTCCCTCTCGCATGGAGCCGGATGTGCGGGTCGTGGCTGTTATCACTCGTATCATGCATATATTGGTAATTCGTAGAGGATATGCAACATATGTGTGGGAATCCTCAACGTCCAATGATAGTTCTGGCATCTGAACGGTATGTACTGCAAATTGTCGTAATTCAATAGGTGGGCTAGCGTACACCAAGGAGACATGCGGGGTCGCGGAGAAGGCAGTGATTTGCTTGGATCTTAGGTTGGGCTTCAAACCAAGGAAGTTTGAACGGGGACATACTCCCGGCCGTGCAACGAAACCTAAGGTCTCTCATGGGTAAAGTGACGCACCTCTGCAGAGTGTAAGAACTGTAACTTGTTACTCCCTGTTCTACAAAGGAGCTACGAACGCGGCGGGGAAGGAACTCCATGAAAGTTCTGGTAAACCCGTGAAGGCTGACGGACATAGATTTTCAGAATAAAAGCAACCTTTGAAGAAATGTTTATGAAAACTTGCATTGCCTATGACCTACAGTTTGTGGCTGTAGATATAGTGCATCAAACACTCCTTTCTAGTGAACTTGCTGAGTACGCTCATACTCAACGTATCTTCTTAACCCTTGCTAGATTCTGAAGCCATTAAGCCGACGTCTACATCAAATTATTCTCAAGAAAATCATCGTCAATAGCTCAAGCTCTGCAATGAAGTCAAGGAAGTCAACATACACATCAACTAAAGAGAAGACGAAGTTGCTGAGTAGATAGGAATATAATCTCTAGCCACAGAACCTATTTCTGTAGAGTATTGCAATAGCAGCAATGCAATCCAAATAGTTAGATGCTAATATTATTAGCATGATATTTATGAGTTGATTATTTCTGATTCTTCTTTGTAAGAAGTTTCTTTCTCTCTCTTTAACCTAGAGTGTTCTCTGGATCTTTTGTAAAGAGTCGACTTGTAACCTATAGTCATGTCTTGGACCTGTGATGACCCACAAGTATAGGGGTGTATCGTAGTACTTTCGATAAATAGGAGTGTTGATCCCAACGAGGAGCAGAAGGTGTTGACTAGTGGTATGGAGCAGGAAATCTCTGCAAATACTTAGCAAACAGATTTTTAGTGGTTTTCTGATAAGGAAACAAAACAAAGAGCAAATAATAAAGACAACGAACAAATGCAGCAAGTGGCTAAATCCTTTCTTAGCAAAGGACAAGCTGGTGGAAAATACTTATAAGGACCAAACATTCTCGAGGACACATGGGAATTCTATCAAGTGCTTTCGCTTCAAATAGCTGAGTACTCTTCTTTGGTGTTGTAAGTGTTGTGTGGGTGAACCTGTGCTAATGTACCGACCTTACTTGGACTAATACATACTTATGATTAAACCCCCTGCAAGCATCCACAACTACATGAAAGTAATTAAGATATAAACCTAACCACAGCCTTAAACTCTGAGATCCTACACTCCCTTGTGCAAAGGTGTCCTAACAGGGGTTCAGGTTTATGTCACTCCGACAACCCCACAATTAGTAGCCAAATACACAATGCATTCCCCTAGGCCCATAAATGGTGAAGTATCATGTAGTCGACGTTCACATGACACCACTATAAGAATAGCACCACAACTTAAATACTAAACCATTGAATAATAACTCAACAAAAATCCACTACTAACAACATGACTTCTCCCATGTCCTCAAGAACTAGACGAACTACTCACAAGACATCATATGGATCAAGATCAAAGATGATATGGTGATGAATAACAATATGAACATAAACAATAATACAATGGTTCCACTCACAAGCATCAACTACAATAGTAATTAACACCGGGAAAGTTTGCCCTAAGAACTAAAGCAATATCCAACACAATTGTTACAGCAGGACGGAGTGGTGATGATGGTGTTGGTGGAGATGATGGTGTGGATGATGATGATCCCGATGAAGCCTAGCTTGATGACGGTGTTGACGGAGACGAACTCCCTTCTCCAGGAAGGAATTTCCTCGACAGAAATCTGTCTGCCAGAGAGATCTTTCTCTCTCGGTGTTTTCCGCCCCGTAGAGGCAACGGAAATCTATATGTGGTCGCCCCCTGGTATTAGGGTTCCTTGAGGAAGATATAGGCGAGAGGGCGGAGTCGGAGGCCGAGCAGGTGGGCCACACCTGCCCTAGGCGCGGGGCCAGGTGGGCCCGCGCCTAGGGGGGTGTGGGCCCCCTGTGGCCCTTCTTCTCCTTCCCTTCTGGCTTCCTCAGTCTTCCGGGAAAATATAATTTTCCCATATTTTTCTGGTATTTTTCTGATCTTCGCGAAATTGCAGAAAACACCTTCTTTTCCATCAGAATCCAAACTATGGCAGTTCATCCTCCAAGAATCATCCAACATGCAAAAACAGTGGAAAATACATAAGTAATACCTCATAATAATACATATATCAATGAATAGAGGCAAATTATGATATAGAATGGTGATGCAAATTGGACGTATCAACTCCCCCCAAGCTTAGACCTTCGCTTGTCCCCAAACAAAAATTGAGCTCAGTAAACATGTCCACAGGTTTATGGAGTGAAGTGTCGATAAAAGAATACGGACAAGAAGCATCACACTCACCATTGCATAACTCATAGAAGAAAACAACTCACCATTATATAACTTAGCTTGCAACAAGTACATGAGTCATAATAGAGATGCATAAAGATAAATCATAATTGGAATTGGCAAACTCTTGTTCCTGGTGAGAGAACAGCTGGCAAACAGTTTCACAAAAAGCTTTTTGTAGAAGTTTTATAACAGGAGCACTCTTTGCTCAAAAAGGTTTTTCACAATGAAGGCTTTCAAAGTAATACTCAATAGATAAGAGTTTTGTGCAAACAAGGAAGATATAGAACATGATTGAATAAATCACCATATGAATGCTTGAAACACAACAACTCAAATTCTTGCTGGAGATAGAGAGGAAGTAGGTTTACTGACTCGACTTGGTAAATAGGATAAATGTCCCTGCATATAGGGTAGCAGGGATTACAAGTCAAAAAGAGCTTCCAAAATATTATGGTACTGACTAGCTTTGAGCCCTCATTGCCCCTATCATAGGCATATTGAGATGATTAAGGTTAAAGTGCACAAAGATGGAGTATAGGCTTGACGAAATACAAGTTGGCAATCTCATGTCCCTTGAATATGAGGGTCACTCCTCATGCTACTCAACTTTAGTCACTGGTAAGTTCTTGTCATTGTAAGTACATGTGTATCATATAGAACCGCCAACGGGTACCCCTTGCACATGGTACAGGAGCTATCACGTAACCAAAATGACAAGGCAAGCAGACAATGATAATCTGAGTGATCTTTTTATTTACTATGTGCATAGCTTTTTATTGAGGATGCTTCATAGATAGATCACTATACTGATGCTGCAAGTTTCCACCATGGTTAGGCATGGCTTAGGCTAGCGGCCCAGGCGTTTCTCTAACATAAAATACAGACTCCATGGACTTACAAGTTCCCTCTTTATTTCACATCATTGACATCCACAGACAAAAGAGCACGATATCAACTGTGTACAAAGTACAAGTGCAATGTTGAAAATATTCCCCGTGACAACACGGTTCTGCTAATTCCAACGTATAGATGCAAGCATATACAACTTCGATGACACAATGGCTCAAGTCTATTAGGGCAAGAAAATAAGGTGTGCCATCAAGTTCGTGAGAGCTTTACTAACTAGTTTTCACATAACAAAATACTTTTTAATTCGAAAGATAGATGAAGCTTGAGAATTTGCTTGGAATGGCAAAAGATACTAGGTAGATATGGTGGACACAAGTGGCAAAGGTTTTGGTTCAAAGGGATTGGAAACATGAGAAGTATGCCTTCTCAAAACAGGTTTTTGGCTAGCAAGGCTAGGTAGCAAGCAAGAGAGTTGAAAGAAACAAGCAAACATACAAGTAATAAAGCCAAACATGCAATCTTCCTTGAAGGCACAAAAAATCTTAAATAGAGAATACTAAGCTTATGAGCCAACAAGAAAGAAAATAAATGATACAAAATACCTGTAAGCTTTTCTCTTTTTCTTTCAAACCTCAAAAAGATGTTACTACTGACCAGAACTCGGTTTGACAAAACCAATTTAGATCCACTTAATGATCCCAAAGTGATGCCAATACTGATCAACAAGATCCATCATATAATAGAGATTGCAACTAAAAATAAGAAGTGCAAAAAGTAAAAGATGAAACTTCTCATTAATATTCCAATAAAGGAACTTCACACCAAGGGATACATACATAATCAACTAAAGGAGAGATATTTCCACATGCAAACCAAACTATAAGAGAACACCTCTACCAAATATATGAATCCACTAAAAAGGTAAAAGATAATAGATAATGGTGGTGATACTGTGGCAATCCCCCCAAGCTTGGAACAAGCCAAGGGGATGCCAAACCTGATGAGAAATTACTACTTCGGTGGTGGTGTTCTCTTGTCATCATAAAACTTCCAAGGCAAAGGTTCCCCATCCAAAGGATGTCCTTGTCTCCGCAATCCTGAAACTAGCAGTGGAGCTTATGCGATCAAATCTAGCCCCATACTCACAATTTTGATTTTGTATGTCGTAGAGTTGTGCTTGTAGTTGGTTGGTGGTATGACGAAGCGAGAAGATTTATTCTCGGAGCTCAGCCACCTCCTCCTCGTGTTTGGCGATGAGTTCTGAACTTATCTTGTGAATAACATCCACTTCGCGTTCTGCCATCTTCTTGTACCTGAAAACCTCCTACTCCAATGCTTCCATCCTATCTTCCAGACTTCCTTCTCCCTTGGGGCCTTGAACTTCTTTCATCTGTACCTTCCCATCTTTGAGAATCAGCTCCTTGAGATGGATCTTCAACTCATACATGTATGGGTTAAGGACATCCACAGAGGAATCCTCCATGGGTGATTCAGAGGAAGACATTGTAGCTCCAAAACTGAGAATTTTCCTGACAGAAATAGATCGAAACAAAAACACGACGAGAACTCGAAGCAAGAACCTCGGGGAATCCGGGGGGTTATATATTACGAAGTTTCAAAACATAAGGAAGGTTTGATACAAAAACGAGGCGGAGATGGAGCTCGGGGGAGGCACACCCCCTCCAAGCGCGGGTCAAGGTGGTCCCGGCCTGGGATGGGTTTGGCCACCCCGGCCTCCGTTTCCTCCTCTGTTCCGTCTCATAACTTCCCTTATGTATTAAAAACATCAAAAATATAAAAAGATTGGGATTTCACGAACCTTCTATGTTCACCTCTTTTACCTATTCAAAGACGAACTCTGCAGTTTTTGGTGTTTGGTTTCTAATAAATTCTTATGGAGTCACCATTTGAATAACATCAACATCTTCATTATAAGAATCTCCATAAATATAATGGTTTAGTCTTTGACCATTCACCACCTGTGTTGTGTCATCCTTCAAAGAAGATATTTTGATAGCTCCTGAACGATATACTTCCTCAATAACAAAAGGTCCTTCCCATTTTGGGAGTAGTTTCCCTGCAAAAAATCTGAGACGAGACCTATACAAAAGAACTTTCTCGCCAACATGGAACTCCCTTTTGAGAATCCTCCTATCATGCCATCTTTTTACTTTTTCCTTAAAGAGTCTAGAGTTTTCATAAGCCTCACTTCTCCACTCATCTGAGGCACTAATGTCAAGCAATCTTTTTCACAAGCAAGTTTAAAATCTCTATTCAACTCTTTCACTTCCCAATAAGCTTTGTGTTCTAATTCTAAAGGCAAGTGACAAGCTTTCCTGTAGACCATTTTGTAAGGAGACATCCCCATAGGATTTTTATAAGAAGTTCTATATGCCCACAAAGCGTCATTCAACTTTTTAGCCCAATTTTTTCTAGATCTATTGACAGTCTTCTACAAGATAGATTTAATTTCCCTATTGGAAAGTTCTACTTGCCCACTGGTTTGGGGGTGATAAGCTGAAGCAATTCTATGGTTTACATCATACTTAGCGAGAGTTTTTCTAAAAACCCCATGAATAAAATTAGAGCCTCCATTAGTCATGAGATATCTAGGCACATCGAACCTAGGAAAAATAACATCCTTAAGCATTTTCAGAGAGGTCTTACCATCAACACTATTTATAGGTATGACTTCTACCCACTTTGTAACATAGTCGACAGCAACAATAATATGAGTGTACCCTTTTGAAGGGGGAAAAGGACCCATAAAGTCAAATCCCAAACAATCAAAAGATTCAATAACAAGAGAATAATTCATAGGCATTTCATTGAGTCTAGAAATGTTACCTACTCATTGACATTCATCACATGAAAAGACAAACTTCCTTGCATCTTTGAAAAGGGTAGGCCAATAAAATCCATATTGTAAAACTTTTTGTGTAGTCCTATCCCCTACATGATGTCCTCCATAAGCACTACCATGACATTTTCTCAATATCTCTTTTTGTTCGAATTCTGGAACACATCTTCGCATAATACCGTCTACTCCTTCCTTATATAAGTGTGGGTCATCCCAAAAGTAATGCCTTAGATCATAAAAGAATTTTCTTCTTTGCTGAGCTGTAAAAGTTGGAGGAAAATACTTGGAAACAATAAAGTTAGCATAATCGGCATACCAAGGACTCTCATGCGGACTTACCCTTATTGCAGCCAACTGCTCATTTAGAAAACTATCATTAACAGGCAAAGGGTCAAAAGAAATATTTTTCAAACGAGATAAATTGTCAGCAACAGGATTTTTAGCACCTTTCCTATCTACAATATGCAGATCAAACTCTTGCAAAAGCAACACCCACCTAATAAGTCTAGGCTTAACATCCTTCTTTGTCATAAGTTACTTAATAGCATCATGATCAGTATGAACAGTAACCTTTGAATCAACAATGTAGGGTCTAAACTTATCAAAAGCAAATATTACAGCTAACAACTATTTTTCAGTAGTAGCATAATTCTTTTGAGCAGCATCTAAAGTCTTGCTAGCATAATGAATAACATTCAACTTCTTATCAACACATTGCCCAAGGACAACACCATAGCAAAATCACTAGCATCACACATAATTTCAAAAGGTAAACTCCAATCAGGTGGTTGAACAATAGGAGCGGTTGTCAAAGCTTTCTTCAAAGTTTCAAAAGCTTCCTTACAATCATCATCAAAAACAAAAGGTACGTATTTTTGAATAAGATTAGTAAGGGGCTTTGAAATTTTGGAGAAATCTTTAATAAACCTCCTATAAGAACCAGCATGACCAAGGATACTACGAATATCTTTAATATCTCTAGGGCAAGGCATCTTCTCAATTCCTTCAATTTTGGCTCTGTCCACTTCAGTGCCTCTTTCAGAGATCTTGTGTACAAGAACAATCCCTTCATTAACCATGAAGTGGCATTTCTCCCAATTAAGAACAAGGTTGGTTTCTTCACATCTCTGCAAAACTTTATCAAGGTTGTGCAAGCAGTTATCAAAATAAGTTCCATAGACGGAAAAATCGTCCATGAAAACTTCCACAATTTCTTCACAAAAACCATGAAAGATAGCAGACATGCATCTCTGAAAGGTAGCAGGAGCATTACATAAACCAAAAGGCATAGGACAAGTGAAAGTGGTTTTCTCTTGATCTTGTGCTTTCACAACAATTTGAGAAAATCCAGAATAACCATCAAGAAAACAAAAGTGAGTATTTTTGGACAACCTCTCAAGCATTTGATCAATAAAGGGCAAAGGATAATGATCCTTCTTAGTAACTTTATTAATCTTTCTAAAATCAATGCACATTCTATACCCAACCACTACTCTTTGGGGTATAAGCTCATTATCTTCATTAGGCACAACAGTTATTCCCCTTTCTTGGGAACATAATGAACAGGGCTAACCCATTGACTGTCAACAATAGGATAAATAATACAGCATCAAGGAGTTTTAATACCTCATTTCTTACCACATCCTTCATCTTAGGATTTAAACGGCGTTGGTGCTCAACAACTGGTTTTGCATCAGGTTCTATATTAATAGCATGCTGACATATAGTGGGATAAATTCCTTTTAAATCATCAAGAGTATAACCCATAGCTCCTCGGTGTTTCTTCAATATTTCCAATAACCTTTCTTCTTACTTTCCTGAAAGTTTAGAACTAATAATAACAGGATACACTTTCTTATTATCAAGATAAGCATATTTAAGTTCATGAGGTAAAGGTATTAATTCGAAAAACCCTTTAGGTGGTACCCAAATCTTCCACATGTAGATTATGCTTAAGTAACCCAGGCTAACGAAGGAAAACCTCGTCAATCTCATTTCTTTCCTTCATGAAGACATCACTTTCTTGATCTTCCATAAATTGCTGCAAGGCATTGTCAGGAGCAAAAGAAATAGCAGAAAGTTGTTCAACCCTGAAATCATCATTAGGCAGTTCATTTTCATAAGGAGTTTTGGCAAATTTGGAAAAAATAAACTCATAAGACTCTCCATCAACTTAGTCAAAACTTTTTCCTTCCTACAATCTATAATAGCCCCACAAGTATCCAAGAAGGGTCTACCAAAGATAATAGGATAGATTTTACTAGCTTCTTTATGAAGTACTAGAAAATCAGCAGGATATGTAATCTTACCACAAAGGACCTCCACATCTCTTACAATGCCAATGGGGCAAACTTGCTCTCTATTAGCAAGGTGAATAACCACATCAATGTCCTCAAGATCACAAGGACCAATTTCATGCATAATTTCCCTGTAAATCTCATAACGAATAGCACTAGAACTAGCGCCAATATCACACAAACCATAATAGCTATGATTACCAATTCTAACAGAAAGCACATGGACACTAGCTTTCCTAGATTTTTTAGGATGAGAAACAATATTAGTAGTGTCTTCACAAAAGACAATATGCTCATCCTCTGTGTTTCTAGTGACAAGATCTTTCACAATAGCTACCACAGACTCAATATTAATAAGCTCATCAGGCTCCACAGTTTTCTTTGCACTTTTGCTAACCACATTAGCTATGTTAGAATGTTCCTTTACCTTAGTAGGAAAAGTGATTTTCTCAACATAAGGTTCAGGCAAAATAGGATCAATAGTACAAACCTCCATGCTAGCAGGAACATGAGTAACAATGTCTTTATAAGGAGCGTGGTACTTGTCCCACTATCTCTTGGGAATTTCTATGTAAGAGGCAAAGGCCTTAAAACATTTTGCAAGAACTTGAGGATCAAGACCAAACTCATTTCTAATATCACGGAAGTCATCAGTTCTCATAAAAGATTTTATGCATTCATAATCATAGTTTATACTTGACTTTCTTTCTTTTTCATTCTCCCAAGCTTCAGTGTTCTCTTGAATAGGGTCTAGTAGATCCCATTTAGCTTCTTCCTTCATACGTGTGAATGATGTAGCACAAGAAGCATCTAATAATCTTTATCATGAAGAGAAAGCCTAGCATAAAAGTTATTGATAATAATATTGTTAGGGAGTTTATGAATAGGACACTTAAGCATTAGTAACTTCAATATCCCCCAAGCTTGAGCTGTACTCTCTCCATCACGAGGCCAAAAGTTATATATCATATTTCTATCCTTATGGATCTCACTGGGATTCTGGCGTCAGGTTACAAGATAACGGTTATGGGATTACTGAGGAAATTAATCGCCCAAAATTTTGGAAGCGGAAAAACTGAATAATAATACTCCTTCGACCCATATTAGTTGACTCAACTTTGTTTATATACGGATAAATCTAGACTAGTAGATACATATGAATCTAAAAAAAGTCGAGTCAACTAATATGGGTCAGAGGGAGTACTTATATTACGTGGGAGAAGGGAAATCCTCCTGTTAGTAAAGGTTCCCACGAGCTTGACTCAAAAAATAAAAGGTGACCCAATCTCTCCCGCGCGCGCTACAACTGTCATATTAATTAGCCGACGCTTCGTGAGAGAGCCCCCATCACCCGCATTCATGTGATGAGAAAATGAAAGTTCCGAGACGTCTTTGCATCTAGGCGAAATTTTACCCTTGTTCCCGCCACTGCTACATATCCTCTGTTCCCCTGAAAATTCAAACAAACCCTCAATCTCTTCCTCCTCTATAAGTAGAAGCCTACCATGAGAAGCCGCGTGCGGTATCGCGTGACTTGTGACTTTGGACTTTGGCGTCGGCGAGGCGAGAGGAGAGGAGCCGAGGTAAGGAGAGCTTTGATGAGAGGAGGGGCTTCACCGTCGCCCTAGAGGTGGACGTGAAGATGGCTGGCAGTTGGAGTCGTCCTTCACTTGATCTGATCTGGCCGGCCGCGACAATGGGAGAGAGTTTTCCCGTATATGGAGATCCAGCCAGCCAGGTAAACTCAAGCTTCAATACCTTTTTTGCGTCTCTGTCGTAAACTCTAGCTTTGTAACGTACTCCCTCCGTCCAGAAATAACCGATTTGGTTTTTTCTAGATTCAAATGTATCTCGACGCATTATAGTGTATAGATACATTCGAATCTAGACGAATCCAAGTCAGTTATTTCTAGACACTTAGGAGTACTGGTACATGATGTACGCGCACATGCATGCAGTCCACGGTACACACGCACGTCGCTTTGTAACGCATTGTCGTAGTCCTTCATCGATGCCTCCGAGTCGGGCCGGGCTCACGTACGTCCACCTGCTGATAGTCATGGAATGATGCTTAGGAGCGGATGATTATCAATGGAGAATCGTCGATCGGCCCTGCTGCATGTTGACGCCTCAACCACCAGCAGTCCACAGGAGACCAGTAGTATACCATTACTACTGCTGCAGAGCCCGCAGAACCCATGGCGCTACTTCGTGTCCCTCGAGGGCACATCGCTCGGCGAGGCTCGCCTGCCGATCCCGAACGACACCTTCGCGCTGCACGCCGACGGCACCAGGGGCATGATCGTGGATTCAGGCACCATCTTCACGGCGCTCGAGGAAAGCGCGTTGCTCGGGCAGCCGGTGGTGAACTCCTTCAGCCTGGACAGCCCTTGCTTCCCGGCTCCAGGCGGTCAGCAACAACTTCCAGCCATGCCGGACATGGTGCTGCACTTCGCCGGCGGGGCGGACATGACGCTGCACAGGGACAACTACATGTACTTCAGCGAAGAGGACTCGTCCTTCTGCCTAACCATCGGCGGAACAACGCCGGCGTCGACTTCGGTGCTGGGCAATTTCCAGCAGCAGAATATACAGATGCTGTTTGACATCACTGTCGGGCAAATGTCGTTCATGCCCACGGACTGTAGCAAGCTCTGAAGTCTGAAGCGCATAGAGTAATGGTTAGGGAAACCTTGGACGAACATTTGAATTCCTTGTTCCTCCTTTACTTACTTACTTGAACAATTTGAATTTAAATGATGCAGTATTTTCTGATGGATATGCATGTCTTGTTGGTCGATGTTCGATAGGTCTATTCAAGTTCATCAGCTGGCCAGCTGCTCAGTGAAGTCACAGAGCATCCATTCAGTCAGAACACTCAGTCCCTCATGTACAGTTGTATACACCATTCACTTTCTCATTTTCCCAATTCTCATCCACCTAAGTTGAGTGGATGTGTACTAGCTGGTAAATTCCTCCATAGACCATATTTTTAATCTAATCTGTGGTGCTAAAATAATGGAGAGAGAAAACGAAATGTGAAACAACTGCATTGCACCTTGCACACATGGCCTCTGGACTGAATATGTCTTTGTTTTGATAAAAAAAGGGACTATTCCCCAGCTTCATTAATGAAACTTACGCTCTACAAAGTTTTTCGGGCAATTACAACTTCCACATGTACATCGATCGCCGAGAAGCAATGCACAATAGTAAGAAAAGCATGAACCAGAAAGCACAAATTACAGATTCCGGGGCAAACGAAATTACTCCAGTTTTTCCCTCTACCTAAGCTGATCAAAGTCCAGATACTATCATTCCTGATGAAGACTATCCACTAATATTCTTCTGACATATTGGAGCCCAACCTTTCGATCGATTGAAGACATCTTGCAGCACCATCTTTAGGAGTTTAGTGCTTCGCTGCAGGAACTTTTGCACCTTGGAGTGTGATTCACCCCAATAATCAATCCAATGACATATCTCAAAAATTACATAACTAGGATTATTAATTTATTAGGCAACACATTATCAAAGCAGGCTCTATTTCTTGTCTTCCAGATGGCCAATATGCTAGCCAAGCAAATCTTAGCTGCAATTTTTTCAGAACCATTGAACTTCAGAACCCAAGCACCTAGCTCATGAATTGAACAAGGCTGTGCTGGAGAATGAAAAGCACACTGGAAAAGAGATCAAATAAATCTAGCCTCGGGACACTTGAAGAGCAAGTGGTCTAACAGTTTGCTGCACAATTGCTTAACATCACTCCCAGGATGATCAAGCCTCGGATTCAAAGTGCAAGTGATTTCGTCATGTTGAACAAGATCGCTGGAATGTGCAATTAATCTGTGTCACACACAGGCATACGTCGTTTGTTCGAGACTTAATTTTGGTGATCTACATTTGTTGGTTTTTTCATAATGTAGGCAGGAGCATGCCACGAGACACTATAACCATCCAGACGCCGACACATTCTTTTCTTTTCGAAATATAAATATGCGTCTGCAGTTTTGGTTCGCTTTGTATGCTAAAAAGATGCCAGTCATGAAAGATTGCCATATCTGAGACCTGGATGAGACGAGCGAACAGAATTTCAGATCATAGTATGTGTTTCCTGCTCAGAGCAGCAAGCCTGCAATGGTCCAGAAGAACACAAGAAACACACGCTGGCAAACCAATGTTTTTGCCTGGAACATATGCAACTTTCACAGAGCACAATGATGACGATGTTTGATTCCTTTGTGGGTACTCTATTAAGTCTAGCAGCACTGCAGCAGCGCACACCAACACTTGCATCACCAAATTTTTATTGTAGGAGGATTCGACTTGCGGTATCGAAAAGACATGCACAAAATCAATGATATCCACAATAAAAAAAATCTTGGAAACATCCTGGCCTCTAATCTCTCTGAAATAGCACAAAACATTCCAGGGATGCTCGTCAAAACTGGTAAAACAATGGTTCCTTCACTCGCAAAACATTCCAGGAATCTGTGCATCTCACTAAAAGTAATCTAGATACATTTGCTTCACAAAGCTAAAACATCTTATATTTTTAAACGGATGGAGTATAATCGTCCGACGAGACCGTGCCGGCGCCGACGCCGGAGGCTACGCTAGGTGGAACGAAGGCAGGAGGCACGGTTCCACAATTTCGCAAAGGCACGGTTCCACTTCGAGCCGAGATAGCTGGGCCAGATTGTAGATGGGCTCTTAACCCAAAAGGCCATCTCTTTTTCTAAACAAAAAAAGGCTATCTCGGAAAAAAGGGCCATCTCCGTACAAAATAAGATACTCCACGTTTTCCCCTGAAAATTCCAAGTATTTGTAAGGACAATCTATCTCAAATTTACATGCGGATAGTCTATCTCTTAAAAAGGTGAAAACAAATTTTACACGACTCGTTTATGTTCATATTTACGCGACCCGTTATGTTCATAGGGGACAACAGACATCTTGCCCTTACATGCAATATATAGTGATTTAGTCATAAGAGGCCAACATTTAGTGACTTTTTATACTTAGCCTACCGGAGCAACTTATATTTAGTACTCCCTACGTTCCACTTATTATGGATCATAGAAAGTAATAGATTACTGAGGTGGTAACTTGTAGTGTGTACAATTTTTCAGAATAAGAATATTTGTGAATCTAGGAATGAATGTGCCATTTCATCTGGTGTCTACATGTAAAATTTTAATTTTAACGAGTGAATCCGCATATATATAAATTTTTGCTTAATCGTTAGAGAAAAAGGTCAGAAATAGTACTCCTATTTTGATAAAAATGGAGTACTTCTTAGTTGATAGAGAGATTTCTATTTTCAAATAAGCGATCTTCCACATCTATGAAAAAATTTGGATTCTGTCCAACTTCAATCAAAGTGTTACACTTGGTATTTTTTTATGAAAAGGGAGTTCTCCCTGATTTCCATTAGACAAACCAACAAGCTACAGAGTTCATCCACAACATACCCACCACCTAAAGCAAACCCTCACCTCCAGCACACCCACCACCTAAATCAAACACGCGTAAAAGCAAACGAACTCCATTCTAATCCAGACGAAGAAAGGGTTACAACCAGAACACATCCAACAATATGAATAAACTCATCTAAAAAAGAAATATGAATAAACTTTTCCTAGAAACAATGGAAAAACATCTTCTATCTTCCGATTCTCTCATCCTCCTAGTCTTGGCCTCCACGTCGCCCAACCTCGGTTCACCCTAAACACCTGGTCTTTGTTTCTGGTTACCTGATTGTGTTGTACTGAACTCAGAATTGGAAAAGTAAATTTGACACTATATGTGTGCATGTGCTTTATGTTGTGAACTCAATCGACTCAAGATCTTGTCGGGGGGTTGACCTCGGGTAGGTCAGAGACGGGGAAAGAACAGAGGTACAATCCCCGTCTGGTTTCCGAGTTACGGTCTAGGTTGGCCGAATCATGAATATGTCGGCCGAGGTACGGAGGCGAGAAGCCCGTGTATGTGTATCAAGCCGTTACCCGGCCGAGTTACTGCGAGGGTCGGCCGGGTTAGCCCGAGTGATCTCGATGCAGGTGAAGGACAAGCCGAGTTACGCAAGGTAAGGTAAGGCCGAGTGATACGAAGCTTGCAGGAGAAGGAGAAACCCAAGGTCAAACTATAGCTGCAGGCTAGAAGGAATCAGAGCGGAGCCAAGCACAAGAGACAAAGATGCAGAGCGTCAGAGGGGCAGAAGGAGGTCACGGAGGTGACAGTCCTGGAGACCGAGGCACGCAGGAGGGGTCCTCTGGAGCCTTGTCGTCGTTAGAAGGGCGACAGGGAAAGGAGGCCGCCAAACTACTATTTTGGGACAAGCATATTCCTCGAATATGCTTGCCTCGTCAGCCCTAAGGGCACCCAAGGCTCTCCTTTATAAGGGGAGGCTTGGACCTGAAGAACATCGACTCTTTTTAGTACCGTTAGGTGGTGAGATTCATCTCTTCTCCCTGCATGTCTCGAGGAGCACTTGTAACCCAAAAGAAGAGAAATAAAGATCTTTGCCTTAACCACTTGAGTGTTGAATCGTTGCATCTTCCCTCCCGCATCCCACTAGCATCCATTGGCCCCATACTTTAGCCTACCCATGGTATCTGCCGTGCCACCACCACGGCGGTTGGCGCCCATCGGGGCCAGCAGTGCTAGCTGGAGTTATGATCCGGACGGAAACTTCATCAACAAAGGCGCATTATTTCGGCTTGGTCCGAGATTTGGTCTCTGCGACTACGCCGTGACAATGCAGAGCTTAGGAAAGGCTCCCGCAATGGTGTCTTCATCGGCTGGCGAGCACAGGATCTACGTCGTCGACATCACCGACATTTTCCTCACCAAGTTGTTGTTGCGGAGAGCCACCTCTTAACGCAAAAAGTCCGTTCAAGGCACATCCCGCAGAAACGTTGAGGTGATGGTCGCCGCAGGGCAAAGCTGGAGCAGCGATTGCGGGTCAGCAGAGAACCGCCACAGGCGCACAAGCGCACCAGCGGCGCCACAACCCAATCGAGGTAATCCGCCAGTGACCAACCCGACCAAGCTACAAGACATCACCCCAAAGGCACCAAGAGTAAGAGGGCCACCTGGAAAGGCCAGAGAACATTCTTGAGACCATAGAAAACTTGACTACACCTGTAGCGCCGATACTTGATCCGCAAATGCTCAGCGAAATTAGAAGAAACCAGGCAAAAGGTGCCGGTAGAGGCCAAGAAAGTATCGGCCTGCGAGTCCTTGAACAGACCCTAAGAGAATATGCAAAGCTAATAATCTTGATATCGCACTGGCGGGTGGATGAATTAAGATTAAGAGGAAGAACCTCATGAATGACATTAACAAAGAGCATGAGGCTCACAGAAGCGTAATCGATGATTTGGGTTTGCCGGTATAGTACCCGGCGAAGAACAGAGCGGCAAATGCCGCATTGGAATTAGAGGGTTGACCGGGAAGCCGGAAACAACAAGAAAGAGTGAATGAGATGGTGCGCGCGAACCAGCAAAATGAGGAAATACTGAACAAACCCAGAAGGCGGGGCCTCGCAGATGGTTCATTCGGCAGGGCAGCACTGCCTTATCCAAGCTGGCAAAGATCTTCACCGGAAACAACGCTCGAAGAGACAAAGCAAGAACCTCGTGGAAGAGGAACAAGCAAATTGTTCCATACGATCCGCGATGGCGGGAAAGGCAAATGAGAACAGAGGCAATGCAAGCGAGGTAATAGTGGGAAGAGATACCACGGCCAGGTGGAAAAAGCGGCGGAGGCCGAGGCAATGGAGATCTCGGCGAAGAGAACCCGTGAGAGGTAATCATGAAAACCGCACCGGCCAAGTAAGGAGAGATGCCGCTCAACCCGCAACCAAGGCATGAGCCTCGGCAGAAAGAAGCGAGGCCAGCTCGCCACAATCAAATGAATGAAAGGTACAATGATGGTTATTCCGAGGTGGAATACGCAATCCGGTGGAAATAACCACTATGGGATGCGTGATGTAATCTGTCTGCAGAGATTTGCGGCAAGTGATGCAAGAGTGAAGCTGGACCGCTATACCGGTCCGAGTTGTTGGAAGAACAGGTCCACCAGTCCGACATGTTTTGGACCACGGATCATGGGCGAACCACCGATCCGAACTTTCGATTAGCAAGAGGCACAAAACATACAATGGAAGTACCAAGCCACAAGATGGTTGATTGATTATGCCACCTTTGTGAAGATAGCGGTGGGAACTTAAGATGGGCGATGCGGTATGTCCCACAAATGTTGTAAGGACCAGCGGTATGGCTGAATAATCTACCGGCGGTATCAAGCTGTTGGTTAGATTTCAAGAAATGTTAAATCGCCAACTTTACCGACGCATAAGAGGCCAAACATGCCACAACAGTTAGCCATGTGCAAGCGAGGCGAATGAAACAGATAGGGAGTTTTTGACTCGATGGTGCAACTTGAGAAACTCATGTGAAGGAGTTATCGAATCGCAAGCAATCGCTTGGTTCGCAAGGCTGCCATTACGCCCGGCGTGTTGTGGCGATCGCAAAGAGATATGCCAACCACACCTGGCGAGACTATCGAATAGCGACTCCTATGCATTAGGCGCACCAACCCAACCGGAATTAATGTCGGCAGATCATCGCGAGCAACAGGACCATTATGCGAGAGAATTGGCCGGGTCATCCAGGCGTGATTTCAGAGGAAGAAGAAGAGAGGAGAGGCCGGATTATAGATATAATTCGGCCCAAGTGGCGGCAGTAGCACAAGATCAGCCGAGTCATGGAGCAACTCAACGGCAGAAGAATGGACCTCAACAGTGGACATCAAGAAATGAGGGAAAAAGGCAATGGACCCCATAGCAAAAGAAGCAATGGCAAGAGAGGCCGAAATACACGTTCGAATCCATGTTAGATCAGCCGTGTAAATTTCACACATCAAACCCATCCAGACCAGCCAATCGTACGACCCGCCAATGTGCATGGATGAAAAATGCGATGGGGAACCCCGCAGGAGTTCAGGCGCCCCATCAAGTGCAACAGCAGCATCAGCCGCAATTAACTGGAGCAAATACACAGCAATTGATGCTATGCCCCCTTCCCCGAGGTATGATAACTCGGATCGGAGAGATGCAGTGCATCAAGTAATAAACCAGGTCCAGGATGGAAGGATGAATCCGGCAAATACCGGACGTAATGATTACAGAGAACATCACCAGTCTTATTGTGTGTTCACAACGGAACAACAAGACAAGCAGAGTGTGCAGTGCCGGCATATGGAAGTGAATGCAGTTATGCCGGCAGTACCAAGATACGTGCCATGGTCTGATCAGGAGGTGACCTGGAGCATGAAGGATCACCCCAGAATAATGCCAAGTCCAGGATCATATGCACTTGTGTTGGATCCGACGTTCGTTGGACCAAGCATCAACGTGAAATTTTCAAACTACTCATTGACAATGGAAACAGTATCAACATCATGTACAAAGATACCATGCATAAACTTGGAATATCGTAGAACATGCTGTAATCCACGAGGACCACTTTCCATGGGATAGTGCCAGGGCTTTCATGTGAGCCCATCGGTAAAGTCCGAGTGGACGTGTTATTCGGTACAAGAGATAACTGCAGAGCAGAAAATTTAGAATTTGAAGTGGTGTATCTGGAAAGTTGTTATCATGCTCTACTCGAACGGCCCGCACTGGCCAAATTCATGAGCAGCTGTCATATAAATTATCTGAAGATGAAGCTACCCGGACCACAGGGAGTGATAACAGTTGCAGGGGATTACAAGAAGTCAATGGAGTGTGCTTCAGCCGGGTCTAATTTGGCCGAGTCATTGGTTATAGCAAGAGAAAAGAGAAGGATTCAAGAAGTAGCAGCCTTCGCTCAGTCGGCACAACTGAACATGCCGGCGCTGGCCAACCCTCATGGCAGTGTCTCTTTTCAGCCGACTAAAGAGACGAAGAAATTTCAGATTGATGAGCAATTCCCAGGCGTCTTATTACTATTGGTGCGAGCTGGATGCTAAATAGGAAAGCGAGCTCACCAACTTCCTCCGTAAGAATCGGGACATATTTGCATGGTCAACTCAAGATCGCAAGGTGTTCCGAGGAGTTAACGAGCACTCTTTTAACGCCGTGCCAGAGCAAGGCCGGTGAAGCAACCTCTCCGCCGCGCTTGAAGACAGAGAAAAGTAATAGGAGATGAAATAGCTCGGCTCCTCGCAGCCGGGTTCATCATGGAGGTGCTATACCCGGATTGGTTATCAAATCCGGTGCTAGTAGAAAAGAAGAAAGATGACCCCAATGTAGCCATTGTATGGCGAATGTGTATCGATTACACCAACCTGAACAAGGCATGTCCGAAAGATCATTTTCCATTGCCTAGAATAGACCAAGTCATTGACTCGACCGCTGGTTGTGAGCTGTTATCGTTTGTAGACGCGTATTCGGTTTCCACGGATCGTTAAATCCGCTTATCAAATAAAGATCATTTATTACCCGTCACGGGCTTATTGTTATCGCACAATGCCATTTGGCCTGCGAAATGCAGGAGCGACATATCAGAGATGCATGCAAAAATGCCTGCATGATCAGATAGGAAAAAATGTACAAGTGTATGTGGATGACGTGGTCATCAAAACTAAAGAAAGCAAAACATTACTAGAAGATATACGACGGACTTTGCGAACGAGAAGGTTCGAATGAAGCTTAATCCGGAGAAATGCACATTTGCGTCGGCAGAAAATTACTCGGTTTCCTTGTATCTAGCCGAGGTATCGAGGCTAATCCAACAAAGATAAGATAGAGAAAGAATGGAATTGCCAAAATGTTTGAATGATGTACAAAAATTCATGGGCTGCGGCCTCGCTTAGTCGATTTGTATGTCGGCTAGAGAGAAAACCGCCGCTCTATCGGTGATGAGAAAATCAGATAAATTCATTTGGACTCCAGCGGACCTCGCATTTCGTGAGTTGAAAAAGATGTTAGTTCGCACCCATTTTGGCTTCTCCATTACCAAAGAGCCTATGTTACTCTATGTAGCGGCTACCAATAGAGTAGTTAATCTTTGTGTCGTAGTGGAACGACTTGAAGATGGTAAGTCGATTCGAGGCGGTCTATTATATAAGTGAGGTGTTATCCACTTCAAAGCGAATTACCGCATTATCGTAAGATGGCTTATGGAGTATATATGTCGGAAAAAGCTTAAACATTACTTGAAGAGCATCCCATCAAAGTAATCTGTGAGGCACCCATAGCCGACATATTGAGCAACAAAGACGCAAGTGGTCGAATAGCAAAATGGGCGATCGAGTTATCACCATACGCTCACAGTTTGATAGAAGAGATGCAATCAAATCTCAGTCGCGCCGACTTTCTCGTGGATCGGGCGAGGTGCGGATGAGCCACCATTGCGGATCCAAATTATGGACAATGCATTTCGATGGTTCCAAACTAAGGAATGGTTTGGGAGCGGAATAGTGTTAACCTCGCCTAAAAAGACCAATTGAAATATGTATTGCAAATACATTTTGCAAATCAACAATGTAGCGAGTATGAAGCGCTAGTCCATGGATTGAAAGTAGCAAAAGAAATTGGTATACGCGAATCTTATGCTATGGTGACTCGGATCTAGTAGTACGACAAGTATCGGCTTGGGACGCATTAGATGCTAATATGGCTTTATACTGGTTCCATGTGCAAAAATCGGTGGATACTTTGAAGGATGTGAATTTCACCACATACCTTGGGGTAGAAAATGATGCCGACACATTGTCAAAATTAGGATCAACCGCAATCAATTCCTCCGGTATTGCCCTGGAACACCTCAGGAATCCATCAATAATCCCATCACCAGAATCCGAATCTATCTTTATCCCAGCAAATTCTGCAGAAGATCACACGCCAATGGAGGTAGATCCGCAGAATGACTCGGAACCCCTAAAGAGGAGGACAGCCGAGGTAAGCGCAATCATGGAGAAAGCCGAGATATATATGTCGGCAGAGAACATGGAGATAGACAGTGAGATCACATCAGAAAAAGTAACACCGTTATGGGCGCAACCCATATTTTCTTACCTAAAAGACGCGATGTTGCCGAGTAATGAGGTATTAGCTAGACAAACCGTAAGAAGAGCAAAAGCTTATACAATCATAAACAATGAGCTGTATAAAAGAAGCGTCACAAACGTATTGCAGAAGTGCGTAAGTTCGGCAGAAGGTCAGGAAATCCTTCTAGACATACACCAAGGATAATGTGGGCACCATGCCTCATCTCGCGCCTTAGTAGCCAAGGTATTCAGGCATGGATTTTATTGGCCAAAGACATTGAAAGAAGCAAAAGAATTAGTTAAGAAATGCAATGGATGTCAGAGATACGCAACCAGAATACATATGCCATCGGCCGAGTTAAAAACAATACCCATCACTTGGCCATTTTCTGTATGGGGTTTAGATATGGTGGGACCATTCAAGCCGGCACGAGGAGGAATGACCCACATATTGGTTATGGTGGACAAGTTCACAAAATGGATTGAAGTAAAACCAATTAAAAAGTGTGATGGGCCCACAGCAGTGAAATTTCTCAAGGATATCATCTTAAGATATGGGTACCCGCATAGTATTATTACGGACAATGGCACAAACTTTGCAGAAGGAGATTTCGCTAGATTTTGCCGAGAGAAGCACATAAGACTAGATATTGCCTCTGTGGCTCACCCAGAATCCAATGGGCAAGTGGAAAGGTCTAATGGACTGGTGCTATCAGGAATAAAACCACGACTTGTCGAACCATTGCAAAGGTCGGCAGGATGTTGGATCGAAGAAATCCCAGCCGTACTATGGAGCCTCCGGACTACTCCGAATAGATCAACAGGCTATACACCATTCTTTCTGGTGTACGGGGCAGAGGCCGTACTTCCAGCCGACATAATATATGACTCGCCAAGAGTTTCTCAGTACACAACCGCAGAGACAAATGAGATAGCTCGGCAAGATGTCGTAGACCTGCTGGAAGAAGCCAGAGAGTTGACATTATCACGATCAGCTATTTATCAACATAACTTGCGGCGGTATCACAGCAAGAAAGTGAATCCAAGAGTATTCAAAGAAGGAGATTTGGTCCTCCGACTCGTGCAACGCACGGCCGGCATGCACAAGTTGTCACCCCCATGGGAGGGACCATTTATGTGAGCAAAGCGTTGCATAATGATGCCTATTATCTAATCGACGCTCAGTCCCGGAGGAACAAAGCGGAACAAAGTGGCGAAAAGCAGCGTCCATGGAATGTGGCTTTACTTCGCCATTCTACTCGTAGCATTATATCTCAAAGTCAAGATCCAATGATGTATCAACCTCGGCGCCAGAGCGTAAACTCGGGGCGCCATATGTTATATCTATTTGTGTTATGTATTTGAACCTCGGCCCAGAGCGGTGACTCGGGACTGCCATATTTTATATCAATTTCATGTTATGTATTTGAACCTCGGCGCGGAGAAGTAACTCGGGACTGCCATATGTTATATCTATTTTGTTATGTATTTGAACCTCGGCCAGAGCGGTGACTGGGACTGCCGTATCTTATATCAATTTCATGTTATGTATCGAACCTCATCGCCAGCAGCAAGAACTCGGACTCATATGTTATATCAATTTCATATTAATATCTAAACCTCGGCATCAAAAGCGATGAGGGACTAGTATGCTACCTCAATCTTATCTTTGGCGCATTCAGATTAGTCTTATACTACCTCTGAAATTTGATTTACATATCGAAGTTTCGCACAATAAACAATGATCCAGCGATTGCTATATATTTTCACAACGAAGTAGTCAATCTCTGTTCAGAACAGATCAATATTATATGATATTCAGAGCTCACGCCTGGATAAAACCATAAAATAGAGGCAAAGATAAATCCTAAAAGGTCAGGAAATTGAGGGCCAACAAAGCAAGAATTCGGGCAAACACCCACTTAACCGAATGTCACAGCAGTACACAGCAAAAGAAATTTGAATCATACAGAGAGTTAACAAATATTTCGCCTACATCATACGCCCGGCATGCCAGGGATCAGAAATAACTTAGGCTTTGTTCGTTGGGGAGGCAGCAGCTTGGTCAGGTGCGGGGCACTCCGAGGTAGGAGAAACTTCGACTGAGGTTGCCTCGCCCTCCGCCGACCCAGGTGCAACTTCAGCGGAAGCCCGAGGTTGCTCAGGAGCATCAGTCCGTGCGGTAGAATGCCCGGTACCTTTGGAAGAGGACCGCGCGTCGCCGTTGCTGTCCGAGCTTGAGCTGGAGCTATCAGATGCGGCCGAATCATTTTCACCCTCCCCCTGCTCAGCCGAATTATCATCCGAAGCATCCTCAGCTACAACCTCCTCATCCGGGTCTGGAAGAAAACTCGGCCCTTCATTCCAAGTGTGCACGTCGGCGTACTCGACGAGTTGGAAGGCCCGAGCTTGCCGAAGAGCAACAAAAGTGGGATCCTCAACCCAGCGGGAACCAGTGCGCAAATTTCTCAGGATGTCAAGAGAGATGTCTTCATACCATGACATGATAACAGTAAGGGCCATATCGGCACCAGCACGCCCAGCGGATTCCCTCCAAAGACTTAACTGCCTCTCAGAGGCCATTAGCCTTTTCACCAATAAATTGACTTAGTTGATATCGTGGAGTCCCAGGTATTCGCCGTAGTACATGGTAAGCTCGGATAGCGGCTTGCACCAAGTCCCGGCCCATAATTTTCATTGGACCAACTGTGGCACCAACGGCAACCAAGTAATCCTCCATTGAATACTCCGAATCAACGATAACAGGTTCACCTCGGCGCACGCGAGCTGCAAGAACCGCTTTAGAACTCACGGGCTTGGCCTCGGGGAAATGATCTGCGCAAAGCATGAACGTGTCAGATGGTAGCGGGAACAAAAAATAAAAATATAATTCGTCCGTGCTAAGTAGCTTACGATGAATGTATCTCATCATTATCTGAAGGTCTTTGGCCCAATCGACCTTGCTCTTCTCAAAACGAGCAATTTCCTCGCTCAAACCCTGGGTTTTCAGTTCGGCAGCCTCGAGGAGTTCTTTGTTCTTCTGCAGCTCCAAAGTCAGCCGATTCTTCTCCTCGGAAAATTCTTGGTCGACCTTTTCTAGTTCGGACTTCTGAGAGAGCTTAAGGATATCCAATTCGGCTCGCAGGCGAGCTATTTTATCATATTTTTCTTGTAATTGCGCCGAATGAATAGCGTTTTGCTCTAAAAAATGCAGCATCACGTCAGGCATGGGCATGCAATCTTGGTGCGATGCTGCAAAGGTTTGCAACTCGGCTTTACCAGAGCCAAACGCGATAAGGAAGCTTAGCACACATGTTAAAAGAGAAAAGATGTAAGATAAAAGGGAAACTAACCTTCAAAGCTCTTGACCTTCTTCTCAAGGCGAATATTGAGGGTATTAATGTTACCTGTTTACCAAGAAAGTAAGCCGGCATATCGCGGGCAAGTAAATAAGAACGTTGAAAGTAACAAGGAGGAACCATCGACGTACCAGCTTTCTTTACCACCGGAAGGATTTTCTCATACTTTTCTTCAAGCTTACGGTGCGAAAAAAGAAACCTCTGGAACTCGGCAGTCCTCCGGTCATGTGCAACCTGAGCAATGGGGAAAAACGGTAAATGGATATTCAAAGCTAAATCAGATCCGAGTCCAGCAAGACTTAACTCAGATCTAGGTGGCTGGATATTCAAAGCTAAATCAGATCCGAATCAAGCAGAACTTAGTTCGGATCTAGGTGGCTGGATATTCAATGCTAAATCAGATCCGAGTCAAGCAGGACTTAGCTCAGATCTAGGTGGCTGGATATTCAAAGCTGACTCAGATCCGAATCAAGCAGAACTTAGTTCGGATCTAGGTGGCTGGATATTCAAAGCTAAATCAGATCTAGGTGGATGGATATTCAAAGCTAAATCAGATCCGAATCAAGCAGAACTTAGTTCGGATCTAGGTGGCTGGATATTCAAAGCTGACTCAGATCCGAGTCAAGCAGGACTTAGCTCAGATCTAGGTGGCTGGATATTCAAAGCTGACTCAGATCCAAATCAAGCAGAACTTAGTTTGGATCTAGGTGGCTGGATATTCAAATCTAAAGCACATCCGAGTCAAGCAAAACTTAACTCAGATCTAGATGGCCGGATTAACGAACCCTAGAAATAAAATTAAGTCAAAGATCATTAAACTTCCAAGTATATAACAAGTTATTTCCTTGAAAGTTTCGGGGACTAGAGCATATAGTAACATCTGAGGAATAATTTAAAACTCAGAGAAATAGTAATTACCTCATTCATCTTGTTGGTATCAACGATGAACTTGGCAGCATGTTCAAAACGGACGCTGATATCGGAAAGCTGAAAGGGCTGGTTCATAGGATTACCCTCAAACTGATCAGCAGCGTTAGAATTATGGGCATACTCCACCAGCCCGAGGTCGTTCCCCGGTTGTCCGAAAGTTAAGACCTTACCGGACAGTTGTTCGACCACGGCGGTCGCAGGCTCTTATGAAGAGCAAGCTGGTGCCGCGTCGAGGCAACGGGACTTTAGTAGGCGCAGCCCTTACGCAAAGACGTCGGCAATACTCTGAGAAGAGCCGACAAGACCTTCTGAGAAGAGGAAGTCTTGGCAATGCACTTTTCGCCTAGAGGAGGCATCGGCAGAAGTGACGCCTCGGAAGTGGGGGACGTCTTTAGGAGCAAAGAGGTTATGGTCGCAGAGCGCCGAGATAACGACCTTTTCGGCCGAGGTGGAATGGTCAGAGAAACCGCTAGAGTAGATAGAGCTCGATGCGCGCTGGGACCCATAGAAGGGGCGGCGGGTTCGACAAAAACCTCGGAGGGCCGATTCGAATCCATGTCAATGGAAGGGTCTCAGGCACGTCGTGACGAAGAGGCGACGTATTCGGAGCTGGAGGAGAAGCAGGACGAATAGGACTAGGAATCCGTATCATCAGCAGGCGGAGGAGACGGTCACGAATCGGGCGACTAGTCATGCTAGGACCGCGGGTTTAACAGAAGAGCACCTTGCAAAATAAGAAAGAAGAATCGTCGGATGAAAATAGAAAGAGAGAAACAAGAAATATAAGCAAAAGGAACTTACCGTGACCCAGGCATAGTCTTGCGCTGGGAGGTTGAGCGGATTTCTTCATTCGTTTCTTGGGAACCGCTCGAGGCACTAGCAGGAGCCCGCTTCCCGAGGTAACAGGGTCGAGAAGCAATAGGCTCGGCGTCGTGAACTTGACCGGCCGGATTAGCTGGGAAAGTAGAAGCCGGAAATGCATAAGAAATAGGCATGGCGGCAACTACCTCAAGAATTTGGAACTCGTCTGAATCACCTTCCTCCTCGTGCGCCGAAGTCTTGCCACGAGCTCGAGCCGGGGCAGGATCCGACTTAGGGACGAACTCCTCGGTCCGCTCACCGATGTCCGGTACTCTGTCCATGCCACGGAGCAGCAGAACTTCGGCGTCCTCATTTTTCTGCTCTGCGAACCTCTGCAAGACGAGGAAAAATAGAGTTAGATAAACCCGTTACAAAAACAATGGAATAGCAGAGCGTTGTTGATTAAGCTCACCTCGGGAGGCGGATGATCGCGGGTGAACGGTTTAATCCCCAAGCCCAATCCTCGTGCATCTCTGTCTTAAAGATAGCTCGGACGCTTATAGATAAGGTAGTTGTCCAGCTCCACGGTCGAGACTCGATTAGGGTCAAGGGACCACTCATGTAGCACTTGTGAGTCCGCTCGAATGGGCGATCCGGCTACTAATGAAAGTAGCCATCGTGTCTTCGCCGCATAACCCGCGCGGATCAACTCTTTAAGCCGAATCTCAAAGGCCTCGGCCAAGGCATGAGTTTTCCTCGGATTGTAGAGCCGTTCACTTTAGAAGGCGGGCCAATTGAGAATGCAGGAGCCGAATCTTGTCCTCTCGCCTCTGTTCTTGACATAAAGAATGATTTGTGCCACTTCTTGCACGACTCTAACCCGTGACACGAGGAAACGGACTTCCTCCGAGGTGTAATAGACGCTACCCACATTGGGTAAGCAACTTCTCGGAAGGGTGCAGATTTGTCGGGACTACGTTGGAGCGACTGGAAGAACTTCGACCCGGGGCGTGCCTTCACACGGTCAAGTATCCCTCCGATGCGGAGATGAAAGCGAGAGAAGCGATAGCGTTGCGGGGAAGATGATGCGGTGAAGGCGAAGTAGTCGAGGAATTCTCTAGCGAAATCGCTAAGAGGAGACCGAAGCCACGCAGCAGTCGACATGAAAACCACATACTCGCCCTCCCTAACATCCGGAGAGGATTCGCTGCCGGGTAAACGGCAAGAGACCTCGGCGGGAATTCTTCGAGTTCGGATGAGCCACTCGATCTCACGGCGTGTAAGAAGAGCCACCCACGAGCCTCGCTCGGGCCCGGAGCCAGCGTCGTCATCCTCAACCAGAGCGCCGCTAAACGAACTAGACATAAGTGCGCCAGAAAGATCGCCGGAGGAAAAACTAGCGGCGGAGGGGAGTTTAGAGCTGCAAGGCCCCGTCGGGACTTTGCACGAGAACAATGGCGAAGAACCAGAGGAACCGTCGCACGAGCACGGAATCGAAACAAATAAGTCTAGGGTAAATCCGAATGCGACGGAGAGGACTCACCGGCGACGGAGCCAAAGCGCAGCCTTGAGGCAAGGCGAGCAGCTGCGTGGAGTCTTCACCGACGAAGGCTCTGGCAAGCGCGCGGAGGCGGAGCTGCGAGAGGACGCGCCGGCGGAAGGAAGGAGGAGGAGAGGAGCGAGAAGGGAAAAGTAAATTCCCAACGCCGCCCCTCTTTATAATCGAGCCACGAACAAGGTAGTGGGATCGTGGGTGTAGCGGTTGACCGTGTAGATCGTGGGTGCGGCATGAACGCATCGACGATAAGTGGATCCACACCAACGCCACACACAGAAGGAAGAGCGTTACGATCCCCAAGACGGCACCGGTATGGCGCAAGGCGGCCAGTACAAAGTTAATCGTAGCCGATTAAAATCGTAGAGGACCAAAAACTAGAAGAACGATGATGGGGTGACACGTGGGACATGGTGTACGAGGAAGGAACGAGGAAACCTCGGACGAAGAAGATATAACTGAAACAAAATCAAGAATATAATGAAGTCGATACGACCGGCCAAGCTATCGACGGGCCACACCGAGGACTAATGTCGGGGTTGACCTCGGGTAGGAGACGGGAAAGACAGAGGTACAATCCCTCTGCTTCCGATTTACGGTCTAGGTTGGCGAATCATGAATATGTCGGCCGAGGTACCGGAGGCGAGAAGCCCGTATGTGTATCAAGTCACATTACCGAAGTTATCATGAGGGTCGGCGGGTTAGCCCGAGTGATCTCGATGCGGTGAAGGACAAGCGAGTTACGCAAGGTAAGGCCGAGTGATACGAAGCTTGCGGAGAAGGAGAAACCCAAGGTCAAACTATAGGCTGCGGGCTAGAAGGAATCGAGCGGAGCCAAGCACAAGAGACAAAGATGCAGAGCGTCGAGGGGCGTAGGAGGTCACGGAGGTGATACCTGGAGCCCGAGGCACGCAGGAGGGTCCTCCGAGCCTTGCCGTCGTTAGAAGGGCGACAGGAAAGGAGGCCGAACTACTATTTTGGGACAAGCATATTCCTCGAATATGCTTGCCTCGTCAGCCCTAAGGGCACCCAAGGCTCTCCTTTATAAGGGGAGGCTTGGACCCTGAGAAGGGCATCGACTCTTTTTAGTACCGTTAGGCTGGTGAGATTCATCTCTTCTCCCTGTGTACAGCTCGAGGAGCACTTGTAACCCAAAAAAAGAGAAATAAAGATCTTTGCCTTAACCACTTGAGTGTTGAATCAGTTGCATCTTCCCTCCCCAGATCCCACTAGCATCCATTGGCCCCATACTTTAGCCTACCCATGGCATCTGCCGTGCCACCACCACGACAGATCTCAACTTGGAAGATAGTACTATTCAATTGATTATGAGTGTTGATGATCAATTCCACGTCCAAGTAGTGGGTCTCTTCCTTTGTAGGAATTGCTGATCTCACTGGGCAATGACCTCTTCCTCTCTCTTTTTTGGATAATGAATTATTTTTGGTTTGCAAAGATGTCAAAAGAAAAATCTTGGGTGCACTTGCACCAATGGAATTATGGAAACAACAAAACCATGTATACATATAGTTTGTTTCTGAAGAGGGACTCTGACGGCCATGCCACCTCCAAGAACCTATTCGGGTTTTTGATGAAGAAGCCAAGAGGCCTCAGCAATGTTGTTTCTGAAAATGACAATATCACTTTCCTTTTTGAGGTTTACCCCAAGGCTAACAATGAGATCGAGTTCGAGCCATCCCTCTGGATACATTGATCTCTACTAATCATCATTTCCCAAGTCCTTCCAACAATTAGTAAATAGTTCGCGAGTCCATAGAAAACGTGTATACAATACATTTAGTGAAATGTTAGGGGCAGAAATCTCCATCTACAGACGTTCGACATAATTGCCACTAGTGATCACAATGAATGGGTAGTAACCTTCCATTTTCAATAAAAAGGAACCCATGTAGAAATCTCTAAAACCGATATCTCAAGAAGAGGGAAGTGAGCCACTATAGTTAAAGGGATGAGTTTTTCTATATCTAAGTCGGTTCCCCACATGAAAATTTTAGGTTTACTTGAAAAACTGAAGCTTGTACGTTTTCATCAACTTGTATTTTCATGCACTTTTTTACAACCGATTTACACATAAGAAAATCTAGGTCCGTTTAATATTATTCATTTTTCCTTGTAACAAAAAGGTAAAAAAATATCCAGAAAAACTACATTTCTGGATTATTATATATTTCTTAATCGACAGAAAGCTCCTACTTTTAGGTCGGTGATCTTGCACGGGAATCTACGAAACGAAAAATTGGATTGTGTCCAACTTTAAGCAAAACATTACAGACAACTTAGTCCCTATTTGCAGTCACCGAATTGTGTTTTGTTGAACTTAAAATTGCGAAAATAAGTTTTACGATTATATATAGTCTTTATATATGATGTGAACTTAGTCGACTCAAGACCTCAAAGTGTGCAAGACCTCAAAGTGTTGGGTCTTCCTCTTATGGCATTGCTGATCTCACGGGGCAATGACACCGGCTTCTTGTCACTGATCTAACCTTGGAAGCGCACGCAGTTGCACCAACCAAAAGAAGAACAAGACCCCAATGCAGGCATAGTAGTAGTTGTGGAAGGTAGGGTAGGGAGAAAATTGAAGCGGTCAAGTGGCTTGGTTAATAATGGGTCTGGTAGTTAGCCACATCTCCCGATTAGTCTCGCTGACGAGGCTATAATGGGCAATTAGCGCGTAATGGAAGCAAGCCGGAACCACGGGAACATGCGCATGTTTAGTAGAGCCTAAAACAAGCCATGCAGTTGGATTACTACTCAGGACAAGCCATGTAGTAGCATAGACTGCAGCATGCAACTGTCTAGACAGGGACGGCGAAAATATGGTTCATGTCAACTACTCAGGACATGAGAGGGGAAAGAACTAACTTCTAGCTTGCAAGTGGCCAAGAAGCACTGACGAGCAGAACGAAAGACAGGCAGACCATTTGAGGGGGTTGGTCAATTTTCCGGCCTGATTCCATTCAGTTACATGTCACTTGCTGGTGGCTTCTTGCGGTACTACTGTACTACAGAAGTATATGCTGCTGCTGCTACTGCTGCTGCTGCTGCTGCTGCTGCTGCTGCTGCTACTACTACTATATTTTCTGAAACGGAAAAACGTGCTGTGTTACCTGCATAACTGTGGCACTAGCTTTTCAAATCAGCAGGATGATTAAACCGTCTCTAGTGCAGAGACCATTTGGGGCACTACACTGATGATGCATGCCATGATCTAATGGTGACCTGAAGCATGGACCAATGAATGATAATAGGTCAAGGAGCTTTGACCCACGGTTCATCGCACAACTAATTAACAGCACCACCAAGACGGTCAGGTCAAGCCTGCTCTCAGATCCGAAGTGCCGTGTAACCCCAGCTGCCGCGCACAGACTTCGTCGATGCCATCCACCAGGGAAACTTGTTGCTTTCTGCATAATTTATGAGACGGATTCGATCGCTCCGGCCCTACATGTCGGCCGTGTTGAATGAATGTAGGCAGCAGGAGCATGTCACGAGACGCCGACGCATTCTTTTCTCTCTTCGAAATGATTAAATAGGTCTGTGGATTTGGTTCACCGTTGTGTGCTGCAAAAGAAAGCTAGTGGCGGGAAAGATCGTCCGATCCAGCCAAGAGATGCCATATATCTGAAACCTGGATTGAGTGAACAGAATTCCAAGCCACAATCGACGTGTTCCTTGCCGCGAGCTGCAAGCCTGCGGACGCTCTGAAAGAAGAACACACGCTGGCGAGCCCTGCCCAGGTTTCTGCTGAAACTTTTCACGGAGCGCACGCAATGATGCGATTCCTTTATTCGTGGGTACTCTGTCAAGTCTAGCGGCAGTACCCAACAGCGCTTGCATCACTGGAATCTGAATATCTGATGTGGCGGTCCATGCCATGGCATGCGAGGAAGAGGACGGACGTGGTGTAAAGGCAGGAGCGGACAAGGATCGTCCTGGAACAGGGGCCGGCATGAACAGACACCGGCGGGCAGGCAGGCTGTGGGGATAAATCGGGGGGCCAGGAGAGGGATCCAAGGCCCATCCAATTCAGCTTCTTCTTCTCCGATCCTCGCCCTACCACATCCAGAAATAATAACTTGTCTATAGTCTTCACCCTAACAATGTCTGCATAATTCATCCATCCCAAACTTACACCCTAAACAAAATCGATGGAGTAGCTTTGACCGGTTGGCCTCGCGTCTCGCGTATCTCGCCCTCCCCCCCGCGTCCGGGAGCATCAGGTCGGGGCCCAAAGCTCTTGGCGGCGTCGGTGTACTTCGGAAGGTCGGGATCCGGCAGATCCGGGTCTCCCTGGCGGTGGAGCTTGCTTTGGTAGCAGGGCCATGGCGGGGAGAGCCTCCGATGGCTGCCCCTGGCCGTACCTGGGCGCCTCGGCCCTAGTTGGGCTTGGGCGGGCCTAGATGGGCTTCGACGGGCTAGGCTCTGCCTCGATGGTCTCTCTGCAGGCGGCGGCGATGGCTCGCTGAGCTTGGATGCGGCGCTGCGGCTCGCCCATTGCAGCAGCGGTGGCTAGGGCTTTACGGGCCCATCTGGGCCTGGTGTGCCCGAGCTACTCTACCCGGTATTTGACTGCCTCCCGGCAGTGGGGGTGGGTTCCTTCAGCGGGTTGCTGTGCTCCTGTCCTCGTTCGGCGTCGTCATGTGTCTATGTCTTGCAGGCCACGTGCTAGTGTACACGAAGCTACTGTGTTGGTGAGTCTAAGGTCGTGATGGCGCATGCTGGTTGATGGCGAAGCTGGATAGAGGTGCTCTGTTGCGCTAGGGGTCTGTGTGGGCGGAGGTTGGGAGAAATCCCTATCGGCTTGTCCAACCCTGGTGCGGTGCCGCCGCCGGGTGGCACCATTCCCTCCTATGGGGCATCGAGGGAATCCTGTGCACCTACTCTACCCGGAGTGCCGGGGGAAACCCTTGGACCTTGGTCCAGACAGCAATACCGTGCCGACGGTGCTTCTCTCGGGAAGGGGCTGCTAGGGACTCGGCATTTTGGTGCACTTGGAGTGTGGTGGAAAAAGTTGGAGGGCGCAGCGACTACGGGTCATCTTCATCTAGTCAACTCGTCTTGGTCTTCATTTCTTTTCTTTTGGGCATGCCGGATGTGTGTGTGCTGTTGCTCCAGCATCGTGTATCGTGTTGTGTCTTTCTTTGGACGTTGTGCTGTCTAAACCAGCAGCAGCGATCTCATATGTATGCTTTATTTATAAAATGGAGCGAAAGCCTGTTTTAAGAAACAAAATCGGTGCCCAAACCCAAGCTAGTGCTGCAAACAATGCACACTCTGCAGCGTCTCCATCAGCGCTACCCATCATGAGACGACCTGCCTTTTGTTGATCACCATAATAAGCTATGCCATTTCGGTCAGACTGATGAGAAGATAAGTCACTGCCACTGACTGTAGGGTGGCAGCATCAGTAGTATAAACACCATCCAGTGCAACTGTAGGCTCGTGGCAATGGCGTCGTGCCGACATGCTCTATACTATCAGCGTTGCTGGGAGCTTTCGCAGTGAAGTCTCTCCCCCGGACTGCTCCTCGCAGTCGCAAGCACAGAATCTCGCAACAGTGTCCGAACTGGCAGCAGGCGGGCGGCAGGGCAATAACGGCAGCGGGGTTGTACTAGTACTACCAATGGGCTCGTCTCATGCTACGGCGCCCATTCGAAAGATGCTAAACACGCTGGCTCTGCCTGTGGCTGTGGCTGTGGCTGGACCATGCTGCCACTGACGACCGACAACCGACGCCATTAATTCCATGGCCAACTGCAGCAGCTCCTTGGATCAGGAGCTCTCACGGCCAGCCAGACGCCGACGAACCAATAACAACAGCACGACGGGCCAGGCACTCGGACTACGTACGTGCACAAGTGGTAAATTGTCCATGGATCAGGAGCTATTCCGAAAATGTAGTGAGTAAATGGACATGCTTGGATTATTTGGAGTTCTGTGATGAAGAAGAAAACAGTGTACTGTGTGCAAGTGGAACTGCGATTCTTGGAAGCAATCTGCGTTGTCTGGATTTGGATTCATCCATCTTGATATAGTTCACATGAGCAGGAACGGAACAAGTGATGGCATTATGGAGCCAAAAAGGTAGAAAGAAACAATTTGGTTGGAAAGGGGCCAGTGACTTCATCTTGCTTCGGTCCTGGCTCCCCTCTGTTTGATCTTATCTGATCTCACTATACCCCCCCCACATATGTATATCTACCATATGTATGTATCCCTTGCCGACATTATTTGCTAACTACATAGTAGCTTAAGATCAACATTTATAAGGTTACAGACAAGACAGATTAATGCATGCCTCCAAGAATTAGCTAGGGAGAAGGAATGAACACTTGGTGGTGGTGGTGGTGGTGGTGTCGGTCGGTGGCAGGCTGGCAGCCCGCGCTCTGGTTGCATGCTCACGACGACGCCGACTTGCCCGCCGCGGCCTTCTTCTTCGTCGTCGCCGGCTTCTTCTTGTCGGCCACGGCGCCGGTTGCTTTGACAATCTTGGTGTCGAGCTTGTAGTAGTCCACGAACCAGTCGACGAAGTGGCGGAGGCCGGCGTCGAGGGATGTGGTGGGGCGGTACCCGAAGTCGTGCGCCGCGTGGCTGACGTTTGCGTGGGTGAATGGCACGTCCCCGTTGCTGGGCATGGCGACGACGCGCTTGTTGGCCTTCTTCCCCAGCAGCTTCTCGAGGATGGCCACCATCCGCGTGACCGGCACGGGGGAGGTGTTTCCCAGGTTGTACACGCGCAGCGGCGCCGGGCCGGTCTTCTTGCCCGACCTGGCGTTCCCCGTGCTCCTCCCCGCGGTGTCGAGCGCGCCGACGCAGCCCTTGACGACGTCGTCGATGTAGGTGAAGTCGCGGCGCGCGTCGGCGTAGAGCGTGATGGGTTCCCCGGCGACGATGCTGCGCGCGAAGGAGAAGTAGGCCATGTCGGGGCGGCCCCAGGGCCCGTAGACGGTGAAGAAGCGGAGGCCGGTTATGGAGAGGCCGTAGATGTGGTTGTATGAGTGCGCGATGGCCTCGCCGGCCTTTTTCGTGGCGGCGTAGAGGGAGGCGGGCTGGTCGGTGCGGTGGTCCTCGGAGAAGGGCGTATCCGTGTTGAGGCCGTAGACGGAGGAGGAGGAGGCCCAGACGATGGCCGGCTGCGGGTCGGCGTGCTTGGCGGCGGTCTCGAAGACGGTGACGAGGCCCGCCACGTTGGAGGCCACGTACGTGAGCGGCGCCTCCATGGCGTAGCGCACCCCGGCCTGCGCCGCCAGGTGCAGCACGTGCGTGAAGGGCACCAGCTCGAAGAGCTTCTCGAGGAGGAGCGCGTCGTTGATGTCGGCGTCCAGGACCACGACGCCGCGGTCGGAGAGGAGGCGCTGGCGCCCGCGCTTGAGCGCCGGGTCGTAGTATGAGTTGAAGTTGTCGAGGCCCAGCACGCCGTCTCCCCGCGCCCTGAGGGCCAGCGAGCAGTGCGCGCCCACGAAGCCGGCCGCGCCGGTCACCAGCACGGAGATGCCCTCGTCCCGGCGCGGCTTGGCGCTCCGCCGGATCTCCTTCTCCCACTTCTCGCCCCCGTACGTCGCCGACGACGACATGAGCAGGCTGCGGTGCGAGGCGTGCAGCCTGGACGAGGTTGAAGATGAGGCGTCGGCGGAGACGAGGGTGATGGAGCGGGAGAGGAGGGACGGGTAGTGGAAGGCGAAGAGGAAGACGAGGGCGAGCGTGGCGAGGACCGTGGCGCGGAAGAGCAGGTGCGAGGACGCCGCCACGAACTTGCCGCTGGCCACGCGCCGCATTAGCAGCGCGCCCCCGCTCGCGTACCGCTCCAGCTTCACGCCCTTCGCCGCCGCGTCCGTCGGCATTGTCGTCGCCCGTACGCGCTCGGTCGTCTCCGATTAAGGCAATCTTTTACAGTACGTGCGTGGTAGCTTGGCGTGGTGTATTGCGAAGAATGCGAGTGAGAGGATGGATGAGAGGAGGCAGCTAAGCTAAGCTAAGCTAGAGGCGGGCTAGCTGAGGAGGGAGCAGAGCAGGCGGGGAGTGAGGTGGATTTAATAAGGGGAGAGGCGAGCGAGGTGGGCCCACGCGGCGGTGGTTCCTTTTTGGTTCCGGTTGGGCGGCACTCGAGCTCGAGCTGAGCTGAGTTGAGTTTCGCCTCACTCGCTTTGGTCTCCGGTTGGGTAAACAAACAACACGGCCTGGGAAAAATTCTGGTACGATCGCAGCAGGGCCAGCAATGCTCCCTTTTCTGCTTGCTTACATGTGGCCCCTCCGTGTCAGTGCCGCTTCGCCGTGAGTTCGTTTATGAAAGTGGTCAAGTGGAGGACGTGTCAATGGCTGTGGCTGGCCAATCCAACTCGGGGTCTGTTAGGTACCGTCCCATTCGTACGCTCGTACGGCGTACGTACCCACGGTTGATTTCCCGTTACGTGCTCTGCAGACTCTGCCAATGAGAGGTACACTGTGTCCGGATATGGCATTCCTTCCTTTCTCGACCCCGTGTGCCAGACTTCTGGTTCTTGGCGATGCATGCATATACTGTATATGGATTTGCATGTGCATGCATGGGCCGGGCACTCGCGCGCGCGCATGACAAAAACGTTGTGGGTCTCGCTCGCGCGCGCGTGTTTCCATTTCTCCCGTCAAACCGCGGGCGTGACGGATCGATCACGCATAGATTTTGGACTTATAGTAAATGTTATTTTTTTTTTGCAATGGTCTCTAATTTTCCAATCGTTCTTATGATTCCTTTTCAAGTATTTTAAAAATACATTCAAAACATTGCAATGGTCTCTAAATTCCACCGTACCCCTCCCTTTTTCGAATAACCCAAAGTCTATAATTTTAGTCCTTGTCTAGTTCTGATGGATTTTACTACTACCTCTGATAAAAAATTTTAAAATCCGCGACAACTAATTTGGATCAACGAGAGTATTTTTTTTTGGTGTGGCCAATTCTTAGTCGACTGAATATTAGCTCAATTCTTAGTTAGGTGATGCCATATAGTGTATGCACCGGTAGCTTAATTCTCAGTTAGCCGATGACATTAAATTTATAATAAAAAAAATCTTGGTTGCAACTGAAAAATCCTAGTTGCAACCGCACTAACAACTCATAGTATCTAATTGAGTTCTAAATTAATTCTAGGTTAATTAGCCCAACAAACTTATTTTTTCCAAACTAAAAAGGTAGACACTCTATCAGTTTTACCGTATAGGCTCGCGTAGTTGCATCATATTGCTCTTTGTGTCATATCGTGTATGCACCCTCAAAAGGTCACAACCGAGGGGTAATATACGCAGAATATTTTTTAAAGTAGGCTAAACATCGCCTCAATAGTCAGTTGGGTGGCACACATTGGAATTTACAGATGGTCATTATGAGCTAGGCAATAAACTTATAAAATGAATGTAGTCATGTAGAGAATGGAACTCACCTATCCTTATGAGTTCAAGTAAATTTAATACTTCCTTTGTTTCTTAACATAAGACATTTTAGTAAACTAAATTAGTTTGCCAAATATCTTATATTAATGAACCGAGGGAGTATACAATTCAAAGCAACAAAGGCTACAATTGAATTCACGAAACTTGGTGTGCAAAAATTCATCTTGTGATCCTTGCATAGACCATTTGTTAAAAAAAAAAGCTCGACAGGTTTTAACCCCTCCTCTACATGTATCGAGCGATGAAGACTAATTATAGATATTTAGTAGGTCTATCTAATTCTTAGTCGAACGAGAATCAGGTGATCAGGTGATGTCAATCGACCTTAGTTACAACTCCACTTGCAACTAGAGAGATATCTTAGTTAGGACAAAAAAAATCCCATTTAATGGAAGCCTAGTTCCAACTCATAGGATGCACGATCCACGATGCAAATGCAATGGATTACGGTTTCAATGAGCTCTAACTCAATTCTAGGCCAAATGAGAATTCACAAAACGAATACTCCCTCCGTACCGGTTTATTAGACTAATACAGTGTTTAAGAAATATGTTTGACTATAAATTTGATCACCAAAATGTAAATCATATGTCACCAAAACTATATCATTGGAAAGGTATTTTAAATATTTTTTGTCAAATCTGCCCAAATCTCATAACTTCAACCGAGTCTGACCCCTCCCCGAAACTAATTTGAAATTTGACCCCTCGAGTCGGCGCCATTTAAAATGGCGTCGAAGTTGTGCATGTCGGCGCCAAGTCGTAGCCGTTGGGAGGCAGGCCAGAGGGGTCGGCGCCATTTGATACGGCGCCGAACTCACCTCGGCGCCGTATGAAATGGCGCCGACCCTCCCGCCTCCCAACATGATTTGGCGCCAAACGAATGGCGCCACCTGGTCGATTCTAAGATTAGTTCAAGAGGGTCGACGGAATTAGTTCCGCCAAAAGGTCAGATTTGGCAAAATATACATAATTATGCAATATAAAATTCATGTTTTATTGACCAATTTTATGGTTAAATTTTTTAAACTCCGTGTTAATCCTATAAACCGATATGGAGGTAGTATTTAGTTACTTTTTTAGCAAGAGAAACATTTATAAGTTTGAACGAGTGGACTTGCTATTTCTCAGCCGACAAAGAAAGTGACAACGGAGAGCTGTTTGGTGTGGACATTATTGAGCAGACCCATAGGAGGGTCACACAAAGAGAGTTTACGTTAACGAGCGAGCACATGGGTCGGGCCGTCATCGATTGGTCGATCGACGAGAATGCATCCCGCGCTATTTATGACGACGACGGAGCGCGTGCACCCACCGCACAGGAGCGAAGGTTAATCCGTGTGATGAAACGCTCGGCCAGGCCTTTCACAATAGAGTTATCTTAGCCCATTACCCTAGGTAATGGTATTTTAAAAGACAAAAAAAATAGTGTATAATAAATTATATTTTAAGATGTGTATTTATATTTAATAATTTTGAATACATGTATGGATGTGATTGAACTAACCATGTAATTTGCGTATAATACCGTGCAATGTTTGTAGCTAAGCTAAGATACAACATCACCTTCTTTCTTCATTCAATATGGTACTCCCTCCGATCCATATTAATTGGCTCACATCTAGATTTAAATAAATCTAGACACTATTTAGTATATAGCTTATCCAAATTTTAACAAATTAAGTTAATTAATATGAGTCAAGAACCGCATAGCTTATAGAGAAAACGAGCCTCGCGTCTCGCGTCTCGCGAGGGCGACGAGGCGCTGGCCGCCGCCTCTCCCTCCTCCCGTTTTTCGCCGCGTAGCTCCGCCCGCAAAGACCAAGACGGGCCGACGGCAGACCTCCATTACCCGACGCGTGGCTCGGCGGCATGGCTCGCGGCGCGTGAGGGCGGGTGTCGAGCTCGACCGGGCGCGGCGATCTGTGGTGGGTTGTCCCGGGCGTCGCTGACCCCTCTCAAGGCCAAGATTCGTTCGGCCGGGCTCGGCGGGCGGCGCTTCAGCAGCAGCGTAGCGGAGGATCCGGCTGCAAGACATGGCGGCCCAGTTCGTTCATCCGCGGCGATGGTAGATCAGCCAAAGTTGCGATGACAGCCGGGCGCCGACGTGGCTGCAAAGCTGGGCGGCGGCCGACGGCCTTGGGCGCAGCGAACTGCTAGGCTGGATCGGCTTGGCGGCTTGCGGGCCTGATCTAGGCCTAGTCGGTATCGTTGTTGCGCCGGACGGCAATCACCGTGGGTGATGGAGGGTTGTTCTCCCCAGGCCGCCGGGTGGCTCGGTTCGCAGTGTCTGTTCGATCTATCCCGCCTCCTGGCGCTTGCGATGTGACGTTGGTTGGAGACTTGGCTCGAGTTCATGGACGTCGGGGCGGCGGCCCCGGAAGGTGGACTGCGCGGGCGGCTCTTCGGCGAGCGTCGTGGCGGTGGTGATGGTCCTCCTCTTTGGTCATGTGGGTGGCGAGGAGTGGGCGTTGGGGAACTTCAGTGTTGGCGATGTTTCGGCTTCGGCAGCTCCCAGATCGTGTGTCGGAGGCCAGACTCGAGGACAGCGAGCGTGAGCGGGTGACTGGGAGCGGCTTGAAGGTTTTTCCGAGCGAAAGCTCGGTGCTTCGGCACCAGCGACGGCGATGCCTGCGGGTATCGTGACCCTCTTGGGGGCGCCGTTGCGGCTACCTTCTCCGTGTTTAGGCTCCGGGTGTAAACCCTTGACTTTCGGTCTCGGCGGCGGCGGCGTTGTGCGTCGTTACTCTCTTGGGGGCGTCGTTGTGGAGCGCCGGTTCCCGCTCTCGGGTGGTTGTCTTCGGTGGCAAGTTGTGGTCTTTCCTGTGTTTCTTGTCTATCTTGATCTGCTTTGTAAGGGGTTCTCCCGTCACCTTGTATCAGTTCAGCCGATGTGGCTTTATTTATAAAGCGGGGCGAAAGCCTATTTCGAGATTAATATGAGTCAAAAGGAGTACCACATAAGCAATTTGTTTATAATACCATGCTAAGAAACCCATTGGAAAAGGCCTCACACGCTCACACGAGAGTCGAACAAGAACCCGGGGACGGTCGATCGACAGGAAAGGCGCGGACGTATATATATGCTCGAAATCGCTTCGCTTCCTCGCGAAGCGACGGGGTACCAGAACCCTAGCTTCCACTCTTCCTCGACTCCTCCGCCGCCACGTTGGCGTTGGCGAAGCCAGCCGTGGTCAGAGGCCCTCCCTTCCCCGGCGCTAGTTCTTGGCGGTGGCTCGCGTGGTGCATCTCGGCAATGGCGAGGCTCGGCGTGGCGGCGGCGCTGGCGGAGGCGGCCTTCGCTCTCGAGGCGACGGCAGAGGCGCGCACCATGGGCGGCTGGTGGCGTTCGCCGCAGATCCCGGTGTTGCGGTGGTGGCCTTTCTCCGGCGCGGTGTTCAGGCGGCGGTCCGGCCGAGGCCGGGAGGACGGCGGTGGCGACGCAGCCTGCCGCGCAGTGGAGCTCTCCGGCGCTGGCTCTCCGACCAGACCGGCCTCGGGCCCCATCTGGGCATGGGTGGGCCGCCCTACTGGCGGACTCTTCACCCCCTAGAGATGGAGGCGGCGACACCGCTAGGACTCGGGATTGCGATACCGTGCCTTGCCTGTTGCAGCGGGGTGACTGGGGCTTCACGGGCCCATTCTGGGCCTGGCCGGGCCCACCGAGGCATGGTGTGCCCCGGATACCCTGTCCGGTCGACTACCACCTCTTGGTGGTGGAGGTTGTCCCTCCCGCACGGCTTCGGTTCCGCAATCCCTTGTCTTGTGACGGTGTGGTCCTCCGTCTTGCAGGTCGCACTCCAAGGTCCTCGATGAGACGACGAGGGGGGTTTCGAGAGAGTGGTGGCGCATGCTCGTGGGTGGCAAGGTTGGTGGTGGTGCTCTGGTGTGCCTCGGGGCTTCTTGGTGGAGAGGGGATCAGGAGAAATCCTTGTCGGCATAGCCGACACCGCCGTGGTGCCGCTTCCGTGTGGCGCCTTTCCTTCTTGGAGGGCGTCACGAGATCCTCTCCTATGTGCCCCGAGTGCAGAAACCCTAGGACCAGTTCATCGGTCCGGTAGTCTGTCGTGCATCGGCGCCTCCCTCCGCGAGGGTGCTGCTTGGTACGGGGTGCATCGAAGGGCTTGGAGCGTTGGGACATAGCCGGTGGGCGCAGCGGTCTCAGATTGTCCTTGTTTAGTCGACTCACTGCCATCTGTGTTTCTTTTTTCTTTTTGGGCATGTTGGTCCGTGCTTCTTGTATCGTGTTGAGTCTCTTCTTTTGGATGTTGTGCTGTCTGGCCCAACAGCTGTCTCATCTGGTTGCTTTATTTATAAAGCGGGGCGGAAAGACTATTTCGAGGTATATATATGCTCCATGTGTGGAAAGGATCGGAAAAGGCAGGGAAAAAAAAGAAATCAAAGGGGGCCATTTTATCCTGCCTTTCCTTGTCGGCATATATCCGATTCATCCCAGCCAGTCTAGTAGGCTAACTGTACTAGATCGGGTCCTAACCGTGACAGCTTTCTCTGCACGTACGAATAGTTGACAGTCCTGAATTAACATTCAACTACACGTGGCTTCATGCAGACTGGACTGCACAGTGCAACGAGCCAAGCCCGGGATTCGATGGGCGGCAACGCAGACGGGAAGTCGGCAGTGCTCCCGCTTTACCACCTGTGTGGTAGGTGGCGTTTATTTCACTGGGTTGGCCGATTTTTAAACCGAAATTCGGATCTAAATATAGCAGAACGAAATATGTTTTTGACTGAAAACATGAAGTTGTTAACCAGTGTTTTTAGGCAAGTAAAGCAAAAAAGGCAAAACATTTGTATTTAAGGGACGTGTGTTCTTGTCCTGCCTGGCCGCAATGGCATGTTCGGTGTAGGCGTCCTTGTTGTGGCCCCACGCCAGGACCTCGGGATACACCGAGGACGGAGGCGGCAGCGATGCGCCGCGGAGAAAGGTTGGCAGGCAGGAGCGCTGGCTGCTAGAGCCGGACGCCCCGTGGTCGTTTTTGCTCCTCCCCTTCTTCAGCCATGACGGCGTCTTCATCGTTGGTGGTGGCAGATGCTAGGGTTGCGATGACAAGAGGTGAAGAGTGCGGCACCGACGGGCGCAGGATTAAATAGCCCCTCGGCCGCGAACGCATGCAGGTTCCCGCTTCTTCGCCATCAATGCCGGCGCGGGAACGCGGGCGGCGTTTAGTCAGTCAGTGTGTCGTCTCGTCGCCATTGCTGCTGCATGCTGCTCTCCGGTCAGCCTTCCGCCAGCGCCTCTGAATCGCTGCGACGGTTGCGTCTAAATCGGTGCCTTGTCCGCGTCTGAATCAATGTCACGCTAAGTTGTGGATGACGGGTGGACCAGTGGCACGCGCGGGCAAGATATGCCCTCCGTCCGCGCACCTTCCGGATCGATCCAACCGTTGTCCAAGTTTGGTGTATGATCAAGCCGAACGCGTTCGGCCGAATGCGTCATGCCGCTGGAACGCTATGGACGATTTCGGACGAGTTGTGTCGGCCTGATGAAGATCCATTACCACTCGCGGTTGGTAGAGTCCTAAAATAGTAAATTTATTAAACGAGACGGAGGAAACAGTTTATATCTGGTGGAAGCGTCGCCGCATGGTTATCTTGATTGTTTTCTACGGAAGATCGAAGCCTACGTACGTACTGACGGACGGACGGACGGACGGACGGTTGATTGGCCATTTTGCAGTCCAGAGAGAAATAGTCGAGTAGAACTAGTGGTGCAGCGACGAAACAAGCTTTTCTCTCTTTCACTCAGAGCGTATTAACAATTTAGTCAACGTAAATCCGTACTCAGCGGTATGTATACACGCGTTCAATCTGACGGCAAAGCTCACACGAGCGTCGCTGGATCTGGCGAAAACACATCGTACGTACGCGTGGGTAGACGACAGGCCCGGCCGTCGACTGGAACCCCGTGTGTACACCAGTGATATGATGCGCAGGCAGGGTTGCAAACGGGCAACCCGAATAAACTCACCAAAGTATAAAGCTAGTTAGTTCGCAAAAAAAAGTATAAGGCTAGTTATGCTAATTTGCTGAAGAAACTATAATTACAGCTTCGGTCTATATTAATATTCTCTCAATTTTGTCTAGTTTTATATGTATCTAGTTAAATATTTATACTAAATACATTTTTATCTACACGAAATTAAAAACACTAATATAAATCGGAGGTAGTAGATTAATCAATAGTCAATCTCCGCGTCACATGATCAAATCGCTTAACTTTTTGCACGTACTCGTGCGTGCGTAGATATCAGTCCTTCATGAAGCAAACAAAATAAACACGCACAGCGCGGTGCGGACGTCGTTTTGTGTGTGTCGGTGGCTGAGAGCAACGCCACACATGCATGGCCATGGCAAGTTGCTGATAGCCCCCAAATATATCTTCACAACACAAGTCTTTTTCCAAAAAATAAAAAAAATTGACTTCACAGCTGGTACGACAACTGAACTTTAATCAACTGAGCGGACACACGGACACGGATGTAAGTTTGGTTTCCACACGATCGAACCCAACGGCTCGACCGAACCTTTAATCTTGTCCTAATCGGGGACGCCCAACCTCCCTGGTTGGTGGGTCTCTGTCACCTGCGCGTATATAAAGAAGTGAGGTCGGTGGCACAACTAACGAGGTTCGTCGTGCGCCACTCCCCACGCCCTTCCGATCGAGCACTGGTAGAAAAAAGGCTATCCGTTCGTGTCTCCTAACAAAGATTAGTCCGGTTCCACGAACCAGACTAATCTTTGGAAACGCTCCGATTCGGCACGGAGCCGAGGCATGCGTCGGTTGATAGGAGAAGATACGCCGGTTTGTAACACAAACCGGGACTAAAGGTAAGCGTCGATCACGTGGCGTGCACATTTTTAGTCGGTTTGTGTTACAAACCGGGACGTATGCTCCCGCCCTCTATAAATGCAACGCCCCAGACCTCTGCCTCCACTCTGTTTTTTCTTGGTGGAAGGTGTGAGGGGTGTGCTATTTTTTTTCCCTATGCATGCAATCAAGGTGTTTGATGAAATGTTTGAGTGAATGATTCCGTTCAGTTTCTCATAGAACAAAAATATAGAAGGTGTCCGAGACGCACTTGAGCTTTCTCCTCTTTATTTTCCTCGATCGAGGTTAGCAATCTTATCTTTTCTCTGTCATTGATACAATGCATGTGTCGATGTGAATTGGTCATTTCACTATTTATGATGTAATGTTTTTTGATAAACTTACTTATATGATGCAGATGAACGGTCGGGAATGGATGTACGGTGACCGGCGCGTACCCGGGTATATGAAAGGCGTGGATAAATTTATCGATGTGGCTATGGCAAACAAAGAGAATGGTTTTATACGTTGTCCATGTGTTCAATGTCGGAACAACAAGGAGTAATCTTCCTCGAAAATCATTCGCGGCCACCTGATTATGAAAGGTTTCATGTCCAACTATAATTGTTGGACCAAGCACGGGGAAAGAGGGGTTATGATGAAAGATGGTGAAGAAGAAGATGATGATAACAACTATCATCATATGTTTCCTGAATACAGTGATACTGCAATGGAAGACAATGGAGAGGAAGGAGGTGAAGAACGGGCATCAGATGAGCCGGCTGATGAACTTGGTAGGGTCATTTCTGATGCAAAGCGAGACTATGAAAAAGAAAATGAGAAGTTGAAGTTAAAGGGCATGTTAGAAGATCATAAGAAATTGTTGTACCCAAATTGTGAAGATGGCAGCACAAAGCTTGCATCACACCTTGGAATTGTTGCGATGGAAGGCGAGTGTGGTCTAACTGACTCCTCGATTGAAAAGATGCTGAAAATAATGAAGTCAAGTTTCCAAAAATAACGAACTTCCCGAGAGTACCTACGAAGCAAAGAATGCTCTCATCCTCTAGGATTAGATGTGCAAAAGATACATGCATGCATTAATGATCGCATCCTCTACCATGTAAGGAGTATGAGAATTTAGATAAATGTCCGGTATGCAATGCATTGCGGTATAAGATCAGACGAGATGACCCTGGTGATGTTGAGGGAGAGCCCCTCCGGAAGAGGGTTCCTGCTAAGGTTATGTGGTATGCTCCTATAATACCAAGGTTGAAACGCATGTTCAGAAACAAAGAGCATGTCAGGTTGTTGCGATGGCACAAAGAAGACCGTAAGAAAGATGGGAAGTTGAGACACCCTGCTGATGGGTCACAGTGGAGAAAAATCGAGAGAGACTTTCCAGACTTTGCAGGTGACACAAGGAACTTATGGTTTGGTCTAAGTACGGATGGCATGAATCCTTTTGGGGAGCAGAGCTGCAGTCACAACACCTGGCCCGTGACTCTATGTATCTACAACCTGCCTCCTTGGTTGTGCATGAAGTGTAAGTTCATTATATTGCTAGTGCTCATCCAAGGCCCGAAGCAACCGGGCAATGACATTGATGTGTACCTTAGGCCATTAGTTGAAGAACTCTTACAGTTGTGGGGCAAACCAGGTGTACGTGTGTGGGATGAGAACAAACAGGAGCCATTTGATCTACGAGGGTTGCTATTCGTAACCATCAATGATTGGCCTGCTCTTAGAAACCTTTCAGGACAAACAAACAAGGGATATAAGGCATGCACACACTGTTTAGATAAGACTGAAGGTACATATTTGCATAAATGCAAGAAGGTTGTGTACCTGGCGAATCGATGATTTCTTCCGACCAATCATCCCGTAAGAAAGAAAGGCAAGCATTTCAAAGGTGAGGCAGATCACCGAAAGAAGCCTGAACTCCATGCTGGTGATGATGTACTTGGTATGGTCAAGGACATAGAAGTAATCTTTGGAACGGGTCCCGGTGGTCAATCAGTTCCGAACGACGTCGCTACAGGACACACACCCATGTGGAAGAAGAAATCTATATTTTGGGAGCTGCCATATTGGAAAGTCATGTGTGTCCGCTCTTCAATCGACGTGATGCACGTGACGAAGAATCTTTGTGTGAACCTGCTAGGATTCCTAGGCGTGTATGGGAAGACAAAAGATACACCAGAAGCACGGGAGGACCAACAAATTATGAAAGACCCAAAGAACATGCATACGTAACAAAGACGGATAAAGGGCCACTTAAGTCGTGGTCTATGCTCTTACCAAAGCAGAGAAGGAAATCTTTTTGAAGTCCTTTACGATCAAGGTGTCGTCTGGCTTCTCATCTAATATAAAGGGGATAATAAATATGGCAGAGAAAAAGTTCCAAAACCTGAAGTCTCATGACTGTCACGTGATTATGACGCAGTTGCTTCCGATTGCATTGAGGGGGCTTTTACCGGAAAATGTTCGAGTACCCATTGTGAAGCTGTGTGCATTCCTCAATGAAATATCTCAGAAGGTAATCAATCCAGATATTCTGCCAAGGTTACAGAAGGATGTGGTACAATGTCTTATTAGTTTTGAGTTGGTGTTCCCACCATCCTTCTTCAATATTATGGCGCATCTCCTGGTTCACCTAGTGGAAGAGATTGCCATTCTCGGTCCGGTATTTCTGCACAATATGTTCCCCTTTGAGAGGTCCATGGGAGTCTTAAAGAAATATGTTCATAACCGTGCTAGACCAGAAGGAAGCATCTCCAAGGGATATGGAATAGAGGAGGTCATTGAGTTTTGTGTTGACTTTATTCCTGACCTTAAGCCGATTGGTGTTTCTGACTCGTGGCATGAGGGAAGACTAAGTGGAAAAGGCACGCTGGGAAAGAAAGCAATGATATGTAGGGATGGGGATTCTTTCACTAAAGCACACTACACAGTTCTAAGCTCTGTATATCGAGGAACACAAGAATATTGTACGCTCCAAAAACCCGGTGAAGCCTGAATCATGGATTACAGATGAACACATGAAGTATTTCGGTGGTTGGATGCGGACACATCTCTTGAATGACACCACTGTTGGAGATCAGCTATACTTGTTAGCCGCGTCACCATCTTCTACTGTATTGAACTTCCAAGGGTACGAAATAAATGGGAATACATTCTACACGATCGCCCAAGATAAAAAGAGCACCAACCAAAATAGTGGTGTTCGCTTTGATGCAATAGACGAGAATGGACAAAAGGACACATACTATGGTTACATAGAGGAGATATGGGAACTAGACTATGTTGTCTCTTTTAAGGTCCCTTTGTTTCGCTGCAAATGGGTCAACCTGAAAGGGGAAGGGGTAAAGATAGACCAGTTGTACGGAATGACAACAGTGGATCTCAACAATCTTGGTTATAGAGAAGAACCATTCGTCCTAGCCAATGATGTGTCTCAGGTTTTCTATGTGAAGGACATGTCCTCCAGACCAAAAAAAGAAAAAATAGGCAAACGAATACATCATATGATGAGCCAAAGCGTCACATAGTTCTTTCAGGGGAAAGAAACATCGTGGGAATCGAGGACAAGACAGACATGTCAGAAGATTATAATAAGTTTGATGAAATTCCGTCCTTCACAGTGAAAATTGACCCAAGCATTCCGTTAAGTAAAGAAGATGCTCCATGGTTACGTCTGAAGCGATCATAAGGAAGGACATATGCCAAGAAGTTCATGCTCACATTATGTAACTCTAGTTCATGTCTTTCGCGGTTTGTGGCTTCATCGAAGGATATCTTTCGCGGTTTGTGGCTTGATCGGGACTATATATAGGGGGCCTTTAGTCCCGGTTTTGTAGTCTCAGTTTTTAATATTAATAATTGTCTTGAGTGTTAGTCCCGTTTTGTGGCTGAACCGGGACTATGAAGAAGTTGTCCCGATTCGTACTTACCATTAAGATCTGATCTCCAAACGCGCGCGGTCACATATTAGGGAGTGCCTCTATGACCATTTTCTTGGAGATGCCGGAGGACTGGGATCCGACGGCATCTCCCTGAAACTGGTCGTAGTGGTGTCCCTGCTCTCGAAAACCATCTTGCAGCTTGTAACTTCTCTAACTAGATCAATACACCTAGGAGATAACTAATTTCACATATTAGGGAGTGCCTCTATGACCAGTTTCTTGGAGATGCCGGAGGACTGGGATTCAGCGGCATCTCCCTGAAACTGGTCGTAGTGGTGTCCCTGCTCTCGAAAACCATCTTGCAGCTTGTAACTTCTGTAACTAGATCAATACACCTGGGAGCTAACTAATTTCACATATTAGGGAGTGCCTCTATGACTAGTTTCTTGGAGATGTCGGAGGACTGGGATTCAGCGGCATCTCCCTGAAACTGGTCGTAGTGGTGTCCCTGCTCTCGAAAACAATATTGGAGATGCCTCAATCTGGCTGGAGGACTGGACTCACAAGGATGCCTATTTATAGTGCAAGCAACTCGGCATAGTGTCAACACTTACCCCTATTATTAGTGCTGACTCGTGTTTTGTCCCGGTTGGTGTCTCCAACCGGGACTAAAGGTTCATATTTAGTCCCGGTTGGTGAAACCATCCGGGACAAGGTACACGCCACACGACATAATGTCGACACTCACCCCTATCATTAGTGCTGCCTGGCCCAGCCTGCCGAAATCCCTCCAACCAGGACTAAAGATGAACCTTTAGTCCCGGTTGGAGACACCAACCGGGACAAAACACGAGTAAGCACTAATAATAGGGGTGAGTGTCGACATTATTTCGTAAGTGTTGACACTATGCCGAAATCCCTCCAACCGGGACTAAAGATGAACCTTTAGTCCCTGTTGGAGACACCAACCGGGACAAAACATGAGTCAGCACTAATAATAGGGGTGAGTGTCGACATTATTTCGTAAGTGTCGGCACTAACACGAGTCAGCACTAATAATAGGGGTATGTGTCGACATTATTTCGTAAGTGTCAACAATATTTCCTGTAGGGTTCGCAGCATAGAAAACAAAAAATTTCCTACGAAGTGAACTATATACCAAGATCTATATATACTAGATACAAACAACGGGCGGATGTATATCCGTAGAGAACATACCCTTGAAGACCGACAAAGCTTAATGAGTTCAACTCGTGGTTGATGTAGACGATCTCTTGCCGATCTCAAGATCGAGAGGAAGTCCTAGCGCCAAAATCAGCAGCATCCGTGCTCGCACACACGTTCGAGGCACGAGCAACCTCCGCCTCCTCGCCCAGCGATGCATGGAAGCACAACTCTTTCTTGCCGAATAGCCACCGGAAACATGTATCTCGCTAGTCCGAGACCATGGGGAATAAATTCTAGAGGGGGAGAGAGATCCTTCACGAGGAGGTGTGAGAGACAAGTGAGGAGGAGGGGCTCCTTTTATAGGAGGAGGGGGGGAACCCCAAGGGGGTGGCCGGCGCATGGGGGCTGCCCCCTTGCCCTCCCCTCTTCATGTGGGTGGACACTCCACTCACAAAACTCCTCTAAATTCCCTCCACTCAAAAGTCCACTCAAAAATCCCATTAAATTTCCACCAAATTTAATGCAAACTCTCATTAAATAAAACTCTTTTATTTTATTCAGAATTTTGTCAATTACTTTAATGAAAAACATTCACAAATAACCCCTTGCTAGAATTCTATTTCACATGCATAACCACTTTATGCAATTTCACCAAAACCTGTTTGGTATCTAGTGAAATAAATTCTGCGCTTGTTCATTCTTTCGGCATGAAACATTTGCTCCAATTGGATGTCGGTGTCTCTTAAGTGTGTCACCCTACGGTTCGTGAATAATGCGGACATGATCGAGACCCTCTCGGATCAATAATCGAAGCGGGATCCGAGACCCATACTGACTCCCACACATTCAACGATGACTTTCTTGTGATCGTCGGAACCTTTTACGCTAGTATATTAATCCCTTTGTTTCACGATATATTACATGTCCGAGATTCGATCATCGGTATCTCCATACCTAGTTTGATCTCGTTACCGACATACACTCTTTTCTCGTTCCCGTGATATAACATTCTAGTGATCAAATCACTTGCTTGCAAGCTAATCAATGTGATATCACCGAGAGGGCCCAGAGTATATCTATCCGTCATCGGGATGAACAATTTCCACTCTCGATCCATGAGCCTCAACATAACACTTTATTAGTTCTGAATCCATCTTTATAATCACCCTATTATGGTGTGACGTTTGATGTTATCAAGAAACTCTTCCGGTGTTAGTGATTGACATGATCTCATGGTCTAAGGATTAGGATCACTTCGTAAGTTGTTATAGCAATATAAACTCAATGACTTTGATCGTAATGCTATACTTGGGATGAATGTTCATCACATCATTACACTAATGTTGTGATCTCGTTATTAACAACATCCAATGTCCATGATCAGGAAACCTTGATCATCTTGTTAATCAACGAGCTAGTTTATGAGAGAGGCTTAACTAGGAACTTTCGCTTGTTTATTAAACACACATGTATTAACGCTTCAGATTAATACAATTATAGCATGCAAAACAAACATCTATCATATACTTGGAATACACATAATAAACACTTTATTATTGCCTCTCGTGGCATATTCCTTCAGTCTCACTTGCACTAGAGACAATAATCTAGTTACATAGTGATAAATCTAACACCCATTGAGTTCTGGTGTTGATCATGTTTTGCTCTAGGGAGAGTTTTAGTCAACGGATCTGCTACATTGAGATCCGTATGTACTTTAAAAATCTTTATATCTCCATCCTTGACATGCTCGCGGATGGAGTGAAACCGGCGCTTAATATGCTTGGAATGCTTGTGAGACCTTGGCTCTTTGGCATTGGCAATGGCACCATTGTTGTCACAATAGATCACCATTGGGTCCAACGCTTTGCCACAACTCCTAGTTCGGATATGAACTCCTTCATCCAAAGCGCTCGAGCGGCTTCAAGCGACAACATATTCGCCTCCGTTGTTGATCCCGCTACCACAGGTTGTTTGGAGCTCCTCCAACTGGCTCCGCCATTCATGAGAAATACGATCCGGATTGAGACTTAGAGTCATCCGGATCGGTGTCAAAGCTAGCGTCGACATAACACTTAGCGACGAGCTCTTCTTCACCTCCGATACAAGAAACATATCCTTAGTTCTTCGTAAGTACTTAAGGATATTCTTGACCGCTATCCGATGTTCAACTCGATCCGATTGGTACCTACTAGTCAAACTAATAGCTGTGCCACATCCGGTCTTGTACATAGCATGGCGTACATTATAGAGCCTATAGTGAAGCATAGGAGACTTTGTCCATTATCTCTTTCTTCCTTGAGCCGGACTTTGAGTCTTACTCAATGTCTTGCCTTGCAACATAGGTAAGAACCCCTTCTTACTTCCGTCCATTTTAAACTTCTTTAAAATCTTATCAAGGTATGTACTTTATGATAGCCCTATTAGGCGCCTAGATCTATCTCTATAGATCTTTATGCCTAATATGTATGACGCTCACCTAGGTCCTTCATTGAAAATTTGTCGTTTAGATAACTTTTAACATTGTTTAAAGTTCTATATCATTTCGATCAATAATATGTCATCCACATATAATATCGAAATGCCACATTGCTCCCACTCACTTTCTTGTAAATACAAGCTTCTCCATAAGTTTGGACAAATCCAAACTCTTTGATCACCTCATCAAAGCGGAGATTCCAACTTCGATGCTTGCTTCAATCCATAGATGGATCGCTGAAGCTTGCACACCTTGTTAGCATCCTTAGGATCGACAAAACCCTTTGGTTGTATCATATACAACTCTTCTTCAATATTACCATTGAGAAACGCGGTTTGACATCCATCCGCCATATTTCATAATCGAAATATGCAGAATTGCTAACATAATCCTAATCGACTTTAGCATCGCTACGGAGAGAAAGTCTCATCGTAGTCAACTCCTTGAATTTGTCGAAACCCTTTGACAAGTCGAGCTTTATAGATGGTCACATTACCATCAAGATCGCTTTTCCTTTTGAAAATCCATTTGTTCTCCACGGCCTTTTCGTGAGGTAATTCCACCAAGTTCCAAACTTGATTTTCATACATGGATTCCATCTCGGATTTCATGGCTTCTAACCATTTGTTGGAACTGGCTCATCATCGCTTCTTCATACGTCGCAGGTCATTATTTTCATCAACCATGAAATTTATGACAGATTTCCGTCCACTCGGAGCTGCAGCGTCTGCTTGACTGCGAGGTTCGGTAGTACTCTCTTCGAGTTTCATGATCATTATCATTAGTTCCTCTTCAAGGTGGAGCCAACTCCGAACAACTTCCCGCGCTACTCGCCATACTTTGAAGAGAAGGTTCCACAACCTCTTCGAGTTCTACCTTCCGACTACTCACACCTTTCATGAGAAACTCTTTCTCTAGAAAGGATCCATTCTGGCAACAAAAACCTTGCCCTCGGATCTGATAGAAGGAATACCCAATAGTTTCTTTAGGGTATCCTATGAAGACGCATTTTTCCGCTTTGGGTTCGAGTTTATCCGGTTGAAGTTTCTTCACATAAACATCGCAACCCCAAACTTTAAGAATGATGCTTAGGTTTGTTTCAAACCACAATTCATACGGTGTCTTTTCAACGGATTTAGATGGTGCCCGATTTAAAGTGAATGCAGCAGTTTCTAGTGCATAACCCCAAAATGACAACGGCAAGTCCGTCAGAGACATCATAGATCGAACCATATCTAATAAAGTACGATTACGACGTTCCGACACACCATTTCGCTGTGAGTTGTGAAACAATTCCACACTCTTTCATGTGAGTGCTAAACTCGTAACTTAGATACTCACCTCTACGGTCAGACCGTAGAAATTTGATCTTTCTATTACGATGATTTTCCACTTCATTCTGAAATTCCTTGAACTTTTCAAAGGTTTCAGACTTGTGTTTCATCAAGTAGATATAACCGTATCTACTCAAATCATCCGTGAAAGTAACAAAATAACGATATCCACCTCGTGCCGACACACTCATTGGACCACATACATCAGAATGTATGATTTCCAATAAATCTGTGGCCCGTTCCATTGAACCGGAAAACGGCGTTCTAGTCATCTTGCCCATAAGGCATGGCTCACATGTATCAAATGATTCATAATCAAGTGATTCCAAAAGTCCATCTGAATGGAGCTTCTTCATGCGTTTAATGCCAATATGACCTAGACGGCAAAGGCCACATATATGCGGATATATCATCATTAAGTTTAATCCTTTTAGCATCAACATTATGAATATGTGTAACATTATCATTGAGATCTAACAAATAAACCATTCATCATCGGTGCATGACCATAAAAGATTTCATTCATATAAATGGAACAACCATTGTTCTCGATTTAAATGAATAACCACTTTGCATCAAACATGATCCGATACAATGTTCATGCTCAAGGCAGCACCGATAACATTTATTTAAGTTTATGACTAATCCCGACGGAAGTGGAGAGGCAGCGTTCGACGGCGATTACATCAACGCTTGATCCATTGCCGACACGCATCTTGACCTCACCCTTGCTAGCGGTCGCTTGTTCCGCAACCCTGATTCGAGTTACAAATATTAGCAACCGAACCGGTATCAAATACCCGTGTGCTACTCAGCACTAGTCAAGTACACATCAATAACATGTATATCATATATACCTTTGTTTGCCTTGCCGCCTTCTTGTATGCGCCAGATACTTGGGGCGATGCGCCTGCTGGCGATCCCTTACAATAGTAGCACTTTCGGATCGACTTAGGTCCAACTCGGTTTCTTTTCAGCGGCAACAGGCTTGCCGCCTTACTTCCTTCCGCTTTCCCTTCTTGTCTTTCTTGAAACCAGTGTTCCTATTGATCATCAACACTTGATGTTCCTTTTGATCTCCACTTCAGCTTTTAAGCATTGATGAAGCTCGGGAGACTTCTTCATGCCTTGCATATTATAGTTCATCACGAAGCTCTTATAGCTAGGTGGCGTAGACCGCAAAACACGATGGATGCCTAAGTCAATGGGAATCGTTATTCCCAAGGACACAAGCTTATCGGCGTAATCGACATCTTGAGTACATGCTCACTAACGGAGTGTGCTCTTCCATCATGCATCTAAAGAACTTTTCGAAGCATTGTAGCTCTCTCTGACAGCATGTGTGTCGAAAATCATTTTCAACTCACCCATTGTATCAAATGCATTGCCGTTTTCGAAACGCTTTCGAAGTTCCGGCTCTAGCCCATACAATATGCCGCAATGAACTAAGTTGTGGTCCTCCTGACGAGTCAGATAGACATTCTTCTCCTCGTCAGGGGCATCATCAAAAGGTGGGGGGCCTAACGGCGCTTCTAGCACATATTGCTTTTGTGCAGCAGAGAGGAGAATCCTCAAATTCATGGCCCATTCAGTAAAGTTGCTACCGTTCGTCGCTAGTTTCTCTTTCTCCATGAACGCATTGAAATTAAAAGCAGGTGGTGCCATCTACAATAGAATTTGTAAAGTTTAGACTAAGTGTATGATAGATCGAGTTCAACTAATCTATATTACGAATGAACTCCCACTCAAAAGCGACATCCCTCGTGTCCTTTTGGTGATTACATGAACCAAATCCACTAACCCAAGTCCGATCATCACGTGAGTCGGTATAGCTTCAAAGGCGAGCATCAAATGGGCATCATATCAACTATATGACTCATGCTTAACCTTTCGGTCTGTGTTCCGAGGCCATGTCTGTACATGCTAGGCTCGCCAAGTTAGAACCTTAGTATTTGCGGTGTAATCGCTTTTACACCAAATATGGTCGGATCCAAGAACACCCGATCATCACGTGATGTCTTGGAGCGACGAAAACATAATCGGTGCATACTAAAGGAAGAACACATTCTTATCTTGATATTTAAATGAGGATCATCTTATTATGCTTAACAAAGCGCTAAACAAGCAATATAAGATGCAACCAAACATCATATGTTTATTAGTGAAATTATATGGTTCCCGCAGATGATCTCTATCATGTGCATCGTGGTATGATCACTATCGTACCTATATGTGTAAATCCAAGGTCTATGGATTTTACGCTATGTGTGTTGTAAGAGTATCATCTCATACTTTTACTTACAACACTACCATATCATAACACTAGCCCAGAACAATCTAAACTAGACGCCTCTAATTTATCCATTGCAAGTTTTACGTGGCTTAGGCTTTTGAGATAGAACCGTTCTTACCACGAACATGAACCACAACGAGGATAATCAAATTGTTGACAACTCGCTTGCAAAATAGATATTGACTATAGTAGGAGAGATGACACCGCTAGCCACTTATGCAAACTAGTTGCATGTCAAGCGTGGAACATGTCTCATGTGCAGGACATGTAAAGTTTGTCCGGCCGCTTCATCCCACTATGCCACCAATATCCAAAATCACAACAAAGGAGCAACAACATGATCATCATCGCCCACATACTCATATGTGTACTACCTGTAAAGTATCTACGCATAGATCCGGCTCGATACCCATCGTAGGGTTCGCAGCATAGAAAACAAAAATTTTCCTACGATGTGAACTATATACCAAGATCTATATATACTAGATACAAACAACGGGCGGATGTATATCCGTAGAGAACATACCCTTGAAGACCGACAAAGCTTAACGAGTTCAACTCGTGGTTGATGTAGACGATCTCTTGCCGATCTTAAGATCGAGAGGAAGTCCTAGCGCCGCAAATCAGCAGCGCATCCGTGCTCGCACACAAGTTCGAGGCACCGAGCAACCTCCGCCTCCTCGCTCCAGCGATGCAGCGGAAGCACAACTCTTTCTTGCCGAATAGCCACCGGGAACATGTATCTCGCTAGTCCGAGACCATGGGGGATAAATTCTAGAGGGGGAGAGAGATCCTTCACGAGGAGGTGTGAGAGACAAGTGAGGAGGAGGGGCTCCTTTTATAGGAGGAGGGGGGGAACCCCAAGGGGTGGCTGCATGGGGCTGCCCCTTGCCCTCCCTTCATGTGGGTGGACACTCCACTCACAAAACTCCTCTAAATTCCCTCCACTCAAAAGTCCACTCAAAATCCCATTAAATTTCCACCAAATTTAATGCAAACTCTCATTAAATAAAACTCTTTTATTTTATTCAGAATTTTGTCAATTACTTTAATGACAAACATTCACAAATAATAACCCTTGCTAGAATTCTATTTCACATGCATAACCACTTTATGCAATTTCACCCAAAACTGCTTTGGATCTAGTGAAATAAATTCGCGCTTGTTCATTCTTTCGCATGAAACATTTGCTCCAATTGGATGTCGGTGTCTCTTAAGTGTGTCACCCTACGGTTCGTGAATAATGCGGACATGATCGAGACCCTCTCGATCAATAATCGAAGCGGATCCGAGACCCATATCGACTCCCACACATTCAACGATGACTTTCTTGTGATCGTCGGAACCTTTACGCTAGTATCTTAATCCCTTTGTTTCACGATATATTACATGTCCGAGATTCGATCATCGGTATCTCCATACCTAGTTTGATCTCGCTATCGACATGCACTCTTTTCTCGCTCCTGTGATATAACATTCTAGTGATCAAATCACTTGCTTGCAAGCTAATCAATGTGATATCACCGAGAGGGCCCAGAGTATATCTATCCGTCATCGGGATGAAAAATTCCACTCTCGATCCATGAGCCTCAACATAACACTTTATTAGTTCGAATCCATCTTTATAATCACCTGTTACGGTGTGACGCTTTGATGTTATCAAGAAACTCTTCCGTGTTATTGATTGACATGATCTCATGGTCTAAGGATTAGGATCACTTCGTAAGTTGTTATAGCAATATAAACTCAATGACTTTGATCGTAATGCTATACTTCGGATGAATGTTCATCACATCATTACACTAATGTTGTGATCCCGTTATTAACAACATCCAATGTCCATGATCAGGAAACCTTGATCATCTTGTTAATCAACGAGCTAGTTTATGAGAGAGGCATAACTAGGAACTTTCTGTTTGTTTATTAAACACACATGTATTAACGTTTCCGTATTAATACAATTATAGCATGCAAAACAAACATCTATCATATACTTGGAATACACATAATAAACACTTTATTATTGCCTCTCAGGGCATATTCCCTTCATTTCCGAGCGCAAAAAACGGGTCATTTTGTGAAGTAACCACCAAAATGCTTTTTCAGAATGCTACTGTCCCATTTTCCTAAAATAGTAGACCACCTTACATGGACTATCTCCCAACTAGGACATCTCAAACCTTTTCGTCCATCCCGGGTAAAAAGGACAAATGTCTGCCGAATCGGTAGGAAGTGGGTCCGGTTTATACTACAGGTACATGATCTATCGCCCGTGTTTTTTTTGAAAAAAATCATTTTTAGACTCGCAATATGTGGTTTTTCATAGATCCAATGCAAGTTCTAACGATGCTCGTCCCCTATCTTCATGCACGCCGGTTCGACCATAGTTAGAAATTCAGAAAATTCAAAACGGGCATAATAAATTCAAAAAAATACGAACAATGAAAATCCTTCGCGTGATGTCATATTATGTGACATAGTTGAAAGGAAATATACCAGACTTGGTATATTGATCATGTATCGAAAAAACCTTAACAAAATGACCTATCATGTTCGAGGTTTCATGGCTTTCGGTCTAAATGACCGATGTTATGTGCTGAATCACGACATAGTTTGTGATGCTATGCCCATATTATGCATGCATGTGGACATTGGTATGAAGAAAAATGTTGCAGGAGGAATTTTTCCTTTTTATCGCACGGAAAATCCCTTTTCCATTTTCCGAGCGCAAAAAACGGGTCGTTTTGTGAAGAATGCTGTTTCAAAATGCTACCATCCCATTTTCCTAAAATACTAGACCACCTTACATGGACTATCTCCCAACCGGGACATCTCAAACCTTTTCGTCCATCCCGGGTAAAAAGGACAAATGTCTGCCGAATCGGCAGGAAGTGGGTCCGGTTTGTACTACATGTACATGATCTATCGCCCATGATTTTTTGAAAAAAATAATTTTTAGACTCGCAATATGTGGTTTCTTCAGAGATCCAATGCAAGTTATAACGATGCTCGTCCCCTATCTTCATGCACACCGGTTCGACCATAGTTAGAAATTCAGAAAATTCAAAACGGGCATAATAAATTCAAAAAAATCCGAACAATGAAAATCCTTCACGTGATGTCATATTATGTGACATAGTTGAAAGGAAAAATACTAGACTTGGTATATTGATCATGTCTCGAAAAAACCTTCACAAAATGACCTATCATGTTCGAGGTTTCATGGCTTTCGGTCCAAATGACCGATGTTATGTGCTGAATCACGACATAGTTTGTGATGTTGTGCCCTTATTATGCATGCATGTGGACATTGGTATGGAGAACAATGTTGCAGGAGGAAGTTTTCCTTTTTGTCACACGGAAAAGCCCTTTTCCATTTTCCGAGCGCAAAAAACGGGTCGTTTTGTGAAGAATGCTGTTTCAGAATGCTACTGTCCCATTTTCCTAAAATACTAGACCACCTTACATGGACTATCTCCCAACCGGGACATCTCAAACCTTTCCGTCCATCCCGGGTAAAAAGGACAAATATCTGCCGAATCGGTAGGAAGTGGGTCCGGTTTGTACTACAGGTACATGATCTATTGCCCGTGATTTTTTGAAAAAATTATTTTTAGACTCGCAATATGTGGTTTCTTCAGATATCCAATGCAAGTTCTAACGATGCTCGTCCCCTATCTTCATGCACACCGGTTCGACCATAGTTAGAAATTCAGAAAATTCAAAACGGGCATAATAAATTCAAAAAAAAAACCGAACAATGAAACCACTTCGCGGGATGTCATATTATGTGACATAGTTGAAAGGAAAAATACCATACTTGGTATATTGATCATGTCTCGAAAAAACCTTCACAAAGTGACCTATCATGTTCGAGGTTTCATGGCTTTCGGTCCAAATGACCGATGTTATGTGCCGAATCACGGCATAGTTTGTGATGTTGTGCCCATATTATGCATGCATGTGGACATTGGTATGGAGAACAATGTTGCAGGAGGAAGTTTTCCTTTTTCTTGCACGGAAAAGCCCTTTTCCATTTTCCGAGCGCAAAAAACGGGTCGTTTTGTGAAGTAACCACCAAAATTTTGTTTCAGAATGCTATCGTCCCATTTTCCTAAAATACTAGACCACCTTACATGGACTATATCCCAACCGGGAAATCTCAAACCTTTTCGTCCATCCCGGGTAAAAAGGACAAATGTCTGCCGAATCGGTAGGAAGTGGGTCCGGTTTGTACTACAGGTACATGATCTATCGCCCGTGATTTTTTGAAAAAAATATTTTTAGACTCGCAATATGTGGTTTCTTCAGAGATCCAATGCAAGTTCTAAATGAGCCATTTTTCTTCCCGCCATTTCTTCCCGGCATTTCTCCCGCCATTTCTTCCCGCCAGTTCTTCCCGCCAGTTCTTTCCGCCAGTTCTTCCCTCCAGTTATCTTCCGGCCTTTTCTCACTATATATATGTAGGGTTTGCCTCCATTGTCATTGCACATCTATAGACTCATATCTGCAACTCATCACTCTTTCCGTGACTTCCACCGTAGCACTAACTCCCAGGGAGGCGGAGGCGCTTTACTCGACCATTCCCCCTGCCAGCCTTCGTGTCCCTGTCGGCTGGATGCTGAGCGCCGGAGGCGTGCCGGTTCCTCCTGTCCCTCTTGGTGTGGCGCGTCGGATGGCCATCACGAACCACTACTACTTCGAGCTCACGCCAGAGCAGCGGAGGAATCCTAGATGGCATCCTGACTATTTCCCGACTTGGGAAGCCTTCTTCGTGGATCGGCGTGAGAGGGCGCTCGCCAGGCACGAGGAGGATGACCCACCTCCTCCGAAATTCAACGAGGTTGGTCGTCGGTCGTGGTGGCGCGGTAGGACTCTCCAGAGCGTCATGGCCTACGACACGGCCGCCGACTCTAGCCCCCGCTACCTCAAGTCCAGCAATTTCACAGACCAGCCTTCAAGGTTCAACTACGACGACCCGATGACGACAATGACGGCAAGTAGTAATCGACTATAGTGGTAGTATTACAGTGTAGCGGAGCATGACCAATCACTCCAACATTGCAAAACAAGTTCGGCCGATTGTGGCTTAATCTGGCCATGTATCTTAATTTTCAGTTCTTCTATGTAACTTTGTGTTAGTTGCGTTATATACTTTAATTCCAGTTCTATCCTAATAAAATTTTCTTTCTTCCCATTATTTCCCGTCCTTTTTTTCCTGCCCATTAATATATAAAAAATATAAGTTAATTCAAATCCAAATTAAAAACAGAAAATGGTTTTGAATTATTTATTCAAATCCAAACACTTTTTATGTTAAAGTTTTTCTAAATTACAAATTAATATTCAAAAAATATAAGTTAATTCATTTTTAATTTTAAATGGTTCATAGTTTAAATGGTTACATTAATTTTTTTTAAAAACAGAAAATGGTTTTGAATTAGTTATTCAAATTCAAACACTTTTTATGTTTAAAGTTTTTCTAAATTCCAAATTAATATTCAAAAAATATAAGTTAATTCATTTTTAATTTTAAATGGTTCATAGTTTAAATGGTTACATTAATTATTTTATAAAAATAGAAAATGGTTTTGAATTAGTTATTCAAATCCAAACACTTTTCTATGTTTAAAGTTTTTCTAAATTCCAAATTAATATTCACAAAATATAAGTTAATTCATTTTTAATTTAAATGGTTCATAGTTTAAATGATTAAATATTGTAAAATTCATATTTTATTATTTATAAGTCAGAAAAATACAAATAATATATCAAAATATTCAGAAAAATGAGTTATACCTTTTAAGCTATAATCATGCATTGCTAATCAACTTTAATGACAAGTTTAATTAGAGAACTAAATCAACCCCTCTCATGTGTTTCCGGAGTTTCCCGAGTTAGGGTTTTCAACCCTCGGAACCCCGTTTAAATTGCCGAGCAAGTTTTAGGGTTTCATTTCAATGCAATTCAACTTGTCATATCATCATCCTTGTTTGAGCATTCCTACTATCCCTCCTCCTCGACCGCCAGAGCGCCTCCGTCTCCGTCTATCGCCACGCACTCCAGCCACCTCCGTCGACCTCCGTCTCCGGCCACGTCATCTCCGTATCCGGCCACGTCGTATCCGGCCGCCTCTGTCGACCTCCGTCTCCGACCGCTGCCTTGGGCCTCCCTCCTCGACCACATACATGCCACATCACGGTACCATGCACACCCGAGAGGGCCGTGCGCCCCTTCCCTTTTAGTGTGTATGTATATAGTGTGTATGTATATATAGTGTGATGTATATATTTTTATTATTGTGTATGTATATATTAGTGTTTTTCTGAATTAGGGTTTATATCTAGCAACACCGTACCTAATATTCTCCCTTAGCCGCTCTGACTTATCCGTTTTCCACCTATGCAGAAAATATGGACCCACACGACAAAGACGAAGAAAAGGAAGAGTTGATCTAAGGTGTGATCCGTGAGGAAGAAAATTTAGATGTATCGACATTTCTGAACAACTCTGGTGAGGGTGATCCTCTTTTTGCCGGAATAGACGACTTATTTGAGGTTGAAGGTGTTGCCTTCCGCGAGGGAGAAGGCGATGCCTTGTGTAATCGAGAAGACGACCGCTCTGGCAAGGTGCATGTAATATAATTAATTCATTAATTAATCATCTACTATCTATATAGAAATAGTAACGACGATCTTTCTTCTTTTAGCCCTCCGGATCGAAGAAATCTACTAAAAAGAGCAGCCGAGGCCCAACCAAAAAGTTGGGAGACCATGAGAGGTTCAGGATCGATGATATTGCTGAAGACGGCAAACCGACGGCTCCCGAAGTTGCCGCAAACAAATTTGTGGCACAATGCGGAGTAATCGTTAGGGACTTAATCCCGATCACCATTCGAAATTGGAATAGGCCCGCTGATGCGGAAGAAGAGGGAACATGTTTGTTTGTCCCTAACAACGCCAAATATTTACCGTGGAAGAGGCTCATGGTTAATTTCAAACTACCGAAGATAGAGCTGGATCCAAATGCGGAGGATCCAGTTGAGGATGCCTTAGAACATGGGAGAGCCATCGAGGCTAAGGTCAGGGAGTGGGCTTTGAATAAGATGGCCCAATGTTTCACCAACTGGAAGAAAAGATTGCACCTTGACTATGTCGTGAAAGAGAAGACTCCCGATTTCAAGAATATTCAGTTTGAGAAGATAAAACCATTCTGGGCTGAGTTTGTGAAATACAAGACATCAGAAAAAGCTAAGAAAATGTCTCAAGAATAAGTCAATGTCGCTAACAAGAAGTATCACCATACTATGGGGCAAGGTGGCTACAGGGCTGGCATTCCTAAGTGGGAGAAACTTGAGAATGAACTGCGTGCTAAAAAGATCACCCTAGAGACAGACGATTGGGTGGAACGTTCAAGGAATTGGTTTTACGGGCATGGGGTCACGTTGGACTCGTAAGGGAAGTGTATATATAACATACGACATAAAGAAGACCCCTTTCCAATCGAGAATATGAGAAAACCAGTAAAGGCTGTTAAAGATGGGGACTTCATTCCTGATAGAGAGAATGATGAGCTCACACTCGCCCTTGGAAATAAGGAACATGATGGACGAACACGAGGCACAAGGGGCTCCAAACCATGGAGGACTGGGTTTCCCGAAGAGAGGAAGAAATATCCTGATAGAAGCCGTCAGAGGAGAAAGGACAAGGCGGAAGTTGAAGCAGATATTCAGAAAGAGCGAATGCGTATAATTGAAGAACGAATAAAGCAACAACAAGATCAAATTAACGCACTTAGCCAGCAAGGTACTACCGGCCCATCTCAGCAGCACATGGTGGTAGAACCTGCATTTGATGCTACCGGCCTATCGAATAATCGAAAAAGCAGTGTGGCTTCCACCGAGGTCCCGGGTGATGACAATGACGATGGTGCACCGACGATGGCTCCTGTTGGCTACCCAGTGGATGATATCACACAGATGACACACTGCGAGCTACATGTCAAAGTTGTGAACATATCAATGAAGGTGGCGGTCGGCTATGCCTTACCAATTGGACCCACACCAACTTACCACTGTCGTCCGGTTCCAGAGGGCTACGCTGTTGTCGGCGTGGATGAAATCATGCCCACCTTTGAAGTTTTTGAAGGGAATATGCCCTGAGAGGCAATAATAAAGTGTTTATTATGTGTATTCCAAGTATATGATAGATGTTTATTTTGCATGCTATAATTGTATTAATACGGAAACGTTAATACATGTGTGTTTAATAAACAAACAGAAAGTTCCTAGTTAAGCCTCTCTCATAAACTAGCTCGTTGATTAACAAGATGATCAAGGTTTCCTGATCATGGACATTGGATGTTGTTAATAACGGGATCACAACATTAGTGTAATGATGTGATGAACATTCATCCGAAGTATAGCATTACGATCAAAGTCATTGAGTTTATATTGCTATAACAACTTACGAAGTGATCCTAATCCTTAGACCATGAGATCATGTCAATCACTAACACCTAAGAGTTTCTTGATAACATCAAACGTCACACCGTAATGTGGGTGATTATAAAGATGGGTTCGTAACTAATAAAGTGTTATGTTGAGGCTCATGGATCAAGAGTGGAATTTGTTCATCCCGATGACGGATAGATATACTGGCCCTCTCGGTGATATCACATTGATTAGCTTGCAAGCAAGTGATTTGATCACTAGAATGTTATATCACGGAACGAGAAAAGAGTGCATGTCGAACGAGATCAAACTAGGTATGGAGATACCGATGATCGAATCTCGGACATGTAATATATCGCGAGACAAAGGGATTAAGATACTAGCGTAAAAGGTTCCGACGATCACAAGAAAGTCATCGTTGAATGTGTGGAGTCAAGATGGGTCTCCGTATCCCGCTCGATTATTGATCCGAGAGGGTCTCGATCATGTCCGCATTATTCACGAACCGTAGGGTGACACACTTAAGAGACACCGACATCCAATTGGAGCAAATGTTTCATGCCGAAGAATAAATAAGCGCAGGAATTTATTTCACTAGATACCAAACAAGTTTTCGGGTGAAATTGCATAAAGTGGTTATGCATGTGAAATAGAATTCTAGCAAGGGGTTATTTGTGAATGTTTTCATTAAAGTAATTGAAAAAATTCTGAATAAAATAAAAGAGTTTTATTTAATGAGAGTTTGCATTAAATTTGGTGGAAATTTAATGGGATCTTTGAGTGGGATTTTGAGTGGAGGAATTTGGAGGAGTTTTGTGAGTGGAGTGTCCACCCACATGAAGAGGGAGGGCAAGGGGCAGCCCCCATGCGCCGCCACCCCTTGGGGTCCCCCTCCTCCTATAAAAGGAGCCCTCCTCTCACTTCTCACTCACACCTCCTCGTGAAGGATCTCTCCCTCTAGAATTTATCCCCATGGTCTCGGGACTAGCGAGATACATGTTCCCGGTGGCTATTCGGCAAGAAAGAGTTGTGCTCACTGCATCGCCGAGCGAGGAGGCGGAGGTTGCTCGGTGCCTCGAACGTGTGTGCGAGCACGGATGCGCCGATTTGCGCTTAGGACTTCCTCTCGATCTTGAGATCGGCAAGAGATCGCTCTACATCAACCACGTGTTTGGACTCGTTAAACTTTGTCGGTCTTCAAGGGTATGTTATCTACGGATATACATCCGCTGTTTGTATCTAGTATAAATAGATCTTGGTATATAGTTCACATCGTAGGAAAATTTTTGTTTTCTATGCGAACCCTACAAAGGGTATCGAGCCGGATCTATGTAGATACTTTACACGTAGTACATATGAGTATGTGGGCGATGATGATCATGTTGTTGCTCCTTTCTTGTGATTTTGGATATTGGTGGCATAGTGGGATGAAGCGCCCGACAAACTTTACATGTCCTCGCACATGAGACCTGTTCCACGCTTGACATGCAACTAGTTTGCATAAGTGGCTAGCGGGTGTCTGCCTCCTACTATAGTCAATATCTATTTTGCAAGCGAGTTGTCAACAATTTGATTATCCTCGTTGTGGTTCATGTTCGTAGGTAAGAACGGTTCTATCTCGAAGCCCTAAGCCACGTAAAACTTGCAATGGATAAATTAGAGGCGCCTAGTTTAGATTGTTGTTTGGGCTAGTGTTATGATATGGTAGTGTTGTAAGTAGAAGTATGAGATGATACTCTTAACACACATAGCGTGTAAAATCCATATACGTGGATTTACACATATAGGTATGATAGTGATCATACCACGATGCACATGATAGAGATCATCTCGGAAACCATATAATTTCACTAATAAACATATGATGTTTTGATTGCATCTTATATTGCTTGTTTAGCTTTGTTAAGCATAATAAGATGATCCTCATTTAAATATCAAGATAAGAATGTGTTCTTCCTTTAGTATGCACCGATTATGTTTTCGTCGCCCAAGACATCACGTGATGATCGGGTGTTCTTGGATCCACGACCATACTTCGGTGTAAAACAGCTACACACGCAAATACTAAGGTTCTAACTTGACGAGCCTAGCATGTACAGATATGGCCTCCTAACACGTAATCGAAAGGTTAAGCATGAGTCATATAGTTGATATGATGCCCATTTGATGCTCGCTTTGAAGCTATACCGACTCACGTGATGATCGGACTTGGTGTAGTGGATTTGGTTCATGTAATCACCAAAAGGACACGAGGGATGTCGCTTGAGTGGGAGTTCATTCGTAATATAGATTAGTTGAACTCAATCTATCATACACTTAGTCTAAACTTTACAAATTCTGTTGTAGATGGCACCACCGCTTTTAATTTCAATGCTCATGGAGAAAGAGAAACTAGCAACGAACGGTAGCAACTTTACGAATGGGCCATGAATTTGAGGATTCTCCTCTCTGCACAAAAGCAATATGTGCTAGAAGCGCCGTTAGGCCCCCACCTTTGATGATGCCCCGACGAGGAGAAGAATGTCTATCGACTCAGAGGACCACAACTTAGTTCATTGCGGCATATTGTATGGGCTAGAGCCGAACTTCAAAGCGTTTCAAAACGGCAATGCATTTGATACAATGGGTGAGTTGAAAATGATTTTCGACACACATGTCAGCCAGAGAGAGCTACAATGCTCGTAAAAGTTCTTTAGTCAAGATGATGGAAGAGCACATCGTTAGTGAGCATGTACTCAAGATGTCGGTTACGCCGATAAGCTTGTGTCCTTGGGAATAACGATTCCCATTGACTTAGGCATCCATCGTGTTCTGCAGCCTCGCCACCTAGCTATAAGAGCTTCGGATGAACTATAATATGCAAGGCATGAAGAAGTCTCTCCCGAGCTCACAATGCTTAAAACTCAGTGGAGATCAAAAAGGAACATCAAGTGTTGATGATCAATAGGAACACCGGTTTCAAGAAAGACAAGAAGGGAAAACGGAAAGGGAAGCAAGCCCGTTGCGCGCCCAAAAGAAACCCCGAGTTGGACCTAAGTCCGATACCGAAAAGTGCTACTATTGTAAGGGGATCGCCATCGAAGAATCGCCCCAAGTATCCGGCATAAGAAGGCCGCAAGGCAAACAAAGGTATATATGATATACATGTTATTGATGTACTTGACTAGTGCTCGCAGAGCACCGGGTATTTGATACGGCGTTCGGTTGCTAATATTTGTAACTCGAATCGTGGGTCATGAAAAGCGACCGCTAGCAAGGGTGAGGTCAAGATGCGTTTCGCAATGGATCAAACGTTGATGTGATCACCGTCGAACGCTACCTCTCCACTTACCGCCGGATTAGTCATAAACTTAAATAATGTTATCCGGTGCCCGACCGAGCATGAACATTGTATCCGGATCATGTTTGATGCAAAGTAGTTATTCATTCAAATCGAGAACAATGGTTGTTCCATTTATATGAATGAAATCTTTTATGGTCATGCACCAATGATGAATGGTTTATTTCATTGATCTCGATGATAATGTTACACATATTCATAATGTTGATGCTAAAAGGATTAAACTTAATGATGATATATCCGCATATATGTGGTAATCGCCGCTCAGGTCATATTGACATTAAACGCATGAAGAAACTCCATTCGGATGGACTTTTGGAAACACTTGATTATGAATCATTTGATACATGTGAGCCATGCCTTATGGGCAAGATGACTAGAACGCCGCTTTTCCTGTTCAATGGAACGGGCATGATTTATTGGAAATCATACATTCGATGTATGTGGTCCAATGAGTGTGTCTTGAGGTGGATATCGTTATTTTGTTACTTTCACGGATGATTTGAGTAGATATGGATATATCTACTTGATGAAACACAAGTCTGAAACCTTTGAAAAGTTCAAGGAATTTCGTAATGAAGTGGAAAATCATCGTAATAGAAAGATCAAATTTCTTCGGCCCGACCGTGGAGGTGAGTATCTAAGTTACGAGTTTAGCACTCACATGAAAGAGTGTGGAATTGTTTCACAACTCACACCGCCGAACACCACAAATAAATGGTGTGTCGGAACGTCAGAATCGTACTTTATTAGATATGGTTCGATCTATGATGTCTCCGACGGACTTGCCGTTGTCTTTTGGGGTTATGCACTAGAAACTGCTGCATTCACTTTAAATCGGGCACCATCTAAACCGCTGAAAAGACACCAGATGAATTGTGGTTTGGAAACAAACCTAAGCTGTCATTTCTTAAAGTTTGGGGTTATATGTTTATGTGAAGAAACTTCAACCGGATAAACTCGAACCCAAAGCGGAAAAATGCGCTTCATAGGATACCCTAAAGAAACTATTGGGTATTCCTTCTATCACAGATCCGAGGGCAAGGTTTTTGTTGTTAAGAATGGATCCTTTCTAGAGAAAGAGTTTCTCGAAAGGTGTGAGTAGTCGGAAGGTAGAACTCAAGAGGTTGTGGAACCTTCTCTTCAAAGTATGGCGAGTAGCGCACGAAGTTGTTCCGAGTTGGCTCCACCGCTGAAGAGGGAACTAATGATAATGATCATGAAACTCCGAAGAGAGTACTACAACCTCGCAGTCAAACAGACGCTGCAGCCCCGAACAGACGGAAATCCGTCATAAATTTCATGGTTGATGAAAATAATGACCCGCGACGTATGAAGAAGCGATGATGAGCCCGGATTCCAACAAATGGTTAGAAGCCATGAACCGAGATGGAATCCATGTATGAAAATCAAGTTTGGAACTTGGTGGAATTACCTCACGACCGAAAGGCCGTGGAGAACAAATGGATTTTCAAAAGGAAAACTGCGTCGATGGTAATGTGACCATCTATAAAGCTCGACTTGTCGCAAAGGGGTTTCGACAAATTCAAGGAGTTGACTACGATGAGACTTTCTCCCGTAGCGATGCTAAAGTCGCTTAGGATTATGTTAGCAATTGCTGCATATTTCGATTATGAAATATGGCGATGGATGTCAAAACCGCTTCTCAATGGTAATATTGAAGAAGAGTTGTATATGATACAACCAAAGGGTTTTGTCGATCCTAAGGATGCTAACAAGGTGTGCAAGCTTCATGATCCATCTATGGATTGAAGCAAGCATCACGAATTTGGAATCTCCGCTTTGATGAGGTGATCAAAGAGTTTGGATTTGTCCAAACTTATTGAGAAGCTTGTATTTACAAGAAAGTTATTGGGAGCAATGTGGCATTTCTGATATTATATGTGGATTACATATTATTGATCGGAATGATATAGAACTTTTAAACAAGTTAAAAGTTATCTAAACAAAGAAATTTTCAATGAAGGACCTAGGTGAAGGTCATACATATTAGGCATAAAGATCTATAGAGATAGATCTAGGCGCCTAATAGGGCTATCGCAGTACATACCTTGATAAGATTTTAAAGAAGTTTAAATGGACGGAAGTAAGAAGGGTTCTTACCTATGTTGCAAGGCAAGACATTGAGTAAGACTCAAAGTCCGGCTTCGGAAGAAAGAGAGATAATGGACAAAGTCCCCTATGCTTCACCATAGGCTCTATAATGTACGCCATGCTATGTACACGACCGGATGTGGCACACGCTATTAGTTTGACTAGTAGGTACCAATCGGATCCGTGTTCGAACATTGGATAGCGGTCAAGAATATCCTTAAGTACTTAAGAAGAACTAAGGATATGTTTCTTGTATACGAGGTGAAGAAGAGCTCGTCGCTAAGTGTTATGTCGACGCTTAGCTTTGACACCGATCCGGATGACTCTAAGTCTCAATCCGGATACGTATTTCATGAATGGCGGAGCGTTAGTTGGAGGAGCTCCAAACAACCTGTGGTAGCGGATCAACAACGAGGCCGAATATGTTGTCGCCGAAGCGGCTCAGAAGCGCTGGATGAAGGAGTTCATATCCTAACTAGGAGTTGTGGCAAACGCGTTGGACCCAATGGTGATCTATTGTGACAACAATGGTGCCATTGCCAATGCCAAAGAGCCAAGGTCTCACAAGCATTCCAAGCATATTAAGCGCTGTTTCACTCCATCCGCGAGCATGTCAAGGATGGAGATATAAAGATTTAGAAGTACATACGGATCTCAATGTAGCGATCCGCTGACTAAAACTCTCCTAGAGCAAAACATGATCAACACCGAACTCAATGGGTGTTAGATATATCACTATGTAACTAGATTATTGTCTCTAGTGCAAGTGGGAGATCAAGGAATATGCCCCGAGAGGCAATAATAAAGTGTTTATTATGTGTATTCCAAGTATATGATAGATGTTTATTTTGCATGCTATAATTGTATTAATACGGAAACGTTAATACATGTGTGTTTAATAAACAAATGTAAAGTTCCTAGTTATGCCTCTCTCATAAACTAGCTCGTTGATTAACAAGATGATCAAGGTTTCGATCATGGACATTGGATGTTGTTAATAACGGATCACAACATTAGTGTAATGATGTGATGAACATTCATCCAAGTATAGCATTACGATCAAAGTCATTGAGTTTATATTGCTATAACAACTTACGGTGATCCTAATCCTTAGACCATGAGATCATGTCAATCACTAACACCTAAGAGTTTCTTGATAACATCAAACGCCACCGTAATGTGGTGATTATAAAGATGGGTTCGTAACTAATAAAGTGTTATGTTGAGGCTCATGGATCAAGAGTGGAATTTGTTCATCCCGATGACGGATAGATATACTGGGCCCTCGGTGATATCACATTGATTAGCTTGCAAGCAAGTGATTTGATCACTAGAATGTTATATCACGGAACGAGAAAAGAGTGCATGTCGGTAACGAGATCAAACTAGGTATGGAGATACCGATGATCGAATCTCGGACATGTAATATATCGCGAGACAAAGGGATTAAGATACTAGCGTAAAGGTTCCGACGATCACAAGAAAGTCATCGTTGAATGTGTGGGAGTCAGTATGGGTCTTCAGATCCCGCTTCTGATTATTGATCCGAGAGGGTCTCGATCATGTCCGCATTATTCACGAACCGTAGGGTGACACACTTAAGAGACACCGACATCCAATTGGAGCAAATGTTTCATGCCGAAAGAATAAATAAGCGAGGAATTTATTTCACTAGATACCAAACAAAGTTTTCGGGTGAAATTGCATAAAGTGGTTATGCATGTGAAATAGAATTATAGCAAGGTTATTTGTGAATGTTTGTCATTAAAGTAATTGACAAAATTCTGAATAAAATAAAAGAGTTTTATTTAATGAGAGTTTGCATTAAATTTGGTGGAAATTTAATGGGATCTTTGAGTGGGATTTTGAGTGGAGGAATTTGGAGGAGTTTTGTGAGTGGAGTGTCCACCCACATGAAGAGGGAGGGCAAGGGCAGCCCCATGCGCCGCCACCCCTTGGGGTTCCCTCCTCCTATAAAAGGAGCCCTCCTCTCACTTCTCACTCACACCTCCTCGTGAAGGATCTCTCTCCCCTCTAGAATTTATCCCCATGGTCTCTTGACTAGCGAGATACATGTTCCCGTGGCACCGCAAGAAAGAGTTGTGCTTCCACGCATCGCTGGAGCGAGGAGGCGGAGGTTGCTCGGTGCCTCGAACGTGTGTGAAAGCACGGATGCGCTGATTTGCGGCGCTAGGACTTCCTCTCGATCTTGAGATCGGCAAGAGATCGTCTACATCAACCACGAGTTTGGACTCGTTAAACTTTGTCGGTCTTCAAGGGTATGTTCTCTACGGATATACATCCGCCCGTTGTTTGTATCTAGTATAAATAGATCTTGGTATATAGTTCACATCGTAGGAAAATTTTTGTTTTCTATGCTGCGAACCCTACAGTTTTGAAGCTTGACTACCCTGCAGGTGAAGGGGATGTGACTAAACTGGGAGTAGCAACAAACGTCACCATTTTATGGCCAAAGGAATGTATCGTGCTTCAAAATCACACGCCAATGCCATCTTCACCGCCGCCTCACCCGTCTCCAGCGAGGTCGTCGCCACCGCGGTAGCCGTCTTCGTCGCCTCACCCGGCTCCGTCGCCTCACCAATCTCCGGCGCAGCCATCACCGCGGGAGCCATCGCCGGCGCCTTGGGATAAAAAGCATAAGCGTACCACTACTCTGCGTCGTGGTAAGCGATCGCCGAAACGTAAACAAGAGCCTCTTCAAAAGTACCAAAGGTTCCTCCCAAGAGAGCTTATGACTGTACTGAAGAGGATACGACGGCGATCGTTATGCGGAAACGACAGCGTTTTTCGCTAAGATGAGGCGGCCGAAAGAGCCAGAGTTCCCCAGCACCAAAGAAGAAAAATCCAGAGTGTTGAAAATGCTAAAGACTCTTCATCAACCCGAGCCAAAGCTGTCATCAGACTATGAGCGTTCTATCCTCAAGTCACATGCGGCACAACAAGCCTCAAGAGCGATCGATGCAATCCGAAATCCGCTGCCAGCTCGAGAACAAGCAGTCTTTGCGCCTCTCATGGTGATTTCCCATACCAATGGGGTCGAGCAAATATGCGGTCAAGAGCAAGATGATCGAGAGGTAGTTACACGGAGAAGTCGCTGCCGCTCAAGGTAGGAGTATTGCCCAGTACTTATCCCAGTTAGAGTATCTCCCCGTGTGTGAAGTAGCATACAAATACCAGTAGGACAAACCTCTCGTCAAACCTGAGGAGGTAAATAATCTTCCAACAAAAATGCGAAGATTGCATAATTGGTACATGCATGCCACAAAGGCCGGGGCTAACTGGATAGTGCTGAAGGTTACAAAAAAACATTATGGGAAAGAAATAGATGACATGATATCCATTGAATTTGATGAACTATTTCAATTATTCAATCAAGACGCCTTGGACAAATCGATCATCGCTATCATTCGTAAGTACTAATTCTGTAATTAATTTAGTCTCCAGCTATCTCACCTTGTTTATTGCATGTATATAATCATACTGTAATATGCAGAATGAAGATTCTCGAATGCAGCAGAGGACAAATCTATGACATTGGCTTCATTGACCCATATTGGGTTCATCAAGCTAATCTCAAAACAAGCCCCCAGAATACGGAGGATAATATAGTACACGCGTTAAGGTTTCAAGAAACCAGAAGGAAAATACTTTTTCCTTGCAACTTAGAGTGAGTGTTATTGTCTTGTATACACTTTCTATTTCGCTTACTCGATGTTAAGTATATAATTGATTAGTTATGCATTCGCAGCTTCCACTGTATTCTGTTAATCATTCAACTTGACAAAGGGCGTGTACTAGTCATGGACTCGAAACATAAACCCCTTGAGCAGTGGAAGGACATGCAGATGCTTCTCCAGCGGTAATTCTGATCATTACGACACTATATCGACAACGTTCGTGAATTTTATGATATCAAGTAATTAATACCTTATTTTATTTGCTTTCTTCGCCGTGCAGCGCTTGGAAACGGTTCACCAACAAGGCTAGGGGTGTTTGGAAAGCGTAGCTTATATTTGAAGCACTAGATGTAAGCACCACTAGCTATATATGCGCATCTCTTTGATTCTAGTTTTGATACAGTTATTATCATGCTTGATTATTATTTTGATTGAACTATGTTCTCATAAAGTGCCTGACGTAGGGACCAGGTAACAATCTATGTGGATACTATGTTTGCGAGTTCATCCGGCAGACGTGCGATGAGAAGGTCAGAAATTTAGAGCAACTCCACGTACGTAAACAATTTCTATAGTTTTTAATTACAATCAAATTGTGTTTAATTTCATTCATATAGGCTGACTCCTTTTTTAAATCAGAACGAACGTCTACGGGACGGTCTTCTGCCAAAGGATCGCGTACGAGCAATTCAGGAGGAATTGGCAGGATTCTTGGATTCAGAAGTCTTAAACCCAAAAGAGGAATACTATTCGGCTATGTATAGACAATAGGTATTATACAAAGAGCAACTTTTGTATGTAGTGCATGAACTCGATCCGTGTATCGAATATAATATTGTCATGATGATCTTGTGTAATATAATGGTTCCTTCATTGATGAGTGCAAAACACTAAATAAACAATAAAACAACATAAATGAATTCTCTGTCGCGGCATAAAAAGTGGCCAAAATGCTTCCGCGGCAACAAAAGTTGCCAAAATGAATTCTCTGTCGCGGCAGAGAAATGTGTCAAATCTCTGCCGCGGCAGAATCTTAGTTGTCCTAGTTCGTATTATGAACCGGGACGGTTGCTCCTCCCCCCCCCCTCGCACGGAGCAGCGGCCACGTGTACGCTCTTTTGTCCTAGTTGGTGGGGCAACCGGCACTAAAGGTTCGGGCTTTAGTCCCGATTGCCCCGTCCCGGTTGGATAACCGGGACTAAAGCCCCTTAACAACCGGGACCAATGGGCCGTTCTGCACTAGTGGAGGGCTTGTGTAGAGTGACGGGAAGCACCACCGACGCCACCGCCTCGCTCACCCACGCTCATGCCGTCGCCCTCCCCGATTGCCACCGGCTCGGGCTCCTCAAGCCGCACCGAAGGTTTGTCTCTCTCTCTCCCGATCTCCCTCACCCTCTCAAATTTTGAATAGATCTTTATGGACAAAGATCTACCATGATGATTCTATCCTAGTTGATCCTAAGGCAATTTTAACATTTGTATCAGAGCCCCTAGTGCTAGAACTTTTTGGGTAGAAAGAAATTAAAAGAGAAAAAGGTTTTTTTCAAGCCCTAGTTCATCCCCAATTGATAAATCCCGAAAAGATCTCACCGGGTTCAGCGGCAAAGAGCGCCGCCGTCGGGCCACGCCGTTCCTCTCCAACCGACGGGCATCGGCAAGCCGAGCCGTCGGAGGAAGAACATGGCAGTGGAGGGGGCACACCGCCTCCACCACGGCCGAAAGAGAGTGACCCCTTCGGGGGCAAAGGCTCGCCGCCGGCCGTTGGGCCGACGGGGGCACCACCACACCACGCGGACGCCGGCGTGAAGGGGCAGAAGGGGCCATCGGGTCTTCTCTTCCTCACCGTCGTCGTGCTCAAAAGGCACCGCAGCCAGCCCGTTCGACGGCAGCATGTTCACCGCAAGGGGAACGCGCGACCGTCGAAGGGACCGGCAACAGCGCCACCTCTCTTTGGTTTGGCCCGTTGGCTGTGCTTCAGAGGGGAACATGGAGAAGAGCATGGGAAAGGTAAGGAGGAGAGTCACGTCGTCGGCCTAGTGCCTGGCGGTGCCTCCACTCGCTGAGCCGGGGTGACGTCGGTACAACTGCCACCCGCAGCCGCCAGAGAGCGAGAGCAGTCGCGAGGTAGAGGGAAAATGAGGGGCTAGGGTTAGTGGAAGAGGGATCGGGGGCGCTTTTGATCGGACCGCTGGGCCGTGACAACACAAAAAAAAAGAACAGTTTTTTTCTGTTTATTTTTTACAGAACACAGTTTTCTTGTTTTTATTCAGTTTTTTGAGCAAATTTTGTACAGTTTTGTCTATTCAAATTTATCCAATGAAAATTTGTTTATAGAACACAAAAGTGACAGAAATTTATTTCTGTAAAGTATAAAAGTTCATGAATTTTTATTTATACTCCGCTACAAATATTTAAAGGCAATTGCTTAAATGCAATAAATTGATAATTAAATTTTTAAAAGATGTGATAAAGTAATATTGAAAGGTGATTATGATTCTGTTATTATATAACCAACGTTATTAATAGCATGATCATGATTTGTTATTATGTGTTAAAAGGTACATTTGTATCTATAAGTAGTTAAAGTGTTTATTAAAGGTTTAAAGTGAGAATTAAATTTTAAAAGTATGTTAAAGTGATTACTGAAACAATTATGGTTCTGTTATTTTATGACCAACATTATTAATAACATGATCATGTTTTGTTGCAATAATATGTGCATTTATCTCTATTATTTACCCAACAGTTATATAGATTTAAATTGCATAAACAGTTATATGTTTTAATTTATATCAACGTTAGATTAATGCATACAATTATTGTTATGGTTACACGTCATTGTGGTTTAAAGAATAAAAGATGATGATGTTGCATGGTAGTAAAACAAAAGGGACCATGCTCTATTGGAGGTGGCATATACATTAGAGAACCAAAATATGTTTAATACCAACAAAATTTGCATTATTTTTATAAAGAACACAATTGAGAACGCTAATGCGGGCTCAATTGCAAAGTGTGCTTCCGTATGGGAGTTTGTAGAAAATATAAAGAGCCAGTTCACTGGTTCTTCAAAAGACATATGCCCCACCTGCTGAAATAGCTGGTGACAGAAAGGTACAATGGAGGTGCACATGGCATAAGAGACTCCCGATGAGCAACATGGCAGCTAAGCTTAAGCCCATGGATGCTGATTTGGAGCTAAAGGTTGCACTCCTTATTCACTTGGTTATGGCTTCACTGCCTCAACAGTTTGACACATTTGTTGTCAACTAAAGCATGTCCTTAGAAAAATGGGACATAGAAAAGACTAAAAGCCTTCATTACATAGAAACTTGATAAGTGTATCCCGTGTGGACAAAGATAACTATGAGTGTTTTTCTAGCAAGTGTGCCATATGGTTTAATAATGCTTATGTGGGTGTTGCTTTGCTTCACAATGAGATTTATTTGTTATCACTATGTGAAAAAGTGTTTTCTGTGAGTACAAAAGAAAATAAAGCGAACTCATGAGTCGTCGAAGTTATGGTACTGTCGGTTAGGACATATTTCGAGGGGAAGAATAGAAACCCTCGTTAAAAATGATATTATTCCTCCGTTAGAGTTCTTAGATTTGGAACAATGCATAGATTGCATAAAAGTAAAATATGTAAAGCAACTAAAAAAGGGTGCAAACTGAAGTATAGCAACACTAGAAATCATTCACACTGATATTTGTGGAATGTTTCCTGTGAAAAGTGTGGATGGCTATGATTCATTCATAACATTCACAAATGATCACTCCCGATATGGTTATTTTTATCTAATTAAAGAAAGATCTGAGACATTGGATAAATTTAAGATTTTCAAGGCTGAAGTTGAAAATTAGCATGATAAAAGAATTAAAATAGCCCGTCCGACCATGGGGGGAGTACTACGGTCGGCACACTCCATATGGTCAAGTACCTGGACCTTTTGCAAGGTTCCTACAGAAAAATGTAATAGTCGCCCAGTATTCTATGCCGGGCGAACCTCAGTAAAATTGAGTAGCTGAAAGGCGTAAGCGTACCCTTATGGACATGGTGTGCAGCATGATAAGCTATTCCACCCTCCCATTGGGATCATGGATGGAGGCGCTTAAAACGGCCATTCACATTCTCAATAGAGTACCAAGCAAGTCGGTGCCCAAAACATCGTACGAGTTGTGGACAGGCAGAGTCCCCTCTCTGCGCCACTTGAGGGTCTGGGGGGAGCCCAGCCGAGGCAAAAGTTTTTAATCCAAACATTGCAAAGTTAGACTCCAAAATAGTGTCTTGCCACTTCATTGGCTATCCCGATAGATCAAAAGGTTATCGTTTCTACTATCCTGACAAATACAAGAAGTTTGTAGAAACGACACAAGCAGTCTTCTTGGAGGACGAATTGATGAGGGGGGGCATGGTAGCTCGGAAAATCGATCTTAAAGAGAAGAGGGTGCATGCACCAAATCCGATGACTCAGGAGCCATTTTCTCGCTACCTGTTGTGCCACCATCGACAATCCCTGAGGTTGTGGTGCAGGCACCTGTTGTGACTCCACATGTGACAAAATGGGAGAAGGTTCGAACACATGCAGAGCCGCTGAACCCACCGCTAAGGGCGGAGCGAACAGCCACACACAGAAAATGTGCCAGAACCTGAGGCACAAAATGAGCAAGAGTCTGATGAACTCAGAAGGTCTAAAAGAGAAAGAATACTAGCCATTTCTAAAGAAATTTACAAAGTTTATAACACAGAAACAGTTTATATGGAGGGTGATCCCACCTCATATGAAGAAGCCATGAGAAGCCCTCACTCAGCCAAGTGGTTGGAGGCAATGGAAGATGAAATGAAACCGATGAGTTCCAACAATGTTTTGGACTTAGAGGAAATTCCTAAAGGAGCCAAAATAGTAGGATGCAAATGGATCTACAAAACAAAGTATGACTCAAATGGGAATGTAGAAAAGTATAAAGCAAGACTTGTGGCAAAATGCTTTACGCAAAGAGAAGGGGTAGATTACAATGAGACTTTTTCTCCGGTCTCATGTAAAGATTCCTTCAGAATCATAATGGCACTAGTTGCACATTTTGATTTAGAGTTGCATCAAATGGATGTAAATACGACATTTCTAAATGGAGATTTAGAAGAGAATGTTTACATGAAACAACCCAAGGGTTTTTTCATGGAGGGGAAGGAACATCTGGGATGCCGCCTAAAGAATTCCATTTATGGGTTAAAGTAAGCCTCTAGACAGTGGTATGTTGCGGACGACTGCATTTATGCAAAGTTTAAAAGTGAGAAATACATTTTCCTAATTCTGTATGTGGATGATATCTTGCTTGCTAGGAGCGATGTCAGTTTACTACTAGAAACAAAGAAGTTCTTGTCCTCAAATTTTGATATGAAATATCTTGGTGATGCTTCTTATGTTTTGGACATAGAAATTCACCGAGATAGAAAGAATGGAGTGTTAGGACTATCGCAGAAGGAATATTGTGAAAAGATTCTAAAGAAATACAATATGCATGTGAGTAATGCAACACCTTCTCCCAAAGTCAAGGGCGATAGTTTTGGAAAATTCCAATGTCCAATGAACCGATATGAGATCGATCAAATGAAGTCAGTACCATATGCTTCGGCCGTTGGAAGCTTACAGTATGCACAAGTGTGCACTCGTCATGACTTAGCTTTTATCACCGGGGTACTCGGTAGGTATCAAGAGAATCCAGGCATAGAGCACTGGAAGATGGTAAAGAAAGCTTTGCGTTATGTGCAAGGCACAAGAGGACTCATTCTAACATATAAAAGATCTGATTCCCTAGAAATAAGAGGGTATTCAGATGCAGATTTTGCGGGAGATAAAGATGACAGAAAGTCCACGACAGGATATGTCTTTACTCTCGCAGGAGGTGCTATTTCATGGAGAAACACCAAACAGTCAATAGTTGCATCATCTACGATGTATGCAGAATTTATAACATGTTATGAGGCCATGGGACAGGCGTTATGGTTAAAGAAATTTCTACCCGACTTGAGTGGTGACGCATCGTGAGCCACTAAAGATGTACTGTGACAACGAGCCCGCAGTATTCTATGCTCACAATAACAAGTCGAGTAATGCTACAAAGTCAATAGATATAAAGTATTATATTGTGAAGGACAAAGTCCAGGATCAAAGTATAAGTCTCGAGCATATATGGACAAAGGATATGCTTGCGGATCCGCTAACGAAAGGCTTACCACCCAATGTGTTCAAGGAACACATAGCTGACATGGGTTTAATGGAAATCCTATGATTCCTGGACTACAAAGGCCCAAAAGTAACAGGATTTGTTTCAAAATAGAAAAGTATGTAGTGGCTATATGATTCTATCGGTAATTGAGCCGAGACGATGAAACATGCTCTATGTACTGATCCGTGATGAAACAAGTAAAGTATAAAGTTAAAAGTAAAGTTGAGATCAGGGGGGAGAATGTAAGGTTGATCTCCACACGATCGAGCCCAACGGCTCGACCGAACCTTTGACCACGTCCTGATCGGGGACGCCCAACCTCCCTGGTTGGTGGGCCCCTGTCACTTGCACGTATATAAAGAAGTGGGGGTCGGTGGCACAACTAACGAGGTTCGTCGTGTGGCACTCCCCACGCCCTTCCGATCGAGGGCTCGCGCAGAGTGAAGAGAAGCACCACCGACGCCACCGCCTCACTCACCCACGCTCACGCTGTCGCCCTCCCCGATGGCCACCGGCTCGGGCTCCTCGAGCCGCACCGAAGTTCTCTCTCTCTCTCCCGATCTCCCTCTCCCTCTCAGATTTCTACCAGATCTTTACAGACAAAGATATACCGTGATGATTCTAGCGAGTTAATAGCATAGAACTACCAGTTTCTAGGCAAAATTCCGGAAATCTACCAGTTTACGATTTCGCAGCAAAAATCTGCCACATTTGGTGTTCGTTTTCTCAAATAACACTAAACGCCCGCTGAACGTGAATTGACACCAGATCTGACAGGGATGGCCCACCGTAATCGATGACGTGGCAGGTCTAGACGGCGAGCGGCACGGCCGTTAACTCCCGTTACATGGTGTTGTCCTAAGGCGGTATGTTTCAGTTACTAGATCGTGTTCGAAGCGTTCGTCTGTACCTTGGGCGATGGCGACGACTCCCAGCGGCGCCGCCGCCGGCGCCAATGGTGGCGGCGGCGGCAGAACAAGCTACGGCGGTGGAAGTGCTGATTCGTCCGCGGGCGGCGCCGAATCTATCCGCGGTGGCGTGGGATCTATCTGCGGTGGTGTGGGCTCAACTGATTCGCCGCCACCGTCGGTGCTGAACCAGGAGGCAAGGTCAGCGGCTGCACTGGCGTGGGCGGTGATCTCGTCTCCATCAAAAAGCAGCCATCGATGGGCTTCCCCACTCGGTGGAGTCGAGTAAGTCATTTTTTCACTTATTCTCTCCCCATTTTCCCCCTCTGTCTAGTTATGATCTGTTAATTCGCCACTTGATGGGCTTCCATAGTATTAAATCTATTAAATGTGGTTGTCAACCCTCTCCAATTTTGTTCAATGTGGATGTCATCATCTAGTACTGATCTCTTCAATGTGGCTGTCATCATCTGTTACTGAATATGCCATCTGGTTTTGTTTGTAATTTTTGTAGCCTAGATGATGACATTTGGGAGATCAGGTTTCATTTTCATGGGGAAGACAATCTGGAGAGGACACTTAGTAGATCTAACATAACAATGTCGAATCTGGCAGCTTTAGTAGAGTGTCATGGGTATGGACATAGGGACAACATGTATTTTGTGAGGGAAAAGGGGAAAGGACGGGATGGGATGATGGCAATTGAAAGCATGGCCAATGTAAGGGAGATGCTGGCCATTTATGAAGCTGATAGTGTTTTGAATATCACTGTTCTCTGGAAAAATATAGAATGGCCAGCTGACCTTAACATTGGAGAAGAAGAACCATAGATGATACAAGAACCAGTGAAACTATTAGTTGATTCAGATGGTGTGAGCTACAACTTAATATCAGATGATGAGAGTACTCCAGATGATGATGAGCAAGAAATTGTGCCAGTGGCAATTGATTTTTCTGATGTGTTGTTCATGGGCACTCAAGAAAGCTGTAATTTTTCTAAACCAGAGATGATACATAATAAAAACAGAGTGTTGCTGTACAAGTTATCCATGAAGATGATTTAGAGAATGCTCACTTAGATAATGGTGATTTAGAGAATGGTGATTCAGAGAATGAGGAGTGGATGTATCCTGGTCAGGTTAACTTTGAAGAGCACAAGAGAGAGAGCACAACAGACAGGTTGCTGCTGAGTTAGAACTAATTAAGAAATTAAGGAGTGAGAAGAGGGAGAAAGCCATGGACCATGAAGCTGTTGCAATAATGGAGAAGATGGAACAAATGACGAAGCAGAGAGAGGACCCTTGTCTGCATTTTGAAGGGGACACATATGTGGAGGAGTTCTTTGATGATGTAGAAACTGAAAATGACATAGAAACAAATAAGAGGCTGTTGAGGATGACTATTTTGCCAAGAAAAAGGTAGCTAGGCCAGGCCCAACTAGCAACTGTCACCATGAGGCATAGGAAGCACCATTCCCTTCTTTCATTCCTTCCAGTGATGAGGATGTCAGTCCAGAAAATATAGGGGATAGTGATGATGATGGGGCAGTTCAGAAGTACACACTAGCAAGTGGCAAGAAGATAAAGTTAAAGAAGATGAAGGAGAGGATGTGGTATGATCCCAATAGAGTAGACCCACACTTGCAATTCTGCATCAATCTTTGATTTCAAGATGTTTACCAGTTCAGAGTAGCTCTCAGAAACTACCACATAGCCCAGCTCAGGAACTTCCACTTTCACAAGAACACTCCTTCCAGGATCATTGTGTGGTGCACTGATGAAGGCAAGAAACAGGGGGTGTGAGTTCTACTTGACAGCCTCCAAGATTGCAAATGAGCAAACTTTTTGCATTAGGAAATTCAAGTCTGAGCACACTTGCATAGCTCATGGTGAGAACACAAGAGTCACCATTGATTGGCTAGCATCTCAATATGTGCAGGCAATAAGGATAGACACAAATACTTCTGTTGACACTTTGATAGACAATGCTAAGTTGAAGTATGGAGTTGAAGTGCCAAAGAGCAAAGCCTACAGAGCAAGAATGAAGGCATTTGCTTCTGTCATTGGAGATCAGAAGAAACAATATACTAGGCTGAGGGATTATTTGAATTCTATACTAGAGACCAACCGAGGTAGCAGGTGTGTAGTGACAACCAAGGAGCTTGTGGAACATCCTAGCCCTAACCCAAGATTCCATGGGTTATTCATATGCTTCAATGCTTCACTCCAAGGTTTTCTCAATGGATGCAGACCATTCATAGGAGTAGATGGGTGTTTCATCAAATTGAACACTGGGCAGCAAATTTTAGCTACAACTGGGAGAGATGGAAACAACAACATCTTTCCAATTGCTTTTGGTGTAGTTGACAAGGAAGATCAAGCTAGCTGGCTTTGGTTCCTAACTCAACTTAGGTACTGTATTGGAGAATCTGGCAAATTTGGTAACTACACCATTATCTCGGCGAAGAAGGACCTAAAAGAAATTTCACAAGTTTTTCCAAATTCTCCACAGAGATTTTGTCTCAAGCATATTTATGCCAACTTCCAGGCAACAGGTTTTAGGGGCCCAGAACTAAAAAAATATATGGATGCAGCTAGCTACTCTTACACAAAGAATGGGTTTGATTTGGCAATGGAATCAATGAAGAGGGAGTGTGTAGAGGCATATGAGTGGCTAGTGAAAATTCCAGCTGAAACATGGGCAAGACACCTGTTTGACACTAACTGTAAGACAGACCTAGTTGTGAACAATATCAGTGAAGTACTCAATAGGATGATCCTGAATGTGAGAAACAAACCAATTAGGACAATGCTTGAAGTAATATGAAACAAACTCATGGTGAATTACAGTGGCACTAGGGTGAAAGCAGTGGCATCAAGGTGGGATATAACTCCATTCTACACAGAGAAACTTACAGAGGCCAAGAGGTGGTATAGGTATTGCAATGCTCAAAACTATGAGATTGGTCTATGGAAAGTTACAAGTTCAAGTGGTAGACTTGTTGCTGTAAATTTGATTAACAAGACATGTGGCTGTAGGAAATGGGATCTTACAGGGATTCCTTGCAATCATGCAGTTGCAGCTATCATGAAAGTACAACAACATCCATAGGATTATGTAAATGATTTCTTCAAAAAGCCCATGTACATTGAGACATTTAGGCATACAATCTACCATGTTCCTGGCCCTGAAGATTGGACTAGGACCAACACACCAGACATAGATCCACCTGTATTCAGGGAGAAACCTGGTAGGAAACAGTACAAGAGAAGGAAAGGAAAATTTGAGGTACCTGCCCCTAGGGATACATCTAGAATTTGATCTATCACTTGCAGTAACTGCAAGCTAGTAGGTCATAGGTATACTAGCTGTCAGGTAGCTTTGAGGCCAAGCCTGCAAGTAAGAAAAAATGATCACCAGGTTAGTAGCTAGTACTTGTTCTTGTTCTTGTTTATTTGGTAACTAGTAATCATATATTAATTGTTAGTGCAATTGTATCAGGCTAGCATGCAGGACTATATTGAATCATCTGGTTCAGCAAGAAGGCCTCCAAGAGCAGGTCCTAGTGCTCCTAGTGCTTCATCAAGCAGGCATCCAATTCCAGCTCATAGTGCTCCAGCACCTACTGCTTCATCTACTCCAGTTCCTAGTGCTCCAGCAAGAAGTGCACCAAGGCCAGTTTTTGCTAATAGTGCACCAAGTACCAGGGCTTTCACAGCACCAAGACCGGTTTCTGCAACAACAAATGCTACCAGCACTGTGGTATCTTCTGAGGCATTCAAGCCTACACATAAGATGCAAGGTTACCTTACTGCTGGTAAATATGGCAGCTACAGGAAGAAGGGTCAGAAGCCTATTGCTGACAGTTCAAATGCTAGAAAATAATTCATGTTTCTTAGTTAATTTGCTGGACCTATGTATTTGTGCTGCTAAATGTGTGTTGGACCTATGTATTTGTGCTGAACCTATGTATTTGTGCTGAACCTATCTACCTATGTTGCAAAACTATGTAAGACATATCCAGTTGATATGCAAAACTATTTGTGCTAAACTATGGAGATTTTGTTGATCATTGTGTACTTTATTTCATATGTAGTTTGCATCATGCACTGGTATTTTTCATCTTAGCTTGAACCCTTTGAAAATGGTGCACTTTATTTGAAATCAAAGGCACATGCAGCTGAACAAAAAAAGGGACTTTATTTCAAATCCAAGACACAAACAGGTACACAAATAGCTGAACCAAAGCATTTCAAGATGCAATTACACAAATGTTTAACCAAGAGATTCAAGGTGCCATTACATAGCTAAGATTACGTAGATAGTTCCATAATAGATAATAAAAGGATCACATAGATAGTTCCATTACATAGCTAAGATTACATAGATAGTTCCATAATAAAAGGATTACATAGATAGTTCCACAACAAACATTACAGTAATAGAAGGATCACTCATCACAGATAGCTTTGATTTTCTTCAGCTTTACTTTGTTCTCATGACTTGCCTGGAACATTTCATAGATGGTATACTCCAGCTTATTCTTCTCTTCCTTCGGGACAGCTCTTTCTGCCTCCCACTTCTTCTTCTCTTCCAGTAGAACAGCTCTTTCTGCCTCCCACTTCTTCTTCTCTTCCAGCAGGACATCTCTTCCAGCCTCTACCTTGTTTTGTTTGACCCTAAACACATCAGCCTGGGATTTTAACACATTCGTCAGTTCTTCTTTTGCATTTTCAGCACCTCAACCTCATTCTTCAAAGCTTGTATGTGCTTCTGCTCCTGAAGCTCCCTGCTCCTTCTCTCAACTCTCTCAAACATCATAGTGCTACCGCAGTCATCATACATTGACCACAACTTTCTTAGTGCATTATTGAGAGTGTCAGGCCACGCTTTATCTATCCAAGACTGGAAACCACAGTTGATTGCTTGCTGCAAATTAAACATAGCATGGGTATAAGAATTTCATTCAAATGTGAGCTAAACATAGCATGGGTATAACCCTAGAAACCACAGTTGATTGCTTTAGTTTTCAATGGTTTAAGCTACTGACATGAGTAACTGTGTTTAAGCTACATAAGTAAACTAAACTAAAGCATGCTTAAGCTTGAGTAAACTAAACTATGTCAGTGGCAGTAACTAAACTATGTCAGTGGTTTAAGTTTGAGTAAACTATGTCAGTAACTAAACTATGGCAGTGGTTTAAGCTTGAGTAAACTATGTCAGTGGCAGTAATCAAAAACTAAACTTGACAGTAACAGAGGCAGTAATCAAAAACTAAGCTTGGCAGTAACAGATTGAGAATGCTCAACAAGGATGGAGTAAATAACTTATATTTTCAATCTATCACATGTAGAATCTCCTCCCTGTGTTTGCCCATCAAAGGCTACGCATCTGCGCGGCTCCAGCTTGTGCATGTCACACCGCTCAGCGCCCACGGCTATCCCGCAAAATAGCGGGTCATCAATCACATTAGGAGCATAGTCCAGACACGAGAGGTCCTAGTCAAAGAAGAAATCAACTTTAATCGACCTAATTTGACGACAAATCAATAAATCCCAATTTCGGACGAACCCTAATTTGAAAATGGGGGAGGAGATGGATCGAGCTACCCCTACGTAGGAGTTGCTCGACTCAGAACCGTCGTGCCAGCTAGGCATGGCGAGGGCTGCGCTCGACTGGGACGGCGGCGACAATGGCGGGGCGGTCGGCGGTGGCGCCCTGTCGCAGGAGCGTGGGCGAGCTGGAAAGAAAACGGTCGGGAGGAAGACCCAGGGCGTTAGGACAACGCCAAGTAGTGGGCCCCACTCATGTCGTGAACGGGCGTTAGCGGCCGTGCCGCTCGCCGTCCAGACCTGCCACGTCATCGATTACGGTGGGTCATCCCTGTCAGATCTGGTGTCAATTCGCGTTCAGCGGGCGTTTAGTGTTATTTGAGAAAACGGACGTCAAATGTGACAGATTTTTGCTGCGAAATCGTAAACTGGTAGATTTCCGGAATTTTGCTCAGAAACTGGTAGTCCTATACTATTAACGCGATTCTAGCCTAGTTGATGCTAAGGCAATTTTAACAACGGAGAGTAGTTTTCTCTGACAGTGTCATGCGCACGTGCTGTGCTCGTGGGTAGTGGCGCATGCAGCTCGATTAATCGGAGAAGACAAATCCTTAACACCGTACCCAATCCAAGGCAAGGCATGACCAATCATCAGCCGAAGAAAATCACACGCCAGTGAGGGAACAGAAACACGGAGGCATTGCCAGAGGGGCCTTATAGGGACAGAGCTAGTCGATCGAGACTCGAGATCACCGTACGTGCCCGGTCGGTCGTCTCCGCTTCGATCCGGCCCGTACGTACGTCTAAATGCAATGCTCGATCGGTGCATGCATGCATGCATGGATCGATCGGTTGGGTCGGACTTGAGGTTCCTCTTCCCTGCGATCGAGCAGAGCCGCATGGGCTCGCGTGGTACATACCGACCGACGGATCGGAGCGGAGCAGGTCAGCAGGGGCACTGTTCCTCGGTTCAACGCGTACGTACGTACGTGCATGCAGCTGGGGCTACGTAATGTACATGTGGCACGTATGTACAGAACATCTCTTGCTCGCTCGCGTCCCACACACACACACACACACACACACACACACACACACACACACACACACACACACACACACACACACACACACACAACACACACACACACACACACACACACACACACACACACACACACACACACACACACACACACACACACACACACACACACACACACACACACACACACACACACACACACACACACACACACACACACACACACACACACACACACACACACACACACACACACACACACACACCACACACACACACACACACACACACACACACACACACACACACACACACACACACACACACACACACACACACACACACACACACACACACACACACACACACACACACACACACACACACACACACACACACACACACACACACACACACACACACACACACACACACACACACACACACACACACACACACACACACACACACACACACACACACACACACACACACACTGCAAGAAGAAGCTGTAACATATATCCGGAAGGATTCTTGTGAGGTCGATCCCAGATACAGTGGATCGACGTGTATGTACCTGAACCAAACGAGCTAGCGTTTAAGTAGTCTCCATCGGCCAAAGGAGGATGAAGGTACGTACTACAATTAATTGACGCGTGTCATTTTCCATCCGTCCCGACGCGATCGATCGAGACCTCGCCGCTTTATGGCAGAACGTACGTACGCCGCATGGTGGAGGATGTCGCGCGCCGGCGGGGACCGATAGATCGATCGGTATGTGGCCTTAATTTGGAAGGCCCGCTATATAGCCTAGGTTGTGGCCCTAAATGTAGTTCGAAAAACATCACCACAAATATGGGTTTCTATCAGGAGAAAATCGAGAGGACAGACACGATGAATTATTGTGCAGCTAAGAGAATGATGATTATTATTAATTGGTGCGTTCTCATTCCATTGTGCAACATTAATCCAGCATTCCTAGGAGTACATTTTTGTCCCAGAGTAAACGTACCTTTTTTTTTCTTGTTATATCTATTGCATCGACGTACGGGACGAAAGCTAGCTATAGCCCGTGATTCTTACAGGTCAAAGAATATTTTTGGTTACGTTCAATGGTTTTTTTTTTTTTTGCAAAATTCCACTGATCTATTAATAATCATCAACAGCGGTACAAAGAGTTCTAAAAGTAATAAAAATTATAATTAGGTCAATAAACCACCTAGCGACGACTACAAACACTGACACGAGCCTAGGCGCTACCGCCGTCGTCCTCCATCATCGGGTGCAAAGCCGTAGTAGAACATTGTAAGAGACAAACGAGAAGTCGTCGTGCTAAGGCCCCAAATAACCAACACACCAGAGCAGCAATCATCGCCGAAGATGACGAACGTAGATCGGAAGAGACTGACCTCAAAACAACACATCAACGAAAAACGACCAGATCCCAAGAGATCTGTCGGAAACACGACTCCACACGCCCTCCGTCGATGCCAGACGCATCACCGGAGCGAGGATAGGACGGGAAGTACCTTATTCTGACTTCAGGAAGTATCCGCCGGTGTGAAACCATTGTGATCTCCATGTAGCTAGGTATTGCTCTAAAAAAATGTTGCTAGGTACTGCTCTCTCGAAACGGGCTTTTGCCCCGCTTTATAAATAAAGCAGACACCAAGTTTATACAAACATCCAACCACACCCACCGGCCGAGGCCCACGAAAAAGAGAAATTAAGTGCATGTCTGCTGGGGCCACAACACATCAAAGCCTAAAGAAAGAAAGAAAACGGCTGAGCCACAACAACACCCTAGCGACCGCCTAGGGAGGGAGAGTCATGCCTGAGCCAAAGCCGAGATGGGGGCCGTTGCTGACCTCAAGGCTCGAAGAGTGTCGTCGAAGGCCGACCGGTCACGCTGCCGCACCAACGGAGACCACTGCTGGAGAAAGGCAATAAGAGAGAAAAAAGAGTCAGATGCCCGGGATGGGTAAATATGCTCAATCACCATCTTGTTCCACACATTCCAAAGGGTCCAGGCAAGAGCCGCAAAAACCATCCAGAAGAGGCGGCATCCCCTTCCGACACGGTTCGCCTCGGACTGCAGGAACTCCCCAAGCTCTTGCGCCTGCCAAGATGGCCCCAACGCGTCCCTAACACAACTCCACAAAAAACTAAGCCGTCATACATGAGAACATAATATGGGAACATGTCTCCGGAGTCCCACAAAGGGACACCGACCATTGCCCGGTCCATTACGCTTAGCCACTTCCAAACCCGAAGGCAGACGATCCCGTAGGAACTGTCAAAGGAAGATGCGAATACTAAGGGGGGAGGTGCCTTCTAGAGGGGCTAGGTCCATCGCAGCTCCGGGCCCTGGAAGAGGGCCCGGTATGCCGAGCTCATGGAGAAATCCCCTCCCGATGTCAGGCGCCAAGATGCCAAGTCATGTCCCTTAGATAAGGAAACCGGGAGGGCCTCCGTCAGGCGCTGATGTTCCTCCGCCTCGGCCTCGCTAAAGGTTCGCCGGAACAAGATGTTCCAGCTCCCCTCTTGAAAGGCCTCGGGAGCAAGGATCATCGAGGAAGCGGAGATGGCAAAGAGGGAGGGGAACTTATCACACAACAGGGACGACCAGAGCCATGGGTCAAGCCACAATCGCACGTTCTGCCCGTCCCAAATGGCGAAAGAGACGCCCAGACCGACAAACTGCTTAATATCCTAGATGGCCCGCCAAAATTGGGAGCCCTCCCTCCGCTCACACACTAAAAGAGGCTGGTCACAGATGTACTTGGCCTTGATGAGTTGAAGCCAAAGTCCTCCATCCTCCCTAAGGATGCGCCAGACCCATTTCAGCATCAGCGCCACATTAAAGCGGCGCGAATCAAGGATACCTAAGGCCCCAAGACATTTGGGGGCGCAAATTGTTGGAATTATGCCCTAGAGGCAATAATAAATATGTTATTATTATAATTCTTGTTCATGAAAAAGTTTATATTCCATGCTAGAATTGTATTAAGCGGAAACTTTAATACTTGTGTGGTTTATGAACAACACCGTGTCCCTAGTATGCCTCTATGGACTAGCTCATTGATTAATGATGGTTAAGGTTTCCTAACCATAGACATGAGTTGTCGATTAATAATGAGATCATATCATTGGGAGAATGATATGATGGACAGACCCAAACTAAGCGGAGCAATTAGATCGTGTCATCGTGTTCATCTTTGCGAAGTTTTTCTTATGTCAAATATTGTATTCCTTAGACCATGAGATAATACAACTCCCTGGTATCAGAAGAAAGCTTTCAGGTCATCAAATGTCATCCTATGAGAGGGTGATCATAAAGGTGTCTCTCAGGTGATCGGAAAGTACCTGTTGGGTTGTATGTATCGAGATGGGATTTGTCCCTCCCAAGTCGGAGAGATATACTTCGGGCCACTCGGTAATCGATATCAACACCGCTTGCAAGCATGTGATTAAGGAGTTACTCACAAAGTGATATCGGATTACGGAATGAGTAAAGTACTTGCTGTGAACGAGATTGAACTAGGTATGACGGTACCAATGATCAAATCTCGGGCAAGTAAAATATCGCGAGATGAAGGGAATATATATATGGGATTGATTGAATCCTGGCATCATGGTTCATCCGATATGATCATCGATGAATGTGTGGGAGTCATTATGGGTTTCGGACCCAGTTGATTATTGATAGAAGATCATGTCTGCATGTTCTCGAACCCGAAGGGTCACACACTTAACGTGTCTCGACGCTAGGATAGATTGGATAATTGGTTTATGAGTTTTTGTTCGGAGTCTCGGATGGGATCCGGGACATCACGAGAGGTTCCGGAATGGTCCGAAGAATAAGATTCATATAAGGCAATGCAGTTTTTGGAGTTCGGAATTGTTTCGGGTTAATCAGTATTGTACCGGAAGCTTCTAGAACCTTCCGGAGGGGGACCAACGTGGCCAAACCTGCCGGGAGGGGGCATGGGACTATGAGGGAGTGCCCTGGACGCATTGGTGCAGGGGCACAAGGCCCCATAGGGCCCAGCCGACCAACCTAGGAAAAAACCATAGGGGAGCTTCTAGAAGGGAGGGGGGGTGGAACTTGCCCCCACTCCTCCCTCCTTGGTCGCCGGACCTAGGTCTTGGGGGAGGGGCAAGGGCTGGCCGCCCACCCCTCTATATAAAGAGGGCTGGGGGAGCACCCCACCCACACCTCCTCCTGAAGCCCTAGCCGCCATGCTGCCCTCCTCTCTCTCTCCCTCCCGACTACGTGTAGGCGAAGCCCTGCTGCAGAAACTCTCCACCACTTGCACCGCGCCGTCGTGTTGTAGATCCAATCCGTCTCTCCACCATACTTGCTGGACCGAGGAAGGAGGAGACGTCGATGTGTCTTACGTGTGCATCTCTCGGAGGCATCACCACTTACGGTGTTAGATCGGATCGGATCGCGAGGAGGAGAAGCGAGTACGACTACATCACCCATGTTCCGTCGAACGTTCCGCTGTGCGAATCTTCAAGGGTATGAAGATCTCATCTAATCACCCTCGTTGTTTGCATCTCCTAGATTAGATCTTGGCTTTCCCGTTCGCATCCGTAGAATTTTTTTGATTTACTATGCTGCAAAACCCTTCAGTGGTATCAGAGCTAGATCTATGCGTAGATGTGTTTCACGAGTAGAACGCAACATGGTTGTTGCGGGCGTTGATGTTTTCTATTGCAAGCCTCTTGTTTGTGTTCTTCTTATGACGCGGGATAGTGAGATCGGCGGTCCGTGCCAACCTTCGCGACCTCGTTCGCGAGACCGCCCCGCACTTGACGTGTGGCTTGTTCCACACATGCGGCTGGTGGATGCCAGTTTCTCTCACTATAGTTGTCATGGGATTTACACCGGAGTTTGGCAACCATAATATCACCGTTGTGGCTTTCCGTAGGTAAGAATCGTTCTTAGCTTGCTACTCCCATAAGCCACGTAAAACATGCAACAACAAAGTAGAGGCGTCTAACTTGTTTTTGCAGGGAGTGTTTTCTGTGATATGGTATGGCCCAAGATGTGATGTGTATGTTGTATGCAATGATCATGTTTTGTAATGTTTCACGACTTGCATGTCGATGAGTACACAACCGGAAGGAGCCATATAGTTGTCTTTATAATTGTGTATGACCTGTGAGTCAACTTCTTATACGCCATGTAATAGCTTTGCTTTATCGCTAAGTAGTTAGCAATAGTTGTAGTTGGTATTCGTGGTGGAGGCAATCATGGTGGAGTGATGGAGATCATGCCGGCACGCACAAGATGGAGATCATTGCACGAAGATTGGCTATATCATGTCACATAAAGTTATATGCATGTGATGTTTATCCTTTTATGTATCTTATTATGCTTAGATCGCGACGGTAGCATTATAAGATGATTCCTCACTTAAAGATCAAGATAAAACTGTGTTCTCCCCATGTATGCACCATTGCGAAATTTCGTCGTATCCAAGCATCACGTGATGATCGGGTGCTATAGACTCTATGTTCACATACAACGGGTGAAAGCCAGTTTTGCACACGCGGAAATACTTGGGTTTGACTTGACGAGCCTAGCATGTACAGACATGGCCTCGGAACACAAGAACCAAAAGGTTAAGCATGAGTCATATGAATGATATGATCGACACTTCGTTGTCCACCATTGAAACCACATCTCTTCTCGTGATGATCGGATTAGGTGTGGTGAATTTGGATCATGTTCACTAAACAACTTGAGGGATGTTGAATTTAGTGGGAGTTCATCTAGTAATTTGATTAAAAGTTGAACTAGTTATCATGAACATAGTCTAATTTGTACTTGCAAACATTGTAGATCAAATGGCTAAGTCCAACTTCAACTTCAACGTTTTTGCTGAGAAGGAAAAGCTTAGAAACAATGGGTCTAATTTCACCAATTGGTTTCGCAATCTGAGAATCATTCTCTCTGGCGGTCAAAAGGACTATGTCCTTGAAAATGCGCTAGGTAACGCCCCTGCTGTAGATGCTCCGGCTGATGAGAAAGCTGTTTATCAGTCGTGCAAAGATGATTATGGTGTGATTAAGAGCACCATGTTGTTTGCTATGGAATCGGACCTTCAAAATTGTTTTGAAGACTATCTCGGGCCCTTTGAGATTCTTGAGGAGCTGAAAACTATGTTTCAGACTCAGGACCGTTCTGAGAGATATGAGATCTCTGAGAAATTCTTTAACTACAAGATGGAGGAAGGGAGTTCCGTTAGTGAGCACGCCATAAAGATGTCGGGCTACACTCAACGCCTTGAGCAAGCTGGATCGCAAGATTCGGAGGAGCTCAAGATTGACAGGTTCTGCAATCACTCCTCCAGCTACAAAAGTTTTGTAGTGACTCACAATCAGATTGGTTCCACTGATACGATCCGATCTCTTCGCAAAGTCGAAAATGCGGAGGTGGACATCAAAAGGATAATCATGTGTTGATGGTCAACAATCCCCCACCTTCAAGAAAGGTAAGGGTGCAAAGAAGCCCTTCAAGAAAGGCGGCGTAAGCGTTGCCCTGAGAAGAAGCTCAAGTCGGACCTAAGCCGGACCGAGTGCTTCTATTGCAAGGACAAGGGTCCTTTGGGCATGTCGAAGTACTTAGCGGACAAGAAGGCTGGCACCATCAAAGGTATATTTGATATACATGTTATTGATGTTTTCCTTACTAGCCCTCGCTGTAGTGCAGGTATTTGATCTTGGTTGCTAATATCTGTAACTCGAAACAGGAGCTACGGAATAGACGGCGGCTTGCGAGGGATGAGGTGACGATGCGCGTTGGCAACGGATCAAGAGTTGATGTGATGGCCGTCGGCACACTCTCCTTAGTTTTACCTTCGGGATTAGTTTTAAACCTTAATAAGTGTTATTATGTGCGTGCGTTGAGCATGAACATCATATCTGGATCTTGTTTATTGCAAGACGGTTATTCATTTAAATCAGAGAATAATGGTTGTTCTATTTATATGAGTAACATCTTTTATGGTCATGCACCTTTTGTGAATGGTTTATTTCTTCTGAATCTCGAAAGGGATGAAACACACATCCATAACATTGAGGCTAAGAGATGCAAAGTAGATAGTGATAATACTACTTATTTGTGGCACTGTCGTCCAGGTCATATTGGTGTAAAACGCATGAAGAAACTCCATTCTGATGGACTTTTGGAGTCTCTTGATTTTGAATCATTTGACACATGCGAACCATGCCTCATGGGCAAGATGATCAAAACCCCGTTCTCCGGAATGATGGAGCGAGCAATGGACTTGTTGGAAATCATACATACCGATGTATGCGGACCGATGAGTATTTCGACGCGCGGTGGATATCGCTATTTTCTCACTTTTACCGATGACTTAAGTAGATATGGGTATATCTATTTAATGAAACATAAATCTGAAACATTTGAAAAGTTCAAAGAATTTCAGAATGAAGTGGAGAACCATCGTAACAGAAAAATGAAGTTTCTACGATCTGATCGTGGAGGTGAATATTTGAGTTATGATTTTCTCACGCATCTTTAAGCAAGCGGAATTGTTTCGCAACTCACGCCACCCGGAACACCACAGCGCAATGGTGTGTCTGACGTCGGAATCGAACCCTATTAGATATGGTCCGATCGATGATGTCTCTTACTGATTTGCCGTTATCATTTTGGGGTTATGCATTAGAAACCGCTGCATTCACTTTAAATAGGGCACCATCTAAATCTGTTGAGACGAGACCGTATGAACTGTGGTTTGGTGCTAAACCTAAGTTGTCATTTCTTAAAGTTTGGGGATGCGAAGCTTACGTCAAGAAGTTGATGCCGGACAAGCTCGAACCCAAAGCGGAGAAATGCGTCTTCATAGGATACCCTAAGGAAACTATTGGATATACCTTCTATCACAGAACCGAAGGCAAAGTGTTTGTCGCAAAGAACGGTTCCTTTCTTGAGAAGGAGTTTCTCTCGAAAGAAGTGAGTGGGAGGAAAGTAGAGCTAGACGAGGTTGTTGAACCTTCTCTTGAGTTGGAGAGTAGCGCATCACCTGAAATTGTTCCAGTGCCGCCCGCACCAACAATAGAGGAAGCTAATGATAAGGATCATGAAGCTTCGGACGATGCTACTACCGAACGTCGCAGGTTGACAAGGTCGTGTGCCCCTCCTGAGTGGTACGGCAACCCTGTCTTAACTGTCTTGTTAGTAGACGATAGTGAACCTGCGAACTATGAGGAAGCGATGATGAGCCCAGATCTGAGAAATGGCTAGAGGCCATGAAATCCGAATTGGGATCCATGAGCAAAAACCAAGTATGGACTTTGGTGGACCCTCCTAGCGACCGAAAGGCCGTTGAGTGCAAATGTATCTTCAAGAGGAAAACGGACGCGGATGGTAATGTTATCGTCTATAAAGCACGACTTGTCGCGAAAGGTTTTCGACAAGTTCAAGGTGTTGACTACGATGAGACTTTCTCTCCCGTAGCGATGTTTAAGTCCATTCGGATTTTATTAGCAATTGCTGCGTTTCATGATTATGAAATATGGCAGATGGATATCAAGACTGCGTTCCTCAATGGCAACATTGATGAAGAGTTGTATATGATGCAACCCGAAGGTTTTGTCGATCCTAAGGATGCTGATAAAGTGTGCAAACTTCAGCGTTCCATTTATGGACTAAAGCAAGCATCTCGGAGTTGGAACCTTCGTTTTGATCAAGTCATCAAGAGCTTTGGATTTGTTCCAAATTGCTACGAAGCTTGTATCTACAAGAAAGTGAGTGGGAGCTCAGTGACATTTCTGGTACTATATGTGGATGACATATTGATTATTAGAAATGACATTAACATGCTTAACGATGTGAAGAGTTATTTGAACAAATGTTTTTCAATGAAAGACCTAGGTGAAGTTGCTTATATATTGGGCATCAAAATCTATAGAGATAGACAAAGACGCCTGATAGCTTTAAGCCAGAGTACATACCTAGACAAAGTTCTGAAAAGGTTCAGAATGGATAAGGCAAAGAAAGGTTCAGTGCCTATGTTGTCAAGTAAGATATTGAGCGAGGCTCGGTGTCCACTGATAAATGATAGAGAAGCTATGAGCAAAGTGCCTTATGCCTCGGCCATAGGTTCTATCATGTATGCCATGCTGTGTACTAGACCGGATGTGTCCAATGCTCTTAGTTTGACGAGCAGATACCAAAGTGATCTAGGAGTGGAACACTGGACAACCGTGAAGAACATCCTAAAGTACCTAAATAGGACTAAAGAAATGTTCTTAGTCTATGGAGGTGATGAACAACTCGTCGTAAAGGGTTACGTCGATGCTAGTTTCGACACCGACAAGGATGATTCTAAATCTCAGAGAGGATACGTTTATTTTTTGAATGGAGGAGCTGTGAGCTGGAGAAGCTGCAAGCAAAGCGTGATCGCGGGATCTACAGATGAAAGCGGAATACATGGCTGCTTGAAGCGTCAAGTGAAGGAGTTTGGATCAGAACTTCATCATCGAGCTTGGCGTGGTTCAAGTGCATTGGACCCACTGGAGATATTGTGTGACAACACCGCGCCATAGCACTAGCTAAGGAACCAAGATATCATCCAAAGACCAAGCATATCAACATAAGTTTCATATAATCCGAGATTATATAGAAGATGGAGATCGAAGATTAGCAAAGTACATACATATCCGAATGTCGCAGATCCATTGACTAAACCTCTTCCACGCAAAACATGATCAAGACCTTAGTGCCATGGGTGTTAGATTGTTGCCAAATGTAAACTAGATTATTGACTCTAGTGCAAGTGGGAGACTGTTGGAATTATGCCCTAGAGGCAATAATAAAGATGTTATTATTATAATTCTTGTTCATGATAAAGTTTATATTCCATGCTAGAATTGTATTAAGCGGAAACTTTAATACTTGTGTGGTTTATGAACAGCATCGTGTCCCTAGTATGCCTCTATGGACTAGCTCATTGATTAATGATGGTTAAGGTTTCCTAACCATAGACATGAGTTGTCGATTAATAATGAGATCATATCATTGGGAGAATGATATGATGGACAGACCCAAACTAAGCGGAGCAATTAGATCGTGTCATCGTGTTCATCTTTGCGAAGTTTTTCTTATGTCAAATATTGTATTCCTTAGACCATGAGATAATACAACTCCCTGGTATCGGAAGAAAGCTTTGAGGTCATCAAACGTCATCCTATGAGAGGGTGATCATAAAGGTGTCTCTCAGGTGATCGGAAAGTACCTGTTGGGTTGTATGTATCGAGATGGGATTTGTCCCTCCCAAGTCGGAGAGATATACTTCGGTCCCACTCGGTAATCGATATCAACACCGCTTGCAAGCATGTGATTAAGGAGTTACTCACAGAGTGATATCGAATTACGGAACGATTAAAGTACTTGTTGTGAACGAGATTGAACTAGGTATGACGGTACCAACGATCAAATCTCGGGCAAGTAAAATATCGCGAGACGAAGGAAATATATATATGGGATTGATTGAATCCTGGCATCATGGTTCATCCGATATGATCATCGATGAATGTGTGGGAGTCAATATGGGTTTCCAGACCCCGCTGTTGATTATTGATAGAAGATCATGTCTGCATGTTCTCGAACCCGAAGGGTCGCACACTTAACGTGTATCGACGCTAGGATAGATTAGCTAATTGGTTTATGAGTTTTTGTTTGGAGTCTCGGATGGGATCTGGGACATTACGAGAGGTTCCGGAATGGTCCGGAGAATAAGATTCATATAAGGCAATGCAGTTTTTGGAGTTCGAAATTGTTTCGGGTTATTCGGTATTGTACCGGAAGCTTCTAGAACCTTCCGGAGGGGGACCAACGTGGCCCCACCAGCTGGGAGGGAGCATGGGCCTATGAGGGAGTGCCCTGGCCGCATTGGGCCAGGGGCACAAGGCCCCATAGGGCCCAGCCGGCCAACCTAGGGTAAAACCCTAGGGGAGCTTCTAGAAGGGGGGAGGGAACTTGCCCCCCACTCCTGCCTCCTTGGCCGTCGGCCCTAGGGCTTGGGGGAGGGGCAAGGGCTGGCCGCCCACCCCTCTATATAAAGAGGGCTGGGGGCACACCCCTCCCACACCTCCTCGTCAAGCCCTAGCCGCTCTGCTGCCCTCCTCTCTCCCTCCCTCCCGACTGCGTGTAGGCGAAGCCCTGCTGCAGAAACTCTCCACCACTTGCACCGCGCCGTCGCGTTGTAGATCCAATCCGTCTCGCTACCATACTTGCTGGACCGAGGAAGGAGGAGACGTCGAGGTGCCGCACGTGTGCATCTCTCAGAGGCATCGCCACTTGTAGTGTTAGATCGGATCGGATCGCGAGGAGGAGAAGCGAGTACGACTACATCACCCACGTTTAAATCGAGCGTTCCATTGCGAATCTTCAAGGGTATGAAGATCTCATATAATCCCCCTCGTTGTTTGCATCTCCTAGATTAGATCTTGGCTTTCCCGTTCGCATCCGTAGAATTTTTTTGATTTACTATGCTGCGAAACCCTTCACAAATGTCTGCCCATTTAACCATATGGTACCTATGGTGGCCGTCTGTAGCAGTCCAGAAGAACCTAAACAGCTCCTTTGCGGAGTCTGCATGGGTTTCTTTCGGGAGTAAGTACATCCCCATCTGGTACATGGACAGCCTCGATAGACAAGAGTTAATGAGGACTGTCTTGCTCCCCTTGTTCGTAAGCTTCGCCCGCCAGGATTCGGCTTGAGACCGGACTCTCGTCACCAGGGGAGCAAGGTCCTTAATCAGTACCCTCGTCTCACGGATGGGCATCCCTAGGTAGGTAGTAGGGAAGTCCGCCAATCTACAGTTTAGGTTATCGTCAATGTGTTGTCGCTCCTCCTCAGCGTAGCCTAGAATGAATACCTCACTCTTGTCGAAGTTAATCTTCAGCCCGGACAAAGATTCGAAGCACATGAGCAGGAACTTGAGATTTATAATGTCGAGATCCGATCCCTGGACCATAATCATGGTATCTTCCGCATACTGGAGGTGGGTGATACCCCTCCCAGGGATCAGATGACCCACCACGCCAGAGATGTGAGCAGAAACCTTGGCTTTATCCAAGATTTCCGCCACCGCATCCACCGCGGAGTTAAACAAAAGAGGGGAAATATGATCCCCTTGTCTAACTCCACAAGTCGGACTAAAGTACAAGCCAATCTCCCATTAATATTGATCATCGTCCTTCTACTCATAACAAACTGCATAATCTAGCATATCATCCTATCGTCAATACCCCTCCTCTTTAGGAGTAATCGGAGGAAGGCCCAGTCCAGCCGGTCATAGGCCTTCTGGAAATCTAACTTAAGGAATGCTCCCTTCTGACGGTGTGTCTTTACCTCATACATAATTTCATGGAGGGCAGGGACACCATCATGGATCAAGCGTCCCTTAAGAAAGGCGAACTAGAGAGGGTGCGTGAGCCGCTCCAAGACTGGAGCGAGGCGCAGAGCACAGACCTTCGCAAAGATCCTCTGGATGACATTGATGACCGTGATCAATCTGAACTGGCGGATATCCATGGCCCCCACTACCTTGGGGATCAGGGTGATCACACCAATGTTCAGACGAGACATAACAAGAGTCCCGATATAGAACTCCTGGAACATCTGCATGATCACCGGCTGAAGCTGGGCCCAGAAGGTCTAGAAGAAGGACACTGGCAGGCCATCAGGGCCGGGCGCCGACCCCGTCCTCATGGACTTCAGGACCACGGTTACCTCCTCCGGTGAGAGCGGGAGTGTGAGCTCTAGGTTCTTCGCGGGGGAGACGGTCGCGTCGCCTATCCAGAAGGCAAGGGCCAACGAGATCCCCGAGCATGGCGAGCCAGAAAACAACTCTTTATAGAAGGCATAAATATGTGAGGAGAGTTTTAGTGGCGATTCCGGCAGAACATTTTCCTTCCAGAGGCAAGGAATTAAACATTTCCTCCTCCTGCTATTGGCAATAGCATGAAAGTAGGCCGTATGCAATTCCTCCTGGATGGTCTAATTCTGCTCTAAACAAGTGTAGCTAGGTATTGCTCTAAAAAAGAATGTAGCTAGGTATTTCATGTACGATCGAGCTGTTCCAACCTCTCTCTAGAATTCATGTCACATGCATGGTGGACCATCAGGAGGAGGCAGGGCTCTGTAATGGCATGGCAAAGACCCCGCCATGCATGAACACACGCTCGTTGATTTGGGCCAGCAGCTTCTTCATTGCGACGTAGCCCTCCTCTGAACGAGACTGCTTAGTCGACATGCATACACCTGCTGTCCTACATATGCATCGCATCGTACGTCGCGTGCAATTCCGTGGAACCAAGTAGGTCCAAGCATGCTTGTTGCCCATTGCTGTGTCCCGTTCGAGCTATACACATACACTACAAATAAATAATCTTCCTGTACGTCTTCTTTAGTTAATCATGCATGCGTAGCTCTTATATTTGCTCTTCTCAAGTGACAAGCCGGGTCCTGAATTCCGTTGCAACTAGCCACTTAGTCAGTCTCAGGAGTTCAGTGGTCTGGCAGAGAAACGCTGATGCAGATTCACCATGCATGGTGATGATCATATCATTCCTTCCGCTAATAATTAATCCGATCGATCATCTCCTCTGTCATTTCAGCGCGTCATGATCCGATCCAGACAAGTCCAATCAGGTCCAATAATGTGGCGACGCCTGTTCCAGTCACTGCCTTTAACTTGGATACAAGGGCTCGCCTGTTCCAATACTGGCTGATATGCTGCTGCACACATAACAGACGCGCATGATCAGACGTGCTTATTGCTCGATCGTTTGGCAACACGTAAGGGGTCATTTTCTAGGAGCTGTTCTTGCTGATCAGAAGAATGTCCTTTTGGATCGGACTGGCAGCGCCACGCCGATCTCAGTCCACTTGTCGGATTGGGCAGCGGTACTAGTAGTAGCAGTAGTAGTACCGCTGTAGTCGCCTGCGGTGTGGACTGGTGGTTGGGGCGTCAACGTGCATTGCCGACGATTCCCCATTTGATGACAAGTCATCTACTCCTAATTAATTCTGGCATCATTCCAAGACTACAGCAGGTAGATGGACGTGAGCCCGGCCGATCGAATTATTGTCTAGGGCTCCAGGCATCGATCAAGGACGACGACATGTGCGTACGTATATGTTACAAAGCTGCAGCATAGCATGTGCGTGTACAGCATGTCCGTATGCTGCCATGCCGTTTGGCCGTATGTATGTACCAGATGTACGTGTATATGGGCGTATGTACGTACGTAGGAGTGGACAGTCGATGGGACGGCGTGCGTACGTACGTGCATGCATGCGCTTGAAGATCCACGGATCGGAGCAACCGAGAACAAATACTAGTACGCTCCCTCTTTTTGGCAAAATGTACTAGTGCATGTAAGATTTTTGAAAAGTCAAATGATGTTAAGTTTGACCAAGTTTGTAGCTCAGATTTACTTGGCTAGCATGTGATTCGTTGTACTAGTACTATTTCTGTTTTGAGAGGGTTTGGATTCGTGTATATGCGCAAAAAAAAAAAAAGAGGTTTGGATTCGTGTAAAATGGATCCGGAAATAACTCCCATGCATACGGGCCTAGCCTAGCACGTCCCTAATGCCCGTTCGTTGGGCTCGACAGCCCATCGCTGAAGGGGTGGTCCTTCCTGCTGCCAACATTGTCATTGTCATTCGCATTTTATTTTTTGCGGGGTGCAACTTTTTTGTTGTTGAATATACTACGGTAGATTGTTTTGTTTTCTGTTTGGGAGCTTCACCGTTCATATGGATGAACTGGTTTCGACGTTTTTGGAGTTTTCATATCTGGATACTAGCATGGTTATCTTTTTTTGACAAAAAATCAAGAAATAAACGACCAGCCATGGCGCCGACGAGAAAAGACTCATCCATTGCATGGATATATCTACGCTACACCAAAATTTGCTACTCCCTTCGAATGTATCTATCCATCTTAGTTGACTATCTAGATAAGTTTTAGTGCTAGATACACTCGTATCTAGATAAATTTGAGTACTTCCTCCGTCCGTAAATAAGTGTACTTTTAAGATTGTCTTAAGTTAAAAAATTTAAAATTTGACCAACTTTATTGTATATAGTAGCAATATATATGATTAAAACAAAAACAAAAACATATTCTCAGTCCAGAGTCCATGTACGCTCTACAATTGTGCAAGTTGCTATGCAGTTATTTCACATTTCGTTTTTCCTTTCCATTATTTTAGCACCGCTGATTAGATTAAAAATACTCCTACAGACTATGGAGGAATCTGCTAGCTAGTACTCATTCGTTCAACTTAGGTGGGGATGAGAATTGGGAAAATGAGAGTAGATGGTGTACATGAGAGACTGCAGTTTCTGACTAAATGGATGCTCGTGACTTCACTGAGCACCTGATCAACTTGAATAGACCTACTGAATCAGGATAATGTACATGACACATTCACTCGACTTCCTTGTGAACTTTCTCTTGCATCGAACATTGACCAAAATGACATATGCATATCCATCAGAAAATACTGAATCGTTTAAATTCAAATTGTCCAAGTAAGTAAGTAAGTAATAAAGGAGGAACAAGGAATTCAAATTTCGTCCAAGGTTTCCCTAGCCGTTACTCTATGCGCTTCAGACTTCAGAGCTTACTACAGTCTGTGGGCAGAAACGACATCTGTCCGACCGTGATGTCAAACAACATCTGTATATTCTTCCGAATATCTTAGGCATAATAGTACGTCTAGCAAGAAGACTCTTAATAGCACTAGTACCATGTGTGTTTCGGCACTCTTCAACAAATTCATCAGTAAGCTCAGTGTAACCATCATTAATATCATAACTCTCACTAGCAGGTGAGCTAACAGGTGTAATAGTGTCTTCACTAGGAGTTTTGGTATTTCCTAGACTAGCCATAGTGGCATCTAGAAAAGGACCTACTAACCACTCGCATCAAACACAGTAGAAGTAACATCATAAGTATCAAAAGCAGTTTCAGATTCAGCAGTAGTAGCAGTGTGTGTAGCATAAGCATGTGGTGGTGGTGTAACAAGCTTACCTATAACAGACGGCGAATTAAGAGCAGCAGAGGTGTTTAGGACTGTACCTCTTCTTGTAGTGGATGGTAAAATAGGGAACTTTCCATCACGAGACTTCCCCATGATGAAAGGAGTAGCAATGAACAATAATAGATCCAAGTGAACTTACAAATAAAGCTATGCTTCCCGGCAACGGCGCCAGAAAATAGTCTTGATAACCCACAAGTGTAGGGGATCGCAACAGTCTTCACGGGTAGTATTACTCAATTTATTGATTCGGCACAAGGGGAGCCAAAGAATACTTGCAAGCCTTAACAACTGAGTTGTCAGTTCAGCTGCACCTAGAAATAGTTCTTGCTCACGGAAGTTTATCAGTAGCAATAGTTTGGTAGTAGCAACAGCAAAGCAACAACAATAGTGAAACAGTAGCAATAGTAACAGTAACGGTAACAGTAGGATTCGAGTGCGGTAGGCATAGGGATGGATGGACGGGCGTTGCATGGACGAGTCTAAATATGTAACTTCAAGATCTAGGGCATTGCAGATAAATAATAACAAACATCCAAGTACTAAACAATCCTAGACATATGCTCCAAATATAGTCATACGTGCTCGCAATGAGAACTTATACAACATCTTCTGTCCAGCCAGCGAGTGGCAGCGGGGCCTCTAGGGAACTACTGACAATTAAGGTGCTCCTTTTAATAGAGCACCGGAGCAAAGCATTAACACTCCGTGAACACATGTGATCCTCACACCACAGCCATCCCCTACGGTTGTCCCAATTATTGTCACTTTGGGGCATTTGGATCCGGACAATGATATGTGTACACAACTTGCAGATAAGATCACAAACAATACTATCATAATGATTTAATAATAAGTTTAGATCTGAGATCATGGCACTCGGGCCCTAGTGACAAGCATTAAGCACAAAAAGTTGCAACAAAGTCAAATAGCACTAATAGAGATACTAGGCACTATGCCCTAACAATCATATTCGATTACATGATAGAACTCATCCAATCCCTACCATCCTCAAGCCTACAGCGGGGGATTACTCACTCATGGATGAGGGAAACATCGGTGGTTGATGGAGATGCATTGGTGATAACGATGGAGATGATCCTCTCCAAATTCCCCATCCCGAGAGGGTGCCAGAACGGAGTTTCTGGATCCAAATTTTGGTTTCTGGTGGCGGCGGCGGAGCAGAACTCTTTCTGAAAAACTATCGCCCCCCTCGGTTTTTAGGTAGAAAGGCAACTTATAGGCGCAGAGGGAGGCCGAGGAGCTGCCTGGGGTGGCCTCACCCCCTCCAGGCGCGGCCAGTGGTGGGCCCGCGCCTCGGGTGGGTCTGGCCCCCCAGCCCCCCTCTCCGTCTCTCCTTCTGGCTCCGTGGATCTTCTGGTGAAAAATAGTTTTTGGCATATTTTTTGGGATTTTTCCAGATAGTTGATTTTCTGCATAAAAACAAGACACCAAAGTAATTATGCTGAAAACAGCGTCAGTCCGTGTTAGTTGCATCCAAATTACACAAGTTTAGAGGAGAAACAATAACAAAGTGTTCGATAAAGTAGATATGGTTTGGACATATCAGCGACTAATTACTGAGCCATGATCCCTATGTGCTAGGGTTCTTAGGCTAAATATTACCCAAGTGGTGATATTCTCAAAGCGGGGCCAAAGGCGGGCTCCTCATTTACTTGGCAAAGTATCCTCGCTGGTTTATGTACTTTTAAAAGGGGATATGTGTGGAGAGTGGGAAACGGAGAGAACATCAATATTTGGAAAGACCACTGGATTGCAAGCAGTCCGATAGAATGATCACATCGCCTCGCGGAGGTGCGGTCTACACTAGAGTTAGCAATCTCATTGACCCCATGACTGAACAGTGGGACATCGATATAATTCAGAATCTTTTCGAACAAGTGGATGTTGACCGGATTTTGCAGATCCCACTCAATTTGCATGGTTTTGAGGATTTTATTTCTTGGCATTATACCAAACATGATAGATATGCCGTGAGATCTGGATACCATCTTCAATGGAAACATCAATTTGGCTCAATGGCGAATCAACTGGCTCTCCCAGGCTCAGCGGCAATGAATCCAGTATGGAAGGTTGTATGGACAATTAATATACTAGGAAAAGTCAAAAAAATTGTATGGCGTACCTTGCAGGGGATCTTACCTCTGAAAAGTATTCTTTTTAGTCGTCACATAGGTACGTCGGATCTTTGTCCTTTATGCTCCCAAGAACCAGAAGACATCAAGCATCTCTTATTCCAATGTCAACCGGAAAAAGAGTTGTGGGAGCTGTTGGGGATGTCTAACCTCATTGACGAGGCCTCAACTAAAGACAGATCGGGTTCAGCTGCTCTTGAGATGCTACTTCGCCAACCAGATATCGGACCACGACTCATTAACAATGTGGGCCTTAAGGAACTAATTTCAGTGACATCTTGGTACCTATGGTGGATCCGGAGAAGACAGACACACGACGGGAATGTCCCGTCTTTGATCAATTGCAAAATGTCAATTCTGGCCATTGTAGCTAATTCCGCAAAACTGTCAAAACCACCGATTGATTCAGATATTCAGTGGAAGAAGCCCAACTCCCGTCAGGTGAAATTGAATGTCGATGCTTTTTTTTCACGAGGAGTCACAATCTAGAGCGGTGGGGATGATTTTAAGAGACTACCAAGGCCATTTTATTGCAGCAGAATGTAAGTTTATTCCACATGTCTCTTCTGCTACCATGGTAGAGGCTATTGCAATGCTAGAAGGACTTAAACTTGCTGAAAGGATAGGCCGTAACAATGTGATTGCTGAAGGGGACTCTACCGAGACTATTGATGCTTGTTCGGGATAGGAGCAGTGGTGGACAGAGGCAGCGAAAATATATTGTTTGCATAGACACTGCTTCTTCAAAATACAATGTTCCAACATTGCTGGAGAGAAGCAAACAAAGCGGCGCACGAGATAGCTAGGTCTTGCTTTGAGAATAAAAATTCTTGTAATTGGGTCGATGAGCCCCCTAGCTTCTTATTAGACTCCCTCGTAAACGATGTAACTATTGTTTGATTTGAAAGCAAGTTTCAGACGCACTCATTTCCTTCCAGGGTACCTAAGGGGACTGGAAGGTTTTTAATGAGGCGGATTGCTGGCTTAATATATTATGATTTTACCTTAAAAAGAACCATAAATTTGTAAGCACTTGAAACATATTTTAATTTTTGATTTGTGTCGGCGCAGAGCACATACCGTAAAACAAAATCATAAAAACAAATATTCTATCCATTGCTTTTTTCCATGTCTCGTTCATCTTCCTTCTCCTAATGACGTGCCGGTAGCCAGCCATGTCGCCCGCCTGGACCACCGCCCAGCCCCTACTGGACCGCTGCCATCCCGTATAGACCTCTGCCCTGCCCCTCCTGGCCCGCCCAGGCCCGCTTGGCCGACTCATGGGCTTATCCACAACGACGACATCGCAGCTCGCTTGCAACAGCCTCCCCTGATCTTCGTCAGCGCCCACATCACCCCCTTCGCGCACCTCACGGACCCACTCCCCCACGGGGCGACCGAGCTTAGGCCGGGAGCTTTGGCCGCGCACGGACGCAATGCCGCTATAGACGACACGCCAGAGTCGTGGCTAGCGCCGGCTCCATGGGAGATACGCAAGCTAGTAGAGTTAATCGGTTCTAAATCTGTCCAAAAGCAGTCATATTGAGGCTATTTTTTAGAGATTGGGAAAAAAGAGTGAAATCGGTGCACGGTGGTAGAATTTGCCCGAATTCTGGTGGCCCTGCTACCATTCCGCTGATGGTTGGTGAAATTTTCCTCCCACCAACGGTCTCCATGGGGATACAGGATGTGCTCGGTTTGACTTCGTAGCCTGGGAATTACCTGTTTGAGGCAAGAGTTTTTCGAAGCCCCTTAAAACTTTTTATAATTTGAGGACGTTTACGAGCTCTCATTTGGGCCATTTTTTTAGCTAAAACTGAAAACTAGCAGTTATTTTACGTTTTTTGGGTGTTTACGAACACTGCTAGAGAAGTTCTAAGGATGGCGGTGGGTACCAGGGTACCCTTTACCCTACTTAGTATATAAAAAAACTAAGTTTTGGCAAAACACCATTTTTTAAGAAAACTAGTTTATTTGTTTGAACTAGGCTAAACTAGCATGATGGCCCTCGCAAATGCGAGGACATTTTCTTAGTTGTGTAGAAAATGATTGAGATAATATATTCACATTGCCATAAAGTAGTACCAATTCATCATCATAAAATGCTTCATAATATACACCACATGTGAGTGGAACATTTATATCACCTTGCTCTAGGCGATGTTCCTGTGGTATTCATGGCAAATGTTTTATTATGTTCTACAAAGAGTGTTTGACCATTATATTATATGTAAAGACACGATACTATTGATGATGTGTGTCGTTTGTGTATGGTAATACAACACTACATCGTTTAATAAAAGTTTGACCGTTGGTCATATGTTAGATGAGTACACAATGTTAACTTCTAGTTTGTCGGCTCTTGATATCAGATGTGATGCTATAAAAAAATATTAATATTATGGTTCACACCATTTTATTCTTTCTAGGTAGAAAATACGTAGTTGATTAGAACATGATATTATCACGATCTAGCAAAAAATAGAAAGGAGAACGTTGTGACCTAAGGTCTTATATGGCTTGTGTTTGGACCAAGTAATGTAGGTAAGGAGAATTTTTGTTTCCATAATCTGTGCGTGTTTTGAATGTAAGAGTCGGGATTAAAACCGAGTGTTAGATATCTTCCCCTAATTTCTACATGTCTATAATAAAATCATATCACACCTAATTAAAACTGGGCGCTAGATATTATTTCCTTCTATGACGAATTTGCCCATTGAACTACGTGACTTGTGTCTCCTATTCTCCAATTAAATCACTTGACATTGTTTGGGGAATAAATTCAGTGTTCATAGGGACAACAATTATTATGCTAAATAAAACATCCCTTCTATGGTAGAGTATTAATTATGATCCCGTTATAGTTAAAGTTCTAGTAAATAGATAGAAGTGTGTTTACAAAATTTTACAGTATAGTGATTTGATTATCAATTGCACCATGTAGTCGAGTTATTCCATTTGATTTGTGGGTGAGTTCTACTTCCTAGTTGATACAATTAAATAATTAAAATGTTGGTCTATAAGCACGGAATTAGAATTGTTGTACATGCTATATGTTATATACTTCCTGCGTCTTGAATTAGATGTCAGAGAATTGTCTAAATTTACATGTACTTCCATACACTAAAACACATGTCAATCTAGATGTCAGAGAATTGCTATATGTTATATACTTCCATACACTAAAACACCTCTAAATACATGTCAATCTAGACAAATATCCGACGTCCATTTTGAGACGGAGGGAGTATATGCTTTGCATCGAGGGGCGGCCTGATATACTTTCTAGTTCTAGGTCAATGTAATCTCACTCATGAACAACCCCAATAATTATTCGAGAATAGCAGAAGATATTTTTATGGACATACTCATGCATATATGTAGGCTATGCATATTAAATACTACAGTAGCCATGTATGGAGACGATCAATACTTACCTGAACTTGTTTTTTATTAGTAGGCGATCCAATCGATTCAACTATTCATATGTATATGCATGACTATTAGGGTGTCAAGCGGGACGGATTGCAGCACTGCTTTTTAACTAATTTTTTATTAATTTTGCTAGATTTTAGAACCTTCTGTTGCTTTTTTTTTCTTTTGCGGATCGTTATGCGGGTGCCGCTCGCCACCCCCAACCATCTTCACAACTGAACTCTTTTTTTATAAACAAAAAATAAAAAGTTGATTTCACAACTTGTACTTGTACTGAACTTTAATCAACTGACCAGACACATCCGGCATTTTTTTCCACGGACCGTGACAAATGTCATGAAGGTAAAGCTACTCCATAGATCAAAGAAGTACTCCTGTAGTCGTCGTGAGAAGCTTGTGCGGCAGGGGCGGAGGCAAGGGGGGGCGAGCAGGGGTCAGACCCCCCCTAATGTGTCGCCCCCCTCAAGGAAATACCGCGGATCAAGTATACGTCTTGCCTAATTGCTGTGTTCATTACCTGATTAGTTGTACCTAAGCCCAAATCCATCTGTTTGTGTACGCACCAAAGGCCAATCGCCCCAACTAAAACGGCCCATCTAGCATCATGTCAATCATCGATCCAGGAAGCCTGGTCGTTCCGCCTACAGTTACCATGTTTCCATCTCGAGTCTCGCGTCTCAATCTGATCGATCAGTCTCGCTGCTGCAAGGTATGTAACCCTGCCGCTGCTCGTTCGCTGCAGTATCTTGCGGCAAGGGGACTTGATTGGCCAGCTTGTCTAGCGGCGAGTCGGCGACTATGTTGGCTGTCCGCAGTCCGCTCAACTTCGTTGCTCGCTTGCCGTCGGGCGGCACATCCAGATTATTAGTCAAGGTGTATGTATATGAGAACAAGATACTGTAAACGTATAGAATTATTGCTAGTCTAGTCTAGTCTAATCTCCTTTTCCCTTCTGTTTAGCTACAATCGGTTAGTTCAAAATAGCCAATATTACACCAATTGCTTCAGTCTCAAATATGGCCTAATGCTTTTTATTTTGGATCCAGGTCGTTGGTGAATTGTGATAGAAGAGATAACCATTAAAAATTTCTGAAAAAGTAGCCACACAAATATCAGTTTATTATCAGTTGCATCGTCGTCGTGTATTATCCAGCCGCCGGTGGCTACCTGCCGTCCACAAGGCCATATCCATTGCGAAATCGGGTAGTCAACGGCCTAAATCTAGGACTGATGATATGTCATATGTTACAACTAAATCTATACAAACTCTAAATAGAGGGATACAAGTTAGCATACGATTAGTTAAAAGGGATTCTCAACAATATTGTACTTCAAAATTAAAGAGGAAAACAGGAGCAAATAATGACATATCAAGTGAATTGTTCCTACAATTTGCTTCAGCACCCAAAAAATCGACGCTTTATTTTAGCACCGGGATTTTTTTTTGGCTTCGCGTATGCTTGCCCCCCCCCTATACCTAAATCCTGGCTCCGCCCCTGTTGTGCGCGCGGTGAATACATTGTCGATCGCTTGTTGGGCTAATTGCTTGTTAGAACTTAGCACGAGTGTTACGTGCACGTGTTGTGCTAGTGGCTAGTGGCGCATACAATTTGATTAGAGCAATTTTAATAATATAACCTACCGATGGCTATAAGAAAGTGTCATGTCATCTATAGCCAGCTCTATAGTCCATTTGTATAATTGTAAAAGTCTACTATTTAATTAATATGTGGTCCACAATTCACACATACAAACGGCCTAAAAACACGTGCTACAGCCGACTGTTAACTTACAGCCCGTTTATAGTCCTTCTCCTCTTATCTCTCCTCCACGTAATATTTTATCTCCTAGTCCTATAACATGCTGACTGTACCTTATTGTACATGTTCTTAATTAGAGAAGACAAATCCTTTAAAACCCAATCCAAGGCAAGGTATCCCCAATCATCAACCGAAGATAATTACTCCTCCTCCTTTGTGCAGCCCAATCACTCTCGTCAGGGAACAGAAAAACGCACGCCAGAGGGGCTTGCAGCGACAGGGCCGGGCTAGACTTGAGAGCACCGTCTCGGTCGTGTCCGTTGGATCCGACCCGTACGTCTAAATGGGATATGCTCGGCTGGATCGATCGGTTGGGTCATGGGTCGGTTCCTCTTCCCCCATGGAGCAGAGCCGCATGGGTTCGCGTGGTGCCGACGTAGCAGGTCAGCCTGGGCACTGTTCCTTGGTTCAACGCGGACGTGCATGCCGCTGGGGCTACGTACTGTACATGTGTAGCACGTATGAACAGAACATCTCTTGCTCGCACACGCGCGCACACTGTGTACTGTATAGGAAGAAAGCTGCAATACACAACACATATACTCCCTCAGTTTAGAAATATAAGATGTTTTAGATTTGTGAATGAGATGCATCTAGACACCTTTGTATAAATTCATTTGAACCTATACACTAAAAGGTGTCTAGATACATTTGCTTCACAAACCTAAAACATCTTATATTTCTAAACGGAGGGAGTATATTCGGAAGGATCCTTGCGAGATAATCGATACGCACCGATCGATCGATTAATTGGAGAGGAGCTACATACCGTCCCCGATCGAGGCACATACACTGGATCGACATGTGTGTGTACGTACGTACCTGAACCAGTCGAGCGTTTAAGTAATCTCCATCATCGGCCAAAGGAGGATGGAGTTAACTAATTCACTGACTCGTGTCATTTTACATCCGTCCCGACGCGATCGATCAAGGCAGAACGTACGTACGCCGCATGGTGGAGGATGTCGCGCGCCGGGGACGGATAGATCGATGGATATGGCCTTAATTTGGAGACCCGCTATAGCCTAGGCTGTGGCCCTAAATGTAGTTCGGAAAACATCACACAAAAATGGGTTCCTACCAAAGAAAATCAAGAGAGAACAAACGCAGAATCAACCACTTATTTTATTAATTGAAAATCAAGTTACAAAAAACAACACACGTGAAAACAAAAAGATCGACCAAGATAAAATTATTATCAAGAAATCTTTGCAGATGAAATCTTGAAAGATCGAGAGAAACAAAAGGACCCCTAAGAACTCCTACAACCACCGAAGGCAAACGGCTGCCGCCCAACTAGAGCGCCACCAAGATGCTCTAGCCCAGTGCTAAAGCTAAAGGCTAGATAGGACAGGCTCTCACTCACTTATAAAATAACTCTAGTAAGTAGCGCCAAAGCGCGTAATAGACTTACTTATAAGCAATTACACGCAATCAACGGATGTTCATGCATTGGCCCTCGATAATGCTTCAATCGATAGTTGACGACCATTACTAGCCTCTATTCCTTCCTTTTGAGCTTTGAAAGACTTCGCTGGAAAAGACGTCGAGCATCCACGATTGCAAGATCCAAAAAAGCACCATCGTCAACGAGACTTTATGAGTCGATGAATAGACCTGCTGCACGCAGCGAGACAGATGTCATTGTGGCATGTCGACCGCCTGTTTTTTACCAAGATTCGTCGCCTCCCATATTGACGAAGTAGGAGAAGAACAACATACCCCCACCTTCGGACCAACATCCGCCGCCTCCCATTGACGAAGTCAGACAAGAACAACATATCCACCGCCTCTGGACCAACATCCTCGCTTCATAGAAACAACCTCGCCCTGGCCACTGGCATCATCGTGAATAGCGATGAACGACAACAACACACCGAGAAACTAATCTCGCAAGATCTGAAGAACGACGAGAAGACCAAGCTGCCGATCTGATGGACCGACTAGCACATGTTGCCATCAACTCTGAGGCGTCACCATGAAGATCGTCGTCGTGTGGAATTGGAGTTGAGGCAAATTTATTTGCACGGACGCCGCTCCCACCAACCCAACCCAACACCGCACCACAACAGACATATCCAAGCCCTAACTATTAGGCGGAGGGACGAGATCCCGCTCCCTTCTACTGCCGGAGCAGCAAGCGAACACTAGTAGAAAACAGGCCATCCGTTCGCGGCCCCTCAGAGCATTAGTCCCGGTTGCGCCACGAATCGGGACTAATGCTGGCACGCGTCACGGTTCGAGCGGGCACGGGGCCCGGAGGCATGCATCCCGGTTGGTAAGGGGGCATACGTCCTGGTTTGTAACACAAACCGGGACTAAAGGTTGGGCGTCAGCCACGTGGCGTGGCACACACCTTTAGTCCCGGTTTGTGTTACAAACCGGGACGTATGTCTCGCCCTCTATAAATGCAACGCCCCAGCCCTCTGCCTTCACTCTGTTTTTTCTTGTTGGAAGGTGTGAGGGGTGTGCTAGTTTTTTTCCCCTATGCATGCATTGAAGGTGTTTGATGAAATGTTTGAGTGAATGATCCCATTCAATTTCTCATAAAACAAAAATATAGAAGGTGTCCGAGACGCACTTGAGCTTTCTCCTCTTTATTTTCCTCGATCGAGGTTAGCAATCTTATCTTTTCTCTGTCATTGATACAATGCATATGTCGATGTGAATTGGTCATTTCACTATTTATGATGTCCTGTTTTTTGATAAACTTACTTATATGATGCAGATGAACGGTCGGGAATGGATGTACGGTGACCGGTAGCGTGGTATATATGAAAGGCGTGGATAAATTTATCGATGTGGCTACGGAAAACAAAGATAATGGTTTTATACGTTGTCCATGTGTTCAATGTCAGAACAACAAGGAGTACTCTTCCTCGAAAATCATTTGCGGCCACCTGATTATGAAAGGTTTCATGCCCAACTATAATTGCTGGACCAAGCATGGGGAAAGAGGGGTTATGATGGAAGATGGTGAAGAAGAAGATGATGATAACAACTATCATCATATGTTTCCTGAATACAGTGATACTGCAATGGAAGACAATGGAGAGGAAGGAGGTGAAGAAAGGGCATCAGATGAGGCGGCTGATGAAATTGGTAGGGTCATTTCTGATGCAAAGCGATATTGTGAAACAGAAAATGAGAAGTTGAAGTTAGAGGGCATGTTAGAAGATCACAAGAAATTGTTGTACCCAAATTGTGAAGATGGCAGCACAAAGCTCGGTACCACACTAGAATTGTTGTGATGGAAGGCAGAGTGTGGTCTAACTGACTCCTCATTTGAAAATATGCTGAAAATAATGAAGCCGAAGTTTCCAAAACATAACGAACTTCCCGAGAGTACCTACGAAGCAAAGAAGACTCTTTGTCCTCTAGGATTAGATGTGCAAAAGATACATGCATGCATTAATGACTGCATCCTCTACTGCGGTAAGGAGTATGGGAATTTAGATAAATGCCCGCTATGCAATGCATTGCGGTATAAAATCAGACGAGATGACCCTGGTGATGTTGAGGGAGAGCCCCTCCGGAAGAGGGTTCCTGCTAAGGTTATGTGGTATGTGTAACACCCTCAGAATCGGACCTATGCAAGTTTTAGCGAAAACCCGCCAAACCCGCATAGAAACGATTCAAAGGTGCCCACCAGGCACTTTCGTGCGGGTGGAAAACGAAGTAATAACATTACACAACAGTCCTCGATGGGACCCACAGAACAGATATATATACAACACGACTCCAAGAGTCAAGAATACAGATATAATATACAAAGATCCAAATCACCTGTAAAACGATACAACGTCCGGCTATGGACAAGATGCAAATGGGGCTAAGATCCCTGAAGAATAACCAATGGCGTCCATAACCCTGCCCAGGCCAAGCCGGAAGGGTAACCCTGCTAACGACGTCGATCTCAAAACCTGCTTAAACAAAAGGGTGACAAAGGGCAACGGAAAAGAGGAGGCGTCGATCGAGGCCGATTACGGCGAGGCTAGAATTCGGCGGTCCTCGCCTACATAGGTATGGTGGACTGAAGCGGCAGCAGCATCATGCACTAAACAACCTATAGAGACTCGATACAACTGGCGGCAATCAGAGAGGGAAAGAAGGACCTATCCGGAACCAACCTGATACTATCATCAAGCAAACCCATCCTGGAGTTTCCCCCTCGAGACCAAACGAGGAAGTCAACCGAGGAACTCACACCGTTGGCAGTTTTACTTATTCGGTTAGCGTTGCAGCAATTACTAGTCAGGTTTAGATAATCATCCTGATAAAGTAAGCAGTGGGCACTTTTAGTTAACCATTCCGTTATAGTTACAACAGTTACTAATCAGATACAGATAGCATGAGATAACCCAAAACCGAGCAGTTGTTGGTACTTTTATTTATCCATTCCGTTGTAGTTGCAATACTTACTAATCAGATACAATTGTCGCAAGCGACAAACCAAACAAGCAATTGTGGGCAGTTTTATTTAGCCATTCCATTATAGTGAAGCTGATTACTAGTCATTATAAAGTCAAATTTATAGCACTACTTTAGTTATGCTTGTCTATGATCGAGATACTGTGCTCCAAGTCGTCCATAACCGCGGACACGGCTTTCAGGAAGTTTTAACCCGGCCAAGGTGCACAAATAGCAACACACACTCGATCAGCCTCGGAAAAACCAAATCAAAACCCAACGAGGCCTTCACGACAAAGCAATCACAGGATTCAGAAATATTTCAGGGGGCCACCCCATTGAGTAGATCCGCAACGAAGTAAGCTAGCTCCGAGACGGACTCAAGGTTTGCGTCAATGGTCAGAAACGATCGAACCCGAAAGTGTGGTGGGCTTGTCGATACTGGAAAACACTCAACTTACCTAAAGATCGGTGTGCTCCTCGCACAATCGTAAATACATAGTAGCATGGCATATAAGTAGATCGTAAATAAAACCTCAAACTAGTTTGTGGCCCCAAGAAATAAGATGAATCAAGCTACGGCTCGGGGGTCCCATAATCCTCCCAGATGTGGATAGCGCGATAAATCAAGGAACAGTATCAAGTACTCGGGGTCCTCACGGGACACAAGTGGCGTTCGAAACCAAATATTATCTATCACCCACCGATGCCTCTGCTTACTTCAATTTTAGTTGTTAAACAGGAATTAAAGTGAACGATAAGTAAAACCATGATCATCTCCAACATCAACATGCGGCAATACATCAACAACTGTGGCATATGACGGCACACAACCGCACTTGAGCGAGCGACTGCGACACGCAAGTCCAACTATCTACCGAACAACAGGTAATAGGATGTGTCCGAGGCAATATAGGGCTGCAAGGGATATCACGGGTACGAAAACTAGAGCATCGCAACACAGATAGCAATAGATCAACATGAGGGAAATAAATACTATAAAAGTAAGATAGGTAGAAAGGGGGAGATGCTCGCCTGAAAACATTGCCGAAGGTTCAACCGAAGATCGGGGCGAAGCTCACATCAACTCAACGGCCTTATCCGCGAAGAACCAAAACACTAGAATAAACACCGGATGCACTATTTAATACAACGGCAGAAGATCGGCATGGTGCATGTATGATGTATGACATGGAAGAAGTGCGATGCAATTAGGTCAATATTAAGTGGAACCGGGGTCCCGACAATTAATTAGGTGGTTCATGTTATTTAGCTACCCCGCAATTTAATTGTTATTTGAACATGGCAAAATACAGCACCGATTCGCTACACAATTTAAATGAGGCCAATATAAGGCTAGATTTGCCCGCATATGGGCCCCATATTTAATTAGAGGTGAATCGGCATAAGGCCCCCAAACCACAGACAAGCATGCATGCAAGATGAATGATTAATATGCAACAGGTTTTATATTTGGCATTTGTAAAATAGGGTTCGAGAAAAGGGGTCACACATTAGGGTTCGGCAGATCTTGGGGTTCCGGGGTCCGGGGTCGGTCTCAGGGTTCAGGGTTCGACGGGTCGGCGAGGTTCGGATCTGGGGTTCGACGGGATCGTCGTCGGGTAGCGGAGGAGATCTTGGCGTTCAAACGGCAAGTGGCGGTCTTCGGATCTGGGGCTCGCATCCGGGAAGGAGAACTTGTCGCATCCGCGGTCGTCGGGTCGTGTCGTCGGTCTTGTCGTTACACGGCGGAGATCTTGGTGTCCAGGGTCTCGGCGTCTTTGAAAGGGTCGGTCTTCGAACTCCGGGATCGGTCTTCGGACCTCAACATGGGACGGTCTTGGTGACGATCTTGTCCGATGGGGATCTTGGTTCAACATCATCGCGGGCTTCGGGTCCGAGAGGTTGATCTTGGCGTCCGAGGAGAAGATCATGTCGTTCCGTGACGGTGATCTTGGCGTCCGGGTTCTTGGCGTCGGTAGATCTTGGTGGGGGTCGATGCACTCGCACGGTCGGTCTTGGTTCATTGGGTCCACGTGGAAGAACTTGGCGGGCTCGAGTCCGATACGGTCTTGGCGGAACTTGGCGTTGATCTGCCTTGGAAGATCTTGGCGACATTGTGATATGGTTTTGCCACGGAGACGCTTTAGCGGATCGGACCCTCACACCAGGACAAATACGGTTGGTGACGGGATGCTGTACGTAAAAACAAAGCGACCTGCAACCACGGGAAAACTCATGCGGCTTCCATGCGGAACACAAAGGTGCGACTGAGCCTCGGATCTTGGCTGCACGGAGGCGAAGGTTAGGTGCTCGCGAGGATCGGTGGTGGCGGCCCGGCGCTCGCGTGAGGCGCCCGGCAGCGATCAGCAGGCGGCGTCTGGCGGCGGGCGGTCGGGAAGGCGCGGCGGGCCTTGAGGTGGGCAGCGGCGCTGGCGGATCTCGTTGGCGGGAGGCGGCTCGGCGGAACCCAGCGATGGCGGGGTAGGCGGACAGGGACGGCGAGGCGAGCAGTGGAGGCCATGGGGCGGCGTGCGAAGGGCCGAGAAGCGCGACCGGAGGAGCGGCGCTGGGCGGGCCAGCGGCGGAGGAGGCGTGGCGGGAGAAGCGGAGGAGGCGGCTCGGCTGCGGCGGAGCCTGGGAGGAGGCTGCTGGTGGGCAGCGGTGGCGTGGAGGAGGTGGCGGCGGGCGGAGAAGAGGGGCGAGGCGGTGAGGCGGCAGAGCGAGGCGGAGGCGGCACGGCCACGCCGGGAGGAGGAGGCCGGCGAGGGAGAAGGGGCCGGCGAGAGGAGGATTGGAGGCGGCGGTGCACTGGGGAGGCGGGAGGAAGAAGACGGGGAGGCGTGCGAGAGGAGGTGGGGTCGGTGGGCGCGTGGTGGGGCAGGTGGGTGGCAGCAGTTGGGAGAGGGGTGAGGCTGAGTGGGGCCCAGGCACGGGGCTGGTGGGGAGAGAGGAGAGAGAGGGGGGTGGAGGGGAGGTGGCCAAGTGGCGGCATCTGGTTGGGTGGGGGGTAGAGGAGAGATGAGGTGGCAACCAGCTATTGGGTGGGGTGAGGTGGAGGGGGGTTGGGTAGGATAGGATTGGTAGCTGTAGGATTTTAGGTGGACCGTTTGTATTCCTGGGGGTGGTCGTTCGGGTCGATTCGGCCTGTTCGACTGCCCCACTAAAAATAATTAATCAAATTATTTATTTCAAGCAGCGCTTTTGCAAACCGACAGCGGACAAAACAAAATAATCCGGGGACCCGGTTTTGGTTTTGAATAAAGATGGGGCGTTTAGAAAACACAAACAGGTTTTTCTGCAATTAGTTTTATGCAAGCAAATGCAAGATGACGACAATGCTCAAATGCAAGGTGGCATGATGACATGAGCATGCGGTCATGATGATGCAATACACAAGAACAACGCGATTTTCTAGTAGTGGTTTTGCGGGATGCCACAATTCGACACCACTAACAATGGATCTCGCCCTCGAGATCCGCCTCATGGTACCGGAAGGAAGGTCGGCGATCTGCGTCTTCTCTCATCATATTGGTCCTCGCGACACCACTAACAAGGATTCATCCTCCATCTTGAAATCGGCGACACCACCAACAAAGGTCGTTGTTCCTGATCGTCGAGGGAACACTCCGGGAACAAAAGGTCGAAGGTAGAGGTATCAACAAATAAAGCCACCTCTAGCTTCCGTGGACGGAGTAAAATTGCTGGATCCACTGATTCGATGTACAAGAGCGAATGATAAGAGTAGTCGGATGGTGATCAGTCCATCGCGCACCCAAACCATTACTCGGCACCCGAATAGGCGGATTATGCAACCAACTCTCGGAATTAGACTGAAGATCTCGACAAGCGAGGTTCGGAAACAAAGGAGTGACGCAGACTCTGCATCGGATCTGGCGTAGAGGATGTCGTCGCGTCGGAAAACACCGGAAGGCACAAACAAGGAACAAAGAATGGTACCACAGACGAAGGATTCCTCGGGCAGCATGAACACCGGATGGTAGAACACCGTTATCAAAGAAGGAAGCGAAACCCTGAAGGTACGACGGAACAACCAACCACGAGAAGTCCTGGACTCGAAGAAAGAGAAGAGAGCGGATTCAAAACACGTAGAGGTAAGAGGAGAATAGCAGAGGGGCAAGGAATAAAAATCAGACCTAATCAGAACTATCCAACCGATTTTGCAAAATAGTTTTGGACACACTACTTCGGCCGTTAGCTATGTTATCCTACAGGCTGGACTTGTGGGGTATCGCAACTGCTGAGCTCTGATACCACTCTGTAACACCCTCAGAATCGGACCTATGCAAGTTTTAGCGAAAACCCGCCAAACCCGCATAGAAACGATTCAAAGGTGCCCACCAGGCACTTTCGTGCGGGTGGAAAACGAAGTAATAACATTACACAACAGTCCTCGATGGGACCCACAGAACAGATATATATACAACACGACTCCAAGAGTCAAGAATACAGATATAATATACAAAGATCCAAATCACCTGTAAAACGATACAACGTCCGGCTATGGACAAGATGCAAATGGGGCTAAGATCCCTGAAGAATAACCAATGGCGTCCATAACCCTGAGCCAAGCGGAAGGGTAACCACTAACGACGTCGATCTCAAAACTGCTTAAACAAAGGGTGCCGACAAAGGGCAAAGGAAAGAAGGGCGTCGATCGAGGCCGACACAGCGAGGCTAGAATTGGCGGTCCTCGCCTACATAGGTATGGTGGATCAGCGGCGGCAGATCATGCACTAAACAACCTATAGAGACTCGATACAATGGCGGCAATCGAGAGGGAAAGAAGGACCTATCGAACCAACGATACTATCATCAAGCAAACCCATCACAGTTTCCCCTCGAGACCAAACGAGGAAGTCAACCGAGGAACTCACACCGTTGGCGGTTTACTTATTCGTTAGCGTTGCGGCAATTACTAGTCGTTTAGATAATCATCCCGATAAAGTAAGCGATGGGCACTTTTAGTTAACCATTCCGTTATAGTTACAACATTACTAATCGAATCTGAGATAGCATGAGATAACCCAAAACCCAGCGCTTGTTGGTACTTTTATTTAGCCATTCCGTTGTAGTTGCAATACTTACTAATCAGGTACAATTGTCGCAAATGACAAACCAAACAAGCAATTGTGGGCAGTATTATTTAGCCATTCCGTTATAGTGAAGCTGATTACTAGTCATTATAAAGTCAAATTTATAGCACTACTTTAGTTATGCTTGTCTATGATCGAGATCTTGCTCCAAGTCGTCCATAACCGCAGACACGGCTTTCGAAAGTTTTAACCCGGGGTGCACAAATAGCAACACACTCGATCGACCTCGGAAAAACCAAATCAAACCCAACGAGGCCTTCACGACAAAGCAATCACAGATTCGAAATATTTCAGAGGGCCACCCCATTGAGTAGATCCGCAATAGGCAGTAAGCTAGCTCGACGGACTCAAGGTTTGCGTCAATGGTCAGTAACGATCGGGAACCGAAAGTGTGAATGGGCTTGTCGACAGCGAAAACACTCGCTTACCTAAGCGATGGTGTGCTCCTCTGTCGTAAATCTGATAGTAGCATGGCATAAGTACAGGATCGTAAATAAAACCTCAAACTAGTTTGTGGCCCCAAGAAATAAGACTGAATCAAGCTCTGGCTCAGGGGGGGTCCCATAATCCTCCCGGATGTGGATAGAGCGATAAATCAAGGGAACATGTATCAAGTACTCGGGGTCCTACGGGACACAAGTGGGCGTTCGGAAACCAAATATTATCTATCACCCACCGATGCCTCTACTTACTTCAATTTTAGTTGTTAAACAGGAATTAAAGTGAACGATAAGTAAAACCATGATCATCTCCAACATCAACATGCGGCAATACATCAACAACTATGGCATATGACGGCACACAACCGCACTTGAGCGAGCGACTGCGACACGCAAGTCCAACTATCTACCGAACAACAGGTAATAGGATGTGTCCGAGGCAATATAGGGCTGCAAGGGATATCACGGGTACGAAAACTAGAGCATCATAACACGTATAGCAATAGATCAACAGAGGAAATAAATACTATAAAAGTAAGATAGGTAGAAAGGGAGATGCTGCTTTGAAAACATTGCCGAAGGTTCAACCGAAGATCGGGGCGAAGCTCACATCAACTCAACGGCCTTATCCGCGAAGAACCAAAACACTAGAATAAACACCGGATGCACTATTTAATACAACGGCAGAAGATCGGCATGGTGCATGTATGATGTATGACATGGCAGAAGTGCGATGCAATTAGGTCAATATTAAGTGGAACCGGGGTCCCGACAATTAATTAGGTGGTTCATGTTATTTAGCTACCCCGCAATTTAATTGTTATTTGAACATGGCAAAATACAGCACCGATTCTCTACACAATTTAAATGAGGCCAATATAAGGCTAGATTTGCCCGCATATGGGCCCCATATTTAATTAGAGGTGAATCGGCATAAGGCCCCCAAACCACAGACAAGCATGCATGCAAGATGAATGATTAATATGCAACAGGTTTTATATTTGGCATTTGTAAAATAGGGTTCGAGAAAAGGGGTCACACATTAGGGTTCGGCAGATCTTGGGGTTCCGGGGTCCGGGGTCGGTCTCAGGGTTCAGGGTTCGACGGGTCGGCGAGGTTCGGATCTGGGGTTCGACGGGATCGTTTTCGGATAGCGGAGTAGATCTTGGCGTTTCGAAACGAAGTACTTGGCGGTCTTCGGATCTGGGGCTCGCATCCGGGAAGGAGAACTTGTCGCATTCGCGGTGATGGTCGCGTGTCGTCGTCTTAATAACACGGCGGAGATCTTGGTGTCCCGGGTCTCGGCGTCTTCGAAAGGGTCGGTCTTCGAACTCCGGGATCGGTCTTCGGACCTCAACATGGGACGGTCTTGGTGACGATCTTGTCCGATGGGGATCTTGGTTCAACATCATCGCGGGCTTCGGGTCCGAGAGGTAGATCTTGGCGTCCGAGGAGAAGATCATGTCGTTCCGTGACGGTGATCTTGGCGTCCGGGTTCTTGGCGTCGGTAGATCTTGGTGGGGGTCGATGCACTCGTCACGGGGTCGGTCTTTGGTTCATTGGGTCCACGTGGAAGAACTTGGCGGGCTCCGGAGTCCGATAACGGGTCTTGGCGGAACTTGGCGTTGATCTGTACTTGGAAGATCTTGGCGACATTGTGATATGGTTTTGCCACGGGAGACGCTTTAGCGGATCGGACCCTCACACACAGGACAAGGACGGTTGGTGACGGGATGCCGCCATGGAAAAACAAACGACCGCAACCACAGGAAAACTCATGCGGCTTCCACGCGCGGAACACAAGGGTGCAGCCTGAGGCTGCCTCGGATGCTGGCCTGCACGGAGGGAGGCGAAGGTTAGGTGCTCGCGAGGGGATCTGGTGGTGGCGGCCCGAGGCGCCATGGAGGCGCCATGACGGCGACGGAAAGCAGGCGGCGTCTGGCGGCAGCGGTCGGTCCGGAAGGCCGCAGAGGGACGCTGTGGGACGGCGCTGGCGAGCTGGCCCTGGAGGCGGCTCGGCGGAACCACGGTGGCGGGTGGGAGACGGCGGGGCAGCGAGACAGTGGAGGCCATGGGGCGGCCTGCAGAGGGGCCGGAGAGGCGCGACCGAGCGGCGCTGGCGAGCAGGCGCGGAGGGAGGTCCGCGGCGGCAGGAAGCAGAGGGAGGCGGCGGCTCGGCTGCGGCGGCGCAAGGGAGGAGAGGCTGGTGGGCGGCGAAATGGCGGTGGAGGAGGTGGCGGCAGGCCGGAGAGGCGGGCGAGGAGGTGAGGCAGAGCGGAGGCCAGGAGGCGGGCAGCGGCCACGGAGGGAGGAGGAGGCCGGGCGAGGGAGAAGGGCGGGGCAGCCAGGAGGAGGATTGGAGGCGGCCTGTTGCTGGGGACGAGGCGGGAGGAGGAAGAAGACGGGGGAGGAGCGTGCGAGAGAGGAGGTGGGGGTCGGTGGGCGCGTGGTGGGGCCAGGGGGCTGGGCTGGCAAGCAGTTGGGAGAGGGGTGAGGCTGAGTGGGGCCCAGGCAGGCTGGGAGAGGAGAGAGAGAGGGGTGGAGGAGGTGGCCAAGTGGCGGCATCTGGTTGGGTGGGGGGTAGAGGAGGGATGGGGTGGCAACCAGCTGTTGGGTGGGGGGGGGTGGAGGGGGTTGGGTAGGATAGGATTGGTAGCTGTAGGATTTTAGGTGGACCGTTTGTATTCACAGGGGGTGGTTGGTCGATTCGCCTGCTCGATTCGCCCACTAAAAATAATTAATCAAATTATTTATTTCAACCAGCGCTTTTGCAAACCGACAGCGGACAAAACAAAATAATCCGGGGACCCGGTTTTGGTTTTGAATAAAGATGGGGCGTTTAGAAAACACAAACAGGTTTTTCTGCAATTAGTTTTATGCAAGCAAATGCAAGATGACGACAATGCTCAAATGCAAGGTGGCATGATGACATGAGCATGCGGTCATGATGATGCAATGCACAAGAACAACGCGATTTTCTATTAGTGGTTTTGCGGGATGCCACAGTATGCTCCTATAATACCAAGGTTGAAACGCATATTCAGAAACAAAGAGCATGCGAGGTTGTTGCGATGGCACAAAGAAGACCGTAAGAAAGACGGGAAGTTGAGACACCCTGCTGATGGGTCACAGTGGAGAAAAATCAAGAGAGACTTCCCAGACTTTGCAGGTGACGCAAGGAACTTATGGTTTGGTCTAAGTACAGATGACATGAATCCTTTTGGGAAGCAGAGCTGCAGTCACAGCACCTGGCCGGTGACTCTATGTATCTACTGAAGGGTTTTGCAGCATAGTAAATAAAAAAAATCTACGGATGCGAACGAGAAAGCCAAGATCTAATCTAGGAGATGCAAACAACAAGAGAGATTAGATAAGATCTTCATACCCTTGAAGATTCGCACAGCGGAACGTTCGTCGGAACGTGGGTGATGTAGTCGTACTCGCTTCTCCTCCTCGCGATCTGATCCGATCTAGCACCGCAAGTGGCGATGCCTCCGGGAGATGCACACGTGCAGCACCTCGACGTCTCCTCCTTCCTTGGTCCAGCAAGTATGGTGGAGAGACGGATTGGATCCACAACGCGACGGTGCGGTGTAAGTGGTGGAGAGTTTCTGCAGCAGGGCTTCGCCTACACGCAGTCGTGAGGGAGAGAGAGAGGAGGGGCAGCAGGGCGGCTAGGCTTGAGGGGAAGGTGTAGGAGGGTGGTGCGCCCCCAGCCCTCTTTATATAGAGGGGTGGGCGGCAACCCTAGACCCTCCCCCAAGCCTAGGCCGGCGGCCAAGGAGGAAAGAGTGGGGGGCAAGTTTCCCCCCTCCTTCTAGAAGCTCCAATTAGGGTTTCCCCTTGTTTGGCCGGCTGGGCCCTATAGGGCCTTGTTCCCCTGGCCCAATGCGGCCAGGGCACTCCCTCATAGGCCCATGCCCCCTCCCGGAAGGTGGGGCCACGTTGGTCCCCTCCGGAAGGTTCTAGAAGCTTCCGATACAATACCGATTAACCCGAAACAATTCCGAACTCCAAAAATCGCATTGCCTTATATGAATCTTATTCTCCGGACCACTCCGGAACCTCTCGTGATGTCCCGGATCCCATCCGAGACTCCGAACAAAAACTCATAAACCAATTATCCAATCTATCCTAGCATCAAGACACGTTAAGTGTGTGACCCTTCGGGTTCGAGAACATGCAGACATGATCTTCTATCAATAATCAATAGCGGGGTCTGGAAACCCATATTGACTCCCACACATTCATCGATGATCATATCGGATAAACCATGATGCCAGGATTCAATCAATCCCATATATATATATATATATATTCCCTTCGTCACGCGATATTTTACTTGCCCGAGATTTGATCGTCGGTACCGTCATACCTAGTTCAATCTCGTTCACAGCAAGTACTTTACTCGTTCCGTAATCCGATATCACTTTGTGATTAACTCCTTTACCACATGCTTGCAAGCGGTGTTGATATCGATTACCGAGTGGGCCCGAAGTATATCTCTCCGACTTGGGAGGGACAAATCCCATCTCGATACATACAACCTAACAGGTACTTTCCAATCACCTGAGAGACACCTTTATGATCACCCTCTCATAGGATGATGTTTGATGACCTCAAAGCTTTCTTCCGATACCAGGGAGTTGTATTATCTCATGGTCTAAGGAATACAATATTTGACATAAGAAAATCTTCGCAAAGATGAACACGATGACACGATCTAATTGCTCCGCTTAGTTTGGGTCTGTCCATCGTATCATTCTCCCAATGATATGATCTCATTATTAATCGACAACTCATGTTTATGGTTAGGAAACCTTAACCATCATTAATCAATGAGCTAGTCCATAGAGGCATACTAGGGACACGGTGTTGTTCACAAACCACACAAGTATTAAAGTTTCCGCTTAATACAATTCTAGCATGGAATATAAACATTATCATGAACAAGAATTATAATAATAACATCTTTATTATTGCCTCTAGGGCATAATTCCAACAGTCTCCCACTTGCACTAGAGTCAATAATCTAGTTTACATTTGGCAACAATCTCACACCCATGGCACTAAGGTGCGATCATGTTTACGTGGAAGAGGTTTAGTCAATGGATCTGCGACATTCGGATCTGTATGTACTTTGCTAATCTTCAGATCTCCATCTGCTATATAATCTCGGATTATATGAAACTTACAGTTGATATGCTTGGTCTTTGGATGATATCTTGGTTCCTTAGAGAGTGCTATGGCGCCAGTGTTGTCACACAATATCTCAAGTGGGTCCAATGCACTTGGAACCACGCCAAGCTCAGTGATGAAGTTCCTGATCCAAACTCCTTCACTTGACGCTTCTGTAGCAGCCATGTATTCCGATTCTACTGTAGATCCCGCGATCACGCTTTGCTTGCAGCTTCTCCAGCTCACAGCTCCTCCATTCAAAATATAAACGTATCCTATCTGAGATTTAGAATCATCCTTGTCGGTGTCAAAACTAGCGTCGACGTAACCTTTTACGACGAGCTGTTCATCACCCCCATAGACTAAGAACATTTCTTTAGTCCTATTTAGTTACTTTAGGATGTTCTTTACGGCTGTCCAGTGTTCCACTCCTGGATCACTTTGATATCTGCTCGTCAAACTAAGAGCATTGGACACATCCGGTCTAGTACACAACATGGCATACATGATAGAACCTATGGCCGAGGCATAAGGAACTTTGCTCATAGCTTCTCTATCATTTACCGTAGCTGGACACTGAGCCTTGCTCAATACCTTAGCTGACAACATAGGCACTGAACCTTTCTTTGCCTTATCCATTCTGAACCTTTTCAGAACTTTGTCTAGGTATGTACTCTGGCTTAAAGCTATCAGGCGTCTTTGTCTATCTCTATAGATTTTGATGCCCAATATATAAGCAGCTTCACCTAGGTATTTCATTGAAAAACACTTGTTCAAATAACTCTTCACATCGTTAAGCATGTTAATGTCATTTCCAATAATCAATATGTCATCCACATATAGTACCAGAAATGTCACCGAGCTCCCACTCACTTTCTTGTAGATACAAGCTTCGTAGCAATTTGGAACAAATCCAAAGCTCTTGATCACTTGATCAAAACGAAGGTTCCAACTCCGAGATGCTTGCTTCAGTCCATAAATGGAACGCTGAAGCTTGCACACTTTATCAGCATCCTTAGGATCGACAAAACCTTCGGGTTGCATCATATACAACTCTTCATCAATGTTGCCATTGAGGAACGCAGTCTTGACATCCATCTGCCATATTTCATAATCATGAAACGCAGTGCTAACAAAATCCGAATGGACTTAAACATCGCTATGGGAGAGAAAGTCTCATCGTAGTCAACACCTTGAACTTGCCGAAAACCTTTCACGACAAGCCGTGCTTTATAGACGGTAACATTACCATCCGTGTCCGTTTTCTTCTTGAAGATCCATTTGCACCCAACGGCCTTTCGGTCGCTAGGAGGGTCCACCAAAGTCCATACTTGGTTTTTGCTCATGGATCCTAATTCGGATTTCATGGCTTCTAGCCATTTCTCAGAGTCTGGGCTCATCATCGCTTCCTCATAGTTCGTAGGTTCACTGTCATCAACAAACAAGACAGTCAAGACAGGGTTGCCGTACCACTCAGGAGGGGCACGCGACCTTGTTGACCTGCGACGTTCAAGATGACATCGTCAAAGCTTCATGATCCTTGTCATTAGCTTCCTCTATTGTTGGTGCAGGTGACCTTTGGAACAATTTCAGTCTTTGCGCTACTCTCCAACTCAAGAGAAGGTTCAACAACCTCGTCTAGCTCTATTTTCCTCCCACTCACTTCTTTAGAGAGAAACTCCTTCTCAAGAAAGGAACCGTTCTTTGCGACAAACACTTTGCCTTCGGTTTTGTGATAGAAGGTATACCCAATATTTTCCTTGGGGTATCCTATGAAGACGCATTTCTCCGCTTTGGGTTCGAGCTTGTCCGGCATCAACTTCTTGACGTAGGCTTCGCATCCCCAAACTTTAAGAAACGACAACTTAGGTTTAGCACCAAACCACGGTTCATACGATGTTGTCTCAACGTATTTAGATGGTGCCCTATTTAAAGTGAATGCAGCGGTTTCTAATGCATAACCCCAAAATGATAACGGCAAATCAGTAAGAGACATCATTGATCGGACCATATCTAATAGGGTTCGATTCCGGCGTTCAGACACACCATTGCGCTGTGGTGTTCCGGGTGGCGTGAGTTGCGAAACGATTCCGCTTGCTTTAAGATGCGTGAGAAAATCATAACTCAAATATTCACCTCCACGATCGGATCGCAGAAACTTAATCTTTCTGTTATGATGATTATCCACTTTATTCTGGAATTCTTTGAACTTTTCAAATGTTTCAGATTTATGTTTCATTAAATAGATATACCCATATCTACTTAAGTCATCGGTAAAAGTGAGAAAATAGCGATATCCACCACGCGTCGAAACACTCATTGGTCCGCATACATCGGTATGTATGATTTCCAACAAGTCCGTTGCTCGCTCCATCATACCGAAGAACGGGGTTTTGATCATCTTGCCCATGAGGCATGGTTCGCATGTGTCAAATGATTCAAAATCAAGAGACTCCAAAAGTCCATCAGAATGGAGTTTCTTCATGCGCTTTACTCCAATATGACCTAGGCAGCGATTGCCACAAATAAGTAGTATTATCACTATCTACTTTGCATCTCTTAGCCTCAATGTTATGGATGTGTGTTTCATCCCTTTCGAAATTTAGAAGAAATAAACCATTCACAACAGGTGCATGACCATAAAAGATGTTACTCATATAAATAGAACAACCATTATTCTCCGATTTAAATGAATAACCGTCTTGCAATAAACAAGATCCAGAAATAATGTTCATGCTCAACGCAGGCACATAACAACACTTATTAAGGTTTAAAACTAATCCCGAAGGTAAAACTAAGGAGAGCGTCTGCGGCCATCACATCAACTCTTGATCCGTTGCCAACGCATCGTCACCTCATCCCTATAAGCCGCGTCTATTCCGTAGCTCTGTTTGAGTTACAAATATTAGCACATGAACCCAAAGATCAAATACCGTGCACTGCAACGAGGGCTAGTAAGGAAAACATCAATAACATGTATATCAAATATACCTTTGATGGTGCCAGCCTTCTTGTCCTCTAAGTACTTCGGACAGTTGCGCTTCCAGTGACCCTTGTCCTTGCAATAGAAGCACTCAGTGTCCGGCTTGGGTCCAGACTTGAGCTTCTTCTCAGCAGGGGCAACGCGCTTGCCTCCTCCTTTCTTGAAGGGCTTCTTTGCACCCTTACCTTTCTTGAAGGTGGGGGGCTTGTTGACCATCAACACATGATTATCCTTTTTGATGTCCACCTCCGCAGCCTTCAGCTTTGCGAAGAGCTCGGTGATCGTATCAGTGGAACCAATCTGATTATGAGTCACTACAAAACTTTTGTAGCTGGGAGGGAGTGATTGCAGAACCCTGTCAATCTTGAGCTCCTCTGGAATCTTGCAGTCCAGTTGCTCAAGGCGTTGAGTGTAGCCCGACATCTTAATGGCGTGCTCACTAACGGAACTCCCTTCCTCCATCTTGCAGTTAAAGACCTTCTCAGAGATCTCATATCTCTTAGAACGGGGCTAGGTCTGAAAAATAGTTTTCAGCTCCTCAAGAATCTCAAAGGGCCCGGGATAGTCTTCAAAACGATTTTGAAGGTCCGATTCCATAGCAAACAACATGGTGCTCTTAATCACACCATAATCATCTTTCTTGTGATAGCGACTTTCTCATCGGTGCACATCTACAAAGAGGGCATCACCTAGCGCATTTTCAAGGACATAGTCCTTTTGACCGCTAGAGAGAATGATTCTCAGATTGCGGAACCAATTGGTGAAGTTAGACCCATTGTTTATAAGCTTTTCCTTCTCAGCAAAAACGTTGAAGTTGAAGTTGGACTTAGCCATTTGATCTACAATATTTGCAAGTACAAATTAGACTATGTTCATGATAACTAGTTCAACTTTTAATCAAATTACTAGATGAACTCCCACTAAATTCAACATCCCTCAAGTTGCTTAGTGAACATGATCCAAATTCACCACACCTAATCCGATCTTCACGAGAAGAGATGTGGTTTCAATGGTGGACAACGAAGTGTCGATCATATCATTCATATGACTCATGCTTAACCTTTCGATTCATGTGTTCCGAGGCCATGTCTGTATATGCTAGGCTCGTCAAGTTAAACCCAAGTATTTCTGCGTGTGCAAAACTGGCTTGCACCCGTTGTATGTGAACGTAGAGTCTATAGCACCCGATCATCACGTGATGCTTGGACACGACGAACTTTCGCAACGGTGCATACATGGGGAGAACACAGTTTTATCTTGATCTTTAAGTGAGGAATCATCTTATGTCGTGGGAATGGTCACGACAGATGCTGCAATCGGCGGCGAGTAGTAGAACGAGGGGCAAGGGCGGCCAGCCATCTGCGGTGCGAGATGAGGGCAAAGACACAGGGTTTTACCCAGGTTCGCCCCCCCGGAGGGTAAAGACCTACTCCTGCTAGATTGTATTATGGAGGTGGTACAATGGGCGAACTCGGCGGCTAGGTGGCGAGTCTCTTGGGTGTATGATGGAACGTATCTCTACACGCCCCGCAGGGAGGTTTATATAGGCTCACCTCCCCTAGGGTTTACATATCTCAACCGAATCAGTTAAGGTTTCAGTACTCGTTTAACCTAATCCGACTGGGCCTATCTACTTTGGGCCTTGACTTCGATCGCTTGGATCCTCGCCGGGCTTTGATCCAGTCGTCGTCCTGCAGGCCCACTCGCCAGGTCTTGGGCCAGTCGGAAACGTCCTGCTGGGTATACCCGGTGGCGCATCATCGAGTCCCCGAGTCCGTCGTCGATTAGGCGTAGGTGGCTGCTGGCAGTCGGAGGATACGGCCGCTGAGTAGACATCCAGTCGAATCGTCGGCGGGCTCCTGTATAAAGGAAAAAACTAGTCATTCTGATCGCAGCTTTGGCGAGTCGAGTCAGCGAAACACTGTCGTAGTGACTGGGTCGGCGAGCCGAGTGGCTGAAGTTGGACCGTTAAACATGGTCAAACTAGCCATTGGGGTAATCCAACGGTAACTTTCGGTATAATCATCGCGTAATAATGGCTCCCTGATTTGGCGGGTAACAACCGCTATATAAGGGGAATGGCAGGCGATCAGAGAACCACCTTCTCACCAATTCTTCCGACTGCGTGCACTTTCGCCTCCCTTCGCATCGCGATCCAGCCGACCAGAAATCCTCCGACCCCCCCCACAAATCTTTCCACCATAGCCCTCTCCACCGAACCTTGGGGTAGATCTAAATGCACGAGGGCGCAACTGGCTTCCTTTGAGGAGGCCGGGATCATGGCCCGGCTGGCGCATCCTCGCGGCGGAGAGGTGACCGAACCCGCGAGAGAGGGAATTCATCCGCTTCACCACCATCTTGAACGGGCTAGGGTTCCCCGTCCTCGTTCTTCCGCGCTTCTGCGCCTATGGGATCAACCATCGGATCTGGGTCCCCACAATGTCGAGCAGCTCGCCATCTTCGTGGCGTTGCGAGTGCTACTTGAGCCCTGCCCAACTTCCCTCTATGGCAAGATCTGTTCCATGGGCCGGATCACCGCGAGCAGCGGCCCAATGCTTGCCAGCGGCGGCTAATCTTCGCTAAAGTCGAAGGCTTCATTTTTCGACTTGATGCTGCCCGCCAAGCGGCGGCTGGAAGAAGTCGTGGTTCTATGTAGCGGCGACCCGGGCGAGCGCAGCGATCAGCAGTACTCCGCCAACGGTCGAGCGCGCCGTCTTCAAGTCGGCAAGCTCCCCAACGACCAGCGGATGGTCATTGACGAAATGCTCCAGACCATCCGCGGTTTGAAGAAGGGCCTCCAGACGATCAACCTATACAACTGCTGGCTCGGGCGGCGGCTCGTCCCTCTGGCTCGACGCGACCACTATATGTACCAGTACACGGGCGGAAGACTCGTGAAGGCCTGCCTCGCCGAGTGGAAGCTTGAGGACTACATCCCAAGGCGAAGAAGATCACCAGCGGTGTACACGGGCCTGGTGGGGTCGCCCCTTACACCGCAAAGCGTCCAGCCCCAACGGTAATCACCTCGCTTCATTCGCAATCGCAGTTTTTGCAGTCGCGGTAACTCTAATTTCATCTTGCATTCTTTGCAGTTGTTCCAAGTGGTGGAAGGATGGCTCCCGCCTTCGGACGACGAGAATTCGAGCTCGTCCGTCCGGGGACATGGGCGAAGCCTCCGCCAAAGGCGATTCGGGCGATGAGATCAATGACGACGATGAGTCCGAGGAGGAGGCGCTGGTTCGCAAGACCAGCAGCGGCGGCGTGAGCTTGAGGCGGTAAAGCCTCGGCGTCCACGGTGACGAAGAACTTCCGGAGACTACCTCGCCGCCAGATACTCCGTCGAAGAAGAAGAAGAAGAAGAGGCAAAGGCCCTCAAAGAGGAAGACAAAGCCGACGAGGTCGGCCCTCGCCGCCAGACTCGGCGAAAGTTCGGCTGACCGGCCAAGGACGGCGCCGCCGGCGACAGCCGTGCGGACACGGCCACGTCCGAGGTGCCAGCTTCAATACCTCCGCCATTCGCCCGGTCTGCGGGGTGGGGATGCTCCGGCTGCAGCGGCTTCGCCTCGCAGGGAGGCTCCTGCCGAAGATATCCCAGAGGCTCCGGTTGCGGCCTCAACGACGAAGAAGCCGTCCGTGTCTTGGACACGCGGAGTCCTGGAGATGGGGCTCAGTCGCCAACTAGGCCCTGAACTGGAGAAACCGGCCGGCCTCCGCACGGGGCTACGCTTTATTCCAGTCGCCAAGTGAGTACTCTCACCCTCCTTTGTCTTCCATAACCGCTTGAATTATCCTTGCTTACACGATTGATGTACAGGACCGGAGTGAAGAGGATGGGCCACCCGACCATGGCTAAGGTGCCGTCCGTCGCCAGCGAGGAGGATCCTTCCCGTAAGAGGAAGGCGGACGAGGTCGTCGTCCCTACGGATGGCAGCAAGAAGGCCAAGGGTGATGACGTCGTCACAATTTCTGACGACACGGCGGTCGCGCCAACGGAACCCGTAACAGAGGCGGCCGCACCCACGAAGGAGGGCGCTCCCTCGCCTGGAACGGCCGAGCCGACCTCCTTTGGGGCGGGTGCCTCCATCGCGACTTTCCCGCGCTTCATGGCCAAAGCGGCCACGGCGAGTGGAAGTTCACCCTCGAGCCGTGCGCCTGGGGTCGCCGATGCGGAAGTCGACCAGCGTCGTGGGTACATGCCGTCCCTCCTCGCGTCTGTGGACGCGATACAACTTCATGGCATGCTTGGCGCAGCCATCCAGGTATGTCCAGTCCCCGAGGATCAGGTCGGTGTTTTGCAGCGGTCTGATCCTTTTGGCATATAATTTGTTATTTTGCGCGTCCAGTCCTCGAGTGTGCACTCGCTGCATTTCAGCGGGTGGGCACTTAGGTAGGTTTTGATTTCCAGTCCCCGAGTGCACACTCGCTGAATTTCAGCGGGTGGGCACTTAGGAAGTTTTTGATTGCCAGTCCCCGAGTGCACACTCGCTGAATTTCAGCGAGTGGGCACTTAGGAAGTTTTTGATTGCCAGTCCCCGAGTGCACACTCGCTGAATTTCAGCGGGTGGGCACTTAGGATGTTGCTTTAATTAACTGTTTGAACGACGTGCAGGGTCTGCAACGTGAATCAGCTGACCGATTGGCAGCGAAGCACCGCGCGGAGAAGGAACTGGCAGCCGTCCAAGAGGTGAATAGGGGGCTTCAGGCAGTTGCCGCGAAGGCGGAGGAAGCTCGCCAAGTACTTGTCCCCGCGGGTGAATTGGAGGCGGCGCAATCGGCTTTGAGCTCGGCTGAGAAGCGGATCGCCGATCTTGAGCGCGAGCTGCGGGAAGCGAAGGAAGAAGCGAGCTCGGCTGATGGACGAGCCAAGGCCGCCATTACAGCCGCCGAAGAAGATCGTAAAATGTCGGACACCCTTGTTGCTGGGCTTCAGGACGATCATACTGCGCTTCAACGCTTCATCACGGATCTCGCCCGCCCGCTGATTGGTAAGTGCATTTGCCTCTGCCAGTAGCTTGTGCTTTTTGTGATGTCCAACGTACGCACTGTTGTCCTCTACTCGCAGTTCGCATCATTGATAGCGCGGAAGAGGCGAGCTCGTTCGACGCACGGCAGTGTGTGGGCATGCTCGTTGACTCGGCGACATTGTCGGCAACGTGCATCCGAGCCTACCTCCAGGAGATATCACCCACGGAGGTGATTCCCAGCGACCTCGTCGAGGTGTGGAAGTACTTGGAGAAGGCGCCCTCGGTTGTTGAATTCATGACGCGGTCGGCGTTTCGACGCGGAGCAGCAACGGCGCTGAGCCTTGGACTTGCTCACTTCCCAGAGGACTTCGACCTCGACGACGTGACGAGCGGCTACCCTTCGTCGACTGGCGCGGTGGAGCTTTCCGAGGTGCTGAAGTTGACGGACCGCGCCGCGGTGTACTCGGAGCGTGTCTGGGCAATGGGCGACCTCCTTCCGTACCAGGAGACGGTCGTCGCGCCTAACGACCCCGAGCCTCCGCACCGGGATTTCAAGGTCGAGCAGCCTTTCCGCGCGGCGATGGCGGGTGAGCTGACGACGTACCCGTCAAACCCATACACGCCGTTCATTCGCAGTCGTCGGGGTGCTGGCGAGTCGTCGTCGAAGCCTGCAGAATAGGGTAGTTTGCCCTGAGGCGTTAGTAGCAGGTCTGCCGTATGGGCATATTTTGTAATGTGAGACAATGCGACATGCTATTGAATGAGACATCGTGTCTGTGTTGGAATTTGTCATGTGTTTTGTGATTGTGGTTTGAACGAGTCCCCGAGCGCGTCCGCCCTTTTGTGGGGTTTACCTCGTGTATGATATGTTTGTTGTTTTAGAATGTTTTGTTATTGTGGTCTACTCGCCTGAACTCGAAGAGCCAGTGCAGGGCGACTCCCTTGAATGCTCTGTACTTCACCGTTTTCCCTTGCGCAAACGGGGTCGGGTGGCCGAGTCCCCGAGCGTGGTACTTGGTTGTTCTAGGCGCGACTCGAGGGTGGTTGAGGACTTGGCGCGTTAGTTTGGGCGCATCACTCCTGCCTGGCCCGTTGGGTCAGTCGCGTGGCGAGTCCTGGGCATGCTCTCCTACTTGGCGTTTTCCCGAGCCGCTCGCGATGAACTGGTCGTCAGTCCCCGAGCATGGTACTTAGCCGTTCGAGTCGCTATGTCGAGGATGCGGAGGACCGTGGTCGCTGTAAGAAGCGGAGGCAGTTGTCTTGGCTCGTAAAGCCAGTCGGGCTAGGCGCCTCCAATGGGGCTCCGGGTAGGCGTTTTTCATGGACGATGCAAGACCTGAGGTTACTCAGTGCTCTTTCACCGCACTACTTAGCTGTGCCGATCGCTGCACCAAAGGTTGACTTCTGCGGTTAGCTGGACGCTGTTATTACGAGTGCGAGTGGCACAAGACATGGGGAGTAGGCGCAATTTGCAGTAACCGATTCTTTTTATTTCATAGCGACTGGAGAGTACATATGTGGGGTTCTAGGGGTAGAACTTCCGTAGGAGGTTTACATTCCATGGTCGCTTAACGTCGAGTTCGCCGTCCCTGCGGACGTCGATGAGGTAGTAGGCGTCGTTGCCAAGTACTCGCCCGATGGCGAATGGTCCCTCCCACGGAGGGGAGAGCTTGTGCATGCCCTTCTTGTCCTGGATGAGGCGCAACACAAGGTCACCTTCCTGGAAGGTGCGAGTTTTCACCCGCCGGTTGTGGTAGTGGCGGAGTACCTGCTGGTAGATGGCGGTGCGTGACCGAGCGAGGTCACGTGCCTCGTCGAGCTGATCGACTCCGTCTTGGCGGGCGAGTTCGTTTGCAGCCTCCGTGTAGTGGACGACCCGTGGCGAGTCGTGCTCGAGATCGGTGGGCATGACTTCCTAGGTGCCGTATACCATGAAGAAGGGGGTGAATCCTGTCGACCTGTTGACCGAGGTGCGGATGCCCCAGATGACGGAGGGTAGCTCCTCGACCCAGCACCCGGCGGTGCGCTCGAGTGGTACTTGGAGTCGCGGCTTCAGGCCGTGGAGGATGCTTTGGTTGGCCCGTTCCGCCTGGCCGTTGGATTCCGGGTGGGCGACCGACGCGAGGTCGAGCCGGATGTGGTGCTCTTCGCAGAATTCATCCATGGCTCCTTTGGCGAAGTTGGTGCCGTTGTCCGTGATGATGCTGTTTGGGAACCTGTAGCGATATATGAGCTCGCGCAGGAATTTAGTGGCGGTTTTCCCGTCGCATTTACGAACTGGCTTGGCCTCCACCCACTTTGTGAATTTTTCGACCGCGACCAGCAGGTGGGTGTAGCCGGAGGGAGCCTTCTTGAAGGGGCCTACCATGTCCATGCCCCACACAGCGAATGGCCAGGTGATGGGGATTGTTTTGAGCGCTGAGCTCGGCACGTGCGTCTGGTTGGCGTACTTCTGGCACCTGGCGCACCGCTGGACAATTTCTACAGCATCGGCGTGTGCGGTGGGCCAGTAGAAGCCATGTCGCATAGCCTTGGCGACCAGAGAGCGGGCGCCGACGTGGTGGCCGCAGTCACCGAAGTGGATATCGTGGAGGATCTTGCGTCCTTAGGCGGGTTGGACGCAGCGTTGGAACACGCCGGTGACAATGCGCCTGTGGAGCTCGCTGTCGATGATGGTGTAGGACTTGCATCGACGAGCAATCATCCGAGCGTCCGTCTCGTCTGCCGGCAAGGTGCCGGCTTCTAGGTAGGCGATGTAGGGCTTGGTCCAATCGTCTGGCTCGGTGACGAGTGTGACCAGGGCTGCCTCCAGCTGTAACGGGACTCCGATGTCGATCTCCCTCGGGGGAGAGACTGATGGCTTGGTTATTGTGTCGAGGAAGACGCCGGCGGGTGGTGCGAGTCGAGCCGACCCGATGCGAGAGAGGGCATCAGCTTCCTGGTTCTTCCGCCTGTCGATCCACTCGACGGAGTAGCCTGTGAAGTGTCCGCCCAGCTTGTCCACTAATTGGCGGTACGCCGCCATGGTGGGGGGGACGGCGTCACAGGTGCCAGCGACTTGCCCCGCGACGAGGTCGGAATCTCCGTAGCAGCGTAGGCGGTTGACATTCGTCTCCTTGGCAGCTCGCATGCCGTGGAGTAAGGCCTCGTACTCGGCCATGTTGTTGGTGCAGGGTGTGAAGTCGAGGCGAGGGCGTGCGAGCTTGTCGCCCTTGGTGAAGTTAGCGATCCTTGCGCTGCGCCGTCCGCGTTCTTGGAGCCGTCGAAGTGCGAGCTCGATGGAGGTATGGTAGCTTCTCGGCTGCTGGGCCTCTTCGATCGGCGATGAAGTCCGCTAGGCCTGCGACTTGATAAGCTTTCGTGGCTCGTATTTGATATTGTGGACGCCGATCTCGGCCCACTTGGCGACCCGCCCGTCGCCTCGATTCGGATGATGTCTTGCGGTGGTCTTGAGGAGACGACCGTGATCGGGTGCTCTCGAAGTAGTCGGGCGCCCGAGCTCAAGACCGCGTATACCAGTTTTTATCGGGTACGCTGGCGCGAATCGGTAAGTACCTCGCTGATGTAGTACACTGGTCGCTATACTGGGCGCTCCTTTCCTTCCTCCGGTCGCTCGACGACCATCACGGCGCTGACGACGCGCTCGGAAGCCGCAACGTAAACCAGCATGGGTTCTTTGTCAGCGGTAGTAGCACCTTTTGAGGTCGCGGGCGCGTCATCCGCCTCCTTGTCCCAATCGGAAGGTGGGGTTCTTGCATCGAGCGGTATAGGGGCATCGCCTTTTGCCTAGGCGGGGATGAAGCGGCGAGGCCGCTATCGCCCGGCCTACGGGCGTCGCGCGAGCACTCGGGTTTGCCGGCCAGGCGATCGTGTCGATTTTCGTGGGGTTCGCCTCGATCCCCGTTTGGAGACGTACCCGATGGTTGTCCTGCTGGTACACCGAAGGTGCATTTGCCTGGGTTAAGCTTTATCTTGTATTTTCGCAGGTTGGCGAATGTTTCCGCCAGGTCGGCGAGTAGTTCACCCTGGCGAGCGGACTTTACGACCACGTCGTCGATGTACACGTGGATGTTGCGGCCAATTTGGCTCGCGAGGAACTCTTGCATGCACCGCTGGTAGGTCGCCCCGGCGTTCTTGAGACCGAAGGTCATGGCGGTGTAGCAGAAGGCTCCGAATGGCGTGATGAAGGCCGTCTTCTCCTTGTCCTCGCCCGCCATTTTGATCTGATTGTACCCGGAATAGGCGTCGAGGAAACATAGCGACTCCGAGCCCGCAGTTGAATCGATTATCTGGTCGATCCGCGGGAGGACGAACTGCTCCTTTGGGCAGGCGCTGTTCAAGTTTGTGTAGTCGATACACATCCTCCAGGTCCCGTTCTTCTTTTCGACCAGGACTGGGTTTGCCAGCCACTTGGAGTATTTGATTGGCCGGATGAAGCTGCGGCAGTAGACGCACCTCCTCGGCGATTGCTCGTGGCGCTCTTCATTGAAGGGCCGCGATCGCTTGACGGGTCGCACTTTGGGGTCGGCGTTTAGCTTGTGCTCAGCGAGCTCCCTAGGGACACCGGGCATGTCGGAGGGTTTCCATGCGAAGATGTCCTGTTCTCACGGAGGAACTCGATGAGCGCGCCTTCCTATGCTGGGCTCATGCCCGTCCCGATCGTCACCGTCTGGCTGGAGTCGCCTGGGACCATCTCGACGGTGCGGGTGTGCGTCGTCGCCTCGAAGGTTGAGGTGTTTGCGCCCTCCGAGTTGGGCTTCTTGATTATGGTGGGGTCGTCGTTGTTAACCCCGCTCGCGTACTTGGCGAGCTCATCGGCGTGGTTGGTCTCCGCCGCGATAACGGCGTCAGCAAGCTCGGCTCCTTTGGCCTCGCACTCGGCGGCCATGTCGGGGTCGCCGTTGATGGTGATGACGCCGCACGTCCCGGGGAGCTTCATCGTGTTGTACGCGTAGTGGGGCGCTGCCATGAACTTGGCGAATGCCTGGCGCCCCAGGACGCAATGGTAGGGGCTGTCGAAGGGCACGAGCTCGAAGACGATCCGCTCGGTGCGGAAGTTTGCTGGTGTGCCGAAGGTGACTGGCAGTGTGACCTTACCGATCGGGTACGCCTTCCGACCGGGGACGATGCCATGGAACGTGGTGTGGGTTGTTTCGATCATCGACTGCGGGAGCCGCAGCCGCCTGAAGGTGTCCAGGTACAGGATGTTGATGGAGCTGCCGCCGTCCATCAATGTCTTGGGGAGCCAGTAGTCGCCGACCTTGGGCTTGACCACCAGGGCGACTCGACCTGGGTACTTGATGCGAGGCGAGTGGTCTTGGTGGCTCCAGGTGATGGGCTGCTCCGACCAGTTGAGGAACTGGGGAACGTCTACCTGGGCCACTGCGTTGAAGGCGATGGCGCGGGCGATAACCTTCTTCTCGCGCTTCGTGTTGAAGCCCGTGAAGGTATGGAGCGAGCCGGCCAATTTGCCGAATTTTCCGCTGTTTGGCGGGTCGTTGTCGGGGTCCACCCGTGCTCGCCGTGCCTTCTCGATCTCCCTGAGGGTGTGGCAGTCAGCGGTTGTGTGCGTTGCGGGCTTCCCTTCCCTGCTATGAAACGCACACGTTTGGTTGAGGAGGGCCGCGGGGTCGAACCTTGGCTTGGCCTTGTAGTTGCCGCCGTCGCGGCGTTGTCCTCCGTCGCGGCGGAAGCTCTTGGGCTCGCGTTGTGCGTGCTCGGCATTGGCGACGAAGTCGACTCGCCCGTCGCTGCGGCGCTTGCCGGTGAGGCGAGTGTTGCTATAGCGTAGGTCGGACCGTCGTCCGCTGTCATTGCCGCTCATGCGTCGTTGACTTCCTGACTCGTCGTCAGTTTCCTGGTTTGGATCTTCCTCCGCGTACCGTTTGGCGATCTCAAGGAGGTCCGGGATGTTGTCGAGTGTGCGGGAGTGCCGCTTGAGCTTGGTGACCAGGGGCTCGTAGCGGCACGAGGTCTTGAAGCAGTGGATCGCGGTGTCCGGGTGGATACCGACCGCGTTGTACCAGAGTTCTTGCCACCGTTGGACCCAACTGCGGGTCGACTCGCGGGGTCCCTGGACGCATCACTCCAGGTCCTCGATGGTGGTGGCGCGGGTGTAGGAGCACTCGAAGTGCCTGACGAAGGCGTCGCGCATCTCCTCCCGTGAATCGATCTTGTCACGGGGAGGTGTTGATCCACCGCCTGCGTCCCTCCATCATCGGGGGAGGTAACGGGCGGCTAGCGGGTCGTGTGGCTGCGATCCCGTCGCCATGAGGTATGTATCGAGCTACGGGCGGGGTCGAGGGGTCGTACTTTTCTATCTCCTTGCGCCTTGAAGTTTGGCGGGTACTTCTCTCGGATCATTGGTCCGGCACTTGGGGCGAGTCGTGGCGACCCCATGGGCTCGCCATCGCGGCGATTGTTTAGGGTGTGTCGCAGGTCGTCGGGCTGGCGTGCGCGCCAGCTTTTGTTGTTGATGATGTGGGTGCGGGCGTCGATGGGTTGCCCGTTGGCGGCGACAAAGTTGGTCGCTGGCCTGGGGTCGTTGGTAGAGAGTGCCGCGTTTGCGGGTCGGTGTTGGAGCTGCAGTGGCACCGGTGGCGGGCAGTTGAGGGTGTTTGCCGCCATTGGGCGGCCGCTTGAGGCCGCTCTGCTTCCCGAAGAACGCGAGTATACTCGACCTTGCGAGTCGGCGCCCGCGTTTTGCTGCTCGACGGCCTTTGCGGCGAGGCCACAGCGTACTTGATCCGTAGGGCGCCCGTCGCGTGGCCGTGATGTTGTCGGCTGCTGCTCGACCTGCCACGAGGTTGTCCATCGGGGTGGAGAATAGTGGGAGGCTGTTGCGTCTCGCTCCGTGAGGAGACTACTATCGCGGCTGGTCCACAGGAGGTGGGCGCCCATCGCCGTCGACCTGGCGGGGCCGGCGCTTCCTCTGATGGCGCGTTCTCGCGATCGCGCTCGGCCACGCGGGCTGGGTCATTTTCGCCGTCGAAGTTCAGGGCACGCCCCTGAACGGTGGGGTTCAGGCGCGACCTGATCCGCTGCTGGTGGTAGCGTGATAGTTCCTGCGCCGTCACCTGCTCGAGGCGAAATTTTTCGCGCTCGGCTTGTTCCTTGCGCACCGCCTCCGCCAGCTTCAGGCGGAGTTCCTCGACCTCCGTTGATGTGTCGTTAGGAGGGATTGGGGTGGAGAATGGGTCCTCCGGCGTTTCAGTGACGGTCGCCATGTAGGTCGCGGCGTGGCGACCGGTTCCGTCGCGGAGGTCGGCGGAGTTCTCCGATCCGGAGTCGAACTCGAAGATCCCGAGGATGGAGGGGTCCTCGAAGTCTCCCACATTGGAGACCTGGGTGATGGAGCCCGCGGGTGAAGCCGCGGTGACGGACCCGGCGAGTGACGCCGGGGTCGCCGAGTCGGCGTCGTCGTTGAGGGTCGCGTCTTCTACGGCCGCTGACTTTTCTGCCACGTCGCTGTGGGCCGAATTGTACTCGGAGGCGAGGCGATGGATCGTGCGGATCTGGATCTCGGAGAGCCGATCGCGTGGCGGCGACTCACGGATGCGAGCCGAATCCTCCGAGACGATGACGTCGGTGAGTCCGACGAAGAGGCTGATCGTGCCGACTGGCAGGATCACGCTGTGCGTGACGGGTCGCGCCGCCGGGACGTAGCTGCTCGGCAAGATTTGGAGCATCTCGCCGATCGCTATCATGCGGACGGTGGCGACCGTCTCGTTGATGGGCATATTGGATCTCGCCGCAGAACACCGGCCAGGCCCCACGGTGGGCGCCACTGTCGTGGGAATGGTCACGGCAGATGCTGCAATCGGCAGCGAGTAGTAGAACAAGGGTCAAGGGCGGCCAGCCATCTGCTGTGCGAGATGAGGGCAAAGACACAGCGTTTTACCCAGGTTCGGCCCCCCGGAGGGTAAAGACCTACTCCTGCTAGATTGTATTATGGAGGTGGTACAATGGGCGAACTCGGCGGCTAGGCGGCGAGTCGCTTGGGTGTATGATGGAACGTATCTCTACACGCCCCACAGGGAGGTTTATATAGGCTCACCTCCCCTAGGGTTTACATATCTCAACCGAATCAGTTAAGGTTTCAGTACTCGTTTAACCTAATCCGACTGGGCCTATCTACTACTTTGGGCCTTGACTTCGATCGCTTGGATCCTCGGGCTTTGATCCGATCGTCTCCTGAGCCCACTTGCCAGGTCTTGGGCCAGTCGGAAACGTCCTGCTGGGTATACCCCGGTAGGCGCATCCCCATCATCTTATAATGCTACCATCGCGATCTAAGCATAATAAGATACATAAAAGGATAAACATCACATGCATATAACTTTATGTGACATGGTATATCCAATCTTCGCGCAATGATCTCCATCTTGTGCGTGACGGCATGATCTCCATCACTCCACCATGATTGCCTCCACCACGAATAGCAACTACAACTATTGCTAACTACTTAGCGATAAAGTGAAACTATTACATGGCGTATAAGAAGTTGACACACAGGTCATACACAATTATAAAGACAACCATATGGCTCCTGCCGGTTGTGTACTCATCGACATGCAAGTCGTGAAACATTACAAAACATGATCATCGCATACAATATACACATCACATCTTGGGCCATACCATATCACAGAAAACACTCCCTACAAAAACAAGTTAGACGCCTCTACTTTGTTGTTACATGTTTTACGTGGCTTATGGGAGTAGCAAGCTAAGAACGATTCTTACCTACGAAAAGCCACAACGGTGATATTATGGTTGCCAAACTCCGGTGTAAATTCCATGACAACTATAGTGAGAAACGCATCCACCACCGCATGTGTGGAACAAGCCACACATCAAGTGCGGAGCGGTCTCATGACGACGTCGCGTAAGGTTGGCCTGGACCGCTTCAATCTCACTATCCCGCGTCATAAGAAGAACACAAACAAGAGGCTTGCAACAGAAAACATCAACGCCCACAACAACCATGTTGCGTTCTACTCGTGAAACACATCTACGCATAGATATAGCTCTGATACCACTGAAGGGTTTCGCAGCATAGTAAATCAAAAAAATTCTACGGATGCGAACGAGAAAGCCAAGATCTAATCTAGGAGATGCAAACAACGAGAGAGATTAGATGAGATCTTCATACCCTTGAAGATTCGCACAGCGGAACGTTTGTCGGAATGTGGGTGATGTAGGCGTACTCGCTTCTCCTCCTCGCGATCCGATCCGATCTAGCACCGCAAGTGGCGATTCCTCCGGGAGATGCACACGTGCAACACCTCGACGTCTCCTCCTTCCTTGGTCCAGCAAGTATGTTGGAGAGACGGATTGGATCCACAACGCGACAGCGCGGTGTAAGTGGTGGAGAGTTTTTGCAGCAGGGCTTCGCCTACATGCAGTCGGGAGGGGGAGAGAGAGGAGGGGCAGCAGGGCGGCTAGGCTTGAGGGGAAGGTGTAGGGGGGTGGTGCGCCCCCAGCCCTCTTTATCTAGAGGGGTGGGCGGCAACCCTAGACCCTCCCCCAAGCCTAGGCCGGCAGCCAAGGAGGGAAGAGTGGGGGGCAAGTTTCCTCCCCTCCTTCTAGAAGCTCCAATTAGGGTTTCCCCTTGTTTGGCCGGCTGGGCCTTATGGGGCCTTGTGCCCCTAGCCCAATGCATCCAGGGAACTCCCTCATAGGCCCATGCCCCCTCCCGGAAGGTGGGGCCACGTTGGTCCCCTCCGGAAGGTTCTAGAAGCTTCCGGTACAATACCGATTAACCCGAAACAATTCCGAACTCCAAAAACTGCATTGCCTTATATGAATCTTATTCTTCGGACCACTCCGGAACCTCTCGTGATGTCCCGGATCCCATCCGAGACTCCGAATAAAAACTCATAAACCAATTATCCAATCTATCCTAGCGTCGAGACACGTTAAGTGTGTGACCCTTCGGGTTCGAGAACATGCAGACATGATCTTCTATCAATAATCAATAGCGGGGTCTGGAAACCCATATTGACTCCCACACATTCATCGATGATCATATCGGATGAACCACGATGCCAGGATTCAATCAATCCCATATATATATATATTCCCTTCGTCACGCGATATTTTACTTGCCCGAGATTTGATCGTCGGTACCGTCATACCTAGTTCAATCTCGTTCACAGCAAGTACATTACTCGTTCCGTAATCCGATATCACTTTGTGATTAACTCCTTTACCACATGCTTGCAAGCGGTGTTGATATCGATTACCGAGTGGGCCCGAAGTATATCTCTCCGACTTGGGAGGGACAAATCCCATCTCGATACATACAACCCAGCAGGTACTTTCCGATCACCTGAGAGACACATTTATGATCACCCTCTCATCGGATGACATTTGATGACCTCAAAGCTTTCTTCCTATACCAGGGAGTTGTATTATCTCATGGTCTAAGGAATACAATATTTGACATAAGAAAAGTTTCGCAAAGATGAACACGATGACACGATCTAATTGCTCCGCTTAGTTTGGGTCTGTCCATCGTATCATTCTCCCAATGATATGATCTCATTATTAATCGACAACTCATGTCTATGGTTAGGAAACCTTAACCATCATTAATCAATGAGCTTGTCCATAGAGGCGTACTAGGGACACGTTGTTGTTCACAAACCACACAAGTATTAAAGTTTCCGCTTAATACAATTCTAGCATGGAATATAAACATTATCATGAACAAGAATTATAATAATAACATCTTTATTATTGCCTCTAGGGCATAATTCCAACATATACAACCTGCCTCCTTGGTTGTGCATGAAGCGTAAGTTCATTATGATGCCAGTGCTCATCCAAGGCCCGAAGCAACCGGGCAATGACATTGATGTGTACCTTAGGCCATTAGTTGAAGAACTCTTACAGTTGTGGGGCAAACCAGGTGTATGTGCGTGGGATGAGAACAAACAAGAGCCATTTGATCTACGAGGGTTGTTATTCGTAACCATCAATGATTGGCCTGATCTTAGTAACCTTTCAGGACAGACAAACAAGGGATATAACTTATAAGGCATGCACACACAGTTTAGATAAGACTGAAGGTACATATTTACATAAATGCAAGAAGGTTGTGTACCTGGCGAATCGATGATTTCTTCCGACCAATCATCCCGTAAGAAAGAAAGGCAAGCATTTCAAAGGTGAGGCAGATCACCGGAAGAAGCCTGAACTCCCTGCTGGTGATGATGTATTTGGTATGGTCAAGGACATAGAAGTAATCTTTGGAAAGGGTCCGTGGTCAATCAGTTCGAACAACGTCGCTCATGTGACACGCACCCATGTGGAAGAAGAAATCTATATTTTGGGAGCTGCCATATTGGAAAGTCCTGCGTGTCCGCTCTTCAATCGACGTGATGCACATGACGAAGAATCTTTGCGTGAACCTGCTAGGATTCCTAGGCGTGTATGGGAAGACAAAAGATACACCAGAAGCACGGGAGGACCAACAAATTATGAAAGACCCAAAGAACATGCATACACAGAACAAGACGGATAAAGGGCGTCACTTAAGTCGTGTCAGCTATGCTCTTACCAAAGCAGAGAAGGAAATCTTTTTTGAAGTCCTTTACAGTATCAAGGTGTCGTCGGGCTTCTCATCTAATATAAAGGGGATAATAAATATGGCAGAGAAAAAGTTCCAAAACCTGAAGTCTCATGAATGCCACGTGATTATGACGCAGTTGCTTCCGATTGCATTGAGGGGGCTTCTACCGGAAAATGTTCGAGTACCCATTGTGAAGTTGTGTGCATTCCTCAATGCAATATCTCAGAAGGTAATCAATCCAGATATTCTGCCAAGGTTACAGGAGTATGTGGTACAATGTCTTGTTAGTTTTGAATTGGTGTTCCCACCATCCTTCTTCAATATTATGACGCATCTCCTGGTTCACCTAGTGGAAGAGATTGCCATTCTCGGTCTGGTATTTCTGCACAATATGTTCCCCTCTGAGAGGTTCATGGGAGTCTTAAAGAAATATGTTCATAACCATGCTAGACCAGAAGGAAGCATCTCCAAGGGATATGGAACAGAGGAGGTCACTGAGTTTTGTGTTGACTTTATTCGACCTTAAGCCGATTGGTGTTTGACTCATGGCATGAGGGAAGACTAAGTGGAAAAGGCATACTGGGAAAGAAAGCAATGATATGTAGGGACTGGAATTCTTTCACTAAATCACACTACACAGTTCTACATAATTCCACCTTGGTAGCTCCGTATATCGAGGAACACAAGAATATTGTACGCTCCAAAAACCCGGGAAGCCCGAATCATGGATTCTGAGATGAACACATGAAGTCTTTCGGTGGTTGGATGCGGACACATCTCTTGAATGACACCACTGTTGGAGATCAGCTATACTTGTTGGCCGCGTCACCATCTTCTACTGTATTGAATTTCCAAGGGTACGAAATAAATGGGAATACATTCTACATGATCGCCCAAGATAAAAAGAGCACCAACCAAAATAGTGGTGTCCGCTTTGATGCAATAGACGAGAATGGAAAAATGGACACATATTATGGTTACATAGAGGAGATATGGGAACTAGACTATGGAGTCTCTTTTAAGGTCCCTTTGTTTCGCTGCAAATGGGTCAACATGAATGGGGAAGGGGTAAAGATAGACCAGTTGTACGGAATGACAACAGTGGATCTCAACAATCTTGGTTATAGAGATGAACCATTCATCCTAGCCAATGATGTGTCTCAGGTTTTCTATGTGAAGGACATGTCCTCCAGACCGAAAAAAAGAAAAAATATGCAAACGAATACATCATATGATGAGTCAAAGCGTCACATAGTTCTTTCAGGGAAAAGAAACATCGTGGGAATCAAGGACAAGACAGACATGTCAGAAGATTATAATAAGTTTAATGAAATTCCGCCCTTCACAGTGAAAACTGACCCAAGCATTCCGTTAAGTAAAGAAGATGCTCCATGGTTACATCTGAAGCGATCATAAGGAAGGACATATTCCAAGAAGTTCATGCTCATATTATGTAACTCTAGTTCATGTCTTTCGCGGTTTGTGGCTTCAACGAAGGATATCTTTCGCGGTTTCTGGCTTGACCGGGACTATATATAGGGGGGCCTTTAGTCCCGGTTTTGTAGTCTCAGTTTTTAATATTAATAAATGTCTTGAGTGTTAGTCCCGTTTTGTGGCTGGACCGGGACTATGAAGAAGTTGTCCCGATTCGTACTTACCATTAAGATCTCATCTCCAAGCAGCGTCACATATTAGAGTGCCTCTATGACCAGTTTCTTGGAGATGCTTGGGAGGCCAGGATCCGCGGCATCTCCTGGCCCAGTAGTGGTGTCCCTGCTCTCGAAAACCATCTTGAAGTTTGAAACTTCTCTAACTAGATCAATACACCTTGGAGCTAACTAATTTCACATATTAGGGAGTGCCTCTATGACCAGTTTCTCGGAGATGCTGGAGGACTGGGATCCAGCGGCATCTCCCTAAAACTGGCCGTAGTGGTGTCCCTACTCTCGAAAACCATCTTGTTGCTTGTAACTTCTCTAACTAGATCAATACGCCTGGGAGCTAACTAATTTCACATATTAGGAAGTGCCTCTATGACCAGTTTCTCGGAGATGCGGAGGCCCAGGCTCTCGGCATCTCCTCGAACTGGCCATAGTGGTGTCCCTGCTCTCGAAAACCATCTTGGAGATGCCTCAAACTGGATGGAGGACTGGACTCACAAGGATGCCTATTTATAGTACAAGCAGCTCGGCATAGTGTTGACACTTACGAAATAATGTCGACACTTACGAAATAATGTCGACACTCACCCCTATTAGTAGTGCTGACTCGTGTCTTGTCCTGGTTGGTGTCTCCAACCGGGACTAAAGGTTCATCTTTAGTCCCGGTTGGTGACACCATCCGGGACAAGGTACACGCCGCACGACATAATGTCGACACTCACCCCTATCATTAGTGTTGCCTGGCCCAGCCTGCCGAAATCCCTCCAACCGGGACTAAAGATGAACCTTTAGTATATTGAAAATCTGAACAATGAAAATCCTTTGTGTGGTGTCATATTATGTGACATAGTTGAAAGGAAAAATACCAGACTTGGTATATTGATCATGTCTCGAAAAAACCTTCACAAAATGACCTATCATGTTCGAGGTTTCATGGCTTTCGGTCCAAATGACCGATGTTATGTGCTGAATCACGGCATAGTTTGTGATGTTGTGCCCATATTATGCATGCGTGTGGACATTGGTATGGAGAACAATGTTGCAGGAGGAAGTTTTCCTTTTTGTCGCACGGAAAAGCCCTTTTCCATTTTCCGAGCGCAAAAAATGGGTCGTTTTGTGAAGTAACCACCAAAATGCCGTTTCAGAATGCTACCGTCCCATTTTCCTAAAATACTAGACCACCTTACATGGACTATCTCCCAACCGGGACATCTCAAACCTTTTCGTCCATCCCGGGTAAAAAGGACAAATGTCTGCCGAATCGGTAGGAAGTGGGTCCGGTTTGTACTACAGGTACATGATCTATCGCCCGTGATTTTTTGAAAAAATCATTTTTAGACTCGCAATATGTGGTTTCTTTAGAGATCCAATGCAAGTTCTAACAATGCTCGTCCCCTATATTCATGCACGCCGGTTCGACCATAGTTAGAAATTCAGAAAATTCAAAACGGGCATAATAAATTCAAAAAAAATCCGAAAAATGAAAATCCTTCGCGTGGTGTCATATTATGTGACATAGTTAAAATGAAAAATACCAGAGTTGGTATATTGATCACGTCTTGAAAAAACCTTCACAAAATGACCTATCATGTTCGAGGTTTCATGGCTTTCGGTCTAAATAACCGATGTTATGTGCTGAATCACGGCATAGTTTGTGATGTTGTGCCCATATTATGCATGTGTGTAGAAATTGGCATGGAGAACAATGTTGCAGGAGGAAGTTTTCCTTTTTGTCGCACGGAAAAGCCCTTTTCCATTTTCCGAGCGCAAAAAATGGGTCGTTTTGTGAAGTAACCACCAAAATACCGTTTCAGAATGCTATCGTCCCATTTTTCTAAAATACTATACCACCTTACATGGACTATCTCCTAACCGGGACATCTCAAACCTTTTCATCCATCCCGGGTAAAAAGGACAAATGTCTGCCGAATCGGTAGGAAGTGGGTCCGGTTTGTACTACAGGTACATGATCTATCGCCCGTGATTTTTTGAAAAAATCATTTTTAGACTCGCAATATGTGGTTTCTTTAGAGATCCAATGCAAGTTCTAACGATGCTCGTCCCCTATCTTCATGCACGCCGGTTCGACCATAGTTAGAAATTCAGATAATTCAAAACGGGCATAATAAATTCAAAAAAAATCCGAACAATGAAAATCCTTCGCGTGGTGTCATATTATGTGACATAGTTAAAAGTAAAAATACCAGACTTGGTATATTTATCATGTCTCGAAAAAACCTTCACAAAATGACCTATCATGTTCGAGGTTTCATGGCTTTCGGTCCAAATGACCGATGTTATGTGCTGAATCACGGCATGGTTTGTGATGTTGTGCCCATATTATGCATGCATGTGGACATTGGTATGGAGAACAATGTTGCAGGAGGAAGTTTTCCTTTTTGTCGCACGGAAAATCCCTTTTCCATTTTCCGAGCGCAAAAAACGGGTCGTTTTGTGAAGTAACCACTAAAATGCCGTTTCAGAATGCTACCGTCCCATTTTCCTAAAATACTATACCACCTTACATGGACTATCTCCCAACTGGGACATCTCAAACCTTTTCGTCCATCCCAGGTAAAAAGGACAAATGTTTGCCGAATCGGTAGGAAGTGGGTCCGGTTTGTACTACAGGTACATGATCTATCGCCCGTGATTTTTTGAAAAAATCATTTTTAGACTCGCAATATGTGGTTTCTTTAGAGATCCAATGCAAGTTCTAACGATGCTCGTCCCCTATATTCATGCACGCCGGTTCGACCATAGTTAGAAATTGAGAAAATTCAAAACGGGCATAATAAATTCAAAAAAAATCCGAAAAATGAAAATCCTTCGCGTGGTGTCATATTATGTGACATAGTTAAAATGTAAAATACCAGAGTTGGTATATTGATCACGTCTCGAAAAAACCTTCACAAAATGACCTATCATGTTCGAGGTTTCATGGCTTTCGGTCTAAATAACCGATGTTATGTGCTGAATCACGGCATAGTTTGTGATGTTGTGCCCATATTATGCATGTGTGTAGAAATTGGCATGGAGAACAATGTTGCAGGAGGAAGTTTTCCTTTTTGTCGCACGGAAAAGCCCTTTTCCATTTTCCGAGCGCAAAAAATGGGTCGTTTTGTGAAGTAACCACCAAAATGCCGTTTCAGAATGCTACCATCCCATTTTCCTAAAATACTATACCACCTTACATGGACTATCTCCCAACCAGGACATCTCAAACCTTTTCGTCCATCCCGGGTAAAAAGGACAAATGTCTGCCGAATCGATAGGAAGTGGGTCCGGTTTGTACTACAGGTACATGATCTATCGCCCGTGATTTTTTGAAAAAATCATTTTTCGCAATATGTGGTTTCTTCAGATATCCAATGCAAGTTCTAAATGAGCCATTTTTCTTCCCGCCATTTCTTCCCGCCATTTTTCTTCCCGCCAGTTTTTTCCGCCAGTTCTTCCCTTCAGTTATCTTCCTGCCATTTTTTACTATATATATGTAGGGTTGGCCTCCATTGTCATTGCACATCTCTAGACTCATATCTGCAACCTCATCACTCTTTCCCATGACTTATACCGTAGCACTAACTCCCAGGAAGGCGGAGGCGCTTTGCGCCTCGAACTACCCCTGCCCACCGGGCTACTGTGTCCCCGTCGGCTGGATGCTGAGCGCCGGTTCCTCCTGTCCCTCTAGGTGTGGCGTGTCGGATGGCCATCACGAACCACTACTACTTCGAACTCACGCCGGAGCAGCGGAGGAATCCCAGATGGCATCCCGACTATTTCCCGACTTGGGAAGCCTTCTTCGTGGATCAGCGTGAGAGGGCGCTCGCCTGGCACGAGGACGATGGCCCACCTCCTCCGAACTTCAACGAGGCCGGCCGTCGGTTGTGGTGGCGCGGTCGGACTCTCTAGAGCGTCATGTCCTATGACACGGCCGTCGACTCTAGCCCTCGCCTGCGCTACCCTCAAGTCTAGCCCACTCGTACTCGGCCTTCAAGGTTCACTCTGGCGACCCGGCAGCAGAGATGACGGCGGCATGAAATCGACAACTATAGTGGCGAGTATTACAGGTGTAGGCAGGAGCATGACTAAATCACTCCAACATTGCAAAACAAGTTCGGCATATTGTGGCTTAATCTGGCCATGTATCTTAATTTCCAGTTCTTCTATGTAACTTTGTGTTAGTTGCGTTATGTACTTTAATTCCAGTTATATCCTAATATAATTTTCTTTCCGCCCATTATTTCCTGTCCTTTTTTTCCCGCCCATTAATATATAAAAAATATAAGTTAATTCAAATCCAAATTAAAACACAGAAAATGGTTTTGAATTATTTATTCAAATCCACACACTTTTTATGTTTAAAGTTTTTCTAAATTCCAATTTAATATTAAAAAATTATAAGTTAATTCATTTTTAATTTTAAATGGTTCATAGTTTAAATGGTTACATTAATTATTTTTAAAAAGGAAAATCGTTTTGAATTAGTTATTCAAATTCAAACACTTCTTATGTTTAAAGTTTTACTAAATTCCAAATAAATATTCAAAAAATATAAGTTAATTAATTTTTAATTTTAAATGGTTCATAGTTTAAATGGTTACATTAATTATTTTTTAAAAATAGAAAATGGTTTTGAATTATTTATTCAAATCCAGACACTTTTTATGTTTAAAGTTTTTCTAAATTCCAAATTAATATTCAAAAAATATAAGTTAATTCATTTTTAATTTTAAATGGTTCATAGTTTAAATGGTTACATTAATTATTTTTAAAACAGAAAATAGTTTTGAATTAGTTATTCAAATTCAAACACTCTTTATGTTTAAAGTTTTTCTAAATTCCAAATTAATATTCAAAAATATAAGTTAATTCATTTTTAATTTTAAATGGTTCATATTTTAAATGGTTACATTAATTATTTTTTAAAAATAGAAAATGGTTTTGAATTAGTTATTCAAATTCAAACACTTTTTATGTTTAAAGTTTTTCTAAATTCCAAATTAATATTCAAAAAATATAATTTAATTAATTTTAAATTTTAAATGGTTCATAGTTTAAATGGTTACATTAATTATTTTTAAAAACAGTAAACGGTTTTGAATTAGTTATTCAAATTCAAACACTTTTTATGTTTAAAGTTTTTCTAAATTCCAAAGTAATTATCATTTAAAAAACATTACAAATTTAAACCCCAGAATAAAAAATAAGGCGGGAACGGAGAGAAAATTCCTGAATTTTTTTTGAAAACAGGGTCATATGTCCTGGTTGGAGCCACCAACCGGGACTAAAGACCTACTTGCGCCCTTGGTCTCTTGAAAAATTGGAGTATACGTCTCGGTTGGTGGCTCCAACCGGGACGTATGACCCTTTAGTCCCGGTTGGAGCTACCAACCGGGACAAAAGTCCCTTTGGTTTATAACTGGGTGCCCCTCCTCTTCTTCTTCCCATCTCACAATCTTCTCGCCAGATCTGAAACAACGCCGTCAGCTGCCGCCGCCTGCTTCCCTATCGGCCGCCGACGCTGCTCCGCCTCCTCGCCAGGAACCTCCTCACCGAAGCTCGATTGCAGTCTTGCTCTCTCCCGCCGGAATCGAGCACGTCCTCTCCGTCACCAACGCCGGCCGCCGTCGCCATTCACGCCGTTCAGGACATCCCCGCGCTTCCCTGTCACTAACTTGAGCACCAGGGTGAGCACGCGGATCTCGCCGACCTTTTTTCCCTCTCTCCCTCGCTCTGTAGTCCCCTCTCGCCGATGACCTGCACGCGCCGCCGCCGCTGCTCGCCATGCGCCATGCTCCGGTGACCAATCTGAAGCGGCGTCGCTGCCTTTTGGCTCAACGCAACTACGCGAGTCTAGCGCGCTAGCCTATGCAGCCCCTCTCGCCTCCTAGCGCCGACCCGCGCCGCCGTCTGGCCCGTTGGCCGGAGAGACGACGTGGCGTCCGTGTGGCGTCCACGTGTTGCCTGCGTGGCCCAGGCCCACTCACGACCTCTCGGCTGAATCGCCTCGGTGAGAAATAACCAACCAGCCCCCCCGGTCCCTCTTGCTTGCGAGTCTGCTGAGGTGGCCATGGGGACCCTATGTCAGTCACTGTGGCTAGGTATGCCTGCGGTGTAAAAAGTTTAACCAGCTTTTAATAATTTCAGAAATAATTATAATCTTATAAATTCAATAACTTTTAATCTATAAGTTAGAAAAATATGAATAATATATCAAAATGTTCAGAAAAATGAAACCTAGCTATCTAAGCTATAATAATGCATTGTTCAACAACTTAAATGACAATTTTAATTAGAAGAACAAATCCACCCCTCTCATGTGTTCCGGAGTTTCTCCGAGTTAGGGTTTTCACCCCTCGGAACCCCGATTAATTGTAGAGCATGATTTAGGGTTACATTTCAATGCAATTGAACTTGTCATATCATCATACTTGCTTGAGCATTGCATCGATGCCATGTGTTTATTGTTTCCCTTTCTTCCCGGTGTTTGGTTCTTCCCGGTAGAATACGATATCGAGATCGAGATCGAAGACAGAGATCAACACCGTCGAAGCTCGAAGACAAATACTTGAGCAACTGTAATCAAGTCAAGTACAAGGATCCTGCAGCTCTGCTTTCGGCTATCAACAGGCAAAGGCAAGCATAGCCCTACCATAATATAATCCTATGATTTCGAAAGCATTTCAATTCTTGCCATGATGCATACAATTCTACTATGGTCTTTTATCGATAGATAGAGTGTCCTATATATTATCATATTTTGTATTTGTATATGTATATGTATATGTATTTGTATATGTATATGTATATTATCATATTTTGTATTTGTATATGATATTAGTTGTCATAGACCCTATTTTAATCGATGTTGCACCAAGGGTTAGCCGGTGTGTCCTCGCCAGGGCATCCCGAACCCGAGGGTTGATTAATTGCCGCCTTTCTTTCCGGTATTGGTTCTTCGCTTTATACACGACGCTCCTGATGTAATAAATTGTTTTATAATTCCAGAAAATGATTAAATATTGTAAAATTCATATCTTATTATTTATAAGTCAGAAAAATACAAATAATATATCAAAATGTTTAGAAAAATGAGTTCTACCTTTTTAAGCTATAATAATGCATTGTTAATCAACTTTAATGACAAGTTTAATTAGAGAACTAAATCAACCCCTCTCATGTGTTTCCGGAGTTTCCCGAGTTAGGGTTTTCAACCCTCGAAACCCCGTTTAAATTGCAGAGCAAGTTTTAGGGTTTCATTTCAATGCAATTCAACTTGTCATATCATCATACTTGTTTGAGCATTCGTCCTATCACTCCTCCCCGACCACCACAGTGCCTCCGTCTCCGTCCATCGCCACGCGCTCCAGCCGCCCCTTCCCTTTTAGTGTGCATGTATATATTTTTATTATTGTGTATGTATATATTAGGGTTTCTCTGAATTAGGGTTTATCCGTTTTGACTTATCCGTTTTTCCACCTATTCAGAAAATATGGACCCACACGTCAGAGACGAAGAAAAGGAAGAGTTGATCCAAGGTGTGATCCGCGGGGAAGAAAATTTAGATGTATCGACGTTTCTGAACAACTCCGGTGAGGGTGATCCTCTTTTTTTCGGAATAGACGACTTGTTTGAGGTTGAAGGTGTTGCCTTCAGCGAGGGAGAAGGCGATGCCTTGTGTAATCGAGAAGACGACCGCACTAGCGAGGTGCATGTAATATAATTAATTCATTAATTAATCATCTGTTATCTATATAGGAATAGTAACGACAATCTTTCTTCTTTTAGCCCTCTGGATCGAATAAATCTACTGAAAAGAGCGGACGAGGCCCAACCAAAAAGTTGGAAGACCATGAGAGGTTTAGGATCGAAGATATCGCTAAAGACGGCAAACCGACGGCTCCTGAAGTTGTCGCAATCAAATTTGTGGCACAATGCGGAGTAATCGTTAGGGACTTAATCCTGATCACCATTCAAAATTGGAATAGGCCTGCTGATGCTAAAGAAGAGGGAACATGTTTGTTTGTCCCTAACAAGGCCAAAGATTTACTGTGGAAGAGGCTCATGGTTAATTTCAAACTACCGAAGATAGAGATGGATCCAAATGCAGATGATCCAGTTAAGTACGCCTTAGAACATGGGAGAGCCATGGAGGCTAAGGTCAGGGAGTGGGCTATGAAGAAGATGGCCCAGTGTTTCACCAACTGGAAGAAAAGATTGCACCTTGACTATGTCGTGAAAAAGAAGACTCCGAATTTTAAGAAGATTCAGTTTGAGAAGATAAAACCATTCTGGGCTAAGTTTGTAAATTACAAGACATGAGAAAAAGCTAAGAAAATGTCTGCAACGAATAAGCTGAATGCTGCTAACAAGAAGTATCACCATACTATGGGGCAAGGTGGCTACAGGGCTGGCATTCCTAAGTGGGAGAAACTTGAGAATGAACTGCGTGCTAAAAATATCACCCGAGAGACAGACGATTGGGTAGAACGTGCAAGGAATTGTTTTTACGGGCATGGGGGCACGTTGGACTCGGAAGGGATGTGTAAAAATAACATACGACATAAAGAAGACCCTTTGCCAATCAAGAGGATGAGAAAAGCAGTAAAGGTTGTTAAAGATGGGGACTTCATTCCCGATAGAGAGAATGATGAGCTCACACTCGCCCTTGGAAATAAGGAACATGATGGACTAACACGAGGCACAAGAGGCTCCCAACCATGGAGGACTGGGTTTCCCGAAGAGAGGAAGAAATATCGTGATAGAAGCCGTCAAAGGAGAAAGGACAGTGCGGAAGTTGAAGCAGATATTCAGAAAGAGCGAATGTGTATAATTGAAGAACGAATAAAGAAACAAAAAGATGAAATTAACGCACTTAAAGAGCAAAGTACTACCGGCCCATCTTAGCAGCACACTACATTCGATGCTACCGGCCTATCGAATAATCGAAAAAGCAATGTGGCTTCCATCGAGGTCCCGGGTGATGACAATGGCGATGACGATGGTGCACCGACGATGGCTCCTGTTGGCTACCCAGTGGATGATATCACAGAGATGACACACTGCGAGCTACATGTCAAAGTTGTGAACATATCAATGAAGGTGGCGGTCGGCTATGCCTTACCAATTGGACCCACACCAACTTACCACTGCCGTCCGGTTCCAGAGGGCTACGCTGTTGTCGGGGTGGATGAAATCATGCCCACCTTTGAAGTTTTGGATCTTCACTACCCTGCAGGTGAAGGGGATGTGACTGTACTGGGAGACGCAACAAATGTCACCATTCTATGGCCGAACTAATGTATCGTGCTTCGAAATCACACGCCAAGGCCATCTTCGCCGCTGCCTCACCCGGCTCCATCGCCTCACCAATCTCCGGCGCAGCCATCGCCTGCGCCTCAGGATAAAAAGCATAAGCGTACCACCGCTACTCTGCGTCGTGGTAAGCGATCGCCGAAACGTAAACAAGAGCCTCTTCCAAAAGTACCAAAGGTTCCTCCCAAGAGAGCTTATGACTGATCAAGAGGAGATCACGGCGATCGTTGATGCGGAAACGACAGCGTTTTTTCCTAAGCTGAGGCGGCCGAAAGAGCCAGAGTTCCCGAGCACCAAAGAAGAAAAAGCCAAAGTGTTGAAAATGCTAAAGACTCTTCATCAACCCGAGCCAAAGCTATCATCAGACTATGAGCGTTCTATTCTCAAGTCACATGCGGCACAAAAAGCCTCGAAGAGCAGTACTGATGCAAGCGAGAAATCTGTTGCCCAGCTCGGATAACAAGCAAAACAGTCTTGCGTCCCTCTCAAGGTGATTTCCTAAACCAATGTGGCGTCGAGCAAATATGGGGACGAAGAGCAGTATGATCCAGAGGTAGTTACTGTCTGGAGAAGCTGCTCAAGGTATGAGTATTGCCCAGTACTTATCCCAGTTAGAGTACTTCCCCATGAGTAAAGTAGCATACAGATACCAGTACGGCAAACCTCTCGTCAAACCTGAGGAGGTAAATAATCTTCCAACAAAAATGCGAAGATTGCATAACTGGTACATGCATGCCACAAAGGCCAGGGCTAACTGGATAGTGCTGAGGGTCACAAAAAAGCATCATGGGAAAGAAAATGATGACATGATATCCATTGAATTTGATGAACTATTTCAATTATTCAATCAAGACGCCTTGGACAAATCGATCATGAGTGCCTATTGTCTATAAGTACTAATTCTGTAATTAATTTAGTCTCCAGCTATCTCACCTTGTTTATTGCATGTATATAATCATACTGTAATATGCAGAATGAAGATTCTCGAATGCAGTAGAGGACAAATCTATGACATTGGCTTCATTGACCCATATTGGGTTCATGAAGCTAATCTCAAAACAAGCCCCCAGATACGGAGGATAATATAGTACACGCGTTAAGGTTTCAAGAAACCAGAAGGGAAATATTTTTTCCTTACAACTTCGAGTGAGTGTTATTGTCTTCTATACACTTTCTATTTCGCTTACTCGATGTTAATTATATAATTGATTAGTTATGCATTCGCAGCTTTCACTATATTCTGTTAATCATTCAACTTGACAAAGGGCGTGTACTAGTCATGGACTCGAAACATAAACCCCTTGAGCAGTGGAAGGACATCCAGATGCTTCTCCAGCGGTAATTCTAATCATTACGACACTATATCGGTAACGTTCGTAAATTTTATGATATCAAGTAATTAATAATTTATTTTATTTGTTTTCTTTGCCGGGCAGCGCTTGGAAACGGTTCACCAACAAGGCTAGGGGTGTTTGAAAAGCGAAGCTTACATTTGAAGCACTAGATGTAAGCACCACTAGCTATATCCGCGCATCTCTTTGATTCTAGTTTTGATACAGTTATTATCATGCTTGATTATTATTTTGATTGACTATGTTCTCGTAAAGTGCCTGACACAGGGACCAGGTAACAATCTATGTGGATACTATGTTTGCGAGTTCATCCGGCAGATGTGCGATGAGAATGGCAGAAATTTAGAGCAACTCCACGTACGTAAACAATTTCTATAGTTTTTAATTACAATCAAATTGTGTTTAGTTTCATTCATATAGGTTGACTCCTTTTTTAAATCAGATCAAACGTCTACGAGACGGTCTTCTGCCAAAGGATCGCGTACGAGCAATTCAGGAGGAATTGGCGGGATTCTTAGATGCAGAAGTCCTAAACCTAAAAGGGGAATACTATTCGGCTGTGTATAGACAATAGAGATTATAAAAAGAGCAACTTTTGTATGTAGTGCATGAACTCGATCCGTGTATCAAATGTAATATTGTCATAATGATCTTGTGTAATATAATGGTTTCTTCATTGATGAGTGCAAAACACTAAATAAACAATAAAACAACCTAAATGAATTCTCTGTCGCGGCACAAAAAGTGGCGACTATGCTGCCGCGAGAACAAAATGTGCCAAAATGAATTCTACTGCATGGCGAAGATTTCTCTGACAGAGAAGTTATTTGTCCCGGTTAGGTTACGCATCGATGGTTGTTCTCGCCTCCTCGACGTCGACACGTGTACCCCCATTTATCCCAGTTGGTGGGACAATCGGGACTAAAGGTTGGGGCTTTAGTCGGGACCAATGGGACGTTTTCTACTAAGCCAAGGGGACCAGCGCCCTCGTCGGCTGATATCGGGGGAAGTTGGAGTCGCCGTCGCATGCTGCGTGCTGGAGGAGGGAGAGGCACACGACCTACAGAATTGTGCAGTTAAGAGAGTGACTATTAGTGCGTTCGTCATTGCATTGTGCGATTAATCGAGCATTCCTACTATTATTTTTTGTTCGAGAGTAAACGTTCCTGGTTTTTCTCATCTATTGGATCGACCGGATCAAAGCTAGATCGATCGCGATCCTTGCAGATTTTGGATTCGTTATTACTGGTCCAAAATTATGTCTGGTTACGCGCGCACGTACGATGATGGTTTATACGTACGGTAGTGGTGCGACCAAAATGTGATCTCCATGTACTAGCTAGGTATTTCGGGTACGATCGAGCTGTTCCAACATCTGTATCTAGAAATAATGTGGAACCGGCCGGTGCTTTGGTGGACCATCGGTAGGAGGGAAGCTAGAGCGGCAAACGATAATGCTGGACATTTTCTTACGGACTGGCCGGGCTTACGGACAGTGTACGTGGTTGTTCGTTATTCCTCCTTGAAACAAACTGCTCCTCCGAAAATCCCTCCCATGATTGGTTAGTGGGATTCCGTAAGTTGCATTCCGTAAGAAAGTATCCGTAAATGGCATGGCAAAGACCCGCCCTGCTAGATCGTAGATTTGGGCCAGCTAGCAGCTTCTTCATTGCGACGTAGCCGTGCTCTGAATGAGACTACATAGGCGACATGCATATTGCATACACCCTGCTGTCCCTACATATGCATCGCACCGTACGATCGCGTGCAATTCTGTGGTACCACACGCATCATGCTTGCAGGCCCATTGTTGTGTCCCGTACGTAATCCCGTTCGAGCTAGTACATACACTAGGAATAATCTTCCTATCTTTTTGAGTTAATTATTATGCGTATAGCTTTTATATATTATTTGCTCTGATGCTCAAGTGACAAGCCCGGGCCCTGAATTCCGTTTGCAACTAGCTAGTCTCAGGAGTTCAGAGGTCTGGAAGAAACGCTAGCTGATACAAATTCACCAGGACGATGATGACCATGTCATTCCTTCCGCTAATTAATTAATCCGATCGATCATCTCCTCTGTCATTTGGACGCGTCATGATCCCATCAAGACAGGTCCAATAATCACGTACGCCCAATAATGTGGCGATCGACGCCTGTTCCCGTCACTGTTGTTAACTTAGATACAAGGGCTCGCTGCAGATACAATACAGCTATATATACAAGAAGTTCCACAGCCACAGTGTCATGTCATGTGCCTGCTCGTTCCAAATTAATTTCCAGCCACTGCTGGAGTATTATATATGCATGCTTGACAACACGCCTTTTGATCATACTGGCAACATGCTTGACAACACGTACTATGTGAAGGCCGTTTGATCGGATTGTCAGCCCCGGTTAAGCGATCCAATGGTCTGCAGATTGGACAGGGGCAAACAGGTACCGGCCAGTAGTAATGATCGATACTGGTGGCCTGTGTGGACTGGTGGTTGAGGCGTCAATGTGCAGCAGGGCCGATCGACGATTCTCCATTGATAATAATCATCCGCTCCTAATTAATTCTGGCATCATTCCATCACTACGGGACACGCACCCTACGCCGAGGGCAAAAGGCCGTCGGCGTAGGCTAAATGCCTTTAGACAGACGCCGAGCGTGTAGCCTCCAAGAAAGATCTCTCTCGTGAGCACACAAGCCGTCGGCGTATCAAAATGCCGTCGGTATCTACGCCGAGGGCTTTGCCGTCGGCGTCTTGACCGTCGGCGTAGCCTGTCGACTGGTTGCAAAATATTTTTTTATTATTTTTTTTGAAAAATAATATTTTTATTTTTTCTCAATTTTTTATTCTTTGAATTGTTTCACTTGTTAATCTCCTACTTTGAACATTTTTAACACTAATTATACTTACTATTTGATTAAATTCTAGTCTTAGTCAAACTTCCCAAATGGTCACCCATCCTAATACTACTCCAATTTCAAAGACGCTTAACATCCTCGCTCCTTCGTAATCCGTTTCCGCAAAGTAATTCATACATTGGTGTCAATACTATGATATCAATCCTATTAACTCTTATATCATCATGTCACATGTTTGTATTTTTGAAATTACAAACAATTATTTAAGTAAATATTAATGAATAAGTAAAAATATTATTGAATTCAAATAAAAATATAATAATTTTATTTTATTTGTATTTTCTATTTAATATAGAATAATTAATATCTTTAAATCAGAATCGAAATTCAACAAATAATATGTTTAAATTGATCAGAAAATGAGAGGAATCCAAATATGATATCCATATCAACTAATCACAAACCCTCCGTTTTTGAATTAGCTATTTGGTGGTTGCTTTAGAAAATTTCCTTTTGCGCTCGGATAATGAAAAATGCCTTTTGGTGCGATGAAAAGGAAAACTTGCATTGGATCTTTGATAAAATAGCATATTGTGAACCTAAAATGATTTTGTAAAAAACATGAGCATCGGATCATGTAGTTCATATCGACCACTTCTCGCCGATTCGGAGAATTTGTCTTTTCACCGAAGGTGGACGGAAAGGTTTCGGATCCCCCTGTTGGGACATTGTCCATATAAGTTGGTACAGTATTTTTGTAAAATGTGGTGGTAGTATTTTGAATTAGCCATTTGGTGGTTGCTTCACAAAACCGTCCGTTTTTTATGCTCGGAAAATAGAAAATGGCCTTTTGGTGCGACGAAAAGGAAAACTTCCTCCTGCAACACTGTTCGCCATCCCATGATGCATGTGTATGCATAATATGGGCACATTATCACAAACTATACCTTGATTCTAGCCATAACATTGGTCATTTGACCCGAAAGCCAAGAAACCTCGAATGAGATAGGTCATTTTGTGAAGGTTTCTTTGAGACATAATTAATATACCAAGTTTAATATTTTTCCTTCTAACTATGTCACATAATATGACACCACGCGAAGGTTTCGCATTGTTTCGATCGTTTTTGAATTTTTTATGCCCGTTTTAAACTATATATAATGTTTTATATTTTACTTAATTTTTATTTATAAATATGAAATATTTAAGTGTAGATAGATAGGTCTTATTTTTCTGCAAATTTTGATATATTATTTGTATTTTTCCGAATTAGAATGATTTAGTTATGATTTTTCAAAGTTTAATGAGATAAAATAAAAAATAGCTACGCCGAGGGCAGCCGTCGGCGTATGCTACGCGAGGGCAGCCGTCGGCGTAGCATAGAATATGCCGAGGGCAATTTTACGCCGACGGCTGCTTGGCGAGGCTGGCCTGAACGATGGCTACGCCGACGACCCCGACGTTTGGCCGTCGGCGTAGCGACCGGCCGTCGGCGTAGCTTCCCAGTCCTGTAGTGCATGTCTACAGCAGGTGGACGTGAGCTCGGCCGGTCGAATGATTGTGGATCGAGGCATCGATCAAGGACGACGACATACGTTACAAAGCGACGTGTGTGTACCGTGGACTGCATGCATGTGCGCGTACAGTACAGCAGCATGTCCGTATGCTGCCACGCCGCATGGCCGTATGTACGTACGAGGCGTGTATGGGCGTATGTACGTACGTAGGAGTGGACAGTCGATGGGACGGCGCCATTGTGCATCAAGATCGACGGAGCCTTCTGTTAGAAGCCTTTCTGGATGAATAAAGAAGTTGGCGTCCTTGCAGAGTGTGATAGTATATAGTCACCGTATGTGATTCGTTTTACTAGTTCTGTTTTTAAGAGGGTTTCCGTTTTTTCAGTTTATTTATTTTAAGTTTATTTATATGTGCCAAGTGAAATCTCTAGAAGATAACCGATCTTTGCAAAGGTTTGGATTATTAGTCTTAAAAATGGATGCGGAATTAAATAACTCCTATGCATGCGGGCCTAGCCTAGTACGCCCCGAATGCCCGTTCATTGGGCTCCACAGCGCGCCCATGGCTTAAGAGCATTTCTACTCGTTGGACAAACCTAGGCAGAAATCCGGACCAAACTTTAACCGGACGGCGCAAGTTTTTAGCCTGGGTACGCCCAGTTTTCCACTCGCGTACCCAGGTCGAGTTCCCGGGTCGTCCGTTTCTGCTCAAATTCGGCTCAAATTTGGCTCAAGTTCGTCCAGATTTTACCATAATTCGTCATACAATGAATACAGAACATTTTAAGACCAAAGTTCGGCGAATAGTTCGGCCTGAAGTGAAAATACAACATATTTCGTCCAAGTTCGGCCTAGTTCACGCTGGGCATCTACGACGTGTTGCCCCTGCGTATCCATAGGTGTTCAACAAGATCATCCTGCAGTTGTTGATGCATCGCCGGATCACGGATCTCCTGACGCATTACGATGAATGCAGACCATGTTGGAGGCACCTGATGACCAGGCTCGGCAAGAGGACCCTGTCTGTAGTATGGCTCGTCCTCCTCGAGCAAACTCACTGGATCCTTCCTCTCATCCTCAATGATCATGTTCTGCAAGGTCACACAACAGTTCATCACTTCCCACATCTGATCTTTCGACCAGGTCATAGCAGGGAACCGGACAACTCCAAACCTCTGCTGGAGCACACCAAATGCCCGCTCCATGTCCTTCCTACAGGCTTCCTGTTCCTTGGTAAAGTGAGAATGCTTGGGGAGCATTGGGCATGAGATAGTCTTCACAAATGTTAGCCATCTTGGATAGATGTCATCTGCTAGATAGTATCCCTTGTTGTAGTGGTGTCCACTGATCTCAAATTCCACAGGGGGAGCATGACCCTTAACAAGCTTGGAAAAGACAGTTGAGGAGTTGAGGACGTTGATGTCGTTGTTCGATCCTGCCATGCCAAAGAAGGAGTGCCAGATCCAAAGATCATGTGTAGCAACTGCCTCAAGTATCACAGTGCATCCTACTTTGTGGCCTTTGTACATTCTTTGCCATTCAAATGTACAGTTCTTCCACTCCTAATGCATGCAATCTATGCTTCCAAGCATACCAGAAAATCCTCTACTTTCATTGACTGCGAGGATCCGAGCAGTGTCTTCAACAATGGGTGATATCATGTACTGTTCCCCAAACACTGCAATCACTGCGCAGAACCTGTACAAGCAATTAAGGGCGATGGACTAGGCGATGCGGAGATAGTCATCGGCACTGTCAGCCGGCGCTCCATATGCAAGCAACCTCATCGCCACGGTGCACTTCTGAAGCGAGGAGAACCCAACCAAGCCGGTGTAGTCCTTCTTGCAAAGGAAATATGGGTCGAACTCCTAGATGGCATGCACGATCTTGAGGAAGAGCTTCCGGCTCATCCTGAAACGACGGCGAAACACGTCCTCTCCATGGAGTGGCTAGTCGGCGAAGTAGTCGGCATACAACATGAAGTAGCCCTCTATCCTTTGTCTCGTCTTGCACTTCCGGCGACCTGGTGCCGAACCACCGCGCTTGGGCTTCGCCATCTACATGTACAACTGGGCGAGCGATGCGAGGATCTGCAAGTGCTCTTCACCTTCGGCGACCTCGACGCTCTCCTCCTCCAGGAGTATGGCGAGCATCTCCTCGTCGTCGGAGTCCATGGCGAGTATCTCGTCCTCGTTAGAGTCAGTGGCGAGTATCTCGTCGCCGTCGGAGTCCATGGCCAAATCCGACCAAATGTCGAACACTTGGCGGGCTGGTGGTGGGAGCACGTAGCGAAGCAGAGCTACGGCGAGGCTAGGTCGGCGAGATCGGCGGCTGGATGGCGTGGTGTTGGGCGACAACTACGGCGAGCGTAGCTAGAGGCGTGGGCATGTCTCGGCCCGCAGCTCTCCGCCGCGCGCCGACGACAGCGAGGGGCTTGGAGCTCTTCGAGGGCGAGTGGATTGGGTGGATGGGGAATGTCTCCGATGTGTGCGCTGCCACCTTTTTTTTTTTGGCGCCAGCGCCCCCGTGTATACCGGGGTTCGAATGGTGGGTTCGGAACACACCGAAATCCGACGAAACAGGTCCCCAGGTACGCTTGGGCGAATTGGCGTCCGGGCAATTTCAACCGGATCGGCGTCCTGGGTAGGCGAGTGGAGATGCTCTAAAGCTCGTTTTTTCTGCTGCCAACATTGCCATTCGCATTTTTGGTTTTGTGGGGGGTGCCATTCTTATATTGTTGAAATGATGCTGCAGTAGATTGTTTGGTTTTCTGTTTGGGAGCTTCACCGCTCACACGGATGAACTGGTTTCAATGTTTTCGCAGTTTCCATATTTGGATGTTCGCATGCTTAATTGTGAGAAAAAGAATTCAAGGAATTAACGACAAGGCATGCCACCGACAAGAAATGATTCATCCACTACATGGATATGTCATATGTCTATGATTTTTTATCCGAAGCCACAAAAGCTCTGGGTTCCACTAGCAAAAGATAATGGAACAATAGTCATCGATATAGAAGAAAAGAAAAACAAGGACAATCAAACTAACAGTTAAGTATTATCCGCACCCAAAGCCAGCTAAAACGAACGAACATACGAACCCTAGAAAGCTATCTAGTAAGTCCAACATTCAACATAACAGTCAAAGGGAGTCAAACTAAATACAAAAGCAACCCCATCAAGAATCTGTCAAGTTTAAGCTCCTCTCTGATAGTTCTTCAGATTTGCCTCATGCTTCCTCAGCTTCGGTAGAGATCAGCGACACATTTGTCCGTGTCGCCATGTACATTGCCAAAGTCTAAAGATTGTAGCGCCTCAACTCCTTCCAAGATGATCTTTCTGTCCCCCTCTCCTAGTATTTCAAAAAGGCACAAGCATAACAAACTATCTCAACTCGTGACTTAATTAACTTTTTCTCAAAATAGACTTTGTTTCTTAATTTCCAATGAAGCCCATCACAAAGCTACCAAACCTACTACATTAATATTAGTTAGGCCACCAGCATAATTAGAGCGAGATCCACCTAATTAAAGTACGTAGTGCATAAAGTTACCAGGCATGTCTGGCGCCCTAATAGTTAAACTAACCATACTCCACATGTACTTAGGTGTAGGAAAAGCAAAGAAGAAATGGTTTATAGTTTCATCCTCCTCACAAAAACGACACTTGTTTAGTCCCCTCTCCAACCTCTCTTAAACATGTTATATTTTGTTGCTATGGAATTATGCCAAATAAGCCATGACCAAATTTTTATTTTTGGTAAAACTTTAGCCTTCCACAAATACTTAAAATCCCTATTCACCCACACTTGAGCTAACGGAGAATATATTAATTTCACAATAAAAGTGTCTGATTTTGAAGTTTTCAGTAAGGTTTGTCTACTTCCACACCCAGTGGAATGGTAATTAAAATGTCCCTTAGCCTAGCTTGTTGTTGTTGATTTTCATCTAATCATCTTCTGTAAGAGAACCTCCATCTCATATCACAAGTATCACTAACATATATTATTTGGTTATTACAGACACCATATAAATCTAGAAAACATTTTTTAAGGATATATGGTGCACCAAGCATCATCCCAAGATCTAGTTCTAGTGCCAGTACCAACCAACATTTCACTATTTTCTAGGTATAGATTTTTAACATTCATAATATCTGACCATAAGGGTGAATCACCTTGTTTTGATTATACCAAAGCCAAAGGTTTACCTTTTATATATTTTGCATTAACAAATTTTTGCCAAAGCCCCTCTTTTGTTTCCAACTTACTAGGAGGCCAGTGTTCATTTTCTCCGAGTCTTTGATCCCGTAGTACGCCTTTCTCCTTGGGCCTACTTATACAATTCCATTTAATCAGATTGTACTTTCTAAATGAAGTTCCTCCCTACCAAAAGAAACTTCTCTGAATATGAACCATTTACCCCCACAAAAGTCTTGTGAAATCTAAAAAGAGACATCAGATATGTCAAAATGCCATTTAGTGAGGAGATTTTTCTCCCTGCCAGAGACATTGAACCCCAGCCATCAAGATGTTTATGTTGTTTTTTCCTCAATGAACTTCAAGTCTTTTATTCTAAGTCTGGATCCACTAACAGAGCACCCAAATATTTTATAGCCCAAAACCCATCTGGTAGTTAAAAATGTCAACATAAGTTTCAACCTTGATACTATCTTCTACCACCATCAATATTTCACTCTTATCAAAGTTAATCTTTAGACAAGACATATTTTCATATAGGGAAAGAAACAACTTAGCATTAATAGCCATGTCCTAGTCATCCTTAATCAAAATTATAGTGTCATCTGCATATTGCTGGACGACAACTTCAGAAGGAATCAGACATGGGACAAACCCACAAATTGAATTATTTCTCTGAGATTTTCTAAATATCTTGGCCATACTGTCAACCACTAGGTTAAAAAGCAGGGGTGAAATTGGATCTCACTGCCTAACCCCTTTATCTGTACCAAAGTATATCCCCAAACTATTATTGATCTTAACACACAAATTCCCTCCAACCACCATAGTATTAATCCACTTGCACCGAGTTGGATCAACACATAACTCAAGACATGCAAACAAAAATGTCCAACTGACTTTATCATATTCCTTTTTAAAATCAATTTTAAACACCACTCCATGTTTTCCTTTACCTTTTTCTTCAAATGCCATCCAAAATATCTATATTTTATTAAAAGCATTCTGACATGGAAGCACCAATTTATTAAAAATAGGATCCAATCTAATGGACAAAGTTTTGGGGAAACTTTAAAGCAAACATTCAATAGATAAATAGTCCTATATAACTTAAGATTATTAGTATCTTTCTTTTTAGGTATCAAGGTGATGATGCCATAGTTCATTATTCTAAGGTCAAGATTTCCTTTATGAAATTCATCAAATAAGGTCAATAGATCTCCTTTTATTATTTCCTAGCATTTGCTGATAAAATTCTGAAACTAACCCATCAGGTCTTGCAGCTTTATTTTTGTCCATTTAAAAAATAGCATGCTTAATTTCTTCTTCTTCAAAAGGTCCACATAACTCTAGATTGTCAAAAGAACTCAACCTCTCATTTTCGTCCCATAGGTTTCCATCTAAATTAAAGTCACTTTCCATAGAGTGACCAAAAAGTTCTTTATAGTATTCTATGGCATATTCTAAAATATCCATGTCTCCCTCAATTTCTTTGTCTTCATGTTGCAGTATAAATATTGTGTTTGTTATTTTTTAACCATTAGCCAGTCTATGAAAAAAATAAGTGTTATTGTATCCTTTTAATAGCCAGTTTTCACTAGATCTGCTATACCAAAAAAGCTCATCTGCTTCATAAATTTCCATTATTACTCTCTGAAGATCAGCTCTTAGAATAATCTCTTCTTCACTCAAAGGAATAATCTCTAAAATTTCTAAGTCCTGCAACTGAACCAAGATTTATTTTTTCTTTTTAAGTTGAGTACCTGTCAAATTCAAACCCCACCCTTTCAGGGATTTTAAACATTTTCAACTTGAGCAAAAAACAACTCATATTATCTTTTCCTCTCATAGGAACCTCCCAAGCACTTTTAAATCTTTGCAAAAAAACATCTCCTTCATGATCAAAGGGTTGTGATCAGATTTATTTCTAGGTATCTTATGTACCATAGCAAAAGGGGGAAATCTCCCAACTTCTTGAAACCAAAACTCTATCCGGTTTCTCTAAAGTTGGATTTCTATGATTATTTGACCAAGTAAAAAGGCCTCTAGTCATCACTATTCCCCTCAGCTCATAAACATTAATGATATCATTAAGAAAATCATTATTTTATTCTTTTTCAAGTCTTTATTTTTCTCATGTGAAAACCTCAACAAATTGGAGTCCCCTGCAATCAGTAAAGGAAACAAAATCTGATTTGAGCATATAAGTAGCTAACTCAACTAGGAATGCCTCTTTGTCTTCCTCTTGAGCAAACCCATATACTATAACCAACATCCATGTAGTATTAACTTTCTTATGAAACACCACAACTCTTAAAAAATATCTACCAATGGAAAAATTAGTGACATCAAACCTGTCAAGGTTTATATATATGCCCCCTAAAATTCCCCCTGATCTTCGAGAATATGGCAACCAGTGCCATTTTAAGTTACCACACGTCTGAAGCTCCCTAAGAAAACTATTTGAAAAGTTTTTCAACATGGTCTCTTGAATACCCCTAGTTAGGATCGTTGTGCAAGGTGGAGACATGCCAAATCCTATTGTTTATGATGTGCTAGTTCGGAACTATCATAACTACCCAATGATAGCTAGTACGTGAAATTTCACATGCCGTACTTTCTTTCTTAAATTATGAGAAGTGCGCAGTGTTTAACTATGTAAAGTCGTAGCAATGTTTCCTCCAGACTCATGAAGCCAGAGAAATGAACTGATGTAGGCTGTCGCACAAGATTTTGGTGCTATTTTCAGAGAGATTAGAGGTTAGGATGTTTCCAAACTTTTTTAATGTGTATATATCTTATTGATTTTGTGCATGTCTGTTCGGTATATATTTTTGCCTCTTATAATAAAATTTTAGTGATGCAAGTGTTGTGCGCTGTTGCAGTGCTACTAGACTTGACAGAGTACCCACAAAAGAATCAAACACAGACACCATTGTGCTCCCAAAATTAAGTCTCAGATTAAGTCTCAAAAGATTCCCAAAATTAAGTCTCAGATTAAGTCTCAAAAGATACCCAAAATTAAGTCTCAAAAGATTCCCAAAATTAAGTCTCGAACAAACGACGTATGCCTGTGTTCGACACAGATTACTTGCACATTCCAGTGATCCTTGTTCAACAGGACAAAATCACTTGCACTTTGGATCCGAGGCTTGGCCATCCTGCTGGTGCTGGGAGTGCTACTGAGTAAATGTGCAGAGAACTGTGGGTCAAAGCTTTTGCCCTATCATTCCTTGGCCCTGTCACTAGATCATGGCATGCATCAGTTACCCAAAATGGTCTCTGCACTAGAACAGTTTAATCATCCTACTCTAGGTTCGAAAAAGTCAATCACATCAGTTACCCAAAATGGTCTCTGCACTAGAACAGTTTAGTCATCCTACTCTAGGTTCGAAAAAGTCAATCATCCTACAACCTTTATTGAAGCTAGTAATTATTACTGCAAGCGACTTGCAACTGAATGGAACTCCGAGTCAGAAACTGACCAAACCCTGAGTCTGCCGGTCTCTGTGTCAGTGCTTCTTCGTCACTTGCAAGAAGTTATCTCCTTCCCCTCTCACGCCCCGTGAGATGTTGACATGAGCCCTGTTTTCCCTTTCCCTCTATGGACAGTTGCACATGTAATCCATGGCTATATATGCTAATCGACGGCATGGCTTGGTTTGTTTCCATTATTACACGCGTTAATTACCCGTTCCAGCCTTGTCAGGTTTACTAATTGGGAGATGTGTGGCTAACTACCTTGTAGACCGATTCGATTTGCTCCCTATCCTACCTTCCACAACGACTGTGATATGCATGGTTTTGTTCTTCTTTGGATCAGTGCAAGGTCGCCCAAGAAGAACAAAAGTGCCTGCTTTCCGAGGCAAAAAAAAGGGCGAGGGGATTGCCCCGTGAGATCAGCAATGCCGTACGAGGAAGACCCAGTTGAGCCTATAGAAGCTTTTCCCTTTTCTTTGAGCTGTAAGCTTCTCCTTTTCCTTGAGCTACCGTTTTCAGAGTTCTCTAGATTTTTCTCTAGAGAGGGTTTGTGGCATCCGAGAGGACTGGAGCTCGGGTTTTAAGTTTCTTTTAAATGGTAGTCCGAAGCTTCAAAATGTCCAAAATAATATTTCGTGACTTACCTATACATGTCCTGTATACCTGAGAAAAAAACAAATTTTGGCTATATAAACTCTTATTTTATCCCACATTTTTTATTTTTTGTGTAGGATAAAATACAAAGTATCAAACTTATGGCATATGTATTATATGTGCATATCTAGTACTCCATCCGTCCCAAACTTATGGCATATCAAGAAGTAATATTCTAGCCCCCCAATGGAGCCTTTAGAGGCCACCACCCTTCTGCACCGTTGGATTGGGATTCCAAAACGATCTTGGCCGTCCCCTCAGCCCGTTCATCTTGACTGATACAACTACGTAAGCTAGCTACCCTCCCTAAACGGTGGGGGCCTGCATTTTGTGTGCCCCACTCATCAGGGTCCGTGTGAGCGTGGCGGCTGGCTGATCGTTCGTTCTATTGACTAGCGTTGCAAATAGACAGAAGCGCGGTGGCTCCACTAGGGTTTCGCTGAACAGTGAGGGACAAATACGTCATTTGGCTAGCCAAACCCTATCACCATGGACGTATTCCAACCGCGCCCACTCGCCCACGCCTTCTCCCCCTCTCTCTCTCTCGTTTTCCTCCTCGTCTCTCTGTAAGACCCCGATCGATCTTACTTGAAACAACAGTATGAACTGAATGATAAACTCAAGGGAAATTTGGGGTAGTAGCAGATTTCACTCTCAGATACGCATATTGACGAGTACAGTAATTGTCTATTGCTACTACTACCTAGAGCTAGCCAGAATGGCATGAGATAATATTTGCGTGCATTACAAGTTGGTCATCTCCACAGTTTATAGCCTGGTTACAACTAGGAGTAGAAACCCGAGCAGCTAACGGCGTATAACGGCATGGAACAGGTAGCCGTTGGAGTTCACGGGTCGTCGTTAGTTGGACAGTCCCACTCGTCAGTCACGTCTTCAGTTGCCCAGTAGAGGGCCAGGTGTGCATCAACGTCAGGGTCCTGACAATTGCTCCCTCCTGAAGAAGATCCTTGTCCCCGAGGATCAGTAGTAGAGAACCAGCAACGAATTGTTGCCGAGTAGAATTCAGGGAAAGTAGATTTGATGAAGTCTGCATCTTCCCAAGTAGCATCATCCGGAGACATATTCTCCCATTGAACGAGCCATTGCGTGACCAACACAGGGTGGCGTGGGACTGCTCGTGTGTCTAGAACAAAGAAAGGTGCAGCTTGAATGTTACCTTCAGTGTCAATTAGTGGCAGGTCTGGAGCTGGAACAGCTTTAGGTCCCAGATGCTTCTTAAGTTGACTAACATGAAAGACATTATGAATCTTTGTGTTGTCAGGTAGTAGTAACTTGTAAGCAACTGGTCCAATTCTAGCCAAGACTCGGAATGGACCATAGAATTTTGTTGCCATTTTCAGTCCATGTTGAACATTGAATGCTGCCATCCGATAGGGTTGTAGTTTGACATACACCATGTCTCCCACAGTAAAATGTCGCTCAGGACGGTCAGCATCAGCATATTTCTTCATGCGATTCTGAGCTTTTAAGAGGTTAGCTTTCAGTTGTTGCAGCATGTTTTCTTTAGCTTGGAGAAATGCTACAGCATCAAGGTCAGATGGGCCAGTGACAGAAATTTCACTGATAATGGGAGCAAGGAATCCATAGAGTGCTTGGAAGGGGGTGAATTGAGTAGCAGTGTGAAAAGTGGAATTATACCACCATTCAGCCAGAGACAGCCAGGAACTCCACTTCTTGGGTTCAGCAAAAGTCATGCTCCTCAGATAAGTTTCCAAACATTGGTTCATACGCTCAGTCTGACCATATGATTGTGGGTGCTAAGCAGTGCTCATGCGCAAATCAACTTTCAGGGCTTTGAATATTTGTTGCCAAAACTTGCTAGTAAAAATGCGATCATGATCAGTGACAATAGAAATGGGCAAACCATGCAGTTTGAACACTGTATCAACAAATGCTTGCACAACTGTGTTGACTGTGTATGGGTGAGCTAAAGGAACAAAATGGGCATATTTAGTCAGATGATCAACAATCACGAGAATAATTTCTTTGCCATTTGACTTGGGCAGCCCCTCCACAAAATCCATAGAAATATGTTGCCAGGCCATATCAGGAATGGGGAGAGGAACCAGCATGCCAGGATACTTGCAATGTTCATTCTTGGAACGCTGACAAATTGGACAAATTTTGATAAACTCTTCTACTTCTTTCTTAAGATTGGGCCAGTAAAAGATTCTTTTGATTCTCTGATAGGTAGCTCTTATGCCTGAATGTCCTCCCACAGGAGAAGAGTGGAAGACCTCCAGTAGCTTGGCTTTCATAGAAGCACAGTTGCCTACCATAATTCTGCCTTTGTATCTCAACAGTCCTGAAGAGAAAGTGTAATTATCCAAGGTTATTGTCCCAGCCACTGATTTGGCAATGAGTCCTTTGTAGAAATCATCAGAGTTATAAGTATCCTCAATATCTTCAGTCCAAGAAGGGGTGATTGTGCTAATAGCCATTAATTGATCCTTTCTAGATAAGGCATCTACAACTTTGTTCTCCTGACATTTCTTGTACTCAATGGTGTAGTCATATTATAGCAATTTCAACATCAGTTTATGTTGAATTCCAGTGTTTACTCTCTGCTCATTCATGAATTTGAGGCTTTGGTGATCAGTCTTGATAATCAATGGTGTGCCCAAGAGGTAGTGGTGCCATTTCTTTAGACTTTCTAAGATAGCAATGGCCTCCTTCTCATAAGTAGAGAGAGAAGATGCCCTGAGTCCCAATGTTTTGCTGTAATTAGCAGTACCAGAAGCATCACATTCCAGCACAAATGGTAAGGAAAAATCTGGCAAGGCTAGGACTGGAGCAGAAATCATATAGTTCTTGAGGGTGCAAAAGGCTTTTGTTTGTTCTTCAGTCCACACAAAAGCATCCTTTTTCAACAGATCATACAGTGGCTTGCAGATCAGGCCATAACCTTTAATGAACCTCCTGTAGTAACCAGGAAGCTCCTCAGCTGGATTACTGTGGTGGGTGTGGTCCACTCAGCAATTGCTGATATTTTACTAGGATCTGTGGAAACTCCATGAGCATATATAAGATGGCCCAAATATTCAACTCTGTCGGTCCCAAATGTGCATTTACTTTCTTTGAGTAATAACTTGTTTTCCTTGAGTAACTCCATCACAATAATCAAATGATGTTTGTGTTCTTCTATTGTTTTACTATATATCAGGATGTCATCAAAAAAGACTAAGACAAATTTCCTCAAGTGTTCCTCAAAAATGGAATTCATTAATGCTTGGAATGTAGCTGGAGCATTTGTGAGTCCAAATGGCATGACAAGATACTAAAAGTGACCATGATAGGTGGTAAAAGAAGTTTTATGCACATCATCAGGATGCATTCTCACCTGGTGGTACCCAGATCTCAAGTCAAGTTTGGAAAAAATGACTGCTCCATGTAACTCATCCAAAAGATCTTCTATTACTGGAATAGGAAATTTATTCTTGACTGTGATAGCATTTAGTTTCCTGTAATCAATGCACAACCTCCAAGAACCATCTTTCTTTCTGACCAAGATAGCAGGTGAAGCATAGGGACTGTTACTCAGCTGTATTACTCCATTGTCTAAGAGTTCTTTAATTTGCTTCTCCATTTCATCCTTCTGCAAATGAGGAACTCTATATGGTCTGGCAGAGGGAGGTTTGTCATCATCCTTGAGGGAGATAGAATGATCACAATGCCGGGATGGTGGGAGCTCAGTAGGTGGCTGAAACATGTCTTGATATTGAGATAGTACTGGAGTTAACTCTTGAGGTACTATGTGAATCTTAGAAGGTTGCTCAGGAACTTGCATATGCAGTAAATATCCCTTACCACCCTTGTTCAGTAATTTGTCCACTTCCTCTGAACTGATCAACTGAGAAAGCTTCTTCTGACTAGCATCAGGGAGAGTAACCAGATTTTTGTTCATGGTATATACCTGGATGCATTTACCTTGCCAGTCAAAAGTAACAGGACTATGTTTCTGCATCCAATCACAGCCCAACACCACATCATAACTCTTGCGATTCAACAGGGTAAAAGTGTGTGAAAAGGAAAAGTTGGCTATACTGAATGTTGTTTCAGGAATGTGACCACCAGATTGCAAGATGCCTCCACCAGCTACCTGAATTGTTTTTGCTTCAGTGTTCAAAACTTCACATGATGTTTTAAGAGCAAAATGAACATCAATTAAGGTATTTGTGCTGCCAGTATCCACTAATGCCAGTCCCAGCTTTCCCCCAATACAAATCTGGACTGTAATGGTGTTGACAGAAGCTGTCCCAGACAATGCTCTCAAAGAAATGTGCATAAATTCAGCTGGGTTTTCTCCTGACTGGTGTTCCTCACTGACAGTGTCCTCCAAATCAGGTATAGGAGTGAACTTAGGTTGCTCAGCAGTAAGATCATGGATAGTGGGATCCTGTGGCGACATTTATGCCTGTGTTTCGAGGGCCTTTGCGCCAAACATTCCCCTGGGTTTCTTACTGGTTGTCTAGCAGGTGCAGGAGCAGCCACTTGTGCATCTCCTTGTTTATCTCCAGGGATTGGGCCTAGAAGTTTCAGAGGTTGGCCATTTTTCCAAGCAATGTAACTAGAATGGCCTGTTGCTCTTGCTGTAGCTGCCAATCCACTCTCATAATCCCTAGCCATCCAATAAGCATCAGATAATGTTTTAGGCCGTTGAGGGCGTAAGTTACATTTAATTGCAGGTCGCAAACCATTCACAAAACTGACAATATAGTAATGTTCCTGCAAATAGGGGTGTTCTTCTCGAATAACAGCCATGATCTCCTCAAACTTGTCAGTGTAACTAGAAACAGACAAATTGTATTGTCTAAGAGAGTGGAAACGTTCCAAGAGCTCATAGATGCTGGCTTGAGCAAATCGGTCACAGATTAACCTGCAGAATTGTGTCCAACTGACTTCAGATTCTGCCAAGATTTTTGTACTGCGAAGCCAATTGTCTGCTCTGCCAGTGATGTAAGTCTGAGCCAAATCCACTTTGCATTCCTCAGGAACCTGGGACAACTCAAAATATTTGGTAACCTGACGAATCCAGCCAAGTGGGTTGTCACCATGAAAATAGGGAAAATCAATCTTAGGCCCTTTTGCAATATTTTTCATGAATTGAGCTGCTCGCTCAGACTTGTACTAGGCATTTTTTCCTTGTTGAACCGTAACCATAGCAGTAACATTAGTAGGTTTTGGTGCACTGTCCTCGATCACAATGGGATGAACATAGTTAACATGGACATTGTTGCAGATACGATTGCGCTGAATCTCTTGAGCTATTTCATGTTGTTTCAACATCAACTCTTGTTCTCGCAACATATAGTTGGCACTAGGGGTAACTGGATCATGAGAGGGTGGGCGGGTGATTTTACCTTCCAAATTTTTCAGATAATCCAGAATGTCGCCCTGCATCTTGTCGTTTTTGACTAACAGAGTCTCCACTTTGTCCATCTTAGCCTCCAGAGTATCCACACATTCCAAACGAACATGGACTGCTTCCAATTGCTCTTGAATTGTATGTTGTTGATGACTCAAGCCTCGAACCTCTGCTCGCAGGACGCCCAGTTCATCCTCGAGTTCCTGGTGTTTGGTGCAAGTCGCCATCTGACTAGATCAAGCACGGATCCGAAATTTTACCAGAGGATGAACCTCGAACCCTTTCCAGTGATCAATAGTCCTGCCGCCGCCAGTAAACCGCCTCCACACGAGAAAATCCGCTTGCCGTACGAGATCAACCGCCACCAAATCGCCCCCGGAGCTGAAGAATCTACCACCGCCGAGTAATCCGCCGCCGTGAGAGAAATCCGCTGGCCGAATCGAAGTCAACCGCCTCCAATCGCCCCCGTAGCCGAAGATTCTACCTCCGCTGAGTTGTGCCTCCGCTGATGATACGCCCGCCGCCGCAGAAATCGATCGACAGTGGGATTTGACGGGAGAACCCAACCACTGCAAATCAAATCTGACTCGCCACCCGCTCAGATCGAACGTCTCTGATACCAATTGTAAGACCCCGATCGATCTTACTTGAAACAGCGGTATGAACTGAATGATAAACTCAAGGGAAATTTGGGGTAGTAGCAGATTTCACTCTCAGATACGCATATTGACGAGTACAGGAATTGTCTATTGCTACTACTACCTAGAGCTAGCCAGAATGGCATGAGATAATATTTGCGTGCATTACAAGTTGGTCATCTCCACGGTTTATAGCCTGGTTACAACTAGGAGTAGAAACCCGAGCAGCTAACGGCCTATAACGGCATGGAACAGGTAGCCGTTGGAGTTCACGGGTCGTCGTTAGTTGGACGGTCCCACTCGTCAGTCGCGTCTTCAGTTGCCCAGTAGAGGTTCAGGTGTGCATCAACGTCAGGGTCCTGACACTCTCTCCCTTCCGTGTGGCGGCGCCTCACGCGTGACGACCGCGACGAGCGCCGTGGCGACGACGACCTTCTCTACCACGGTTCGACACCGATCGCGATGGAGGCGTAGGCGGCCGGTCATGGCAGATCCCCTCCTTGGCTATGGATAGATGGGCAGGGTCTCTCGTGCCCTCTTCTCTCCCCACGCCTCAAAATCCTAGCCGCCGCCATGAGAGGAACCCTAGTCGTGGCACCGACGGGGAGCTCGCACGCAAGCGGCGACGGCCAACGTTGGGACAGAGGAGAGGATGCTGGGGAGGTGTTTGCGTGGAGCACGTGAGGAGCAGGGCCTCCTCCCTACGCGTCCCCGACCGACCACGACTAGGAGGCTCGCCGGCTCTTGCTGCTCCACTGGCAGGGTCCTTCTCCCAATCGGCCGCAGGCGCTGTCCTCCTAGAGGAGGATCTGAAGCGGAGGAGTGCAGGTGGAGGCGAAGACGAGCACAGACTGTTGACTCACGGCGCTCTCCCCTAGGTACGCCCTCCTGGCCTCTCCCATCCATCGTCTCTGCTCTCTCTCCAATCTCACCTCCTCTCTCTCTCTCTCTCTAAGAAAACAGGGACAACAAGCAGAGGTAGAGCCTCCCCACTCCCCATCCGTTAGTTGTAATTTGATGATAAAAATGAATAATAAGGATAATTTGATTTACGTATTGATCCATTGTTTCAATGTTGTCATTTCTCTTTATTTCTTTTGGTTCAGTTTTGTAATTAAAGAAGAAGAAGCACTAAAGAAGATTGTGCCCAAATATAGTAGGTAATGGCTATATGATTTTCAGATCTGAACCATAGTAAATTCAGGAATCTTTCTCTGTGTTGTTACTATGTGCGGACCCTAATATTCTCTAATTTGAGCTTAAGGCCTTCCATTGTTATTGAACATATCGATCATTCTTTTTAGCTTGATGGCATGGGATCAAGACCAACTACCACCACGACGACACTCTGAGCAACTGTGACGCCGAGCGGCCTTGCACGGTCGTGATTGCATGGAATTGCAGGTACATTTGACATACACGAGAACCCCGTTTTCCTGCAAACAGATATAGTATCCTTGTGTTTACATATCTCATTCAAATTAAATGCTTCCATGTTCTTGTATTTTGTTTTGTGGAGTAAATCTCGATGTTTAACATGGTTTGCTTGATTAGGTTGCAGTGAAAGAATTATTATTGTACAGAGGTAGCTATAACTATACGCCTTTTCTAATTATATGTCAGATGGCAGGGAAATCATCATCTGTTAGGTTGTTTGTTGTATATAATTTCATACCCTTTTTTCTTACTCATGTTTCTTTCATGCAGCGTATTGCTTCAGATTTCCTTGTGGACTACATCTTCCTTGCTATTGGAAGAGTTGTTCGGATTTTACATATTAATCGTTTTATTGTTCAAAGGGTAGAGTCTGTCCCTTATTCACGCAGAAAAAGCCAATGTTGCTCCTGGGAAGGTGACCTACATTATTTTGATGTTATTAGTTCATGTACTTTCTTTAACTAGACTTGTGCTTTGTTTGGTATTGCGATGGATTACTATGGTAACTACTATTAGGAACAAAATGTGAAGTATTTTATCATTGTACTTCAAGACATATGAGTAATTAATGTGAGAAGGAAATCGTCGAATAACAAAATTTACCAAATGTGATTTGCCAAACATATAGTAATATATTTTTTTCATGCCTCTTCTTTACTATAGCTAAAAACCCGAGAAATCTATACTGCAACTGATTTTGTTAACTGAGCGTGTGTTTTTTGAGCTAGGAGGGAGGAAGGAGGTTTGAGGCTAGGGATTTTTTGTACCAGTGTACTTCCTTCAGCGGCTTCGATAAAGTTGTCATTAGTAGAGGCAGCAAGCACAAAACAGGTAGACTGGGCTTGTTTATTTGTGGCTATGATATCATTTTCTCAGTTACATTGGTTAACATCTTTACATGCTTGGTGATGTAGCTACAGGTGGATACTAGAATTTTTGGAGGTCCCTAATTTATGATGCATAGACCAAATGGGTGAATCATATTATTCCATTTCTACATTTAGGTTGATTCCTTTCTAGATCTCACAAACTAAAGATTCAAGGTTTGAAATAAAGGTATTGGTTGCTACTTTACCCACCAACGTCATTGTTGTGGTTTCTCTTGGGACTACATTAGTTAATTCCTTTGGTACATCCTTATTTGGTATATGGTGTTTGACCACCTGATAGCTGTATTTAATAGGTTCTCTGTAGTATCACTTGGTAATTACTCTTCGTATTATCACTTGGTAATTACTCTTCGTATTATCACTTGCTAATTTCTCATGTTCATGATGCACTGGAACCATGGGCTTTTATAACTTGCAAGAGTGAGATCTAGCTTGGTGCCCTGCTAAATTGTCCCTTCAAATAGGCCTAGATAATTCAAAATATAGATTCCTGAAGTTTTATGGGACAATTAGTACATAATTCAACAACTGATGGTGTCCATAAGTTTATGCATCTAAGCTATGCTTTTATACGGTTCATGATGTACCTCTATAAGTATAACTAGCCCTTTAAAGTAGGTGGTTTGTGGTTGTTATTCTAGAGAAGACTTATAATGTACAAGATGTTGGAGATATGCCCAAGAGGCAATAATAAAGTGGTTATTATCATATCTTCACACTTATGATAAATGTTTACATACCATGCTAAAATTGTATTAACCGGAAACATTAATACTTGTGTGATTTGTAAACTAAAATAAGAGTCCCTAGTATAGCCTCTTGTTAAACTAGCTTGTTGGTTAATATATGATCATGGTTTCCTGATCATGAACATAGAGATGTTATTAACAACAGGATCATATCATTAGGAGAATGATGTGATGGACATACTCCTATAGATAAGCGTAGCATAAAGATCAAGTCATTTCAATAGTTCAATTGCTATATGCTTTCTGATACATAGTAACCTAATTCCTTCGACCATGAGATCATGCATATCACCTTTACCGGATGGATGCTTTGATGACATCAAACACCACACCGTAACGTGGTGGTTATAAAGGTGGCATTGAGTGTTCGGAAAGTATTGGTTGAAACACATGGATCAAGAGTGGGATTTGTCCATCCTCATGACGGATAGATATACTCGGGCCCTCTCGGTGGAATGTCATCCAATTAGCTTGCAAGCATGTGACTTGGTCACAAGGGATCACATATCACGGAACGAGAAAAGAGTACTTATCGAACGAGGTTGAACTAGGTATGCGAGATACCGACGATCATAACCTCGGATAAGTAACATATCGTGAGACAAAGGGAAATTGGTATCGTATGTAAGTGGTTCATTCGATCGCAAAGTAATCGTAGAAATATGTGGGAGCCATATGAATTTCCAGATTCCTCTATTGGTTATTGTTCGGAGAAGTGTCTCGATCATGTCCGCATAATTCACGAACTGTAGGGAGACACACTTAAGGATTCGACGTTGTTTGAGTAGTTATGGTATTATGAGAAAGAGACGAAATGTTTTTCGAGTCTCGGATGGGATCCGGGATATCACGAGGTGATCCGGAATGGTCCGGAGAATAAGATTCATATAAGGAAAGTCCCGCTTTGAGTTCGGGAATGATTCCGTGTTTTCATCGAATGTTCTAGAAGGTTCCGGATTGTCCCAAGACTCGGGGAAGGGTACATGAATGTGTCATTACTCATTGAATGATTGCATCATGTACTAAGTGTTATTGCTGTCCCAAATAAAGGATTAAATTGAATCCTACAAAAGACACGTCAAATGTCCAGTTTGAAAGTCAAACTGCCAAAACAAGAAACTGTGGGAAACAAGCAAGAGGAGTTGGAATCAACCTGGAGGAGGAGTAGGACTCCTCCAGGCCGGCGCCCAGCTCAAGCCGAGTTGGGGAGGGACTCCCTCCCTCCCCTGGCGCGCCATGACCCCCCTCCCATAAAAGGAGGGGCAGGGCTCCTCCAATTGACACATAACTTTCTACTCTAGATCTCCGGTTTAGAGCCGTTTTGGTTTAGAGCTTCTAATTGCTTTAGCCAGCGGTTTAGAGCCTTCTAATTGGTTTAGAGCCTTCTAATTGGTGTGTCTAATTACTAGACCACTAATAGCCTCTCTCATAAGCTCCACCATACTCGCACCGGCTTAAGGCGAAGCCCTGCGGGATCTCCCCTCTACTTCCGGTACCACGCCGTTGTGCTGCCGGAATCGCGAGGAGAGTGCTACAACCTCCGCTGCTGGAACAAGGGAGAGGAAGGTCTTCGTCGAAATCGAACGTGTGACCGATCATGCGGAGCGCTTTAACGTGGCCGAAGGATCGTCTACGCGATCTTGAGATCGGAAGTGTATGACTACATCACCCACGAGAATCTGCTCTCGTTAACCGCTTTGGAATCTTCGAGGGTGAGTTCCTCTATCGACTCGTTGCTACAATCTAGTAGATAGATCTTGGCTTGTTTGTTTGTATGCGATAGAAAATTTTGTTTTCCATGCTACGAACCCCTACAAAGGGTATCGAGCCGTGTCTATATGTAGATCACAGACGAGTAGAACACAATGGTCATTGTGGGCGTTGATGCTTTTATTGTAGATTGCTTTTGTGTACTTTGCATCTTGCGGTATGTTGGGATGAAGCGGCCCGGCTAACCTTACATGACATCGTTCATGAGACTTGCTCCACGCTTGACATGTAACTTGTATTGCATAAGTGGCTTTATGGGTGCATGTTTCTCCTAGCATAGTTAAGATCCAATTTACAACGGGTGATCAACAATGCTAGTATCAATGTTGTGGTTCTTGTTCGTAAGTTAGAACGACACTTATTGAAAGCCCCAAACCACGTAAAATATGCAAAGAAAGTAGAAGCGTCTAACTTTGTTTTGCGGTGGTGTGATGATGTGATATGGCCATGATTGTGATTATATATGATGTATGCAATGTTCCTTATTGTAAGTCGGCAACCGCAGGAGCCATATGGTTGTCTTTAATTTATGTTAAGACCGCGTGTCTATTCAAAGTAGTTGTAATAGTTGAAGCCGTGGGCGACAACCATGGAGTAGCGTCATTGACCTTGATGCAATGCCGGTGATGATGGAGATCATGTTAGGTGCTTGAAGATGGAGATCGGAAGCACAAAGAAGAAAGGCCATATCATATCACATATTATGAATTGCATGTGATGTTAATCCTTTATGCATCTTGTATTGCTTAGTAGGCAGCGGTAGCATTATAAGATGATCCCTCATGCACATGAATTTCAAATCATAAAGTGTTCACCCTTAGTTAGCACCGTTGCTAAAGCTTGTTGTTTCAAACACCACGTGATGATCGGGTGCTAGATTCGCAAGTGTATACAACGTGAGCAAGCCAGTTGCTCATGCGTAAACTAAGGTTTGATCTTGACGAGCCTAGCATGCAGACATGGCCTCGTGAACACGGATTACCGAAAGGTAGAGCATGAGTCATATAGTAGATATGATGAACATGTCGATTGTTCGCCATTGAAGCTATATCAACTCTCGTGATGATCGGTTTTGATGTGGTGGATTTGGTTCGTGTGATCACTAAAACAATGTGAGGGATATTGTTTTGAGTGGGAGTTCACCTAGATTAATTTAATTATTAATTAGAACTCAATTTATCATAAACTAAATCAAAGTGAATTTGCATAGTTGTTGTAGTCATTGGCATCCGCTTACCACCTTGCGCTTAGTTATAATTGAGATGATAGAACTATAGAATTCTGGTTAGTTACTTTACGAATGGTATCGTATTGTTTTGAAGTGTTAATCTAAAGTTTAAAAGTCCTATTGCAAACTTTCAAGAAGTTCCGTTACTCCATGAAGTTTAATAATTGGTATTAAAACAAGAGTAACAATTCCAATGTTAGTATATAAGTATCATGTTTGTCTCCACGATTCTTGATATTCAAAGGATTCTCTTAATATCAAGGTTATCTAGGATCTGAAAGAGTTGTTTCAGAAACCATGATGTGTGGAAGATATTGTGATATCTGAAACAAAGTTTTGGTTGCAACATGATAGAGTATAATATGGCAAAAGTCATGTTCTCATAATTGATGAGAATTTGCAAAAGGTTGGAGACACTTGTTGTCCTGATCCTCCAAAAGGTTTTGGATAGCAACATTATACTCATAATTCATCGTTATAAGCTAAAAGTAGCTTGATCATGGACGATTCCATGTTAAGGGTGAATATTTGATGTAGGTAAAATGTTTACTACACCAAGAGATTACTAAATAAAGGAATTTGAAAGAACACCAAACATTTGATGATGGTGATCTACTTCAAGGTGCAAGTCCAAAGACATTGGTATTTAACTATACACGCTTTGGACTATGTGTCATATGTATGACTCCACTATTGATATTGATAGATTCTTTCAAATGTAAAAGGAAATACCGAAAGAGAATCTCATAAATATATGGCGTAAAAGAAAAGATTAGAATTGTTCAATTTAAGTATATAGATGATATACATGTTATGGCTATATTCTTTGCTTATTAAACAATGTGGTTCTTAAGTATTTGATACTGAATTTGTTGGTATGAATCGTCATACATAACAATGTAATTCATGAACTAAGTGGCCTAAGTAACTAGCAAAGAATATGTGATGATGTTCATCGAGAACAAAATAAAGGGTTATTGTGTTGCTCGTTAAACATCAAAGCTTGCCTTCAAGATTTGTTTTATCAGGTATTATGAGAACAAAAGGGTTGTTCAAATAATTGCCGTAATCCATAACAGATGGATGATTCACAAAATCTCGTTGGAGAAATCACATCCATAAAACTAGTGCTAAAAATGTCGAAAGACAAATTGATTGAAAAGATCACTTAGGAAGTGACATCGCCGTTTAAATTATATTGGAAAGAAAACATGAAGAAACTCCATATGTATGGAATTTTGGAGTCTTTTGATTTTGATCAAATGACGCTTGTGAAACTTTCCTAGAGATAATTAAAACTTCGTTCATAGGCCAAAAGGGAACGAAAGACTAGCTTATTGGAATTTGTACATATTGTTGTACGAAGTCCATTATGTGTAGTCAAGAGCGATGGATTTCAACTTCATATGCTTTCTCCGAAAATTTGAGTGAATATATGAATATTTACTTAATAAGGATGAAGTATGAAACATTTGAAAAGTTCAAAGACTTTCAAGATGAAGTACAAAATCATTGTAACAAGAATATAAACATTTTATGATAAAGGTCATAAAGGAAGATATTTGAGTTACAGAGTTTAGCATAATACCTAAGATTTAAGGAATCGTTCCATGGATTTGCATTTCCCGAAACACCATAAGAGTATGGAGCGTTCGAGATATGTAATTAAACCTTGTTTGACATGGTAAGATCAAAGGTATAATTTATAAAACTGCCATTATATTTTAAAGATTAAAAGCTTTAGAGATTACCGTTTTTCCACTGAAAAGAGCTTCATCATAATCCGTTGAAATGACACCATATAAGGTTATGGTTTGGGATAAAACCCAAGTAGTCCTTTCTTAAACATTGGTATGCTATACATAAGAAAGATGTTTGCAACCAAAGTCGGATGAATCTGTCTTTGTTAAGTATTCCTCCATAACACCAGAGACAAAAGTGTTTGTCACTTAAAACGTCAAGTTTCTTTGAGAAGGAATTTTTTTTTCGTGAAAAGTTAAGTGGGAGGACAATAGAACTTTGATAAGGTTGAAAGAACCTTAGCTATATGTGCAGAGTTGCGCAGCACCGAAAAGTGTTTCGGAGACAGCTACAATGCTCATGGCTCACGTGCCTCAAAGGTTGTGGTCATGGAGATCCAAGTTCCTATTGAAACAAGTAGGTCGGATAAACAATCAAATACCAAGATTTGAGGGTTGAATCATTATTTGAGAATAATGAACCGATTACATGCAAAGAAGCGATGATGGGCCCTGACTCCGTCATATGGCTTGAAGCCATAAAATCCGTGATAGTTCCATACACGAGAAATCAAGTTTTTGAACTTAAAGGACCCTCGAGAAAGGTGTAAGACCTTACAGTTGTGTTTGGATCTATAAATAAATAGACATGGATGTTGCACATCTATGAAATAGTCGACATGTTGGGAAAGAGTTCACAACAATGTTCAAAAGTTGACTATGACAAGATCTGATCTTTCATAGCGATATTTAGTCTAGACGGATTAATGTAGCAACCACTACATATAATTTGTTATATGGTAGTTGAATAAACAAAACAAGTTCTTCTAATAGAATCGTTACCTAGGACATGTGCATAACATGGTTCATAGGGTTTTGTTAATTCAAAGGATGCTAAAAGCATATGCAAACTTCAATGGTTAAAGTGAGCATCGCGGAGTTGGAATCTTCACTATGATGAAACTGTTAAAAGAGTTTAATTTCATCAGAGACAATGAAGATGCTTGCATTTGCAAGAAATTAAGTGGGAGCGCTAAGACATGTTTCTAATACATTATGTGGAAGACATATTGTTGATTGGAAATAATGTATCTTTTATTAACACATATTAAGAATTTCATACCGATGAAAGACTTAGGCAAAACCTAAATATTTGGCATCAATAGACGCTAATATGGTTGTGCCAGAAGTACATAGACAAGATATTGAATGAGTTCAATATAGAAACTACAAGAGAGGTTCTTGTCACACAGAAAGGATTGAAAGAGTTCAATGTTGATGATATATTCAAGTGTATTGACATTTGATAAAGTGAAACAAATAATCAAGTATAGATTGATACTTGATGTATGAAATCACAAAGAGTATTTATATCAATCATACTGTGATATGTACAAATCCAGATATGTCCTATGCTCTAAATGTTGTGAGCATATACCAGAATGATTCATAAGATGATCATTGGACAATAGTAAGGATATTCTTATGATCTTTTGGAAGAACTAAGAGTATAATATTTGTAGAAGTGACAAATAGATGGTTAGTTCATTGTAAAAGTACTACATTGATACTAGCTTTGTCACAAAGTACAAATTAAGTTTATCTCAATCTAAACTAAGGGTGGCACAATATAATGGAAAGTGAGTTCCATAATGGATTTGGATGATTTCCAAAGTTAAGACATTGTGACAGATACTACAACAAAAGGCTAAGTATTTGACTGCTATTATAGCAGCAAAAGAGGGCATTTGTGTCAAGTAGTTTGTTATCAAACTAGGTGTAGTTCACAGAGGAATAATACTATGAAGATATATTGTGCGACAATATTATCAACATGTTTTAACCCCAAAGAACTAAAGGTCACACCGAAAGACCAAATTTATACAAAGCCATCTCATTAGAGAATGAGTGATGCGTAGAGACGCAAATACATGCAATTACACACGGACTGGAAGTGTCGATCCGAGATCGATTGACCACTAGCAATCGTGTACATACAACACCGTAAAGCCATAGGTGTTGAATACACAAAGGTTTGAAACTAGATTATTGACTCTAGTGCAAGTGGGAGACTGTTGGAGATATGCCCAAGAGGCAATAATAAAGTGGTTATTATCATATCTTCACACTTATGATAAATGTTTACATACCATGCTAAAATTGTATTAACCGGAAACATTAATACTTGTGTGATTTGTAAACTAAAATAAGAGTCCCTAGTATAGCCTCTTGTTAAACTAGCTTGTTGGTTAATATATGATCATGGTTTCGATCATGAACATAGAGATGTTATTAACAACAGGATCATATCATTAGGAGAATGATGTGATGGACATACTCCTATAGATAAGCGTAGCATAAAGATCAAGTCATTTCAATAGTTCAATTGCTATATGCTTTCTGATACATAGTAACCTAATTCCTTCGACCATGAGATCATGCATATCACCTTTACCGGATGGATGCTTTGATGACATCAAACACCACACCGTACAGGTGGCTATAAAAGTGGCATTGAGTGTTCGGAAAGTATTGGTTGAAACACATGGATCAAGAGTGGATTTGTCCATCCTCATGACGGATAGATATACTCGGGCCCTCTCGGTGGAATGTCATCCAATTAGCTTGCAAGCATGTGACTTGGTCACAAGGGATCACATATCACGGAACGAGAAAGAGTACTTATCAAGAACGAGGTTGAACTAGGTATGCAGAGATACCGACGATCATAACCTCGGATAAGTAACATATCGTGAGACAAAGGGAAATTGGTATCGTATGTAAGTGGTTCATTCGATCGCAAAGTAATCGTAGAAATATGTGGGAGCCATATGAATTTCCAGATTCCTCTATTGGTTATTGTTCGAGAAGTGTCTCGATCATGTCCGCATAATTCACGAACCGTAGGGAGACACACTTAAGGATTCGACGTTGTTTGAGTAGTTATGGTATTATGAGAAAGAGACCGAATGTTGTTCGAGTCTCGGATGGGATCCGGACATCACGAGGTGATCCGGAATGGTCCGAGAATAAGATTCATATAAGGAAAGTCCCGTTTGAGTTCGGGAATGATTCGTGTTTTCATCGGAATGTTCTAGAAGGTTCCGGATTGTCCCAAGACTCGGGGAAGGGTACATGAATGTGTCATTACTCATTGAATGATTGCATCATGTACTAAGTGTTATTGCTGTCCCAAATAAAGGATTAAATTGAATCCTAAAACAGAAAAGTCAAATGTCCAGTTTGAAAGTCAAACTGCCAAAACAAGAAACTGTGGGAAACAAGCAAGAGGAGTTGGAATCAACCTGGAGGAGGAGTAGGACTCCTCCAGGCCGGCGCCCAGCTCAAGCCGAGTTGGGGAGGGACTCCCTCCCTCCCCTGGCGCGCCATGACCTCCCTCCCATAAAAGGAGGGGCAGGGCTCCTCCAATTGACACATAACTTTCTACTCTAGATCTCCGGTTTAGAGCCGTTTTGGTTTAGAGCTTCTAATTGCTTTAGCCAGCGGTTTAGAGCCTTCTAATTGGTTTAGAGCCTTCTAATTGGTGTGTCTAATTACTAGACCACTAATAGCCTCTCTCATAAGCTCCACCATACCGCATGGCTTAAGGCGAAGCCTGCGGATCTCCCTCTACTTCGGTACTGCCACAGTCTTGCCGAATCGCGAGGAGAGTGCTACAACCTCCGCTGCCTGCTGGAACAAGGGAGAGGAAGGTCTTCGTCGAGTACCGAACGTGTGACCGACTGCGGGAGCGCTGCCGGAACGTGGCGCCGGAAGGATCGTCTACGCGATCTTGAGATCGGAAGTGTACGACTACATCACCCACGAGAATCTGCTCTCGTTAACCGCTTTGGAATCTTCGAGGGTGAGTTCCTCTATCGACTCGTTGCTACAATCTAGTAGATAGATCTTGGCTTGTTTGTTTGTATGCGATAGAAAAATTTTGTTTTCCATGCTACGAACCCCTACACAAGATGGTTAATATTGCAGCTAGAGCGGTGGCGTCCAAATAAGATGTATGGATAAATCATTGTCATGATGCTTAGCTTGGATGGATTTCATTGTTTGTTGTACAACTAGAATTTATTTGCTCACAGTGTGCTTGCCCGTAACCTTTTCTTATTAGTAAACATTTTTTCTTTTCCCTTGTTCACGTATAGATATTAGCCTAAGATTTACATATCAGCTCTGCTAATGTTCTTCCCTCCCATGTGGACTGGATGTTGTGAATGAAGGAGACACTAACTGATATTGTTTTCTAGGGACCATGTGTAGTTCAGTGAATTAAGCAACAAATCAGGTATAGATATCAAGCTTAGGTTCTAAACTGGCATTTGGTAATTTAATTTTGCTCTGCTACGAACCATTCGATTTTTATAAGAGATGCATCAGAGAAAAAGAGGACATGAAACCAGTCGATTAATAAGAGGTGTGTGTGTTCAGTACGCCAAGATATATGATGATAATAAGATTTATGTTACTATTATTTTCAACACCTCTATACCACCTTTTGAAGGTTCAAATGTCCCATTAATTATACCAGTGCAATTATTTTCAACACCTCTATAGTGCCTTTTATGTATGATTACTTTAGGTTACATACCCTTGAAGAATACATGTTATGTGAGTGCATCCACATTATGTTTCTTCTTTAACTATCATCATCAAATACATCTGAAGGTTTTTTCTTATTATTACTCTATCTTGCATACTGCTCGTTATAGATACATTAGATCATTACCTTACAATTTTTCTCATATCCTATCTTCTAGGTCCTTTCTTATTTCCCGTTGCTTTAGATATAAAATGGGGATTAGCAATCTAGCATCCCGCGCAACCTTAGGCTTGGACAACTGTTCATGTCTATATCAAATGAACATGTATGAAGTTTTTTAAGTTACCTATGAAGAAACATGGCCGTTTCATGCTTTCTACAGAGTGATTTAGACTACTGGATGTAAAGTAGCCCTTTTCCATGTGAAGAAGCGTTATGTATTTCAGTTTTCCCTAGGCTTTCCATATGGAATTTTGTATGTTGTTTTCTTACTCCCAATTTTGATAATCTTTTCTGAATTCCAGGTCTATTACGGATTTTGTAAACTATCCCCTTTTCCATCACCAATCATCTTTGTGGCCTGTGAATGAGATCTATAATGCATTATCTCAAACAACATTAGTTTTCATTTAATATAAGTGTGATTATTAAGTGGCAACTCTCCCTTTCTTTAGATGATCACGGAGATCGTTGGTGTTGTCACATTCGACCCGAAGCCCATCATATTAGACTGGAGTGGTGTTGTTGCTAACACAAACTACAGGTAAGATAATGCTTGTTGTGTCCCACTGTGCCATAGGTTTTTACATCTCTTTTGGTACATATGCTTGAGATAATGCAAATTGCGCTACTGAACTCAAACTTGGTTTTTGTCACTGTCTCTGAAATTGCAAATTGCTATTGTCTCTAAAACTTGGTTTTTGTCTGAAAGTAATGCTAGGATTCAACATGCTTTTGCATTGATATTGCAGGGATTTAAATAGTCAAGTACATGCTCTCAATCATGTACAACTTAAACAACTGAATGCGTGATCGTGCAGAAAAACATGGGAAGGACTAGGAGGTGTTGTTAACTGAAACTATACACGTGCACACCCAGCTGTTCTATGTTAACACTGTCATTTTCTCTGAACTTGTTCATCGTTTCTGAAAATGCAGGAGGCTGGGCGGAGGGCGCTCGCGAGGGTAGTCTAGAACGGCAGCAGGTAGGCTGGGCCGGCAGCAAAGAGGTCGTCCGCGAGAGGGGCTTGGATGAGGGCGCTTGAGCCTGACGGAGGAGCTTCAGTGCTTCGAAGGCTTGGTTGACGAGGAAGAGGCAGCAGAGTGCAAGCTCGATGTCGGTGAAGGGAACATGGCGAGGAGGACGGAGCGGGAACAGGAGCTACGTGGCCTTTGCCCCCTGCATCGGTAGCATCCCTCCGTGGGCGAGCGGAGCGGCGGCGCGCCGCACGGGCGAACCCCACAGGAGGGCTCCTACAACGAGCATGGAAAGGTAGGGCGACCCGCGGGAGGCCTCTGGCGGCGAGCGGAGTGGTGGCAGACTGTCGGGGAGCGGCGTGCGGCTGGGATGACGGAGAAGACAAGATGTGAACTTTGAAACATCAAATTCGGGACAAATATGAAAGGTTTTGAATGTGTTATGGACTTTTATGCTGTAACTCTGTATTTTATTCTGTCGGGACTTTTATGCTGTAACTCGGTTATAACTTCAGTTCATTTTGTAACTCTATATTTTATTTAACATAAAAACTTACGTGAGCTTCCGGTGATGCTGCAAGCCACCGATGTCGATGCTACATACCGTCACTGCCAGTACTACAAGCGAACAATGATTTTGTTTCAAACCGTGGCACTGTCTTTTTTTTCTCATACTAGCTAAATACCCGTGCGTTGCCACGTGGTAACAAAGTTAGATAGAACAACATTAATCTAAACAATATTGTAATATGCAACGCGTGCGACTGTCTTGCTACAGTCCTAACCTTAAACTTGTTGTAGAAGCATCTCTACACGGGGGCCTAAATCCCCCCTAAAGGGCTATGGGGTACCCGCGCTCAAAAGCGTGTCCACCCCGTTCCTCCAAATCTTATTTCGCGCCGGCGTGGCCCATTTAGTTATCCGGCGCCCCCAAGCCGAACCCTACCCACAGGGGGGAACAGGGGCGCCAGATGGAGCCGAAAACGACACGAGCGCAGTGGGAGAAATCTTGGTTCCCTCCCTTTCTGTCGCTCCCCGCTCCGTCTTCCCGCCCTTTTCCCTGCTATATATAGGTTTCCCTCCCTCCCTTGCCCCCCCTCCCACCGCCGCCATTGAGAGGCCCAACCTCAATTTCTACAAGGTTGTGATGTTTATGCACTACGATATCCTCGCGCCGCCGTGCGGGAGGCTTCCGTCCGGCTTCAAGCTCAGCTGCGCCGGTGTGTCTGTGGCGCCGCCCTTGTGTGGCGTCGAGTTAGCAATGCAGATTGAGGAGCGCTGCCACGAGCTGCCGGAGCGGAAGAGGGTGATGGCCAAGTATGTGCCCACAAGCGCGTATTGGCCAAAGCGGTTCAAGGAGCGGGCACCTTCATATTATAACTAATCTATTGCACACTTTCAAATTTCACTCTTGTTACCATGTGAACAAGATTCGGCATTGAAATAGCCAAAAAACAATATAAATACATATATGTTTGAATAGAAAATCTGAATTCAGTGGGTTTAAAAGAAATTACAACCTGCCACTGACAAGAACTAAAAATTTATATGCCCATTTTTATCCTAGAGTAAACCATAATCTTAGAAAATCCCTCTTGACTAAATTACACAAAATAGGTCATCATTTTATACCACTGGTGTAACCAGTGTCCAATAGGGTATTTGTATGTTCCGGTTAGCTATTGAGTGCAGTTTAAGGTTCGAACTCCAGTGTCCACCGCATTTCTTACCTCGGATAACATGTACTAAATTTGGTGCTTTGATCGTGGTGGGGCTTCAAAGCCAGCAAAGGATAAGTTGTGATAAGAATCATGATATCACTCCAACTGAAAAAAAAAGTACAGGCTAACAAATGATCACGAAGATAACAAATCAGAAGCAACTGCAAACAGCAAGTCCATTGTCATGTGGCAGAAATAAGAGAAAGGTACATACGTTACATGCTGTCTGTAGGATCATGATGATTTTTTTCCTAACTATTGTTGTTGAAACCGTGATGTCTTCTCTTTGGTTACCTTTTTCTTCTTTTCTTAGTTCCAACTGCAAAAAAAAAACCTGTGAGAAAGGACCTATTGAGGTAGAGTAACGAATTACATATGAATATATAAGCACACAACGAATAGTATTTCAATCCATGGAGTATTTTGACAGACCTAAGAAAATCCATGAAACATTGGACTCAATTTATCCCAAGAAGCTACAAAAGTTTACACTTGAAATGAACGTCATATGCTTATTGAGTTTTCTACATCCTTCCAAGCTTCTTTCTGCTCCTTAACTTTGCTGACTTAAGGTTCACCTTAGCTAAGATCTAAGATTAGTACCATCATCTTGTTGAAACTGACCTGAAAGCTTCCTTTGTGCTAAAGCGTGAGGTCCTCCTAGGTAAAACAGTTTACAATTAGTAGTGTAAAACATGATGCAAAACACCATGTAGATATATGCTACTAAGTATGATAACCATCTTATAGTAAAACTGACCTAAAATTTTCCTCTTTGGTAGATGCATACTATGAAAAATAGAAAATAGATAATCAATGAAGTTGATTAATCATGCCAGCAGCAAAAGATCACATAGGGAATAATGCTGAAAACATGTTACGGATTTAGATTCAGAACTTTCGATACAAACGTGAAACAACAGTTTGTCAAACTGGATATAGGAATAACTTGAGTTGGCATGACCAAACCTGAAATTTCACCAAACAATTGGAAATGGTTAAGAGAAACAAAAAGTGGTCTGACCAAAAATACACTTACCAATCCAATGCACATTCCACATTGTAGTGGCCAAATTAGTTCCTCTTCTCGGATTATCTATGAGATGAGCCATGAAGCATATGTAGAAAGTTCATTAATAAATTGCACAAGAGTAGTCTTTAGTACTACCTGCAATTGCAGATATAAAAAGGGAGCTACTGAGACTTGGACAAATAAAAACTATGACTGCTTATTAGCACACCAATAAAGTTTCAAGTGCGTTAAGAAACTAACGAAATAGCAAGTATGGTTTTCTTACAGACATATGGATGGGACGGAGTAGCACACGAAAACATATAGACCAAAGCACTATAAAAGAAAGTATAGGACTGTTTTCCCGTTAACTCTGATATGCTACAAGGATGAACAAATTTCTTCTACTGGTTTTGCAACTCTTACACACCTACGAAAATCAAAGTACCTCAGGTACATGCATGGTGGGATGGTTTGAATCCTTCTCTTGCTTGTGGACCGGTGCCATGTATGTGCTAGCAGTAAATAGAATACACATCTAACATCAAACGAAGAAAAAAGGCCATCATGGTCAAGACTACAACAACCTCCTTTCCCTTTAATCCTTTTAGATGCACACATTGTGGAATTCATTCCTAACATTCACAAAAAAATGATGAATTGGTTAAAACTACTAATGCGAAGAAATACTTTGCAGTCAAGGAAATTTACATCGTTGGACTTTAAATAGTTCAAGATATCTTTGAGTATGTTGATGAAAGGAGTGAAGCCGATCCCAAGACCTATAAGCAAAATAATGTTGTATTTATTGTAATTTTGCACGGATGCACCATAAGGGCCATCAATATACACCTTAGGAAATCTGAACAAGACACATCAATGATGATATGTTATTAAAAGTTTGTACTCAAAATAACTAATTTTGCATTGTGACCTCACGTGGTGTCCTCTATCAGAGAATCTGGGACAACCGTAGTTACAAGTCTTGAAAGGGTAACATTCTTGGAAGTAACTTATGCCGAACAACACTGTATGAATATGAAATACAGAGTAGTTAGAATTCTTCATTTTTGTGTAATCCACATTAATTTCTCTCATATAAGTACTAAGTATTATTTAATAATGAATGGAATCATTGCTACTTGTGTATCAGGTGTGTTTGATGGACTTACCTTCCCAAACAAGTTCCCCAGTTCATATGTCCAGAGTGTACGAAATCATGCTCAGGTAGTCATCTCCAAGTACAGAAGTGATGAAGAACAGATTCCTGCATAATCATAGTCAACCTTAATCCAGAACCTTGGACAAATTGTATATTGGTTCTTATTTGCAGCCAGGATAAAGTGGTACCGGTCAAAAGGTGAGACATCAGGGCATTTGACAAATATGTACATGCCACTCTTGTTTTTGAAACCTGGTGATTTCTTTATGTGAAGAGAGAGAGAGAGAGAGAGAGAGAGAGAGCACATTTCCTTGTAAATTGCAGGGCCTGCATAGTTCGTGACTGGTAACATTGATTAGTAATAGCTAAGCAATAAAAAATGCATGGCAATTCCAAGAGGAGAAATAAACTAAATCATGTGAGTTTGAGTAGCCTACCCATACGGAAGTTGTTCTCGCGAACTTTTCTGACGAATCTCTCGCAGGGTAGAAGAGGACAGTGAACAAAACAGTGGCAAGGTTTAAATGTCCGATACAACTACATCAGCAAGTTCATACAACCAGAACCAGAGAGGAGAGCAGCGGCAGTTTGAGTAGCTGGTGACGATGGAGACGTCGGGAAGGGAATTGGGGCGACGTATCCGTACGCGGGAAGGAGCGGTCCCAGAAGGGGCGCGGAGCGGTGCATGCCCTTGAAGCGGAGGAAGAACGGGTCGGCACCAGGAAACTCAGACGCGTCGAACTGCACGAGGTGGAAGTCGAGGCGGAGCACGGCCCGGCACGCGGCGAACAGGGCTTCGAGGTGCACGGACTCGGCGGAGGAGACGGTGGGGAGCACGGTCGCCACCGAGACGTCGCAGCGTTGGCCGCCGGAGGTGAGAGCCACCGCGAGGCGGCTGAACGGTACGAGGTGGCCCATCCCGGCTTCGTAGGAGAAACGGCGTGAGGAACAGCGGGCCGCCGGAAGTCGGCATAGCCGTTTGGAGAGCATGGTCGAACGATTGGGGTTGGTTTCTGCGAGGAGTGGACGTCACAGCTTGATGTGGAGGAGGGTGGTCGGATCCTAAGCAGGACTACGAGGCGACCTTGATGCAGACGGTCGGCGAGGGGATGCGGGAACGGGGAGAGATGAGGAGGAGCTGGCCGCGTCTTGCCTCCAAATCGGCGGCCCTGCCCCTGGGAGAGAAGGGGAACGAACTGAAACGAAATATGGAGTCGTGGCCTAGTGGGATGCTGGATGAGCCGTACGTGGGAACTGTTTTTTTTTTCTACCTCGCGAAAGAGGGAGCGACGGACGTACCAACGATCACGTCGTCTTCTCCTTTAATAAGTAGTAAAGATTTAACAATACAAAAGGTTAACTTGCAAGCATGCTTATCTTTTGCTTATGATGTAAAATAACTCTGTCTAATAAAATTTCCTATGTATAATGTCTTAGCTTTATTTTTATTTTCAAAGTGATTGTTTATATCATGCTGCCCGCGAAGCAGGCTAGCGATATCCTAGTATATTTATTTTCAGTATTTCTTATATATATCCAAAAATAACATTTTCCATCTTTTTGAAAAAAACAAACGGTTTTCTTTGAGAACCAGTTTTTTTGTGTGTTGTAGAACAAGAGATTCTCAGAGATAGACTGCCCATCCAAACAAGTGGTTCTTGTTTTACTTCAGGCCTGCTCGTACTGGGCCTCAAAGCCTTTGCATTACCCGGCCCTACTGCCCGTCTACCCGTCTAGCCCAACCAGAGCGGCTCGAACTGGGACCCGTCTCTTCCTCCAGCCTCGGTCGGCCTCGCTCGTAGGCGCCGGCGCCGGCACGGTCTCGTCGGACGACTGGACCTCGAAAAGGCTCGGAGAGCTTCGCCGGCATCCCCATCTTAGGCGCTCTTCCATCCTGGTTCCTCCGCCTCTGATGGAGGAAACCCGAAACCGTACGCATCCTGCTCCCCTCTCCATCATTGATAAGTTGTGTCTCAGCTTATGGATAGGTCTAAATCGGTTAGCGCTATGTTTAGTTTGGGCGCAATTTCTTTTGTATGGGGGTGAATAGGAGGATCGAGTAGCCTAGCCCTGGAATCCAACTGTTTTTAGTGTCAGTTTGGGTGGAATTTCCCTTACAGCCAAGTTGATTTTTTTCAGAAAAAGTTCCATTAGGTGTCTGAGACAAATTGGATGCGTGGCAGCTTTGCTTATGCTTGTACAATGTTTTTCTCTACTCTTACCATCACTCTGATGTACCCCAGACGGATGGATTGCTTCGGCCCGCAAACGGGAGGGATCACCCTGCCAGCTACATGATGATGGTTCTCAAGGTGGCCAAGTTATACCATCAATCGACGACCTTCCAGAGGTATAAACTGCTGCCCTGAACTGCAAGTAAACCACCAATGTGTCTGTGTGTTAAAGGCGCACACATTAGGATTTTGCAAACTACCCGTACGTAGGATTTTACTTCCTCGATAAAACATGAAGAATAGTAGTACAGTATTTATTTTGTAGCTATACTGGGTCATGTATTGCATCTGATCGTATCACGTTGTATGGTACAGCATCATTGTATGGATATTCGAATGTTGACCGGCACAAATGCACAGAAGTATTTCTTGTGCAGTGCCATATGCCTAATTTGTGTTAAATTTCAATTGTATATTGATACTTGTAATCAGTACGCACTAACATTGTGGGGAAAACTTTCTCTAAAGCTCCTATACAAACTTGAACCCATTCACCGCAATTTCATCCCGGTGCATTATCTTCCTTTGTACTACTTAAATGTGTGATACAACAAGTTTTTGCAAACAGCTTATAATTTTATTTTATAACCCATCTCCCATGCTTCTCCATCCAGGACATCTTTAGACATATACATGCCCTAATGCCATTGCGAGACGCTGCTCGTGCAGCTTGTGCATCACAGATATTCCGGAAATCATGGAGATGCTATCCCAACCTTACCTTAAGTAGGGAATCACTAGGTTTGAGTCGAATCGTTTTTGGGGAAGGTAAAATGATAAGAGATCTGTCTCAAACAAAAATGACAAGAGATCTCTTCAGTAAAGTTGACCATATTCTGAAAAAACACTCGGGTGTTGGCATGAAGAAACTAGAGCTTAAGCTCGTCTGGTGTAACAAGGTTGATTACTGTTATCTCAGTAATTGGCTTCGCATTGCTGTTACAGCAGGGATTGAAGAACTAACCATGTTGCTGCCTCGTAAAAGTGAGGTGGCGTACAACTTCCCATGCTCTCTTTTATTCAGTGGGAGTGAAAACTCAATCAAGTATCTTCAACTCGCTGGCTGTGCCTTCCGTCCCACAGCTGGGCTTGATTGCCGGAGAAGGTTGACGAAGCTGTGGCTGATCAGGGTGCTGATTACTGGAGATGAGCTAGAGAACCTTCTTTCCAATTCTTTCACATTGGAGTGGCTGGGGCTCTCGAGTTGCAATGAGATAGTTTGTGTGAAGATACCTTGTCAGCTCCAGCGGCTCAGCTTCCTGGAAGTGAGTCAATGCAGAAATCTCCAAGAGATAGAGAGCAACGCTCCAAATGTCTCCACTTTTCACTTTTTTGGTGAGTTCGTGAAGATTTCATTTGGAGGCTCATTGCAATTGCAAGTAAAGGACATACAGATAAGGTCTTCGTGTCAGTCCAACATTTTCTGGTATGTGCGGACCAAGCTTATGCCATCTGTGCCAAATGTTGAAACACTTCACATATCCTCGTGTAATGAGGTATATTCTAGATCACCATACGCTAGCTATTGCATTTGATATTAGCCATGCATGAAATATATAATTAATCCGAGACATCTTTATGCAGACGATCAGTACACCAACACTTCGTGGCAAATTCCTACACCTCAAATACTTGCATATTTCTCTAAACGGAGGTGTGGCTATTTCACCGGCCTATGATTACCTTTCCCTGGTTTCTTTTCTTGTAGCTTCTCCTTGCTTGGAGACCTTCATATTTGACGTAAGTTAGTTATACCGCTCATCATGCAAGCATACCTAGTGTCTATCGTGTAACCTGCACTAATGATGTTGCCATCTTGGATTTCTATGTAGGTACGTCAGCGTGACATGAAGCATGATTCGATTATCGGGGATAGCTCACAACTGAGGCAGCTGCTGCCAGAGCATCGCTATGACAACCTAAAAAGTGTGGCGATCAGTGGATTCTGCTCTGCCAAAAGCTTGGTCGAGTTGGCATGCCATATTATTGAGAACGCATCGTCGCTTGAGTCCCTCACATTGGACACCACTAAAGGTTGTGATAGCTCTTATGGGTGCTCGGTTGATAATACTGGTGTCTGCGTTCCTATGGGGACGAACATTATCAAGGAAGCTCATAGAGCGCTCGTGGCTATCGGGGCACACATCGAGGGTATAATCCCCTCGAGGGTTAAGTTTACTGTTATTGGGCCTTGTAGTCGGTGCCATGCCATCGAAAACCAGATGTCAAGCTAACTAGCATCATTATGCAATGGTTGATCGTGTAAATAAAATTATACTAGTATTGATATTTTGTGATGGGTTGTTCCTTAAATGCCCAGTGTTGTGTTAAAATTTCGTAGATGGAAATTGTCTTAAATAATCTCAACATTACATTGGAGGCAGACGAAGCACGTGGTCGCAAAATATTTTGCTGCTTTTAGTGATATGCGGGCAGCTTGTTATACTGAAGGTTAAGGATGGTCTGCATATTTTGTCATGAAATCTTTTTTGTAGCAATAGCAATTCAACGCATTTGATTGGTGTCCCTTGGTTCTATTTTACTCCCTCTGACTTGGTTCCATCGTATCAATCCCCGCGTGTATTCCTAGATTGTTACTTTGGCCTATATAATACGCGATCAATCCCCGCGTGTATTCCTAGATTGTTACTTTGGCCTATATAATACGCGATCGATCGTATTTGTTAATTCAAGATCCAGTATTGAAATGTTGCACTAGTATTTGTGTTATTTTGGAAATAATCGTACGCCGAGATTAGATATGATGGCTTATTTATCAAACCTATATTTTTCTTCTTATTATGTATTTGTGCTGGTATAGTCTCAGTTTCATTTATTTGTGATTCACCTTGATAATCTGTACCGATAAATTTTCAAGTTTCAAGTTTGAATCGATAAACGAATAATCTGTACCAATATACTTAGAAACTTCCACCATGTCACTTTGTGCATGTTGCTGCAAGTTACTTTGGATGTTCTCGGGACACTCTTTCATTAAGACTAGTCTGTACTGAATGCTATTTATTTTTTCATGTCCTGTCAACTATTCTTAGATCTAGGAAAAGCCAAGCTTCCAACTTAAAATTTTCAATGCACATGCCAAGCCAATGGAGTAGTTGCCCTGATAGAGCATTTTATTTTCTGCTACTCAATTGTTGGTTTTCAGGTACCACGTTGGTTTTCAGGTATGTTGTGCAAGAGGTGAAGGAGCCATTCCTTGCCGAAAGAAGTCTATATAACCCCCACAAGTATCATGTTTTAGACGCAGAACCCCCTCAACTTTAAAACCGGACACTTGACCCCCTCAAGTTTGGTAAACCGGACAAAGCACCCCCTAAATGGTTTCTACCGGTGGTATTGGGTACGTGGCAAGATGATACTAGTCAAAGAGAACAGGTCAAAAGCCACGTTGGACAAGAAAAGAACTAAAGAAATCCCGTCTGTTCATCTATCGCTTGTCCACGCTCCATTCCCTCGGTCGTCGCCGGACAACAGACATGGCGTGCTCGAGCCGCTCGTCATGGCCGTCTCTTCTGGTCACCGAAGTACGGGATATCGTCTCTTACCTGACCAGGAAAGCAGGGCGAAGCATGGACTTCATCTTATCCACGGGTGGAGCTAACGAAGATTCCAACAGGGCCCTCGTCACTGCTTTCATGGGCGACAATATGGGGTGCGTCATGACGATGCTGCTCGCCGCAGGCCGCCTCGTGGTTCTTAAGGCGATCCTGGAGCCGTCTGTACTAGCCGCTGAAGCCAAGACCACATTCAGCGATAGGCCGAGCTATTCCCAATCTGGCGAGGATCCTCAAAGAAGCCACATCGATGGTAGCTATCCTTTATTCATGTACATGTTCGCGGTGTGGGAGGTACACGAGCGCTCTGCCTGCTCGTTGATGGTTTTGGCCGGCGTCGTCCCGGCCCTCCTAGCCGTCGCAACCGCGATGGGCAAGACGATAAGGGGTCAAGCAAATGGGACAAAATGATGCGGTGGTGGTTCTGCGGCTATCATTCCGCACCGGGGGAGGCGATCGTAGGATGAAGGAACCACTAGCAGCCGCGCCGGAAGTGACGGGAATGTTGCTGACACAAGGGGATTATTCACTGCGGATATCGAGGATGGTCGGCGAGCTACTAAGAGCGGTGAGGACGGAATCAGAAAGGAGCGGCAAGGTAGCCATCTCCTATGGCGTGGTCTGCCATCAGATGATGAGGAGGTGTGGGGATCTCGGGTTGCGGGCGTGGTCTGATAGGAGACTGTGCGATGAGAATCTGCACATAGGTGATGCAAAACCGCTAGTCAAAACAGCCTAAAGAGAGTTCAGGGGGTTGTTTACCTGGTTTCTTAAACTTGAGGGGGTTAAGTGTCCGGTTTTAAAGTTAAGGGGGTTGCGTGCCCAAAGCTTGATACTTGTGGGGAGTACTATGTAGACTTCTTTGAAATTCCCTCAAAAAATCCCACAAAAAGCTAGCTACACACTAATAACCAATTCATTCATGACGGGAGCTAGACCGTCTACCAATGAGATGACACAAATTGCTTCCCCACGGATCGTCCTGTAGAAGTCGATCTAAATCGTCCAACCTCAATGATTCAACGGCCTGAAGAAGCATCCTCCACTATATAACCCCCACAAGTATCATGTTTTAGACGCAGAACCCCCTCAACTTTAAAACCGGACACTTGACCCCCTCAAGTTTGGTAAACCGGACAAAGCACCCCCTAAGTGGTTTCTACCGGTGATATTGGGTACGTGGCAAGATGATACTAGTGTCGTCTTTGGCTCGAATATTGGGTACGTGTCCGTGCCTCGAATGGCACACCCATCTCTTCAAAGAAAGAACCATTTCAAGTTAGCATTCTTGTGTCGTCTTTGGCTAATCAACTCGTTGAAGAACCAAGATTTTACTAACCACCGTACAAGAATTTGCCAAGAACCGTTTCAAGTTAGCATTCTTCTTGTCCTTGGCTAATCAACGTTGAAGAACCAAGATTTTATTCAGAAGATCTATCTAAGAACCGTACACGAACCAAGATCCCGCCCAACTAAAGAACACCACGCAATGATTCGAACAGCCTTTCGAGGAAAGGAAGTTGATTACTAGTTGAAAGCAGTGCTGTGCAGCGTACCGTTGCTTGCGTTCGCTTCGGGGGTGGGGTGGGCCGGTGGGGAGCTTCAGCGAGATGCAGTTCCGTTGATCCCCGAATCGCGTACGAACTCGGGTCGGAGTTGGACGGCGAGTTCGGAGACGAGAAGCAGAAGGCCTCGACACGAATCGGAGACGGAACTGATTTGCACCCTCGACACGAACTGGAGAGCGCACCCGGCTTGTACCCTCCTCCGAGTCGGTTACGGTCGGGGTCGGGCTTGTTTCTATCGGGTGGAGCAATCTCCGTTCCACTGGGGTATAAATCGTGTACTCGGCGTTTTTTTTTACTCTCTCTCGTTTCTGGGTGAACCAGGTAAGCAGGCGTTCAGCTCAAAAAAAAAAAAAAAAAGGTAAGCAGGTGTTGTACGTGAACGTTTTTCTTGGTAATTTGAATGAATATTTCAAATACAATAATTTTCAAACAAGATCTCCAAACGACGGTTGACCTTCTCTCGCTATCTCTAAACAAGATGAAAAATGATAGCACTCCCCCGGGGATATGATGCATTTCATCCCCCGGGTCGTACCACGCACACCAGGTCGTGTTGCTCAGGTGGGCCCTATTAATTGCCAAGAACCACATCGCTTCTTTCTTCCCCGCTGCAACGCCTCGCTCCAGTCACGTGCCGCCGTTTCTCCTGCTGCACCTCTCCCTTCTGCTCGAGCCCGATGCCCACAAATTCGCCGCCGGTCTCTTCTCCCTCGAGCCCCGCCTTCCTCGTTGTGCTCCTCTGCCCCGACCGCCTTAGTCTCTATCCTGGCCGGCTTGCTGTGTGCGTGCCGCCACTCAGATCCCGCGCCACCGGGCCTCTGCCGGACTCGCTGGCCACCTGCAGTCCCGTGTCGTCGCGCCATCGGGCCGCCGCCGGACTTGCGCCATGCCACCGGGCCGCCGCGGCAGCTCGCACCGCCTGCAGCCACGTGCCACCAGCAGCTTCGACCTCCGGCGAAGAACATAAGAACAATGGTTTTTTCCCGGCAGCTTCGACCTCCGGCGAGAAACAGTGGTTTGATGTGGTGACCCGTGATGTAGTGACCCGTACATGCTACCTACAACATGTAGATTTTGCTACGAACGATGGACGTTTTAGCTATCGATGGCCATCAATGTTGCTACCGATGGTCGACAAATTTGCTATGGACGGGATTGGTGGCGGCTTCTGCTATATGCACCGACGAAGTCTGCTACGAGCAGCGTCTGCTTCTGCTACCGGCGGCCGCGGCTTTCACTACATGCGGCTCCCGTCTTGTGTTTGCTATGAGGCATTTTGAGCATATTATTTTTGCTATGTATTTATATATTTTTAGCTACTTTCGTATAATTTTTTGCTACAATCAATCTCTACGGTTTTGCTACGAGATCTCCGACGAGGAATGTCCGGCGATGTCCCTTTTGCTACATTAGAAAAAAAATATTTTGCTACAACCGTTTTGTGGTTTTGCTACAATAGTGCAATTTTTTTGCTACAAGGTCTCCGGCGAGATCTCCGACGAATTTTTCCGGCGAGTCTCCGGTGAGGTCGAGTTTGCTACATTAACACTTTTTTGCTACACGGTCGCCGGCGAGATCTCCGGCGAGGTCCAGTCTAATTTCTAATTTTAGGCCGAACCGTTTTCTGCTATATGTAGCAAAAGCGGGACTAGTTGTAGCAAAAGCGGGATTCTGATTCAAAAAGAGTGTAGGGGTTCGTAGCATGGAAAAACAAAAAACATTCTACCGCATGCACACAAACAAGCCAAGATCTATCTACTAGATTGTAGCAACGAGTCGATAGAAGCACTCGCCCTAGAAAATTCCAAAGCGGTTAACGAGAGCAGATTCTCGTGGATGATGTAGTCGTACACTTGTCGATCTCAAGATCGCGTAGACGATCCTTCCGGCGCTGCATTCCGGCAGCGCTTCCGCAGTCGGTCACACGTTCGGTACTCGATGAAGACCTTCCTCTCCCTTGTTCCAGCAGGCAGCGGAGGTTGTAGCACTCTCCTCGTGATTCCGGCAGCACGACGGCGTGGTGTCGGAAGTAGAGGGAAGATCCTTGAGGCTTCGCCTAAGCCGGAGCGAGTATGGTGGAGTAAGAGAGGGCCTTGGCGATCTACGGATTAGAGGCACCAAGGGGAGGTGGTGTAGCCGGCGGCTAGGGTTTGGGAAACCCTAACTCGGCGACTTGGAGGAGCCCTAGGTGGCGGCAACACTTGGAGGGTGGTGGCGCCTGGGAGTTAGGGTTTGGGTGTGAGGGGTAGGGGTGCGCCCTACCCCTCCTTATATAGGTGGGGAGAGGCGGTTTGGGGAGGAGGGAGTCCTCCCCCAACTCCTCTTCATGGCCGGCGGGTGGAGGGAGTGGGATTCCTACCTAGGTAGGTTTCCTACTCTCCCTCCACCAAGCAATGTTCGGATTTGACCTTTTCAAATTGGCGTTTGACTTTCAAACTTGAATTTGATTTCTCTCTTCATATTGCCTAGCCAAGTGACCTAGTACATGATGCAACCATTCCACATTGTCATGACACATCCATGTACCCTTCCCCTTTCGGAGTGTCAGACCTTCCAGACCCTTCTAGAACATTCCTGGTGAAAACACCGAAATCATTTCTGAACTCCGAAACAGGACTTTCCTTATATGAATCTTATTCTCCGGACCATTCCGGATCTCCTCGTGATATCCTGGATCCCATCCAAGACTCCGAACAACATTCGGTATCTTACTCATCATTCCATAACTACACAACAACATCGAATCCTTAAGTGTGTCTCCCTACGGTTCGTGAATTATGCGGACATGACCGAGACACTTCTCCGATCAATAACCAACAGAGGAATCTGGAAATTTATATGGCTCCCACATATTTCTACGATTACTTTACGATCGAATGAACCATTTACATAGGATATCAATTTCCCTTTGTCTCACGATAGTTTACTTATCCGAGGTTTTGATCGTCGGTATCCCTGCATACCTAGTTCAACCTCGTTACCGATAAGTACTCTTTTCTTGTTCCCGTGATATGTGATCCCTTGTGAGCCAGTCACATGCTTGCAAGCTAATTGGATGACATTCCATCGAGAGGGCCCAGAGTATATCTGTCCGTCATATGGATGGACAAATCCCACTCTTGATCCATGTGCCTCAACCCATACTTTCCGAACACTCAATGCCACCTTTATAACCACCCAGTTACGGTGTGGTGTTTGATGTCATCAAAGCATCCTTCCGGTGATGGTGATTAACATGATCTCATGGTCGAAGGAATTAGGTTACTCTGTATCAAAAAGCTTATAGCAAACGAACTATTGAAATGACTTGATCTTAATGCTACACTTATCTATAGGAGTATGTCCATCATACCATTCTCCTAATGATATGATCTTGTTATTAATAACATCTCAATGTTCATGATCGAGAAACCACGATCATCTATTAATCAACAAGCTAGTATTATAAAGAGGCTTTACTAGGGACTCTAATTTAGTTTACAAATCACACAAGTATTAATGTTTCCGGTTAATACTATTATAGCATGAATGTAAATATTTATCATAAACACAAAGATATAATAATAACCACTTTTATTATTGCCTCTAGGGCATATCTCCAACAGTCTCCCACTTGCACTAGAGTCAACTAATCTAGATTATATGGTAATATACCGAACACCCATGGCGGTTTGGTGTTGGTCATGTTTTGCCCTCGGGAGAGGTTTAGTCAACGGATCCGCCACATTCAGATCTGTGTGTACTTTGCAAATCTTTATGTCACCATCTTGGACATGCTCTCGAATAGCGTGAAAACATAGCTTGATGTGCTTCAGCTTCTTGTGTGACCTTGGTTCTTGCGCATTGGCTATGGCGCCCATGTTATTACAGTAGATAGACATTGGGTCCAGCGCACTTGGAACCACACCGAGCTCTATAATGAACTCCTTCATCCATATCGCCTCTTGTGAAGCCTATGAAGCAGCTATGTATTCCAATTCAGTTGAAGATCTCGCCACAACGCTTTGTTTTGCACTCCTCCAGCTAACTGTTGCACCATTCAAAGTAAATACATATCCAGATTAAGATTTAGAATCATCCGGATCGGTGTTCCAACTAGCATCGGTGTAACCATTAACAACGAGTTGTTCATCACCTCCATAAGAAAGAACCATATCTTTAGTTCTTCTCAAGTACTTAAGGATGTTTTTGACCATTGTCCAATGATCCACTCCTGGATCACTTTGATATCTGCTAGTCAAACTAACAGCATATGCAATGTCGGGTCTAGTACATAGCATGGCATACTGTCAACACCCGGATTTTTAATCCTAGATGCCTGTTATGCCATACATATTGAGTAAGTTAGTAGAGTGATCAAGTGTGTCAAATTTTATGTATTTTGCAAGATTTTTTGAGGAACATGAATTTTTATGAAAGAAGTGAGTGATAAGAATGGGAATAAGTTTTTTTGTAAATATTTGCTTACTTTGGTTTTGAAACTAAGTTTTTGATTCAAACGTCCAGTCTAACTAGGGTCTCCTATGGTCAGGATGGCTCTGATACCAACTTGTCAACACCCAGATGCCTGTTATGCCATACATCGCAATCCCAGGATTACCATTTTTGCGAGACATAACAGAATTGGATACCAGAGTACATCATCCATTACAAACCATACATAAGGTCTTACACAAATAAGGATCTCATGATCCAGTCTTAATACAACACAAGCAACGAAATACGTAATAATAACGGTAGCGTAGGCGAAGCTCCATCTTCGGGGTCACAGGCAATGTTGACGATGGGAGATGATCCTAGTTGTCGTAACCTTCCTGGGATCCATCCTCCAGGTACTCCTCTTCATAGTCTGGCCACGGGAATAGCCAGGGACAAAGCCATGAGTACTCTTTAAGTACTCGCAAACTAATACTAACAAGTGAAGGGTTTTTTTGTAATAGGACACTAGGCTCTAGGGTTGTTTTGCAAAAAGCCAGATTTACCTCTACTAAATTTAGAAGCAAGAGAGCTAGTTGAAGTTTATAACACCTAAGTGGGAACTTGTATTTCACATCACAACCCTGTTGTGGTCAAGTCAAATTCTCAACTCATTTCACAAGTCATTTTGGAAACATCTGACGGGGGAACAATATGGCTACTCCAACTGTCCATAACCGTGGATGCGGCTATTCAAATAGTTTGACACTCTGCAGAGATTATACACTTTCAACACAACATTCGATACATCCGTCAGGAACACATCCTGAATTCACCATACTCAGTATGCGGATAATCAATCCTAACCTTTCAATTATACGACCTAGTATAAGCACCTCTCCTGTGAGTTTGGCCTCCCAACCATGACCAATTGTCATCTTGGGTACTGCACAGGTGGACAATCTTCACAAGGTAGCCTCAGCTCAGACCTTGGCCGTGAGGGAACTAATACTAAGGTATATAAGTTTCCAGTCAAGCCCTACCCAATTCTCGGGTATTGTGGTTGTACGATGAAATTGGAATGGTATGGCATCCAGAAAACCATCAGTTTTATAAAGGGCTAAGGCTCATGCCTCAACATAGATATCACCATAAATCATCTGGTGTTTTCGGAAACACATGTCCAAAACATTTCAATAGAATTATCCATCATTCCAAGGTTTTCATAACCATTTTTCCACCAAATATTCCCATCTAAAGTTGATCAAGTTTTATGCTTAGCACTAGCATCTACAAGTGGGGGTAAGTACTAATAAGGGGTGGTAAACAAGTGGAGGTTTAACTAAGTTCAATCTCATGCCTTAGGATGACATCACGATTGTCTAGCTTAGGCCAAATTTTATGCTCTTTATGCAACCTTCATTTATCCTTCTAGAATCTACAATTCACTTAAGTAAACTCTAAGTAATAGCTTTGATAAAGAAATAAAGTATAAAGCTTGCAAGTAAAACTAGGATTGGTTTATCAAGTGGTTATGATCATATATGCTTTAAGGCATATAGTGGGCATGGTAGCAAGCAAGTATTAGCTTGCATGGGTCAACTTGATTAGTAAGGCTTGCTAAGTTAATAGGTTTCAAGTATTGGCTTGCATCAGTATTAGTATAAGCTTGGTAAATTGCAAGTGTTAGCTTGCCTTGTGCAGAGCAGTGGTTAAAGTTCTCCTCGGCTTCTTCTTCGTAGTATCCTCCTTCTTCCTCGTATCCTTGGTCGGTACTAGCGTCTATAAATAAATACGAGGTACAAAATCACCAAACAATACTTAACTACTTGCAATCATCACACACAAGGGTCCTATAGATGATCTAGCATCATCCCTAACATTACAAGACCCAAGCTTGGTTTAATTCCTTTTATTTTTAGAGAAGTAATTTCTACTCATTGAAAAACTACTTAAGATTTAATATTCTCCAAACCAAACATGGGATCATGTTGACACATGTCATCACCACATATTTCAGTACATGGGAATGTGATTTAAAGTGGTGTCACAATTTAATAAGGTTTAACCTTTTATTTTAATTAAATAAAGTGACTAGAAATGCTTATGTGGCATTCTTTTATTACTTGGTCATTATTTCTGTAATTAAACCTATATATTTTTATATATTCTGAAAGGTATGGTTAAATGTGACTTTTGAGAGTTGGAATCAACTCAAAAGCTATCATGGTTTAAATTTGAAAAAAAATTGAATGCAGAAAAGCTAATGCCTTGTTATTTTTACCAAGGATGATCGACACATCCAAATGACTTGAATCCAAGGGGCTTGGATTCAACATTTCCAGACCTTTCTAACAAAATTGGTTTCATTCAATTTGGTTCACTGAATCGATATGGGTTGATTTTTGAATCTAGGTGCAGAAGTGTGTTTGAAATAAAATGGAAAAGGTTAATTTCTAATGATTGGTCTGCGCGGGAAGCGACACTGGGCCGGCCTGCTGTGGCATCCCGCAAAACCATTACTAGAAAATCGCGTTGAATTTGTGCATTGCATCGTCCTCATCATGCATTGTTTGCCAAACTATTTTCGCAAACCCCGATTTGTTTTCCAAAGGCCCCATCTTAATTCAACTGCAAAGTCCGGTCCTAATATTTTGTTTTAATTAAATATGTTGTGCAATCGGTCCGTTAAAAAAATAAATAAAATTATTAATTATTTTTGGCCGGGGCAGTCGAACGGGCCAACCGACCCGAACGACCGCCCCAGAAATAAAACAATCGGGCCACCTACACCAGCCCTCTATTTCCTAAACCCACCTAAAAGGCTACCCACACACTCCCTCCACCTCACCCTGGCCTATCACGCGCCGCCACCTCAGCTGAGCCACCCCCCACCCCCAATCACTCCCTGACACGTGTCCTCCCCCTCACCCCTCTTTTCTCTCCTCTCTCTCTCCCTCTAACCCAACCCCTCACTTCTCTCACTCTGACGCCACCTCCCGCCTCCCGTGCAGACCTCCCCGACCCCCCCACGTCACCTGCCCGCGGACCCCACCGGCCCCACCTCCGCTGCGTCTTCCCATGAGAACCCCATCCCCACTGGCCGTCCGTCTCTCCCCTCCCGGCTCGGTCCTCTCCCACTCTCCTCCTCCGCCCACCCTCGCTCGCCCTCTCCTTCCCGTCCGGCCGCCTCGCGTCGCCACCTCCACCACCGCCAGCTCGCCTCCCGCCAACCCCTGTTCGCGCCGCCCATGAGCAACCGCCGGCAGGACCCGCTCCAGCGTGCAGCGCCTCCGACGCTGCCGCCGCCTGCCAAGATTCGCCCGAGCACACTCCGACTCCGCCCGAGCTGCGCCTTTCGGACCTCCGCCCGCCCCCGTTGATCTCCGGCGAGCTGCCCGCCTCCGCCGTGGCGCCTGTCCCGCACGGTCCGCAGGCCTCCCGCCGTCCCCTCCTCCGCCTGAGCTGCGGCTCGCCCGCCAGGTCTGCCGGCCGGCTCAAGCTCTCCCTCGACGGCCCCACGCCTCGCCGGACCTTCCGCTGACCCGCCCGCTTCCTCCGCCCGCCTGCCGGGGCCCCGGGCTGCTGCCCGCCCCAGCGCCTCTCCGCAGCGCCTCCTCGGCCAGACCGCGACCAGAGCCCCGCCCTCCACCATGACCCGCGAGCCCGACCCGTCTGGCCGATCACCAGGACCCGCTGCGTGTGCTCGCATGCGTGTGCTCGTGTATGTGTGTGCTCGTCGTGTGCTCGTGTATGTGTGTGCTCGTATGCGTGTGCTCGTATGCGTGTGCTCGTGTATGTGCGCCTTTGGGGAATCTGATGACGTTCCTATGACTGCTCGAGGCAACGAGCTCGCCAACGACCTTCGGCGCGAACCTCGACAAGATCTTCATCACGGAAACCCCGACGCCATGATCTCCCTCGCGGAATCCGAAGACCGTACCGATTCCTCGACCCTCTCGATGCGCCAAGTTCGCCGAGACCCTAGACGCAAGCCCTCCTTCAGGGGACGACAAGTACTCCGACAAGGACCCGAATGGAGCGAACCCGAAGACGATAGGGCGACAAGTACTACTTCACGGACATCGAGTACCAAGGTCGCCACAGAGAATCGAAGTTGTCGAGACGAAGACCGTTCGGGCGAAGTCCGGACCCGATGCTCGCCAAGAACTGCACCGACCAGAACGAAATCGAGGCGACCCCGAAACACCAAGTCCGGCTTCTCGGAACGCCAAGACCTACCCCGATATCCGAGAACGTTTCCGCCGAACCCCGAACCTCAGATCCGTCGAACCCCGGACCCCGAGCCCCGAACCCCGGAACCCCAAGATCGTCGACCACCCCTAATGTGTGAACCCTTTTCCGGAACCCTATTTCATAACATAATAACAATTTGTTGCATATTAAATTGTCATTCATCTTGCATGCATCTTGTCATGTGGTTTGGGGGCCTTTTGCCGATTCACCTAATAATTAAATATGGGGCCCATATGCGGGCAAATCTAGCCTTATATTGGCCTCATTTAAACATGTGTAGCGAACCCGATGATATCCTCTACCATGTTGAACAACATTTAAATTGCGGGGATCCAAACAACTTGAACCGTTTATTAATTGTCGGGACCCCGGTCCCACTTAATATGACCTAATTGCATCGCACTTTGCCATGCCATCCATCATACATGCATCATGCCGATCTTCTGCCGTGTATTAAATATTGCATCCGGTGTTTCTTCTAGCGTTTTGGTTCTTCGCGGATAAGGCCGTTGAGTTGATGTGAGCTTCGCCCCGATCTTCGGGAAAACCTTCGACAATGTTTTCAGGCGAGCATCTCCCCCTTTCTACCCATCTTACTTTTATAGTAATTTACTCCTTCCTGTTGATCTATTTGCTATCTGAGATGCGATGCTCTAGTTTTCGTGCCGTGAAATCCCTTGCAGCCTATATTGCCTTGGACACACCCTATTACCGTTGTTTGGTAGATAGTTGGACTTGCGTGTCGTAGTTGCTTGCTCAAGTGCGGATGTGTCGTCATATGCCACGATTCTTGATGTATTGCCGCATGTTGATGTTGGAGATGATTCTAGTTTTACTTATCGTCACTTTACTTTGTTTAACAACTAAAATTGAATAAGCAGAGGCATCGGTGGGTGATAGATAATATTTGGTTTCCGAACGCCCACTTGTGTCCCGTAAGACCCGAGTACTTGATACATTCCTTGATTTTATGCGCTATCCACATCCGGAGGTATATGGGACCCCCGAGCAGAGCTTGATTCATTCTTATTTCTTGGGGCCACAAACTAGTTTGAGGTTTTATTTACGATCCTGCATTTTATGCCATGCTTCTTGCTTTATTTACGATTGTGCAGGTATCGCACTGTCATCGTTTAGGATCGGACCACGATTTCGATGTCGACAAGCCCGTTTGGGGTTCCCAGTTCACAGCCGCCTAGCCAAACCTTGAGGCCGTCTCGAGCTTGCTTACTCCGCTATGGATTCTACTCTAAGGGTGGCCCCTGAAATATTTCTCGAATCTGTGATTGTTCACGTGAAAGCCTCGTTGGGTTTTGATTTGGTTTTTCCGAGGTTGATCGAGCGTGTTGCTATTGGTGCACCCCGCCGGGTAAAACTTTCTCAAAGCCGTGTCCATGGATATGGACGACTTGGAGCACGATATCTCGATCATAGACAAGCATAACTAAAGTTTATCGCTATAAATTTGACTTATAATGACTAGTAATCAGCTCTACTATAATGGAATGGCTAATTAATACTGCCCACCATTGCTTGTTTGGTTGTCGCCATACAAATGTATCTCGACTAGTAAGTATTGCAACTACAACGAATGGCTGAATAAAAGTACCAACAACTTTGGGTTTTGGGTTATCTCATGCTATCTGCACTGATTAGTAATTGTTGCAACTATAACGTAATGTTTAACTAAAAGTGCCCACCGCTTATTTTATCGGAGGATAATCTAAACTTGACTAGTAAAGTGCCGCAACTATAATCGAATAAATAAACCGCCAACCGTGTGAGTTCCTGTTGACTTCCTCGTTTGGTCTCGAGGGGAAACACCAGGATGGGTTTGTTTGGTGATAGCTTCAGGTTGGATCCGGTTAGGTCATTCTTACCCCTCTCTGATAACCGCCAGTTGTATCGAGTCTCTATAGGTTGTTTAGTGCATGCTGCCGCTGCCGCTTCAGTCCACCATACCTATGTAGGCGAGGACCGCCGAATTCTAGCCTCGCCGTGTACTGGCCTCAGTACTGACGCTCTTTCTTTGTTTTCTGCTTTGCCCTTTGTCGGCACCCCTTTGTTTAAGCAGGTTTTGAGATCGACGTCGTTAGCAGGGTTACCCTTCCGGCTTGGCCTGGGCAGGGTTATGGACGCCATTGGTTATTCTTCAGGGCTCTTAGCCCCATTTGCTTCTTGTCCGTAGTCGGACGCTCTATTTTCAAGGTGATTTGGATCTTGTATATTATATTCGTATTCGGACTCATGGAGTCACCGTTATATATATCTGCTCGTGGGTCCCATCGAGGACTGTTGTGTGATGTTATTACTTTTTCCACCCGCATTTAAAGTGCCTGGTGGGCACCTTTGAATCGTTTCTATGCGGGTTTGGTGAATTTTGCCCAAATTTGCATAGGCCCGATTCTGAGGGTGTTACAGAGTGGTATCAGAGCTCAGCAGTTGCGATACCCCACAAGTCCAGCCTGTAGGATAACCTAGCTAACGGCCGAAGTAGAGTGTCAAAACTATTTTGAAAATCGGTTGGATAGTTCTGATTAGGTCTGATTTTACTCCTTACCCCTCTGCTGATCTCCTCTTATCTCGACGTGTTTTGAATCTGCTCTCTTATCTTTTCTTCGAGTCCAGGATTTCTCGTGGTTGGGTTTCCGTCGTACCTTCAGGGTTTCGCTTCCTCTTCAGATAACGGTGTTGCTACATCCGGTCTTCATGCTGCCGAGGAATCCTTCTTCTGTGGTACCCTCCTTTGTTCCTTGTTTGTGCTATCCGGTGTTTTCCGACGCGACGACCTCATCTATGCCAGATCCGATGCAGAGTCTGCATCACCCGCTGTTCCGAACCTCGCTTGTCGAGATCTTCAGTCTGATTCCGAGAATGGTTGCACGCTTTTCCACTGATTGTGCGGAGTAATAGTTTGGGTGCGTGATGGATTGGCCCCCATGCCGACTACCCTTTCTATTCGCTTTTGTACATTGAAGTGGATGAGAATGCATCGGTTCCCCTCTTCCATCGGAGCTAGAGGTGGCTTTATTTGTTGATACCTCTACCTTCGACCTTTTGTTCCCGGAGTGTTCCCTCGACAATCACGGACAACAACTCTTGTTAGTGGTGTCGCGGGGATTTACACGAAGCGAGAAGACGCAGATCGCCGACCTTCCTTCCGGTACCATGAGGCGGATCTCGAGGGCGAGATCCATTGTTAGTGGTGTCGAATTGTGGCATCCCGCAAAACCATTACTAGAAAATCGCGTTGAATTTGTGCATTGCATCGTCCTCATCATGCATTGTTTGCCAAACTATTTTCGCAAACCCCGATTTGTTTTCCAAAGGCCCCATCTTAATTCAACTGCAAAGTCCGGTCTCCGGAATATTTTGTTTTAATTAAATATGTTGTGCAATCGGTCCGTTAAAAAAATAAATAAAATTATTAATTATTTTTGGCCGGGGCAGTCGAACGGGCCAACCGACCCGAACGACCGCCCCAGAAATAAAACAATCGGGCCACCTACACCAGCCCTCTATTTCCTAAACCCACCTAAAAGGCTACCCACACACTCCCTCCACCTCACCCTGGCCTATCACGCGCCGCCACCTCAGCTGAGCCACCCCACCCCAATCACTCCACGACACGTGTCCTCCCCTCACCCTCTTTTCTCTCCTCTCTCTCTCCCTCTAACCCCACCCCTCACTTCTCTCACTCTCGCACGCCAGCCTCCCTGCCTCCCCCGGTAACAGCCTCCCCCTGACCCCTGTTCCCCCCCCACGTCACCTGCCCGCGGGACCCCACCGGGCCCCACCCTCCGCGTCGTCTTCCCCGCAGAACCCCATCCCCACCAGCCGTCTGCCTCTCCCTCCCTCGGCTCGCCTCTCCCACTCTCCTCCCCGCCCCAACTCGGGCCCCTCCAGCACCGCTCGCCCTCTCCTTCCGTCCGCCGCCTCAGGTCGCCACCTCCACCGCCGCCAGCTCGCCTCCCGCCAACCCCGTTCGCTACCATGAGCAACAGCCGGCAGGACCCGCTCCAGCGTGCCGCCTCGCCCCTCCGTCGCTGCCGCCCGCCCGTCAAGATTCGCCCGAGCTCCACTGACTCCGCCCGAGCTCGCCGCCCGCTGACCTCCGCCCGGCCCCGTTGATCTCCGGCGAGCGTCCGCCTCCGTGGGCGCCTGTCCCCGGACGCAGTCGCGCAGGCCGTCCTCCTCATGCCGGAGCCTGGCTCGCCAGCAGAGGTCGTCTGCCGGCCGCTCAAGCTTCTCCCTCGGCGGCCCTGCGCCTCGCCCGGACCCTTCCCGCTGGACCGCCCGCCGTTCCTCCGCCGTCGCCCGGGGCCCCCCGGAGCCGCTGCTGCCTGCCCCGCCCCCAGCAGTCTCCGTCGCCAGCGCCTCCTCGGCCGCCGTACCTCGCGACCCGCAGAGCCCCGCGGCCCCTCCACCCGCGACCCGCGAGCCCGACCCCGTCCGCCGCCGATCACCCTGTGGACCCGCTGCACGTGTGCTCGTGCATGCGTGTGCTCGTGTATGTGTGTGCTCGTGTATGCGTGTGCTCGTGTATGCGTGTGCTCGTGTATGCGTGTGCTCGTGTATGCGTGTGCTCGTGTATGTGCGCCTTTGGGGAATCTGATGACGTTCCTATGACCGTTCCGAGGCAACCCGAGCTCGCCAACGACCTTCGGCGCCGAACCCTCGACAAGATCTTCATCACGGAAACCCCGACGCCATGATCTCCCTCGCGGAATCCGAAGACCGTACCGATTCCTCGACCCTCTCGATGCGCCAAGTTCGCCGAGACCCTAGACGCAAGCCCTCCTTCAGGGGACGACAAGTACTCCGACAAGGACCCGAATGGAGCGAACCGAAGACGATAGGCGACAAGTACTACTTCACGGACGCCAGTACCAAGGTCGCCACAGAATCGAAGTTGTCGAGACCACGAAGACCCGTTCGGGCGAAGTCGGACCCGATGCTCGCCAAGAACTGCACCGACCAGAACGAAATCGAGGCGACCCCGAAACACCAAGTCCGGCTTCTCGGAACGCCAAGACCTACCCCGATATCCGAGAACGTTTCCGCCGAACCCCGAACCTCAGATCCGTCGAACCCCGGACCCCGAGCCCCGAACCCCGGAACCCCAAGATCGTCGACCACCCCTAATGTGTGAACCCTTTTCCGGAACCCTATTTCATAACATAATAACAATTTGTTGCATATTAAATTGTCATTCATCTTGCATGCATCTTGTCATGTGGTTTGGGGGCCTTTTGCCGATTCACCTAATAATTAAATATGGGGCCCATATGCGGGCAAATCTAGCCTTATATTGGCCTCATTTAAACATGTGTAGCGAACCCGATGATATCCTCTACCATGTTGAACAACATTTAAATTATGGGATCAAACAACTTGAACCGTTTATTAATTGTCGGGACCCCGGTCCCACTTAATATGACCTAATTGCATCGCACTTTGCCATGCCATCCATCATACATGCATCATGCCGATCTTCTGCCGTGTATTAAATATTGCATCCGGTGTTTCTTCTAGCGTTTTGGTTCTTCGCGGATAAGGCCGTTGAGTTGATGTGAGCTTCGCCCCGATCTTCGGGAAAACCTTCGACAATGTTTTCAGGCGAGCATCTCCCCCTTTCTACCCATCTTACTTTTATAGTAATTTACTCCTTCCTGTTGATCTATTTGCTATCTGAGATGCGATGCTCTAGTTTTCGTACCCGTGAAATCCCTTGCAGCCTATATTGCCTTGGACACACCCTATTACCTGTTGTTTGGTAGATAGTTGGACTTGCGTGTCGTAGTTGCTTGCTCAAGTGCGGATGTGTGTCGTCATATGCCACAGTTGCTGATGTATTGCCGCATGTTGATGTTGGAGATGATTCTAGTTTTACTTATCGTCACTTTACTTTCTGTTTAACAACTAAAATTGAATAAGCAGAGGCATCGGTGGGTGATAGATAATATTTGGTTTCGAGCCCACTTGTGTCCGTAAGACCCAGTACTTGATACTGTTCCTTGATTTTGCGCTATCCACATCCGGGAGGTATATGGGACCCCCACAGGCGAGCTTGATTCATTCTTATTTCTTGGGGCCACAAACTAGTTTGAGGTTTTATTTACGATCTGTACTTATGCCATGCTTTTCGCTTTATTTACGATTGTGCGAGTAACGCACATGTCTTTGTTAGGATCGGACCACGATTTCGCGGTGTCGACAAGCCCCGTTTGGGGTTCCCAGTCGTTCACAGCCGTCTAGCCAAACCTTGAGGCCGTCTCGGAGCTTGCTTACTCCGTTGCGGATTCTACTCTAAGGGGTGGCCCCCTGAAATATTTCTGAATCCTGTGATTGTTCAGTCGTGAAAGCCTCGTTGGGTTTTGATTTGGTTTTTCCGAGGTTGATCGAGCGTGTGTTGCTATTGGTGCACCCCGGCCGGGTAAAACTTTCTGAAAGCCGTGTCCGCGGATATGGACGACTTGGAGCACAGTATCTCGATCATAGACAAGCATAACTAAAGTTTACTGCTATAAATTTGACTTATAATGACTAGTAATCAGCTCTACTATAATGGAATGGCTAATTAATACTGCCCACCATTGCTTGTTTGGTTGTCGCCATGACAAATGTATCGACTAGTAAGTATTGCAACTTCAACGAATTGGCTGAATAAAAGTACCAACAACTGCTGGGTTTTGGGTTATCTCATGCTATCTGTACCTGATTAGTAATTGTTGCAACTATAACAGAATGTTTAACTAAAAGTGCCCACTGCTTATTTTATCAGGACGATAATCTAAACTTGACTAGTAAAGTGCCGCAACTATAACTGAATAACTAAAACTGCCAACTGTGTGAGTTCCTCGGTTGACTTCCTCGTTTGGTCTCGAGGGGGAAACACCAGGATGGGTTTGTTTGTGATAGCTTCAGGTTGGATCCGGTTAGGTCATTCTTACCCCTCTCTGATAACCGCCCGGTTATCGAGTCTCTATAGGTTGTTTAGTGCATCTGGCTGCCGCTTGATCCACCATACCTATGTAGGCGAGGACCGAATTCTAGCCTCGTGTCTTGGCCTCGATCGACGCTCTTTCTTTGTTTTCTGCTTTGCCCTTTGTCGGCACCCCTTTTGTTTAAGCAGGTTTTGAGATCGACGTCGTTAGCAGGGTTACCCTTCCGGCTTGGCCTGGGCAGGGTTATGGACGCCACTGGTTATTCTTCAGGGCTCTTAGCCCCATTTGCTTCTTGTCCGTAGTCGGACGCTCTACTGTTTTCAAGGTGATTTGGATCTTGTATATTATATCTGTATTCTGGACTCATGGAGTCACTGTTATATATATCTGTTCTGTGGGTCCCATCGAGGACTGTTGTGTGATGTTATTACTTCGTTTTCCACCCGCACGAAAGTGCCTGGTGGGCACCTTTGAATCGTTTCTATGCGGGTTTGGTGAATTTTGCCCAAATTTGCATAGGCCCGATTCTGAGGGTGTTACACCTGCTAAGCACAACGCTTATGCAGGATGGTTAAGTCGTTGTCCCCACGCGTCAGTGAGACGAGGGGGTGCGAAGCGGTATGGGACGATGTGAGCCGTGGGATCTTGTTCTAATCTAACGGTGAGGTCTCGTCACGTCGAGCAACTCGGCGACATCAAACCCTAGCAGCGGTGAGGGTCGTTGGGGGCTCACCGGGGCTCAGGCGAGGGTCGGCGAGGAGGGCGAACGACGAAGTCGACGACCTCGAACCTCCTGGTACTGGCAGCTTCTCCTAGGGCGGCTCCAATCGCTGGCTCCCTTCTTTTCCAGCAGCGACGGGCTCCGGTGAAATTCCGGCGAAGCGCTGCTCGCCTTGCTTCGAGAACGGGGTGGAACGATCAGTGAGGAGAGGGGAGTGATATGGTATGCTAAATTTGGCTGGGGGTGGCCTCTATTTATAGTCGCGACGACGAGACCGAACGACATGGGAAGGCGACGGTGGCGACATGGCTACGGGATACTAGAGGCATGGCCGGCGGTGGCGATCGCTTGGTGGTCTCCTGGCGATGCTCTACAGCTTTAATGCGTATGTAGGGGCGGTGGCAAATGGTTCGAACGCGTGCGATGCTCTCTGGCGGAGGCGGCATCTTCGATGTGGCGGTGGTCAGAGGCATGGGGCGGCAAACGGGGATGCCTGGTGGTCTCCTGGGTCGGTGGTGATCGTGTATGCACGCGGCGGTGCGACGCAGTGGGCTTCGGTCGAGGGTGGCGCTCTGGCGCATGCTCGGCATGGTTGACAGAGGCACGGGCGCGGCGTTCCTGGGTGCTCTGGTCGATGTCTTCGAGGCAGGGCTGGTCGAGAGGGGCTGGTGAGGCATGGGTGATCTCTCAGACAAGGTTGGCACGGCTAGTTCCTCTCCTAGCTTGCTGTCTACACTAGGGTGACATGGTGAGCTTCGGCTATTCACCATTGATGGCATTGCCAAGCTTACAGTGGGGCTAGTGCTTGGTTTAGTTAGCTAGATGATCTACTGAGGTTGCTGTGAGCTAGAGAGGGAACAAGTTAGGCTCCAATCACTGCTCACAATAGTGTTTAGATTTTATTTGATTTGAATTTGCAAGGTGTTTGATGAAATGGCCGCAAGAATTCAAGTTTTGAATTTTGAAAAGATTTTTGGTGAGTGTGCTAGGTTGGTGCTGGTGAGTCTGCAGATGCTTGGGTTTTGAAAGTTGAGCTTGTTTGAGTGGTTTTTGAAAAAGTGAGATCTTCCCATATGATAAATATTCAATTTTGAATTGTCATTTAAACTAGGCATTTGAAAGTTTCTAGATGATCACAAGGTGGGCCTTGATACTTTGTTATGAGTACTATCAAGGGGTGTAAAGATCCAAACAAGTTTCTGTTAATTTCTGAAAGTTTGGGGCAGCCAAAGTAGGCATGGGAGTTAAATTGGTCAAAATGACCATTCACTTATTTTGTTTGTTTTTGATTTATTTGTCTTTAGGAAAAGTTTGGGAATTGTTTAGATGATGTTTAATTCACCTAAGAATCCATTTACAAGCAAAGAAACACATAAACAAGGCAATTGAAAAGAATTCAAAATGGGATGCATACACACATGCATGCTTTCATATTTTTATTTAGAAAAGTTTTTGTTAACCCTAATTTTGATGATTAGAGTTTGATGATCTTAGTTTAATATTTTTGGGATGTTACAAACCTTCCCCCTTTAACAAAATCTCGTCCCGAGATTTGAAAAAGTACGAAAAGATTACCTAGGATTTGAAGAGATCGGGAAACTCCGTCCTGGTGTGATCTTCGCGCTCCTAGGTAGCTTCCTCTTCTGTGTGGTTGCTCCATTGAATCTTGTGAAACTTGATGCTTCGGGTTCTGGTAGTTCGGTAAGCTTCTTCCAAAATATGGATGGGTACTTCAGGATAGGTCAGGTCATCGTTGATCTCTATGGTCCGGTGATCGATATTCTTGAACACTTCGGTCTTCTCGGGGACTTCGAGACACTTGCGAAGTAATGAGATATGGAACACATTGTGCACCGCTGACATCTCTTCGGGTAGTTCCAATTGATACGACACTTCTCCTCGACGGTTTAGAATCTTGAAGGGTCTGATATATCTGGGGGCTAACTTTCCTTTGAGTTGGAAACGCTGCATTCCCTTCAATGGAGACACCTTCAGATACACAAAATCTCCTATGTTGAAGGCGAGGTCTCGACGTCTCTTGTCGGCGTAACTCTTCTGTCTGGACTGGGCTATCTTGAGGTGCTCACGAATCTTGTGAACCTTCTCTTCTGCTTCTCGTAGGATGTAGGGTCCGAAGATCTGACTTTCTCCTACTTCCGACCAGTTCAAAGGGGTGCGACACTTCCTTCCGTACATGAATTCAAATGGGGCCATTTGCAAACTGGCTTGATAACTGTTGTTGTATGAAAATTCTGCAAACGGCAGACAATCTTCCCACTTGGATCCATATTCTAACACACATGCTCTCAGCATATCTTCGAGTATTTGGTTTACTCGCTCCGTTTGTCCATCGGTCTGAGGGTGATATGCGGTGCTGAAATCTAAGTGGGTTCCTAAACCTTCTTGGACTTTCTTCCATAATCTCGAGGTAAATTGAGTTCCTCGATCCGATACGATGTTCTTGGGGACTCCATGCAAACTGACTATCCTAGATATGTATAACTCCTCTAGCTTCAAACTCTGCTATGTGGTCTTGACGGGTAAGAAATGGGTGACTTTGGACAATCTGTCCACTATGACCAAGATAGAATCATTTCCCCTACTAGAAGTAGGCAATCCGGTGATAAAGTCCATTCCAACGGAATCCCATTTCCATTCCAGAATCTATAAGGGTTGCAACAGTCCAGCGGGTCTTTGATGTCCTGCCTTGACTCGCTGACATATATCACACTTGGCGATATAGCTTCCGATTTCTCTCTTCATCTTATGCCACCAAGATTGTTCTTTCAAATCTTGATACATCTTAGTTCCTCCGTGATGGATAGAATAAAGAGTATCATGAGCTTCCTTCAGAATAACTTCTTTCAACTCAGAATCTGCTGGTACACAAAGGCGTCCTTTGTACCACAGAACTCCTTCTTCGTCTTCGGTGAATCCGGGTACTTTGCCGGTACCAATGCGACGCTTGATTCCGTCGATACTAGCATTTCCCTTCTGCGCCTCTTTGGTCTGACTGATCAAAGTGGGTTGAAGTTCTATGCTAGCCAAAAATCCTTCACTTACTAATTCCATTCGAAAATCTTCCATCTCTTTGTGCAAGCTTGGTTGCTCCTTTAAAATCATGGAGTTCAAGCGGCACGGCAATCTGCTAAGGGAATCTGCTACCACGTTGGCTTTACCGGGGTGATAGTGAATCTCTAGGTCGAAATCCTTGATTAGCTCAATCCATATTCTCTGTCTCATATTCAGTTCCTTCTGAGTGAATATATACTTCAGGCTCTTGTGATCCGAATAAATCTCACAATGATTTCCCATCAGGTAATGTCTCCATGTCTTCAGGGATAGAACTACGGCTACGAGTTCAAGGTCATGGGTTGGGTAATTTTGCTCATGTTGTTTCAGTTGTCGAGATAGATAAGATATAACTTTGCCTTCTTGCATTAGCACACATCCGAGACCGATCTTGGATGCATCACAATACACATCGAAGGGCTTCGTGATATCCTGCATGATTAAGATTGGGGCTAAAATCAATCTCCTCTTGAGTTCTTGAAAACTCGCTTCACATTTGTCGGTCCATTCAAACTTCTTGTCCTTGTTCAGCAATTGGGTCATGGGTCTGGCGATACTCGAGAATCCTTCTACGAACTTGCGGTAATATCCCACCAATCCGAGAAATGCACGAAATTGGGTTTGAGTGGTTGGGGCTTGCCAATCTTCGACATCTTTCACCTTTGCAGGATCAACGGCAATTCCTCCGGCTGATACAATGTGACCGAGGAATCCTACCCCCTGTAACCAGAATTCACATTTGCTAAACTTGACATACAGCTGATGCGCTCTAAGGGTTCCAAGAATGGTCCTTAGGTGTAGCTCATGTTCTTCTTCCGATTTGGAATAAATCAGAATGTCATCGATGAAAACAACGACAAACTCATCCAGGAAGTCCATAAAAATCTTATTCATGAGATTCATGAAATAAGCGGGGGAATTGGTTAATCCAAAGGACATAACGGTATACTCGTATAATCCATATCGGGTGGTAAAGGCAGTCTTGGGAATATCTTCTGCACGAATATTGAGTTGATGATAGCCAGTCCTATAAGATCAATCTTAGAAAACACTTTGGCACCGGTCAACTGATCAAGAAAATCTTCTATCTTGGGCAAGGGATACTTGTTCTTGATGGTGACATCATTCAACTTCCTGTAGTCCGTACACAAACGGTTACCTCCATCCTTCTTGTCCACGAACAAAACAGGTGATCTCCAAGGTGACGCACTTGGTTGAATCAATCCAATTTCCAACATGGAATCCAGTTGCTTCTTCAGTTCTGCCAGTTCCGACGGGTTCATACTATAGGGTCTCTGGGCTATGGGTCCTGTTCCGGGGATTAGTTCAATGATAAACTCGATATCTCGTCTGGGGGCATGCCGGGCAAAACATCTGGAAATACATCAGGGTATTCACAGACTATCCGGACTTGGTCAATGGTAGGTTGGGCTATACTCTTGTTGCACTTGAATTGGCGAGGTAAGTGTAACACCCTCAGAATCGGACCTATGCAAGTTTGGGCAAAATTCACCAAACCCGCATAGAAACGATTCAAAGGTGCCCACCAGGCACTTTCGTGCGGGTGGAAAACGAAGTAATAACATTACACAACAGTCCTTGATGGGACCCATGCAGAGATATATATAACAATGACTCAAAGAGTCAAGAATACGATATAATATACAAAGATCCAAATCACCTTGAGAATGATAGAGCGTCCGACTACGGACAAGATGCAAATGGGGCTAAGAGCCTCAAGAATAACCAATGGCCCATAACCTGCCCAAGCCGGAAGGGTAACCTCGCTAACGACGCCGATCTCAAAACCTGCTTAAACAAAAGGTGCCGACAAAGGGCAAAGGAAAAGAAGGAGCGTCGATCGAGGCCAAGACACGGCGAGGCTAGAATTCGGCGGTCCTCGCCTACATAGGTATGGTGGACTGAAGCGGCAGCGGCAGCATGCGCTAAACAACCTATAGAGACTCGATACAACTGACGGTTATCAGAGAGGGGTGAGAATGACCTATCCGGATCCAACCTGAGGCTAACACCAAACAAACCCATCCTGGTGTTTCCCCCTCGAGACCACACGAGGAAGTCAACCGAGGAACTCACACCGTTGGTAGTTTTACTTATTTGGTTATCGTTGCAGCAATTACTAGTCAGGTATGGATAATCGTCCTGATAAAGTAAGCAGTGGGCCCTTTTAGTTAATCATTCCGTTGTAGTTGCAGCAATTACTAATCAGATACAGATAGCATGATGTAATCCCGAAACCCAGCAGTTGTTGGTACTTTTATTCCGCCATTTCGTTGTAGTTGCAATACTTACTAGTCAGGTACAATGGTCGCTGGCGACGACCCAAACAAGCAATTGTGGGCAGTATTGATTAGCCATTCCATTATAGTGAAGCTGATTACTAGTCATTATAAGTCAAATTTATAGCAGTAAACTTTAGTTATGCTTGTCTATGATCGAGATACTGTGCTCCAAGTCGTCCATATCCGCGGACACGGCTTTCAGAAAGTTTTACCCGGCCGGGGTGCACCAATAGCAACACACGCTCGATCAACCTCGGAAAAACCAAATCAAAACCCAACGAGGCTTTCACGATGAGCATCCACAGGATTCGAAATATTTCGGGGCCACCCCATTGAGTAGATCCCAAGAACGGAGTAAGCAAGCTCAGACGGCCTCAAGGTTATGGGGACGGTGAACGACTGGGAACCCGAAAGTGTGGCTGGGCTTGTCGACATCATGAATCGTGCCATGATCCTAAATGCAAAGTGTGCTCCTCGCACAATTTAAATACGTAAAGTAGCATGGCATAAGTACAGATCGTAAATAAAACCTCAAACTAGTTTGTGGCCCCAAGAAATAAGATGAATCAAGCTCGCTCGGGGGTCCCATATACCTCCCGGATGTGGATAGCGCGATAAAACAAGGAACAGGAATCAAGTACTCGGGGTCTTACGGGACACAAGTGGGCGTTCGGAAACCAAATATTTTCTATCACCCACCGATGCCTCTGCTTATTTCAGTTTTAGTTGTTAAAACAGAAATTAAAGTGACGATAAGTAAAACTAGAATCATCTCCTTCATCAACATGCGGCAATACATCAGCAACTGTGGCACATGACGACACACATCAGCACTTGAGCAAGCAACTACGACGCGCAAGTCCAACTATCTACCAAACAACAGGTAATAGGGGGTGTCCAAGGCAATATATGGCTGCAAGGGATATCAAGGGTACGGAATCTAGAGCATCGCAACACAGATAGCAATAGATCAACAGGAGGGAATAAATACTATAAAAGTAAGATAGGTAGAAAGGGGGAGATGCTCGCCTGAAAACATTGCCGAAGGCTCAACCGAAGATCGGGGCGAAGCTCACATCAACTCAACGGCCTTATCCGCGAAGAAGCAAAACACTAGAAGAAACACCGGATGCAATATTTAATACTACGGCAAAAGATCGGCATGATGCATGTATGATGTATGGCATGGCAAAGGTGCAATGCAATTAGGTCAAGATTAAGCGGAACCAGGGTCCCGACAATTAGATATATGGTTCTAGAGAATTAGCTACCCCGCAATTTAAATGTTGTATTAACATGGCAAAAGATAGCACCGGGTTCGCTACTCAAATTTAAATGAGGCCAATATGAGACTAGATTTGCCCGCATATGGGCCCCATATTTAATTAGAGGTGAATCGGCATAAGGCCCCCAACCCACAGATAAGATGCATGCATGAACAATTATTATGCGACAAGTTGTTATTATGTTATAAAATCGGGTTCGAGGAAAGGGTTCACACATAGAGGGGGCCCGACGATCTTGGGGTTCCGGGGTTCGGGGTTCGGTCCCGGGGTCCAGGGTTCGACGGGTTCGGCCTCAAGGACGTTCTCGCCCGGGTTAGGGTCTTGGCGCATCCGGTTGGGACTTGGTCGGTGTCGGGCGTCGGATACTCTGGTCGGGTTGTTCTTGTCGTATGCAGATCTTGCCGGGTTCCACGGGGTCGAGCTTGCCGTTGCGAGGGTCTCGTCGGGTCCCACGGGGCCGGTCTTGGCTTCGGCGTGAAGTGCTTGTCGTTCTCGTGGCGATCTTTGCGTCCTCCCGGTTCGGTTATTGGCGGGGTCGGCCTTCGGGGTCTCGGTGTCCTCGGTCCGATTGGAGATCCCGGCGTTCCTCGAGGGGGTGTACTTGTCGCACAGTTGTCTTCAGGTCCGTGAAGGCGACCTTGGCGTCCGGAAAGAAGTACTTGACGCGCCGGGGTCGCGGTGCCTTAGGGTACCGATTGTAGTTCTTGGCGTCCGAGGAGAAGGTCGTGTCGTTCCGAGACGGTGACCTTGGCGTCCGGGGGTTCCTCTGAATCATGGGCGTCTGCGGTGGTGGTCTTGGGTACCGGTGTCATCGGGCTCCATGAGGAGATCTTGTGGGCCGTGATGGAGGCCTTGGAACTCGGACGGAGATTCGGATGTCGGCGACGGTTTGGTCTAGGTTCTGGGCGGTCCCTTGAGCTTGGTCGGCCCGACCTGCTCAGGCGCTGACGGCCACAAGGGAGGCGGGGGCCTGGCGATAGAGGAGAGGCGGCCCGCGGTGGCGCGAACGGCGAGGAGGGGCCGCAGACGAGCGGCTGCGCGGAGGCAGGGCCCGCGCGACGAGACCCCTGGGCGGAAGGCGGTTGCAGGGGGTCGCCGACGAGTGGCCGGGAGGAGCACGGGGCGAGGCTACGGAGGCGGCCGACGCGGGCTGGGCGGGCGAGGTCGACGGGCCGTGGAGGCTGAGCTAGGGCCGGAGGTGCAGAGACGGGCGGCCACGGCAGAGGGCGAGCACCGGGCGGCCTTGAGGGGAGGAGGCTGTGGCAGCGGCCGAGGCGAGGCAACGCCGCGAGCGGAGGAGCTCATGCGGGCGGGCGCGACGGCCGGGGCGGAGAGAGGTTGCGAGGGCGCGACGACGCCGGGCGCGTCGGCCGAGGGCGCGGATGCGGGCTCGCGGGCGGGTGGAGGCAGGCTGGCGGAGGTCGGAGGCGGGGGAGGGCACCGGCGACGGGGGCGGAGCGCTGGGCGGAGCGGGGAGAGCGGGGCGAGGGCAGCGAGGGCGGCGCTCTCGGGCGTGGCCGAGCCAGCGTCGAGGGACCGGCGATGACGGGGGTGAGCGTGAGGGGAACGTGGAGGAGCACGGGCGGAGAGCCAGGGGAGGAGAAGGGGAGGTCGCGGCGCGGGGTGGTTGCGTGCGCGAGCGGGGCGGAGAGAAGATGAACAGGGACGGGGTAGGTGGGGCGTGGGGCCGGTGGGGCCAGCGGGTCGGTGGCTGGGCGGGTGTGAGCGCGTGTGTGAACGCGGGTGGGGTGGCTGTGGCCGTTGCGTGCGTGAGTGCGTGCTGTTTGGGGTGTGTGGGGCCAGGGGGAAAACTGTGAGGGAGAGAGGTGTGGGGGATGTTAGGTGGCAGAAGCTGAGTGGGTGAGGGAGAGAGGTATGCTGACGTGGCTAGACTGGATTGGAGGGAGTGATGTGGCCAGGGGTGTGGGTAGGATAGTGGGTAGCTTTAGAATTTAGGGGCGGTGCAGGGTGGACCGTTTTATATTTTCTGGGGTGGTCGATCGGGTCAATCGGCCCGTTCGACTGCCCCTATTAAAATAATTTAAATTTTTATTTATTCTAAACGGGCCGTTTGCAACCCGATAGCAACAAACAAAATAACTCCGGAGACCCGGGTTTTGATGTTTGAAAATAAAGAGGGGCGTTTAGAAAACAGCACGGGCTTTGCAAACATAGTTTTAGCAAACAATGCATGATGATGACGATGCAATGCACAAATTCAACGCGATTTTCTAGTAGTGGTTTTGCGGGATGCCACAATTCGACACCACTAACAAGGGATCTCGCCCTCGAGATCCGCCTCTTGGTACCGGAAGGAAGGTCGGCGAACTGCGTCTTCTCGCTTCGTGTAGTTCCTCGCGACACCACTAACAAGGGATCGTTGTCCGTGATCGTCGAGGGAACACTCCGGGGACAAAAGGTCGAAGGTAGAGGTGTCAACAAATGAAGCCACCTCTAACTTCGGTGGGAAGAGGGATCGATGCATTCTCGTCCACTTAAATGTACAAAAGCGAATAGAAGGGGTAGTCGGCATGGGGGCCAATCCATCACGCACCCAAACTATTACTCTGCACCTTCGGTAGAAAAGAGTGCAACCATTCTCGGAAACATACTGAAGATCTCGACAAGCGAGTTCGGGAACAAAGGAGTGATGCAGACTCTGCATCGGATCTGGCGTAGATGATGTCGTCGTGTCAGAAAACACCTGAAAGCAAAAACAAGGAACAAAGAACGATACCACAGCAGACGGATTCCTCAAGCAGCTTGAACACCAGATGTAGCAACACCGTTATCAAAGAAGGAAGCGCAACCCTGAAGGTACGACGGAACCCAACCACGAGAATTCCTGGACTCGAAGAAAGAGACGAGAGCGGATTCAAAACACGCAGAGGTAAGAGGAGAACAGCAGAGGGGTAAGGAGTAAAATCAGACCTAACCAGAACTATCCAACCGATTTTGCAAAATAGTTTTGACACTCTACTTCGGCCGTTAGCTAGGTTATCCTACAGGCTGGACTTGTGGGGTATCGCAACTGCTGAGCTCTGATACCACTCTGTAACACCCTCAGAATCGGACCTATGCAAGTTTGGGCAAAATTCACCAAACCCGCATAGAAACGATTCAAAGGTGCCCACCAGGCACTTTCGTATGGTGGAAAACGAAGTAATAACATTACACAACAGTCCTCGATGGGACCCACGTAGCAGATATATAACAATGACTCAAAGAGTCAAGAATACGATATAATATACAAAGATCCAAATCACCTTGAGAATGATAGAGCGTCCGACTACGGACAAGATGCAAATGGGGCTAAGAGCCTCAAGAATAACCAATGGCGCCCATAACCCTGCCTGTGCCAAGCGGAAGGGTAACCCCGCTAACGACGCCGATCTCAAAACCTGCTTAAACAAAAGGGTGCCTAAAGGGCAAAGGAAAAAGAAGGAGCGTCGATCGAGGCCAAGACAGCGAGGCTAGAATTCAAGGTCCTCGCCTACATAGGTATGGTGGATCAAGCGGCAGCAAAGATGCGCTAAACAACCTATAGAGACTCGATACAACCCACGGTTATCGAGAGGGGTGAGAATGACCTATCCGGATCCAACTCGAGGCTAACACCAAACAAACCCATCGGTGTTTCCCCTCGAGACCGAACGAGGAAGTCAACCGAGAACTCACACCGCTGGTAGTTTTACTTATTTGGTTATCGTTGCAGCAATTACTAGTCGTATGGATAATCGTCCGATAAAGTAAGCAAGGCCCTTTTAGTTAATCATTCCGTTGTAGTTGCAGAATTACTAATCGACATGATAGCATGATGTAATCCCAAACCCAAAGAGCTTGTTGGTACTTTTATTCCGCCATTTCGTAGAAGTTGCAATACTTACTAGTCAGTACAATGGTCATTGGCGACGCACCCAAACAAGCAATTGTGGGCGATTGATTAGCCATTCCATTATAGTGAAGCTGATTACTAGTCATTATAAGTCAAATTTATAGCAGAACTTTAGTTATGCTTGTCTATGATCGAGATATCAGGCTCCAAGTCGTCCATATCCGCGGACACGGCTTTGAAAGTTTTACCCGCCGGGTGCACCAATAGCAACACACGCCGATCAACCTCGAAAACCAAATCAAAACCCAACGAGGCTTTCACGATCGAATCACAGATTCAGAAATATTTCAGTGGGCCACCCCATTGAGTAGATCCCAACGGAGTAAGCAAGCTCAGACGCCCTCAAGGTTATGGGGACGCCAGAACGATCGGGAACCCGAAGTGTGGCTGGGCTTGTCGACACCGCTGAATCGTGCCACGATCCTAAATAAAGACAAGGTGCTCCTCGCACAATTTAAATACGTAGTAGCATGGCATAAGTACAGGATCGTAAATAAAACCTCAAACTAGTTTGTGGCCCCAAGAAATAAGACTGAATCAAGCTCTGGCTCAGGGGGGTCCCGTATACCTCCCGGATGTGGATAGCGCGATAAAACAAGGAACAGGAATCAAGTACTCGGGGTCTTACGGGACACAAGTATGCTCGAAACCAAATATTTTCTATCACCCACCGATGCCTCTGCTTATTTCAGTTTTAGTTGTTAAAACAGAAATTAAAGTGACGATAAGTAAAACTAGAATCATCTCCTTCATCAACATGCGGCAATACATCAGCAACTGTGGCACATGACGACACACATCAGCACTTGAGCAAGCAACTACGACGCGCAAGTCCAACTATCTACCAAACAACAGGTAATAGGGGGTGTCCAAGGCAATATATGGCTGCAAGGGATATCAAGGGTACGGAATCTAGAGCATCGCAACACAGATAGCAATAGATCAACAGGAGGGAATAAATACTATAAAAGTAAGATAGGTAGAAAGGGGGAGATGCTCGCCTGAAAACATTGTCGAAGGGCTCAACCGAAGATCGGGGCGAAGCTCACATCAACTCAACGGCCTTATCCGCGAAGAAGCAAAACACTAGAAGAAACACCGGATGCAATATTTAATACTACGGCAAAAGATCGGCATGATGCATGTATGATGTATGGCATGGCAAAGGTGCAATGCAATTAGGTCAAGATTAAGCGGAACCAGGGTCCCGACAATTAGATATATGGTTCTAGAGAATTAGCTACCCCGCAATTTAAATGTTGTATTAACATGGCAAAAGATAGCACCGGGTTCGCTACTCAAATTTAAATGAGGCCAATATGAGACTAGATTTGCCCGCATATGGGCCCCATATTTAATTAGAGGTGAATCGGCATAAGGCCCCCAACCCACAGATAAGATGCATGCATGAACAATTATTATGCGACAAGTTGTTATTATGTTATAAAATCGGGTTCGAGGAAAGGGTTCACACATAGAGGGGGCCCGACGATCTTGGGGTTCCGGGGTTTGGGGTTCGGTCCCGGGGTCCAGGGTTCGACGGGTTCGGCCTCGGCGGGACGTTCTCGGCTCCGGGGTTAGGGTCTTGGCGCATCCGGGTGCGGGACTTGGGTCGGTGTCAGGCGCGTCGGATACTCCTGGGTCGGGGTTGTTCTTGTCGTATGCAGATCTTGCCGGGTTCCACGGGGTCGAGCTTGCCGTTGCGAGGGTCTCGTCGGGTCCCACGGGGCCGGTCTTGGCTTCGGGGTGAAGTGCTTGTCGTTCTCGTGGCGATCTTTGCGTCCTCCCGGTTCGGTTTTTGGCGGGGTCGGCCTTCGGGGTCTCGGTGTCCTCGGTCCGATTGGAGATCCCGGCGTTCCTCGAGGGGGTGCACTTGTCGCACAGTTGTCTTCAGGTCCGTGAAGGCGATCTTGGCGTCCGGAAAGAAGTACTTGACGCGCCGGGGTCGCGGTGCCTTAGGGTACCGATTGTAGTTCTTGGCGTCCGAGGAGAAGGTCGTGTCGTTCCGAGACGGTGACCTTGGCGTCCGGGGGTTCCTCTGAATCCGCGGCGCGTCCGTGTGGTGGTCTTGGGGTACCGGTGTCATCGGGCTCCATGAGGAGATCTTGTGGGGCCGTGATGGAGGCCTTGGAACTCTCGGACGGAGATTCGGATGTCGGCGACGGTTTGGTCTAGGTTCCTGGGGCGGTCCCCTTGAGCTTGGTCGGCCCGATCTGCTTGTGCGCGGGCGACGTACGGCCACAAGGGAGGCAGGGGCCTGGCGATAGAGGAGAGGCGGCCCGCGGTGGCGCGAACGGCGAGGAGGGGCCGCAGACGAGCGGCTGCGCGGAGGCAGGGCCCGCGCGACGAGACCCCTGGGCGGAAGGCGGTTGCAGAGGGGAGGGTCGTCGACGAGCTGGCGGCCGGGGAGGAGCACGGGGGCGAGGCCACGGAGGCGGGCGAGGTCGACGGGGCCGTGGAGGCTGAGCTCGGGACCGAGGTGCAGAGACGGGCGGCCACCAGGGGGCGAGCATCGGCGCGTGAGGGGAGGGCCAGCGCGGGCGCTGGCAGCGGTCGGAGGCGAGGCAACGCCGGGCGAGGAGGGAGCTCAAGGGCGCGCGACGGCGGAGAGAGAGGTTGCGAGGCGGCGACGACGCCGGGCGCGGTCGGCCGAGGGCGGATGCGGCTCATGGCGGGTGGAGCAGGCAGCGGAGGTCGGAGGCGGGGAGGGCACCGACGACGGGGCGAGCGCCAAGGAGCGAGAGCGGGGCGAGGGCAGCGAGCGGAGGGCGGCGCGCGCTCGGGGCGGCGTGGCCGGAGCGGAGCGTGCGAGGGACCGGCGGTGACGGGGGTGAGCGTGAGGGGAACGTGGAGGAGCACGGGCGGAGAGCCAGGGGAGGAGAAGGGGAGGTCGCGGCGCGGGGTGGTTGCGTGCGCGAGCGGGGCGGAGAGAAGATGAACAGGGACGGGGTAGGTGGGGCGTGGGGCCGGTGGGGCCAGCGGGTCGGTGGCTGGGCGGGTGTGAGCGCGTGTGTGAACGCGGGTGGGGTGGCTGTGGCCGTTGCGTGCGTGAGTGCGTGCTGTTTGGGGTGTGTGGGGCCAGGGGAAAACTGTGAGGGAGAGAGGTGTGGGGGATGTTAGGTGGCAGAAGCTGAGTGGGTGAGGGAGAGAGGTATGCTGATGTGGCTAGACTGGATTGGAGGGAGTGATGTGGCCAGGGGTGTGGGTAGGATAGTGGGTAGCTTTAGGATTTAGGGGCGGTGCAGGGTGGACCGTTTTATATTTTCTGGGGTGGTCGATCGGGTCAATCGGCCCGTTCGACTGCCCCTATTAAAATAATTTAAATTTTTATTTATTCTAAACGGGCCGTTTGCAACCCGATAGAAACAAACAAAATAACTCCGGAGACCCGGGTTTTGATGTTTGAAAATAAAGAGGGGCGTTTAGAAAAGAGCACGGGCTTTGCAAACATAGTTTTAGCAAACAATGCATGATGATGACGATGCAATGCACAAATTCAACGCGATTTTCTAGTAGTGGTTTTGCGGGATGCCACAGTAAGGTTTCATATATATGCTCGACTGATATTCCGGCGATACTGGTCATGGTTATGGCTTTCTTGGCACAGTCAATCAATCCTTTATGTTTGGACATCCAATCCATTCCTAGTACTACTTCCAAACCTTTAGTTCTGAGTACTATTAGATTAGCATAAAAATCTATGCCATGGATTCGGATAGGGACGGCCTTGCAAATTTGCCTAGCCTTGGTGGTTGATCTGGGAATTTGGACGATCATAACATGCTTCAGTTTTGTTGGTTGAATTTTACTAGTGCATGCAAATTCTTCGGTGACAAATGAATGTGATGCACCAGAATCAAACAACACTCTTTGCAAGTATTGAATTAACAGAAAACATACCCAACAAGACGTCTGGCGCTTCCTGAGATTCTTCAGCATGCATGAGGAAAAGACGGCCGTTGCGGTTGAGCGAATTCCTTGGGGCAAACCTTCTTCCTGGCTGAACACGACGTTGCTGCTGAGCTGGGGCATTTGCATTGAGGGCTGCGGCATTCTTCTTGTTGGGGCACTCGTTGGAATAGTGGCCCTTATTTCCACAGTCATAACTAGTCACTTGTGACTTGTCCTTTGTTGCTACCGGCACAACATTGCTTCTAGTCCTCGGGGCAGTGTTGGTGTTGGTGGTAGCATTGTTATTGAACTTGGGTGGGGCACGGTTGAAATTGCTAGAGTTCCCGGGGTTGTTGTGATTTCCTCCGGGCCTAGGGTTTCCACGGTTGGGGTAGGTTGGACGGTTCATCGGGGGTCTGTTGGTTCTTGGGGAAAATCCTGGAGATGGGTTAGGGCGATACTTTGGGGTCTGATGGGTTCCTGGATGGTGCATCATGCGATGTTTGCGGTTCTCATTGGCTTGGTTGATCTTTCCTTCCATCTGGATGGCAGAGTCGACAAGGGCTTCAATATCCGCAAAGGGGATATTGACCAACACAGTCTGCATCTCATCGTGCAGACCATTCAGGAATCTTTCTTTCTTCTTGGCTTTGGTGTCAATCTCATCCGGGGCATACCTAGCTAATGACAAGAATTTGTCACGGTATTCCACTACCGTCATCCTTCCTTGCTTCAGTTCTCTGAACTCGTCTCTCATCCTCTTGATCAAACCAGGTGGCACATGGGTTCCGCTGAACTTGACCTTGAATACCTCTGAGGTCATCATCTGGCCTCCGGTCATTGCACAAACACTGTTCCACCATGCTCTGGCATCTCCGGCTAGATAGTGGGTGGCGAACAAAACTTTCTCGTTAGCTTCCACTCCGGCGACTTCTAGGTTATTTTCCATGGTTTTTAGCCAATCATCGGCGTCTAAGGGCTCTTCCGACTTAGTGAAAACAGGTGGGTTGGTGTTCTGGAAATTCTTGAACTTAGATCCATGGTTGTCCTGATTTCCATGGCCTTGGTTGTTGTGGGCAAGCTGAGCTATCTGTTGCAGGGTGGCTAGGTTGGCTTGACGTTCGGCTCTTTCAGCTTCACGGTCAGAAGTCAACATTTGCAGTATCTGCAACATCGGGTCCGGGGATGAACCACTTCCTCCACATGGCATCTGAAGATTGAGATAGATCATGAGAAAAGAGGGAAATTTCTAAGGTTCTGGGACTTTGAGAAGTTTTTAAAGTTTGACTCAAATTTTTTTAGCAACTTGCTTTTCATTCATTCATTCATTCATTCATAGCACACGGTACAACACACACCACAACAAAGGGAAAAAGATGGTTTTAAGAACCATTCTGGAAACTACGATACAGTGGGACCGAATACTACTCACTACACTAGTGCTCAAGTGCTACTACTCCTTGGAGTCGGTGTAGTCGTCATCCTCATCATCCTCATCGTCATCGATGAAGGCGTAATCGTCCTCATCGATGAAGAAATCCATAGCCTGATCTTCCAGGAAATCATCATCATCACTGAGATAGGAGTAGGGGTCCCCACGAAGATCCTCTCCGGCATTCTCCCTTTCCTCCAACTGCATGTCTCTCTCGTGGATGGTCTCCTCCAAAGACGAGATACGGTGGCGAAGACGGGCAATGATGCGCTCCTTCTTGTCAAGCTGACGGCGGCGATACTTGCGATCCTTTGCTAGCATGGCGATGGTCTGATCCTTTGTCTTGATGATGGCGGACTTGTGGTTGGAGTAGTCACGGCAATCATCCAACTCCTGCTGACGATCGTACATCATGAAGCTAAGGTGGTCCAACTGAGTTTTCAGCTCGTGGTGGTATGGGGCTTCCAGGGGTTGTCCATTAGCATCACGCCTTGGGCAAAACTCAAAGCGAGTACCCTTGATCTGGTTGATACTCTGCCCACACAGACGGGAAAGAGCTTCCTGCATTGCCTTGGCAAGTCCATCGAGCCAGTTGTTCTCTCTTAAGGTGAACTGAATTCCCTCAGTAGTGGGAGGTTCAATCTTTCCTCGGAGACTTGTAACAATTAGCCACTGCAGATCTTTTCCTCCTTGATCATTGAGCTGAGCTCCGAAGAACTCGGGGTGAGGACGCTCCAGAAGTTCCGAAAGCTGGTCCAAATCCCTCTCAAAGATAAGGTCTCCGCCATTTCCCAATTGGTAAAACTTGCTTTACTTCACGTCCATCTAAAATAATATAAGATGAGTAAGTTAGTAGAGTGATCAAGTGTGTCAAATTTTATGTATTTTGCAAGAGTTTTTGAGGAACATGAATTTTCATGAAAGAAGTGAGTGATAAGAATGGGAATAAGTTTTTTTGTAAATATTTGCTTCCTTTGGTTTTGAAACTAAATTTTTGATTCAAACGTCCAGTCTAACTAGGGTCTCCTATGGTCAGGATGGCTCTGATACCAACTTGTTAACACCCAGATTTTTAATCCCAGATGCCTGTTATGCCATACATCGCAATCCCAGGATTACCATTTTTGCGAGACATAACAGAATTGGATACCGCAGTACATCATCCATTACAAACCATACATAAGGTCTTACACAAATAAGGATCTCATGATCCAGTCTTAATACAACACAAGCAGCAGAATACATAATATTAACGGTAGCGTAGGCGAAGCTCCATCTTCGGGGTCACAGGCAATGCTGACGATGGGAGATGATCCTAGTTGTCGTAACCTTCCTGGGGTCCATCCTACAGGTACTCCTCTTCATAGTCTGGCCACGGGAATAGCCAGGGACAAAGCCATGAGTACTCTTTAAATACTCGCAAACTAATACTAACAAGTGAAGGGGTTTTTTGTAATAGGACACTAGGCTCTAGGGTTGTTTGGCAAAAAGCCAGATTTACCTCTACTAAATTTAGAAGCAAGAGAGCTAGTTGAAGTTTATAACACCTAAGTGGGAACTTGTATTTCACATCACAACCCTGTTGTGGTCAAGTCAAATTCTCAACTCATTTCACAAGTCATTTTGGAAACATCTGACGGGGGAACAGTATGGCCTAATCGTCCATAATCATGACGCGGCTATTCAAATAGTTTGACACTCTGCAGAGATTGTACACTTTCACCACAACATTCGATACATCTATCAGGAACAAATCCTGAATTCACCATACTCAGTATGCGGATAATCAATCCTAACCTTTCAATTACACGCCCTAGTATAAGCACTTCTCCTGTGAGTTTGGCCTCCCAACCATGACCAACTGTCATCTTGGGTACTACACAGTTGGACAATCTTCACAAGGTAGCCTCAGCTCAGACCTTGGCCGTGAGGGAACTAATACTAAGGTATATAAGTTTCCAGTCAAGCCCTACCCAATTCTCGGGTATTGTGGTTGTACGATGAAATTGGAATGGTATTGCATCCAGACAACCATCAATTTTATAAAGGGCTAAGGCTCATGCCTCGACATAGATATCACCATAAATCATCTGGTGTTTTCGGAAACACATGTCCAAAACATTTCAATAGAATGATCCATCATTCCAAGGTTTTCATAACCATTTTTCCACCAAGCATTCCCATCTAAAGTTGATCAAGTTTTATGCTTAGCACTAGCATCTACAAGTGGGGGTAAGTACTATTGAGGGGTGGTAAACAAGTGGAGTTTTAACTAAGTTCAATCTCATGCCTTAGGATGACATCAAGATTGTCTAGCTTAGGCCAAATTTTATGCTCTTTATGCAACCTTCATTTATCCTTCTAGAATCTACAATTCACTTAAGTAAACCCTAAGTAATAGCTTTGATAAAGAAATAAAGTATAAAGCTTGCAAGTAAAACTAGGATTGGTTTATCAAGTGGTTATGATCATATATGCTTTAAGGCATATAGTGGGCATGGTAGCAAGCAAGTATTAGCTTGCATGGGTCAACTTGATTAGTAAGGCTTGCTAAGTTAATAGCTTGCAAGTATTGGCTTGCATCAGTATCAGTATAAGCTTGCTAAATTGCAAGTGTGTCACATCCCAAGATTTTCCAAATCTTGTAATGTGAAAATAAATGAATAAAATAAGACTTTGTTTGATTTTCAGAGCCAGAAGAAACTTTTTGGATTCCAATAGGAATCTTCGAACCTATTTTGAACAATTAAATCCTAAAGGGATTTAAAAAAAACATAAAACAATTAACAAAGGAAAATAAAATATTTTGGAAATACTATTTTGGATCATTTAATAAAAGATTTGGTATTCAAAAGAAAAGATGAGTTTATAAATAAAGAATATTTTATAAAGCCAAATTAAACCTTGGCCAGACTTTGGGAATTAAAACATTTTATTTTTAATAAAAATTAGCAAAGGTTTATTTAAATAAAATAATAAGGAATTAATATCCAAACTTTATTTAAATAAAAGGTTTTACCAATTTAATTGAAACATCAAAACTTATTAAATTGTTGAAAATAAGTTTTCCAAATATTTGATATTCACAAATAAAACCTACTGAAGTGTTTTGGCTTTATTTTAGATTTCAAAATAAATATCTCAATAAAACAAATCCTATTTGATTTAATAATGAAAGTCTATTATATTTAATTAATAATGGACTCTAAAATAAAATGTTATTTTGTTTTAAAACAAGTTTCCAAGTATTCTATATTTCCCAAATAAAACCTACTGATTTGGTTTTGAAAATATTTAGGTTTCAAATAAAGATTTTATTAATAAAATCAAACTCTATTTGACTTAATAACTAAGGCCCATTTTATTTAATTATTAATGGACCCTAAAGTAAAAGGTTATTTTGTTTTAAACAAGTTTTCCAAATATTCTTTATTTCCAAATAAAATCTACTGATTGGTTTTGAAAGTATTTGGAGTTCAAATGAAGATTTTATTAAATAAACCAAACCCTATTTTATTAATAAACCATGGACCATTTTACTTAATTAATAAATGGAACCTAAAAAGATTTAAAATATTATTTTTATTTTGGATTTTGGTTCATGTTACTGAACAGAACTAATTTCAATATTACAAAGTTTGGGTGTTGTTTGAATTGATTTGAACATTGTTTGTTTGTTTGAAATTCAAAACAGAAAATAAATTCAGAAAAAGAAAAGGGTTCAGATTAAGAAAAAAATAGAGTTTTGTCGACCCAACCCAGCAGCCCAATAAGCCCAGCAAAGCAGCCCAGCTCCCCTCCAGAAATAAAACGTTTCGCACTCCTTCTCCCCCCTCTTTTTCCACTGACCAGCGGACCCTACTCCTCCTGTTCTTCTTTCCCACCCGCATGACCTCTTCTTCCCCCTCGCCGGCCGTTGCAGACTTTGATTTTGCGGCTTAATTCGCCTTAATGCCGCGAGTAAAACCTGCAGTGATCATGCACCTTGAAGCGCTCGCCCCACCTCTCCGTTTTCCCCCTGTCACCCCGCAGTAGCACGCCCCCAGGCCGTCCCAATTTCTCCCCGAGCACCCTCTGTTCCGACAAGGTCCAGAGCCGATTCCGGCGAATTGACACCACCTCCTGCCTCCCCGAGCACACGAGCACACCCACCGCATCCTGGCGCATCTTCCTGTGCTAGTCATTCATCCGCGGGTGCCCTGTAACCTTGGCTTCGACGACGACCTGCAGCACCGCCGTCTTCCTCTTTCTCCGACGAAGCCTCCAGGTAGTAACTAGCCACCCCTTATCCTTCCGATGATACGCCTGTGTCCAGTACACTCGCCCGCATCTAACCCTACCGTTCTCTTGCTTTCTGGTGGACTACAGCCCCGCCCCCGTCAACAAACAGAAGCTCCTGGCGCCAGCCCTAACTCCGGTGAGGAATCCCGCCCGTCCTAGTGCGCCCCTTCACCAACCAAGGGCAGGTTGAGCATCCCCGTGCCACGGCGATCACAGTGAGCCACCTCTCCTCCTTCCTCGCTTCCTGTAACGTCGACTCCTCCGCCGTCTGGCCGCTCTGCCACCAGACGCCGCCGCCAGCGCCGCTGCTATTTGGCCAAGCAATAGGAACCGTTAGATGCAGATCCACTGGATAGGATAGAGTCACTTATCGAAGGGGTATGAGAGCATCTGCGCCGTAAGATTTACTTTTGATCCAGCGGCCCACGTTGGTCGATCCACGCGAACCGTTTTCGGCCAATTAAAACATGACGCGTGGCACCAGACGATCTGAAATAGAATTTAGAAACCAGATTTAAATGCCATTTTCAAACCTTTGTAACTTTCAAACCACACGTCCAAAAATTATAAATTTTATATCAATGGATTCAGGAGAGCAAGACCTAGCCAACCATGCCCTTGGTTTAGCAAATAGTATCTGTTAGTTAGCTTGTTTTTGCATATTCTTTTTTGAGCTTGTTTAGAGTAGAAAAATTGTTTAAAATTGAATTTAGGGTTAAAACTTTTCCAAAATGGTTTGATGTGACCTTACTGACCCTAGGAACCAACCCTTGGGTTAAAAATGATTTTGGTAAAATTTAGGTTGGATTATTTGACTTAGCCAATTTCTAGTCAAATAAAATTATTAAGTTTATTATGAAAATGTTTATGGAAAGAAAACTTTGAGAAAATAGTTTGGACCAAACCTACTGACCCAAAAACACCAAGTTTTTGCAATAGCAACTCATTTGGTGAAAAACTTAAAAGTTTTGTTTTGATAAAAACATTTTTCACCACATAAAATGATGAATGGATTTTAAAATGGTTTTAAGATAAAACCCTTTTGCAATTGACTTTGCCATCTTGGTGAATGACCAATTTGGAACCTACAAAGTTTAGAAGCCTAGTGGAAACCACCTTTGCAATTACAACCATCTTTTGCATGCTTGCATGCATTACTTTGACTTTGTCATTTTATGTGTGTTGTTTTGCTTGATTGGTAGATTGAGTTTGCGCCTTGCTTGATTGACTTGTAGTGACTTGAAGAGTGTGATTGTTGCAAGGACAAGGAGTGAACCCATAATCTACCAAAAAGGAAAGTGATGCTTCATACTTTTTGTCCCATTACTTTCACTATGCATTAGTGATTTTGTTAAGTAAAACTTGCATAGATTTTGCTAAGTATAAAACTTACTATAGAAAACCCTAGTAGATAAATCCTTAGTAGGATTTTCCTAAGTTAAGATTCCTATTACTATCAAGCTTAGCCTATCTAATAGAAAACATGGGTGGAAAATATATTCACACTATGGAAAAATATTCTAAGTCTGAGGACTTGTGATTTTGTCTAATAAAACAACTAAGTTAATGAATCACCTGGGTGGAATGGGATGGCTTGGTGGTGTTTAGTTGAGTGGTTCACAAGGCCATGGACTTGGCTTGTGTATCTCACTTGTGGTATGCCACCCAGGAACAAAGAGATTTGAGATGTCAAATGTTGAGAAGCTTCAAGTGCAACCACTTGGCAATATGGGCTCTGCCATGATCATATAGGTTGCAAGAACTTAGTCATATGGACAGTGGGTGGTAGTGTTTGATAGGTTGGAGCGCGTCCATTTTGGTCTAAGGGAAAGCTTCTGAAAGATCTTGTCTTGGGAAACCAAGTCTTGTGGGGAAAGTGCACCACCTCTGCAGAGTGTAGAATCTAAGTACTTAGCCATGTCCCTGGTAAAGGACAATTTGAGCATCAAGACATGGAAGCAATCAAGAATCTCATCATTCAAATTTCTAAGTTAAAACTTGTGGTTTGAACAAGGGTTGTTTGAAATCTTAAATCTTTGGTTGGTAGATGCCTTGGAAAGGATCTTCAATCTTTGATTGAGAAAAATGATTTTGTCAAGCAAAAACCTAGTATTTTCAAAATGATAAGAAAAATCTATTTTGAGCAATGCAAGCCTCAACTCCACTTAGCCAAATGCATATAGTTGATAGACTCCACAATACTACCATAGTATCACTTGCCAATACAATTCAAATGTATTGACCCTTTGTGGCTGTAACTTGTATGTTGCAGGTTTGATTGATTTAGTGAGGACTGATTGATTAGGATTACCAAGTCTACAACCAACATCTTCCTGTGGCACTTTGAAGATGAAGGACCCATGATTATAGTTATTCCGCTGCAATGTAATGTAATAGTCAAATGAGCTATGTTTGATGTAATAAAATTATGTTATTCCTGGTTATAAAGTTATATTATGACCTTTGTTTCTTGATATTACATCTTAACTGTGGATGCTAGCTATTGATCCAGGGACTAGCATTGTAAACACAGAGGGCTCTATCTTATCTAAGATTGGGAACCCTACAAAGTGTTAGCTTGCCTTGTGCAGAGCATTGGTTAAAGTTCTCCTCGGTTTCTTCTTCGTAGTATCCTCCTTCTTCCTCGTATCCTTGGTCGGTACTAGCGTCTATAAATAAATACGAGGTACACAATCACCAAACAATACTTAACTACTTGCAATCATCACACACAAGGGTCCTATAGATGATCTAGCATCATCCCTAACATTACAAGACCCAAGCTTGGTTTAATTCCTTTTATTTTTAGAGAAGTAATTTCTACTCATTGAAAAACTACTTAAGATTTAATATTCTCCAAACCAAACATGGGATCATGTTGACACATGTCATCACCACATATTTCAGTACATGGGAATGTGATTTAAAGTGGTGTCACAATTTAATAAGGTTTAACCTTTTATTTTAATTAAATAAAGTGACTAGAAATGCTTATGTGGCATTCTTTTATTACTTGGTCATTATTTCTGTAAGTAAACCTATATATTTTTATATATTCTGAAAGGTATGGTTAAATGTGATTTTTGAGAGTGGGAATCAACTCAAAAGCTATCATGGTTTAAATTTGAAAAATGTTTGAATGTAGATAAGCTTCTGCCTTGTTATTTTTACCAAGGATGATCTACAGATCCAAATGACTTGAATCCAACGGGCTTGGATTCAGCATTTCTAGACCTTTCTAACAAAATTGGTTTCATTCAATTTGGTTCACTGAATCGATCTGGGTTGATTTTTGAATCTAGGTGCAAAAGTGTGTTTGAAATAAAATGGAAAAGGTTAATTTCAAATGACTGGGCTGCGCGGGAAGCGATACTGGGCCGGCCTGCTAAGCACAGCGCTTACGCGGGCTGGTTAAGTCGCTATCCCCACGCGTCAGTGAGACGAGGGGGTGCGAAGCAGTATGGGGCGATGTGAGCCGTGGGATCTTGTTCTAATCTAACAGTTGAGGGTTGTCGTCCACGTCGGGCAACCTCGGCGAGACTGAAACCTAACGCGGCGGGTGAGGATCGTTGGGGGCTTACCGGGGCTCATGCGAGGGTCGGCGAGACGGGCGAACGACGAAGTCAACGACGGCCAAACTCCCGGTACTGGCAGCTTCTCCTGGGGCGGCTCCAATCGCTGGCTCCCTTCTTCTCCAGCAGCGGCGGGCTCCAGTGAAATTCTGGTGAAGCGCTGCTCGCCTTGCTTCGGGAACAGGGTGGAACGATCAGTGAGGAGAGGGGAGTGAGATGGTGTGCTCAATTAGGCTGGGGGTGACCTCTATTTATAGTCGCGACGACGAGACCGAACGACATTGGCAGGCGATGGTGGCGACATGGCTACGGGCTGCTAGAGGCATGGCCGGCGGTGGCGATCGCTTGGTGGTCTCCTGGTGATGCTCTACGGCTTTAATGCGCATGTAGGGGCGGTGGCAAATGGTCTGGAAAGTGCGATGCTCTGCGCGGCCGAGGCGGAGTCTTCGACGGCGAGCGGTGGCTGTGAGGCATGGGACGGCAAACGGGGATGTCTGGCGGTCTCCTGGGTCGGTGGTGATCGTGTATGCACGCAGCGAGGGCGGCGCGCGGTCTGTGGGCTTCGGTCGAGGGTGGCGCTCTGGCGCATGCTCGGCATGGTTGACAGAGGCACTGGCGCGGCGTTCCTGGGTGCTCTGGTCGATGTCTTAGAGGCAGGGCTGGTCGAGAGGGGCTGGTGAGGCATGGGTGATCTCTCAGACAAGGTTGGCACGGCTAGTTCCTCTCCTAGCTTGCTGCCTACACTGGGGTGACATGGTGAGCTTCGGCTGTTCACCATTGATGGCATTGCCAAGCTTACAGTGGGGCTAGTGCTTGGTTTAGTTAGCTAGATGACCTACTGAGGTTGCTGTGAGCTAGAGAGGGAACAAGTTAGGCTCCAATCACTGCTCACAATAGTGTTTAGATTTTATTTGATTTGAATTTGCAAGGTGTTTGATGAAATGGCCGCAAGAATTCAAGTTTTGAATTTTGAAAAGATTTTTGGTGAGTGTGCTAGGTTGGTGCTGGTGAGTCTGCAGATGCTTGGGTTTTGAAAGTTGAGCTTGTTTGAGTGGTTTTGAAAAAGTGGGATCTTCCCATATGATAAAGATTCAATTTAGAATTGTCATTTAAACTAGGCATTTGAAAGTTTTTGGATGATCACAAGGTGGGCCTTGATACTTTGTTATGAGTACTATCAAGGGGTGTAAAGATCCAAACAAGTTTCTGTTAATTTCTGAAAGTTTGGGACAACCAAAGTAGGCATGGGAGTTAAATTGGTCAAAATGACCATTCACTTATTTTGTTTGTTTTTGATTTATTTGTCTTTGGGAAAAGTTTGGGAATTGTTTATATGATGTTTAATTCACCTAAGAATCCATTTACAAGCAAAGAAACACATAAATAAGGCAATTCAAAAGAATTCAAATGGGATGCATACACACATGCATGCTTTCATATTTTTATTTAGAAAAGTTTTTGTTAACCCTAATTTTGATGATTAGAGTTTGATGATCTTAGTTTAATATTTTTGGGATGTTACACATACATTAGAGATCCTATGGCTGAGGCATAGGGAGTCTTACTCATCCTTTCTCTATCTTCTGCCGTTGCAGGACTTTGAGTTTTACTCAAGGTCGTATTGGGCAACATGGGCAAGAACCCTTTCTTGCTATCTTCCATTCCAAACCTCTTTAGAACTTTGTCTAAATATGTACTCTGTGACAATGATATTAGGCTCTCGGTCTATCTCTTTAAATCTTTATGCCTAAAATGTAAGCTGCTTCGCCAAGATCTTTCATTGAAAAACTATTATTCAAATAATCCTTGACACTATTAAGAAGGTCTACATCATTCCCAATCAACAATATGTCATCTACATATAGTATTAAGAATTCTACAGAGCTCCCACTCACTTTCTTGTAAATACAAGCTTCTCCATAAGTTTGTATAAAACCAAAGCTTTTGATTACCTTATCAAAACGTTGATTCCAACTTCGGGATGCTTGCTTCAATCCATATATGGATCGTTGAAGTTTGCATACCTTGTTAGCATTTTTAGGATCGACAAAACCTTTGGGTTGCATCATATACAACTCTTCATCAATGTCTCCATTGAGGAACGCCGTTTTGACATCCATCTGCCATATCTCATAATCATAATATGCAGCGATTGCTAACATAATCCTCACAGACTTTAGCTTCGCTACTGGTGAGAAAGTCTCATCATAGTCAACTCCTTGAATTTGTCGAAACCCTTTTGCGACAAGTCGAGCTTTATAGACAGTAACATTACCATCAGCATTTGTTTTCTTCTTGAAAATCCATTTGTTCTCGACAGCCTATCGGCCATCCGGTAAGTCCACCAAAGTCCATACTTGGTTTTCGTACATGGATCCAATCTCGGATTTCATGGCTTCTTGCCATTTATTGGAATCTGGGCTCATCATCGCTTCCTCATATGTGCAGGGTCATTGGTGTTATCCACCAACATGACACTCATAACGGGATCATACCAATCAGGAGTGGTACGAGTTCTCGTTGACCTGCGAGGTTCTGTAGCAACTACAACCGAAGTTTCATGATCAACATCATTAGCTTCCTCTCCTATTGGTGTAGGCGCCACATGAACTACTTCCGGTGCTGTGCTACTCGCAAGTTCGAGAGAAGGTTCAACAACCTCGTCGAGTTCTACTTTCCTTCCAGTCACTTCTTTCGAGAGAAACTCCTTCTCTAGAAAGGATCCATTCTTGGCAATGAAGATTTTGCCCTTGGATCTATGATAGAAGGTATACCCAATAGTTTCCTTCTGGTATCCTATGAAGACGCATCTTTTCGCTTTGGGTTCAAGCTTGTCCGGCTGTAACTTCTTTACATAAGCTTCACAACCCCAAACTTTAAGGAACGACAATTTAGGTTTCTTCCCAAACCATAATTCATACGGTGTCGTTTCAACGGATTTAGATGGTGCCCTATTTAAAGTGAATGCGGCTATTTCTAATGCATAACCCCAAAACGATAGCGGTAAATCTATAAGTGACATCATAGAACGAACCATATCTAAGAGAGTTCAATTACGACGTTTGGACACACCATTACGTTGTGGTGTTCCCGGCGGTGTAAATTGTGAAAGTATTCCGCATTTCTTCAAATGCTCGCCAAACTCGTAACTTAGATATTCACCTCCACGATCAGGTCGTAGAAATTTAATCTTCTTGTTACGTTGATTCTCTACCTCACTTTGAAATTCCTTAAACTTCTCGAAAGTTTCGGACTTATGTTTCATGAAATAGATATACCCATATCTACTCAAGTCATCCGTGAAGGTAAGAACATAACGATAACCACCGCGCGATGCTACACTCATTGGGCCACACACATCGGTATGTATGATTTCCAATAAGTCTGTAGCTCGCTCCATCATACCAGAAAATGGAGTCTTAGTCATTTTACCCATCAGACATGCTTCGCATCTTTCAAGTGATTCAAGAAGTCCATTGGAATGGAGTTTCTTCATACGCTTCACTCCAATATGACCAAGACGACAGTGCCACATGTAGGTCGAGTTATCGCTCAATTTTAAACGTTTAGCTTCAATGTTATTAATGTGTGTATTTCCACTATTGAGATTCAATAAAAATAGACCATCTATCAAAGGTGCATGTGCATAAAACATATTACTCATATAAATCGAACAACCATTATTCTTGGATTTAAACAAGTAACTGTCTCGCAATAAACATGATCCAGATATAATGTTCATGCTCAACGCAGGCACCAAATAACAATTATTTAAGTATAAAACTAATCCCGATGGTAGATGAAGAGGTAGCGTGCCGACCGCGATCACATCAACCTTTGATCCATTTCCAACGCGCATCGTCACCTCCTTCTTCGCTAGCTTCCGTTTATTCTGTAGTACCTGTTTCGAGTTACAAATATGAGCAACCGAACCAATATCAAATACCCAGGCACTACTACGAGTACTAGTGAGATACACATAAATAACATGTATATCGGATATACCTTTCTTCTTGATGTTGCCGTTCTTCAAATCCGCCAAGTACTTTGGGAAATTCCGCTTCCAGTGACCTTCTCCCTTGCAGTAAAAGCACTCAGTATTAGGCTTAGGCCCAGCCTTGGTTTTCTTCGCCGGCGCGGTAACTTTCTTACCGCTCTTCTTGAAGTTTCCCTTTTTCTTAGACTTGCCTTGCTTCTTGAATTTGGTGGTATTATTGACCAACAACACTTGGTGCTCTTTCTTGATCTCCACTTCTGCAGATTTCAACATCGAGAAGAGTTCTGGCAACGACTTGTCTATGTTTTGCATATTGTAGTTCATCACAAAGTTCTTGTAACTTGGTGGTAGTGACTGGAGGACACGGTGAATCCCCAAAGCATTAGGAATCACTATACCCAAGCTTTGGAGTTTACTTGCGTGCCCAGACATCTTAAGCACGTGCTCACTGACGGAGCTGCCCTCTTCCATCTTGCAGTTAAAGAACTTTTTAGAAGCCTCATAACTCTCAACTGCCGCGTGAGCCTCAAATATCATTTTGAGTTCGCTGACAATATCATGTGGGTCATGGTTCTCAAACCTTTTCTGAAGCTCCGATTCCAAACCATACAAGATAGCACACTGAACTGTGGAGTACTGATTCTTCCGAGCGAGGAAAACATTCTTTACCTCATCGGTAGCAGTAGCTGCATGCGGGTCACCCAGCGGTGCATCCAACACATAGGTCAAATTACCAGCATTGGGGACAATCCTCAAATTGCGGAACCAATCCGCGAAGTTTCTTCCATTGTTTTTCAACTTTTCTTTCTCTAGGAACGCATTAAAATTGATGGTAGGGGCCGCCATTGATCTACAACATATTTGCAATAGTTTAGACTAAGTTTATGACAAATTGAGTTCTAATTAATAGTTAAATTAATCTAGGTGAACTCATACTCAAAACAATATCCCTCAAATTGTTTTAGTGATCACACGAACAAAATCCACCACATCAAAACCGATCATCACGAGAGTTGATGTAGCTTCAATGGCGAACAATCAACATGTTCATCATATCTACTATATGACTCATGCTTTACCTTTCGGTGATCCGTGTTCCGAGACCATGTCTGTACATGCTAGGCTCGTCAAGATCAAACCTTAGCTTCTGCATGAGCAAATCTGGCTTGCTCATGTTGTATACACTCGCAGAATCTAACACACCCGATCATCACGTGGTGCTTCAAAACAACGAGCTTTAGGAATGGTGCTTACTAAGGATGAACACTTCGTAAGTTAGAGCGACACTTATTGAAAGCCCCAAACCACGTAAAATATGAAAAGAAAATTAGAGGCGTCTAACTTTGTTTTGCAGAGGTGTGCTATGATGTGATATGGCCATGATTGTGATTATATTTGATGTATGCAATGTTCCTTATTGTAAGTTGGCAACCGGCAGGAGCCATATGGTTGTCTTTAAATTCTGTTAAGACCCGCGTGTCTATTCAAAGTAGTTGTAATAGTTGAAGCTGGTGGACCTCAACCATGGAGCAGCGTCATTGACCTTGATGCAATGCCGGTGATGATGGAGATCATGTTCGTGCTTGAAGATGGAGATCGGAAGCACAAGAAGAAAGGCCATATCATATCACATATTATGAATTGCATGTGATGTTAATCCTTTTATGCATCTTGTATTGCTTAGTTCATGACGGTAGCATTATAAGATGATCCTTCAAGCACACAATTTCAAGTTTTAAAGTGTTCATCCTTAGTAAGCACCGTTGCTAAAGCTCGTTGTTTCGAAGCACCACGTGATGATCGGGTGTGTTAGATTCTGCGAGTGTATACAATGTGAGCAAGCCAGATTTGCTCATGCAGAAGCTAAGGTTTAATTTTGACGAGCCTAGCATGTACAGACATGGTATCGGAACACGGATCACCGAAAGGTAAAGCATGAGTCATATAGTAGATATGATGAACATGTTGATTGTTCGCCATTGAAGCTACATCAACTCTCGTGATGATCGGTTTTGATGTGGTGGATTTGGTTCGTGTGATCACTAAAACAATGTGAGGGATATTGTTTTGAGTGGGAGTTCAACGGTAATATGATTAAAAGTTGAACACTATTTATCATAAATTAAATCAAAGTGAATTTGCATAGTTGTTGTAGTCATTGGCATCCGTTTACCACCTTGCGCTTAGTTATAATTGAGATGATAGAACTATAGAATTCTGGTTAGTTACTTTACGAACTGGTATCATATTGTTTTGAAGTGTTAATCTAAAGTTTAAAAGTTCTATTGCAAACTTTCAGTAAAGTTCTGGTTACTCCATGAAGTTTAATAATTGGTATTAAAACAAGAGTGGCAATTCCAAGTATTAGTGTATAAGTATCATGTTTGTCTCCATGATTCTTGATATTCAAAGGATTGTCTTAATATCAAGGTTATCTAGGATCTGAAAGAGTTGTTTCAGAAACCATGATGTGTGGAAGATATTGTGATATCTGAAACGAAGTTTTGGTTGCAACATGACAGAGTATAATATGACAAAAGTCATGTTCTCATATTTGATGAGAATTTGCAAAGGGTTGGAGACACTAGTTGTCCTAATCCACCAAAAGGTTTTGGATAGCAACATTATACTCACGATTCATCTTTATAAGATAAAAGTAGCTTGATCATGGATAATTCCATGATAAGGGTGAATATTTGATGTAGGTAAAATATTTACTACACCAAGAGATTACTAAAGAAAGGAATTTGGAAGAACACCAAACATTTGATGATGGTGATCTACTTCAAAGTGCAAGTCCAAAGACATTGGTATTTAATTATACACTCTTTGGATTATGTGTCATATGTATGACTCTACTATTGATGTTGATAGATTCTTTCAAACAGAAAAGGAAATACTGAAAGAGAATCTCATAAATATATGGCAGAAAAGAAAAGACTAGAATTGTTCAGTTTAAGTATATAGATGATATACATGTTATGGCTATATTCTTTGCTTATTAAACAATGTGGTTCTTAAGTATTTGATACTGAATTTGTTGGTGTGAATCGTCATACGAAACAACACAATTCATGAACTACAATGGCCTAAGTAACTAGCAAAAGAATATATGATGATGTTCATCGAGAACAAATAAAGGGTTATTGTGTTGCTCGTTAAACATCAAAGTTTGCCTTCAAGATTTGTTTTATCAGGTATTATGAGAACAAAAGGGTTGTTCAAATAGTTGCCGTAATCCATAAAAGATGGATGATTCACAAATCTCGTTGGAGAAATCACATCCATAAAACTAGTGCTAAAAATGTCGAAAGACAAATTGATTGATAGATCACTTAGGAAGTGACATCACCGTTTAAATTATATTTGAAAGAAAACATGAAGAAACTCCATGTGGATGGAATTTTGGAGTCTTTTGATTTTGATCACATGACACTTGTGAAACTTTCCTAGAGATAATTAAAACTTTGTTCATAGGCCAAAAGGGAACGAATGACTAGCCTATTGGAACTTGTACATATTGTTGTACGAAGTCCATTATGTGTAGTCAAGAGCGATGGATTTCAACTTCATATGCTTTCTCCGAAAATTTAAGTGAATATATGAATATTTACTTAATAAGGATGAAGTATGAAACATTTGAAAAGTTCAAAGTCTTTCAAGATGAAGTGCAAGATCATTGTAACAAGAATATAAATAGTTTATGATAAAATCATAAAGGAAGATATTTGAGTTACAAGTTTAGCATAATACCTAAGATTTAAGGAATCGTTCCATGGATTTGCATGTCCCGAAACACCATAAGAGTATGGAGCATTCGAGATATGTAATTAAACCTTGTTTGACATGGTGAGATCAAAGGTGTAATTCATAAAATGCCATTATATTTTAAAGATTAAAAGCTTGAGAGACTACCGTTTTTCCACTGAAAAGAGCTTCATCATAATCCGTTGAAATGACACCATATAAAGTTATGGTTTGGTATAAAACCCAAGTTGTCCTGTCTTAAAACATTGGTATTCTTTGCATAAGAAAGATGTTTGCAACCAAAATTCGGATGAACCTGTCTTTGTATGTTATTTCGAATAACTGTTAAGTATTCCTCCATAACACCAGATACAAAAGTGTTTGTCGCTTAGAATGTCAAGTTTCCTTGAGAAGGAATTTTTCGTGAAAAGTAAAGTGGGAGGACAATAGAACTTTGATAAGGTTAAAAGAACCTTAGCTATATGTGCAGAGTTGCGCAGCGCTGAAAAGTGTTCGAGGCAAGAATAATGCTCATGGCTCACGTGCCTCAAAGGTTGTGGTCACGGAGATCTAAGTTCCTATTGAAACAAGTAGGTCGGGTAAACAATCAAATACCAAGATTTGAGGGTTGAATCATTATTTGAGAATAATGAACCAACTACATGCAAAGAAGCGATGATGGGCCCTGACTCCGTCAAATGGCTTGAAGCCATAAAATCCATGATAGTTCCATACATGAGAAATCAAGTTTTGAACTTGAAGGACCCTCGAGAAAGGTGTAAGACCTTACAGTTGTGTTTGGATCTATAAAGAAATAGACATGAATATGGTCGACATGTTGGGAAAGAGTTCACAACAATGTTCAAGGGTTGACTATGACAAGATTTGATCTTTCATAGCGATATTTAGTCTAGACGGATTAATGTAGCAACCACGACATATAATTTTGTTATGTGTTGGATAAACAAAACAAATTCTTCTAATAGAAGGGTTACCTAGGATGTGTGCATGACACGGTCCAAAGGGTTTTGTTAGTTCAAAGGATGCTAAATGCATATGCAAACTTCAATGGTTGAAGTAAGCATTACGGAGTTGGAATCTTCACTATGATGAAACTGTTAAAGGAGTTTAAATTCGTCGGAGATAATGAAGATGCTTGCATTTGCAAGAAATTAAGTGGGAGCGCTAAGACATGTTTCTAATACATTATGTGGAAGACATATTGTTTATTGGAAATGATGTATCTTTTATTAACACAAGATAACAATTTCATCTCGATGAAAGGATTAGGCAAAACCCAAATATTTAGCATCAATAGACGCTAATATGGTTGTGTCGAAAGTACATAGATGATGTATTGAATGAGTTCAATATAGAAACTACAAGAAAGGTTCTTGTCGCACAGAAAGGATTGAATGAGTTCAATATTGATGATATATTCAATTGTATTGACACTTGGTAAGTGAAACAAAGATTCAAGTATAGATTGATACTTGATGTATGAAATCACAAAGAGTATTTATATCAATTATGCTGTGATATGTACAAATCCAGATATGTCCTATGCTCTAAATGATGTGAGCATATACCAGAATGATTCATATGATGATCATTGGACAATAGTAAGGATATTCTTATGATCTTTTGGAAGAACTAAGAATATATTGTTTGTAGAAGTGACAAATAGATGGTTAGTTCATTGTAAAAGTACTACATTGATACTAGTTTTGTCACAAAGTACAAATTAAGTTTATCTCAATCTAAACTAAGGGTGGCACAATATAATGGAAAGTAAGTTCCATAATGGATTTGGATGAGTTCCAAAGTTAAGACATTGTGACAGATACTACAACAAAAGGCTAAGTATATGACTGCTATTATAGCAGCTAAAGAGGGCATTTGGGTCAAGTAGTTTGTTATCAAACTAGGTGTAGTTCATAGCGGGATAATACTATGAAGATATATTGTACGACAATATTATCAACATGTTTTAACCCCAAAGAACTAAAGGTCTCACCAAAGGACCAAATTTATACAAAGCCATCTCATTAAAGAATGAGTGATGCGTAGAGACGCAAATACATGCAATTACACACGGACCTGGAAGTGTCAGATCCGGAGATCAGTTGACCACTAGCGAACGTGTACTTACAACACCAGAAAGCCATAGGTGTTGAATACACAAAGGTTTGAAACTAGATTATTGACTCTAGTGCAAGTGGGAGACTGTTGGAGATATGCCCAAGAGGCAATAATAAAGTGGGTTATTATCATATCTTCATACTTATGATAAATGTTTACATACCATGCTATAATTGTATTAATAGGAAACATTAATACTCGTGTGATTTGTAAACATAAAAGAGTCCCTAGTAAAGCCTCTTGTTAAACTAGCTTGTTGGTTAATATATGATCATGGTTTCCTGATCATGAACATAGAGATGTTATTGACAACAGGGTCATATCATTAGGAGAATGATGTGATGGACATACTCCTATAGATAAGCGTAGCATAAAGATCAAGTCATTTTAATAGTTCAATTGCTATATGATTTCTGATACATAGGAACCTAATTCCTTCGACCATGAGATCATGCATATCACCTTTACCGGATGGATGCTTTGATGACATCAAACACCATACCGTAACTGGGTGGCTATAAAGGTGGCATTGAGTGTTCGGAAAGTATTGGTTGAGACACATGGATCAAGAATGGGATTTGTCCATCCATATGACGGATAGATATACTATGGGCCCTCTCGGTGTAATGTCATCCAATTAGCTTGCAAGCATGTGGCTGGCTCACAAGGGATCACATATCACGGGAACGAGAAAAGAGTACTTATCGGTAACGAGGTTGAACTAGGTATGCAGAGATACCGACGATCAAAACCTCGGATAAGTAAACTATCGTGAGACAAAGGGAAATTGGTATCGTATGTAAGTGGTTCATTCGATCGCAAAGTAATCGTAGAAATATGTGGGAACCATATGAATTTCCAGATTCCTCTATTGGTTATTGTTCGGAGAAGTGTCTCGATCATGTCCGCATAATTCACGAACCATAGGGAGACACACTTAAGGATTCGACGTTGTTTGAGTAGTTATGGAATGATGAGTAAGAGACCGAATGTTGTTCGAAGTCTCGGATGGAATCCGGGATATCACGAGGAGATCCGGAATGGTCCGGAGAATAAGATTCATATAAGGAAAGTCCTGTTTCGGAGTTGGAGAATGGTTCCGGTGTTTTCATCGGGAATGCTCTAGAAGGTTCCGGAATGTCCGGCACTCCGGAGGGGAAAGGGTACATGAATGTGTTATATCAAGTTGATATGATTGCATAATGTACTAGGTGTCATCGCTGTACCAAAATAGAGGGTTTATTCAAATCCTAGTTTGAAAAGTCAAACGGCTAGTTTGAAAGTCAAACGGCTAGTTTTGGGAAAGAGGAGAAGGAGGTTTTGAAACCGACTTGGGGGAGGAGTTCCTCCTCCCACCGCCGGCCCACCTTGGGTCCGAGTTGGGGAGGGACTCCCCTCCCCAGGCGCGCCTCCCTCCACCTATAAGAGGAGGGGCAGGGCTCCCCTACTAGACACACAAGTTGCCTCCCTCTAAACCTAAACCCTAGCCACAGCCTAGGGATTTCTCCCAAGCCGCCGAGTTAGAGCTTCTAATTGCCCTAGCCGCTGGTTTAGCCCCTTCTAATTGGTGTGTCTAAACCCTAGATCACCAAGGCTCTCTCATAGTCCACCATACTCACTCCGGCTTAAGGCGAAGCCCTGCGAGATCTCCCCTCTACTTCCGGTACCACGCCGTCGTGCTGCCGGAATCGCGAGGAGAGTGCTACAACCTCCTCTGCCTGCTGGAACAAGGGAGAGGAAGGTCTTCGTAGAGTACCGAACGTGTGACCGACTGCGGGAGCGCTGCCGGAACGCAGCGCCGGAAGGATTGTCTACGCGATCTTGAGATCGGCAAGAGTACGACTACATCACCCACGAGAATCTGCTCTCGTTAACCGCTTTGGAATCTTCGAGGGTGAGTTCCTCCATCGACTCGTTGCTACAATCTAGTAGATAGATCTTGGCTTGTTTGTTTGCATGCGGTAGAATTTTTTTGTTTTCCATGCTACGAACCCCTACATTATGTAGGCCTTGTTCTGATCTTATCTCAAGTTCTATGCCTTTCAATCCTCTTGGATATCTTCCTTGATATGTTTTCGCTAATTCACATGATTAGTTTATTTTCTATTATTCTATTCATGTTTTATCTATCGTTTATCATGGTTAATTCACTTGGTAAATTTCTCTTATACTCAACAATCCAAGATCCTTATTACATGCAATTTGCCCCAAGTGGCTTTGTTGCATCCATGAAGCCACCTGCGTTTGAAGGTGTCAATTATAAAATATGGTGTGCGAGGGCAGTGCTGCGGTTTCAGACCATGAGCCGCTATAACATTATCTATGGCGCACCTGAGGGAGATCTTTATCCTGCTCAGGAAAAGGCCTTTCAAAAACTTGATACCACTTTCAAGGCCGCCTTGATTAGCATTCTTGGCGATAATATTATCGATTCATACATGTCATTTAGCAATGGCAAGGATATGTGGGATGCACTCGAGAGAAAATTTGGAGTCTCTGATGCTGGTAGTGAACTGTATGTCATGAAACAATTCTATGACTATAAGATGGTTGATGACCACCCATTGTGGAGGAGGCTCATGAAATATAGTCACTTGCCAGAGAGATCGAGCACTTCACTTGTGTGTTACCGGAAAAATTTGTTGTCGGAGGCATTATTACCAAGCTTCCCCCATCATGGAGGAATTTTGCTACTTATCTAAAGCACAAGAGACAAGATTTTTCTGTGACGAATCTCATTGGGACTCTTGATGTGGAAGAGAAGGCGAGAGCAAAAGACACACATGATCGAGGTACCGAGGGAGGCTCTAATCCAATCTGGTATAGACAAAGAACTTCCATCCTCACAAGTTCAAGAAGAAGGGCAGGTTTGATGGCAAAGAAAAGTTCAATGGAAAAACCAAGGCCTCACATTCTACCAGTTTCAAGACGAAGGATGATAAGAAGAAAGGTGCTTGTCATGTGTGAGGTGATCCTCATCATTGGGCTCCTGCTTGTGCCAACCGTTTTGACAAGCGCCAGCATAGGAAGGGCAACAAGACTGCTAATGTTGCCATGAGCAACATTGAGATGAAAGATGTTGGGTATGGTCCATTACCTACTTTTCTTTCATTATGTCATTATCCTGATTGGTGGATTGACACGGGCGCTAATGTACATGTCTGTTCTAACATTTTCATGTTTTCTTCATATCAGGTTAGAGAGACTCAAACCGTGCTGATGGGAAATGACTCGCATGCTTCTGTTCATGGTATTGGTACGATCAATATGAAGTTCAATTCGGAAAAGACCGTGCGTCTAAAGAACATGCATCATGTTCTCTCAATAAATAAAAATATTGTTAGCGGATCTCTTCTATGTCGAGACGGCTACAAGATTGTATTTTAGTCCAATAAATTTGTAATTCTAAGTATGGAACCTTTGTTGGTAAAGGTTATGGGTGCGGAGTCTTGTTCCGCTTATCTATGTCAGACGTTTGTAATATAGTTGTTAATCTTATTTACACGAATTTTGAATCAAATGTCTGGCATTCTCGTCTTTGTCATATTAATCTTGGTTGTATGACGCGGCTAGCCAAAATGAACTTAATCCATGATTTCACTACTATTAGGGGATCTAAGTGTCAAGCTTGTATGCAAGCAAAACAACCTCGCAAGTCACATACGACTACAGAGGTGAGAAATTTAACACCACTAGAGCTCATACATTCTGATATTTGTGAGATGAATGGTGTGTTAACAAAAGGTGAAAAGAAATATTTCATGACGTTGATCGATGAGTCTAAGAGATATTTCCATGTGTATCTTATGAAATCAAAAGATGAGGCTTTTAGTTTCTTCAAAATTTATAAAGCTGAAGCAGAAAACCAACTTGATCGAAAGATTGAGAGACTTAGGTATGATCGTGGTGGATAGTATTTTTTTCAACGAGTTTGATTCCTTTTGTGGGCAACATGGCATAATTCATGAGAGGATGCCTCCGTACTCACCCTTGTCAAATGGGGTAGCCGAAAGAAAGAATTGTACTCTAACAGATTTGGTTAACGCCATGTTAGACACGTGGGGTATCTCCAAGGAATGGTCGGGGGTACTATTTACTACGTGTCATGTCCTAAACCGAGTTCCCACAAAGAACAAAGAAATTACTCCATTCGAAGAATAGGAGAAAAAAAGGTTAAAATTATCTTACTTACTGTGGTTGTTTGGCAAAGGTTAATGTACCAATCCCCAAGAAGCGCAAGCTTGGACCAAAAACTATTGATTGTGTTCTTATGGGCTATGCTTTCCATAGCATTGGTTATAGATTTTTTGATAGTAAAATCTGAAGTACATGACATACATGTTGGTACAATCATGGAGTCGATTGATGCGACTTTCTTTGAGGATATCTTTCCTATGAAGGATGAACTTAACTCATCAAATCCGAAGATACCTAGTTCATCTAATCAAAAAAATTCTACAATTTTTGAACCTACCATTCCTATTGAACACTCTGATGATAATGAAATTCCTAAAAGGAGCAAGAGACAGAGGACTGCAAAGTCTTTTGGTGATGATTTCATTGTGTACCTTGTGGATGATACTCCCACTTCCATTTAAAAAGCCTATGCATCTCTTGATGCTGACTACTAGAAGGAAGCCGTTCATAGTGAGATTGATTCCATCGTACCTAATGGAACAAGGGAGATCACTGATCGCCCTTATGGGTGCAAACCTATAGGATGCAAGTGGGTGTTTAAGAAAAACTTAGGCCTGATGGTAGTATTGAGAAGTACAAGGCACGACTTGTTGTTGGGGATATACTTTCTAGGTATACTCACAGGACTCGCTGACTAGGGTTGCCCACCAACGGGTTAGAGCTTTGCTTCACGAGCGGCCCAGTCAAGGAAAGAGGACAGAGTCAAATCCGGCTACCACAAGGCCCAGAAGACTTACCGACTTAGGCATATAGTATTACTTGTAATCCAAGTTGTACTTAGTTACTAACTCTGTAACATAGCCGGATAGGTCTCTCCTATAACCCTAGGTCTTGGTGCCTTTATAAGCCGGACCTGAAGGAGCCTTTAGGGAAATAACCACAACCAACTCGCACAGGAGAACCTCTCTTGTAATCCACTGTAACATACGGCTCTCATCGATATATTACTGGGTTGCTAGCAGGATTAGGATCCGATCATGCAGTCGGATCTAAAACTGGGTAAACTTGTGCTCACCGTTCCCGGAACACCATATGTCTCACACCCCATCTTCTCAATGCCTTCAGGACCCCCTAATGCGCTTAGATCACTGTAGAGCTTCATTGGGAGACCCCAGGAGGAAGGTATGATGAGCACAACAACAAGTCTTACCTTAGAAAGAAACCAAGGTTATCGAACCAGTAGGAGGAAGGAAACGACCCAAAGGTGTTGCTAGCAACTTGGAAACCTGCACAACACAAACTCAAGACTGTGCCCCAACAAACAGTGAGGTTGTCAATCTCACCGGTTTGCTGAAAACAAATGATTAACTATATGGTGTGGAAGGTAATGGTGGTTTGCAGAAAGTAAAAAGTCAAAGTGGAAGATGTATCGATGGTAAATATTGGACCGGGGTCCATAGTTCACTAGAGGTGTTATCCTTAAGATAAACAAACATGGCATGGTGGGTAAACAAATTACAACAGGGCAATTAACAGGAAAGAGCAAGACATAACAATGAAATACTAGATATTTATGATCCTATGAGATTTGATTGGGCAATACAACAAGATACATAGACCGCCATCCAACTACATCTATGACTAGTAATCCACCTTCAGGTTACCATCCGAACCCCCTCCAGTATTAAGTTGCAAGCAACGGATAACTGCTTTAAGCAAAGTGTGTAAGGTAAACAATCCACTTGTTCCATGAACAAGAGATCATTGTTTTCTCCCTAGTAGCAACAACACATCTACAACCTTAGAGATTTTTGTCACTTCCCCAAATTAAATAGAGGCATGAACCCACTATCTAGCATAAATACTCCCTCTTGGAGTCACTAGCATCTACTTGTCCAAGATAGCTACTAGAAACGGAGAGCATGCAAGATCACAAAAAACACAGACATGATAGAATCAATAAGATAGAACCATTAATCAATCTAACATAGTAATCTCAATATCCATCGGATCTCGCAAACACAACATGCATGATTACAAATAGATGATCTTGATCATGAATGAAGCTCACAAGATCTAAACATGGTAGCACAAAGGAGGATAAACAACCATCTAGCTACTACATGGACCCGTAGTCCAAGGTGGAACTACTCAAGCTTCATATCGGGGGTTGGCATGATGATGAAGAAGGCCTCCGGGATGATCTCCCCTCCGGCAGAGTGCTGGGAAGAGCTTCAGATCCCCCGGTCTAGGGACGATGGTGGCGGCGGCTTCGGACTGTTTCGTGGAAGATTGATCGGGTACTTAGGGTTTTGGTATCGTGGGCTTCTTATAGGCAAAGAGGCGAGGCAGAGGGCACCCGGGGTGGTCGCACCCCCCAGGAGCGGGCCAGGCTTGGCCACACGGTCAGGGGGTGTGGCCCCCTGGTGGCTCCCCTCCGTCTCGTATTCTGGCTCTGTGTTCCCCATGGTAAAATATTGACTTTGGCTTTTGTCTGTCCAATTTCGAGAATATTGATTTTCTGCCTTTTCTGGAACCAAAAACAGAAGAAAACAAGCTACTGGCACTGTGGCATCTTGTTAATAGGTTAGTCCCATAAAACATATAAAAATACCTCAAAGTGTAGACAAAGCAAAGAAAAGTAGATACTAAACAAGCATGTAACATCAAAACTTATAGATACGTTTTCGACGTATCAAGCATCCCCAAGCTTAACTCTTGCTCGTCCTGAAGTAGGTAAGTGATAAAAAGAATATTTTTTGAGGTGACATGCACCATCAAAATCAAGATCAAACCATTTGCAAGTATTGAAAGCTGGGATCAAAGAACTCTAAACATGAGCATGAAATAAGAAGTTCTAACAGTAAGACAAAGTAACTATGCATGCAACATGAAAGGTTACAAACAAATATCATAAATAAAAATGCATTGGAAGACGTTTGTTTGTTTCACATATAGAAAACATAGCATAGTGGCATTCAGCTTGTCCCTCATGGAGTAGCAAATAAATGCATAGGACACCTTCAAAGTTCATAAGAGTGACTAGATACAAATAGTTCATGAGCAAGCAATATCAACAATATGAATCAATCAATAAGTTTTGGGACAATGCACATAGAACTAAGAATGGCAACTATGCTCTCTTAATTGGTGCTTAAGGATAGAAGGTGGAGACTCAATATAAAAGTGGAAGAATGACCCTTCATAAAAGGGAACCAGGGATTTCAAGTATCAAAAAAGCTTCCAAAAATTATGGTACTTGTTAGCTTTTAGCTCTCATTGCCCATATCATAAGCATCTTGAAGTGATTAAGGTTAAAGTGAACAAACTATGGAGTATATGCTTGAGAAAGTATAAGTTAGCAATCTCATGTCCCTTGAATACGAGGGTCTCTCCTCGTGCTACTCAACTTTAGTTACCGGTAAGTTCTTGTCATAGTAAGTACATGTGTATCATAGAGAACCGCCAACGGGGTACCCCTTGCACATGATATAGGAGCTATCCCATAATCAAAATGACAAGGCAAGCAGACAATGAGCATCTCAGCAATATTCTTATTTACCATGGGAAAATGGTGCTTTTTTCTCTCTTTCCTCTTTTATCATCTTTTTTTTCTTATTCTCAATCTCTATCTCTTTTTTATAAGAAGAATGCTTCATAGATTGCTCACTATGGTGATGCTGCAAGTTTCCACTATGATTAGGCATGGCTTAGGTTAGTGGCCCAGGCGTTTCTCTAACACACATACATAACTCAATGGACTTACAAGCTCCCCTTTCATTTCACACCGACGACATCCATAAACAAAAGAGCATGATATCAACTGGGTACAATGTACAAGTGCAATGTTGAAAACGTTCCCCGTGACAGCATGATTCTACTAATTCCAATGTATAAGTGCAAGCATATACAACATAGATGACACAATGGTTCAAGTTTTTTTAGGGGAAAGAAAAATAAAGTGTGCCATCAAGTTTGTGAGATCTTTAATCACTAAGTTTTCACATAACAAAGAGACTTTTTAATTGGAAGATAGATGAAACAAGAATATACTTGAAATGGTGTAAAACACCATTCATAGGAATTTATAGTGTACACTTTGGAATAACTTGGTTTCTTGGGAGTTGGATGCATGAGTAGAGCTTACTTATACAAGTGGAGGCTAGCAAAAGACTGTGAGCGACCAACTAAGAGAGCAATAATGTCCATAATCATGCAGAGCGACAAAACATTACTAATCAAAGCATAAAGTGGTACCACAAGTCAAAAACTAAATGATCATAGAGGCTATGATGACTTGTTCATAGTCATAACATTTTGTGAGCATGTGCCAAGTCAATCCAAACAAAGCATCAAAGTAGAATACCACAATACTATGCTTTTGCATGCTAAAACAACGCATGATTCTTTCAAGGCACATTAAGCAATCCTAATTGTTTGTAACAAGTCATGCTACAACAATAATAACTAAGCATAATGTCAAAACAACATCTAGCATGACATGCTAAAGTCTAAGTCACAGTCAAAGCAAGCTCCTCTTATACTACTAAGCAAGAACTTCCCACTCCTTTCCAACACCAATCAACTTATTTGAAACAACACAGCGAGAACGAGGGTCCAAACTACTTTATTCAAGCAAACAAAAAACAAAAATGAAAACTAAGACGCTCCAAGAACAACACAATAGTGCATGAAACAATAAAACGAAGTGTCTAGAAAGACCTGAGATTTTTATTGATGAAGAAGGGGATGCCTTGGGCAACCCCAAGCTTTAACACTTGTACCTCTTGAATATTTCTTGGAGTGACACGGGGTGGCATCCCCAAGCTTGAGCTTTTGTCCATTATTCATCTCATTACATCATTCTTTCCTTACACCTGAAAATTTTCCTTCATACAAAACTTCACACAATCTTCATTAGCAACATTAGTTTATTCAAAAGATAATATACCTTGGGGGTTTAGTTTCAAAACAACAAACTTTCACAAAAAACACAAGCTACCTTATCAATTCCCTCAGAAAGCTCAATGTCCCAAAAAGAACCCAAAAAGGAATCAATAAGAAGCAAATGCAAATAATGGCAGAAATTTGTCAAAATAGACTAGCAGGTTGAAACCGATTTTTTCTAAGACCTTCTGTTTCTCAAATCAAAAAATCTTGAGCTAATGAAAGTTATCTAACAACCTGGTGGATTTATTTAGAAAATTACAGCTCAATACGACTTACAGAGATTTTACACGAATTTTTACAGTGGAGCACAAAAATCTGTTTCGGGACAACAACTCCCCAAATCTTACTTCCCTCTCATTAGAGGTTATTCTTGGTACAAAAAGAAAATAAAAAGGATAAGGAGAGGTTATTACAGAGGTAATAACTTCCAAGACTCAAGAAAACTATTGGGTTATCTCCCAAGAAGTACTTTTCTTTAACGCCTTTAAGTTAGGCACAAGAAGCAAGAATCAAGTATTTTCAAATGAAGAAGCATTAACATCAACCTTGCTTTCAAAGGTGGAGCAAAAAGCAACTTCTCTCTCCTCATAGGGAAGTGTTCAATACCTTTCTTGAGTATAAATTGATATTTAATGGTGCCTTCTTTCATATCAATGATGGCAGTAACACTTCTAAGAAAAGGTCTTCCCAAAGTAATAGGACAAGAAGCATCGTATTCAACATCCAAAACATAGAAATGAACAGGGACATAAGAATTGTTAAACATAATAAGAACATCATTAACACTCCCCATGAGTTTTTTTTAGCATTATCATTAAGTAGGACATCCAAATAGCAATCTTCCAAAGGTGGCGAATCAAGCATTTCATAAACCTTTCTAGGCATAATAGAGACACTAGAACCAAGGTCACATGAAGTTTTGAGATCAAAGTCATTCACTTGTATATTAATGATGGGTTCCCAACTATCTTCTACTTTCCTAGGAATAGAGGCTTTGTGTTTCAACTTTTCTTCCTTAATTTTAATGAGAGCATATGTAATGTGTTTGGTGAAAGCCACATTCATATCACTAGCATCAGGACTTCTAGCAAGCTTTTGTAGGAACATAATCACTTCAGAGATATTGCAACCATCAAGATCATCAAAATCAAACTTAGCATTGGTAGTAGATTCATTGGGTTTAGGCATTTTGGTAGGAGGAATAGGGACTTCTTGTGGTTCACTGGCTTCCATATTGGTGGTGGTAATAGTACACACACTATTGTTTCTAGCAATTTTAGCTTCTCTTTCCGACTTAGCATGTAGTTGAGCTAACAGTCTAACATTTTCATCAATAGTGACTTGTATGGAATGAGTAGCAGCAAAGGTACTTTCCAAGGTTTCAGGTTTAGTAGCCATTTTATTAATCAAAGAGGACTATGCTTTAGACAAAGATGAAATATTTTTCTCAACATTCAAAAGCTTTTCCTCCACAGTCTTATTGAAAGTGGTTTGTTTACTAATAAAGTCTTTGAACATGAATTCAAGTTCAGAGGGAGCACTTCTAGTATTGTTGTAGGAGTTTCCAAAGGTATTGCCATTATTAGGAGGATAAGGCCTATAATTGTTGTTACTACCAAAATTATTCCTATAGGCATTGTTGCTGAAATTGTTGTTTCTAATGAAGTTCACATCAACTTGCTCTTCTTGAGAAACTAAATACGCTAAGGGAACATTATTTGGATCAATATGAGCTTTCTCATTAATAAGCATAGCCATGATAACATCAATCTTATCACTCAAAGAGGAGGTTTCTTCAACAGAATTTACCTTCTCACCATGTGGAGGTCTCTCAGTGTGCCATTCAGAATAGTTGACCATCATATTATCAAGGAGCTTTGTTCCAGCACCCAAAGTAATGGTCATAAAGGTACCTCCAGCAGCTGAATCTAACAGGTTTCTTGAGGAGAAGTTTAAACATGCATAAATAGTCTAGATAATCATCCAAGCAGTCAGTCCATGAGTGGGACAATTCTTAACCAAAGATTTCATTCTTTCCCAAGCTTGAGCAACATGTTCATTATAAAGTTTTTTAAATCATTATTTCACTTCTCATAGATATAATCTTAGAAGGAGGATAGTATTTTCCAATAAAAGTATCTTTGCACTTAATCCAAGAATCAATACTATTTCTCGGCAAGGATAGCACCATTCTTTAGCTTTTCCTCTCAAGGGGAAAGGAAACAACTTGAGTTTAATAATATCTCCATCTACATCCTTATATTTTTGCATCTCACAAACTTCAAAAAAGTTATTAAGGTGGACAGCAGCATCAGAACTAGCACCAGAAAATTGCTCTTTCATCACAAGATTGAACAAAGCAGGCTTAATTTCATAAAAGGTAGCATCAGGAGCAGGTGGAGCAATAGGTGTACTTAGGAAATCATTGTTGTTTGTGCTAGTGAAGTCACACAACTTGGTGTTCTTAGCATAGTTCATTTTTGCAAAGGTGGAGCAAACCAACAATAGCAGCAACTAGAGCAGGAACTATTTTTTGTGTTTTTGATAAAAGAAAGCAAACCAAACTAAACTAGTTTTTTTTGAGTTTTTGATAAAAAGTGGCAAAAAAACCAAGCAAAAGAAACTAAGCAAAACAAAAACAAAGTAAAGAGAAAGGTCGTGAAGGACTCCCCTTGTGAAGCCGTCCTTATCCTCCCCGGCAACGGCGCCAGAAAACATCTTGATGCATTCAGATCACGGTAGAGCTTCCTTGGGAGACCCCAAGAAGAAGGTATGATGAGCACAGCAACAAGTCTTCCCTCGGAAAGAAACCAAGGTTATCGAACCAGTAGGAGGAAGGAAACGACCCAAAGGTTTTGCTAGCAACTTGGAAACCTACACAACACAAACTCAAGACTTTGCCCCAATGAACAGTGAGGTTGTCAATCTCACCGGTTTGCTGAAAACAAAGGATTAACTATATGGTGTGAAAGGTAATGGTGGTTTGCAGAAAGTGAACAGTAACAGTGGAAGATGTATCAATGGTAAAGATTGGACCGAGGTCCATAGTTCACTAGAGGTGTTCTCTTTAATATAAACAAACATGGCATGGTGGGTAAACAAATTACAGCAGGGCAATTGATAGCACAGAGCAAGGCATAACAATGCAATACTATACATTTATGATCCTATGAGATTTTATTGGGCAATGCAACAAGATACATAGACCGCCATCCAACTGCATCTATGACTAGTAATCCACCTTCAGTTTATCATACGAACCCCCTCCAGTATTAAGTTGCAAGCAGCGGATAACTAAACAATCCACGTGTTCCATGAACAAGAGATCGTTGTTTTCTCCGTAGTAGCAAAAACACATCTACAACCTTAGAGATTTCTGTCACTTCCCCAGATTAAGTAGAGGCATGAACCCACTATTGAGCATAAATACTCCCTCTTGGAGTCACTAGCATCTACTTGGCCAATATAGCTACTAGAAACGGAGAGCATGCAAGATCACAAACAATACAGACATGATAGAATCAATAAGATAGAACCATTAATCAATCTGACATAGTCATCTCAATATCCATCAGATCCCCACAAACACAACATGCATGATTACAAATAGATGATCTTGATCATGAACAGAGCTCACACGATCTAAACATGGTAGCACAAAGGAGGAGAAACAACCATCTAGCTACTACATGGACCCATAGTCCAAGGTGGAACTACTCAAGCTTCATACCTGAGGCTGGCATGATGATGAAGAAGGCCTTCAGGATGATCTCCCCTCCGACAGGGTACCAGGAAGAGCTTCAGATCCCCCAATCCAGGGACGATGGTGGCGGCGGCTACGGATTATTTTGTGGAAGATTGATCAGGTACTTAGAATTTTGGTATCGGGGGCTTCTTATAGGCTAAGAGGCGAGGCAAGAGGGCACCCGGGGTGGCCGCACCCCCCAGGCACGGGCCAGGATTGGCCACGCTACCAGGGTGTGGCGCCCTGGTGGCTCCGCTCTGTCTCGTATTCTGGCTCCGTGTTCCCCACGGTAAAATATTGACTTTGGCTTTTGTCCCGTCCAATGTCGAGAATATTGATTTTCTGCCTTTCCTGGAACCAAAAACAGAAGAAAACAAGCAATTGCCACTGTGGCATCTTGTTAATAGGTTAGTCCCAGAAAACATATAAAAATACCTCAAAGTGTAGACAAGGCAAAGCAAAGTAGATACTAAACAAGCATGGAACATCTAAAATTATAGATACGTTTTCTAAATATCACCCCCTGCGGTGTTCTCGTCATCAATCCGACGACAGTTGGCGCCCACTGTGGGGCAGGTGACCTTCAGACCTTCGTTCCAGGCAGAATTTGCGTGTGCGGGAATCGGCAAAACAATCTCCATCGGTCGTGTTCTCTACGCCAGTGACGTACCTCTCGTTCTTCTCAACGAGATCTGGATTCCGGCTAAGGAGCTCGTGACGACTTTCACCATCATGCCAATCGGCAAGATCGATATCTATCTCGGTTTCGCTGAACCCGCCCAAACCACCCTTGAGGTGATGACCACAGTGAAAGAAGAATCCGGATCTACTCTATCCGTGGAGCCGGAAGAGTTCAAGATCCCAAAAAAACCTGAAGCCACACAGATTGCTCCTGTAGTGGAAGAAGTGGTGGAAGAAAAATCCGGATTTGATCTCCCTGTTAAGGTCGAATACACGGATGAAGAATATATTTGCTCTAGATCCGGTTTTACCGATGTTGGAGAACAAAAATCTCTCTTGAGGCATAGGATAATTTAGATGATGAAATGCCCTTACGTCAACTACGATGGAATTGATAATATCATGCATAATTTTGAAGAAGAGGCAGAAACTGATACGTCGAAAACATATCTATAATTTTTTGATGTTCCATGCTTGTTTAGTATCTACTTTTCTTTGCTTTGTCTACACTTTGAGGTGTTTTTATATGTTTTCTGGAACTAAGCTATTAACAAGTTGCCACAGTGCCAGTTGCTTGTTTTCTTCTGTTTTTGGTTCCAGAAAGGCAAAAAATAAATATTCTCGGAATTGGACGGGACAAAAGCCAAAGTTAATATTTTACCGTGGGGAACACGAAGTCGGAGTACAAGACGGAGGGGCGCCACAGGGTGGCCACACCCCCCCAGGCGTGGCATAGGGTGGGACCGTGCCTGGGCAGGGTGTGGGCCCCCTGGCCGCCTCCCAGCCTAACCTCTTCACCTATAAGAAGCCCCTGATGCAGAAACCCTAGAGACCCGATCAAAACTCCACGAAACCTTCTGTAGCTGCAGCCACCATTGTCCATAGATCGGGGGATCTGAAGCTCTTCTCGGCACCCTGCCGGAGGGGAGATCATCCCGGAGGCCTTCTTTTTCATCATGCCAGCCTCCGGAAGCGTGAGTAGTTCCACCTTGGACTACGAGTCCATGTAGTAGCTATATGGTTGTATCTCCTCCTTGTGATTTCATGTATAGATCTTGTGAGCTCCGTTCATGATCAAGATCTAATCTATTTGTAATCATGCATGTTGTGTTTGTGGGGATCCAATGGATATTGAGATTACTATGTCAGATTGATTAATGGTTTTCTCTATTTGATTCTATCATGTCTGTGTTGTTTGAGATCTTGCATGCTCTCCGTTTTTAGTAGCTATCTTGGCCAAGTAGTTGCTAGTGACTCCAAGAGGGGGTATTTATGCTCGATAGTGGGTTCATGCCTCTAGTTTCCATGGGAATTGATAGAAATCTCTTCGGTTGTAGATGTGTTGTTGCCACTAGGGAGAAAAGAATGGTCTCTTGTTCATGGAACAAGTGGATTATTTACCTTACACACTTTGCTTAAAGCAGTTTTCTGTTGCTTGCAACTTAATACCGGAGGGGGTTCGGATGATAACCTGAAGGTGGACTTCTAGTCATAGATGCAAATGGATGGCGGTCTATGTATATTGTTGTATTGCCCAATCGAATCTCATAGGATATTTTTGTCTAGTATTGCATTGTTATGTCTTACTCAGTTCCTGTCAATTGTCCTGCTGTAATTTGTTTACCCTTCATGCCATGTTGTTTATCTAAGGAGAGCACCTCTAGTGAACTATGGACCCCGGTCCAATCTTTACCATTGATACATCTTCCACTGTTACTGTTTACTTGCTGCAAACCATCATCACTTTACACACCATACAGTTAATCCTTTGTTACAGCAACCGGTGAGATTGACAACCTCACTGTTTGTTGGGGCAAAGTCTTGAGTTTGTGTTGTGTAGGTTTCCATGTTGCTTGCAACACCTTTGAGACGTTTCCTTCCTCCTACTGGTTCAATAACCTTGGTTTGTTACTGAGGGAAGACTTGCTGCTATGCTGCTTCACACCTTGCTCTTGGGGTTTCCTGACAAAGCGCTCTTAGGCGCCATCAACAATTTTTCTGGCGCCGTTGCCGTGGAGGGTGTGTCCCTCTTCACAAGGGGAGTCCACCTCAACCTTCCTCTTTACTTTGTTTTTAGTTTGCTTAGTTTCTTTTGCTTGGTTTTGTTTGCCTCTATTGATCAAAAACTCCAAAAAATAGTTTAGTTTGGTTTGCTTTCTCTTATCAAAAACACAAGAAAATTATTTCCTACTCTAGTTGCCACCTTGCTTTAGCTCACCATGTTGTTCCCCAAGTTCACCCTGAAGGACCTTTCGATAGGGAGTGGTTCCATAATTGGGAAAGGTAATATTAAAGAATTCTTTAATCATGTTACCAAGCATGAGGATATTGAGGATAAATCTATAACAGAGCTTGCTCCTCATTATGAAATTGTTGCAGATTCTTTAGTTCTTATGTTGGAGTCTAGGTTTGTTAGCCTTAACCCCATGATGCAATTTTTTTCCTAAAACTAAAAGAAGAGAAGAATGCTGAAAAGAGAGAATTTATTCTTGAAACTTTACTCAAAGAGTTCCATGATTTGATAAGGAAGCCAAAAGGGTATTTGAGCGTTTCAATATGCTAGGCTCATGTGTAGATGTTGTGGGTACTTCAGATAAAAACAAGCCTAGAGAGGAATTTAAGATACACATACCCTTTAAGCTTGTTGGGATGCATGAGGCCTTTAAAAAGAATTTTGATTGGATTGTTCCTAAAAATCCTTTTGATGAAAGTAGTAAACCAAAGATAGATGATAAGGGATCATCCAAAACTCATTTGGATGAGATACCTTTCATAGTTTAAGAATTTGCAAGTATTAATCTTAATTCTTCATTTGAAAATACTTGATTTCTTGCTTCATGTGCCTAACTTAAAGGCGTTAAAGAAAAGTACTTGTTGGGAGATAACCCAAGAGTTTCCTTGAGTCTTGGAAGTTATTACTTCAGTAATGACCTCTCCTTATCCTTTTTGTTTGCTTTTTATTCCAAAAATGACCTCTAATGAGAGGGAAGTAAGATTTGGGGAGTTGTTGTCCTAAAACAGATTTCTGTCCTCCACCATAAAAATTCGTGAGGAGTCTCCGTAATTCGGATTGAGCTGAAAGTTTACGAATAAATCCCCCAGTATGTTATCTAACTTTCGTTAGTTCAACACGTTTTGATTTGAATAACAGAAGATTTTCGAAAAAATCAGTTTCTACCTGCTGGTCTGTTTTGACAGATTTCTGTCATTATTTGCATTTGCTTCTTATTGATTCCTTTTTGAGTTCTCTTTTGGGAAATTGAGATTTTTGAAGAATTTTATACAGTAGCTTGTGTTTTAAGTGAAAAGTTTTGCTGTTCCAAAGCTAAAACCAAAGGTCTATTATCTTTTGCATACACTAATGTTGCTAATGACGATTGTGTGAAGTTTTGTATGAAGGAAAAATTTCAGGTGTAGAGAAAGAATGATGTAATGAAATGAAGAATGGACAAAATCTCAAGCTTGGGGATGCCACCACAGTGTCACCCCAAGAAATATCCAAGAGGTACAAGCGTCAAAGCTTGGGGATGCCCAAGGCATCCCCTTCTTCATCAATAAAAATCTCAGGTCTGTCTAGAAACTTCGTTTTTATTGTTTCATGCACTGTTGTGTTGTTGGAGCATCTTAGTTTTTGTTTGATTTTCTTAGTTGTTTAGTTTGCTTGAATATAGTAGTTTGGACCCCCGTTATCGTTGTGTTGTTTCAAATAAGTTGATTGGTGTTGGAAAGGAGTAGGAAGTTCCTGCTTGAAAGTGCAAGAGGAGCTTGCATTGACTGTCACTTAGACTTTAGCATGACATGCTAGGTGTTGTTTTGTCCTTATGCTTAGTGATTATTGTTGTAGCATGTCTTGTTCCAAACAATTGAGATTCCTTAATGTGCCTTGAACGAATTATGCGTTGTTTTAGCATACAAAAGCATAGTATTGTGGTATTTCCCTTTGATGCTTTGTTTGGGTTGACTTGGCACATTCTCACACCATGTTATGACTATGAACAAGTAACCATAGCCTCTATGACCATCTAGTCCTTGACTTTTAGTACCACTCTATGCTTTGATTAGTAATGTTTTGTCGCTCTACATGATTATGGCCATTATTGCTCTCTTAGTTGGTTGCTCCCAGTCTTTTGCTAGCATCCACTTGTATGAGTAAGCTCTACTCATGCTTCCAACTCCCAAGAAACCAATTTATTCCAAAGTGTCCACTATAAACTCCTATGCATGGTGTGTTACACCATTCCAAGTATATTCTTGTTTTCAGCTATCTTCCAATTTAAAAGTATTTTGTTATGTGAAAACTTAGCGATTAAAGCCCTCATGAACTTGATGGCACACTTTATATTCTTTGCCCCTAATAAACTTGAACCATTGTGTCATATATGTTGTATATGCTTGCACTTATACGTTGGAATTAGCAGAACCGTGCTGTCACGGGAAACATTTTCAACATTGCACTTGTACTTTGTACACAGTTGATATCATGCTCTTTTTTCTATGGATGTCACCAGTGTGAAATAAAGAGGGAGCTTGTAAGTCCATGGATTTATGTATTTTGTGTTAGAGAAACGCCTAGGCCGCTAGCCTAAGCCATGCCTAATCATGGTGGAAACTTATAGCATCACCATGATGAGCATTATGTGAAGCATCCTCAATAAAAAGCTATGCACATAGTAAATAAAAAGATCGCTGAGATGCTCATTGTCTACTTGCCTTGTCATTTTGGTTATGGGATAGCTCTCGTACTATGTACAAGGGGTAACCCGTTGGCGGTTCTCTATGATACACATGTACTTACTATGACAAGAACTTACAGGTGACTAAAGTTGAGTAGCATGAGGTGCGACCCTCGTATTCAAGGGACATGGGATTGCCAACTTATACTTTGTCAAGCATATACTCCATAGTTTGTTCACTTTAACCTTAATCACTTCAAGATGCTTATGATAGGGGAAATGAGGGCTGAAAGCTAACAAGTACCATAATTTTTGGAAGCTCCTTTTGAAACTTGAAATCCCTGCTTCCCTTTATGAAGGGCCTTTCTTTCACTATTATATTTAGTATCCACCTTTTACCTTTAGGCACCATTAAGATATCATAGTTGCCATTCTTATTTCTATGTGAAGTGTCCCAAAACTAATTGATTGATGCATATTGTGATATTACTTGTTCTTGTGCTACTTGTATCTAGTCACTCTTATGAACTTTGAAGCTGTCCTATGCATCTATTTGCTACTCTATGAGGGACAAGCTGAATGCCACTATGCCATGTTTTCTGTATGTGAAACAAACAAACATTTTTCAATGCATGTTATTCATGATCTTTGTTTGTAGCCTTTCATGTTGCAGCATAGTTACTTTGTCTTATTGTTAGAACTCCATCTTTCATGCACATGTTTAGAGTTCTTTGATCCCAGCTTTCAATGCTTGCAAATGGTTTGGTCTTGGTTTGATGGTGCATGTCACCTCAAAAATTATTTTTTATCACTTACCTACTTGAGGACGAGCAGGAGTTAAGCTTGGGGATGCTTGATACGTCGGAAACGTATCTATAAATTTTGATGTTCCATGCTTGTTTAGTATCAACTTTTATTTGCTTTGTCTACACTTTGAGGTGTTTTTATATGTTTTCTAGAAATAACCTATTAACAAGTTGCCATAGTGTCAGTTGCCTGTTTTCTTCTGTTTTTGGTTCCAGAAAGGCATAAAATCAATATTCTCGGAATTGGACAGGACAAAAGCCAAAGTCAATATTTTACCGTGGGGAACACGAATCCACAGTACGAGACAGAGGGGCGCCACAGGGTGGCCACATCCCCCAGGCATGGCCTAGGGTGGGCCCACGCCTAGGCAGGGTGAAGGCCCCCTGGCCGCCTCCTAGCCTTGCCTCTTCGCCTATAAGAAGCCCTGATGCAGAAACCCTAGAGACCTGATCAAAACTCCATGAAACCTTCTGTAGCTGCCGCCACCATCGTCACTAGATCGGGGGGATCTAAAGCTCTTCCCGGTACCCTGTCGGAGGGGAGATCATCCCGGAGGTGTTCTTCTTCATCATGCCAGCCTCCGGTATGAAGCGTGAGTAGTTCCACCTTGGACTATGGGCCCATGTAGTAGCTAGATATTTGTTTCTCCTCCTTGTGCTTTCATGTATAGATCTTGTGAGCTCGGTTCATGATCAAGATCTAATCTTTTTGTAATCATGCATGTTGTGTTTGCGGGGATTCGATGGATATTGAGATTACTAAGTCAGATTGATTAATGGTTTTGTCTATTTGATTCTATCATGTCTGTGTTGTTTGAGATCTTGCATGCTCTCCGTTGTTAGTAGCTATCTTGGACAAGTAGTTGCTAGTGACTCTAAGAGGGGGGTATTTATGCTCGATAGTGGGTTCATGCCTCCAGTTTGCAAGGGAAGTGACAGAAATATCTTCGGTTGTAGACGTGCTATTGCCACTAGGGAGAAAACAACGGTCTCTTGTTCATGGAACAAGTGGATTGTTTACCTTACACACTTTGCTTAAAGCAGTTTTCTGGTGCTTGCAACTTAATATCGGAGGGGGTTCGGATGATAACCTGAAGGTGGACTTCTAGTCATAGATGCAAATGGATGGCGGTCTATGTATATTGTTGTATTGACCAATCGAATCTCATAGGATCTTTTTGTCTAGTATTGCATTGTTATGCCTTGCTCAGTTCCTGTCAATTGCCCTTCTATAATTTGTTTACCCTTCATGCCATGTTTTTTATCTAAGGATAGCACCTCTAGTGAACTATGGACCTCGATCAAATCTTTACCATTGATACATCTTCCACTGTTAATGTTTACTTGCTGCAAACCATCATCACCTTCCACACCATACAGTTAATCCTTTGTTACAACAACCGGTGAGATTGAAAATCTCACTGTTTGTTGGGGAAAAGTCTTGAGTTTATGTTGTGCAGGTTTCCACGTTGTTTGCGACACCTTTGAGACATTTCCTTCCTCCTACTGGTTCGATAACCTTGGTTTCTTACCGAGGGAAGACTTGCTGCTATGCTGCTTCACACCTTGCTCTTGGGGTTTCCCGACAAAGCGCTCTTAGGCGCCATCGGAAACTCAACTATTCCACTACCTCAAGTCAATCAAGAAGAATAATTATTGCTTTATGTGATACGTTGTCTCTGGAGCCGAGTCTGTCGACGATAGAGCAAAAAATGACTCAGTCCTCGATGCAATCAAAGAGAACGCTGAATTACCTGCTTCCCCTCAGGAATCACTGACGTTGTAGGAACTACGAGACTTCGAGAAGGAGATGGGGGCGTATGAACAAGAATACAACTCCAAGCCAGGGCAAGGTGAAGTGGAGACACCTCCAGGTCCATATGATAGCATGGACAAATACTACACCTCGCAAGATGATATGGACACCAGAGATTCTTCTGAGGTCCAAAATTCCAAGCCACCTATGACTGAAAGTACTGATGGAAGATTATCTCTCGGTACTAGACCAAAAGCCGTCTTTGCCGCTGGTACGCACGTAAAGTCTACTGGCCAGTCAAAGAGGAAGAAGAATAAAAACCCAACACCGGTTGATCCGGTAGAGGAATCCAACAACAAAGAAGTCGACAAAGAAATCGAGGTGGAGAATCGGGATGGAAATTGATACGTCGTAAACGTATCTATAATTGATGTTCCATGCTTTTTTAGTATCAAATTTTCTTTGCTTTGTCTACACTTTGAGGTATTTTTATACATTTTCTGGGACTAACCTATTAACAAGATGTCGTAGTGCCAGTTGCCTGTTTTCTGCTGTTTTTGGTTTCAGAAAAGCTAGTCAATATTTTACCGAGACGAACACAGAGACCAAAGGGCGACCGGAGGGGCGCCACAGGGTGGCCGGACCCCCATAGGCGCGGGCCCACACTAGGCCGCGCCTGGGCAGGGTGTGGGCCCCCTAGCCGCCCTCCTTCCTCGCCTCTTCGCCTATAAAAGCCCCTCGATGCCAAAACCCTAAACACCCGATCAGATCTCGACGAAACAGTCCATAGACGCCGCCACTATCGTCCCTAGATCGGGGGATCTGAAGCTCTTCCCGGCACCCTTCCGGAGGGGATAGATCATCCCAGCGGCCTTCTTCATCACCATGCCAGCCTCCGGTATGACGCATGAGTAGTTCACCCTTGGACTATGGGTCCATACAATAACTAGATGGTTGTTTCTCCTCCTTTGTGCTATCATTTTTAGATCTTGTGAGCTCCGTTCATGATCAATATCATCTATTTGTAATCATACATGTTGTGTTTGCAGGGATCTGATGGATATTGAGATACTATGTCAGATTGATTATTGATTCTATCATGTCTTATTGATTATTGATTCTATCATGTCTGTGTTGTTTGAGATCTTGCATGGTCTCCGTTTCTAGTAGCTATCTTGGCCAAGTAGATGCTAGTGACTCCAAGAGGGGGTATTTATGCTCGATAGTGGGTTCATGTATCTATTGAATCTAGGGAAGTGAGAGAAATCTCTAAGGTTATAGATGTGTTTGACTACCGAGAAAACAACAATCTTTTGTTCATGGAACAATTGTATTGTTTACTTCACACACATTGCTTAATGCAATTATCCCTTGCTTGCAACTTAATACTGCAGGGGGTTTGGATGATAACCTGAAGGTTGATTATTAGTCATAGATGCAGTTGGATGGCGGTCTATGTATATTGTTGTAATTCCCAATCAAATCTCATAGGAATCATGAATGTCTAGTATCTGCATTGTTATGCCTTGCTCAGTTCCTGTCAATTGCCCCGCTGTAATTTGTTCATCCAGCATGTTATGTTATTTATCTTAAGGATAACACCTCTAGTGAACTTTGGACCCCGGTCCAATCTTTACCATTGTTACATCATCTACTATTACCTTTTACTTTCTGCAAGAAACCATTACCTTTTACTTTCTGCAAGCAACCATTACCTTCCACACTATACGTTTAATCCTTTGTTTTCAGCAAACAAATGAGATTGACAACCTCACTGTAAGTTGGGGCAAAGTCTTGAGTTTGTTTTGTGTAGGATTCCAAGTTGCTAGACAACACCTTGGAGTTGTTTCCTTGCTCCTACTGGTTTGATAACCTTGGTTTCATAACAAAGGGAAAATTTGCCGATGTGCTCATCATACCTTCCTCTTGGGGTCTCCCAACGAAGCTCTACAATTGAGCCGCGTCAAGATATTTTCTAGCGACGTTGCCGGGGAGTTTAATGACAACTTCACAAGGGGAGTCCTTCACAACCATTCTCTCTACATTGTTTTTGTTTTGCTTAGTTTATTTTTCTTTGTTTTGCTTGCTTATTTTTATAAACAATCCAAAAAAATAGTTTCGTTTGGTTTGCTTTTTCTTATCAAAACACGAAAAAATAGTTCCTACTCTAGCTACTGCTGCTGCTGTTGGTTTGCTTCACCTTTGCAAAAATGAATTCTGCTAAGAACACCAAGTTGTGTGAATTCACTAGCACAAACAACAATGTTTTCCTGAGTACACCTATTGCTCCACCTGCTCCTGCTGCTACCTTTTATGAAATTAAGCCTGCTTTGTTGAATCTTGTTATGAAAGAGCAATTTTCTGGTGCTAGTTCTGATGATGTTGTTGCCCACCTTAATAACTTTATTGAACTTTGTGAGATGCAAAAATATAAGGATGTATATGGAGATATTATTAAGCTCAAGTTGTTTGCTTTCTCCTTGAGAGGAAAAGCTAAAGAATGGTTGCTATCCTTGCCTAGAAATAATATTGATTCTTGGATTAAATGCAAAGATGCTTTTATTGGAAAATACTATCCTCCTGCTAAGATTATATCTACGAGAAGTGAAATAATGAAATTTAAACAACTTGATAATGAACATGTTTCTCAAGCTTGGGAAAGAATGAAATCTTTGGTAAAGAATTGTCCCACTCATGGACTGACTGCTTGGATAATTATCTAGACTTTTTATGCAGGGTTAAATTTCTCTTCAAGAAATCTGATGGATTCTGCTGCTGGAGGTACCTTTATGACCATTACTTTAGGTGCTGCAACAAAGGTCCTTGACAATATGATGGTTAATTATTCTAAATGTCACACTAAGAGAGCTCCACATGGTAAGAAGGTAAATTCTGTTGAAGAAACCTCCTCCTTGAGTGATAAAATTGATATTATCATGTCTATGCTTATTAATGGAAAATCCATATGATCCTAATAATGTTCCCTTAGCCTCTTTGGTTGCTCAAGAAGAGCAAGTTGATGTGAACTTCATTAGAAATAACAACTTCAGCAACAATGCCTATAGGAATAATCTTGGTAATAATAATTATAGGCCTTATCCTCCCAATAATGGTAATGCTTATGGAAATTCCTACAACAATAATAGAAGTGCTCCCTCTGAACGTGAAGTCATTCTTAAAGACTTTATTAGTAAACAAACTACTTTGAACAAGACTGTGGAGGAAAAGCTTTTGAATGTTGAGAAAAATATTTCATATTTGTTTGAAGCACAGTCCTCCTTGATAATAAAATGGATACTAAACCCGAAACCTTGGAAAGTACCTTTGCTGCTACTCATGCCATACAAGTCATTAATGATGAAAATGTTAGACTGTTAGCTAAATTACATGCTAAGTGGGCAAGAGAAGATGAAATTGCTAGAAACAATAGTATTTGTACTATTACCACCACCAATGCTGATGCTAGAAAACCACAAGAAGTCCCCATTACTCCTACAACAATGCCTAAACCCAATGAGTCTACTACCTGTGATGCTAAGTTTGATTTTGATATTGATGGTTGCAATATCTCTGAAGTGATTATGTTCTTACAAAAGCTTGCTAGAAGTCCTAATGCTAGTGCTATGAATATGGCTTTTACAAAACACATTACAGATTCTCTCATTAAAATCAAGGAAGAAAAGATGAAACACAAAGCTTCTATGCCTAAGAAAGTAGAAGATATATGGGAACCCATCATTAATATGCAAGTGAATGACTTTGATCTCAAAGCTTCATGTGACCTTGGTTCTAGTGTCTCTATTATGCCTAGAAATATTTATGAAATGCTTGATTTGCCACCTTTGGAAGATTGCTATTTAGATGTCCCACTTGATGAAATGATAAAAAGAAACTCATGGGGAGTATTAATGATGTTCTTATTATGGTTAAAAATGCTTATGTCCCTGTTGGTTTCTACGTTTTGGATGTTGAATGCAATGCTTCTTGTCCTATTACTTTGGGAAGACCTTTTCTTAGAATTGTTGGTGCCATTATTGATATGAAAGAAGACACCATTAAATATCAATTCCCATTCAAGAAAGGTATATAACACTTCCCTATGAGGAGAGAAAAGTTACCTTTTGCTCCTCCTTTTAAAGCAAAATTTGATGTTAATGCTTCTTCATTTGAAAATACTTGATTCTTGCTTCTTGTGCCTAAGTTAAAGGCGTTAAAGAAAAGTACTTCTTGGGAGATAACCCAACAGTTTTCTTGAGTTTGGGAAGTTATTAATACTGTAATAACCTCTCTTATCCTTTTTGTTTGATTTTGTGCCAAGAATAACCTCTACAATTGAGCTGCGTCAAGATATTTTCTAGCGCCGTTGCCGGGGAGTTTAAGGACAGATTCACAAGGGGAGTCCTTCACAACCATTCTCTCTACATTGTTATTGTTTTGCTTAGTTTATTTTTCTTTGTTTTTCTTGCTTCTTTTTATAAAAAAATCCAAAAAAAATAGTTCCGTTTGGTTTGCTTTTTCTTATCAAAACACAAAAAAATAGTTCCTACTCTAGCTGCTGCTGCTGCTGTTGGTTTGCTTCACCTTTGCAAAAATGAATTCTGCTAAGAACACCAAGTTGTGTGAATTCACTAGCACAAACAACAATGTTTTCCTGAGTACACCTATTGCTCCACCTGCTCCTGCTGCTACATTTTATGAAATTAAGCCTGCTTTGTTGAATCTTGTTATGAAAGAGCAATTTTCTGGTGCTAGTTCTGATGATGTTGTTGCCCACCTTAATAACTTTGTTGAACTTTGTGAGATGCAAAAATATAAGGATGTATATGGAGATATTATTAAGATCAAGTTGTTTCCTTTCTCCTTGAGAGGAAAAGCTAAAGAATGATTGCTATCCTTGCCTAGAAATAATATTGATTCTTGGATTAAATGCAAAGATGCTTTTATTGGAAAATACTAACCTCCGGCTAAGATTATATCTACGAGAAGTGAAATAATGAAATTTAAACAACTTGATAATGAACATGTTTCTCAAGCTTGGGAAAGAATGAAATCTTTGGTAAAGAATTGTCCCACTCATGGACTGACTGCTTGGATAATTATCCAGACTTTTTATGCAGGGTTAAATTTCTCTTGAAGAAATCTGATGGATTCTGCTGCTGGAGGTACCTTTATGACCATTACTTTGGGTGCTGCAACAAAGCTCCTTGACAATATGATGGTTAATTATTCTAAATGTCACACTAAGAGAGCTCCACATGGTAAGAAGGTAAATTCTGTTGAAGAAACCTCCTCCTTGAGTGATAAAATTGATATTATCATGTCTATGCTTATTAATGGAAAATCCATATGATCCTAATAATGTTCCCTTAGCCTCTTTGGTTGATCAAGAAGAGCAAGTTGATGTGAACTTCATTAGAAATAACAACTTCAGCAACAATGCCTATAGGAATAATCTTGGTAATAATAATTATAGGCCTTATCCTCCCAATAATGGTAATGCTTATGGAAATTCCTACAACAATAATAGAAGTGCTCCCTCTGAACTTGAAGTCATTCTTAAAGACTTTATTAGTAAACAAACTACTTTGAACAAGACTGTGGAGGAAAAGCTTTTGAATGTTGAGAAAAATATTTCATCTTTGTCTGAAGCACAGTCCTCCTTGATAATAAAATGGATACTAACCCGAAACCTTGGAAAGTACCTTTGTTGCTACTCATGCCATACAAGTCACTATTGATGAAAATGTTAGACTGTTAGCTAAATTACATGCTAAGTGGGCAAGAGAAGATGAAATTGCTAGAAACAATAGTATTTGTACTATTACCACCACCAATGCTGATGCTAGAAAACCACAATAAGTCCCCATTCCTCCTACAACAATGCCTAAACCCAATGAGTCTACTACCTGTGATGCTAAGTTTGATTTTGATATTGATGGTTGCAATATCTCTGAAGTGATTATGTTCTTACAAAAGCTTGCTAGAAGTCCTAATTCTAGTGTTATGAATATGGCTTTTACAAAACACATTACAGATTCTCTCATTAAAATCAAGGAAGAAAAGATGAAACACAAAGCTTCTATGCCTAGGAAAGTAGAAGATATATGGGAACCCATCATTAATATGCAAGTGAATGACTTTGATCTCAAAGCTTCATGTGACCTTGGTTCTAGTGTCTCTATTATGCCTAGAAATATTTATGAAATGCTTGATTTGCCACCTTTGGAAGATTGCTATTTAGATGTCCCACTTGATGAAATGATAAAAAGAAACTCATGGGGAGTATTAATGATGTTCTTATTATGGTTAAAAATGCTTATGTCCCTGTTGGTTTCTACGTTTTGGATGTTGAATGCAATGCTTCTTGTCCTATTACTTTGGGAAGACCTTTTCTTAGAATTGTTGGTGCCATTATTGATATGAAAGAAGGCACCATTAAATATCAATTCCCATTCAAGAAAGGTATATAACACTTCCCGATGAGGAGAGAAAAGTTACCTTTTGCTCCTCCTTTTAAAGCAAAATTTGATGTTAATGCTTCTTCATTTGAAAATACTTGATTCTTGCTTCTTGTGCCTAAGTTAAAGGCGTTAAAGAAAAGTACTTCTTGGGAGATAACCCAATAGTTTTCTTGAGTCTTGGAGGTTATTAATACTGTAATAACCTCTCCTTATCCTTTTTGTTTGATTTTGTGCCAAGAATAACCTCTAATGAGAGAGAAGTAAGATTTGGGGAAGTTGCTATTCCGAAACAGATTTTTGTGATTCACTGTAAAAATTTGTGAAAAATATCTGTATGTCATACTGAGCTATAATTTTGTGAGTAAATCCCCCAAGTTGTTATCTAACTTTCGTTAGTTTAACACTTTTTCGATTTGAGCAATAGAAGGTCTTCAGGAAAAATCGATTTTTACCTGCTGGTCTGTTTTGAAAGATTTCTGCCATTATTTGCATTTGCCTCTTTATCGGTTTCTTATTGGGTTCTCTTTGGTAAATTGGGATTTTTGAAGAATTTTTTTACAGTAGCTTGTGTATTTCATGAAAGTTTTTCTTTTTTGAAACTAAACCCAAAGGTTTATTCTTTTAAATGCACTAATGTTGCTAATGAAGATTGTGTGAAGTTTTGTATGAAGGAAATTTTTAGATATAGGGGAAGACTGATGTAATGAGATGAAGAATGGATAAAATCTCAAGCTTGGGGATGCCACCCCGTGTCACCCGAAGAAATATTCAAGAGGTACAAGCGTAAAAGCTTGGGGATGCCCAAGGCATCCCCTTCTTCATCAATAAAAATCTCAGGTCTCTTTCTAGACACTTCGTTTTCATTGTTTCATGCACTGTTGTGTTGTTCTTGGAGCGTCTTAGTTTTTGTTTGTTTGTTTGGTTTGCTTGAATAAAGTAGTTGAACCCCCACTTTCGCTGTGTTGTTTCAAATAAGTTGATTGGTGTTGGAGAAGAGTAGAAAGTTTCATGCTTATAGTGGTACAAAAGGAAGCTTGTTTTGGCTGTGGATTAGACTTTATCATGTCATGATAGATGTTGTTTTGACCTTGTGCTTATGTAGCATGACTTGTTCCAAACAATTGAGATTGCTTAATGTGCCTTGCAAGAATCATGCATTGTTTTAGCATACAGAAGCATAATATTGTGGTATTCTCCTTTGATGCTTTGTTTGGGTTGACTTGGCACATTCTCACACCATGTTATGATTATGAACCATTAACCTTAGCCTCTATGATCATTTATTTTTTGACTTGTAGTACCTCTTTATTCTTTGATTGATAATGTTTTGTCGCTCTACATGATTATGGCCATTATTGCTCTCTTAGTTGGTCGCTCCCAGTCTTTTGCTAGCATCCACTTGTATTGAGTAAGCTCTAATCATGCATCAAACTCCCAAGAAACCAAGTTATTCCAAAGAGTCAACCATAAATTCCTATAATTTCCATTATTTTTTGATTGATTTTAATTACTATATTATGTGTGCTTGACTATCTATGGGGTGCCTAATGCTTTTTGTCCAGTTAAGGGCCCAGACAACAGGATGATTTGTTCTACATAGATAAGATCTTGTTCGCTAGAGGACCGGCGACCCCTGAGTGACACGGGGATATCAATGGGAAACTAGTTTGACTCGAGGATAATGAGGAACCACTATGCTTATTGCATTTGTCCAATCCAAGGAGCTTAATTGCTAAGCAGCCTGGAGGATCTTAATCGTCTAGTGACTGACCATGGTTTTGGTAACAGGCTAGTATGATTATTGAAGTTGGGATGAAATCTACCAAGAGGAGTCTGGCTAATTATGGGTTGCTCACCACACATATATTTATAAGATTATAATTGTTACATTTATCACTCATCCACCTAGCACATTCACTATCACCAGGAACTGTATCTCCCTGCGCCTCCTTTCTCATCTGCAGAAAACAACAAACAACCAAATCGTTCTTTACTTTTATGCTTTTTATTTTCGAAGTTTACATTTTAGTCTTATTTAAATACATTCATTTAATCCAAGTTTTATTCTTATTTCAACACTTGTAGTCAATTCACTCGAACACATGTGACAACTTTGAGTGCGACAGAGACTTCACCCATAAAACACTTACCTTTGGGCTCCCTATGGGATTGACATCTTAACTTTGAAACTAGCTACAAACAATATGTGCACTTGTAGCCATCAAGCTATTTTCTAGTGCCGTTGCTGGGGAGCTAAGGGCTAAGTGTTGTCTCTTGACATTTCAGGTGTTACTATTACAAGATGGTCTCCCTAGGAGACAAAGGGTCTACATGTTCTGGTAGGACCTATCTACCAAATTATTTTGAGCGCGTGCATGTCCAAAGACGAGAAGAAATTATTGAAAAACTTTTGAGATCAAATAGAATTGAAGTTGAAAACCTTAGTGATTTCATGGAAATCATGTCCATTCATAGGACAACTCCCAAGAAACTGAAGGGAATATGCCCCGAGAGGCAATAATAAAGTTGTTATTATGTATATACCAAGTATATGATAGATGTTTATTTTGCATGCTATAATTGTACTAATACGGAAACGTTAATACATGTGCGTTTAATAAACAAACAGAAAAGTTCCTAGTTACGCCTCTCTTATAAACTAGCTCGTTGATTAACAAGATGATCAAGGTTTCTTGATCATGGACATTGGATGTTGTTAATAACAAGGTCACAACATTATTGGAATGGAGTGATGAACATTCATCCGAAGTATAACATTACGATCAAAGTCATTGAGTTTATATTGCTATAACATCATATGAAGTAATCCTAATCCTTAGGCCATGAGATCATGTCAATCACTAACACTGGAAGAGTATCTTGATAACATCAAACATCACACTGTAACAGGGTGATTATAAAGATGGGTTCAATGCTACTAAAGTGTTATGTTGAGTCCCATCAAGAGTGGAATTTGTTCATCCCGATGACGGATAGATATACTCTGGTACCTCTCGGTGATATCACATTGGTTGCTTGCAAGTAAGTGATTTGATCACTAGAATGTTATATCACGGGAATGAGAAAATAGTACATGTCAGTAACAAGATCAAACTAGGTATGAAGATACCGATGATCGAATCTCGGACATGTAATATATCGCGAGACAAAGGGATTAATATTCTAGCATAAAAGATTCTCACGATCACAAGAAAGTCATCGTTGAATGTGTGGGAGTCAGTATGGATCTCCAGGTCCCGCTTCTGATTATTGATCTGAGATGGGTCTCGATCATGTTTGCATTATTCGCGAACCGTAGGGTGACACACTTAAGAGACACTGACACCATTTGGAAAAAATAGTTTCATGCTGAAAAGATTTACAAAGCGCAGGAATTTATTTCACTAGACACCGAAACTGTTTCGAGTGAAATTGTTGAAAGTGTTTCTGCATGTGGAATGAAATACTAGCAAGGGGTTATATGTGAATGTTTGTCCATTAAATTAATTGACAAAATTTTGAATAAATAAAAGGAGTTTTATTTAAAGAGAGATTGCATTAAATTTGGCGGAAATTTAATGAGAATTTTGAGTGGGATTTTGAGTGGAGAAGTGAAGGGCCATATTTGTGAGTGGGAGATCCACCCACATGAATGGAGGAGGGGAGGGGGCAGCACCATGCGCCGGCCACCCCCTTGGGGTGCACCCTCCCTCCTATATATAGCCCCCTCTCACTCCTTCTCACTCACACCTCCTCGTGAAGGATCTCTCTCCCCCTCTAGTTTTTATTCCCCATGGTCTCGGACTAGCGAGATACATGTTTCCGATGGCTTTTCGGCAAGAAATAGTCGTTGCTTCTGCTGCATCACTGGAGCGAGGAGGCGGAGGTTGCTCGGTGGCTCGGACATGTGTGCGAGCTTGGATGCGCTGCTGATTTGCGGCGCTAGGACTTCCTCTCGATCTTGAGATCAGCAACCGTTCATCTACATCATCCACGAGTACAACCTTGTTAAACTTTGTCGGTCTTCAAGGGTATGTTCTCTATGGATGTATATCCGCTCATTGCTTGTATCTAGTAGATAGATCTTCATACATAGTTGTTCCCATCGTAGGAATTTTTTGTTTTCTATGCTGCGAACCCTACAGTGGTATCAGAGCCGAATCTATGCGTAGATGCTTTGCACGGGTAGTACACATATGAGTATGTGGGCGATGATGATCATGTTATTGCTTCTTGTCTGTACTTTGGATATTGGTGGCATAGTGGGATGAAGCGGCCCGGACAAACTTTACATGTCCTCGCACATGAGACCTGTTCCACGCTTGGCATGCAAATAGTTTTGCATAAGTGGCTAGCGGGTGTCTATCTCTCCTACTATATTCAATATCTAATTTACAACGAGTTGTTGATAATTTGGTTATCCTCGTTGTGGTTCCATGTTCGTAGGTAAGAACGGTTCTATCTTCGAAAGCCCCAAGCCACGTAAAACTTGCAATGGATAAATTAGAAGTGTCTAGTTTAGATTGTTGTTAGGCTAGTGTCATGATATGGTGATGTTGTAAGTAAAAGTGTAAGTCGATACTCTTACAACACACATAGCATGTAAGTTCCATAGACCTTGGCCTTACGCATAAAGGAATGATGAAGATCATACCACGATGCACGTGATGATGATCAAGTGCAAGAACCATATCATTTCACTTTTCACATTTTATGTATGTTGCATCTTATATTGCTTGTTTGGAATTTTATTAACATAATAAGATGATCCCTCATTTAGATATCAAGATAAAATTGTGTTCTCCCTAAAGTAGGCACCGATTATGTTTTGCCTCTCTAAGACATCACGTGATGATCGGGTGTTCTTGGAGCCACGATCATATTTTGGGTGTAAGACAGTTTTACACACGCAAATACTAAGGTTCTTACTTGGCGAGCCTAGCATGTACAGACATGGACTCAGAACACGAACCAAAAGGTTAAGCATGAGTCATATGTAGATATGATGCCCATATAGATGCTCGCCTTTGAAGCTACACCGACTCACATGATGATCGGACTTGGTGTAGTGGATTTGGTTCATGTAATCACCAAAAAGGCACGAGGGATGTCATTTTTGAGTGGGAGTTCATTCTTAATTTGGATTAGTTGAACTCAATCTATCATAAACTTAGTCTAAACTTTAAAAATTCCGTTGTAGATGGCACCACCTGCTTTTAATTTCATTGTGTTCTAGGAGAAAGAGAAACTTGCAACGAATGGTAGCAACTTTACCGTCTGGGCTATGAATTTGAGGATTCTCCTCTCTGCTGCACAAAAGCAATATGTGATAGAAGCGCCGCTAGGCCCCCCACCGTTCGATGATGCCCCTGACGAGGAAAAGAATGCCTATCAGACTCGTCAGGAGGACCACAACTTAGTTCATTTCGGCATTTTGTATGGGCTAAAGCCAGAACTTCGAAAGCATTTCAAAAATGCAATGCCTTTGATACAATGGGTGAGTTGAAAATGATTTTCGACACCCATGCTGCTGTAGAGAGTTATAATGATTCAGAAAAGTTCTTCAGCTGCATGATGGAAGAGAACGACTCCGTTAGTGAGAACGTACTCAAGATATTGGGGTACGCCGATAAGCTTGTGTCCTTGGGAATATCGATCCCCATTGACTTAGGCATACATCATGTTCTCCAATCTCTGCCACCTAGCTACAAGAGCTTCGTGATGAACTATAACATGCAGGGCATGAAGAAGTCTCTCCCTGAGCTTCTGTCAATGCTTAAGACTGCAGAGGTGGAGATCAAGAAGGAACATCAAGTGTTGATGATCAATAAGACCACCGGTTTCAAGAAAGACAGGAAGGGTAAACAGAAGGAAAAGAAGGGCGCCAAACCGGTTGCTGTACGTGAAAAGAAATCCCGAGTTGGCCCTAAGTCTGATACCGAGTGCTATTATTGTAAGGGGACTGGCCACTGGAAGCGCAACTACCCCAAGTATTTGGCAGATAAGAAGGCCGGCAAGGAAAATAAAGGTATATATGATATACATGTTATTGATGTGTACTTGACTAGTGATACGTCGGAAACGTATCTATAATTTTTGATGCTCCATGTTTGTTTAGTACCTACTTTGCTTTGCTTTGTCTACACTTTGAGGTGTTTTTATATCTTTTCTGGAACTAACCTATTTACAAGATGCCACAGTGCCAGTTGCCTATTTTCTTCTGTTTTTGGTTCCAGAAGGGAATAAAATCAATATTCTCGGAATTGGATGGGACAAAAGCCAAAGTCATTATTTTCCCAGAGCAACACGGAACCACGAAGCAGAGCCGGAGGGGGGCCACGTGGTGGTCGCACCCCCTAGGCGCGGGCAAGCCCTGGAGGCGCCCATAGGGGGTGTGGGCCCCTGGACCCCCACCGATCTTGATTCCTGCGCCTATAAGAAGCCTCCGACCTAAAAACCCTAGGGCATCCAGAGGAAATCCACAAAAACCTCTGTAGCGCCATCGCCACCGAAGGGGAGATTTGGGGGACATAATGTCTCTGTTCTGGCACGCTGCCGGGACGGGGAAGTTCCCCCGGAGCCATCTCCATCGATCTCCACCACCATCTCCATCACCATTGTTGATTCCCATGATGAGGAGGGAGTAGTTCTCCTTCGAGGCTAAGGGCTCGACCAATAGCTATGTGTTCATCTCTCTCTCTCTATATGCATGATCTTATGGTCATGAGCTTTGTAATCAAGTAGATCTACCTTACTACTCAAGTGCTTCATTAGATCTCTACTCTCCCCATGTGTGTGAAAGTGACAGCGTGCACGCCATGGTGCCACTTAGGTTTGAGTCTACATAAATACTCTTTGTGCTTTAATAGATCTATGCTTTTCCCCATGTGTGTGAAAGTGACAACGTGCATACCGTGTGTGGCACTTTGGCTAGATTTAATATTTTTATGAGTTATATTTAGAGTTGGATGTATCTATGAAATTGTGGTGTTTTTTAGAACCATCTAGCGCTCAAGGTGACAGTGTGGGGTTATCTAGACTAGGGAAGGCGGACTTTGTGGAGTGATGTTATAGCCCTACCGAGTAGTTAAGAGTAGTATCATGAAGAGAGGATATTTATATGAGAGAGTGTTCACTAGTGAAAGTATGATCCCTAGGCCTTGTTTCTAAACATTGAAACACTGTTTTCTACTAGATCTATTGCATGTTTGCTTGCTTCCATCTTTGTTCCGTTTGCCGGGGAGGTTTTGGGCTTTTACCTTTCCTCCACGCCATCAGCTCTTTTCTGGCACCGTTACCCTACGTCAACAACAAGTCAGAAGCTATTTTCTGGCACTGTTACCACTTGTATTTCACTATCTCTTCGCAGAACTAGTGCATCTATACACATGAAAAGTGTATTGGGTGTGTTAGGGACACAAGAGACTTCTTGTATCTTGATTGCAGGATTGCTTGAGAGGGAATACCTTTAACACTTCCTCCCTGAGTTCGATAAACCTTGGGTAATCCACTTAAGGGAAACTTGTTGCCGTTCTACAAACCTCTGCACTTGGAGGCCCAACAACTGTCTACAAGAATAGAAGTGCGTAGACATCAAGCTCTTTTCTGGCGTCGTTGCCGGGGAGGTAAGGTAAAAGGTACTCACATCCTCCGGTGTGAGTGCTCGAAGTTATTTCCTTTAGATTCTGCAATTTTGTCTTTTTGTTTCTTGTTTTCACTAGTTAGGCTTAATGGAAAACAAAAAAAATTAGAGAGCTTTATAGCATTTATCTTGAGTTAGGACATGAAGTGTTTGAAGAGAAAATTAAAAAAACCTATGGAGATTTATTTGCATGCTAATAGCAATGTTATTAGTATGAATTTTTTGAACACCATTATTGCTAATGCTTTGGAAAAGTCTAAGCTTGGGGAAGCTAGTTTTGATGAAATTGGTCTTTTTAGTCCCCCAGCTTTGGAAGATAGCTATTCTATTGCTTATGATGATACCAAACCTCCAATATATGATGATTATAATGATGAGTATGATATTTTTCAGTTCAACTAATATTGAGGAGAAAATTGATTGTGATTACAATCTGCCTCCTATATTTGATGATTATGTCCCCCACCTTTGGAAGATTGCTATTTAGATGTCCCACTTGATGAAATGATAAAAAGAAACTCATGGGGAGTATTAATGATGTTCTTATTATGGTTAAAAATGCTTATGTCCCTGTTGGTTTCTATGTTTTGGATGTTGAATGCAATGCTTCTTGTCCTATTACTTTGGGAAGACCTTTTCTTAGAATTGTTAGTGCCATTATTGATATGAAAGAAGGCACCATTAAATATCAATTCCCATTCAAGAAAGGTATATAACACTTCCCTATGAGGAGAGAAAAATTACCTTTTGCTCCTCCTTTTAAAGCAAAATTTGATGTTAATGCTTCTTCATTTGAAAATACTTGATTCTTGCTTCTTGTACCTAAGTTAAAGGCGTTAACGAAAAGTACTTCTTGGGAGATAACCCAACAGTTTTCTTGAGTCTGGGAAGTTATTAATACTGTAATAACCTCTCTTATCCTTTTTGTTTGATTTTGTGCCAAGAATAACCTCTACAATTGAGCTGCGTCAAGATATTTTCTAGCGCTGTTGCCGGGGAGTTTAAGGACAGCTTCACAAGGGGAGTCCTTCACAACCATTCTCTCTACATTGTTTTTGTATTGCTTAGTTTTTTTCTTTGATTTGCTTGCTTCTTTTTATAAAAAAATCCAAAAAAATAGTTCCGTTTGGTTTGCTTTTTCTTATCAAAACACAAAAAAAATAGTTCCTACTCTAGCTGCTGCTGCTGCTGTTGGTTTGCTTCACCTTTGCAAAAATGAATTCTGCTAAGAACACCAAGTTGTGTGAATTCACTAGCACAAACAACAATGTTTTCCTGAGTACACCTATTGCTCCACCTGCTCCTGCTGCTACATTTTATGAAATTAAGCCTGCTTTGTTGAATCTTGTTATGAAAGAGCAATTTTCTGGTGCTAGTTCTGATGATGTTGTTGCCCACCTTAATAACTTTGTTGAAATTCGTGAGATGCAAAAATATAAGGATGTATATGGAGATATTATTAAGCTCAAGTTGTTTCCTTTCTCCTTGAGAGGAAAAGCTAAAGAATGGTTGCTATCCTTGCCTAGAAATAATATTGATTCTTGGATTAAATGCAAAGATGCTTTTATTGGAAAATACTAACCTCCGGCTAAGATTATATCTACGAGAAGTGAAATAATGAAATTTAAACAACTTGATAATGAACATGTTTCTCAAGCTTGGGAAAGAATGAAATCTTTGGTAAAGAATTGTCCCACTCATGGACTGACTGCTTGGATAATTATCCAGACTTTTTATGCAGGGTTAAATTTCTCTTGAAGAAATCTGATGGATTCTGCTGCTGGAGGTACCTTTATGACCATTACTTTGGGTGCTGCAACAAAGCTCCTTGACAATATGATGGTTAATTATTCTAAATGTCACACTAAGAGAGCTCCACATGGTAATAAGGTAAATTCTGTTGAAGAAACCTCCTCCTTGAGTGATAAAATTGATATTATCATGTCTATGCTTATTAATGGAAAATCCATATGATCCTAATAATGTTCCCTTAGCCTCTTTGGTTGCTCAAGAAGAGCAAGTTGATGTGAACTTCATTAGAAATAACAACTTCAGCAACAATGCCTATAGGAATAATCTTGGTAATAATAATTATAGGCCTTATCCTCCCAATAATGGTAATGCTTATGGAAATTCCTACAACAATAATAGAAGTGCTCCCGCTGAACTTGAAGTCATTCTTAAAGACTTTATTAGTAAACAAACTACTTTGAACAAGACTGTGGAGGAAAAGCTTTTGAATGTTGAGAAAAATATTTCATCTTTGTCTGAAGCACGGTCCTCCTTGATAATAAAATGGATACTAACCCGAAACCTTGGAAAGTACCTTTGTTGCTACTCATGCCATACAAGTCACTATTGATGAAAATGTTAGACTGTTAGCTAAATTACATGCTAAGTGGGCAAGAGAAGATGAAATTGCTAGAAACAATAGTATTTGTACTATTACCACCACCAATGCTGATGCTAGAAAACCACAAGAAGTCCCCATTCCTCCTACAACAATGCCTAAACCCAATGAGTCTACTACCTATGATGCTAAGTTTGATTTTGATATTGATGGTTGCAATATCTCTGAAGTGATTATGTTCTTACAAAAGCTTGCTAGAAGTCCTAATTCTAGTGTTATGAATATGGCTTTTACAAAACACATTACAGATGCTCTCATTAAAATCAAGGAAGAAAAGATGAAACACAAAGCTTCTATGCCTAGGAAAGTAGAAGATATATGGGAACCCATCATTAATATGCAAGTGAATGACTTTGATCTCAAAGCTTCATGTGACCTTGGTTCTAGTGTCTCTATTATGCCTAGAAATATTTATGAAATGCTTGATTTGCCACCTTTGGAAGATTGCTATTTAGATGTCCCACTTGATGAAATGATAAAAAGAAACTCATGGGGAGTATTAATGATGTTCTTATTATGGTTAAAAATGCTTATGTCCCTGTTGGTTTCTACGTTTTGGATGTTGAATGCAATGCTTGTCCTATTACTTTGGGAAGACCTTTTCTTAGAATTGTTGGTGCCATTATTGATATGAAAGAAGGCACCATTAAATATCAATTCCCATTCAAGAAAGGTATATAACACTTCCCGATGAGGAGAGAAAAGTTACCTTTTGCTCCTCCTTTTAAAGCAAAATTTGATGTTAATGCTTCTTCATTTGAAAATACTTGATTCTTGCTTCTTGTGCCTAAGTTAAAGGCGTTAAAGAAAAGTACTTCTTGGGAGATAACCCAATAGTTTTCTTGAGTCTTGGAGGTTATTAATACTGTAATAACCTCTCCTTATCCTTTTTGTTTGATTTTGTGCCAAGAATAACCTCTAATGAGAGAGAAGTAAGATTTGGGGAAGTTGCTATTCCGAAACAGATTTTTGTGATTCACTGTAAAAATTTGTGAAAAATATCTGTATGTCATACTGAGCTATAATTTTGTGAGTAAATCCCCCAAGTTGTTATCTAACTTTCGTTAGTTTAACACTTTTTCGATTTGAGCAATAGAAGGTCTTCAGAAAATCGATTTTACCGGTCTGCTTTTGAAAGATTTCTGCCATTATTTGCATTTGCCTCTTTATCGGTTTCTTATTGGGTTCTCTTTGGTAAATTGGGATTTTTGAAGAATTTTTTTACAGTAGCTTGTGTATTTCATGAAAGTTTTTATTTTTTGAAACTAAACCCAAAGGTTTATTCTTTTAAATGCACTAATGTTGCTAATGAAGATTGTGTGAAGTTTTGTATGAAGGAAATTTTTAGATATAGGGGAAGACTGATGTAATGAGATGAAGAATGGATAAAATCTCAAGCTTGGGGATGCCACCCCGTGTCACCCGAAGAAATATTCAAGAGGTACAAGCGTAAAAGCTTGGGGATGCCCAAGGCATCCCCTTCTTCATCAATAAAAATCCCAGGTCTCTTTCTAGACACTTCGTTTTCATTGTTTCATGCACTGTTGTGTTGTTCTTGGAGCGTCTTAGTTTTTTTTGTTTGTTTGGTTTGCTTGAATAAAGTAGTTGAACCCCCGCTTTCGCTGTGTTGTTTCAAATAAGTTGATTGGTGTTGGAGAAGAGTAGAAAGTTTCATGCTTATAGTGGTACAAAAGGAAGCTTGTTTTGGCTGTGGATTAGACTTTATCATGTCATGATAGATGTTGTTTTGACCTTGTGCTTATGTAGCATGACGTGTTCCAAACAATTGAGATTGCTTAATGTGCCTTGCAAGAATCATGCATTGTTTTAGCATACAGAAGCATAATATTGTGGTATTCTCCTTTGATGCTTTGTTTGGGTTGACTTGGCACATTCTCACACCATGTTATGATTATGAACCATTAACCTTAGCCTCTATGATCATTTATTTTTTGACTTGTAGTACCTCTTTATTCTTTGATTGATAATGTTTTGTCGCTCTACATGATTATGGCCATTATTGCTCTCTTAGTTGGTCGCTCCCAGTCTTTTGCTAGCATCCACTTGTATTGAGTAAGCTCTAATCATGCATCAAACTCCCAAGAAACCAAGTTATTCCAAAGAGTCAACCATAAATTCCTATAATTTCCATTATTTTTGATTGATTTTAATTACTATATTATGTGTGCTTGACTATCTATGGGTGCCTAATGCTTTTGTCCAGTTAAGGGCCCGCATACAACGGATGATTTGTTCTACATAGATAAGATCTTGTTCGCTAGAGGACCGGCGACCCCTGAGTGACACGGGGATATCAATGGGAAACTAGTTTGACTCGAGGATAATGAGGAACCACTATGCTTATTGCATTTGTCCAATCCAAGGAGCTTAATTGCTAAGCAGCCTGGAGGATCTTAATCGTCTAGTGACTGACCATGGTTTTGGTAACAGGCTAGTATGATTATTGAAGTTGGGATGAAATCTACCAAGAGGAGTCTGGCTAATTATGGGTTGCTCACCACACATATATTTATAAGATTATAATTGTTACATTTATCACTCATCCACCTAGCACATTCACTATCACCAGGAACTGTATCTCCCTGCGCCTCCTTTCTCATCTGCAGAAAACAACAAACAACCGAATCGTTCTTTACTTTTATGCTTTTTATTTTCGAAGTTTACATTTTAGTCTTATTTAAATACATTCATTTAATCCAAGTTTTATTCTTATTTCAACACTTGTAGTCAATTCACTCGAACACATGTGACAACTTTGAGTGCGACAGAGACTTCACCCATAAAACACTTACCTTTGGGCTCCCTATGGGATTGACATCTTAACTTTGAAACTAGCTACAAACAATATGTGCACTTGTAGCCATCAAGCTATTTTCTAGTGCCGTTGCTGGGGAGCTAAGGGCTAAGTGTTTGTCTCTTGACATTTCAGGTGTTACTATTACAAGATGGTCTCCCTAGGAGACAAAGGGTCTACATGTTCTGGTAGGACCTATCTACCAAATTATTTTGAGTGCGTGCCTGTCCAAAGACGAGAAGAAATTATTGAAAAACTTTTGAGATCAAATAGAATTGAAGTTGAAAACCTTAGTGATTTCATGGAAATCATGTCCATTCATAGGACAACTCCCAAGAAACTGAAGGGAATATGCCCCGAGAGGCAATAATAAAGTTGTTATTATGTATATACCAAGTATATGATAGATGTTTATTTTGCATGCTATAATTGTATTAATACGGAAACGTTAATACATGTGCGTTTAATAAATAAACAGAAAAGTTCCTAGTTACGCCTCTCTTATAAACTAGCTCGTTGATTAACAAGATGATCAAGGTTTCTTGATCATGGACATTGGATGTTGTTAATAACAAGGTTACAACATTATTGGAATGGAGTGATGAACATTCATCCGAAGTATAACATTACGATCAAATTCATTGAGTTTATATTGCTATAACATCATATGAAGTAATCCTAATCCTTAGGCCATGAGATCATGTCAATCACTAACACTGGAAGAGTATCTTGATAACATCAAACATCACACTGTAACAGGGTGATTATAAAGATGGGTTCAATGCTACTAAAGTGTTATGTTGAGTCCCATCAAGAGTGGAATTTGTTCATCCCGATGACAGATAGATATACTCTGGTACCTCTCGGTGATATCACATTGGTTGCTTGCAAGTAAGTGATTTGATCACTAGAATGTTATATCACGGGAATGAGAAAACAGTACATGTCAGTAACGAGATCAAACTAGGTATGAAGATACCGATGATCGAATCTCGGACATGTAATATATCGCGAGACAAAGGGATTAATATTCTAGCATAAAAGATTCTCACGATCACAAGAAAGTCATTGTTGAATGTGTGGGAGTCAGTATGGATCTCCAGGTCCCGCTTCTGATTATTGATCTGAGATGGGTCTCGATCATGTTTGCATTATTCGTGAACCATAGGGTGACACACTTAAGAGACACTGACACCATTTGGAACAAATAGTTTCATGCTGAAAAGATTTACAAAGCGCAGGAATTTATTTCACTAGACACCGAAACTGTATCGAGTGAAATTGTTGAAAGTGTTTCTGCATGTGAAATGAAATACTAGCAAGGGGTTATATGTGAATGTTTGTCCATTAAATTAATTGACAAAATTTTGAATAAATAAAAGGAGTTTTATTTAAAGAGAGATTGCATTAAATTTGGCGGAAATTTAATGAGAATTTTGAGTGGGATTTTGAGTGGAGAAGTGAAGGGCCATATTTGTGAGTGGGAGATCCACCCACATGAATGGAGGAGGGGAGGGGGCAGCACCATGCGCCGGCCACCCCCTTGGGGTGCACCCTCCCTCCTATATATAGCCCCCTCTCACTCCTTCTCACTCACACCTCCTCGTGAAGGATCTCTCTCCCCCTCTAGTTTTTATTCCCCATGGTCTCGGACTAGCGAGATACATGTTTCCGATGGCTTTTCGGCAAGAAATATTCGTTGCTTCTGCTGCATCGCTGGTGCGAGGATGCAGAGGTTTCTCGGTGGCTCGGACATGTGTGCGAGCTTGGATGCACTGCTGATTTATGGCGCTAGGACTTCCTCTCGATCTTGAGATCGGCAAGCGTCCGTCTACATCATCCACGAGTACAACCTTGTTAAACTTTGTCGGTCTTCAAGGGTATGTTCTCTACAGATGTATATCCGCTAGTTTCTTGTATCTAGTAGATAGATCTTCGTACATAGTTGTTCCCATCGTAGGAATTTTTTGTTTTCTATGCTGCGAACCCTACAGTGGTATCAGAGCCGAATCTATGCGTAGATGCTTTGCACGGGTAGTACACATATGAGTATGTGGGCGATGATGATCATGTTATTGCTTCTTGTCTGTACTTTGGATATTGGTGGCATAGTGGGATGAAGCGGCCCGGACAAACTTTACATGTCCTCGCACATGAGACCTGTTCCACGCTTGGCATGCAAATAGTTTTGCATAAGTGGCTAGCGGGTGTCTATCTCTCCTACTATATTCAATATCTAATTTACAACGAGTTGTTGATAATTTGGTTATCCTCGTTGTGGTTCCATGTTCGTAGGTAAGAACGGTTCTATCTTCGAAAGCCCTAAGCCACGTAAAACTTGCAATGGATAAATTAGAAGTGTCTAGTTTAGATTGTTGTTAGGCTAGTGTCATGATATGGTGATGTTGTAAGTAAAAGTGTAAGTCGATACTCTTACAACACACATAGCATGTAGGTTCCATAGACCTTTGCCTTACGCATAAAGGAATGATGAAGATCATACCACGATGCACGTGATGATGATCAAGTGCAAGAACCATATCATTTCACTTTTCACATTTTATGTATGTTGCATCTTATATTGCTTGTTTGGCATTTTATTAACATAATAAGATGATCCCTCATTTAGATATCAAGATAAAATTGTGTTCTCCCTAAAGTAGGCACCGATTATGTTTTTCCTCTCTAAGACATCACGTGATGATCGGGTGTTCTTGGAGCCACGATCATATTTTGGGTGTAAGACAGTTTTACACACGCAAATACTAAGGTTCTTACTTGGCGAGCCTAGCATGTATGGAACATGGACTCGTGACACGAACCAAAAGGTTAAGCATGAGTCATATGTAGATATGATGCCCATATAGATGCTACTTTGAAGCTACAAACTCACATGATGATCGGACTTGGTGTAGTGGATTTGGTTCATGTAATCACCAAAAGGCACGAGGATGTCATTTTTGAGTGGGAGTTCATTCTTAATTTGGATTAGTTGAACTCAATCTATCATAAACTTAGTCTAAACTTTAAAAATTCCGTTGTAGATGGCACCACCTTCTTTTAATTTACTTTTGTTCTAGGAGAAAGAGAAACTTGCAGCGAATGGTAGCAACTTTACCGTCTGGCTATGAATTTGAGGATTCTCCTCTCTGCACAAAAGCAATATGTGATAGAAGCGCCGCTAGGCCCCCCACCGTTCGATGATGCCCCTGACGAGGAAAAGAATGCCTATCAGACTCGTCAGGAGGACCACAACTTAGTTCATTTCGGCATTTTGTATGGGCTAGAGCCAGAACTTCGAAAGCATTTCAAAAATGCAATGCCTTTGATACAATGGGTGAGTTGAAAATGATTTTCGACACCCATGCTGCTGTAGAGAGTTATAATGATTCAGAAAAGTTCTTCAGCTGCATGATGGAAGAGAACGACTCCGTTAGTGAGAACGTACTCAAGATATTGGGGTACGCCGATAAGCTTGTGTCCTTGGGAATATCGATCCCCATTGACTTAGGCATACATCATGTTCTCCAATCTCTGCCACCTAGCTACAAGAGCTTCGTGATGAACTATAACATGCAGGGCATGAAGAAGTCTCTCCCTGAGCTTCTGTCAATGCTTAAGACTGCAGAGGTGGAGATCAAGAAGGAACATCAAGTGTTGATGATCAATAAGACCACCGGTTTCAAGAAAGACAGGAAGGGTAAATGAGGAAAAGAAGGGCGCCAAACCGGTTGCTGTACGTGAAAAGAAATCCCGAGTTGGCCCTAAGTCTGATACCGAGTGCTATTATTGTAAGGGGACTGGCCACTGGAAGCGCAACTACCCCAAGTATTTGGCAGATAAGAAGGCCGGCAAGGCAAATAAAGGTATATATGATATACATGTTATTGATGTCTACTTGACTAGTGATACGTCGGAAACGTATCTATAATTTTTGATGCTCCATGTTTGTTTAGTACCTACTTTGCTTTGCTTTGTCTACACTTTGAGGTGTTTTTATATCTTTTCTGGAACTAACCTATTTACAAGATGCCACAGTGCCAGTTGCCTATTTTCTTCTGTTTTTGGTTCCAGAAGGGAATAAAATCAATATTCTCGGAATTGGATGGGACAAAAGCCAAAGTCATTATTTTCCTAGAGCAACACGGAACCACGAAGCAGAGCCGGAGGGGGGCCACGGGGTGGTCGCACCCCCTAGGCGCGGGCAAGCCCTGGAGGCGCCCATAGGGGGTGTGGGCCCCCTGGACCCCCACCGACCTTGATTCCTGCGCCTATAAGAAGCCTCCGACCTAAAAACCCTAGGGCATCCAGAGGAAATCCACAAAAACCTCTGTAGCACCATCGCCACCGAAGGGGAGATTTGGGGGACATAAAGTCTCTGTTCTGGCACGCTGCCGGGACGGGGAAGTTCCCCCGGAGCCATCTCCATCGATCTCCACCACCATCTCCATCACCATTGTTGATTCCCATGATGAGGAGGGAGTAGTTCTCCTTCGAGGCTAAGGGCTCGACCAATAGCTATGTGTTCATATCTCTCTCTATATGCATGATCTTATGGTCATGAGCTTTGTAATCAAGTAGATCTACCTTGCTACTCAAGTGCTTCATTAGATCTCTACTCTCCCCATGTGTGTGAAAGTGACAGCGTGCACGCCATGGTGGCACTTAGGTTTGAGTCTACATAAATACTCTTTGTGCTTTAATAGATCTATGCTTTTCCCCATGTGTGTGAAAGTGACAACGTGCATACCGTGTGTGGCACTTTGGCTAGATTTAATATGTTTATGAGTTATATTTGGAGTTGGATGTATCTATGAAATTGTGGTGTTTGTTAGAACCATCTAGCGCTCAAGGTGACAGTGTGGGGTTATCTAGACTGGGGAAGGCGGACTTTGAGGAGTGATGTTATAGCCCTACCGATGATTAGAGTGTCCAGCCGGAGAGTAGTTAAGAGTAGTATCATGAAGAGAGGATATTTATATGAGAGAGTGTTCACTAGTGAAAGTATGATCCCTAGGCCTTGTTTCTAAACATTGAAACACTGTTTTCTACTAGATCTATTGCATGTTTGCTTGCTTCCATCTTTGTTCCGTTTGCCGGGGAGGTTTTGGGCTTTTACCTTTCCTCCACGCCATCAGCTCTTTTCTGGCACCGTTACCCTACGTCAACAACAAGTCAGAAGCTATTTTCTGGCACTGTTACCACTTGTATTTCACTATCTCTTCGCAGAACTAGTGCATCTATACACCTGAAAAGTGTATTGGGTGTGTTAGGGACACAAGAGACTTCTTGTATCTTGATTGCAGGATTTCTTGAGAGGGAATACCTTTGACCACTTCCTCCCTGAGTTCGATAAACCTTGGGTAATCCACTTAAGGGAAACTTGTTGCCGTTCTACAAACCTCTGCACTTGGAGGCCCAACAACTGTCTACCAGAATAGAAGTGCGTAGACATCAAGCTCTTTTCTGGTGTCGTTGCCGGGGAGGTAAGGTAAAAGGTGCTCACATCCTCCGGTGTGAGTGCTCGAAGTTATTTCCTTTAGATTCTGCAATTTTGTCTTTTTGTTTCTTGTTTTCACTAGTTAGGCTTAATGGAAAACAAAAAAAAATTAGAGAGCTTTATAGCATTTATCTTGAGTTAGGACATGAAGTGTTTGAAGAGAAAATTAAAAAAACCTATGGAGCTTTATTTGCATGCTAATAGCAATGTTATTAGTATGAATTTTTTGAACACCATTATTGCTAATGCTTTGGAAAAGTCTAAGCTTGGGGAAGCTAGTTTTGATGAAATTGATCTTTTTAGTCCCCCGGCTTTGGAAGATAGCTATTCTATTGCTTATGATGATACCAAACCTCCAATATATGATGATTACAATGATGAGTATGATATTTTCAGTTCAACTAATATTGAGGAGAAAATTGATTGTGATTACAATCTGCCTCCTATATTTGATGATTATGGTGATGAGAATAATAGTGATAGCTATTTTGTTGAATTTTCTCCCACTGCAATTAATAAGAATGACTATGCTTATATGGAGAGTAATAGTTATTTTATGCATGTGGCTCACGATAAGAATGTTTTATGTGATAGATATATTGTTAATTTTATGCATGATGCTACTTAAAGTTATTATGAGAGAGGGAAACATGGTTTTATGCATCTCAATAATATTAAGTTTCCCCTCTTTATGTTGAAAGTCTTGAAGTTGCACTTGTTTTGCTTTCCTATGCTTGGTGCTTTGTGCTTTCATGACTTGTTTATTTACAGGATTCCTATGCATAGGAAGTGGGTTATAATTAAATGTGTTTTCAATTTGCTTCTTGATGCTCTCTTTTTCTTCAATTATATTTCTTATGTGAGCATCTTCTCAAACTATCAAGCCTAACTTAAAGGCGTTAAAGAAAAGTACTTGTTGGGAGATAACCCAAGAGTTTTCTTAAGTCTTGGAAGTTATTACTTCAGTAATCATCTCTCCTTATCCTTTTTGTTTTCTTTTTGTGCCAAGAATGACCTCTAATGAGAGAGAAGTAAGATTTGAGGAGTTGCTGTCCCGAAACAGATTTATGTCCTCCACCATAAAAATTCGTGAGCAGTATCTGTAACTCGGATTGAGCTCAAAATTTACGAATAAATCCCTCAGTATGTTAGATAACTTTCATTAGTTCAACACTTTTTGATTTGAGTAACAGAAGATCTTCGAAAAAAATCGATTTCTACCTGCTGGACTGTTTTGACAGATTTCTGTCATTATTTGCATTTGCTTCTTATTGATTCCTTTTTGAGTTCTCTTTTGGGGAATTGAGCTTTTTGAAGGAGTTACTACAGTAGCTTGTGTTTTTAGTGATAAGTTTTGCTGTTCCAAAGCTTTTCCTAAGTTCTAATATCTTTTGAATACACTAATGTTGCTAATGAAGATTGTGTGATGTTTTGTATGAAGGACAAAATTTAGGTGTGGAGAGAGAATGATGTAATGAGATGAAGAATTGACAAAAGCTCAATCTTGGGAATGCCACCCCGGTGTAACCCCAAGAAATATTCAAGAGGTACAAGCGTCAAAGCTTGGGGATTCCCAAGGCATCCCCTTCTTCATCAATAAAAATCTCAAGTCTTTCTAGACACTTTGTTTTTATTGTTTCATGCATTGTTGTGTTATTCTTGGAGCGTCTTAGTTTTCGGTTTTTGTTTTAGTTTGCTTGAGTAAGTTGGTTGGTTACACCACACTTCTTTTGAAGAGAGACGCACTCTGTTTTCATTGCCTATAACACTCTAGTTTTCACTCTTATTGTTTTGTGAGTGGTCTCTTTTGCTAGCACTGTGTTTAGCCTTAGTTTTCTTGTGCTTTCAGCTTAGAACTTTTTAGTTCTTCTTTGTGGATTTGTGAGGCAATCTCACTTGTATTTATTGATTATTATCTTTGTGAGTTGTTTCAAATAGGTTGATTGGTGTTGGAAAGGAGTAGTAAGTTCTTGCTTGTAAGTGCAAGAGGAGCTTGCATTGACTGTGACTTAGACTTTAGCATGACATGTAGGCATTGTTTTGACCTTATGCTTAGTGATTATTTTTGTAGCATGTCTTGTTCCAAACAATTGGGATTGCTTAGTGTGCCTTGAAGAAATTATGCGTTGTTTAAGCATGCAAAAAGCATAGTATTATGGTATTCTCCTTTGATGCTTTGTTTGGGTTGAATTGACGCATGCTCACACCTTGTTATGACTCTCACAAGTCACCATTATCATCTATGATCATTTAGTCCTTGACTTGTAGTACCACTCTTTGCTTTGATTAGTAATGTTTTGTCGCTCTACTTGATTATGGCCAGTATTGCTCTCTTAGTTGGTTGCTCCCAGTCTTTTGCTAGCCTCCACTTGTATTTGTAAGCTCCACTCATGCTTCAAACTCCCAAGAAACCAAGTTATTCCAAACTGTCCACTGTAAACTCATATGCATGGTGTGTTACACCATTCCAAGTATATTCTTGTTTTCGGCTATCTTCCAATTAAAAACTATTTTGTTATGTGAAAACTTAGTGATTAAAGCCCTCACGAACTTGATGGCACATTTTATATTCTTTTCCCCTAATAAACTTGAACCATTGTGTCATCTATGTTGTATATGCTTGCACTTATACGTTGGAATTAGCAGAATAGTGATGTCACGGGGAACGTTTTCAACATTGCACATGTACTTTGTACTCAGTTGATATCATCCTCTTTTGTCTATGGATGTCACCGGTGTGAAATAAAAAGGGAACTTGTGAGTCCATGGAGTTTGTATCCTGTGTTAGAGAAACGCCTGGGCCGCTAGCCTAAGCCATGCCTAATCATGGTGGAAACTTGCAGTATCACCATAATGACATCTATGAAGCATTCTTCTTATAAAAAAGACACATTGAGAAAGAAGAGAGAAAAAGCACCGTATTCCCATGGTAAATAAGAAGATTGCTTAGATGCTCATTGTCTGCTTGCCTTGTCATTTTGGTTATAGGAATGCTCTTGTACCATGTGCGAGGGGTAACCTGTTGACGGTTCTCTATGATACGCATGTACTTACAATGAAAAGAACTTACAGGTGACTGAAGTTGAGTAGCATGAGGTGTGGCCCTCGTATTCAAGGGACTTGAGATTGCCAACTTATACTTTGTCAAGCATATACTCCATAGTTTGTTCACTTTAACCTTAATCACTTCAAGATGCTTATGATAGGGGCAATGAGGGCTGAAAGCTAACAAGTACCATAATTTTTGGAAGATCTTTTTGAAACTTGAAATCCCTGGTTCCCTTATGAAGGGCCCTTATTCCACTATTATTTGAGTCTCCACCTTCTACCTTTAGGCACCATTAAGAGAGCATATTTATCATTCTGTGTGTAGTGTCCCAAAGCTTATTGATTGATGCATATTGTGATATTATTTGTTCTTGTGCTATTTGTTTCTAGTCACCCTTGTGAACTTTGAAGATGTCCTACGCATATATTTTCTACTCTACGAGGGACAAGCTCAATGCCACTAAGCTATGTTTTCTGTATGTGAAACAAACAAACATTTTTCAATGCATGTTATTCATGATCTTTGTTTGTAGCCTTTCATGTTGCATGCATAGTTACTTTGTCTTACTGTTAGAACTCCATCTTTCATGCACATGTTTAGAGTTCTTTGATCCCAACTTTCAATGCTTGCAAATGGTTTGATCTTGGTTTTGATGGTGCATGTCACCTCAAAAATTATTCTTTTTTATCACTTACCTACTCGAGGACGAGCAGGAGTTAAGCTTGGGGATGCTTGATATGTCGGAAACGTATCTATAGTTTTTTATGCTCCATGCTTGTTTAGTATCTACTTTGCTTTGCTTTGTATACACTTCGAGGTGTTTTTATATCTTTTCTGGAACTAACCTATTAACAAGATGCCACAATGCCAGTTGCCTGTTTTCTTCTATTTTTGGTTCCAGAAAGGCAGAAAATCAATATTCTCGGAATTGGACGGGACAAAAGCCAAAGTCATTATTTTCCCGGAGCAACACGGAACCACGAAGCAGAGCCGGAGGGGGGGGGGGCATAGGGTGGCCGCACCCCCTAGGCGCGGGCAAGCCCTGGAGGCACCCATAGGGGGTGTGGGCCCCCTGGACCCCCACCGACCTTGATTCCTGCGCCTATAAGAAGCCTCCTACCTAAAAACCCTAGGGCATCCAGAAGAAATCCACGAAAACCTCTGTAGCACCGCCGCCACCGAAGGGGAGATTCGGGGGACAGAAGGTCTCTGTTCCAGCACCCTACCGGGACGGGGGAGTGGCCCCGGAGCCATATCCATCGATCTCCACCACCATCTCCATCACTATTGCTGATTACCATGATGAGGAGGGAGTAGTTCTCCTTCGAGGCTAAGGTCTCTACCGGTAGCTATGTGTTCATCTCTCTCTATGCATGATCTTGTGGTCATGAGCTTTGTAATCAAGTAGATCTACCTTGCTACTCAAGTGCTTCATTAGATCTCTGCTCTCCGCATGTGTGTGAAAGTGACAGCATGCACGCCATGGTGGCACTTAGGTTTGAGTCTACATAAATACTCTTTGTGATTTAATAGATCTATGCTTTTCCCCACGTGTGTGAAAGTGACAGCGTGCATACCGTGTGTGGCACTTTGGCTAGATTGAATATTTCTTATGAGTTATATTTGGAGTTGGATGTCTCTTTGAAATTGTGGTGTTTGTTGGAACCATCTAGCACTCAAGGTGACAGTGTGGGGTTATCTAGATTGGGGAAGGCGGACTTTGAGGAGTGATGTTATAGCCCTATCGATGATTAGAGTGTCCAACCGTAGAGTAGTTAAGACTAGTATCATGAAGAGAGGATATTTATATGAGAGAGTGTTTACTAGTGAAAGTATGATCCCTATGCCTTGTTTCTAAACATTGAAACACCATTTTCTACTAGATCTATTGCATGTTTGCTTGCTTCCATCTTTGTTCCGTGTGCCGGGGAGGTTTTGGGCTTTTAGCTTTCCTCCACGCCATCAGCTCTTTTCTGGCACCGTTACCCTACGTCAACAACAAGTCAGAAGCTATTTTCTGGCATTGTTACCACTTGTATTTCACTATATCTTCGCCGAACTAGTGCATCTATACACCTAACAAGTGTATTGGGTGTGTTGGGGATACAAGAGACTTCTTGTATCTTGATTGCAGGATTCCTTGAGAGGGAATACCTTTGACCACTTCCTCCCTAAGTTCGATAAACCTTGGGCAATCCACTTAAGGGAAACTTGTTGTTGTTCTACAAACCTCTGCACTTCGAGGCCCAACAACTATCTACAAGAATAGAAGTGCGTAGACATCAACTAGTACTCGCAGTAGCACCTGGGTATTTGATATCGGATCGGTTGCTAATATTTGTAACTCGAATGAGGGGCTGCAGAACAAGCGACCACTATAAAGGGGTGAGGTCAAGATGCGTGTCGGCAACTGATCAAGCGTTGATGTGATCACCGTCAAAACGCTACCTCTCCACTTATCATCGGGATTAGTTATAAACTTGAATAATTTTTATCTGGTGCCTGCACTAAGCATGAACATTGTATCCGGATCATGTTTGATGCGTAGTGGTTATTCATTTAAATCCGAAAACAACGATTGTTTGATTTATATGAATGATATCTTTTATGGTTATGCACCTGTGATGAATGGTTTATTCCTATTGGATCTCGATAATAGTGTTACACATATTGATAATGTTGATGCTAAAAGGATTAAACTTAATGATGATATATCCGCATATATGTGGCACTGCCGTCTAGGTCATATTGGTGTTAAACGCATGAAGAAGCTCCATTCGGATGGACTTTTGGAATCACTTGATTTCGAATCATTTGATACATGTGAGCCATGCCTTATGGGCAAGATGACTAGAACGCCGTTTTCCGATTCAATGGAACGGGCGGCAAATTTATTGGAAATCATACACTCTGATGTGTGTGGTCCAATGAGTGTGTCGGCGCGAGGTGGATATCGTTATTTTGTTACTTTCACGGATGATTTGAGTAGATACGGTTATATCTACTTGATGAAACACAAGTCTGAAACCTTTGAGAAATTCAAGGAATTTCAGAATGAAGTGGAAAATCATCGTAATAGAAAGATCAAATTTCTACGGCCTGACTGTGGAGGTGAGTATCTAAGTTATGAGTTTAGCACACATATGAAAGAGTGTGGAATAGTTTCACAACTCACACCTGCCGGAACACCACAGAAAATGGTGTGTCAGAACATCGTAATTGTACTTTACTAGATATGGTTCGATCTATGATGTCTCTGATGGACTTGCCACTGTCATTTTGGAGATATGCACTAGAAACTGATGCATTTACTTTAAATTGGGCACCATATAAATCCGTTGAAAAGACACCATATGAATTGTGGTTTGGAAACAAACATAAGTCGTCATTTCTTAAAGTTTGGGGATGCGATGTTTATGTGAAGAAACTTCAGCCAGATAAACTCGAACCCACAGCGGAAAAATGCGTATTCATAGGAAACTATTGGGTATTCCTTCTATCACAGATCCGAGGGCAAGGTTTTCGTTGCCAAGAATGGATCCTTTCTAGAGAAAGAGGTTCTCGCGAAAGGTGTGTGTAGTCGGAAGGTAAAACTCAAAGAGGTTGTAGAACCTTCTCTTCATAATATGGCGAGTAGCGCAGCGCCGGATGACACAGTTATACCCCACGGGTACACAACATTGGTATACCTGGTCCAGCCCAAGGGAAGGCCCACGACAAGACACGCGTCCTGTGGAGATTTCAGGTGGTCCAAGCCCATGATGTCTTCGGATCCTTGGAGAACAAGACTAGAGTAGATAGATTTTCAAAGGGTACCAACCCTAATATGTAACCGACTCGACCTAAACACGAGACCTGCCTATCTATATAAAGGCCAGGAGGGCACGGCGAGAAGGATAGCTTTCACCTGTCACATCCCAAGATTTTCCAAATCTTGTAATGTGAAAATAAATGAATAAAATAAAACTTTGTTTGATTTTTAGGGCGAGAAGAAACTTTTTGAATTCAATTGGAACCTCAAACCAATTTGAATCAAATAAATCCTAAATGGATTTATAAAGATAAACATTTAATAAAGGAAAATAGAAATATTTAAAATTACTATTTTGGATCTTTTAATAAAAGGTTTTGGTTTTTCAAAAGAAAAAGAGGATTTATAAATAAGGATTATTTTATAGCCAAATTAAACCTTGGCCAATATTTTGAAATAAAGGCTTTGTTTTGATAAAAATAGTAAAGGTTTATTTAAATAAAATAATAAGGATTTAATATCCAATTTTATTTAAGTAAAGGCTTTTACCATTTTAAATAAACACTAAAACTTATTTATTTATTTTAAATAAGTTTTCCAAATATTTTGTATTCTCAAATAAAATCTATTGAAGTGTTTTGGTTTTATTTTAGATTTCAAAATAAATATTTTAATAAAACAAATCCTATTTGATTTAATAACTAAGGTCCATTCTATTTAAATATTAATGGAACCTAAAATAAAGATGTTTTTTTTTGTTTTAAACAAGTTTTCCAAATATCTTTTATTTCCAAATAAAACCTACTGTTTTAGTTTTGAAAATATTTGGATTTCAAATGGAGATTTTATTAATTAAATCAAACCCTATTTTATTAAATAACTAATGATCCATTTTGTTTAATTAATAAATGGATCCTCAAAAGAATAAAATATTATTTTATTTTGGAATTTTGGTTTATGTTGATAAACAGAACCAAGTTCAAAAGTTGTGAAGTGTGGTGTTTGTTTGAATTTATTTGGTTGATTGAATTGTTTGTTTGAATTTCAAATCAGTAAATAGAAATAGAAAAAGATAAATCAATCAGACAGGAAAAATGTGAGAAACGATCGACCCGGCCCAACTAACCCAGCAGCAGCCCACCTCTCTCCCCCAGCGAACCGTTCTTTCTCACTCAGACCCACACCCGTGCAGTGAATGACTGGTGGACCACGTTTCCTCTCCCTTTCCCACTGACCAGAGGACCCCACCGCCACGTCCCTCTTCTTCCCCACCCGCAGACCACGCCCACCCCTCATCGGTCGTTGCAGACGTAATAACTCCGGCGTAATACGCTTTAGTCACGCGTTGAATCAGCCCCTTGACCACGCAGGATAAATCGTCTGCCTCCCCTCTTCCGTTTCCCCCAGACACCCCTCCTCGGCACGCCTCCAGGCTGTCGGATTATGCTCAAACACCGCCACTGTCCGACGACGCTCCGCGAAATTCGCCATGTCCGCCACCCCGCCTCCTTAAGCACTCACATACTCTCTAGCCTGGCGCTTCTCGGCGCTTTCCATTCACCATGGCGCCTTAACGCTTAACGACAACCGCCGCCGCCACCATCTGGTTCATCTCCGACGAGCCCCACAGGTAGTTTCCGACCACCCCGCGCCCTCTCCTTCACGCACACATCGTCGTCATAGCCTTACGCATCTGATACTGTCTTCCATTTGTCCTAGCGTGCATCGTAGCCCCGTCTCCGACGACGCCCGAGCGAACCCGATGCCAGCAGGAACTCCGGCGAGAAATCAATCCCACTCCAGAGCGCCCCTGTCACATCCCAAGATTTTTCCAAATCTTGTAATGTGAAAATAAATGAATAAAATAAAACTTTGTTTGATTTTCAGAACCAGAAGAAACTTTTTGAATTCAATTGGAACATCAAACCCATTTGAATTAAATAAAACCTAAAGGGATTTAAAAAGATAAACATTTAATAAAAGGAAAAATAAAAACATTTGGACATACTATTTTGAAACAATTAAATGAAAATATTTTTTTTCAAATGAAATAGAAGTTTAGAAATAAAGAATATTTTATAAAAGCCAAATTAAACCTTGGCCAAGCCTTGGGAATTAAAACATTTTATTATAAAATTAGCAAAGGTTTATTTAAATAAATTAATAATGATTTAATATCCAACTTTATTTAAATAAAAGGTTTTACCATTTTAATTGAAACATCAAAACTTATTAAATTATTTTAAATAAGTTTTCCAAGTATTTTATATTCTCTAATAAAACCTACAGAAGTGTTTTTGGTTTTAATTTTAGTTTTCAAAATAAAGATATTAATAAAACTAATTCTATTTGATTTAATAACTAAGGTCCATTTTATTTAATTATTAAATGGATCCTAAAATAAAGATGTTATTTTGTTTTAAACAAGTTTCCAAATATTCTTTATAAACCTACTGAATGGCTTTGGTACTATTTTAATTTTAAAAATAAATATTCTAATAAAACAAATTTTATTTGAATTAAATGAATAAGGTTTATTCATTTAATTGGTATTGGACCCTAAAATAAAATGTTATTTCATTTTAAACAAGTATTTCAAGTATCTTATATTTTCAAATAAAACCTACTGATTTGGTTTTGAAAGTGTTTGGATTTCAAATGAAGATTTTATTAAATAAATCAAACCATATTAAATAAATAAAGGACCCTTTTATTTAATTAATGAAGGGATCTTAAATATTATTTTATTGTTGAATTGTTTGAATTATTTGAATGCTTGAATAGTTGGATGAAGTTCACATGAGAAAATAGGAAATAGAAAAAGATAAAACAAAGCAAACAGAAAAAAATAAGAGTAAAACGACCAGCCCAGCTAAAGCCCACCCCAGCCCAGTCCAGCCCATCTGCCCTCTCTCCCGAACCGTTTTTCCTCACCACAAAAGCAACCCGTTAAGTCACTGACCAGTGGACCTCCCCCTCGTTTCTTTTCCCACTAACCAGCGGACCCCACTCCTCCTGTTCTTCCTCCCCACCCGCAAGACTCCCTCTCCCCCCTCGTCGCCGTTTCCTGCAGTAATCCCGCGGCTTCAATTCATCATAATGCCGGGCCTTTACCTCACCTTGACCAAGCTCGATAAAACGCTAGCATTCCTTCTTCATTTCCCCTCTGTCTTCTCCCCAAAGCACGCCCCCAGGCCGTCTCAATTTCTCCCCGAGCACCCTCTGTTCCGACGAAGTCCAGAGCCGATTCCGGCGACTCGACACCATCTCCTGCCTCCCCGAGCACACGAGCACGCTCACCACACCCTGGCGCATTTTTCTGTGCCATTCATTCATCCGCGGGTACCCAACAGCGTCGGCAACGTCGACGACCTGCAGCACCGCCGTCTGCCCTCTTCTCCGACGACGTCCCCAGGTAGAACCTGACCTCCCCTCCTTTCCTCGTGGACACGATGATGATCTGAGCTCGTCGAACCTCACGGCATCTTCCGTTTGTCCTAGGGCCCCTATCCTCGCCCTCGGCGACCTCTGCTGAAGCCCGGCTCGTCTCGTGAGCAATCAAGCCACTCCAGCGCCTCGTCAACCAACAATGCCTTGAGCATCTCCGGCTATTATGCGAACCGGTGAGCTTACTCTTCCCTTTCTCGCTTCGCCTGCCGCTGGCCAGCCGCTCGCCGTTAACCCTTCGCCGCCAGTTCTTGGCAAAGCAGTAGGCACCGTTCGATTCAGATCGAACGAATACGATAGATCCACTTAAGTCACGAAGAGGTACCCAATAGGGACCATGCGATCTAACTTGATCCAACGCACCGCGTTGCCAATCCAGACGAACCGGTATCAGCCAGTGAGATAGCGACGCGTGGCCAATGTTTGAGTTAAAACAGATTTTTGAATCAGATTTATTTGCAAACTTCAAACCTTTGTAACTTTCAAACCACACGTCCAAAAATTATAAATTTTATATCAATGGATTCAGGAGAACAAGCCCTAGCCAACTCTGGCCTTATTTTAGAAAATAGTATATGTTAGTTTGCTTGATTTTGCAGATTCTTTTGTGAGCTTGTTTAGAGTAGAAAATTGTTTAAAATTGATTTTGGGGTCAAAACTTTTGCAAAATGGTTTGATGTGACCTTACTGACCCTAAGAACCAACCCTTGGTGTTGAAAATGATTTTGGTAAAGTTTAGGATTAGATTATTTGACTTAGCCATTTTCTAGCCAAATAAAATTATTGATTTTATTATGAAAATGTTTTTATAAAGAAAACTTTGAGAAAATGTTTTGGACCAAACCTACTGACCCAAAAACACCAAGTTTTGCAATAGCAACTCATTTGGTGAGAAGCTTAAAAGGTTTTGTTTTGATAAAACATTTTTCACCACATAAAATGATGATTGGATTTTAAAAATGGTTTATGGATAAAAACCCATTTGCTAATGACTTTGCCACTTTGGTGAATGGCCAATTTGGATCTTACAAAGTTTAGAAGCCTAGTGGAGACCATCCTTGCAATAGAACCAACCTTTGCATACTTATGCATGACTTAGATTCCATTACCTTGTGTGTGTGAAAAATTGTTTGTTTGACTTTGGTTTGGAATGTGAATTGAAATTGTGTTTGCTTGATTGACTTGTAGTGAAGTGTGAGACTAGAAAGATCAAGGAGTGAACCACCATTCTCTACCAAAAAGGCAAGTGATGCTTCATAATTTTTGTCCCATTACTTTCACTATGCATTAGTGATTTTTCTCTAAGTAAAACTTGCATGGATTTTGCTAAGTATAGACCTTGCTATAGCAAAACCTAGTAGATGAATCCTTAGTAGGATTTTCCTAAGTTAGAGATTCCTACTACTACCAAGCTTAGCCTAGCTAATAGAAAACATGGGTGGAATATATATTCACACTATGGAAAAATATTCTAAGTCTGAGGACTTGTGATTTTGTCTAATAAAACAACTAAGTTAATGAATCACCTGGGTGGAATGGGATGGCTTGGTGGTGTTTGGTTGAGTGGTTACACAAGGCCAGGGGACTGGTGAACCTTGTGTATCTCACTTGTGGATTGCCACCTAGGAACAAAGAGATTTGATATGTCAAATGTTGAGAAGCTTCAAGTGCAACCACTTGGCAATATGGGCTCTGCCATGATCATATAGGTTGCAAGAACTTAGCCATATGGACAGTGGGTGGTAGTGTTTGATAGGTTGGAGCGCGTCCATTTTGGTCTAAGGGAAGGCTTCTGAAAGATCTTGTCTTGGGAAACCAAGTCTTGTGGGGAAAGTGCACCACCTCTGCAGAGTGTAAAATCTAAGTACTTAGCCATGTCCCTGGTAAAGGACAATTTGAGAATCAAGACATGGAAGCAATCAAGAATCTCATCATTCAAATTTCTAAAGTTAAAACTTGTGGATTGAACAAGGGTTGTTTGAAATCTTCAATCTTGATGGAGAGATGCCTTGAAAGGATCTCCAAATCTTTGATTGGGAAAAAATGATTTTGCCAAGTAAAAAATAGTATTTTTCAAATGTTAAGGAAAAATCTATTTTGAGCAATGCAAGCCACAACTCCACTTAGCCAAATGCATATAGATAATAGACTCCACTATAAATACCATAGTATCACTTGCCAATACAATTCAAATGTATTGACCCTTTGTGGCTGTAACTTGTATGTTGAAGGTTTGATTGATTTTAGTGAAGATTGTTTGATTAGGATTACAAAGTCTACAACCAACATCTGACTGTGGCACTTTGAAGATGAAGGACCCCATGACTACAGTTATTCCGCTGCAATGTAATATAATAGCCAAATGAGCTATGTAAAGATGTAATAGAACTTATGTTATTCCTGGTTATAAAGTTATATCATGACCCTTGTTTCTTGATATTACATCTTAACTGTGGATGCTAGCTATTGATCCAGGGACTAGCATTGTAAACACAGGAGGAATCTACCTTATTAGGTTGAGACCCCTACAGATGGTATCAGAGCATTGTGTTGCCTATAGGATTTGTAAACCTAGGACTGGACAAAAAAAACCCTTAGAAAAATAGGAGTTATATTTGTTCCAAAAACTTATTTACAAAACACTTGTAAATTCTTTCCTCAACCATTTTGGTTTCAACTCTACATCCCTTCTACTTCAATTTGAAAGAAAAACCTACCCATGGCCAAAGACTACACCTTATGCAAAGGACTTCTTCAACATCTTCAACTCTAATGACTTCAACATCTTCAACCCTAATGACTTCAGCATCTTCAGCATGTTCATCAAGGACCTCCAACTTGGATACCACTAAGGACTACAAGTGAAACAAGGATTCATTGCTCAAGACTTAGAGATTGAGGGAATGCAAAAGTTAGAAGGAGTCTACAGCATTTGAAGTATTACAAACAAGAGCTTTTCTCAAGGAAACCATGATCCCATACAAGAAGAATCATGAAGGAAGGAAAGATCACAAGTGAACCATATAGATGGACCACCATAATTTAGTTAAGTCAAAAACCCCAACCTAAGTGGTGTAAAAAAAATATTTTGTTGACTAAGTATATGCTTGAACTTTGATTGAGTGAAGTGTTTGGTTTGTGATTGTATGTACATTGCTTGTGTGAATTGTGATGTGTGTGATTAGAATTGATTCCTTGAAATATCTTGCCTATTCTAATCTCCCTTCAACCCAAACAGATGACTACTCCAAAAGACTCCACGGTTGATGACATCAACACCAACCAAGAGGACAGCATGAAAGAGCTCATAGCAACCCAGAACCAGTTAAACCAACTGACAGCTCAGTTCATAGCCAACAATAGTGATAAAGATCCAGCACTGCAAAAGTTTTTGGAGGAACAATCCCAACTAATTCTTAAGGTGACTAATCAAATGATCAACATGGAAGAAAGCTATCTCAAAAGGGTCTATGACAACAAGGATGACATAAATGTTGTTCTAGATGGAGAACCAGCTTGCAATATTTGTGGAGACAAGGATCATACTTCCAAGGAGCATGAAGTTCAATGCCCTAACTGTGGAGAAAATCATCCTGTTGGACAATGTCCCATCTCCCAAGCTACTTGTTACCTTTGTGAAGGAAATGACCATGTCCCTATCCAATGCCCCATCTACTCCATGGTGGAACAAAGGAAACAAGAAGGATCCAAGTATGCCAAGAATGTTGATGGCAAAGGAAAAGGACCACTTATACCTCCAAACAAGACAACCCAGTTCAAAGGATCAAAGAAACCCAAGAAACCAAGACCAGACATGAACCTTGTACAATGTCGTAAATGTAAAGAAATGGGACACTATTCCAGTGAGTGCCCAGAGAACAAGAAGAATAAAGAGATTGGCCAAGTAGTGTGCAACAACTGCAAAGAGCTAGGCCACTATGTAGCAACTTGTCCACAAGAGCTACGTAAAGAACTCCAGGACATCCACTGTTTCAATTGCAAGGAACCAGGACATTATGCAAGCAACTGTCCAGAAAAGATGAAGAACAAGTTGAACAAGCCTATGGAGAAATTCAACCTTGGCCCATGAGTCAAGCATGGAAATTAAGGACATAAATGCAACTGTTTGCTTAGAGAAAGTATTTCTCATGATCCCAAGAAGGACAATGTGTAAATTTTGTTTGAAAATTTTAAGGGTGGTAGCACCCTAGTTGTTTTGAACTTGCTTGTAACCCCAGCCTTCCCAAATCTCGGGACGAGATTTATTTTAAGGGTGGTAGCCTGTCACATCCCAAGATTTTCCGAAATCTTGTAATGTGAAAATAAATGAATAAAATAAAACTTTGTTTGATTTTCAGAACCAGAAGAAACTTTTTGAATTTAATTGGAACATCAAACCCATTTGAATTAAATAAAACCTAAAGGGATTTAAAAAGATAAAAATTTAATAAAAGGAAAAATAAAAACATTTGGACATACTATTTTGAAACAATTAAATGAAAAGATTTGTTTTCAAATGAAATAGAAGTTTATAAATAAATAATATTTTATAAAAGCCAAATTAAACCTTGGCCAAGCCTTGGGAATTAAAATATTTTATTATAAAATTAGCAAAGGTTTATTTAAATAAATTAATAATGATTTAATATTCAACTTTATTTAAATAAAAGGTTTTATTATTTTAATTGAAACATCAAAACTTATTAAATTATTTTAAATAAGTTTTCCAAGTATTTTATATTCTCTAATAAAACCTACTGAAGTGTTTTTGGTTTTAATTTTAGTTTTCAAAATAAAGATATTAATAAAACAAATTCTATTTGATTTAATAACTAAGGTCCATTTTATTTAATTATTAAATGGATCCTAAAATAAAGATGTTATTTTGTTTTAAACAAGTTTCCAAATATTCTTTATAAACCTACTGAATGGCTTTGGTACTATTTTAATTTTAAAAATAAATATTCTAATAAAACAAATTTTATTTGAATTAAATGAATAAGGTTTATTCATTTAATTGGTATTGGACCCTAAAATAAAATGTTATTTCATTTTAAACAAGTATTTCAAGTATCTTATATTTTCAAATAAAACCTACTGATTTGGTTTTGAAAGTGTTTGGATTTCAAATGAAGATTTTATTAAATAAATCAAACCATATTAAATAAATAAAGGACCCTTTTATTTAATTAATGAAGGGATCTTAAATATTATTTTATTTTGAGATTTGGTTTATGTTGATAGACAGAACCAAAAACTCATTACAATTGTTGAATTGTTTGAATTATTTGAATGCTTGAATAGTTGGATGAAGTTCACATGAGAAAATAGGAAATAGAAAAAGATAAAACAAAGCAAACAGAAAAAAATAAGAGTAAAACGACCAGCCCAGCTAAATCCCACCCCAGCCCAGTCCAGCCCATCTGCCCTCTCCCCCGAACCGTTTTTCCTCACGACAGAAGGAACCCGTTAAGTCACTGACCAGTGGACCTCCCCCTAATTTCTTTTCCCACTGACCAGCGGACCCCACTCCTCCTGTTCTTCCTCCCCACCCGCACGACTCCCTCTCCCCCCTCGTCGCCGTTTCCAGCAGTAATCCCGTGGCTTCAATTCATCATAATGCCGGGCCTTTACCTCACCTTGACCAAGCTCGATAAAACGCCAGCATTCCTTCTTCATTTCCCCTCTGTCTTCTCCCCAAAGCATGCCCCCAGGCTGTCTCAATTTCTCCCCGAGCACCCTCTGTTCCGACGAAGTCCAGAGCCGATTCCGGCGACTCGACACCACCTCCTGCCTCCCCGAGCACACGAGCACGCTCACCACACCCTGGCGCATCTTTCTGTGCCATTCATTCATCCGCGGGTACCCAATAGCGTCGGCAACGTCGACGACCTGCAGCACCGCCGTCTGCCCTCTTCTCCGACGACGTCCCTAGGTAGAACCTGACCTCCCCTCCTTTCCTCGTGGACACGATGATGATCTACAGGCTCGTGCGAACCTCACAGCATCTTCTGTTTGTCCTAGGACACCCCCTATCCTCGCCCTCGACGACCTCCGGAACCGCCCGAAGCCCAGCTCGTCTCCAGCGAGCAATCAAGCCCACTCCAGAGCGCCCCTCGTCGAACCAACAACGCCTTGAGCATCTCCAGGCTATTGCAAACCAGGTGAGCTTACTCTTTCCCTTTCTCGCTTCCTGCCTCGCCAGCCGCCATGCCGCCTCGCGCTCATGCCGTTAACCCTTCGCCGCTTCTTGGCAAAGCGGTAAACGCTCGATTCAGATCGAACGAATACGATAGATCCACTTAAGTCACGAAGAGGTACCCAATAGGGACCATGCGATCTAACTTGATCCAACGCACCGCGTTGCCAATCCAGACGAACCGGTATCAGCCAGTGAGATAGCGACGCGTGGCCAATGTTTGAGTTAAAACAAATTTTTGAATCAGATTTATTTGCAAACTTCAAACCTTTGTAACTTTCAAACCACACGTCCAAAAATTATAAATTTTATATCAATGGATTCAGGAGAACAAGCCCTAGCCAACTGTGGCCTTAGTTTAGAAAATAGTATAAGTTAGTTTGCTTGATTTTGCAGATTCTTTTGTGAGCTTGTTTAGAGTAGAAAAATTGTTTAAAATTGATTTTGGTGTCAAAGCTTTTGCAAAATCGTTTGTTGTGACCTTACTGACCCTAAGAACCAACCCTTGGTGTTGAAAATGATTTTGGTAAAGTTTAGGATTAGATTATTTGACTTAGCCATTTTCTAGCCAAATAAAATTATTGATTTTATTATGAAAATGTTTTTATAAAGAAAACTTTGAGAAAATGTTTTGGACCAAACCTACTGACCCAAAAACACCAAGTTTTGCAATAGCAACTCATTTGGTGAGAAACTTAAAAGGTTTTGTTTTGATAAAACATTTTTCACCACATAAAATGATGATTGGATTTTAAAAATGGTTTATGGATAAAAACCCATTTGCTAATGACTTTGCCACTTTGGTGAATGGCCAATTTGGATCTTACAAAGTTTAGAAGCCTAGTGGATACCATCCTTGCAATAGAACCAACCTTTGCATACTTATGCATGACTTAGATTTCATTACCTTGTGTGTGTGAAAAATTGTTTGTTTGACTTTGGTTTGGAATGTGAATTGAAATTGTGTTTGCTTGATTGACTTGTAGTGAAGTGTGAGACTAGAAAGATCAAGGAGTGAACCACCATTCTCTACCAAAAAGGCAAGTGATGCTTCATACTTTTTGTCCCATTACTTTCACTATGCATTAGTGATTTTTCTCTAAGTAAAACTTGCATGGATTTTGCTAAGTATAGACCTTGCTATAGCAAAACCTAGTAGATGAATCCTTAGTAGGATTTTCCTAAGTTAGAGATTCCTACTACTACCAAGCTTAGCCTAGCTAATAGAAAACATGGGTGGAATATATATTCACACTATGGAAAAATATTCTAAGTCTGAGGACTTGTGATTTTGTCTAATAAAACAACTAAGTTAATGAATCACCTGGGTGGAATGGGATGGCTTGGTGGTGTTTGGTTGAGTGGTTACACAAGGCCAGGGGACTGGTGAACCTTGTGTATCTCACTTGTGGATTGCCACCTAGGAACAAAGAGATTTGAGATGTCAAATGTTGAGAAGCTTCAAGTGCAACCACTTGGCAATATGGGCTCTGCCATGATAATATAGGTTGCAAGAACTTAGCCATATGGACAGTGGGTGGTAGTGTTTGATAGGTTGGAGCGCGTCCATTTTGGTCTAAGGGAAGGCTTCTGAAAGATCTTGTCTTGGGAAACCAAGTCTTGTGGGGAAAGTGCACCACCTCTGCAGAGTGTAAAATCTAAGTACTTAGCCATGTCCCTGGTAAAGGACAATTTGAGAATCAAGACATGGAAGCAATCAAGAATCTCATCATTCAAATTTCTAAAGTTAAAACTTGTGGATTGAACAAGGGTTGCTTGAAATCTTCAATCTTGATGGAGAGATGCCTTGAAAGGATCTCCAAATCTTTGATTGGGAAAAAATGATTTTGCCAAGTAAAACTTAGTATTTTTCAAATGTTAAGGAAAAATCTATTTTGAGCAATGCAAGCCACAACTCCACTTAGCCAAATGCATATAGATAATAGACTCCACTATAAATACCATAGTATCACTTGCCAATACAATTCAAATGTATTGACCCTTTGTGGCTGTAACTTGTATGTTGCAGTTTTGATTGATTTTAGTGAAGATTGTTTGATTAGGATTACAAAGTCTACAACCAACATCTGCCTGTGGCACTTTGAAGATGAAGGACCCCATGACTACAGTTATTCCGCTGCAATGTAATATAATAGCCAAATGAGCTATGTAAAGATGTAATAGAACTTATGTTATTCCTGGTTATAAAGTTATATTATGACCCTTGTTTCTTGATATAACATCTAAACTGTGGATGCTAGCTATTGATCCAGGGACTAGTATTGTAAACACAGGAGGAATCTACCTTATTAGGTTGAGACCCCTACAGCCCCTCGTCGAACCAACAACGCCTTGAGCATCTCCAGGATTTTGCGAACCAGGTGAGAACCCTCTCCCTCCTTCTCGCTTCCTGTAACGCCGGCGACGCCACTGACAAGCCGCCGCCAGTCAGCCAGTCCGCTAGCTAGTTTCGGCAACTGAGAGCCGTTAGATCTAGATCGGAGAGATATGATAGTTCACTTAAACGAAAGGGTAAGCGTTGATCTGAGCCGCACATGCCCCTTTTAATCCTGTGGTCTGTCTCGCTCGATCCACATGAACCGTTTTTGTCCAATCAGAAGCAGCCACGTGTACAGGATTCGATTTAAAACAGAATTTTGATCTGATTCGGATGCAAATTTGTAATTGGTATAACTTTTGATCCAGACGTCCAAAAATTGCAAATTTGGTATCATTGGAATCAGTAGAGCAAGCCCTAACCAACCATGCCCTTGGTTTAGCAAATAATATCTGTTAGCTTGTTTGAATTTGCAGAAACATTTGTATGCTTGTTAAGGATGTAAAAAATGTTTAAAAATGAATTTGGGGTTAAAATCTTTGGAAATTGGATTGATTTGAACCTACTGACCCTAGGAAACACTTTGTGGACTCAAAAATGTATTTGGTGAAATAAAATAATGATTCTTTGATTTAAAACCATTTCTAGTCAAATAGAAATGTGGTTTATTTATTAAAAATCGTTTTGGAAGAAAACCTTTGGAAAATGTTTTGTTTTAAAACTCTCTGACCACAAACACCAAGTTTTATAGTTTGAAAACATATTTGGTGAACCCTATAGGTTAATGCCTTAGTAAAAATATTTCTACACCACATAAAATGATACTTTGTTTTGAAAATGGTTTTGAAGTGAAACCTTTTGTAAAATGACTTTGCCACTTTACAAAATTACCATTAGGTGTATTCCAATGTTTATGACCCATTAGGAACCACTTTTTCAAACAAAACAAAGTTTGGCATGCTTGCATGCATTATCTTAGTTCTATGATTTTATGTGTTGTTTTGTTTGATTGGTAGATTGAGTTTGTGCCTTGTTGATTAATTTGTAGTGACTTGAAGAGTGTGATTGTTGAAAGGAAAAGGAGTGAACCCATACTCTACCAAAAAGGCAAGTGATGCTTCATAATTTTGTCCCATTACTTTCACTATGCATTAGTGATTTTGCTAAGTAAAACTTGCATGGAAATTTTGCTAAGTGTAAACCTTGCTATAGGAAATCCTAGTAGATGAAACCTTAGTAGAAATTCCTAAGTCAAGATACCTACTACTATCAAGCTTAGCCTAGATAATAGAAAACATGGGTGGAATATATATTCACACTATGGAAAAATTTCTAAGTCTGAGGAATTGTGTTTTTGTTTAATAAAACAACTAAGTTAATGAATCACCTGGGTGGAATGGGTCTTGCTTGGTGGATTTTGGTTGAGTGGTTCACAAGGCCCATGTTTATGGTTTACCTTGTGTATCTCACTTGTGGATGGCCACCCAGGAACAAAGAGATTTGAGATGTCAAATGTTGAGAAGCTTCAAGTGCAACCACTTGGCAATATGGGCTCTGCCATGATCATATAGGTTGCAAGAACTTAGGCATATGGACAGTGGGTGGTAGTGTTTGATAGGTTGGAGCGCGTCCATTTTGGTCTAAGGGAAGGCTTTTGAAAGATCTTGTCTTGGGAAACCAAGTCTTGTGGGGAAAGTGCACCACCTCTGCAGAGTGTAAAATCTAAGTACTTAGCCATGTCCCTGGTAAAGGACAATTTGAGCATCAAGACATGGAAGCAATCAAGAATCTCATCATTCAAATTTCTAAAGTTAAAATCTTGTGGTTTGAACAAGGTTTGTTTGAAATCTTCAATCTTTGATTGAGAGAAGCTTTGGAAAATATTTTGTCAAAACAAAAACATAGTATTTTCAAAATGATAAGGAAAATATATTTTAAGCAATGCAAGCCTCAACTCCACTTAGCCAAATGCATATAGAAGATAGACTCCACTATACTACCATAGTATCACTTGCCAATACAATTCAAATGTATTGACCCTTTGTGGCTGTAACTTGTATGTTGCAGGTTTGATTGATTTTAGTGAAGATTGATTGATTAGGATTACAAAGTCTACAACCAAAATCTGCCTGTGGCACTTTGAAGATGAAGGACCCCATGACTATAGTTATTCCGCTGCAATGTAATAGCCAAATGAGCTATGTAAGATGTAATAAAATTATGTTATTCCTGGTTATAAAGTTATATTATGACCTTTGTTTCTTGATATTACATCTTAACTGTGGATGCTAGCTATTGATCCAGGGACTAGCATTGTAAACACAGGGGGCTCTATCTTATTAAAGATTGGAACCTCTACAGATGGTATCAGAGCATTGTGTTGCCTGTAGGATTTGTAAACCTAGGATTGGACAAAAACCCTTAGAAAAAAATGGGAGTTGTATTTATTCCAAAAACTTATTTACAAAATCTTGTAAACTCTTTCCTCAACCATTTTGGTTTCAACTCTACATCTCATCCATTTCAAACTTGATGGAAAACCTACCCCATGGCCAAAGACTACACCATGTGCAAAGGACTTCTTCAACTTCTTCAACTCTAAATGACTTCAACTTCTTCAAATCTAATGACTTCAACATCTTCAGCATATTCACCAAGGACCTCCAACTTGGAAACCACTAAGGACTACAAGAGAGACAAGGAAATCTTACTCAAGATTTAGAGACTAAGGGAATGCAAAAGTTAGAAGAACCCTTATCACCTTTGAAGTTTTGTGAACAAAAGTTTTTCCAAGGAAACCAAGATCTCATGGAAGAAGAATCAACCAAGAAGGAAGGAAAGATCACAAGTGAACCATATAGATGGACCACCATAATTTAGCTAAGTCAAACACACCAACTTATTGTAGGGGTTCGTAGCATGGAAAACAAAAATTTTCTATCGCATACAAACAAACAAGCCAAGATCTATCTACTAGATTGTAGCAACGAGTCGATGGAATAACTTACCCTCGAAGATTCCAAAGCGGTTAACGAGAGAAGATTCTCGTGGGTGATGTAGTCGTACACTTCCGATCTCAAGATCACGTAGACGATCCTTCCCAGGCTGTTAAAGCGGCTCCCTGATCGGTCACACGTTCGCATCGACGAAGACCTTCCTCTCCTTGTTCCAGCAGCGTGGAGGTTGTAGCACTCTCCTCACGATTCCGGCGACAACTGGCAGTAACGGAGTAGAGGGAGATCCAGGAGGCCTTAAGCCGGAGCGAGTATGGTGGAGTATGAGAGAGCTTTAGTGGTCTAGGATTTAGACACACCAATTAGAAGGCTCTAATCCGAAGGCTAGTGCAATTAGAATCTCTAAACCAAAACGGCTCTAAACCGGAGTCTAGGGCTAGGATTTAGATTAGAGGATAGGAACTTGTGTGTCTAGAGGAGGAGGCCCTGCCCCTCCTTTTATGGGTGGAGGGGGACGGCCAAGGGGAGGGAGTCCCTCCCCAAGTCGGCCTTGGGTGGCGCGCCGGCTTGGAGAGGAGGGACTCCTCCCCCAAGTCGGTTTTGCCTCCTCTTGCTTGTTTCCCACAGTTTCTTGTTTTTAGCAGTTTGACTTTCAAACTGGCCATTTGACTTTTCTGTTTTAGGATTCAATTTAATCCTTTATTTGGAACAGCAAGAACACTTAGTACATGATGCAATCATTCCAATATGTAATGACACATTCATGTACCCCTTCCCCCCCGGAGTGCCGGACATTCCGGAACCTTCTAGAACATTCCCGATGAAAACACCGGAATCATTTCCGAACTCTGAAACGGGACTTTCCTTATATGAATCTTATTCTCCGGACCATTTCGGATCACCTCGTGATATCCCGGATCCCATCCGAGACTCCAAACAACATTCGGTATCTTTCTCATAATACCATAACTACTCAAACAACATCAAAACCTTAAGTGTGTCTCCCTACGGTTCGTGAATTATGCGGACATGATCGAGACACTTCTCCGAACAATAACCAATAGAGGAATCTGGAAATTCATATGGCTCCCACATATTTCTACGATTACTTTGCGATCGAATGAACCACTTACATACGATACCAATTTCCCTTTGTCTCACGATAGTTTACTTATCCGAGGTTACGATCGCTTGGTATCTCCGCATACCTAGTTCAACCTCGTTACCGATAAGTACTCTTTTCTCATTCCTGATATGTGATCCCTTGTGATCCAGTCACATGCTTGCAAGCTAATTGGATGACATTCCACCGAGAGGGCCCAGTATATCTATCCGTCATATGGATGGACAAATCCCACTCTTGATCCATGTGTCTCAACCAATACTTTCCGAACACTCAATGCCACCTTTATAGCCACCCAGTTACGGTGTGGTGTTTGATGTCATCAAAGCATCCATCCAGCAAAGGTGATATGCATGATCTCATGGTCGAAGGAATTAGGTTACTATGTATCAGAAAGCATATAGCAATTGAACTATTTAAAATGACTTGATCTTTATGCTACGCTTATCTATAGGAGTATGTCCATCACATCATTCTCCTAATGATATGACCCTGTTGTTAATAACATCTCTATGTTCATGATCAGGAAACCATGATCATATATTAACCAACAAGCTAGTTTAACAAGAGGCTTTACTAGGGACTCTTTTATGTTTACAAATCACACAAGTATTAATGTTTCCTGTTAATACAATTATAGCATGGTATGTAAACATTTATCATAAGTATGAAGATATGATAATAACCCACTTTATTATTGCCTCTTGGGCATATCTCCAACACTTATGTGGTGTAACAAAGATATTTTGTTGCGTAAGAATGTGCTTGAACTTTGTTGTTTGAGTGAAATGTTTGTTTGTGAATGCTTGCACATTGTTTGTGTGAATTGTGATGTGTGTGAATAGAATTATTCCCTTAGAAATATCTTGCCTATTCTAATCTCCATTCAACCCCAAACAGATGACTACTCCAAGAGACCCCAAGGTTGATGAAAACCACAACCAAGAGGACAACATGAGAGAACTTATAGTAACCCAAAACCAGTTGAGCCAAGAGACAACTCAGCTTTTAGCCAACAACAATGGACTAGACCCAGCCATACAAAGGATTTTGAAACTTCAATCCCAATTGTTGCAAGGATTGGTTACTCAAATGATCAACATGGGAGAAAACTTTTCCCAAGGAGCTAATGACAACAAGGATGACAAAGATGCTATTCTAGAAGGAACCCAAGCTAGCAATACTTGTGGAGACAAGGATCATGCATCCAAGGAACATGAAGATCAATGCCCCAAGAAGAGAGGAAGATCTCCCACCTATGAAGAAAATGAACTAGAAGAACTCATAGCTTTGGAGAGACCCAAAAAGAAGAAGAAAGACATAAGCCAGTTGCAATGCTACAATTGCAAAGAGAAGGGACACTATGCCAGTGACTGCCCAGAAAAGAAGAAGAACCAAGAAAACAAACAAGAAGAATTGTTACCTAAGGAAAAGAAAGATATCAGCCAAGTGATGTGTTTCAAATGCAAGGAACTAGGCCACTATGTAAACAATTGTCCAGAAAAGATGAAGAACAAGTTAAACAAGTCTATGAAGGATCTCAACCTTGGCCCATGAGTCAAGTATGGAAACAAAGGACACATGCAAATGTTTGCCATGAGAAATTTCCCCAGGATCCCAAGAAGGCCAATATGTAATTTTTTGTTTGAAAATTTTTAAGGGTGGTAGTACCCTAGTTGTTTTGAGCCTGCTTGTAACCCTAGCCTCCCCAAATCTCGAGACGAGATTTATTTTAAGGGTGGTAGTCTGTCACATCCCAAGATTTTCCAAATCTTGTAATGTGAAAATAAATGAATAAAATAAAACTTTGTTTGATTTTTAGGGCCAGGAGAAACTTTTTGAATTCAATTGGAACCTCAAACCAATTTGAATCAAATAAATCCTAAAGGGATTTATAAAGATAAACATTTAATAAAGGAAAATAGAAATATTTAAAATTACTATTTTGGATCTTTTAATAAAAGGTTTTAGTTTTTCAAAAGAAAAAGAGGATTTATAAATAAGGATTATTTTATAGCCAAATTAAACCTTGGCCAATATTTTGAAATAAAGGCTTTGTTTTGATAAAAATAGTAAAGGTTTATTTAAATAAAATAATAAGGATTTAATATCCAATTTTATTAAGTAAAGGATTTTCCCATTTTAAATAAACACTAAAACTTATTTATTTATTTTAAATAAGTTTTCCAAATATTTTGTATTCTCAAATAAAATCTACTAAAGTGTTTTGGTTTTATTTTAGATTTCAAAATAAATATTTTAATAAAACAAATCCTATTTGATTTAACAACTAAGGTCCATTCTATTTAAATATTAATGGAACCTAAAATAAAGATGTTCTTTTTTTGTTTTAAACAAGTTTTCCAAATATCTTTTATTTCCAAATAAAACCTACTATTTTGGTTTTGAAAATATTTGGATTTCAAATGGAGATTTTATTAATTAAATCAAACCCTATTTTATTAAATAACTAATGATCCATTTTATTTAATTAATAAATGGATCCTCAAAAGAATAAAATATTATTTTATTCTGGAATTTTGGTTTATGTTGATAAACATAACCAAGTTCAAAAGTTGTGAAGTGTGGTGTTTGTTTGAATTTATTTGGTTGATTGAATTGTTTGTTTGAATTTCAAATCAGTAAATAGAAATAGAAAAAGATAAATCAATCAGACAGGAAAAAAATGTGAGAACAGTCGACCCAGCCCAGCCGGCCCAACTAACCCAGCAACAGCCCACCTCTCTCCCCAAGCGAACCGTTCTTTCTCACTTAGACCCACACCCGTGCAGTGAATGACTGGTGGACCATGTTTCCTCTCCCTTTCCCACTGACCAGAGGACCCCACCGCCACGTCCCTCTTCTTCCCCACCCGCAGACCACGCCCACCCCTCGCCGGCCATTGCAGACGGAATAACTCCGGCGTAATACGCTTTAATCACGCGTTGAATCATCCCCTTGACCACGCAGGATAAATCGTCTGCCTCCCCTCTTCCGTTTCCCCCAGACACCCCTCCTCGGCACGCCCCCAGGTTGTCGGATTATGCTCAAACACCGCCATTGTCCGACGATGCTCCGGCGAGAATTCCGGCCGTGTCCTGCCACCCCTCGCCTCCTTAAGCACACTCACATACTCTCCTAGCCCTGGCGCTTCTCTCGGCGCTTTCCATTCACCCGCAGGCGCCCCAGAACGTCGGCAACGACAACAACCGCCGCCGCCACCATCTGGTTCATCTCCGACGAGCCCCACAGGTAGTTTCCGACCACCCCGCGCCCTCTCCTTCACGCACACATCGTCGTCATAGCCTTACGCATCTGATACTGTCTTCCATTTGTCCTAGCGTGCATCGTAGGAACTCCGGCGAGAAATCAAGCCCACTCCAGAGCGCCCCTCGTCGAACCAACAACGCCTTGAGCATCTCCAGGATTTTGCGAACTAGGTGAGAACCCTCTCCCTCCTTCTCGCTTCCTATAACGCCGGCGATTCCATTGACAAGCCGCCGCCGCCGCGCGTCAGAGTCCAGCGCCGCCAGTTTCTGGTCGGGGCACTGAGAGCCGTTAGATCTAGATCGGAGAGATAGGATAGTTCACTTAAACGAAAGGGTAAGCGTTGATCTGAGCCGCACATGCCCCTTTTAATCCTGTGGTATGTATCGCTCGATCCACACGAACCGTTTTTGTCCAATCAGAAGCAGCCACGTGTACAGGATTCGATTTAAAACAGAATTTTGATCTGATTAGAATGCAAATTTGTAATTGGTATAACTTTTGATCCACACGTCCAAAAATTGCAAATTTGGTATCATTGGAATCAGTAGAGCAAGCCCTAGCCAACCATGCCCTTGGTTTAGCAAATAATATCTGTTAGCTTGTTTGAATTTGCAGAAACATTTGTATGCTTGTTAAGGATGTAAAAAATGTTTAAAAATGAATTTGGGGTTAAAATCTTTGGCAATTGGATTGATTTGAACCTACTGACCCTAGGAAACACTTTGTGGACTCAAAAATGTATTTGGTGAAATAAAATAATGATTCTTTGATTTAAAACCATTTCTAGTCAAATAGAAATGTGGTTTATTTATTAAAAATCGTTTTGGAAGAAAACCTTTGGAAAATGTTTTGTTTTAAAACTCTCTGACCACAAACACCAAGTTTTATAGTTTGAAAACATATTTGGTGAACCCTATAGGTTAATGCCTTAGTAAAAATATTTCTACACCACGTAAAATGATACTTTGTTTTGAAAATGGTTTTGAAGTGAAACCTTTTGTAAAATGACTTTGCCACTTTACAAAATGACCATTAGGTTTATTCCAATGTTTATGACCCATTAGGAACCACTTTTTCAAACAAAACAAAGTTTGGCATGCTTGCATGCATTATCTTAGTTCTATGATTTTATGTGTTGTTTTGTTTGATTGGTAGATTGAGTTTGTGCCTTGTTGATTGATTTGTAGTGACTTGAAGAGTGTGATTGTTGAAAGGACAAGGAGTGAACCCATACTCTACCAAAAAGGCAAGTGATGCTTCATAATTTTGTCCCATTACTTTCACTATGCATTAGTGATTTTGCTAAGTAAAACTTGCATGGAAATTTTGCTAAGTGTAAACCTTGCTATAGGAAATCCTAGTAGATGAAACCTTAGTAGAAATTCCTAAGTCAAGATACCTACTACTATCAAGCTTAGCCTAGCTAATAGAAAACATGGGTGGAATATATATTCACACTATGGAAAAATTTCTAAGTCTGAGGAATTGTGTTTTTGTTTAATAAAACAACTAAGTTAATGAATCACCTCGGTGGAATGGGTCTTGCTTGGTGGATTTTGGTTGAGTGGTTCACAAGGCCCATGTTTATGGTTTACCTTGTGTATCTCACTTGTGGATGGCCACCCAGGAACAAAGAGATTTGAGATGTCAAATGTTGAGAAGCTTCAAGTGCAACCACTTGGCAATATGGGCTCTGCCATGATCATATAGGTTGCAAGAACTTAGGCATATGGACAGTGGGTGGTAGTGTTTGATAGGTTGGAGCGCGTCCATTTTGGTCTAAGGGAAGGCTTCTGAAAGATCTTGTCTTGGGAAACCAAGTCTTGTGGGGAAAGTGCACCACCTTTGCAGAGTGTAAAATCTAAGTACTTAGCCATGTCCCTGGTAAAGGACAATTTGAGCATCAAGACATGGAAGCAATCAAGAATCTCATCATTCAAATTTCTAAAGTTAAAATCTTGTGGTTTGAACAAGGGTTGTTTGAAATCTTCAATCTTTGATTGAGAGAAGCTTTGGAAAATATTTTGTCAAAACAAAAACTTAGTATTTTCAAAATGATAAGGAAAATCTATTTTAAGCAATGCAAGCCTCAACTCCACTTAGCCAAATGCATATAGAAGATAGACTCCACTATACTACCATAGTATCACTTGCCAATACAATTCAAATGTATTGACCCTTTGTGGTTGTAACTTGCATGTTGCAGGTTTGATTGATTTTAGTGAAGATTGATTGATTAGGATTACAAAGTCTACAACCAACATCTGCTTGTGGCACTTTGAAGATGAAGGACCCCATGACTATAGTTATTCCGCTGCAATGTAATAGCCAAATGAGCTATGTAAGATGTAATAAAATTATGTTATTCCTGGTTATAAAGTTATATCATGACCTTTGTTTCTTGATATTACATCTTAACTGTGGATGCTAGCTATTGATCCAGGGACTAGCATTGTAAACACAGGGGGCTCTATCTTATTAAAGATTGGAACCTCTACATCACTCCTGCATACACACCTTCACACCAGATTGCATCTGCGCACCCCTGTAACCTTCGGTTTCGTCGTAATCAAGAGCAGACAAGCGGGAGTAGGGTTTTCCCTCTAGGGTCCTGAACCTGGGTAAACCTCGTGTCCCGCGTTGCTTGTCTGTTAACCGTTCCGCCATCTCCAGCACCCCATCTTCTCCAAAACCCAAGTCCATAACAATGGGCATTGACGAGATTGAACCTCGTCAATTGGCTCCGTCTGTGGGAACTGGGGACGCTGATACATCCAATTTGCATCACCATTCTATATCATAATTTACCTCTATTCATTGATATATGTCTTATTATGAGGTATTACTTATGGATTTTCATCTGTTTATGCATGTTGGATGATTCTTGGAGGATGGACTAATGGAGTCTAGATTCTGATGGAAAAGAAGGCGTTTTGATGCAATTTCGCGGAGATCAGAAAAATACCAGAAAAATATGGGAAAATTATATTTTTCCAGAAGACTAAGGAAGCCAGAAGGAGGGACGAAGAAGGGCCGCAGGAGGCCCAAACCCCCTAGGCACGGGCCCACCTGCCCGGCTCCCAACTCCGCCCCTTTGTCTATATCTTCCCTACGCAACCCTAAGGCTAGGGGAGCAACCACAAATAGATATCTGCCGCCTCTGCGGGGCAGAAAACACTGAGAGGGAAAGATCTCTCCGGCAGACAGATTTCTGCCAGGGGAATTCCTTCTCGGAGAGGGAAGATTGTCGCCATCAACACCGTCATCGAGCTAGGCTTCATCGGGATCATCATCATCCACACCATCATCTCCACCAGCACCATCATCACCACTCCGTCCCATTGTAACAATTGTGTTGGATATTGCTTTAGTTCTTAGGGGAAACTTTCCTAGTGTTAATTACTATTGTAGTTGATGCTTGTGAGTGGAACCATTGGATTATTGTTTATGTTCAGATTGTTATCCATTACCATATCATCTTTGATCTTGATCCATATGATGTCTTATGAGTACTTCGTCTAGTTCTTGAGGACATGGGAGAAGTCATGTTGTTATTAGTGGATCTGTGTTGAGTTATTATTCAATCGTTTAGTATTTAAGTTGTGGTGCTATTATTCTAGTGGTGTCATGTGAACGTCGACTACATATTACTTCACCATTTATGGGCCTAGGGGGATGCATTGTGTATTTGGCTACTAATTGTGGGGTTGCCGGAGTGATAGAAACATAAAACCCCGTTAGGACACCTTTGCACAGGGGATCGTAGGATCTCAGAGTTTAAGGATATGGTTAGATTTATATCTTAATTACTTTCCTGTAGTTACGGATGTTTGCAGGGGTTTAATCACAAGTATGTATTAGACCAAGTAAGGTCGGTACATTAGCACAGGTTCACCCACACAAGACTTACAACACCAAAGAAGAGTACTCAGCTATTTTAAGCGAAAGCACTTGACAGAATTCCCATGTGTCCTCGAGAACATTTGCCTTATAAGTATTTCCACCGGCTTGTCCTTTGCTAAGAAAGGATTGGGCCACTTCCTGCGTTTGTTCTTTGTAACTTGCACTATGTTTTGTTGCTTTATCAGAAAAGCACTAAAAATCCATTTGCTAAGTATTTACAGAGATTTCCTGCTCCATACCACTAGTCAACACCTTCTTCTCCTTGTTGGGATTGACACTCCTATTTATCGAAAGTACTACGATACACCCCCTATACTTGTGGGTCATCAAGACTATTTTCTGACGCCGTTGTCGGGGAGTGAAGCGCTATTGAAGAGTGGAACTGGTAAATAAAACTTCTACTATGAGTATTGTTTTTTGTTACTGCTTGTTACTTTGTTTCCAATATGGATAACCCACTTGGTTTTCTGTTTGGGGGGGACTACTACCACTGCTAGGGTAGTAGATGAACCACCACCTATTGATATAGATTCTTTAAGATACCTACAAGTATTGTTGATCATGTTATGGATAATTATTATTTTGGGGATGGAACTGTCCATCCTGGTGATCACTTGCTTTTTATCCATGAATTATGCGGATTGTTTAAGTGTGCAGGTATCACAACTGAACAGGTGAAGAAGAAGCTACTCTCCATATCCTTAAAAGGGAGAGCTGGAGAATGGTATAAGCTGCTGAAGAATGGACAATCCATGAAATGGGAGGAGATGGCATCTCTCTTTTATTCTAAATTCTATCCTCCCAGTGAGATTCATAAGGATAGAAATCTGATATATAACTTTTGGCCTTGTGATGGAGAGAGTACATCTGAAGCTTGGGGGAGATTGAAGTTATTAATGCTTAAATGTCCTATTCATGAACTCCCTAACAATATTATTATCAAAAACTTTTATGCTAGGCTTTCTCTTCATGATAAAGATTTACTAGATGCTTCTTGTGTTGGATCATTCACATGTATGAAGGAAGAAGCTAAATTGGATCTCTGTAGGGGTTCCCAATCTTAGATAAGATAGAGCCCTCTGTGTTTACAATGCTAGTCCCTGGATCAATAGCTAGCATCCACAGTTAAGATGTAATATCAAGAAACAAAGGTCATAATATAACTTTATAACCAGGAATAACATAATTTTATTACATCAAACATAGCTCATTTGACTATTACATTACATTGCGGCGGAATAACTATAATCATGGGTCCTTCATCTTCAAAGTGCCACAGGCAGATGTTGGTTGTAGACTTTGTAATCCTAATCAATCAGTCCTCACTAAATCAATCAAACCTGCAACATACAAGTTACAACCACAAAGGGTCAATACATTTGAATTGTATTGGCAAGTGATACTATGGTAGTATTATGGAGTCTATCAACTATATGCATTTGGCTAAGTGGAGTTGAGGCTTGCATTGCTCAAAATAGATTTTTATTATCATTTTGAAAATACTAGGTTTTTGCTTGACAAAATCATTTTTCTCAATCAAAGATTGAAGATCCTTTCCAAGGCATCTACCAACCAAAGATTTAAGATTTCAAACAACCCTTGTTCAAACCACAAGTTTTCACTTAGAAATTTGAATGATGAGATTCTTGATTGCTTCCATGTCTTGATGCTCAAATTGTCCTTTACCAGGGACATGGCTAAGTACTTAGATTCTACACTCTGCAGAGGTGGTGCACTTTCCCCACAAGACTTGGTTTCCCAAGACAAGATCTTTCAGAAGCTTTCCCTTAGACCAAAATGGACGCGCTCCAACCTATCAAACACTACCACCCACTATCCATATGGCTAAGTTCTTGCAACCTATATGATCATGGCAGAGCCCATATTGCCAAGTGGTTGCACTTGAAGCTTCTCAACATTTGACATCTCAAATCTCTTTGTTCCTGGGTGGCATACCACAAGTGAGATACACAAGCCAAGTCATGGCCTTGTGTAACCACTCAACGTAAACCAATCCTTCCATTCCACCCAGGTGATTCATTAACTTAGTTGTTTTATTAAACAAAAACATAAGTCCTCAGACTTAGAGATTTTTCCATAGTGTGAATATATTTTCCACCCATGTTTTCTATTAGCTAGGCTAAGCTTGATAGTAGTAGGGATCTTAACTTAGGAAAATCCTACTAAGGATTCATCTACTAGGTTTTCCTATAGCAAGGTTTATACTTAGCAAAATCCATGCAAGTTTTACTTAGCAAAGTCACTAATGCATAGTGAAAGTAATGGGACAAAAAGTATGAAGCATCACTTGCCTTTTTGGTAGAGTATGGGTTCACTCCTTGTCCTTGCAACAATCACACTCTTCAAGTCACTACAAGTCAATCAAGCAAGGTGCAAACTCAATCTACCAATCAAGCAAAACAACACACATAAAATGACAAAGTCAAAGTAATGCATGCAAGCATGTAAAAGATGGTTCTAATTGCAAAGTTGGTTTCCACTAGGCTTCTAAACTTTGTAGGTTCCAAATTGGTCATTCACCAAGATGGCAAAGTCAATTGCAAAAGGGGTTTATCTCAAAACCATTTTAAAATCCATTCATCATTTTATGTGGTGAAAAATGTTTTTATCAAAACAAAACTTTTAAGTTTTTCACCAAATGAGTTGCTATTGCAAAAACTTGGTGTTTTTGGGTCAGTAGGTTTGGTCCAAACTATTTTCTCAAAGTTTTCTTTCCATAAACATTTTCATAGTAAACTTAATAATTTTATTTGACTAGAAATTGGCTAAGTCAAATAATCCAACCTAAATTTTACCAAAATCATTTTTAACCCAAGGGTTGGTTCCTAGGGTCAGTAAGGTCACATCAAACCATTTTGCAAAAGTTTTAACCCTAAATTCAATTTTAAACAATTTTTCTACTCTAAACAAGCTCACAAAAGAATCTGCAAAAACAAGCTAACTAACAGATACTATTTGCTAAACCAAGGGCATGGTTGGCTAGGTCTTGCTCTCCTGAATCCATTGATATAAAATTTATAATTTTTGGACGTGTGGTTTGAAAGTTACAAAGGTTTGAAAATGGCATTTAAATCTGGTTTCTAAATTCTATTTCAGATCGTCTGGTGCCACGCGTCATGTTTTAATTGGCCGAAAACGGTTCGCGTGGATCGACCAACGTGGGTTGCTGGATCAAAAGTAAATCTTACGGCGCAGATGCTCTCATACCCCTTCGATAAGTGACTCTATCCTATCAAGTGGATCTGCATCTAACGGTTCCTATTGCTTGGCCAAATAGCAGCGGCGCTGGCGGCGGCTTCTGGTGGCGGAGCGGCCAGACGGTAGCGGAGTCGACGTTACAGGAAGCGAGGAAGGAGGAGAGGTGTCTCACTGTGATCGCCGTGGCACGGGGATGCTCAACCTGCCCTTGGTTGGTGAAGGGGCACACTAGGACGGGCGGGATTCCTCAACGGAGTTAGGGCTGGCGCCAGGAGCTTCTGTTTGTTGACGGGGGCGGGGCTGTAATCCACCAGAAAGCAAGAGAATGGTAGGGTTAGATGCGGGCGAGTGTACTGGACACAGGCGTATCATCGGAAGGATAAGGGGTGGCTAGTTACTACCTGGAGGCTTCGTTGGAGAAAGAGGCAGACGGCGGTGCTGCAGGTCGTCGTCGAAGCCAAGGTTACAGGGCACTCGCAGATGAATGAATGGCACATGAAGATGCGCCAGGATGCGGTGGGCGTGCTCGTGTGCTCGGGGAGGCAGGAGGTGGTGTCAAGTCGCCGGAATCGGCTCTGGACCTTGTCGGAACAGAGGGTGCTCGGGGAGAAATTGGGATGGCCTGGGGGCGTGCTACTGCGGGGTGACAGGGAGAAAACGGAGAGGTGGGGCGAGCGCTTTAAGGTGCGTGATCACTGAAGGTTTTACTCGCGGCATTAAGGCCAATTAAGCTGCGAAATCAAAGTCTGCAACGGCCGGCGAGGGGGAAGAAGAGGTCATGCGGGTGGGAAAGAAGAGGAGGAGTGGGGTCCGCTGGTCAGTGGGAAAAAGAGGGGGGATAAGGTCCACATGTCAGTTGCTCCGCGGGTTCAAAAAGGAGTGCGAAACGTTTTCTTTCTGGAGGGGAGATGGGCTGCTTTGCTGGGCTTATTGGGCTGCTGGGTTGGGTCGACAAAACTCTATTTTTTTCTTAATCTGAACCCTTTTCTTTTTCTGAATTTATTTTCTGTTTTGAATTTCAGACAAACAAACAATGTTTAAATCAATTCAAACAACACCCAAACTTTGTAATATTGAAATTAGGTCTGTTCAGTAACATGAACCAAAATCCAAAATAAAAATAATATTTTAAATCTTTTTAGGTTCCATTTATTAATTAAGTAAAATGGTCCATGGTTTATTAATAAAATAGGGTTTTGTTTATTTAATAAAATCTTCATTTGAACTCCAAATACTTTCAAAACCAATCAGTAGATTTTATTTGGAAATAAAGAATATTTGGAAAACTTGTTTAAAACAAAATAACCTTTTACTTTAGGGTCCATTAATAATTAAATAAAATGGGCCTTAGTTATTAAGTCAAATAGAGTTTGATTTTATTAATAAAATCTTTATTTGAAACGTAAATATTTTCAAAACCAAATGAGTAGGTTTTATTTGGGAAATATAGAATACTTGGAAATTTGTTTAAAACAAATAACCTTTTATTTTAGAGTACATTATTAATTAAATATAATAGACTTTTCATTATTAAATCAAATAGGATTTGTTTTATTGAGATATTTATTTTGAAATCTAAAATAAAGCCAAAACACTTCAGTAGGTTTTATTTGTGAATATCAAATATTTGGAAAACTTATTTTAAACAATTTAATAAGTTTTGATGTTTCAATTAAATTGGTAAAACCTTTTATTTAAATAAAGTTTGGATATTAATTCCTTATTATTTTATTTAAATAAACCTTTGCTAATTTTTATTAAAAATAAAATGTTTTAGTTCCCAAAGTCTGGCCAAGGTTTAATTTGGCTTTATAAAATATTCTTTATTTATAAACTCATCTTTTCTTTTGAATACCAAATCTTTTATTAAATGATCCAAAATAGTATTTCCAAAATACTTTATTTTCCTTTGTTAATTGTTTTATGTTTTTTTAAATCCCTTTAGGATTTAATTGTTCAAAATAGGTTTGAAGATTCCTATTGGAATCCAAAAAGTTTCTTCTGGCTCTGAAAATCAAACAAAGTCTTATTTTATTCATTTATTTTCACATTACAAGATTTGGAAAATCTTGGGATGTGATAGGCTACCACCCTTAAAATAAATCTCGTCCCGAGATTTGGGGAGGCTAGGGTTACAAGCAGGTTCAAAACAACTAGGGTACTACCACCCTTAAAAATTTTCAAACAAAAATTACATATTGTCCTTCTTGGGATCCTGGGGAAAACTTCTCTAAGCAAACATTTGCATTGAGTCCTTTGTTTCCAGGCTTGACTTATGGGCCAAGGTTGAGTTTCTCCATAGGCTTGTTCAACTTGTTCTTCATCTTTTCTAGACAGTTGCTTGCATAATGTCCTGGATTCTTGCAGTTGAAACAATGAATGTCCTTGAGTTCTTCACGTAGCTCTTGTGGACAAGTTGCTACATAGTGGCCTAGCTCTCTGCAGTTGTTGCACACTACTTGGCTAATCTCTTTATTCTTCAGATTCTTTGGGCATTCACCAGAATAGTGTCCCATTTCCTTACACTGATGACATTGTACATGGCTTTTGTCTATCTTTTGCTTCTTGGGTTTCTTTGATCCTTTGAATTGGGTTGTCTTGTTTGGAGGTATAAGTGGTCCTTTTCCTTTGCCATCAACATTTTTGGCATACTTGGATCCTTCTTGTTTCCTTTGTTACACCATGGAGTAGATGGGGCATTGGATAGGGACATGGTCGTTTCCTTCACAAAGGTAACAAGTAGCTTGAGAGGTAGGACATTGTCCAACAGGATGATTCCCTTCACAGTTAGGGCATTGACCTTCATGCTCTTTGGAAGTATGATACTTGTCTCCACAAATAATGCAAGCTGGTGCTCCATCTAGAACAATATTTCTGTCATCCTTGTTGTTAAAGACTCGCTTGGGATAGCTTTCTTCTATGTTGATCATTTGATTAGTCACCTTAAGCATCAGTTGGGATTGTTCCTCCAAAAATCTTTGCAGTGCTGAATCTTTATCACTATTGCTGGCTATGAACTAAGATGTCAGTTGGTTCAACTGGTGTTGGGTTGCTATGAGCTCTTTCATGCTGTCATCTTGGTTGGTGTTGGTGTCATCCACTTTGATGTTGGAGTCCTTTGGAGTAGTCATCTGTTTGGGTTGAAGGGAGGTTAGAATAGGCAAGTTAATTCTAAGGACTCAATTCTAATTACACACATCACAATTCACACAAGCAAGGTGCATGCAATCACAAACAACTTTTCACTCAACAACAAAGTTCAGGCACATACTTAGGAAACAAAATATTTTTGTTACACCACATAAGTTGGTGTGTTTGACTTAACTAAAATATGGTGGTCCATCTATGGGGTTCACTTGTGATCTTTCCATCATACATGATTCTTCTTGCATGAGATCATGGTTTCCTTGGAAAAACTTTTGGTCACAATACTTCAAATGATGTAGGCTCCTTCTAACTTTTTGCATTCCCTCAGTCTCTAAATCTTGAGCAAGATTTCCTTGTCTTACATGTAGTCCTTAGTGGTATCCAAGTTGGAAGTCCTTGGTGAATATGCTGAAGATGTTTAAGTCATTAGAGCTGAAGATGTTGAAGAAGTCTTTTGCACATAGTGTAGTCCTTGGTCATGGGTAGGTTTTCCATCAATTGAAGTAGAAGAGATGTAGAGTTGAAACAAAAATGATTGAGGAAAGAGTTTACAAGTGTTTTTCGTAAATAAGTTTTTGGAATAAGGCAACTCCTATTTTCTAAGGGTTTTGTCTAATCCTAGGGTTTACTGTAGAGGCCTCAACCTGATAAGGTAGATTCCTCCTGTGTTTTACAATGCTAGTCCCTGGATCAATAGCTAGCATCCACAGTTAAGATGTAATATCAAGATACAAAGGTCATAACATAACTTTATAACCAGGAATAACATAATTTTATTACATCATACATAGCTCATTTGGCTAATACATTACATTGCAGCGGAATAACTATAATCATGGGGTCCTTCATCTTCAAGGTGCCACAGGCAGATGTTGGTTGTAGAATTTGTAATCCTAATCAAACAATCCTCACTAAAATCAATCAAACCTGCAACATACAAGTTACAGACACAAAGGTCAATACATTTTGAATTGTATTGGCAAGTTTCATTACTTTGTTTATATTGAGTGGATCCTATCATTACATGCATATTTGGCTAAGAAGAGTTTAAGGCTTATTTGCATAAAGCAATATTTGTCCTATCTTTTCAAAATGGTTTTGGTCTTTTGTCAATTTTCTTTTCCAAGTTCCTTGAACTCCTTGGTAGAAAATCAAGTGTTCAAGTCCTTGTCAAAAATCCCTTGAGCTACTTGGTAACCCCAAGTGCAACAAGTTTTATGAAATCTCATGAGTTCCTTGGTAACCCCAAGTACATCATGCTCTTGAGCACCTTGGTAACCCCAAGTGCATCAAACTTTAACAAAATCTCTTTGAATTCCTTGGTACCCCCAAGTGCATCAAGTTTTTATATTAGAATTGGAATGTCGAGATCTCCCATGGTTCAAACTTTAGTTTCTCAGTATTGTCCATAACCGGGGACACGGCTAAGTACTTAGATTTTATTAACTTCTGCAGAAGGAGTACACTTTACCCACATGACACAATCCCATCTTGTTGCCACCAGTGGCCTACTGGATTAGTGCTCACCAAGATGGAGTACTGGCAGACTGAGAATGTGACGAAGTCTTTCCAAAAGGTCCTCCCATACATCATTGCTAGCTTGTCTTCAGCCCCCATGAAGCATTTCAGATCCCCATGTCCGGTAACTAAAGACAATGTATGGGTCTTCCTAATGTAATTGACTAAGCCAGAGCCATAATAGCATGTGGTTGCACACGAAAGCCACAATTGGAGAAAAATGTTCAATCTCTAAGATTCCTAGGTGGTTTTCATTTGGAGCACAACACAAAGTGATTACCATAGACATGGTTCCTTTTGTTGCCACCTTCTCCAAACTTCAAGTATCCTCCACCTAGGTGGTTCATTGAGTCCTTGTTTTATTATGTAAAACACAAGTCCTTTTCTCAACCTTTGTAAAATCTCAACATGTATCTCTTTTCAAAACATAGCATGGATAAGCATGTACAACTTCAATATTTTCACTAAGGAGTGTATAGGGAATCCTATTAGGATTTAGCATAGCATAAGTATAAAAAGTTTTCATGCATGTTTACAAAATCCACTAAGTATAATGAAAATAGTAGGACTTTTGTATGATAGTGTAACTTGCCTTTTTGGTAGAGAATGGTGGTTCTCTCCTTGATCTTGCTAGTCTCACACTTTGCTAAATTCACTACAAGTCAATCAAGCAAACACAAAATCAACTAACATTCCAAACCAAACTCAAACAAACAATTTCACATTCCCAAAGCAATGGAATCTAAGTCATGCAAAGGATGGTTCTGTTGCAAGGTTGGTCTCTACTAGGTTTATAAGGTTTGTAATGTCCAAATTGGTCATTTACCAAAATGGCAAAGTCATTAGTTAGAGGGTTTTGCTAAAAATCTATTTTAAAATCCATTCAACATTTTATGTGGTGGAAAATAGTTTTATTAAATCTAAAACCTTTTAAGTTTTCACCAAAAGTTTCTAACTCTCAAGATTGGTTGTTTTGGGTCAGTAGCTTTGAATCAAAATATTTTCTCAAAGTTTAATTCCAAAATCCTTTTTCATAACAACCATTATTTTTACTTGGCTAGAAATAGACTAATTCAATTAATCCATTCTAAATTTTTCCAATCTCATTTTCAAAACCATGGGTTGGTTCCTAGGGTCAGTATGGTCACTAAAACCCATTTTGCAAAAGTTTTAATCCTAAAATCAATTTTAAACAATTTTTCTACTCTAAACAAGTACACAAATGTCTCTGCAAATTCAAACAAGCTAACAGATACTATTTTCTAAACTAAGGCCATGGTTGGCTAGGTCTTGCTCTCCTGAATCCATTGATATAAAATTTGAAATTTTTGGACGTGTGGATCTCAAGTTATAAGGGTTTGAAGTTTGCAAATAAATCAGATTCCAATCTGTTTCTAATCCTAAAAGATGACACGCGGCGTGTTGCTATTCGCGGGTACCGCTTCGCGTGGATCGCAGCTGTGGGGCGTTGGATCTTGATCGATCGCACGGTCTTGGACGCGTACCCCTTCGACGATAAGTGAACTAATCGTGGGCGCTAGATCTAGATCGAACGGTGCTGGCGAGTTTGACCATATGCGGGCGGCAACAAGAGCGGCGCGGCGCACGGCCAGGCGGTGGTGCTACAGTGGTTCGAGGAAGCGAGAGAGGAGGAGAAGAAGCTCACCGGGTTCAGGAGGTCACGGTGATGCTCGAGGAGGTGATGGTCGGGCGAGGGGCGCTCTGGTCTCGGCAGGATTTCTCGCCGGAGTGGAGGACGGTGTTGGGTGCTTCAGGTGGTCGTCGTGGACGGCGCTGGGGATCACCCCAAGGCGAAACATTGACGCGGTTAGATGCAGAAGGATGTGGCAAGTATGGGAGTGTGAACGAGGAGACGCGGGGCGGTCTGGTTTACCTGGGGGTCGTCGTCGGAGAAGAAACAGGCGGCGACGTTGTCAGAGCTAGTCCAAGCCAAAGCTCTAGGGCGCCCGCGGTCGAGTGAAGGACACGGGGAGAAGCGTCTGGGAGTGGGGAAGCGGCTAGCATGCACGGGGAGGCAAGGGGCGGTGACACTTGGCCGGAATTCGATGAGGAAGGTCGTCGGAACAGAGAGGCTCGGGGAGGAATTGAGGCGGCCTGGGGGCGTGATACTGCAGGGTGACTGAGGGGAAACGGAGAGGAGAGGCGAGCGATTTAAGGTGCGTGGTCAAGGCGAGGTAAAGGCCCGGAATTATGACGAATTGAAGCCGCGGGATTACTGCAGGAAACGGCGACGAGGGGGAAGAAGGGTCGTCGGTGAGAGAACGATTTAACAAGAGTGTGGGGTCTACTGTCGGTGGGTGAGGAGTAAGGGAGAGGTACACCGGTCATTCCCTCTGCGGGTTATTTACTGAGTGCGAACCATTTTCTTGCGGGGTGAGGGGAGCTGGGCTGCTGGGCTTAGTTGGGCTTGGCCAATTGGGTCAGGTCCGACTATATTTTTTTTTCTTCCTGTTCCATTTTCTTTTTCTGAATCTAATTTCTGTTTTGAATTTTCAAACAAACAAATATCAACCATATCAATTCAAATAACATCACACTTCACAATTTGAACTTGGTTCTGTTCAGACACATAAAGCCAAAATCCAAAATAAAATAATATTTTTAAATCTCTTTAGGTTCTATTTATTAATTAAGTAAAATGGTCCAAGGTTTTATTAATAAAACAAGGTTTGGTTTATTTAATAAAATCTTCATTTGAACTCCAAATACTTTCAATCCAATCAGTAGATTTTATTTGGAAAAAAAAGAATATTTGGAAAACTTGTTTAAAAATAAAAATAATCTTTTATTTTAGGGTCCATTAATAATTAAATAAAATAGACTTTTATTATTAATTCAAATAGGATTTGTTTTATTGAGATATTTATTTTGAAATCTAAAATAAAGCCAAAATACTTTTAGTAGGTTTAATTGGAGAATACAAATATTTGGAAAAACTTATTTAATAAGTTTTGATTTTTCAATTAAATTGGTAAAACCTTTTATTTAAATAGAGTTGGATATTAAATCCTTATTAATTTATTTAAACAAATCTATGCCAATTTTATTTAAAATAAAAAGTTTTAATTCAAATGCTTGGCCAAGGTTTTAATTTGGCTTTATAAAATATTCTTTATTTATAAATTCATATTTTCTTTTGAAAACCAAATCTTTTAATAAATGATTAAAAAATAATAATTCCAAAACATTTTTAATTTCCTTTAATTAAATGTTTAACTCATTAAATTCCTTTAGGATCATATTTAATTCAAATGGGTTTGAGGTTCCATTTAAATTCAAAAAGTTTCTTCTGGCCATGAAAATCAACAAAGTTTTATTTTATTCATTTTTTTTACATTACAAGATTTGGAAAATCTTGGGATGTGACAGACTACCACCCTTAAAATAAATCTCGTCCCGAGATTTGGGAAGGCTGGGGTTATAAGCAAGTTCAAAACAACTAGGATATTACCACCCTTAAAAAAATTTCAAACAAAAATTACATCTTGTCCTTCTTGGGATCATGAGAAATACTTTCTCTAAGCAAATATTTGCATGGTGTCTTTGGTTTCCATACTTGTCTCATGGGCCAAGGTTGAGTTTCTCCATAGGCTTGTTCAACTTGTTTTTCATCCTTTCTGGACAGTTGCTTGCATAATGTCCTGGATTCTTGCAGTTGAAACAATGAATGTCCTTGAGTTCTTTGCGTTGTTCTTGTGGACAAGTTGCTACATAATGGCCTGGTTCTTTGCAGTTGTTGCACCACACTTGGTCAATCTCTTTATTCTTCTTGTTCTCTGGGCATCCACTGGAGTAGTGTCCCATTTCATTACACTTACGACACTGTGCAAGGCTCATGTCTTGCTTTTGTTTCTTAAGTTTCTTTAGTCCTTTGAATTGGGTTGTCTTGTTTGGAGGTATAAGGGGTCCTTTTCCTTTGGTAGACTTGGATCCTTCTTGTTTCCTTTGCTCCACCATGGAGTAGATAGGGCATTTGTTAGGAACATGGTCATTTCCTTCACAAAGGTAACAAGTGGCTTGAGAGATGGGACATTGTCCAACAGGATGTTCTTCTGCACAATTGGGGCATTGTCCTTCATGCTCTTTGGAAGTATGATCCTTATCTCCACAAATAATGCAAGCTGGGGCTCCATCTAGAATAATATTCCTGTCATCCTTGTTATCATAAACTCCTTTGGGGTAGTTTTGTTCCATGCTGATCATTTGATTGGTCACCTTAAGCATCAGTTGGGACTGCTCTTCCAAAAACCTTTGTAGTGCTGGATCTTTATCACTATTGTTGGCTATGAACTGAGCTGTCAGTTGGTTCAACTGGTGTTGGGTTGCTATGAGCTCTTTCATGCTGTCAGCTTGGTTGGTGTTGGTGTCATCAACCTTGGAGTCTTTTGGAGTAGTCATCTGTTTGGGTTGAAGGGAGGTTAGAATAGGCAAGATATTTCTAAGGAAATATTTCTAATCACACACATTACAATTCACACAAGCACTGTACATGCAATCACAAACAACTTTTCACTCAAACAACAAAGTTCAAGCACATACTTGGGCAACAAAATATTTTTGTTACACCACATAAGTTGGTGTATTTGACTATAACTAGAATATGGTGGTCCATCCATATGATTCACTTGTGATCTTTGTATCCTTCTTTAGTTGATTCTTCTTGTATGAGATCATGGTTTCCTTGGGGGAAAACTCTTGGTTGCAATACTTCAAATGATGTAGGCTCCTTCTAACCTTTGCATTCCCTCAGTCTCTAAATCTTGAGTAAGATTTCCTTGTCTCACTTGTAGTCCTTAGTGGTATCCAAGTTGGAAGTCCTTGGTGAATATGCTGAAGATGTTGAAGTCATTAGAGTTGAAGATGTTGAAGTCATTAGAGTTGAAGATGTTGAAGTCATTAGAGTTGAAGATGTTGAAGTCATTAGAGTTGAAGATGTTGAAGTCATTAGAGTTGAAGATGTTGAAGAAGTCCTTTGCACATAGTGTAGTCTTTGGTCATGGGGTAGGTTTTTCATCAAGTTTGAAATAGATGAGATGTGGAGTTGAAATCAAAGTGGTTGAGGAAAGAATTTACAAGTGTTTTTGTAAATAAGTTTTTGGAACAAGTACAACTCCTATTTTTCTAAGGGTTTTTGTCCAATCCTAGGGCTTACAAATCCTACAGGCAACACAATGCTCTGATACCATCTCTAGAGGCCTCAACCTGATAAGGTAGATTCCTCCTGTGTTTTACAATGCTAGTCCCTGGATCAATAGCTAGCATCCACAGTTAAGATGTAATATCAAGATACAAAGGTCATAACATAACTTTATAACCAGGAATAACATAATTTTATTACATCATACATAGCTCGTTTGGCTAATACATTACATTGCAGCGGAATAACTATAATCATGGGGTCCTTCATCTTCAAGGTGCCACAGGCAGATGTTGGTTGTAGACTTCGTAATCCTAATCAAACAATCCTCACTAAAATCAATCAAACCTGCAACATACAAGTTACAGCCACAAAGGTCAATACATTTTGAATTGTATTGGCAAGTTTCACTACTTTGTTTATATTGAGTGGATCCTATCATTACATGCATATTTGGCTAAGAAGAGTTTAAGGCTTATTTGCATAAAGCAATATTTGTCCTATCTTTTCAAAATGGTTTTGGTCTTTTGTCAATTTTCTTTTCCAAGTTCCTTGAACTCCTTGGTAGAAACTCAAGTGTTCAAGTCCTTGTCAAAAATCCCTTGAGCTACTTGGTAACCCCAAGTGCAACAAGTTTTATGAAATCTCATGAGTTCCTTGGTAACCCCAAGTACATCATGCTCTTGAGCACCTTGGTAACCCCAAGTGCATCAAGCTTTAACAAAATCTCTTTGAATTCCTTGGTACCCCCAAGTGCATCAAGTTTTTATATTAGAAGTTGGAATGTCGAGATCTCCCATGGTTCAAACTTTAGTTGCTCAGTATTGTCCATAACCGGGGACACGGCTAAGTACTTAGATTTTTTTAACTTCTGCAGAAGGAGTACACTTTACCCACATGACACAATCCCATCTTGTTGCCACCAGTGGCCTACTGGATTAGTGCTCACCAAGATGGAGTAATCTTGGCATCGAGAATGTGACGAAGTCTTTCCAAAAGGTCCTCCCATACATCATTGCTAGCTTGTCTTCAGCCCCCATGAAGCATTCCAGATCCCCATGTCCGGTAACTAAAGACAATGTATGGGTCTTCCTAATGTAATTGACTAAGCCAGAGCCATAATAGCATGTGGTTGCACACGAAAGCCACAATTGGAGAAACATGTTCAATCTCTAAGATTCCTAGGTGGTTTTCATTTGGAGCACAACACAAAGTGATTACCATAGACATGGTTCCTTTTGTTGCCACCTTCTCCAAACTTCAAGTATCCTCCACCTAGGTGGTTCATTGAGTCCTTGTTTTATTATGTAAAACACAAGTCCTTTTCTCAACCTTTGTAAAATCTCAACATGTATCTCTTTTCAAAACATAGCATGGCTAAGCATGTACAACTTCAATATTTTCACTAAGGAGTGTATAGGGAATCCTATTAGGATTTAGCATAGCATAAGTATAAAACGTTTTCATGCATGTTTACAAAATCCACTAAGTATAATGAAAATAGTAGGACTTTTGTATGATAGTGTAACTTGCCTTTTTGGTAGAGATTGGTGGTTCTCTCCTTGATCTTGCTAGTCTCACACTTTGCTAAATTCACTACAAGTCAATCAAGCAAACACAAAATCAACTAACATTCCAAACCAAACTCAAACAAACAATTTCACATTCCCAAAGCAATGGAATCTAAGTCATGCAAAGGATGGTTCTGTTGCAAGGTTGGTCTCTACTAGGTTTATAAGCTCTGTAAGGTCCAAATTGGTCATTTACCAAAATGGCAAAGTCATTAGTTAGAGGGTTTTGCTAAAAATCTATTTTAAAATCCATTCAACATTTTATGTGGTGGAAAATAGTTTTATTAAATCTAAAACCTTTTAAGTTTTCACCAAAAGTTTCTAACTCTCAAGATTGGTTGTTTTGGGTCAGTAGCTTTGAATCAAAATATTTTCTCAAAGTTTAATTCCAAAATCCTTTTTCATAATAACCATTATTTTTACTTGGCTAGAAATAGACTAATTCAATTAATCCATTCTAAATTTTTCCAATCTCATTTTCAAAACCATGGGTTGGTTCCTAGGGTCAGTATGGTCACTAAAACCCATTTTGCAAAACTTTTAATCCTAAAATCAATTTTAAACAATTTTTCTACTCTAAACAAGTACACAAATGTCTCTACAAATTCAAACAAGCTAACAGATACTATTTTCTAAACTAAGGCCATGGTTGGCTAGGTATTGCTCTCCTGAATCCATTGATATAAAATTTGAAATTTTTGGACGTGTAGATCTCAAGTTATAAGGGTTTGAAGTTTGCAAATAAATCAGATTCAAATCTGTTTCTAATCCTAATAGATGACACGCGGCGCGTTGCTATTCGCGGGTACCGCTTCGCGTGGATCGCAGCTGTGGGGCGTTGGATCTTGATAGATCGCACGGTATTGGACGCGTACCCCTTCGAAGATAAGTGAACTAATCGTGGGCGCTAGATCTAGATCGAACGGTGCTGGCGAGTTTGACCATATGCGGGCGGCGCTGACGGCGGCGCCTGACGGCCAGGCGGTGGTGCTACGGTGGTTCGAGGAAGCGAGAGAGGAGGAGAAGAAGCTCACCGGGTTCAGGAGGTCACGGTGATGCCCGAGGAGGTGATGGTCGGGCGAGGGGCGCTCTTGTCTCGACAGGATTTCTCGCCGGAGTGGAGGACGGTGTTGGGTGCTTCAGGTGGTCGTCGTGGACGGCGCTGGGGATCACCCCAAGGCGAAACATTGACGCGGTTAGATGCAGAAGGATGTGGAAAGTATGGGAGTGTGAACGAGGAGACGTGGGGCGGTCTGCTTTACCTGGGGGTCGTCGTCGGAGAAGAAACAGGCGGCGGCGTTGTCAGAGCTAGTCCAAGCCAAAGCTCTGGGGCGCCCGCGGTTGAGTGAAGGACACGAGGAGAAGCGTCTGGGAGTGGGGAAGCGGCTAGCGTGCACGGGGAGGCAAGGGGCGGTGACACTTGGCCGGATTTCGATGAGGAAGGTCGTCGTAACAGAGAGGCTCGGGAAGGAATTGAGGCGGCCTGGGGGCGTGATACTGCGGGGTGACTGAGGGGAAACGGAGAGGAGAGGCGAGCGATTTAAGGTGCGTGGTCAAGGCGAGGTAAAGGCCCGGCATTATGACGAATTGAAGCCGCGGGATTACTGCAGGAAACGGCGACGAGGGGGAAGAAGGGGTCGTGCGGGTGAGAACGACGAACAATAGCGGTGGGGTCTACCTATCAGCGGGGAGAGGAGTAAGGGAGAGGTCCACCGGTCATTCCCTCTGCGGGTTATTTACTGAGTGCGAACTGTTTTCTTTCGGGGTGAGGGGAGCTGGGCTGCTGGGCTTAGTTGGGCTTGGCCAATTGGGTCAGGTCCGACTATATTATTTTTTCTTCCTGTTCCATTTTCTTTTTCTAAATCTAATTTCTGTTTTGAATTTTCAAACAAACAAATATCAACCATATCAATTCAAATAACATCACACTTCACAATTTGAACTTGGTTCTGTTCAGACACATAAAGCCAAAATCCAAAATAAAATAATATTTTTAAATCTCTTTAGGTTCTATTTATTAATTAAGTAAAATGGTCCAAGGTTTTATTAATAAAACAAGGTTTGGTTTATTTAATAAAATCTTCATTTGAACTCCAAATACTTTCAATCCAATCAGTAGATTTTATTTGGAAAAAAAAGAATATTTGGAAAACTTGTTTAAAAATAAAAATAATCTTTTATTTTAGGGTCCATTAATAATTAAATAAAATAGACTTTTATTATTAATTCAAATAGGATTTGTTTTATTGAGATATTTATTTTGAAATTTAAAATAAAGCCAAAATACTTTTAGTAGGTTTTATTGGAGAATACAAAATATTTGGAAAAACTTATTTAATAAGTTTTGATTTTTCAATTAAATTGGTAAAACCTTTTATTTAAATAGAGTTGGATATTAAATCCTTATTAATTTATTTAAACAAATCTATGCCAATTTTATTTAAAATAAAAAGTTTTAATTCAAATGCTTGGCCAAGGTTTTAATTTGGCTTTATAAAATATTCTTTATTTATAAATTCATATTTTCTTTTGAAAACCAAATCTTTTAATAAATGATTAAAAAAATAATAATTCCAAAACATTTTTAATTTCCTTTAATTAAATGTTTAACTCATTAAATTCCTTTAGGATCATATTTAATTCAAATGGGTTTGAGGTTCCATTTAAATTCAAAAAGTTTCTTCTGGCCAAGAAAATCAACAAAGTTTTATTTTATTCATTTTTTTACATTACAAGATTTGGAAAATCTTGGGATGTGACATTTACAAATCCTACAGGCAACACAATGCTCTGATACCATCTGTAGGGGTTCCCAATCTTAGATAAGATAGAGCCCTCTGTGTTTACAATGCTAGTCCCTGGATCAATAGCTAGTATCCACAATTAAGATGTAATATCAAGAAACAAAGGTCATAATATAAATTTATAACCAGGAATAACATAATTTTATTACATCAAACATAGCTCATTTGACTATTACATTACATTGCAGCGGAATAACTATAATCATGGGTCCTTCATCTTCAAAGTGCCACAGGCAGATGTTGGTTGTAGACTTTGTAATCCTAATCAATCAGTCCTCACTAAATCAATCAAACCTGCAACATACAAGTTACAGGCACAAAGGGTCAATACATTTGAATTGTATTGGCAAGTGATACTATGGTAGTATTGTGGAGTCTATCAACTATATGCATTTGGCTAAGTGGAGTTGAGGCTTGCATTGCTCAAAATAGATTTTTCTTATCATTTTGAAAATACTAGGTTTTTGCTTGACAAAATCATTTTTCTCAATCAAAGATTGAAGATCCTTTCCAAGGCATCTACCAACCAAAGATTTAAGATTTCAAACAACCCTTGTTCAAACCACAAGTTTTAACTTAGAAATTTGAATGATGAGATTCTTGATTGCTTCCATGTCTTGATGCTCAAATTGTCCTTTACCAGGGACATGGCTAAGTACTTAGATTCTACACTCTGCAGAGGTGGTGCACTTTCCCCACAAGACTTGGTTTCCCAAGACAAGATCTTTCAGAAGCTTTCCCTTAGACCAAAATGGACGCGCTCCAACCTATCAAACACTACCACCCACTGGTCATATGGCTAAGTTCTTGCAACCTATATGATCATGGCAGAGCCCATATTGCCAAGTGGTTGCACTTGAAGCTTCTCAACATTTGACATCTCAAATCTCTTTGTTCCTGGGTGGCATACCACAAGTGAGATACACAAGCCAAGTCATGGCCTTGTGTAACCACTCAACGTAAACCAATCCTTCCATTCCACCCAGGTGATTCATTAACTTAGTTGTTTTATTAAACAAAAACATAAGTCCTCAGACTTAGAGATTTTTCCATAGTGTGAATATATTTTCCACCCATGTTTTTTATTAGCTAGGCTAAGCTTGATAGTAGTAGGGATCTTAACTTAGGAAAATCCTACTAAGGATTCATCTACTAGGTTTTCCTATAGCAAGGTTTATACTTAGCAAAATCCATGCAAGTTTTACTTAGCAAAGTCACTAATGCATAGTGAAAGTAATGGGACAAAAAGTATGAAGCATCACTTGCATTTTTGGTAGAGTATGGGTTCACTCCTTGTCCTTGCAACAATCACACTCTTCAAGTCACTACAAGTCAATCAAGCAAGGCGCAAACTCAATCTACCAATCAAGCAAAACAACACAAATAAAATGACAAAGTCAAAGTAATGCATGCAAGCATGCAAAAGATGGTTCTAATTGCAAAGGTGGTTTCCACTAGGCTTCTAAACTTTCTAGGTTCCAAATTGGTCATTCACCAAGATGGCAAAGTCAATTGCAAAAGGGTTTTATCTCAAAACCATTTTAAAATCCATTCATCATTTTATGTGGTGAAAAATGTTTTTATCAAAACAAAACTTTTAAGTTTTTCACCAAATGAGTTTCTATTGCAAAAACTTGGTGTTTTTGGGTTAGTAGGTTTGGTCCAAACTATTTTCTCAAAGTTTTCTTTCCATAAACATTTTCATAATAAACTTAATAATTTTATTTGACTAGAAATTGGCTAAGTCAAATAATCCAACCTAAATTTTACCAAAATCATTTTTTACCCAAGGGTTGGTTCCTAGGGTCAGTAAGGTCACATCAAACCATTTTGCAAAAGTTTTAACCCTAAATTCAATTTTAAACAATTTTTCTACTCTAAACAAGCTCACAAAAGAATTTGCAAAAACAAGCTAACTAACAGATACTATTTGCTAAACCAAGGGCATGGTTGGCTAGGTCTTGCTCTCCTGAATCCATTGATATAAAATTTATAATTTTTGGACGTGTGGTTTGAAAGTTACAAAGGTTTGAAAATGGCATTTAAATCTGGTTTCTAAATTCTATTTCAGATCGTCTGGTGCCACGCGTCATGTTTTAATTGGCCGAAAACGGTTCGCGTGGATCGACCAACGTGGGCCGCTGGATCAAAAGTAAATCTTACGGCGCAGATGCTCTCATACCCCTTCGATAAGTGACTCTATCCTATCAAGTGGATCTGCATCTAACGGTTCCTATTGCTTGGCCAAATAGCAGCGGCGCTGGCGGCAGCGTCTAGTGGAGGAGCGGCCAGACGGCGGCGGAGTAGACGTTACAGGAAGCGAGGAAGGAGGAGAGGTGGCTCACTGTGATCGCCGTGGCACGGGGATGCTCAACCTACCCTTGGTTGGTGAAGGGGCGCACTAGGACGGGCGGGATTCCTCACCGGAGTTAGGGCTGGCGCCAGGAGCTTCTGTTTGTTGACGGGGGCGGGGCTGTAGTCCACCAGAAAGCAAGAGAATGGTGGGGTTAGATTCGAGCGAGTGTACTGGACACAGGCGTATCATCGGAAGGATAAGGGGTGGCTAGTTACTACCTGGAGGCTTCGTCGGAGAAAGAGGCAGACGGCGGTGCTGCAGGTCGTCGTCGAAGCCAACGTTACAGGGCACCCGCGGATGAATGACTGACACAGGAAGATGCTCCAGGATGCGGTGGGCGTGCTCGTGTGCTCGGGGAGGCAGGAGGTGGTGTCAAGTCGCCGGAATCGGCTCTGGACCTTGTCGGAACAGAGGGTGCTCGGGGAGAAATTGGGACAGCCTGGGGGCGTGCTACTGCGGGGTGACAGGGGGAAAACGGAGAGGTGGGGCGAGCGCTTTAAGGTGCGTGATCACTGCAGGTTTTACTCACGGCATTAAGGCGAATTAAGCCGCGAAATCAAAGTCTGCAAAGGCCGGCGAGGGGGAAGAAGAGGTCATGCGGGTGGGAAAGAAGAACAGGAGGAGTGGGGTCCGCTGGTCAGTGGGAAAAAGAGGGGGGAGAAGGTCCACATGTCAGTTGCTCCACGGGTTCAAAAAGGAGTGCGAAACGTTTTCTTTCTGGAGGGGAGCTGGGCTGCTTTGCTGGGCTTATTGGGCTGCTGGGTTGGGTCGACAAAACTCTATTTTTTTCTTAATCTGAACCCTTTTCTTTTTCTGAATTTATTTTCTGTTTTGAATTTCAAACAAACAAACAATGTTCAAATCAATTCAAACAACACCCAAACTTTGTAATATTGAAATTAGTTCTGTTCAGTAACATGAACCAAAATCCAAAATAAAAATAATATTTTAAATCTTTTTAGGTTCCATTTATTAATTAAGTAAAATGGTCCATGGTTTATTAATAAAATAGGGTTTGGTTTATTTAATAAAATCTTCATTTGAACTCCAAATACTTTCAAAACCAATCAGTAGATTTCATTTGGAAATAAAGAATATTTGGAAAACTTGTTTAAAACAAAATAACCTTTTACTTTAGGGTCCATTAATAATTAAATAAAATGGGCCTTAGTTATTAAGTCAAATAGAGTTTGATTTTATTAATAAAATCTTTATTTGAAACCTAAATATTTTCAAAACCAAATCAGTAGGTTTTATTTGGGAAATATAGAATACTTGGAAATTTGTTTAAAACAAATAACCTTTTATTTTAGAGTCCATTATTAATTAAATATAATAGACTTTTCATTATTAAATCAAATAGGATTTGTTTTATTGAGATATTTATTTTGAAATCTAAAATAAAGCCAAAACACTTCAGTAGGTTTTATTTATGAATATCAAATATTTGGAAAACTTATTTTAAACAATTTAATAAGTTTTGATGTTTTAATTAAATTGGTAAAACCTTTTATTTAAATAAAGTTTGGATATTAATTCCTTATTATTTTATTTAAATAAACCTTTGCTAATTTTTATTAAAAATAAAATGTTTTAATTCCCAAAGTCTGGCCAAGGTTTAATTTTGCTTTATAAAATATTCTTTATTTATAAACTCATCTTTTCTTTTGAATACCAAATCTTTTATTAAATGATCCAAAATAGTATTTCCAAAATATTTTATTTTCCTTTGTTAATTGTTTTATGTTTTTTAAATCCCTTTAGGATTTAATTGTTCAAAATAGGTTTGAAGATTCCTATTGGAATCCAAAAAGTTTCTTCTGGCTCTGAAAATCAAACAAAGTCTTATTTTATTCATTTATTTTCACATTACAAGATTTGGAAAATCTTGGGATGTGACAATCTCTTAGACCGTATTCAAGAAAACACTAAAGCTTGGGAGAATGACAAAGGAAGAAAGTCAGGTATAAACTATGATTATGAATGCATTAAATCTTTTATGGTAACTGATGACTTACATGCTATTAGTAATGAGTTTGGTCTTGATTCCCAAAGTATTGCCAATTGTTTTAAGGCCTTTGCCTCTTACATAGAAATTACCAAAAAGAAGTGGAACAAGTACCGTGCACCTTATAAAGATGTTGTTAGTCATGTTCCTGTTAGAAGTACTGAAGTTTGTACTACTAATCATATTGTGCCTGAACCTTATGTTGAGAAAATACCTTTCTAAGCTAAGGTAAAGGAGTATTCTACGATGATTAGTACAAATGATAAAGTGTCACATCCAAAAATTTCCAAATTTTGAAATTTGAAAAATAAATAAACAAAATAAATAATTGTTGAAATTTAGGGTAAAAAGAAACTTTTTGTTTCTAAATGGAAACATTAAAACCCATCTTGAACAAACTTTGAATAAAATTTGAATCCAACTAAATTCAAATCAAGTGAAATGCATTCTTCATAAATGCATCTTGAAATTTAAAACACTTGGAAAATAAACCAAAAGTCTAAAACCCTAATGGAAGAAAACATTTCAAAGATATCTCTAAGACCATGGATTTGATCCATATAAAATTTGTCATTTATAAATGATCAAGAATGACAAATGGAAGTATTATAAAACCATAGAAATTGATTTCATTCAATTTGGAACCATAGATAAAATCTTATGAATTTAGTAAGATCAGGAAATTGAATTTCCAAAGCTAATAAAGCACCTATCTAAAAATCCATACCAAATGGTGAGAAAATAATCCTAAAGATATTTAAAAGGATAAACAAATATTAAATAAAATTTAAAAAGTTGGAATCACCATTTTGGATCTTTAAATAAAAAGATATGGTTTTTATAAGCAAAGGAAGAAATAATAAATAAGGACTATTTTAAAAGACCAAATTAAAACTTGGCCAAGCAAATAAAATAAAATATTTTTCTTTAATAAAAAGAGTAAAGGATTATTTAAAAAAAAATCATGAGGATTTATTATTATCCAATTTCATTTAAGTAAAGACATTTCCCATTTTAAATGAACATTAAAAAAAGTATTTTAACTAATAATTCAAAGTGATTTATTTTTAAATAAAACCTACTGAAAAGATTTGGTAAAATTTAGATTTCAAATAGAGTTTGAAAACATTAATAAATCTTATTTGAATTAAGACAAGGGCCTATTTTAAATAATTAATATACCCTAAAAATAAAAAAGAGATGTTCTAAATTTGACTTTAGAATATGTTAATAAACAATATTAGAATATACAAAAAGTTTGGCAAGGTTTTTGAATTCAAATGGTTGTTTGAATGGTTTAAACAAAATCAAAACAGAAATAAAAATGGAAAAAGAAAAATGAATCAGAACAAAAAAAGGGGAAACAACCAACCCAACCCAACCAGTCCAACTGGTCCAGCAAAATCCCATCTCCCCCTCTCTACCGAACCGTTTTCTCTCACACGCGAAACAACCCGCAGAGACACTGACCGCTGGACCCCACTCTTTCTCTCTCTCACTCGCTTACGGAACGACCCCACTGCCCCGTTAGATCGTCATCAACCCTGTGACCATTCCTCCCCTCTTTCCTCCAGCTGTTGCTGCCATTGATTACGAGCTGTAATTAGCCTTGAATTCGCGAGTTAAACATGTCGTCCCTCTGCCTACTTGAGTGCCTCCTCTCTTCCTTCCTTTCCCCTCACAGCCACCAGGCTGCTCGAATTGCAGCTCATACCCTCTCTGCTCTGACGAAGCTCCTGCCATAATTCCGGCCATGCCTCGCCTCCCCTTGCCTCCCAGTTCCCTCGAGCATGATCCCCACCTCCCTACGCATCTGCCCGTAGCCTCCACTCACCCGCGCGCGCTCCACATCGTCGACAACCTCGATGACAGCACGTCGCCGCCGTCTGTCACTTTTCCGACGAGCTCTCCAGGTAAACCCCGACCGAGCCTTTCCCTCTCTCTGATGCTCCCAGGCTCGCGACCCTCATGCACACCTAACGGCACCCCTATTTTCTCTTAGCGCACACCGTAGAGTCGCCTCCGACAACGTCTAACCGCACCCGAGCCCGAAGGCAACTCCGGTGAGCAATTGGCGTCCACCCCGAGCGCCCTTTCGACAACCGCGGCATCATTGAGCATCAGCACGCCACGATGACCTCGGTGAGCCTCTCCCCTGTCTTTTTGCTTCCTGTATCGCCGGCTCCGACACCGTCTGACCACGCCGCCGCCACTCGCCGCTGCCAGCGCCGCCAGTAAATGGTCAGTGATTGTGAGCCGTAAGGGATTTTGATCTAATGCACGCGATAGAAACTTAAACGAAGGGGTAAGATTCGATATGTGCCGTGCGATGCACTTTAGATCTGACGGCTGCAACTGCGCAATCCAACCGAACCAGTACCGACGAATAAGAAACAGACGCGTGGCACTAACTCTGTTATAAAATCAGAAAATGTTCTATTAGATGTTTAAACTTGCAAAATTCATAACTTTTGATCCACATGTGCAAATTTTCAAAAATTTATATCAATGTAATCAGCAAAACAAATACTTTCCAACCACGTACTTTTTTTTAATAAATTGCTTCTGTTAAATTGGTTGTTTTGCAGAAACTTGTGTAGGCATATTTTGAACATAAAATTTATTCTAGAAATGTTTTTTAGGATAAAATCTTTGGCAAATGGTTTTTTTTGAACCTACTGACCATATAAACCAACTTGTGGATTTAAAAACATATTTTGTGAGGCTAAGGAATAAATCTTTAAATAAAAGCATTTCTAGTTAAATAAAAATAAGGTTTATGTTTTAAAAATGCTTTTTGAGTAAAACCTTTGGAAAATAGTTTGATTTAAACTCTCTGACCCTAAACACCAAGTTTTAGGATTTAAAAATATATTTGATGAATCTTATAAATTATTACTTTGCTAAAAGGCACTTCCAACAACATAAAATATTGCTTTGGTATAAAAATGGTTTATAGGTAAAACCTTTTGCAAATGGTTTCAATATTAAACACTTGACCTTAAAACACTAACATTTGTGTTAAAAATATATTGGCAACCACTAGAAAATATTCCTTTGATTTAAATCATTTTTAACAAAACAAAAATGAATTAAAGTGGCCATTTTCACTAACTTAATATCAATTGGTTTTACCACATTTATAAATGACCAATAGGTGTTTTAAAATGATTATAACCTACTAGAAACCACTTTTCCAAATAAAACAATCTTTGGCATGCTTGCATGCATTGCTTTGTTTTTATTATTTTATGTGATGATTGCTTGAATGGTAGATTGAATATTTGCTTGTTTGATTGAATTGTAGTGGAATTTGAAGAGTGTGACTATTGAAAGATCAAGGAGTGAACTTATATTCTCTACCAAAAAGGCAAGTGGTGCTTCATACTTTTGTCCCATTATTTTCACCATGCATTAGTGATATTTCTATGTAGGACTTGCATGGAATTTTTGCTAAGTATAAACTATGCCATGGGAAATCCTAGTAGATGAAACCTTAGTAGAATTTTCCTAAGTTAAGATTCCTACTACTATCATGCTTAGCCTAGCTAGTAGCAAACAAGGGTGGTTATATATACATGTTATGGAAATTTTGCTAAGTCTTTTGACTTAGGTTTTTGTTTATAAAACTACTAAGTGAATGAATCACCTGGGTGGAATGGTAATTGCTTGGTGGTTTTTGGTTGAGTGGTTACACAAGGCCCATTTCTATGGTTTACCTTGTGTATCTCACTTGTGGATTGCCACCCAGGAACAAAGAGATTTGAGATGTCAAATGTTGAGAAGCTTCAAGTGCAGCCACTTGGCATTATGGGCTCTGCCTGGATCATATAGGTTGCAAGAACTTAGCCAAATGGACAGTTGGTGGTAGGGGATGATAGGTTGGAGCGCGTCCATTCTGGTCTAAGGGAAGGCTTCTGAAAGATCTTGTCTCGATGCATGTCGAGTCTTGTGGGGAAAGTGCACCACCTCTGCAGAGTGTAAAATCTAAGTACTTAGCCATGTCCCCAGCAATGGACAATTTGAGCATCCAGACATGGAAGATATCAAGAATCTCCTCATCCCAATTTTCTAAGTTAAAACTTGTGTTTGAACAAGGGTGAAGGTTCACCAATTTCTATTGGTGGTTCCTTGGGAGTTTTTGCCAAACAAAAACTTAGTGTTTTCAAAATGATAAGGAAAATCTATTTTGAGCAAAGCAAGCCTAAGCTCCACCTAGCCAAATGTATATAGATGTTAGTCTCCACCATACTACCATAGTATCACTTGCCAATACAATTCAAATGTATTGACCCTTGTGGCTGTAACTTATTATGTTGCAGGTTTGTTTGATGTTAGTGAAGTGTGTTGATTAGGATTACAAGTCTACAACCAACATGATTGCCTGTGGCACTTTGAAGATGAAGGACTCCATGCTATAGTTATTTCTGTTGCATTGTAATGAGATAGCCAAATGAGCTATTATGTAAGATGCAATGAATTATTTTATTCCTGGTTATAAAGTTGTAATATGACCTTTGTTTCTTGATATTACATCTTAACTATGGATGCTAGCTATTGATCCAGGGACTAGCATTGTAAACACAGGGATCTCTACCTTATTAAAGGTTGGGACCTCTACATAAAGGTACTAAGAAAACTGTGGAGCCTAATGATCAAATGAATATTGAACCTGTGGTGGCTATTGTGAAAGACCTTGTCACTACAAATATAGAGGATGAGCATATTGTCTTCTGTGAAGACACTTCTAATATTATCTCTCATCCTAGTAAGGCTAGAAAAGCTAGTGTTCCTGTACTTTCTGTTAAAATTGGTCATCATTGCTACTATGGTTTATGTGATATTGGTGCTAGTTCTAGTGCTATTACTTATTAGCTTTAGAGGGAAATTGTGCATGAAATTGGTCCTTGTGAGCTTGAGGACATTGATGTGGTTATCCACCTTGCAAATAAGGAAACCATTTGCCCTATTGGTATTGTAAGAGATGTGGCGGTTCTCTGTGGTAAGATTAAGTATCCCGCTGATTTTCTAGTGCTTAATTCTGCAGCTAGCAAAACTTGTCCTATCATTTTTGGTAGCCCTTTCTTGAACACTTGTGGAGCTATTATAGATTGTAAGAAGGAAGAGGTTTTAACTAAGTTTTATGGAGATTCTTATGAGTTAAAGTTTTCCAAATTTGCTAAAGCTCCTTGTGAAAATAGCTTGCCTAATAAAGATTTCAGGATGGAACAACTTGCTTCTATTGATCCGGTTTATGACCTTGGACTTCTCTCTGGTGACTATGAGTATGCTCATTCTGATGATAAAGTTGTTTCCAGTGACAGTTATATTGTCAACTTTATTCAAAGTGCTATTGAAAGTTCTTATGAGAGAGGGAAACATGGTTTTATGCATCTTAATAATGTTAAGTTTCCCCGTTTTATGTTGAAAGCTTTGAAGTTGCATTTGTTTTCTCTTCCTATGCTAGTGGATTTTCGTTTCAACAATTCGTTTTCTCATGATACCCCCATGCATAGGAAGTGGGTTAGACTCAAGTGTGTTGGTTATTTGCTTCTTGATGCTCTTTTTCACTGAGATATATCTCCTTTGTGAGCATCTTTGAAACTTTCAACCTAACTTAAAGGAATTAAAGAAAAGTACTTGTTGGGAGATAACCCAAGAGTTTGGTTGAGTCTTGGAAGTTATTACCTCTGTAATAACCACTCCTTATCCTTTTTGTTTTGGTTTTTGTGTCAAGTTCAACTACTTTTGTGAAGTAGAGGAGTTGTGAAAAGAGGCTGTCCTGGGACAGATTTTTGTGCTGCACCGTAATAATTCATGAGTGATCTCAGTATGTCGGATGGAGCTGTATTTTTCTGATCTTGTTCTCCAAGTTGTTACACAACTTTCATTAGTTCTGCACGTTTTGATTTGAGCAGCAGAAGGTTTTCAAAAAAAATCAACCTTTACCTGCTGGTCTGTTTTGACAGATTTCTGCCATCATTTGCATTTGCCTCTTATAGAAGATTTTGTTTTGATAGATTTCAGTTGAAGTGTGGACCTAAAGGTTAATTTTTTTTGCTTACACTAATGTTGCCATTGAAGTTCGTGTATTGCCTTGTGAAGAAAGGAAATTCCAGGACAAGGATAAAAGGATCCTACAGAGTTCGTCTTTGAATAGGTAAAAGTGGTGAAAACAGCAGGTTCGTGAAACCCCAATATTTTTATATTTTTGATGTTTTTAATACATAAGGGAAGTTACGACACGGAACAGAAGAGGAAACGGAGTTCGGGGTGGACAAACCCACCCTAGGCGCGGGCCCCAGCCTGGCCGAGCCTAGAGGGGGTGTGCCTACCATGAGCTCCGACTCTGCCTCGTTTCCGTGTCAAAACCTTCCTTATGCTTTGAAACTTCATAATATATAACCCCCTGGATCCCCCGAGGTTCGTGCATCATGATCTTGTCATGTTTTTGTTTCGATCTGTTTCTGTCAGGAAAACTTCTCAAGTTTAGAGCATCATGGTCTCTGCCAACGACAAAGGCAAGAAGCCCGAGGAATACGATCCTCACAAACCCAAGGAAGAAGAGATTTCGGTAGGTTATGAAGGAGACATGGAGGAGGACAAGCAACCGGACACCCGCACTACCGTCGCAAGAATTGGAGTGGTGGCAAAACTTATCAAGCTTAAGAGGATAGCGCGGATGTCTACAGGAGGGAAATCTCGACGTCATACCCTCTCTCCACGGTCACCTCCTCCAAGTACCAATAAACCCTTCCACACTCTTATACATGAGAGTCAATATCAACATGTGCCCAAAGGTAACTTGCCCTCGATGTGGGATATGCCTCGTTCTAACCATGCAGGGGAGGAGCACACTAAGAAGGAAGAGTGGGGAAAGAATAACAAGGACTGGAATTCTCGGTCCGACATGATCATGAACCGCATTGAGCAAAACTCGAAGTTGATTTGTACTCTAACCTTTGAGATTGAGGAGTTGATGAAGCTTATTGAAGAGCTTATCAAGATAACACCACCACCACCGAAGGAGTAATTAGTCATCAGGTTTGGCATCCCCTTGGCTTGTTCCAAGCTTGGGGGAGTGACGCGGTATCACCACCGTTATCTTTTATCTTTTACCTTTTAGTGGATTCATATCTTTGGTAGAGAGGTTATCTTATAGGTTGGTTTGCATGTGGAAGTATCTCTCCTTTAGTTGACTATCCATGTATCCCTTGGTGTGAGTGCCTTTATTGGAATATTAATGAGAAGTTTCATCTTTTACTTTTTGAACTTCTTATTTTAGTTTGCAGTCTCTATTATATGATGGATCTTGATGATCAGTATTGGCATCAATTTGGGATCATCAAGTGGGTCTAAATTGGTTTTGGCAAACCGAGTTCTGGTCAATAGCAACACTTTTTGAAGTTTGAAAGAAAAAAGAGAAAAAATCTTACAGGTATTTTGTATCATTTGTTTTCTTTCTTGTTGGCTCATAAGCTTAGTATTCTTTATTTAAGATCTTTTGTGTCTTTAAGTAAGTTTGCATGTTTGGCTTTATTACTTGTATGTTTGGTTGTTTCTTTCAACTCTCTTGCTTGCTACCCAACCTTGCTAGCCAAAAACCTGTTTTTGAGAAGGCATACTTCTCATGTTTCCAATCCCTATGAACCAAAACCTTTGCCACTTGTGTCCACCATATCTACCTACTCCCTCCGATCCATATTACTTGTCTCTAAAACGGATGTATCTAGCACTAAAACATGTCTAGATACATCCATTTCAGCGACAAGTAATATGGATCGGAGGGAGTAGTAGCTTTTGCTATTCCAAGCAAATTCTCAAGCTTCATCTACCTTTCGAATTAAAAAGTATTTTGTTATGTGAAAACTAGTTAGTAAAGCTCTCACGAACTTGATGGCACACCTTATTTTCCTGCCCCTAATAGACTTGAACCATTGTGTCATTGAAGTTGTATATGTTTGCATCTATACGTTGGAATTAGCAGAACTGTGCTGTCACGGGGAACGTTTTCAACATTGCACTTGTACTTTGTACTCGGTTGATATCATGCTCTTTTGTCTATGGATGTCAACGGTGTGAAATAAAGAGGGAACTTGTAAGTCCATGGAGTTTGTATTTTGTGTTAGAGAAACGCTTGGGCCGCTAGCCTAAGCCATGCCTAATCATGGTGGAAACTTGCAGCATCACCATAGTGAGCTATCTATGAAGCATCCTCAATAAAAAGCTATGCATATAGTAAATAAAAAGATCGCTGAGATGCTCATTGTCTGCTTGCCTTGTCATTTTGGTTATGGGATAGCCCCTGTGCCATGTGCAAGGGGTACCCCATTGGCGGTTCTCTATGATACGCATGTACTTACAATGACAAGAACTTACCGGTAACCAAAGTTGAGTAGCATGAGGAGTGGCCCTCATATTCAAGGGACATGAGATTGCCAACTTATATTTCGTCAAGCATATACTCCATCTTTGTGCACTTTAACCTTAATCATCTCAAGATGCCTATGATAGGGGCAATGAGGGCTCAAAGCTAGTAAGTACCATAATCTTTTGGAAGCTCTTTATGACTTGTAATCCCTGCTTCCCTCTATAAAAGGACCTTTCTCCTATTACCAAGTTGAGTCAGTAAACCTACTTCCTCTCTATCTCCAGCAAGCATTTGAGTTGTTGTGTTTCAAGCATTCATATGGTGATTTATTCACTCATGTTCTTTATCTCCCTTGTTTGCACAAAACTCGTATCTATTGATTATTACTTTGAAAGCCTTCATTGAAAAACCTTTTTGAGCAAAGAGTGCTCCTGTTATAAAACTTCTACAAAAAGCTTTTTTTGAAACTATTTGCCAGTTGTTCTCCAACCAAGAACAAGGGGTTGCCAATTCCAATTATGATTTATCTTTATGCTTCTCTATTGTGAGTGTTGAACTTGTTGCAATCTAAGTTATGTAATGGTGAGTTGATTTCTTCTATGAGTTGTGCAATGGTAAGTGTGATGCTTCTTGTCCATATTATTTTATCGACACTTCACTCCATAAACCTGTGGACATGTTTACTGAGCTCAGTTTTCGCTTGGGGACAAGCGAATGTCTAAGCTTGGGGGGAGTTGATACGTCCAATTTTCATCACCATTCTATATCATAATTTACCTCTATTCATTGATATATGTCTTATTATGAGGTATTACTTATGGCTTTCATTTGTTTATGCATGTTGGATGATTCTTGGAGGATGGACTGCCGGAGTCTAGATTCTGATGGAAAATAAGGCGTTTTGATGCAATTTCGCGAAGATCAGAAAAATACCAGAAAAATATGGGAAAACTATATTTTTCCAGAAGACTAAGGAAGCCAGAAGGAGGGACGAAGAAGGAGCGCAGGGGGGCCACCCCCCTAGGCGTGGGCCTACCCTGGGCCGCGCCTAGGACAGGTGTGGCCCACCGGTCCGGCTCCCGAGTCTGCCCCTTCGCCTATATCTTCCCTACGGAACCCTAAGGCTAGGGGGAGCGACCATATATAGATTTCCGCCGCCTCTGCGGGGCAGAAAACACCGAGAGAGAAAGATCTCTCTGGCAGACAGATTTCTACCAGGGGAATTCCTTCCCGTAGAGGGAAGATCGTTGCCATCAACACCGTCATCAAGCTAGGCTTCATCAGGATCATCATCATCATCCACACCATCATCTCCACCAGCACCATCATCACCACTCCGTCCCGCTGTAACAATTGTGTTGGATATTGCTTTAGTTCTTAGGGGAAACTTTCCTGGTGTTAATTACTATTGTAGTTGATGCTTGTTAGTGGAACCATTGGATTATTGTTTATGTTCAGATTGTTATACATTACCATATCATCTTTGATCTTGATCCATATGATGTCTTATGAGTACTTCGTCTAGTTCTTGAGGACATGGGAGAAGTCATGTTGTTATTAGTGGATCTGTGTTGAGTTATTATTCAATCGTTTAGTATTTAAGTTGTGGTGCTATTATTCTAGTGGTGTCATGTGAACGTCGACTACATGATACTTCACCATTTATGGGCCTAGGGGGATGCATTGTGTATTTGGCTACTAATTGTGGGGTTGTCAGAGTGATAGAAACCTGAACCCCCGTTAGGACACCTTTTCACAAAGGGAGCATAGGATCTCAGAGTTTAAGGTTGTGGTTAGATTTATATCTTAATTACCTCTCCTGTAGTTACGGATGTTGGCAGGGGGTTTAATCACAAGTATGTATTAGTCCAAGTAAGGTCGGTACATTAGCACAGGTTCACCCACACAACACTTACAACACCAAAGAAGAGTACTCAGCTATTTGAAGCGAAAGCACTTGACAGAATTCCCATGTGTCCTCGAGAACATTTGGTCCTTATAAGTATTTCCACAAGCTTGTCCTTTGCTAAGAAAGGATTGGGCCACTTGCTGCATTTGTTCTTTGTTACTTGCACTTTGTTTTGTTGCTTTATCAGAAATCCACTAAAAACCGTTTGCTAAGTATTTGCAGAGATTTCCTGCTCCATACCACTAGTCAACACTTTCTGATCCTCGTTGGGATCGACACTCCTATTTATCGAAAGTACTACAATACACGCCCTATACTTGTGGATCATCAGACGCTGATTGTGCGATCGTGATGGTCCCATTCGGAGCGATCTACAACTCATCGGCGACGGAGAGTCACGTCCTCTTCGGCACCTTCGACTTCACTGCCCACTCGCCGGCCACCCTTTGGGATTTCGAGTCCGTCGGCGACGGGCTCGAGATGCTGTTCGGGAGCTTATACTTCCAGGCGGGGCAGACCGGCACTCTCTGCCTCCTAGAGCAGGTGCCACCACCATCCATCAGGCCCGCTTCATGGGTCCCACCCATCGGCGCATTACGCGCGTCGACGCTGACAAACGAGTCAGATTAGAGCAGCAACTGCAACTCAGATCTGGGCGGACCTCCCTCAGATGAAGGAACCTGCGGTTCCGGATCCGAAAGCTGCGACAGCAGAGATCCATTCCACGGATGTTTCCTATGCGCCGTGGTCATCCAGAACGAATTGGAACGGCCACCAGGTTTGAGTGCACCCAACTCACCTCCCAACCCGCAAGATGGGAACAGAGGAAACGGGGGAGATCCGCCGCTCAGGACCAACGAAGGTGACGCCAACGCCTACCAGAAGATCAACCTCAATGAGGAAGGATGGCGCCAAGCACGCGAAGCCATGGCAGGAAACATCATCCTACTCATGAATGCATCACGGGATCAGCTGATGGCATATCACCTCCTCATCATCAACGAGCACAACTGGTAGGTGAAGCTGATGGAGGAGCTCGACAAACGTAAGCAGGAGGCTTCGGAGTCTAGCGTGCGGCGAGCTGGGATCTCCGCCGCTGGTGGATCTAGCTCGCACGGCAACAACGCCAACAAGAATCGCTCCCGCACGGAGCACATGGACCCCGCCGCACGTCGCGAAGTCATCAGGGCCCTCAACACGTCTTTCATGACGATGGATGTGAACAACAACGTCATGCCGAAGACACCACAGGCTGCGATCATGGCGGCCACTACATACCTTGCGTCCCATCCACCTCAGATGGGTGACCCGAAGAGCGCCATGCACAAGTCCGCGCTAGCTGGTCTCGGACTCGTCAGAGTTGTGCTCCACGACGAGGCTCATGCGGAGCCGAAGAAAAAAGTTGCGGTCAAGTTCACCCGTAGCCCCACGCCCTCATCCGATGAGGACAAGCACGATCTGCCTCGACATCTCAAGAGCCCACGGCGCCGCAGCAGCGATTATGACGCTCGAAACGATCTCACACAACGCAAGATCGACAAGGCACACGCTAAACGCGCGTGTTCAACTGAATCCGACGAATATGACGACGGAGAACTATGCGGAGCTAGATGCTTCAGCAGATCCGTTTGGAGAATGCGGATGCCTAAAAATTTCAAGATCCCATCGGACACTCCGAAGTTCGACGGCACGCAGGACCCGAAGGCCTGGCTCAGCGACCACCTCTCATCCGTCAAGCTGCATGGCGACAACATGAACACCGCCCTACAATGCCTTCAGCTGCAGCTGACAGGGGCAACTCGGATCTAGCTTAGCAGCCTGTCCTCCGGCTCCATCCAAAGCTGGGAGGAGCTAGCATAAAACTTCATCCGAAACTTCAAGGGCACCAGCAAGAGGCCAGCCTCGATCGAGGAACTGCGAGCCTGCACCCAACGTACCGGCGAGTCAATTCCCTCGTACATACTACGCTGGTCCCACATAAAAAACTCCGCCACGCATATCTCGGAATAAAGGACAATCGATGCCTTCAAGGATGGTGTCAAGCGCCCGGACTTCAAGGAAGAGCTTGGGCGCGTCAAGCCCAAGACGCTCGACCACCTCATGGACATCGCCAACTGATGGGCAGATGGCGAAGATTCCGTCCATCGAACGCATTCGGATGAAGAGGATGACTACAGACACAGGCGAGAACACCACAACAAATGAAGATCGCGCGTCTATGACGACCGCGACGGAGTCGACATGGTCGCAGCTAGATACGCCGACCGACGCAATGATGGCAACCACAGCAGCGGATACCACAGAGGCAACTTCCGTGACAGAGGGCGACCCACGCGACATGGCAACATCGCAGCCGCGACGACAAGCCCTCGGCATACGACAAATTGTTTGGTCCTTGCACCATCCACTTCTACATCGACAAGCAGGATGGCAAGAAGAAGGCCATCCCTATGCTAAAGGACTATTGCGAGTTCCAGAAGCTTAGCGAAGGTTTCACCCAAATACGGCGTCAGATCGTGAACCTTGGGTTTGGGCCCGCACCCGTACCAGGTGACATCGCCCACGGAGCTCCTCCACCACCACCTGCTGGACCGTCGAATCCAGCGATCGCACCAGCGCCAAATAACTGCACAGGAGGGTACCCGCCACCAAAAACCTAATGATCCTGGAGGGACGCCCAACCAATAGGGTGCAAAAGAAGATCACCCGCCAAGTTAGCCTGGCGGTAGCCTCCCCACGAGGCATCCCTGAGTACCTCAGTGGCTCGTAGTCCTGCATCACGTTTGACCGTTCGGATTACACACGCCAGATCCCTCGCCCAGGTCATGCTGCCCTGATCCTCGAGGTGCAGATCAGGGGATTCGAGATGAGTCGCGTCTTCATGGACGGCGGCAGCGGCATCAATCTGATGTTCGCCAGCACACTCGCAGCAATGTGAATCCCGCTGTGCAGCCTGGAGCAATCAGACACGACGTTCCACGGCATAGTCAACGTCATATACCCCCTGGGGAAGATAAGTCTCGACGTCATCTTCGGCCAACCCGAAAACTTCAGGCGTGAGCGACTGGAGTTCGAAGTGGTGGACTTGCCATCACAGTACCACGCCATCCTCGAGCGTGTGGCATTCGCAGGATTCTGGCGATCGCATCACGCGTGCACTCACGAAGATGCCGGGACCTGTGGGCGTCATCACCGTCCAAGGAAGCTTCACCCGATCCAACCACTGTGATAGAGACTTCAACAGAATATCTGAGTCGTTCGGCATGCAGGAGGAGCTCATGAGGCTTAGAGAGGTGACAGACAATGGGGCACCCCCAATCTCTAGACAAAACGCACCTGATATATCGTCCGACTCCATGGTCAACACGAAGAAGGTATAGGTCCACTCGACGGACACCTCCAAGATGGCTTTGATCGCCAACGACCTCGGCCCTTCATAGGAAAGTGCGCTCGTCGAATTCCTCCGTGAGCGTTGGGAAATCTTCGCCTAGTGTCTTGCAGACATGCCAGGAGTTCCCAGGGATTTCGCCGAGCATGCACTCAATGTGTTCCCGGACACAAAACCGGTCAAGCAGTCGATTCGACGCCTGTCTAAACCAAGAGCTAAAGCCGTTGGAATTGAAGTCAACAGAATGCTCGATGCCAAATTCATCCGGGAAATCAAGGAGAGCTAATGGCTGGCCAACATCGTGCTGGTCCGCAAAAAGGACACGGGCATCCTGCGGATGTGCGTGGACTTCACATCGCTCAACAAGTACCGTCCAAAGGACCACTTCCCTCTATCGTGGATCGATCAGATCACCGATTCAACTGCAGGATGTGAGAAACTCTCCTTCCTCGATGCCTACTCAGGCTACAACCAGGTTCGTCTGAAGGTCGAAGACTAGGAGAAAACGGCATTCAGCATGCCCTTCGGAGTATTCTGCTACAACACCATGCCCTTCGGGCTGAAGAACGCAGGAGCCACATACCAGAGGTGCATGCAGGCGTGCCTGGAAAACCAGATATGTCGCAACATTCAAGTCTATGTCGGCGGCATAGTAATCAAGATCATGGAGGCCAGGATGCCGATCGACGATCTCCGTGAGACGTTTGATAACCTTTATCACTATAAGATCAACCTGAACCCAGAAAAGTGCGCCTTCGGCGTCCATCTGGCCAACTACTCGGCTACATATCCCAACGGGGGATCGAGGCGAATCCGAAGAAAATTAGGGCCATACTGGCCATGAAGAAGCCGAAGAACCTCAAAGGTGTCCAGCAGCTAGCTTGGCAAATTGCAGCACTGAGCAGATTCATCAGCCGCATGGGCGAGAAGGCCCTGCCCTTTTACCAGCTTCTATGCAAGGCGGACAAGTTCAAGTAGACACCCAAAGCAGACGACGCATTCGAGGACCTTAAGCGGCTGCTCTCCACCTCACCTGTCCTGGTTACGTCAAAGGAGCGAGAGCCCTTGCTGCTATACATCGCAGCTACACATCAGGTGGTAAGCACCGTACTCATGGTCGAACGACCCAAAGATGGCAAGACCCACGGGGTCCAACGCCCAATCTACTACCTCAGCGAGGTACTGACTCCAACAAAGCAGAGGTACCCTCACTACCAGAAGCTCTCCTATGGCGTATTCATGAAGGCTCGTCGGCCGAGCCATTACTTCCAGGAGCACCAGATCATGGTCGTCAACGAGACCCCACTGTTCAACATCCTGAACAACCGCGAAGCCATAGGACGTGTAGCCTTGTGGGGTATCGAGCTGTCTCCTCTAGACATAGTCTACGAGTGGCGCAAGGACATCAAATCTCACGTCCTCCCTGACTTCCTCGTCCACTGGATGGAGCTTCAGCTGCCGGACACCCCGGACATGATGCAATCATGGACGATGCACTTCGACGGATCCAAGCGTGAGGCCGGAGCAGGAACTGTCGTCATACTGACATCCCCTCAGGGCGACAAGATGAAATACGTCCTTCGGATGAAATTCCGCGCCTCCAACAACGAGGCCAAATACGAGGCCCTCATCCATGGCATGCGGATGGCCAAGATCTGCGACACAACATGCCTCGTCATCTACGGCGACTCAAACCTTGTCGTTCAGCAGACAATGAACGAGTGTGACGCTCACAACGCCAACATGATCGCGTACCCCGCGCTCTACAACTCACTCGAACGGGACTTTGACCGATGCGAGCTTCGGCACGTCGGACGAGAAATCAACGAAGATACCGATAAGCTCGCCAACATCGGATCCACTTGTGCATGGGTGCCACCAGGTGTGTTCCTCGAACAAATCTGTGTACCCTCTATCAAGAGAAAGTTTCCAAAGGGTTCAACCGAAGAAGCAGAGCACTCGGGCGCTGCGCCACCCGAAGGACAGGAAGGACCCGAAAAGTTTGACACCGAGGCCGAGATTTTCAGCCTTATGCAGGTCATGGCGGTCAAATAAACATGGACGCATCCGTACCTTCGGTACCTGATAAACAACAAACTGCCCGATGACCCGATGGATGCTCGGCGCATATCTCGCCGGTCTAAGGTCTTCACCATCCACAATGTCGAGTTTTACAAGAACAGCATTTCGGGTGTGCTCCAAAGGTGCGTCACTATCGGTGATGGCAAAACCATCCTCCAAGACATCCACGAGGGCATCTGCGGCCATCATGTAGGCATCCGCGCCCTAGTCGCCAAAGCTCTACGAGCTGGATTCTGCTGGCCAACAACCATGAATGACGCAAAGGACATCGTCCGAAGGTGCAACACCTGTTAGAGGTACGCGGACAAGCCGCACGCACCAGGATCGGAGCTAAGGCCCATACGACTGGCCTGGCCCTTCGCCCAATGGGGCCTCAACATGATTGCAAACTGCCCAAATCCTCGAAAGGAGGCCACGTCTACCTCCTGGTCGCGGTCGACAAGTTCACCAAGTGGATCGAGGCCATGCTCGTCACCAACCAAAGCGGCACAACTGCCGTCAAGTTCTTCGATCCATCGTCTACAGGTTCGGCGTGCCACACAGCATCATCATGGTCAATGGCTCGAACTTCATATCGAAGGAATTCCAAGACTTCTGTGAGGGCCTTGGCATCAACATATCATACGCCTCCGTGGCGCACCCGTAGACCAACGGACAGGTCGAAAAGGCCAACGGCCTCATAGGCAACAGCATCAAAAAGCGCTTGCTATGCTCACTCGAAAGGCTTGCGGGAGCCTGGGCAGAGGAGCTACCCTCCGTCCTCTAGAGCTCAACCGTCTTCACGCCCTTCTTCATGGTGCATGGAGCCGAAGCCGTGCTACCCGCCGAAATACGCCACAAGGCCCCACGGGTTGTTGCCTACAGCAAGGCCGAATCATCGGCAGCACTCGAAGATGCCGTCGACACACTCGACGAGGCACATGACATTGTCGTGGCTCGCTTAGCAGTCTACCAGCAGAGCCTCCGCAACTACCACAGCCGCCGGTTGTGCCCAAGGTCCTTCGTCGAAGGAGACCTAGTCATGCGACTCAAGCAAGAGCGGCCGAAGAAGCTCGAGTCACCCTGGGAAGGACCCTACATCGTCAGAGAAGTCATCCCAGGTGGTGCCTACCGCCTCATGGACATCGCATCAGGAGTCGAATACTCCAATCCTTGGAACGTCGCACGTCTGCGACGCTTCTACCCCTAGCTACCTCTTTACTTTCAATAAGGCTACTTAGCCGAACAATATACCTCCTCATTACGCTATGAATAAAAGCTAAGTCCCTTGGCTGAAATCTCTTTTCCTTTGCATTACTTATAGCTAAAACATGCTCGGGGGCTACGCCTCACCTCGCGACCTTGTCGACTGAGAACAATGCATACAACCTGAGTAGTTGACCATGTCAGGCTAATGAAAAGGACATGCACATAACAAAGCACCACGTGCTAGTACATATAAACTTTAAAAATGGCACTATGAACCCACTCGAAAAAATACTAATTTTACATTAAGTTTTTCTTTACAGGATCTACCTATTCTGGAGAATCTCATTTGTCTGCTGCTCGAATAGATCTACGATCTCATCAGCATGTTGCGCCACGGCTGCATAATGCGGGTGCATGTCCCATAGGGTGCCATCAGGTCAAAGGGGTGTCCCAGACGCCACCTCCGCGAGGTTGACATCACGGAGATGCAGACGAACAAGGGACAAAGCCGCCTTCACCCCAGGAATCAGCTGACGCCGTACCAACTCTTTGACGTGGCCCACGTTCCGAAATTTCGCAAGTAAGCCCCGAAGGGTGGAAGGTGCCTTATCCAAGGGGAAAATGGCGGATCAAATGGCCGCCAGAGAAGTCATCGCCTGTTTCATCACCCGCGAAACCTGGTTCACGCAATCTTGCACCGTCGCAAGGATGATGGCTCGATCGCTGTCCATCCAGAAGAAGCCACCAGTCTCCAGGTCCTGTTGCGTCAGACAATTCATCTGAATCGCGATGCGCTCTTTCTCTTCCTTCGGAATGAGATTCACACCTGCAGAACGCACATAATGAGCAAACATCCAGAACTTCACCTGAAAAAACAGCAGTTCACAAAGACTCATATTGCAGTTGCTCGCTCATCTGTCGCAACTACCCCATCAAGAACTCCTCCCTGGCGGTGGCTCGCTCAGCCTTCGACTTCCACACATATGCGTGGCCTCGAATGACAAGGACGTCCTTTTCCAAGGTGCGAACACGATCATGCAGAAAAATCAGCTGCAACGCATCATCCAAGGATGGTCACGGCTCTGGAGCATTCGGAGCAACAACAGGAACCTCACCCGAAGGACCCTAAAGACAAATAGGCAAGTGTAAACATCGCAAGCACTTCTGATAGAAGCTCAAAAGATAGACTTATATACATAAATAAAGCCACCTCATGGCATAATCGAGCTTGCCCATAAGCATGATGTTACAAAAGGAAGCAATGATAAACTATCCTAGCTACAACATATGGGGCTAAGCACCCGCATCCGGAGTGGCCTCGGAGCCAGACTGCCTGCTCTTGGCCAACTCCTGCTGCTTCGCCGCGTACTCAGCCAGGAGATCGATGAGCTTAGGCCCATAGCACTTACAGCGAGAGGCAAAGAGGGCGAACGCTACCACTGAGCCATCTGCAGCCGTCAGCATCTGGGACATGATGTGTGGCAGATCCAGCTAAGCTCCAGACGCCATGGCCATCGCCAGCCCCATGGAGGCGCTGATACCCTTCTGCTAACTTGCGCTTATACGCCGCCGGAGCTTCCTCTGACAGCGCATCCGCAAGGGTGTTGACATCTTCAAGGGCAACGCCCTTGGGGACGACCTCCTTATAGAAGTGCGAGAGCACTTCTTTGGCCTTCGCCAAGGAGCCAGCGGCAGCAACACATCGATCTTCGACCGTTGCGGTAGCATTAGACAACACATCTCCATGCTCCAGCGCACCACGATCAAACGTGATGCCTGAAGCATCTGAAACAAAGTAGAAAAGCAATGAGAAAAGACAAAACATAGTTGAAAAGACACAAGACCCAAAAACGATTCAAGGAAAACTCACCGGAAAAAGCTTTGGCTGCAGCCATAAGGTTATCTGCCATCTCCTTCTCGCGGAGCCGCCACAGCAGCGAGCTGCTCCCCGTGATCGGCAGCCACCTTCTACAAGTGCTCTTTGGCCTCCGCGGCATCTGCAGCCTTCTTCCCCAGTCGACCAAGTCTCTTCTCAAGAGCATCCAGTCTTCCGAGAGCCACATTATTTTCATCTGCAACATGAAGATCCATCTGATAAATACAAGCAAAATCCTTGCGACAGGTGAACTATAACAGGGTGGACAAATTATGTACCTTGAAGCTGCTGCAAGCTAGCCTCCAGCGCTAGGTGCTGCTGGATAAGGAGGTTGGCGCTGTGCTCAAAGGGATGCAAAAGAAATAGAAACAAAAGAAATCATCAGAAAGGACTTGGGGATCCGCCCCGCAAACTGAAAATGACCAACTGGTCACCCCAAAGGCTCCGGGGCTCCCCCAAGGAGTAAAATAGAGAGTACTTACGTGCTCAGGTGTGGACTCCGAAGGTTTTCATGCTATGTTCTGAGTTGCAAAAGCCCGAGCTTCTCTTCTAGAGGAGTTCGGACCATCATCCTCAGAGTTGGCCACCACCTGGGGGACAGATGTCGTCGGCTTCGACCCCCCTACAGCCTCCTGGGTGTCCTCGTTAAGGGGCTCATCTGAAGAATGGCTGCAAGTAAAGTTTGATCAAACAACCTACATTACCCAGACAGATGACAGCAAATGATTCAGGTGAATTCACTTACGACTTGATGTCCGATAAGTTGAAGATAGGAGCCGCCTTCTGCTTCTTCTTCTTGGCCGGTGACTCCGAAGCCACTGCTCGAAGGGGCACGGCAGGAAAAGGCGCAGAAGACGCACCATCATCCTCACCATGACGCTCGAGGAAGGAAGGACCCCTTGGAGTTGGCGGTGTAGACGCATCCAAAGACTCGCTCCGGGAGCGCTTTCGGTTCTGTCCTTCACTCGCCTCAGGAGCATCCGCAGTAGGCGACTGCGCTGGAGGAATCTCGGACTCAGAATCCACCTCCTCATTGTCCGGTGCCTCAGCATACTTCTCAGGCAAAGGAGGCATAGACCCCGTTACCTTGAGACGCTACACAACGATAAGAAAAGAAGAACAAGATAGGTAACAACAGCAAACAACAAGTAGCAAATACTTGAAAAAGCGCTACGCGCACAAACACGCATCACCTGGGAAACCCCTTTATTGGCGCTAAGAGGAGGGATCAAAGATTTCCCCGGGAGGTCCTCATCAACCTTGGCCTTCAGCAGGGGACGAAGGGCCCTATCCAGGTCACCCGAAGACAATTCTTCGGATGAAACCCTAGTCGGATCGCTGGAGTCAATGTAGAGGAACATCGGATGCACCCTCGCTTGGAGCGGCTGCACCCGGCGCTTTAGGAAGGTGCGGATGATGTCGACACCGTTGACCTCTTTGCCTGGCACCAGCTGAAGAGCCTCCACTCGCTGGTAGAGCCTCTCCACCTCTTCGGATTCACCTTCAAGGATGTGGTTCTTCCACGATATCTTTTAGATGATATGCTGGGAGGAATCAAAGGGGGCAAGCCCATATTGCTGACCGTCTAGCTTAGCATCGCGGATGTAGAACCACTTCCGGCGCCATTGATGGATGGACTTGTAGATAGAAAAGGAGAAGAATTGGACGAAAGGGCAGATGGAAATGATGCAGCCGCCAAGCGGATAGACTCCACCGGTGCCGGACTGCCTCTTCACGGAATAAAGCTTCCGAAAGAGGACAAAGTGCGGCTCGATACCGAGCCAACACTCGCAAGGAGTGATAAAACAAGCAATATGAAGAAGAGAATTGGGAGACAGGTGATGCAGCTGAATCCCATAGAATAAGAGGAGTCCACGAAGGAAATCGTGGACGGGAAGAGAAAGGCCGCAGATGAAAAAAGAAAAAATCATCACCCGAAACCCTTCGGGTGGGCGGGGGATTACCTCATTACCAGGGATGATGGCGTCCTCCTTGTTCTGGGGGATCATCCTAGAATCACACAGCTTGCGCAGATCCCCATCACGCATCTCTCTGCGCCTCCACCCGTCGTCCGTGATGCGGGTGGTGGCGGCAGTATTCTTGCCGCCGGCGGCGGCGCTCGAGCCAGCTCCGGTGGTGGTCTTCTTCGACTTGCCCATCGCGTGGCGTCTAGTGCGGCGGTGTGCACGAAGAAAAGAGGAAGGAAAAGAGCGAAGAACTTCCAGTGCGCAGTGGAGAGAAGCAGTGCTCATGAAAATGGAGGCAATGGCGATGATCAAATGGCAAAGGGTAAAACAAAAATCATTGTTTACCCATGCTATTAAAAGAGGAAGACAATGAACATGAGCCGTTGATCCAGAAGCCCTAGCGCGCACCCAAGATCCAACCCTACACGTGTCAGTACAGCAATGAACCGTTGCCAGCACGCCGTCCACTACACACGGAAACCAAGGAGACGCCATAATTTTCGCCACGTTTCCGCGTGACTAGTCAACTTCAAGTTAGGCGGTGGGACCCACGGTCGTCCCGTCGCATCATCTCTACTGTCGCAGACGGTTGAGATCACCAATCGTCAGCACTAACGTCATCAAGAACAAGCCAGCAACGGCTAGAATTTTTCGGCTGATCAATCAAGTACTTACTCGAATCTACGATTTGAGCAACTACTAGGGGGCTACTCCTATCAGGAGCGCTAGCCGCGCACCTGAGAAATGACTAAGGTACTACACCTCGCAACTATTTTCGAGTCCTACGTAGAGTCTACGACTTCACTTTGGACTCGGAAATTGTGTCCTTTGGACCTAAGCTGAAAACAACTGTACTAAAGTCCCTGCTCGAGTCTACGACTCGAACAGACACTCGGGGGATACTCTCATAGGGAGCGCTGTCCGCGCACCCTATGAATTCTTCGACTGTGATCCCTCGGATCAAATACGACAAAATATTTTTTGGTAACTTTACCCCAAACCAACGCTAAGTGAGAAGCAATCTCCTTGGCCACCCGAAACACCTCCGTCGTGATAAAATTTAGGATTTTGTGTCTACGACGCAAAGATAAGCCCTATAGATATCATCTGATGGTCTGGTAACGCATCTGACTGCGCTCTGCCAGTAAACTTTCGTGTCAACAGGTAGGACGAAAATCCTGACGGACGCGTTGGGTACATCACTTGAAAACCACTGGGATTCGGCTCCTATAATACCACAACGGCCTGAGTCGAATTACGCCAGCATTCGTTCCGGATTCAAGTATGGGGACTTGGGTCTGAAGAAGATCATGTTGTTTTGTCCTATGACAGTTAACTGGCCCTGATCCGTCGGGAGAGTCAGGCACACGCATCAACAATCCCTATGAACTAAAACATTTTCTCTTAACAGGCTCAACTGCACTCGAAAGATTGAAGAGTCCTCAGCCAAATCTACAATTCGACTGAACACTCGGAGGATGCGAACATGGTTATACCCCACGGGCACACAACATTGGTATACCTGGTCCAGCCCAAGGGAAGGCCCATGACAAGACACACAGCCTGTGGAGATTTCGGGTGGCCCAAGCCCATGATGTCTTCGGATCCTTGGAGAACAAGACTAGAGTAGATAGAATTTCAAAGGGTACCAACCCTAATCTGTAACCGACTCGACCTAAACATGAGACCTGCCTATCTATATAAAGGCCAGGAGGGCACGACGAGAAGGATAGCTTCCACCCCCTCATACACACCTTCACGCCAGATTGCATCTGCGCACCACTATAACCTTCGGTTTCGCCATAATCAAGAGCAGACAAGCAGGAGTAGGGGTTTCCCTCCGGGGGCCTGAACCTAGGTAAACCTCGTGTCCCGTGTTGCCTGTCTGTTAACCGTTCCGTGATCTCCAGCATCCCATCTTCTCCAAAACCCAAGTCCATAACAATGGGCATTGACGAGATCGAACCTCGTCACCGGAAGCTGTTCTGGAGTTGACTTCACCAAATGAAGAGGGAACTAATGATAACGATCATGAAGCTCCAAAAGAGAATACTAGCAAACCTCGCAGGTATAGCAGGACACGTGTAGCTCCCGATCTGTACGGAAATCCTATTATGAATTTCACTGTCGATGAAATTGATGACCCTGTGACATATAGAGAAGCGATGATGAGCCCGGATTCCAAAAAATGGCTAGAAGCCATGAAATCCGAGATGTAATCCATGTACGAAAACCAGGTTTGGACCTTGGTGGTCTTACCTCACGACTGAAAGGTCATGGATAATAAATGGATTTTCAAAAGGAAAATTGATGTTGATGGTAATATATCCATCTATAAAGCTCGACTTGTCGCAAATGGGTTTCGACAAATCAAGGAGCTACGATGAGACATTCTCTCCTGTAGCGATGCTAAAGTCAGTTAGGATTATGTTGGCAATTGCTGCATATTTCGACTATGAGATATGGCAGATGGATGTCAAAACTGCATTCCTCAATGGCAACATTGAAGAAGAGTTGTACATGGTACAACTAAAGGGTTTTGTCGATCCTAAGGATGCTGACAAGGTATGCAAGCTTAAGCGATCCATCTATGGACTGAAGCAAGCATCCCGGAGTTGGAATCTCCGCTTTGATGAAGTGATCAAAGAGTTTGGATTTATTCAAACTTATGGAGAGGCTTGTATTTACAAGAAAGTGAGTGGGACCGATGTGGCATTTCTGATATTATACGTGGATGACATATTACTGATCGAAAATGATATAGATCTTTTAAACAGTGTTAAAAGTTATCTAAATAGCAAATTTTCAATGAAGGACCTAGGTGAAGCGTCATACATATTAGGCATAAAGATCTATAGGGATAGATTTAGGCGCCTAATAGGTCTATCGCAAAGTACATACCTTGATAAGATTTTAAAGAAATTAAAATGGACGTAAGTAAGAAATGGTTCTTACCTATGTTGCAAGGCAAGACATTGAGTAAGACTCAAAGTCCGGCTATGGCGAAAGAAAGAGAGATAATGGACAAAGTCCCCTATGCTTCAGCCATAGGCTCTATAATGTACGCCATGCTATGTAAAAGACCGGATGTTGCACATGCTATTAGTTTAACTAGTAGATACCAATCTGATCCAGGATCGAAACACTGGATAGCGGTCAAGAATATCCTTAAGTACTTAAGAAGAACTAATGATATGTTTCTCATGTACGGAGGTGAAGAAGAGCTCATCACTAAGTGTTATGTTGATGCTAGCTTCGACACCGATCCGAATGACTAAGTCTCAATCCGAATACGTATTCTCATGAATGCTGGAGCGGTTAGTTAGAGGAGTTCCAAACAACCTGTGGTGGCGGGATCAACAACGGAGGCCGAATATGTTGCTGCTTCGGAAGTGGCTCAGGAAGCAGTTTGGATGAAGGAATTCATAACCGAACTAGGTGTGGTTGCGAGAGCGCTGTACCCAATGGTGATCTATTGTGACAAAAATGGATCCATCGCCAATGCTAAAGAACCAAGGTCTCACAAGAATTCCAAGCATATTAAGCGCCGGTTTCACTCCATCCGTGAGCATGTCAAGGATGGAGATATAAAGATTTGTAAAGTACACACGCATCTCAATGTAGCAGATCCGTTGACTAAAAATCTCCCTAGAGCAAAACATGATCAACACCAGAACTCCATGGGTGTTAGATTTATCGCTATGTAACTATATTATTGTCTCTAGTGCAAGCGGGAGACTGAAGGGAATATTCCCTGAGAGGCAATAATAAAGTTGTTATTATGTATATTCCAATTGTATGATAGATGTTTATTTTGCATGCTATAATTGTATTAATACAGAAACGTTAATACATGTGTGTTTAATAAACAAACAGAAAAATTCCTAGTTATGCCTCTCTTATAAACTAGCTCGTTGATTAACAAGATGATCAAGGTTTCCTGATCATGGACATTGGATGTTGTTAATAACGAGGTCACAACATTATTGGAATGGAGTGATGAACATTCATCCGAAGTATAGCATTACGATCAAAGTCATTGAGTTTATATTGCTATAACATCATACGAAGTAAACCTAATCCTTAGACCATGAGATCATGTCAATCACTAACACTAGAAGAGTATCTTGATAACATCAAATGTCACACCATAACAGGGTGATTATAAAGATGGGTTTAGTGCTGCTAAAGTGTTATGTTGAGGCCCATGGATCAAGAGTGGAATTTGTTCATCCCGATGATGGATATATATAGTATGGGCCGTCTCGGTGATATCACATTGGTTAGCTTGCAAGCAAGTGATTTGATCTCTAGAATGTTATATCATGGGAACAAGAAAAGAGTACATGTCAGTAAAGATATCAAACTAGGTATGAAGATACCGATGATCAAATCTCGTACATGTAATATATCGCGAGACAAAGGTATTAAGATTATAGCGTAAAAGGTTCTCACGATCATAAGAAAGTCATCATTGAATGTGTGGTAGTCAGTATGGATCTCTAGGTCCTGATTCTGATTATTGATCTGGGAGGGTCTAGATCATGTCCGTATTATTCGCGAACCGTAGGGTGAAACACTTAAGAGACACCGACACCATTTGGAACAAATAGTTTCATGCTGAAAAGATTTACAAAGCGCAGGAATTTATTTCACTAGACAGTGAAACTGTTTTCGATGAAATTGCTGAAAGTTTTTCCGCATGTGAAATGAAATACTAGCAAGGGGTTATATGTGAATGTTTTTCCATTAAAGTAATTGACACTATTTGAATAAATAAAAGGAGTTTTATTTAAAGAGAGATTGAATTAAATTTGGTGGAAATTTAATGGGAACTTTGAGTGGGATTTTGAGTGGAGAAATGAAGGGGATAAAAGTGAGTGGAAGCTCCACCCACATGAATGGAGGGAGGGCAAGGGGCAGCCCCATGCGCTGGCCACCCCCTTGGGGTTCCCCCCTCCTCCTATATAAAGCCCCCTTCTCCCTCTCTCACACTCACACCTCCTCGTGGAGGATCTCTCTCCCCCTCTAGTTTTATCCCCCGTGGTCTCGGACTAGCGAGATACATGTTCCAGGTGGATTTTCGGCAAGAAAGAGTTGTTGCTTCCGCTGCATCGCTGGAGCGAGGAGGCGGAGGTTGCTCGGTGGCTCGGACATGGGTGCGAGCACGGATGCGCCACTGATTTGCGACGCTAGGACTTCCCCTCGATCTTGAGTTTGGCAAGCGTTTGTCTACATCATCCACGAGTACAACCTAGTTAAACTTTGTCGATCTTCAAGGGTATGTTCTCTATGGATGTATATCCTCATGTTGCTTGTATCTAGTAGATAGATCTTGGTACATAGTCGTTCCCATCGTAGGAAATTTTTTGTTTCTATGCTGCGAACCCTACAGATGATCCCGTATCCAAGAATTTGCATGCCGCCAAATTTGGCTATATTTTGAAAACAATTGAAGAGGAAGTAGTATGAAGAGTATGGCTCGATCAGATCCTCTCTCGAGAAGGAGCCAAACCCGACTATTTTCTTTGCATAATTGGAGGGTCCTTTGTGCTAAATATATGGACCTCAATATGATTTTCCCTTGTTTATGTCCTTGATGTAAAATGTACTCCCATTGTTAGTGTCAAATTTTAACTAGAGGAGTACAAGTAAATGCGATATATTGATCTTAAAATTTTCCAAAATTCTTTCTAAGATAACTAGGAATTCAGTACATCAAAACCACCGAGAGTTTCTGAAAAATTCAAGTTCTTAGCTATGCAAGAACTTGGCGCGATGGAGTTACCATTCTTGGTAGAAGTAAATGGGTGCCTCTTGGCATGGTGAACAATATTGCCACTATTTTCTCAAAAAAAACAATATAGCCACTAGGAGTTTCCTCCTATTTAAAAATTTTGAGAGCGAGAAGAGACAGAGAGCACGGAGGAGGCAGCGAAGAGGAGGATTTGAAGGCTATGCGATATCAGAGCAAAGCTGCGATGGGTTCCTGACAAGAGATACAGGGTACAGACGTACGGTGATGAGTAGTACTAGTAAACAAATTGTGTTTTCTCTCTCCTTCACTTCCTCATCACCATCCCCACACCCCGGCCGACTGATCTCTCCCTCGTCCAATACGTGTCGTTGAGCACGTGCGTCGACTTGCCTTGTCGTTCCATTTCTCATCCTGCGCGACATGCAACACACTGGTTCAAAAGTAAAGAGCATTTTTTGTGTGTGTGAACGAAGTACAGTACTACGGTATGGCTCAACTTCTTGCTAGAGAAGGAGCGGACCAAACTGATTTTCTTTGCTTAGTTTTAGGGGCCTTCGTGCTAAATGTTTGGATCTCTATGTAATTTTCTATTATTTGAGTTCTTCAATGTAAACTGGACTCCCACCGACCATGTCAAATTTTTACTACAAGTAAGCTCGATAGATTGCTCTTAAAATTTTCCAATTTTTTTTGAAGCTAACCAGTAATTCAGTACATCAAAAGTTCTGAAAAATTGAAGTTTTTGTTGTGCATCCGCATCCCGAAAAAGTTGACATGGTTTTGTTAATATTCAAATAAGGAATAAAAAGTATAATATTTTTTGTATGGCATTCTCTTATTAATTATTCTCTGATTTTAACTCAAATTAAATGACGAAGGTCATGCCCTTATCGACATCATATGTTTATTTAGGATAGAGTTCCAGCATCTGCTATATTGGGTGCATCTTGTACTAATCCATTTTGCTAGTAAGAGTTTCCAAATATCAGGAAAACAATTATAGTAATTTTCCTTGTGACATGAGTGTTTTGTCTATAAAGAATGTACAAAGTTTATGACTCGAAATGATACACTCTAGTTTCAAACAGAGTGGACGACCATGCTCTTACTCGTGATTCCCAAGTTTCTTGAGTTTTCAAGCTTCTTATTATTAGTGAAACCCCGCCCACTTAAATTACTCGATTTATTAAGATTGCTAATTTTCTAAGTGACAAGAATGCTTTTCAATTTATAGGATCAGGAAAAAAGTTTCAATTTTCTAAGTGACAAACTCTGGCTTCGAAAAAACTGCATGTAGAAAAAAATCGGTTTGCATCTAGAAAAATTTGACATTGATTCGAAAACAATAAAAAAACAAATGAAAAAACATCACACGACGTCCTCTGACTTGTACTTCTTGCTGTGAAAGATGATAATCATGAGAATTCACAACTTTTGAAAAAACAAACTCCTTCAAAATATGTCCTGCCATGTATGAATATTATAGGGCTTCAGGCCAAATGACAAGGTTAAATGGCCATACTCGGTGGTAATGTTCGATCCCATACTTTGTAGGTGGGTGCATCTTGGCACGTGAAAGAAAAATGCTGCTAAATAATGGGAGTTTCCAAGTTTTATGAAAAAAACCATTTTGGATTTTAGAAATGAAAAAATAATGTTTTTCTTTAAATTAAACAAAGTCATATCGACATCATATACTTTATGTTGATGATCTCATATCCAAGAATTTGCATGCCGCCAAATTTTTCCATATGTTGAAAAAATCAAAGAGGAAGTAGTATGAAGAGTACGGCTCGATCAGCTGTGTGCTCTACCGAGAAGGAGCCGAACCCGACTGTTTTTCCTGCTTAATTTTAGGGTGCTTTGTGCTAAATGTACGGATCTCGATGTAATTTTCCCTTTTTAGGTCCTTGATGTAAAACATACTCCCATCGTCCATGTAAAATTCGAACCTAAAAGTAAGTGGTAAAATTTAAACGATTTAAGCTTAGTTGTCACAATGAGTATGAACATTTTTGGATTTCAAGCCGAACGACCAAGGTCATGGTGTTATCTACATCATATTTTATGTTGATGATCCCATATCAAAGAATTTGCATTCTGCCAAATTTGGCCATATTTTGAGAACTATCAAAGAGGAAGCAGTATGAAGAGTATGGCTCGATTAGTTGCTCTCTCAAGAAGGAGCCAAACCCAACTATTTTCCTTGATTAATTTTAGGGGGCTTCGTGCTAAAAGTATGGACCTCAATGTAAATTCCCATTTTTAGGTTGTTGATGTAAAATGTACTCCCACCATCCGTGTAACATTTGAAACTAAAAGTAAGTGGTTAAATTTAAATGAAATTAAGCTTAGTTGTTAATAAGTATGAAAATTCTTGGGTCTCAATCCGGAATACCAAGGTCATGGCCATATCTACATCATACTTTATGTCGATGATCTTAGATCCAAAAATTTGCATGCCGCCAAAATTGACCATATTTCAAAAATAATCGAAGAGGAAGTAGTATGAAGAGTACGAATCGATTAGCTACTATCTCGGGAAGGAGATCCAAATATTTTCCTTGCTTAATTTTAGGGTGCTTCGTGTGAAATGTATAGACCTCGATATAATTTCCCCTTTTTAGGAACTTGATGTAAAATGTACTCACGCCATCTAGTAAGTGGTAAAATTTAAACTAATTGAAGCAAAGTTGTCAATGAGTATGAACATTCTTGGATTTCTATCCGAATGACCAAGGTCATAGCCATATCTACATAATAGTTTATGTTGATGATCCATATCAAAGAATTTGGATGTCGCCAAATTTGACCATATTTTGAAAACAATTGAAGAGGAAGTAGTATGAATAGTATGTCTCGGTCAGCTCCTCTCTGGAGAAGGAGCCAAACCCAACTATTTTCTTTGCATAATTGGAGGGTCCTTTGTGCTAAATGTATGGACCCCGATGTGATTTTCCCTTGTTTGTGTCCTTGATGTAAAATGTACTCCCACCATTAGTGTAAAATTTTAACTAGAGGAGTACAAGTAAATGCGATAGATTATCTTAAAATTTTCCAAAAATCTTTCTAAGATAACTAGGAATTCAGTACATCCAAACCACTGAGAGTTTTTGAAAAATTCAAGTTCTTAGCTATGCAAGAACTTGGCACGGTGAAGTTACCATTCTTGGTAGAAGTACATGGGTGCCTCTTGGCATGGTGAGCAATATTGCCACTATTTTTCTCAAAAAAAAAACAATATAGCCACTAGGAGTTTCCCTCTGTTGAAAAAATATCTGGGGGCGAGAAGAGACGGAGAGCACACAGGAGGCAGCGCGAGAGCAGCGAAGAGGACGATTTGAAGGTTGTGCGATGTCTTAGCAAAGTTGCTATGGGTTCCTGACACAAGGTACAAGGTATAGTGAGTAGTATACTAGTAGTAAATTTCAGGACCTTTACTATATATGCATGCAAAACAAATTATGTTTTCTGGCGTCGGGCACTTGAAACTTTTTCTTCTGGCACAGTGTGATTTACCTTGCGATTATGCCCTAGCTACCGATAGAAAAAACATTAGCCCCTTAAACTTGGGACAAGCATTGTGGGCCAGACCATTTAAGAAATAGATATAATTTTCTGTTATTATTCCTTTTCACATAAGCGTCTAGGTTAACTTCCGTCTTTGACATGCCTTGTCACCAGGACGGAGGAGTCGATCTGACAACCGCAGGAGAACCGCCGACCGCCTGCCCCATATTTTTTGGTGAGAAACCGCTCGCCACTCATCGTCTTTCTCTTCTGCTCCGGCCACTTGTGTATGATCGTAGCCCTTCTCCATCCCTGTAGAAAGGTAGAAATCACCAACCATCCCCACAAATATTCTGCAGTTCTCTTCCCCAGAATGACATCCTTCTCCATCCTTGTTCGTCTGTCTAGAGCGCTGAAGCGTAAGATATTAGAGTGCTACAGCCAGGCAATGGGATTTGAGAACCTCCGCTACGGACCGCTGAGCAACATCACCAGTCGTGTTGATCTTCTGAGCATCGCTCGTCTGGCTCGCGACATGGTTGGCATGCGTCGAGGGATTGCGGAAGATCCTGCTCTCCCGTTTGGTTCGCCCACCCTACTTCACTCTGACCCACAGACATGGTCAGTCGACCGTGACAAGAAATTAAAAATCAGTTTTCCAGGAGTTTTGTAGGATTCGAATCCTTCCTATGCCTAAATCATGTAGTAATTGGAACATCTACTTGAACCCCAACTCTCATCAAGTGTGTAGCATGGAGACATGACATTCATGTAGGTAGTTTTCCTATGTTTTACAATCACATGTTTTTCACCAGCAAACCTATGACAGTACTGTTTTCTCAATCCTCTCTCATCCAAACTAAAAAGACAAAAACGACCAGGATTGTCGATATGCGTAACGGAAGGTGTATTGGCCAACACATGAAGTCTGTCCTTATATTTTAAATTTCATGTGTTTGACAAACACAAGAATTCTGTAAAAAGTTAGTTGTTTGGTTTACATGAAAATAAAAATGTAGGATTCCTTATAAACATGGTCAAATCAAAGTCAAACCTCACACAAGATTATATTTATGATGTCATCGTGTCTCTTGGGACCTCATTCCTTTGAACCAAACGATTGAATAGTGCCAACACCATAGGAAAAATTCCTATTCCTACACTTTTTCTTTAATCCAAACAAGACCTTATTCCTCGACGTGTATGTTTGCATGAATGATTTAGTCATCACGTTTTTTGCAAAGCTAGCTATCCACTTTCCCCTTTGTGGAACACCTTGCATGACCATAGATATGAAGAAAATCTATTGCAGGGTATTGACGCATTGCTGATGACACTACACAATCCAACAGTAGAAGCATTTGTATCAGTTGATGATGACATACCAGGAATTTGGGATAATGATTGATATGAAAACAAGGGTCACTTGGTTGGTGCCATAGGAGAGTGGATTGCGATGGCAAAGCACTCGGGGCGTTGGTACCTCCAAAACGTCTACACTATGGCACGTATCGAGCTGCCACATGTGCAACATGTAGATATTTATCCATCCGGTTTCCAAGTTCCCCCATGCACGTACATCTACAAGCAAGAAAGTATCGAGCTGCTGAAGATACAGATAAAAAATATACCGTACAAATTTGACAATCAATGTTACTACATGGCGATTGCGGTGTTTGAAAAATTCATTGCTACCACATATTTTCCTAATGAGAGGGATCGGATGTTGGGAATATTCCCTAGAGGAAATCATGTTTGATGTAAGTCTCATTGTATTCATAAAGTTATTAAGTTGTCCTTGTATGAGCATATGATGTATATCATTGAATATGTGATTCGGTTTTGGAATTATACATTCATGTTGTTCATACTAAATATCCTTGGTCATTGAGGTTATGCTAGACACACAACTTAGGCTAATATGAAAGTCGGCAGATGACTCGGTTCCACTTGTCATGGGCATGGTGATGCTATTCCGACTTACACAGATTCGGCCAAAGAGTTTAGCGAGTCAGATTGACCCATATTGAGGTACAACGAACAAGTCATCATTTGTATATCCCAATCAATGTAATCCTTAGACCTGAGGTTATTGCACAATCTGAGTTGAGGATCACCGACTTAGGTTTTGTCAAACACTGATTCGTCACAGGGCAGTTATAAAGGCAGAGTTTGGGTCGATTGAGAATCAAGCTGTGTGATGTGGATAACCAAGATGGTATTTCCCCCTCTAGTGAGAGAGATATTCTTTGGGACCTCTCGCGGGATATAATTTGGAAAGCATGGCCATGCGTGACTCGATTAAGTGTTGACCGAGGCGATCGACTAAGAGTTAATCGGAAGAATCACTTATCTTGGATCGAGAAGAGAGTCGGACTATTTAATGGATGAGGATTATTCGTCTATAGTTTGACAAGGTATATCATGAGGCAAAAGGTACTCGGACGCAAGTCGCATTGGAAAGGCATTTCGTCATGACTCTTTGGTACTTGGGAGTCGGCACGTTCTGCTAGGAGCCGCTACCGACTGATCGATTGAGAGTTGGACTCCAATCGTGTCCAAGTTTCCATGAGCCTGCGGGGTCACACACTTAAGAGCGGGAGCAAGTTCGGATTGGATCTAAACCAGATATCTGTTTGGTTTGGACCCAAGCCGGATTTTGGACTGAGTCGGTGAGTTGGACTCACGGTGACCAGTATGGGATTTAGTGAATGGGCCACGAGTGAGTAAAGCCCACTTTCACTCCCTATATATAGTGGGACGCAGAAACCCACGAGGGTCGACGGTTAGGTCATTCCATGCGTTGGAAACCCTAGCTCCTGTAAGACCCCACCATTTAAGGTAAAGGCCCCTGTGATTGTAATGCTAGTCCCTGGATCAAAATGCTAGCATCCACATTTAAGATGAAGTACACAGATACAAAGGTCATTATTACATCGTCATTCCAGAGATAACATAGTCTTTACAACTCAATAGCCCAAGGATAATACATAGAATTCATAACATAAGGTAAATAACTAGAAGTATTCATCTTCATGTGCCACAGGCAAATATGTTGAGTGTAGACTCACAACCCTAGTATCCATCAGAGTAACCTGCAACATCATAAGTTACAACCATAGAGGGTCAATACATTTGGAATTGTATTGGCAAGTGATACCTTTGTAGTATAGAAACATCTAATAACTATATGAATTTGGCTAAGTGTTGTTCAGGATGGCTTTGCTCAAAATAAGGTTTTCTTATTAGTTGAAAACACTAAGTTTTTGTTTGACAAAACACCCAAGGAACCACCAATAGAGATTGGTGAACCTTTACCCTTGTTCAACCACAGGTTTTAACTTAGAGAAATTGGTATGAGGAGATTCTTGATCACTTCAATGTCTTTGATGCTCAAATCGTCCGTTGTCGGGGACACGGCTAAGTACTTAGGTTTTACCCTCTAGAGAGGTGGTGCACTTTCCCCACAAGACTCGACATGCATCGAGACGAGACTTTTCAGAAACATTCCCTTAGAACACCATGGACGCGTTCCATCCTATCAACCCTACCACCGACTGTCCATCTGGCTAAGTTCTTGCAACTTATTTGGTCAAGGCAGAGCCCATATGCCATGTGGTTGCTCTAGAAGCTTCTCAACACTAAATGTCTCAAATCTCTTTGTTCCTGGGTGGCCATCCAAAAGTGTGATACATAAGGTAAACCATAGACATGGTCCTTGTGTAACCACTCAACACAAACCATTCTTTCCATTCCACCCAGGTGATTCATTCACATGTTGTTTTATTATTCAAAAACACATAGTCATAGATTTTGCATAACAACATAGTATGAATATTCCACCCTTGTTTTCTACTAGCTAGTCTAAGCATACTAGTATAGCAAGTTTCTTATCTTAGGGAAAACTACTAAGACATCATATATAGGATTTCCCAAGCATAGCATATACTTAGAAAATAATCATGCAAATCCTACTCAAAATATCACTAATGCATATATAAAATAGTAGGACAAAAATATGAAGCATCACTTGCCTTGATAGTTGGGGGAATAGCAACAGTCCTCACAATCACAATCACCAAAATCCACACATAAAATCATAACACCAAATTCACATTCAATATTCAAACAAAAATACATATGAATGCATGAAAATGCAATGAAATGATTTTTTACACTAAACAAGTCAAACCAAATAGTACTAAACACAAAGTAAACTTTCTAAAGTCTAAACAAACTCAAATTTACTTTTAAAAAAATTCTAAATAATTTTTATATGCAAAATAGGCCTACAAATGGGTCTGCATAAAATCCCAATTTTATAGAATCAAATAGCCAAACCAAGGCCATATATGTGTAGTGCTTAATTTTATGAATCCAATGGTATATTATTTGTAATTTTTGGACAAACAGATAAAAAGGTATGAATTTTACAAGTTTGAATATCTAATAGTTTCAAATCTGGATTTTAAAACAAAAACCCAGACACGCGGCGCCATCTGATTGGCCCGTACCGCTTCGCTCAGGATCGTGCTTCCGTACCATTAGATATAATGTGGATCATGCGGCTCAGATCAAAACTTACCCCTTCACTCTAAATCTAATCCTGACCGCCAGATCTAAATCCAAAGGGCCAAATCCAACTGACCAAAGACTGGCGGCGCGCATGGCACTGGCGGCGACGGTGCTACTGCCAGTGACTCGCCAGCGAGGCTAGGGGTTTAGGGGAAGGGCGCTGATGCTTACTAGAGTCGCGAAGATGCGAGAAAGCTCAACGTGCACTTGGTTTTGACAGGGGTGCATGGACACGGGCGTAGGAGCTCGTTGGAGATCTCACTAGCGTCGGGTGCGTGCTGGTGGAGACAAAGGCGACGACCTAGGTCACCACAGGGCAAATGAGAGGCATCAGTAACTGCACAAAGACAGGGCGAACCTAGTCGTATAGGGTAGAGGTCAAGGGGCGATCGGAGATTACCGTAATTGCTCGTCGGAGTCGAGCGGCGCCTTGGTTGTTCGCAGGGGTTGACAGGGACGGCGACCTGGGGCGATATAGGACAAGCCAGAGGTATGGTTATACGTGTAAGAGTAAGAGGAATTCACTTGCGTGAATGAGAGACGTAGCAAACACGAAGCTCACCGGAATGTGTCGCCGGAGCTGCTCGGTGCTACGGTGGCACGGGGCAAAATTTGCAGAGCCTGGTAGCGCTCAAGGGTGGATGAGTGTGGGTAAATGGTCGCGGAGGGGTGGGGAATAAGTAGTCGGGGCTAGGGCAAGAATCTCGCGAGCAATCAACGCCAATTAAGCGCATTTGTGTCGGCCTTGAAAAGGGGAAGAAACGGGCGGCGACGACGTGGTCTCCGGGTGCGGGGTCTGGGAACAAAGAGGTGAGGTGGCATCGGGCCCAGTGGTCAGCGAGTGAGGGTGAGGTGTGTGTGGGTGATAGAGAGAGGGGAGGGGAACCCGGGTGGGCTTGCTTAGCCGAAAGGGTTGCTGGGCTAGATAGGAAGCGCCTGTTTTTATTTTTTCTTTCTCCTTTTCTTTTTTGATTTGATTTTTAGAAATGGTTTTGAAATCCCAATTCAAATCTGTTTGAATTCAAACTTTCACCAAGTTTTTGTACTGTGATCCTAGTGTCAAAACGTGTGCTAAACACATCTATTCACTCAAAAACCTTTTGAGGTTATAAAATAAAATAAAAACCAAGCCCCATATGTATATAATAAAAAGGGCATAAATATGGTTCTATTTGGTCAAACTTTGAAAATTTTATGCAAGCTCAAAATGCTATGATGATGTGAATGCAATACATGATTTTGCATTTGATGAAATTTGGGATGTTACAAATCTAACCCCCTTAAGATGAATCTCTCCCTCGAGATTCGGATTGGCTAGCAAATAGGTGAGGGTGATCTTTCCGAAGGTCATCTTCTCTTTCCCAAGTTGCTTCTTCCTCGGTATGATGATTCCACTATACTTTGCAGAATTTGATAGTCTTAGTATGAGTAACTCTTTCTGCTGTCTCAAGAATCTTGATAGGCTTGTCTTCATAAGTGAGATCACTCTCCAGCTGTACCTCTTCCAAAGGTATAGTGTCCTTTAGTGAAGTCTCTTCCATTTCTGGATGAAATTTTGATACGTTGGAAACATATCTATAATTTTTGATGCTCCATGCTTGTTTAGTATCTACTATGCTTTACTTGTCCACACTTTGAGGTTCTTTTTACATGTTTTCTGGTACTAACCTATTAAAAAGTTGCAACAACGCCAGATGCATGTTTTCTACTGTTTTTGGTTTCAGAAAAGTTAGTAAAGAAATATTCTCGGAATTGGACGGGACAAAGGACAAAGTCAATTACTTTCCATGGGGAACAAGAAGTCCAGAGGAGAGCCGGGGGCGGCCAGAGGGGCCAGACCCACCCCAGGCATGGGTGGGCCCCACCCCGCGCCTCGCTAGGGTTTGGCGCCCCTGGCCGCTGCCTCGGTCTCCCCTTCGCCTATAAGAATCCCCTAATGCAGAAACCCTGAGTACCCGGTCAGAAATCCCTTCAGTTGTATTGCCCAATCAAGCTCATAGGATCTTTCTAACTAGTAATTGCATTGTTATGCCTTGCTCAGTTCCTGTCAATTGCCCTTCTGTAATCTGTTAACCCTTCATGCCATGTTGTTTATCTAAGGAGAGCACCTCTAGTGAACTATGGACCCCGGTCCAATATTTACCATTGATACATCTTCCACTGTTACTTGTTTACTTGCTGCAAACCATTACCTTTCACACAATACGTTTAATCCTTTGTTACAGCAAACCGGTGAGCTTGACAACATCACTGTTCATTGGGGCAAAGTCTTGAGTTTGTGTTGTGTAGGTCTCCGTGTTGCTTGCAACACCTGTGTGACGTTTCCTTCCTCCTTCTGGTTCGATAACCTCGGTCTCAACTGATGGAAAACTTGTTGCTTGCTGCTTTACACCTTGCTCTTGGGGTTCCCAATAGGCACCAGCGTAGCCATCAAGCTTTTTTGGCGCCGTTGCCAGGGACTTAAAGAAGAAGCTCCCTCGTTAACAGCCAGCCATCAACAAGTTCTCCGGTGCCGTTGCCGGGGACTTAAAGAAGAAGAAGCTCCCTCGTCAATAGCCAGCCATCACATTTCTTCAACTGGCTCACATGAAACACATTGTGAACTGCAGACAGTGATTCATGCAATTCAATCTCATAAGCCACTTCTCCTTTGCGGCTTGAAATTTTAAATGGTCCAACATATCTTGGTGCCAATTTTCCTTTGACTCCAAACCCCTTCACACCACGAAGTGGTGAGACTCTAAGATAATTTCTATCACCTACCTCATAGGTGACTTCCCGAAGCTTTGGATCTGCGTAACTCTTTTGTCGGGACTAGGCTATCTTCAATCTGTCCTTTACCAATTTGACTTTCTCTTCAGCTTCCTTGATCAGTTCTGGTCCAAACAAATTTCTTTCTCCTACTCCACTCCATAGTAATGGCGTAGTACACTTCCTTCCATAAAGAAATTCAAACGGATCCATCTCTATGCTTGCTTGATAGCTATTATTGTAAGAGAATTCTGCGTACGACAGACTTTCATACCAACTAGCACCATAGTCTAATGCACAAGCTCTCAGCATGTCTTTGTTGCCTGCCAAAACCCACCGGCGAGCAGCGACGAGCAACACGGAGAGCCGGGAGGCTCCCAGGACTGCTGGTGGGCCCTGGTCCCTCGGCCATAAAAGCTCCGACACGTCCGGCTTGGTTCGAGGCGTGCCACTGACCTATACCGATCGGGAAGGTGAAGGATTGCTCCGATTGATTTCTGCATGATAAACAAGTATCGTAAAATTCGAGCCGTAATCGGCTCCCAGGTTTCCTTGTAAATCGGCTCCTAAAGCCGATTGCCCCATGGTTCTGCGTTAGATTTATGATAACATGGGGTTTTGCTTGATCACTACAAGTCAAATCGATCTACGATAGTCTAATGTTTTCACCACGTAACTGGAACATCCTACGCGTGATTGAGCACGACGTACAAAGATGAAGAATATTAACCCTAGAGGAGGCCTAATAACCAACGTAAAGCCAATTACGGAACATCCTCTCTAGAACGAATAAGCCACGTCTTTATGCATTCGGATCGTTCAACCCGTTTGTAAGGCCTGATTACGTAGATATTAAACTAAACCTTGACGAACAAGGCACAACTATAACGATCGAATCGACTAAATAAAGATCAAGCAAGGTGCTACCCTTGCACTTTGGGAAAAGGTGCAAGGGTAGCGAGATAGCTAGAGGTAGCATAACCCGACGATAGTAATGAAAAAGCACCGATGCTAGCCTCAAACAATCTATGATAATGGTATTACTCGCCATCAACAACGCCGCTTGACGAGTAAAACCGGTAACGAATAAGTAGATCGCCTAGATCGCAAGATGCGATCTAGGCAGCATGGAACTTACCTGAAAGAAACCCTAGGAACAAGGGGTGGCGATGCGCCGAGATTGTGTTTGTTGTGAACGTGGTTGTTGTTTTCTCTCAATAACCCTAGGTACATATTTATAGTCCGGAGACTCTCTACTTTTGGAATAACTCTACAACTCTATCTTTACCTAAACATAAACGGAACCTAAACAAACACGAAACCTACTATGATACAAGATACACGGGCAATTTAGCCCAAATCCACACTCTAGGCCGATCCAACAACTCGTTGAATATACATATCTTCCAAGCCCATCTTGATCACGGCCCACCTCCGTCTCTAGCCAAAATACGGTGGTAACACATGCCCCCCTGGTTTTGGCAATGATAATTCCAAAACCACTCTGTGTGTTTTTTTTCTTCTTCTCCTCTTTTTTTTTTATCGGGCTGCGCGTAGACAGAATGCGTGGCAAAACAGCACCGTCATGCTACCCCTTCATCATGATGCCCTGTCTTCTCAACTCCTGCGCAGTGCATGATTTGACGATTTTGGCAGTGCAATCTGGGGAACCGCTATGGCATTGAACCGTCTCTCTACTATTCCCCTTATTTAAATTCGCCTGAACAGTTCTCAATCCCCATCTTCCTCCAGTTGCCAGAAAACCCTCTTCCTTCGCCGAAAAAACCCTCTTTCTTGCCATGGCCTCCTCTGCTTCCTCCAGTGCGTCCTCCCACGCCTCCAACTCGATTAGCGGCCAGAGCCGGCCGAGCACCCGCCTGGCGTCTGATACTTCGCCCACGATGGTGGGACGAAGGGAGATTTCGCCCGTCTGTCGAGGATGATGCGTCCCTGACTGACGGCGAAGAGAGCTTACAGTTCCTCGCCGAAGGGGAACTGGAGGCGAAGAGCAGCGACGACGCCTGGTCGTGGGACGGCGTCGAATCTTCCGACGAGGAGGAGGAATCGGAGGAGGACACCTCCTCCGACGAATATCCGCCGACGAAGCGCTTCCGCGCCGGGTCCAGCGAAGACACTGAAGATGACGACGAGGACGAAGAGGTCCCCGCTGGTTTCTTCAGCAGCAGCAGCGAGGACGATGCGCGTGGCAAGAAAGACAATGAAGAGGACGGCGGCGACGGCGGCGACCTCGGCCTAGATTAGGAATCGAGTAATAGCCGTAGATAGTAGGCCCCTTTTGTAATCGATCGTCCGTAAGCAATGATCTTTTGAATGAATGAATATCTGCTTCCCAAATATTGTTCCTCTTTGCTTCAATTTTGCCGATAACGAAATAGGTCGATGCTTGATCGATGACATCAGATCGGCTTTCATCATGCTTGATCGCATCCTTAGACGCATTACAACGCCACTTCTTGGTTTCAAATGATGACTGCGACCTTCCTCAACACGGTGGATTCAAACACGGACGACCCAAATCTCCAATTGCCATCAAAACGTGCCCCTTGCAGACGATTAGTGACAAGCAAAGATGAAGATGACGGTAGATCGAGGTGGCCCTTTTTAACATGTGTGAACCTCTAGAGTCGGCTATATATATATATATATTTTTTACTCGCGATTTTCAGCATCGCCCCATATATTTTACTCCATCGTTTCCGTGCCTCGTGCCTTTATCTAGCCGATTTCATGTATCGCCCTCGAGTTCTTGTCCAACATCCCACATGCTTGGGAAATATTTCTTGAGATGTTGCCCGTTGGTACTCTTGGGAACTTTACGCCATCCAACCGCTTCGAGCATGTATGCGTTTCCTCTTAAAACTTGGTCAACCCTGTACGGACCGTGCCAATTTGGAGACCATTTACCATATGTCGCATCCTTAGTCCCCAAGGGCAACACAGCTTCCCATACCAGATCACCAACGTGGAACTCCTTTGGCTTCACTTTCTTGTTGTATGCACGAGCTACCTTGGCCTTGTTTTCTTTGATTTTCTCCAGTGACCATAACCTGAGCTCGGTTAAATCCTCCACACTGTCACTCATCAGGGTTGCGTATTCTTCAGTCGTTAGATCGTCCTGAAAAATGACGCGTCTTGATCCAGCCGTAATTTCCCAAGGTAGGACGGCTTCTTGTCCATATACTAGATGGTAGGGTGAGGTTTTTATTGCTCCATGGCATGACATGCGATAAGCCCATAACGCTTCTGACAAGACCTCGTGCCAACACCTTGGGTGCTCATCGACTTTTCTCTTGATCAGCTTGATGAGGCTCTGGTTGGATGCTTCAGCTTGCCCATTCGCTTGAGCATAGTATGGAGATGATCTAATCAGCTTGATCCCCATGTCCTCGCAGAATTTTCTAAATTCCTGAGAAATAAAGACCGAACCCCCATCGGTCGTGATAGTTTGGGGAATCCCGAATCTATGGATGACATGTTCTTTCACAAAATTGATAACATCCTTCGAGTTTACTGACTTCATTGGGACAGCCTCCACCCATTTTGTGAAGTAGTCAGTGATAGCCAGAATCCACATGTGGCTTTTGCTTGATGGAGGATTGATTTTGCCGATCATATCCATGCCCCAACCTCGGAATGGCCAAGGCTTGATGATTGGGTTCATTGCTGACGCGGGCACCATCTGGATTTTTCCAAACTTCTGACATGCTTGACACCCTTTGTAGTAGTTGAAACAGTCCTCAAGCATGGTGGGCCAATAAAACCCTGATCGCCTAATCAACCATTTCATCTTATGAGCCGATTGGTGAGTTCCACAGGCGCCTTCGTGTACCTCGTGTAGGAGCTGATTGGCCTCGGCTGACCCCAGGCATTTGAGCAATAGCCCTTCCAGAGTCCTGTAAAACATGTCATCCCCAATAAGCACGTATTTCATGGCTTTGTACCTTATCCGTTTAGGTGCCCCCCGAGCCGAATCTTTCAAGTAATTGAAGATATCGGCTCTCCAATCGTCCGCTTCCAGAGGCGTACACGAGCGTCGGCTCCTACCACGTCCTTGTATCCTGAAGCCATCTGCAAGATCGTTCGCCTCGGTATTCTGCGATCGTGGGATCCAAGTGAAGTTTACGTCTCGAATTGCGTCATCACTCACGGCGGTCAGCCATAATGGGAAGAGGGACTCGCTCTCGCACTTGTAGTCCTCCGTGAGCTGGGAAATCACCAACTTGGAGTCTCCAAAAATTTCCACTGCTTCCGCTCCAGCTTCGAGGAGTAACTCCATCCCCTTGCATATCGCCTCGTACTCGGCTACATTGTTGGTGCGAGAGGTAGACAATCGGATGGAGAAGGAAAATGTTGCCCCTCGGGGCGACACGAGTAAAATGCCGATGCCGCAGCCATCGTCACAAACTGATCCGTCGAAAAACATAGCCCACGCTCTTATGGACAGTGTGGCTATGTTTGTGTTGATCCTTTCAGCGATAAGATCGGCCGGCCGTCCCTTAATCGCTTTCGAGTTGATACCGGATGTCAAACTCGATAATGCAAACATCCATTTGCCCGATCGGCCTTTTAACATAGGAGCCGACAGCATGTGCTTTATGACGTCGATTTGCATATGATGATGATCTCTGCGATAGCAAAATGTGGCAACTTGGTGCGGTGAAAACAGGCGAGGCACAACTTATCGATATCGTGGTACCTGCGTCGTCCAGCATCCTCCTGCTTATGTAAAAGACGACCCGCTCCAGCCCATCATAAACTTGCACCACTACCGAGGCGATGGACGTGTCAGCCACTGACAAGTAAATATAGAACGGCCTGTCAGGCTGAGGTGGAACTAACACTGGCGGCTTTGTCAGATATTCTTTGATCTCGTCAAAGGCTCGTTGTTGCTCTGCCCCCCAGCGGAATTCCTCGTCAGATTTGATTTTAACTAGTCCCATGAACGGCTCAATCCTTCCTGACAGATTGGAGATGAATCGTCTGACGAAGTTGATCTTGCCGATAAGGGACTGCAGTTCTTTCTTCGTGGTGGGTGGATTCATTGTCCGCACTGCGTCCTGACTTTTCAGGCCGATCTCAATTCCGCGTTCATGGACCAAAAAACCCAAGAACTGACCGGCCGTCACCCCGAAAGCACACTTCTTTGGATTCATCCGTAGGCCGAATTTTCTTGTTCGGTCCAGGACGCGTTGCAGATCGTCCAAGTGTCCGTGCGCTGAAGCAGACTTGACCACCACGTCATCGATGTAGATTTCAACCAGTTTGCCGATCAGATCATGGAAAATATAATTCATGGCCCTTTGGTACGTGGCGCCGGCATTTTTCAGTCCAAACGTCATGACTACATACTCAAATAACCCCACGGACCCTGGGACTCTGAATGCAGTCTTGTGTATGTCTTCTGGAGCCATGAAGATCTGGTTGTACCCGGCATTGCCGCCGTCCATGAAGCTCAAAATTTTATGACCATTGCTGCATTGATTAATGTTTACGCCAGCATCGGATACTCATCCTTTGGGGTAGCTTTCTGAGATCTCGAAAATCTATAGCAACACGCCATTGGCCACCCTTCTTCTCTCAGTACGATACTAGAAATCCACTCAGCATACCTGCATGGTCTGATCAACTTGGCCGTCAACATTTTCTCGACCTCTTTCTTGACTTCTTCCAGAATTTCGGCCTTCATTTGTCGTGCTCGCTGCTGAAACGGCCGAAATCCTTTTTTGAGCGGGAGACGATGCTCGATGATGCTCCTGTCCAACCCAGGCATCTCTGTGTAGTCCCAGGCGAAGCAATCTGGATATTGTTTCAACAGGGCTATCATCGGGCCCCGCAGACTCGGCTCTAACTTTCTGCTGATAAATGTTGGTCGTGGCTTATCCCCAGGACCAATGTCGATCTCTTCTAGCTCATCAGCTGATGTAAACCCGTACCCTAGCTTTCCGTCACCTGTCAAATCGACGCTAAACACAGGGCAAACGGTGGGTGAGGACAACAAAAATAATTTGGGCCGATCGCTCGAATCGGCCCCCTGTTTGCTTGCATCAGTCAAGGACGGTTTACACCTTATTATTTTACAGTGGCAGAGCATCTCTCTGCTACGACTACATGAGCTGCTTGTCGTATGATCGCTGCTTTTTATTTTTTGTGGCCGATCGCAGGGATCGGCCGTACCACGGATGATCGTGTGCTCTTCTACTCTGTAAGGCCAGTGGATAAGACCAGCCTCACCCCGTTTTTTGTAGCTTCAATACGCTCGCAGCCGTCTAGATTGATTCCAGAGATCGGCTCTTGGTCTTCTGCTTCCCAGACGTTCATGCCAGCTATGGAGATCTCGATAGAATCGTCTGCGTGGATGACCTCCACCGTCTCCATCCTTTGGATCGTGCATCGATGCATTGTGGACGGGATGCAGCAATTAGCGTGAATCCAATCCCTTCCTAGCAAGACAGTGTAAGTGCTCTTGCTGTCCACGACGAAGAATGACGTGGGCACGGTTTTCCTGCCCACTGTCAAGTCCACGTTCAGTACGCCTTGCGTTCCCGAAGACTGACCGTTGAAGTCGCTCAATGTGACGTTGGTTTTGATCAGATCTGCAGTGGAGCGTCCCAAACGTCGTAGCATGGAGTAGGGCATGATATTGACTGCCGCTCCGGTGTCCACCAACATCTTGCTGACAGGTTGCCCATTGATGTAACCTCGTAGGTACAGGGCTTTCAGATGTTTGTAACCCTTCTCACGTGGCTTCTCAAAGATAACCGGCCGTGGGCCGCAGTCAAACTGTGCCACGGGTAGCTCATCGGTTCTTGGCGCGCAGAATTCTGACGGGAGTACGAACACCATGTTTGTGCCAGCCGATGTCTTTGCATCGGCTTTTACCGGTTTGGGGCGCCACTCTTTCCTGGTTGGGCGGTCCTCCGTTTCCACAGCCTGCCTCATTTTGACGGCCAGATCAGGCCGTGCTTTCTTCAAAGCGTGGAGATACTGCGCTTCAGCTTCCTCTAAGTTACGCAGCCGCTGCACTCTACGCTTCTGGGTGTGTCTGAGTCCGTCGGGGCACCACCTTGGACGGTGACACCTGTCTTCATCCTTATCATCCTTCGGCTTCTCGAGGTCTTCTGCTCGAGCGGACTCCTTGTGACGGCCCTGGGGCGGAAGAGGCCCTAGACGTTTGAATACTGACACCGGCCTCGTGTCCTCCTTCTGCTGATTGCATTCCGGGCAGTTGTCGACTGTAGGCAATCGGCTCATTCCCGCGCCCCAGCAATACTTGAAGAAAGGACAATCCCAATGCCTGTCTGCGCCTTCCTTCTCTTCCGACGGTCCCCTAGCAAGGTGCTCATACCTTTTGCGTCTCATCGTCTGTGCGACGTTGGTCGATCTTGGCGCTCATACTTGTTAAGGAGATGCGTGGAATGTGGCTTCGATATCGCACTCTCCTCACTTGTTCCTCTGTTACCGCTTTGTCATTGTGGCTGGGCGTCGCGTGGACTAGCCCCCTCTTTCTTTGCCCGAGAGCGACCGCCTTCCTGCTTGTGCGTGTCATGGTGGTACCAGATCCTGCCATATTAACGCCCGAGCAGAAATCCAGTTTACGCCTCGCGGGCTTAACAGTTCTACCATGTTGGCCGGAAATGGGTTTTGTGTCCACTTTCATGGCGAACTGCCCAAGGATCGACGGCCTTGTTCTATCGCCATTTGGATTTGGCGGCAGCTCTTTGCACTCGTTGGTGGCGTGAGTGAACGAATGATGCCACTTGCGTATGGTCGCCGCTCATTTCACGAGCCGTAGGGATTTTGTGGCCTTGGGTAACCTCACCGCTTCTCCTTCAGACAGATCGAATATCTGCTCAGCTTTGCTCACATCGGTCGAACCCTTTCGCAGGTCCTTCTTTGTTTCACCCATTTGCAGGCCACGAGGATCGCCCCGAGCCCATTCAGCTACGGCCACCTCCTGGTCTGCGTAGGATCTTCTTCTTCGCATCGACCAGGCTTATCGGACGCTTGAATTTGTCTTGGTACAACTTCGGGTGGCGCTGCTCATACATCGCCGATTTCGGGCCATGTGCGCCAATGAGTTGTACTCCACGAACGCCAGTCCTTGATGGGTCTTGAGAGACCCAACACTGCCAGCTCGACCGCTTCCTTCTCGCTTAAGCAGCCGAGTAACATCGGTTCTTGACAGTCTGGCGTTGGATGTACTCGCTCTGATTTCTCCTCGCACTTTGTGCAGTCTGCAATGCCGCCTCGATATCCTCGAATGGTACGGATGTGGAACCGCTCTTCTAGTTGCTTCCGGTATGAATTGAATCGGTGGTAGTGAGGTGTACCACCCAAAGGCTGGTCTGTCGGAGATTGCGCAAAGAATCTTACGCGATCTGATGCCGAAATCATGCCTAGTTGTGCCAGGTATCGGCTTATGTGCTCGATCGAGCTTGACCCTTCTGACCCGCTGAACCTTGAGAACTCAGGGAGCTTATACTTGGGTGGCAGCGGAATCAGATCAAACTCGTTGGGGTACGGCTTTGCATAGCCGATTGTCCTTCTCTTCGGCACGAAACCGAACTGGTCCCTCAGGATGGCGCCGATTTGCTCCACTGTTTGAGCTGTAGGGGCTATATTCTCATGACTTGTTCCAGTGGCATACTTGGCTAGCCACGCCTGTTTGTCAGCGTCCATCCCAGCCATCGCTGCTCCGGACACGCCTGCCCCGGAAGATCCTGCCCCAAGAACTCCTGCCGCAGAAACTCCTGCGGTTGCAATCTGTTTGGTGCGTGTCAGGTTATTGCAGTCCGGCACGTAGGCGCATATATATCCGTGTGGGATCTCCTTAGGTGGCTCAAACAGGAATTGGCAATCGCCTGGGTCGCCTCCCGCCTTGTAGACGACGTAGCCCGCTCCCCGGCGGCCTGGAGCGGCAGAACGGAGCCGGGGCTCAGTCTGGAGCGGTCTTTCTCCCTGGTGAGTCCCTAAAGTAGGTCCCGACGGAGAGTACTGATGCTTCATGATCTCCTGAACTACGCGCACCGCGACCCGCTCGAAAGCGTTCACCAGGCTCTCAGAATGGCGGTGCAAAGAATGAGCCACCATGTAGTTGACTTCCGTCGTGGGGCTCGTGCGCCTCCAAGGAACCGGCAGATCCACCTCATTAAGAGCGCCGGGAGAACCCTTTCCACCGATGCCATGCGTCGGGTCCTCTCAAAAGAGTGATGAGGTCTTCCTCGAAGAGGGCCTTGATCTCGTCAGACTTGGCCTTGTGCTCGCCAGTGATCGTCGTAAGTGACTGGTCTGTTCTCCATCGCAGCGTCGGGTGTTGATGTAGACGTTGTTGAAGGTCCCACCGGGCGTGCCAGAATGTGTTGCCTGCCAAAACCCACCGGCAAGCAGCGACGAGCAACACGGAGAGCCGGGAGGCTCCTGTGATCGCCAGGGCCCGGTCCCTCGGCGACGCCCGCAAAGCTCCGACACGCCCCGGCTTGGTTCGAGGCGTGCCACCGACCTATACCGATCGTGAAGGTGAAGGATTGCTCGATTGATTTCCTGCATGATAAACAAGTATCGTAAAATTCGAGCCGTAATCGGCTCCTGTGTTTCCACAGAATCGGCTCCTAAAGCCGATTGCCCCATGGTTCTGCGTTAGATTTATGATAACATGGGGTTTTGCTTGATCACTACAAGTCAAATCGATCTCGATAGTCTAATGTTTTCACCACGAATCGGAACATCCTACGCGTGATTGAGCCTGCACGCATAAAAGATGAAGAATATTAACCCTAGAGGAGGCCTAATAACCAACGTAAAGCCAATTACTAACATCCTCTCTAGAACGAATAAGCCACGTCTTTATGCATTACTGGATCGTTCAACCCGTTTGTAAGGCCTGATTACGTAGATATTAAACTAAACCTTGACGAACAAGGCACAACTATAACAGATCGAATCGACTAAATAAAGATCAAGGTGCTACCCTTGCACTTTGGGAAAAGGTGCAAGGGTAGCGAGATAGCTAGAGGTAGCATAACTTCGACGATAGTAATGAAAAAGCACCGATGCTAGCCTCAAACAATCTATGATAATGGTATTACTCGCCATCAACAACGCTTCAGTACGAGTAAAACCAGGTAACGAATAAGTGATATCGCCTAGATCGCAAGATGCGATCTAGGCAAGATGGCACTTACCCGAAAGAAACCCTAGGAACAAGGGTATGGCGCCGAGATTGTGTTTGTTGTCAACGTGGTTGTTGTTTTCTCTCAATAACCCTAGGTACATATTTATAGTCCGGAGACTCTCTACTTTTGGAATAACTCTACAACTCTATCTTTACCTAAACATAAACGGAACCTAAACAAACACGAAACCTACTATGATACAAGATACACGGGCAATTTAGCCCAAATCCACACTCTAGGCCGATCCAACAACTCGTTGAATATACATATCTTCCAAGCCCATCTTGATCACGGCCCACCTCCGTCTCTAGCCAAAATACGGTGGTAACAGTCTTCCAAAATCTGATTGGTCCTTTCAGTCTGTCCATCAGTCTGAGGGTGAAAAGCTGTGCGGAACTCTAGTCTTGTTCCCAATGATTCATGCGGTTTTTGCCAAAAATGCAAAGTGAACTGAGTTCCTCTATCAGACACAATACTCTTAGGTACTCCATGCAGACATACAATCCGGTTCATATAGATCTTAGCCAATTTAGCACTTGTATAGGTAGTCTTCACGGATATGAAATGAGCCACTTTAGTTAGGTGATCCACAACAACCCATATTGAATCATATCCAGACCTGGTCCATGGCAATCCGGTGATAAAATCCATACCAATATTATCCCACTTCCAATCAGGTATAGGTTGCAATAACCCTGCCGGTTTCTGATCTTCCGCTTTCACTTGACTACACACATCACACAAGGCAATATGTTCCGCAATATATTTCTTGAGATTGTTCCACCAAAATCTTTCCTTCACATCCATGTACATTTTGGTGTTACCCCGATGAATAGAATATGGTGAATTGTGTGCTTCTTGCAGAATCAATTTCTGAAGCTCCGGATCTTGTGGAATGCAGATACGCTTTCCATACCATAAAGTACCTTGTTCATACTCATGGAATCCTTTAGCCTTTCCTTTACTAATTTTACCTTTAGTATCATCTATTTCCTTGTCCAGCTTTTGGGCTTCTTTGATCCTGTCCAACAATGTTGGTTGAACTTCCAATGACATGAGATATCCTTCAGCACTCTCCAATCTTAGCTCTTTGAATTGAGCACACAAATCATCATGAAATTCTCCCTTAGTAAGGTTATTCACATAAACCTTACGGCTTAAAGCATCTACTACAACATTTGCTTTACCAGGATGGTATTGAAAACTCAAGTCGTGGTCATTGATAAGTTCTAGCCACCTTCTTTGTCTCATATTGAGTTCCTTCTAAGTGAAAATATACTTCAAATTTTTGTGATTTGTGAAAACTTCACAACGCTTTCCCAAAAGATAATGTCTCCGTGTCTTGAGTGCATGGACAACAGAGGCTAACTGTAAGGTTCCCAACCTTTAATAAGGTAGAGATCCCTGTGTTTACAATGCTAGTCCCTGGATCAATAGCTAGCATCCACAGTTAAGATGTAATATCAAGAAACAAAGGTCATAATACAACTTTATGACCAGGAATAAAATAATATTACATCTTACATAGCTCAATTGGCTATCTCATTACAATGCAGCAGAATATAACAATAGCATGGGGTCCTTCATCTTCAAAGTGCCACAGGCAAACATGTTGGTTGTAGACTTGTAATCCTATTTAACACACTTCACTAACATCAAACAAACCTGCAACATAACAAGTTACAGCCACAAGGGTCAATACATTTGAATTGTATTGGCAAGTGATACTATGGTAATATAGTGGAGTCTATCATCTATATGCATTTGGCTGAGTGGAGCTTAGGCTTGCTTTGCTCAAAATAGATTTTCCTTATCATTTGAAAACACCAAGCTTTTGCTTGACAAAAATCACCCAAGGCATCTCCCAATAGAAATTGGTGATCCTTCAACCCTTGTTCAACCACAAGTTTTAACTTAGAAATTGGGATGAGGAGATTCTTGATAGCTTCCATGTCTTGATGACAAATTGTCCTTTACCAGGGACATGTCTAAGTACTTAGAATTTTCACTCTGCAGAGGTGGTGCACTTTCCCCACAAGACTTGGTTTGTCAAGACAAGATCTTTCAGAAGCCTTCCCTTAGACCAGAATGCACGCGTTCCAACCTATCATCCCCTACCACCAACTGTCCATTTGGCTAAGTTATTGTAACCTATATGATCCAGGCAGAGCCCATAATGCCAAGTGGCTGCACTTGAAGCTTCTCAACATTTGACATCTCAAATATCTTTGTTCCTGGGTGGCCATACACAAGTGTGATACACAAGGTAAACCATATAAATGGGCCTTGAGTAACCACTCAACACAAACCATTCCTTCCATTCCACCCAGGTGATTCATTCACTTAGTTGTTTTATTAAACAAAAACACAAGTCCTTGACTTAGAAATATTCCATAGCATGAATATAATCCACCGTTGTTTTCTACTAGCTAAGCTAAGCATGATAGTAGTAGGAATCTTAACTTAGGAAATTTCTACTAAGGTTTCATCTACTAGGATTTCCCATGGCATAGTTTATACTTAGCAAAAATTCCATGCAAGACCTACTTAGAAATATCACTAATGCATAGTGAAAATAGTGGGACAAAAGTATGAAGCATCACTTGCCTTTTTGCTAGGGAATATGAGTTCACTCCTTGTCCTTGCACTATTCACACTCTTCAAATCACTACAATTCAATCAAGCAAGGTACAATTTCAATCTACCATTCAAGCAAACATCACATAAAATATTAAAAACAAAGTAATGCATGGAAGCATGCCAAAGATTTTTTTATTTGGAAAAGTGGTTTATAATGGGTTATAAACATTTGAAAACACCTATTGGTCATTTTATAAAGTGGCAAAACCATTTGCAAAAGATTTTATCTATAAACCATTTTTAAACCAAATCAATATTTTATGTGGTTGAAATGCCTTTAACAAAGTAACAATCTTTATAAGGTTCACCAAATATGTTTTCAAATCATAAAACTTTGTGTTTAGGGTCAGAGAGTTTAAATCAAAATATTTCCCAAAGTTTTTCCTCCAAAATCATTTTTAAACCATAATCAACATTTTTAATTGGCTAGAAATGCTTTCATTCAAATATTTATTCTTTTTCTTCACCAAATATGTTTTTGAAACCACAAATTGATTTTATTCATTTATACCGCTTCGCGCGGATCGGCCTACACAGTGCGTTAGATCTAAACAGATCGTGCGGCATAGGAGCAAGCGTACCCCTTCGCCTAGATTCTATCGCGTCACTCTGATCCATATCGGACGGTTACCAACGCATTGCCAAGATCTGGTGGCGCGACGACGGTGGCGCGTGGCGGCGGCGCTCTGCTAGCGGTGCTGCGGCGGCTACAGGAAGCGAGGGAGAGGAAGGATATGATCACCGGGTTCGCGGGGTCGCGGTGATGCTCAAGGTGGCCGCAGGATGGACAGGGGCGCACGGAGTTGGCTCGAATCGCTCGCCGGAGTTCGTGTCCGCGTCGGGCTCGTCCTGTTGAAGACAATGGCGAAAGTACGGTGCACGCCAGAGAGAAAAGGAGGTGCCGTTAGATGCGCGGGTTCGCAGCGAGCACGTGCGTGTGAAGGAGAGGGGTTAGGGCGGTCAGATTTTACCAGGGGCTTCGCCGGAGAGGTGGCAGACGACGGTGGTGCTTTGTTCAAGACGAAGGCGAGTGTCCAGGGCGTGCGCAGGAAAACTGGAGTTGTTGGGATATGCGTCTGGTTCCTGTGAGCATGCTCGAGTGGTCGAGGGGACGAGGGGAGGCGAGGAGCTTCCGGAATTGCTCGGTGAGATCGCCGGAGACAGTGGCGGTGTAGTGCGAAATTAAGCAGCCTGGGGGCGCACGGGGATGGAAGGTTGGGGGAAAACGGAGAGGAGGAAGAGGCGGTTAAGAAGGCGTGGTCGCGGAGCTGTTTCATGGCGTAGTTAACGTGAATTCACGCCGACATTCAATCGGCAGTAATGGCCAGAGAGGGGAGGCGCGGTCAGCGGCGGGTGAGGACGACGACGACGTGGCCGTGGGCCTGGTTAGTCAGCGAGTGAGAGAGTGTGGGGGTGGGATCCTACGGTCAGTGGGTTTGCGGGTTCCTTTTTTGGTACGAATCGTTTTCCTGCGGGGAAGAAGTAAATGGGCTAGGTTGGGCTGGCTTCTTTTATTTTTTTCTGTTCCTGTTTCTTTTTCTTTTTCCCATTTGATTTTTCTGTTTTGATTTTGTTTAATCATTTCAAACATTCATTTGAATTCAAACTTCTCTCAAACTTTGTGTGTATTCAAATACTATTTATTAATATATTCTGAAGTCAATTTTTGGAATAAATCTTTTATTCCTTTTAGGGTAGAATAAGTATTTAAAATAGGCCCTTGTATTAATTCATTCAAGGTTTAATAATGTTTTAAAAATCCATTTGAATTCTAAATCCTTCCAAAACTTTTCAGTAGGTTTTATTTATTTAATTAGGGTGTCAAATAATTTCTCCTTGACTTATTTGGAATATTTTTAATATGATTTGTTAATCATTTAAATTAGGTATTTGTCTTTATTTCAATGAAATCAATTATGGTTTTAATTCCATAAAACTTTATTTTAAATGATCCTTTTATTTCATTTAAGTCAATTAAATAACTTTTATTCCACTTGGGTAAATTAAAAATACTATTTTCTCATGATTTAAATAATCGTTCTTATTGGAGATTTGTCTTTATTCAAATAGAATTTGGTTAATGCCACTTTATTTTATTTGGAAAACTATTTATTCATTTATTTTATTTGGATTTGGATTATATTCATTCCATTTTCTTATGGATTAGGCCAAGTTTTAATTTGGTCTTTAAATATTCCTCATTTAATAATTTCTTTTTATTTATAGATCCAAACTTGGTGATTTCAATTTGTAAAATCTTATTTAATATTTGTTTATCCTTTTAAATCTTTTTAGGATTATTTTCTCACCATTGGGTATGGATTCCTAGATAGATGCTTTATTAGTTTTGAAAATTCAATTTCCTTATCTTATTAAATTCATAAGATTTTATCTATGGCTCCAAATTAAGTGAAACCAATTTCTATGGTTTTATAATATTTCTATTTGTCTTTCTTGATCATTTGTAAATGTTTGTTGATAAATTCTTATTTGGATCAAATCCATGGTCTTAGAGATATCTTGGAAATGTTTTCCTTCCATTAGGGTTTTAGAGTTTTGGTTTATTCTCTAAGTGTTTATATTTCCAGATGCATTTATGAAGAATGCATTCCACTTGATTTGAATTTAGTTGGATTCAAATGTTAACCAAAGTTTGTTCAAGATGGGATTTTAAGTTTCCATTTAGAAACAAAAAGTTTCTTTTCACCCTAATTTTCAACAATTATTTATTTTGTTTGTTTATTTTTCACATTACAAAATTTGGAAAATTTTGGGATGTGACACTAACTCTAAATCATGAGTTGGGTAATTCACTTCATGAGTTTTGAGTTGTCTCGAGGCGTAAGCCACAACTTTTCCTTCTTGCATTAAAACTCCACCCAATCCTTGGTGAGATGCATCATAGTAGACTTGAAAGTCTTTCTCTAAATATGGCAAACATAAGACTCGTGCTGACACTAGTCTCTTTTTCAATTCTTGGAAACTGATTTAACATCCTTCAGTCCAATCAAACTTCTTATCTTTCTTAAGTAACTACGTCATTGACTTAGCTACTTTGGAGAAATTCTCAATGAATCTCATATAGTATACTGCCAAGCCTAGGAAACTACAAAGTTCTTTAACCAACTTGGGAGATTCCCACTCAGTTACAGCTGACAACTTTGCAGGATCGACAGCTATACCATCTCCTGACACAATATGTCCAAGAAATCCAACTTCATTCAACCAAAATTCACACTTACTGAACTTGGCATACAACTTGTGCTTCCTGAGTTTCTCAAGTATCAAACGCAAATGTTGTTCATGCTCTTCCTTGCTCTTGGAATAGATCAAAATGTCATCACTGAATACGACAACAAACTTGTCAAGAAACTCCATGAACACTTTGTTCATCATGTTCATGAAATAAGCGGGTGCATTTGTTAATCCAAATGACATCACAGTATACTCATACAATCCATACCTGGTGGTGAAAGCAGTCTTAGGTATGTCTTGCTCTCTAATCTTTAGCTAAAAGTAGCCTGATCGGAGATCAATTTTTGAGAACACATGGGCTCCTTCTAGCTGATCAAATAGATCATTGATTCTAGGCAAAGGGTACTTGTTCTTTATAGTCACCTCATTAAGTGAACGGTAATCTATGCATAACCTTTGACTTCTATACTTATTCTCAACAAACAGAACTGGTGCACCCCAAGACGAAGAACTTGGTTGGATAAATCCTTTCTGCAACTGTTCTCCAAGTTGTTTCTTGAGTTCTTTCAACTCATCAACTGACATCTTGTAGGGTCTATTTGCTGTTGGTCCAGATCCTGGCAGTAAGTCAATCAAAAACTCCACATCTCTATCTGGTGGCTTTCCTGGTAACTCCTCCGGAAACACATCCGGGTACTCCTTCACTACTGGTACACTGTCTATGCTAACCCCCTTAAGAAAATTTAGCTTACTCCCTTTAGATTCAAAGTTAGACTTGAATCTAATCTGTTTCTTATCCGGGGTTATGAGTGTAACAGTACAATTGGCACAATCTATTACTTCTTCATACTTAGTCATCCAATCCATGCCCAAAATTACATCCAATCCTTGGGAATCTAGGATTATCAGACTAACTGGAAACTTATACTTTCCAAATTCTATCACTAGATCATGACATCCAAAATTTACTATCATGTCTCCACCTGGAGAGCTAACTTTAATAGGACATCCAATAGTTTTAGTTGGAAGTCCATTTTTATCAACAAATGCTCTTGATATGAATGAATGTGATGCGCTGGTATCAAAAAGAACAAGTGCTGGAAAAGAATTAAGCTTGAAGTTACCAGCCACAGCATCAGATTCCTCATAGATTTCCTCCACATTGATGTGGTTCACTTGACCCTTCTGGAAAGGATTTGGCTTGTTGGCTCCATCAGCCTTCTTATCTAGGCATTCATTTTGTTGATCCTCTTGTTCCTATCATGCACTCTCTTCTCTTGGTTCTTGAACCTATTGTCTTGTTTCTCGAACCTAGCCTCCATCTCCTTGATGATCTCGTCCTGCTCCGCGAAGGCCTTGTCCTTCTCCCTCAACTGAACCTATAGCTCGTCATTACTAAGCATGACGTTGCTCCTATCAGTGTCGAGGTGTCTAACGAGGCTCTCTAGGTCCTGAAGATAGAGACGTACTGGATCAATAGTCTCTCTAGTGGTGTCGTCATACACTACAGCCTCTCCCTCCTCGTCACGTCTCCCAAATGGGTGGAAGTAGAGGCCCCTGATATCGATGGAGTGACGTCTGTTGGAGATATGCCCAAGAGGAAATAATAAAGTGGTTATTATCATATCTTCATACTTATGATAAATGTTTACATACCATGATATAATTGTATTAACCGGAAACATTAATACTTGTGTGGTTTGTAAACATAAAAGAGTCCCTAGTAAAGCCTCTTGTTAAACTAGCTTGTTGGTTAATATATGATCATGGTTTCCTGATCATGAACATTGAGATGTTATTAACAAAAAGGTAATATCATTAGGAGAATGATGTGATGGACATACTCCTATAGTTAAGCGTAGCATAAGATCAAGTCATTCAAATAGTTCACTTTCTATAAGCTTTCTGATACATAGTAACCTAATTCCTTCGACCATGAGATCATGCTAATCACCATCACCGGAAGGATGCTTTGATGACATCAAACACCACACCGTAACTGGGTGGCTATAAAGGTGGCATTGAGTGTTCGGAAAGTATGTGTTGAGGCACATGGATCAAGAGTGGGATTTGTCCATCCATATGACGGATAGATATATTCTGGGCCCTCTTGGTGGAATGTCATCCAATTAGCTTGCAAGCATGTGAATGGCTCACAAGGGATCACATTAATGGGAACGATAAAATAATACTTATCGGTAACGAGGTTGAACTAGGTATGCAGAGATACCAACGATCAGACCTCAGATAAGTAAAATATCGCGAGACAAAGGGAAATTGGTTCCGTATGTAAATGGTTCATTCAGTCGCAAAGTAATCATAGAAATATGTGGGAGCCATATGAATGTCCAGATTCCTCTATTGTTTATTGATCGAACAAGAGTCTTGATCATGTCTGCATAATTCACGAACCGTAGGGAGACATACTTAAGGATTCGATGTTGTTTAGTAGATATGGAATGTGAGTAAAGACACTGAATGTTGTTCGGAGTCTCGGATGGGATCCGGGATATCACGAGGAGATCCGGAATGGTCCGGAGAATAAGATTAATATAAGGAAAGTCCAATTTCGGAGTTCGGGAATGATTCTGGTGTTTCCACCAGAATGTTCTAGAAGGGTCTAGAAGGTTCACCAATCCGGAAGGGGAAGGGTACATGGATGTGTCATGACAAAGTGTAATGGTTGCATCATGTCGTAGGTCACTTGTATGGACACTTGGAAGAGAGAAATCAAACTTTAATTTGAAATTCAAAAGGCAGTTTGAAAAAGTCAAATCCCAACATGGTTTCCGAGTTAGGGAGGGTTTCTAAGTTAGGGAGGGTTTCCACATGGGTTGGGAACACCCTTGGACACCCGCCACCTATATAAGGGGGGTGGGGGTGCACCCCAAGGTATCCACCTTGCCCAAGGCGCCCAAGAAACCCTAGGTTGGCCGTCGCCCCCCTCTCTAGTTGCGACCAATCTAGATCTCCTCTAAACCGCTACCGACTAGCTAAACTCTAGTTACTAGCTACCTCTAAACCTCAGCCCTCTAAACCCTAGATCGTCGGGGATCCCTCTACTCCACCATACTCGCTCTGGCTTAGGCGAAGCCCTGCGGGATCTCCCCTCTACTTCCGACACCACGCTATCGTGCTACCGGAATCGCGAGGAGAGAGCTACAACCTTCGCTGCTTGCTGGAACAAGGGAGAGGAAGGTCTTCATCGAGTATCTTACGTATGACCGACTGCGGGAGCACTGCCGGAATGCGGTGCCAGAAGGATCGCCTACGCGATCATGAGATCAGCAAGTGAATGGCTACATCACCCACAAGAATCTGCTCTCGTTAACCGCTTTGGATCTTCGAGGTTTAGTACTCTATCGACTCGTTGCTACAATCTAGTGGATAGATCTTGGCTTGTTTGTGTTCATGCAATAGAATTTTTTTGTTTTCCATGCTACGAACCCTTACAGTGGTATCAGAGTCGTGTCTATATGTAGATCTGTTGCACGAGTAGAACACAATGATCATTGTGGGCATTGGTGCTTTTATTATCAATTGCTTCTTGTGTACTTTGCATCTTGCGGGATGGTGGGATGAAGCGGCCCGGGCTAACCTTACATGACATCATTCATGAGACTTGCTCCACGCTTGACATGCAAGTTGTATTACAATGGGCACTTGATACTTCATAGTGAAGATTCAATTTACAACGGGCACTTGATACTTCATGCATCAACATTGTGGTTCTTGTTCGTAAGTTAGAACGATACTTACAGAAAGCCCCAAACCACGTAAAATATGCAAAGAAAATTAGAGGCATCTAACTTTGTTTTCCAGGGGTGTGATGTGATGTGATATGGCCATGATTATGGTTATATATGATGTATGCAATGATCCTTATTGTAAGTCGGCAACCGGCAGGAGCCTTATGGTTGTATTTTAATTTCGTTAAGACCTGCGTGTCTATTATTCAAAGTAGTTGTAATATTTGATGCTGGTGGACGAAAACCATGGAGCGGTGCCATTGACCTTGACGCCACGCCGGTGATGATGGAGATCATGTTCGTGCTTGAAGATGGAGATCGGAAGCACAAGAAGAAAAACCATATCACATCACATATTATGAATTGCATGTGATGTTTATCCTTTTATGCATTTTGTATTGCTTAGATTGCGACGGTAGAATTATAAGATGATCCCTCTCACAAAATATCAAGTTATAGAGTGTTCGTCCTTAGTAGGCACCGTTGCCAAAGCTCGTAGTTTTGAAGCACCACGTGATGATCGGGTGTGTTAGATTCTACGAGTGTATACGACGGGAGAAAGCCATATTTGCTCATGCGGAAGCTAAGGTTTGATCTTGACGAGCCTATCATGTACAGACATGGTCTCAAAACAAAGAATACCTAAAGGTAAAGCATGAGTCATATAGATGATATGATGAACATGATGATTGTTCGCCTTTGAAACTACATCATGTCGCGTGATGATCGGACTTGGTATAGTGGATTTGGTTCATGTAATCACTAAAACAATGTGAGGGATATTGTTTTGAGTGGGAGTTCAACAGTAATATGATTAAAAGTTGAACACTATTTATCATAAATTAAATCAAAGTGAATTTGCATAGTTGTTGTAGTCATTGGCATCCGTTTACCACCTTGAGCTTAGTTATAATTGAGATAATAGAACTATAGAATTCTGGTTAGTTACTTTACGAACTGGTATCATATTGTTTTGAAGTGTTAATCTAAAGTTTAAAAGTCCTATTGCAAACTTTCAGTAAGTTCCGGTTACTCCGTGAAGTTTAATAATTGGTATTAAATCAAGAGTAACAATTCCAATGTTAGTATATAAGTATCATGTTTATCTCCATGATTCTTGATATTCAAAAGATTGTTTTAATATCAAGGTTATCTAGAAACATCGTATGTGGAAGATATTGCGATATCTGAAATGATGTTTTGATTATAACATGATAGAGTATAATATGGAAAAGTTTATGTTCTCATATTTGATGGGAATTTTCAAAAGTTTGGAGGCGCTAGTCATCCTAATCCTCTAAAAGGTTTTGGAGAGCAACATTATACTCGCAATTCACCATTATAAGCTAAAGTAGCTTGATCATGAATAGTTCCATGATAAGGATGAATATTTGATGTAGGTAAAATGTTTACTACACTAAAATATTACTAAAGAATGGAATTTGAAAGAACACCAAACATTTCATGATGGTGATTTACTTCAAAGTGCAAGTCCAAAGACATTGCTATTTAACTATACATGCTTTGGACTATGTGTCATGTGTATGGTTCCACTATTGATGTTGATAGATTCTTTCAAACAAAAAAGGAAATACTGAAAGAGAATCTCAGAAATATATGGCAGAAAAGAAAAGACTATAATTGTTTAGCTTAGGTATATAGAGGATATACATGTTATGGCTATATTCTTTGGTTGTTAAACAATGTGGTTCTTAAGTATTGGATACTGAATTTGTTGATGTGAATCGTCATACAAAACAACACAATTCATGAACTATAATGGCCTAAGTAACTAGCAAAAGAATATGTGATGATGTTCATCAAGAACAAATAAAGGGTTGTTGTGTTGCTCGTTAATATCAAAGCTTGCCTTCAAGATTTGTTTTATCAGGTATTATGAGAACAAAAGGGTTGTTCAAATAATTTCCGTAATCCATAAAAGACGGATGATTTACAAATCTCGCTGGATAAATCACATCCATAAAACCAGTGCTAAAAATGTCGAAACACAATTGATTGAAAGATCACTTAAGAAGTGACATCGCCGTTTAAATTATAGTTGAAAAAAACATGAAGAAACCCCATGCTTGATGGAATTTTGGAGTCTTTTGATTTTTGATCAAATGACGCTTGTGAAACTTTCCTAGTGATAATTAAAATTCCGTTAATAGGTCGAAGGGAACAAATGACGAGCTTATTGGAACTTGTACATATTGTTGTATGAAGTCCATTATGTGTAGTCAAGAGCGATGGATTTCAACTTCATATGCTTTCTCCAAAAATTTGAGTGAATATATGAATATTTACTTAATAAGGATGAAGTGTGAAACATTTGAAAAGTTTAAAGACATTCAAGATGAAGTGAAAAATCAATGTAACAAAAAATAAAGAATTTATGATAGGATCATGAAGGAAGATATTTGAGTTACAAGTTTAGCATAACACCTAAGATTTGAGGAAACATTCCGTGGATTTGTGTTTCCCGAAACACCATATGAGTATGGAATAATCGAGATATGAAATGAAACCTTGTTTGACATGGTAAGATCAAAGGTGTAATTCATAAAACTGCCATTATATTTTAAAGATTAAAATCTTTAGAGACTACCGCGTTTCCACTAAAAAGAGCTCCATCATTATCCATTGAAATGACACCATATAAAGTTATGGTTTGGGATAAAACCCAAGTTGTCCTTTCTTAAACATTGGTATGCTATGCATAAGTGAGATGTTTACAACCAAAGTCGGATGAACATGTCTTTGTATGTTATTTCGAATAACCGTTGAGTATTCCTCCATAATACCAAAGACAAAAATGTTGTTCGCTTGGAACGTCAAGTTTCTTTGAGAAGGAATTTTCCGTGAAAAGTTAAGTGGGAGGGCGATAGAACTTTTCTAAGGTTAAAATAACCTCAGATATATGTTCAAAGTTGCGCAACACCGAAAAGTGTTCCGGAGGCAGCAACAATGCTCATGACTCACGTGCCTCAAAGGTTGTGGTTACGGAGGTCTAAGTTCCTATTGAACCAAGTAGGTCGGGTAAATAATCAAATACCAAGATTTGAGGGTTGAATCATTATTTGACAATAATGAACGGACTACATGCAAAGAAGCGATGATGGGCCCTGACTCCGTCAAATGACTTGAAGCCATAAAATCCGTGGTAGTTCCATACACGAGAAATCAAGCTTTGAACTTGAAAGACCCTCTGGAAAGGTGTAAGACCTTATAGTCGTGTTTGGATCTATAAACAAATAGACACGGATGTTTCACATCTATGAAATAGTCGACATGTTGGGAAAGAGTTCACAACAATGTTCAAAGGTTGACTATGACAAGATTTGATCTTTCATAGCGATATTTAGTCTATACGGATTAATGTAGCAACCACTACATATAATTTTTTTATATGGTGGTTGAACAAACAAAAAAAAGTTCTTTTAATAGAATTGTTACCTAGGACGTGTACATAACACGATCCAAAGGGTTTTGTTAATTCAAAGGATGCTAATAGCGAATGCAAACTTCAATGGTTGAAATAAGCATCGCGGAGTTGTTATTTTCACCATGATGAAACTATTAAAAGAGTTTAATCTCATTGGAGATGATGAAGATACTTGCATTTGCAAGAAATTAAGTGGGAGCGCTAAGACATATTTCTAATACATTATGTGGAATACATATTGTTGATTGGAAATGATGTATCTTTTGTTAACACAAGTTAAGAATTTCATTTTGATGAAAGACTTAGGCAAAACCCGAATATTTGGCATCAATATCTATACAGATAGATTGAGACGCTAATATGGTTGTGCCGAAAGTACATAGATGATATATTGAATGATTTCAATATAGAAACTACAAGAAAGTTCTTGTCGCACAGAAAGGATTGAATCAAAATTCAAGTGTATTGACACTTGGTAAGTGAAACAAATATTCAAGTATAGATTGATACTTGATGTATGAAATCACAAAGAGTATTTATATCAATCATATTGTGATATGTACAAATCCAGATATGTCCTATGCTCTAAATGTTATGAGCATATACCAGAATGATTCATAAGATAATCATTGGACGATAGTAAGGATATTCTTATGATCTTTTGGAAAAACTAAGAATATATTATTTTTGTAGAGGTGACAAATAGATGGTTGGTTCATTGTAAAAGTACTACATCGATATTAGTTTTGTCACAAAGTACAAATTAAGTTTATCTCAATCTAAAGTAAGGGTGGCACAATATAATGGAAAGCAAGTTCCATAATGGATTTGGATGAGTTCCAAAGTTAAGACATTGTGACAGATACTACAAAAAAAGCTGAGTATATGACTGCTATTATAGCAGCAAAAGAGGGCATTTGTGTCAAGTAGTTTGTTATCAAACTAGGTGTAGTTCATAGCGGGCTAGTACTATGAAGATATATTGTACGACAATATTATCAACATGTTTTAACCCCAAGGAACTAAAGGTCTCACCAAAGGACCAAATTTATACAATGTCATCTCATTAGAGAATGAGTGATGCATAGAGACGCAAAGACATGCAATTTTACACGGACCTGTAAGTGTCGGATCCTAATATCGGTTGACCACTAGCAATCGTGTAAATACAACACCAGAAAGCCATAGGTGTTGAATAAACAAAGTTTTGAAACTAGATTATTGTCTCTAGTGCAAGTGGGAGACTGTTGGAGATATGCCCAAGAGGCAATAATAAAATGTTTATTATCATATCTTCGTACTTATGATAAATGTTTCCATACCATGCTATAATTGTATTAACCGGAAACATTAATACTTGTGTGGTTTGTAAACATAAAAGAGTCCCTAGTAAAGCCTCTTGTTAAACTAGCTTGTTGGTTAATATATGATCATGGTTTCCTGATCATGAACATTGAGATGTTATTAACAATAAGGTCATATCATTAGGAGAATGATGTGATGGACATACTCCTATAGTTAAGCGTAGCATAAGATCAAGTCATTCAAATTGTTCACTTGCTATAAGCTTTCTGATACATAGTAACCTAATTCCTTCGACCATGAGATCATGCTAATCACCATCACCGGAAGGATAATTTGATGACATCAAACACCACACCATAACTGGGTGGCTATAAAGGTGGCATTGAGTGTTGGGAAAGTATGTGTTGAGGCACATGGATCAAGAGTGGGATTTGTCCATCCATATGACAGATAGATATATTCTGGGCCCTCTCGATGGAATGTCATCTAATTAGCTTGCAAGCATGTGAATGTCTCACAAGGGATCACATATCACGGTAACGAGAAAAGAAAACTTATCAGTAACAAGGTTGAACTAGGTATGCAGAGATACCGACGATCAGACCTCGGACAAGTAAAATATCGTGAGACAAAGGGAAATTGGTTCCGTATGTAAATGGTTCATTCGATCGCAAAGTAATCATAGAAATATGTGGGAGCCATATCAATTTCCAGATTCCTCTATTGGTTATTGATCGGAGAAGAGTCTCGATCATGTCTGCATAATTCACGAACCGTAGGGAGACACACTTAAGGATTCAATGTTGTTTAGTAGATATGGAATGTGAGTAAAGACACTGAATGTTGTTCGGAGTCTCGGATGGGATCCGGGATATCACGAGGAGATCTGGAACAGTCTGGAGAATAAGATTCATATAATTAAAGTCCAATTTCGGAGTTCGGGAATGATTCTGGTGTTTTCACCGAAATGTTCTAGAAGAGTCTAGAAGGTTCACCGATCCGGAAGGGGAAGGGTACACCGATGTGTCATGACAAAGCGTAATGGTTGCATCATGTCGTAGGTCACTTGGCTGGACACTTGGAAGAGAGAAATCAAACTCTAATTTGAAAGTCAAAAGGCAGTTTGAAAAAGTCAAATCCCAACATGGTTTCCGAGTTAGGGAGGGTTTCTAAGTTAGGGAGGGTTTCCACCTGGGTTGGGAACACCCTTGGACGCCCCCTACCTATATAAGGAGGGTTGGGGGCGCACTCCAAGGTATCCCCCTTGCCCTAGGCTCCCAAGAAACTCTAGGTTGGTCGTCGCCCCCCTCTCTAGTTGCGACCAATCTAGATCTCCTCTAAACCACTACTGACTAGCTAAACTCTAGTTGCTAGCTGTCAAGCTTCATGCACTAGCCAACGCAACTAAATGTCTGAACTGATGGAAAGGGCTAGTGCAATCCACTTATACACTTCAACACCCCCTCTCACGTGTGACGGGGAGAAGTCAGCACGTGCAACCGGAAGAGAGCGACGGCGCGCGAAACTCACGTATGACTCAAGAGGCCTATACGTGGACATAGAGGGGTCTACGGCAATTTTAGGATAAATTGCGAAAGCCAGCACTCGAACTCGAGACCTTAGGCTCTGATACCATGTCAAGCTTCATGCACTAGCCAACGCAACCAAAAGTCCGAACTGATGGAAAGGGCTAGTGCAATCCACTTATACACTTCAACACTAGCTACCTCTAAACCTCGTCCCTCTAAACCCTAGATCGCTGGGGCTCCCTCTACTCCACCATACTCGCTTCGGCTTAGGATAATCCCTGCGAGATCTCCCCTCTACTTCCGACAGCATGCCGTCATGCTGCCGGAATCACGAGGAGAGATCTAAAACCTCCGCTGCCTGCTGGAACAAGGGAGAGGAAGGTCTTCATCGAGTACCGTACGTGTGACCGACTGCGGGAGCGCTGCCGGAAGGATCGCCTACGCGATCTTGAGATCGGCAAGTGAACAGCTACATCACCCACGAGAATTGAAGGGAATATGCCCTGAGAGGCAATAATAAAGTGTTTATTATCTGTATTCCAAGTATATGATAGATTTTTATTTTGCATGCTATAATTGTATTAATACGGAAACGTTAATACATGTGTGTTTAATAAACAAACAGAAAGTTCCTATTTATGCCTCTCTCATAAACTAGCTCGTTGATTAACAAGATGATCAAGGTTTCCTGATCATGGACATTGGATGTTGTTAATAACGGGATCACAACATTAGTGTAATGGTGTGATTAACATTCATCCGAAGTATAGCATTACGATCAAAGTCATTGATTTTATATTGCTATAACAACTTACGAAGTGATCCTAATCCTTCGACCATGAGATCATGTCAATCACTAACACCGGAAGAGTTTCTTGATAACATCAAACGTCACACAATGTAACAGGTGATTATAAAGATGGATGCAGAACTAATAAAGTGTTATGTTGAGGCTCATGGATCGAGAGTGGAATTTGTTCATCCCGATGACGGATAGATATACTCTGGGCCCTCTCGGTGATATCACATTGGTTAGCTTGCAGGCAAGTGATTTGATCACTAGAATGTTATATGACGAGAACGAGAAAAGAGTGCATGTCGGTAACGAGATCAAACTAGGTATGGAGATACCGATGATCGAATCTCGGACATGTAATATATCGTGAAACAAAGGGATTAAGATACTAGCGTAAAAGGTTCCGACGATCACAAGAAAGTCATCGTTGAATGTGTGGGAGTCGAGATGGGTCTCCGATCCCGCTCGATTATTGATCCAAGAGGGGTCTCGATCATGTCCACATTATTCACGAACCGTAGGGTGACACACTTAAGAGACACCGACATCCAATTGGAGCAAATGTTTCATGCCGAAAGAATGAACAAGCGCAGGAATTTATTTAACTAGATACCGAAACAGGTTTTCGGGTGAAATTGCATAAAGTGGTTATGCATGTGAAATAGAATTCTAGCAAGGGGTTATTTGTGAATGTTTGTCATTAAAGTAATTGACAAAATTTGAATAAAATAAAAGAGTTTTATTTAATGAGAATTTGCATTAAATTTGGTGGAAATTTAATGGGAATTTGAGTGGACTTTTGAGTGGAGGGATTTTAAAGGGCATTTTGTGAGTGGAGTGTCCACCCACATGAATGAAGGAGGGGAGGGGGCAGCCCCCATGGCCGGCGGCCACCCCCTTGGGTGCCCCCCCTCCTCACTTGTCTCACACACCTCCTCGTGAAGGTTCTCTCTCCCCCTCTAGAATTTATCCCCCATGGTCTCGGACTAGCGAGGTACATGTTCCCGGTGGCTATTCGGCAAGAAAGAGTTGTGCTTCCGCTGCATCGCTGGAGCGAGGAGGCGGAGGTTGCTCGGTGCCTCGAACGTGTGTGCGAGCACGGATGCGCTGCTGATTTGCGGCGCTAGGACTTCCTCTCGATCTTGAGATCGGCAAGAGATCGTCTACATCAACCACGAGTTGAACTCGTTAAGCTTTGTCGGTCTTCAAGGGTATGTTCTCTACGGATATACATCCGCCCGTTGTTTGTATCTAGTAGATAGATCTTGGTGTATAGTTCACATCGTAGGAAAATTTTTGTTTTCTATGCTGCGAACCCTACAGTGGTTTCAGAGCCGGATCTATGCGTAGATACTTTACACGGGTAGTACACATATGAGTATGTGGCGATGATGATCATGTTGTTGCTCCTTTGTTGTAATTTTGGATATTGGTGGCATAGTGGGATGAAGCGCCCGACAAACTTTACATGTCCTCGCACATGAGACCTGTTCCACGCTTGACATGCAACTAGTTTGCATAAGTGGCTAGCGGTGTCTGTATCTCCTACTATAGTCAATATCTATTTTTGTGCGAGTTGTCAACAATTTGATTATCCTCGTTGTAGTTCATGTTAAGGTAAGACGGTTCTATCTCGAAGCCCTAAGCCACGTAAAACTTGCAATGGATAAATTAGAGGCGTAGTTTAGATTGTTCTTTGGGCTAGTGTTATGATATGGTAGTGTTGTACGTAGAAGTATGAGATGATACTCTTACAACACACATAGCATGTAAAATCCATAGACCTTGGATTTACACATATAGGTATGATAGTGATCATACCATGATGCATATGATAGAGATCATCTGCGGGAACCATATAATTTCACTAATAAACATATGATGTTTGATAGCATCTTATATTGCTTGTTTAGCGCTTTGTTAGCATAATAAGATGATCCCTCATTTAAATATCAAGATAAGAATGTGTTCTTCCTTTAGTATGCACCGATTATGTTTTCGTCGCTCCAAGACATCACGTGATGATCGGGTGTTCTTGGATCCACGACCATATTTCGGGTGTAAAACAGTTACACACGCGAATACTAAGGTTCTAACTTGGCGAGCCTAGCATGTACATACATGGCCTCGGAACACGGACCGAAAGGTTAAGAATGAGTCATATAGTTGATATGATGCCCATTTGATGCTCGCCTTTGAAGCTATACCGACTCACGTGATGATCGGACTTGGTGTAGTGGATTTGGTTCATGTAATCACCAAAAAGGCATGAGGGATGTCGTTTTTGAGTGGGAGTTCATTCGTAATATAGATTAGTTGAACTCAATCTATCATACACTTAGTCTAAACTTTACAAATTCTGTTGTAGATGGCACCACCTGCTTTTAATGTCAATGTGTTCATGGAGAAAGAGAAACTAGCAAAGAACGGTAGCAACTTTACGGAATGGGCCATGAATTTGAGGATTCTCCTCTCTGCTGCACAAAAGCAATATGTGCTAGAAGCGCCATTAGGCCCCCCACCTTTAGATGATGCCCCTGACAAGGAGAAGAATGTCTATCAGACTCGTCAGGAGGACCACAACTTAGTTCATTGTGGCATATTGTATGGGCTAGAGCCGGAACTTCGAAAGCATTTCGAAAACGGCAATGCATTTGATACAATGGGTGAGTTGAAAATGATTTTCGACACACATGCTACTGTAGAGAGCTACAACGCTTCAGAAAAGTTCTTTAGCTGCATGATGGAAGAGCACAGCTCCGTTAGTGAGCATGTACTCAAGATGTCGGGTTACGCCGATAATCTTGTGTCCTTGGGAATATCGATTCCCATTGACTTAGGCATCCATCGTGTTCTCTCGCCACCTAGCTATAAGAGCTTCGTGATGAACTATAATATGCAAGGCATGAAGAAGTCTCTCCCGAGCTTACAATGCTTAAAACCGCAGAAGTGGAGATCAAAAGGAACATCAAGTGTTGATGATCAATATGAACACTGGTTTCAAGAAAGACAAGGGAAAACGGAAGGAAGTAAGGGCAAGAAGCTGCTGTCGCTGAAAAGAAACCCCGAGTTGGACCTAAGTCCGATTCCGAGTGCTACTATTGTAAGGGGACCGCCCATTGGAAGCGCAATCGCCCCAAGTATCCGCGACAAGAAGGCCGCAAGGCAAACAAAGGTATATATGATATACATGTTATTGATGTGTACTTGACTAGTGCTCGCAGTAGCACCGGGTATTTGATACCGGTTCGTTGCTAATATTTGTAACTCGAATCGTGGTCATGAACAAGCGACCGCTAGCAAGGGTGAGGTCAAGATGCGTGTGGCAATGGATCAAGCGTTGATGTGATCGCCGCGAACGCTGCCTCTCCACTTACCGCGGGATTAGTTATAAACTTGAATAAATGTTATCCGTGCCCGACCGAGCATGAACATTGTATCTGGATCGTGTTTGATGCGAAGTGGTTATTCATTTAAATCCGAGAACAATGGTTGTTCCATTTATATGAATGAAATCTTTTATGGTCATGCACCGATGATGAATGGTTTATTTCTATTAGATCTCGATGATAATGTTACACATATATATTCATAATGTTGATGCTAAAAGGATTAAACTTAATGATGATATATCCGCATATATGTGGCACTGCCGTCTAGGTCATATTGGCGTTAAACGCATGAAGAAGCTCCATTCGGATGGACTTTTGGAATCACTTGATTATGAATAATTTGATACATGTGAGCCATGCCTTATGGGCAAGATGACTAGAACGTCGTTTTCCGGTTCAATGGAACGGGCGACAGATTTATTGGAAATCATACATTCTGATGTATGTGGTCCAATGAGTGTGTCGGCGCGAGGTGGATATCGTTATTTTGTTACTTTCACGGATGATTTGAGTAGATACAGTTATATCTACTTGATGAAACACAAGTCTGAAACATTTGAAAAGTTCAAGGAATTTCAGAATGAAGTGGAAAATCATCGTAATAGAAGATCAAATTTCTACGGTCCGACCGTGGAGGTGAGTATCTAAGTTACGAGTTTAGCACTCACATGAAAGAGTGTGGAATTGTTTCACAACTCACACCTGCTGGAACACCACAGCGAAATGGTGTGTCGGAACGTCGTAATCGTACTTTATTAGATATGGTTCGATCAATGATGTCTCTGACGGACTTGCCGTTGTCATTTTGGGGTTATGCACTACAAACTGTTGCATTCACTTTAAATCGGGCACCATCTAAATCCGATGAAAAGACACCGTATGAATTGTGGTTTGGAAACAAACCTAAGCTGTCATTTCTTAAAGTTTGGGGATGCGATGTTTATGTGAAGAAACTTCAACCGGATAAACTCGAACCCAAAGCGGAAAAATGCGTCTTCATAGGATACCCTAAAGAAACTATTGGGTATTCCTTCTATCACAGATCTGAGGGCAAGGTTTTTGTTGCCAAGAATGGATCCTTTCTAGAGAAAGAGTTTCATGAAAGGTGTGAGTAGTCAGAAGGTAGAACTCGAAGAGCTTGTGGAACCTTCTCTTCAAAGTATGGCGAGTAGCGCAGCACCGGAAGTTGTTCCGGAGTTGGCTCCACCTGTTGAAGAGGGAAATAATGATAATGATCATGAAACTCCGAAAGAGAGTACTACCCAACCTCGCAGTCAAACAGACGCTCTAGAGTCACGGAAATCCTGTCATGAATTTCATGGTTGATGAAAATGATGACCCTGCGACGTATGAAGAAGCGATGATGAGCCCGGATTCCAAAAAATGGTTAGAAGCCATGAAATCCGAGATGGAATCCATGTATGAAAATCAAGTTTGGAACTTGGTGGAATTACCTCATGACCGAAAGGCCGTGGAGAACAAATGGATTTTCAAAAGGAAAACTGATGCTGATGGTAATGTGACCGTCTATAAAGCTCGACTTGTCGCAAAGGGGTTTCGACAAATTCAAGGAGTTGACTACGATGAGACTTGCTCTCCCGTAGCGATGCTAAAGTCAGTTAGGATTATGTTAGCAATTGCTGCATATTTCGATTATGAGATATGGCAGATGGATGTCAAAACCGCGTTTCTCAATGGTAATATTGAAGAAGAGTTGTATATGATACAACCAAAGGGTTTTGTCGATCCTAAGGATGCTAACAAGGTGTGCAAGCTTCAGCGATCCATCTATGGATTGAAGCAAGCATCACGGTTGGAATCTCCGCTTTGATGAGGTGATCAAAGAGTTTGGATTTGTCCAAACTTATGGAGAAGCTTGTATTTACAAGAAAGTGAGTGGGAGCAATGTGGCATTTCGATATTATATGTTGATGACATATTATTGATCGGAAATGATATAGATCTTTAAATAGTGTTAAAAGTTATCTAAACAAAGAAATTTTCAATGAAGGACCTAGGTGAAGCGTCATACATATTAGGCATAAAGATCTATAGAGATAGATCTAGGCGCCTAATAGGGCTATCGCAAAGTACATACCTTGATAAGATTTTAAAGAAGTTTAAAATGGACGGAAGTAAGAAGGGGTTCTTACCTATGTTGCAAGGCAAGACATTGAGTAAGACTCAAAGTCCGGCTTCGGCGGAAGAAAGAGAGATAATGGACAAAGTCCCCTATGCTTCATCCATAGGCTCTATAATGTACGCCATGCTATGTACAAGACCGGATGTGGCACATGCTAGTAGGTACCAATCGGATCCAGGTTCGGAACACTGGATAGCGGTCAAGAATATCCTTAAGTACTTACGAAGAACTAAGGATATGTTTCTTGTATACGGAGGTGAAGAAGAGCTCGTCGCTAAGTGTTATGTTGACGCTAGCTTTGACACCGATCCGGATGACTCTAAGTCTCAATCCGGATACGTATTTCTCATGAATGGCGGAGCGGTTAGTTGGAGGAGCTCCAAACAACCTGTGGTAGCGGGATCAACAACGGAGGCCGAATATGTTGCTGCTTCAGAAGCGGCTCAGGAAGCAGTTTGGATGAAGGAGTTCATATCCGAACTAGGAGTGGTGGCAAACGCGTTGGACCCAATGGTGATCTATTGTGACAACAATGGTGCCATTGCCAATGCCAAAGAGCCAAGGTCTCACAAGCATTCCAAGCATATTAAGCCGGTTTCACTCCATCCATGAGCATGTCAAGGATGGAGATATAAAGATTTAGAAGTACATACGGATCTCAATGTAGCGATCCGTTGACTAAAACTCTCCTAGAGAAAAACATGATCAACACCGAACTCAATGGGTGTTAGATTTATCACTATGTAACTAGATTATTGTCTCTAGTGCAAGTGGGAGATCAAGGAATATGCCCCGAGAGGCAATAATAAAGTGTTTATTATGTGTATTCCAAGTATATGATAGATGTTTATTTTGCATGCTATAATTGTATTAATACGGAAACGTTAATACATGTGTGTTTAATAAACAAACAGAAAGTTCCTAGTTATGCCTCTCTCATAAACTAGCTCGTTGATTAACAAGATGATCAAGGTTTCGATCATGGACATTGGATGTTGTTAATAACGGGATCACAACATTAGTGTAATGGTGTGATGAACATTCATCCAAGTATAGCATTACGATCAAAGTCATTGAGTTTATATTGCTATAACAACTTACGAGTGATCCTAATCCTTAGACCATGAGATCATGTCAATCACTAACACCTAAGAGTTTCTTGATAACATCAAACGTCACACCGCAATGTGGTGATTATAAAGATGGATTCAGAACTAATAAAGTGTTATGTTGAGTCTCATGGATCGAGAGTGGAATTTGTTCATCCCGATGACGGATAGATATACTCTGGGCCCTCTCGGTGATATCACATTGATTAGCTTGCAAGCAAGTGATTTTATCACTAGAATGTTATATCACAGGAACGAGAAAAGAGTGCATGTCGATAATGAGATCAAACTAGGTATGGAGATACCGATGATCGAATCTCGCATGTAATATATCGTGAAACAAAGGGATTAAGATACTAGCGTAAAAGGTTCCGACGATCACAAGAAAGTCATCGTTGAATGTGTGGAGTCAAGATGGGTCTCCGGATCCCGCTCGATTATTGATCCGAGAGGGGTCTCGATCATGTCCGCATTATTCACGAACCGTAGGGTGACACACTTAAGAGACACCGACATCCAATTGGAGCAAATGTTTCATGCCGAAAGAATGAACAAGCGCAGGAATTTATTTCACTAGATACTGTTGCCTACCAAAACCCACCGGCGAGTAGCGACGGGCAACACGAAGAGACGGGAGGCTCCCAGAACTACTGGTGGGCCCTGGTCCCTCGGGCAACGGCCCGCAAAGCTCCGGCACGCGTCCTGGCTTGGTTCGAGGGCGTGCCACCTGACCTATACCTGATCAGGAAGGTGAAAGATTGCTTCGATTGGTTTCCTGCATGGCAAACAAACATGTGTAAAATTCGAGCCGTAAATCGCTCCTGTGTTTCGTGAATCGGCTCCTAGAGCCGATTATCCCATGGTTCTGCATTAGATCCATTATAACATGGGGTTTTTGCTTCATCAATACAAGCTAAATCGATCTACGACAGTTTAACGTTTTCACTACATGACTGGAACATCCTACACGTAATTGAGCCTGGTAGATACAAAAGATAATAGAAAATTAATCCTAGACAAGGCCTAAAAACCAACGTAATCGTCAATTCCCGGAACACCCCCTCCTGGATTGATAAACCATATCTTACATACTACTGGATCGTTCAACCCGTTTGCAAGGCCTGATCATGTGGATATTAAACTAAACCTTGGAGAACAAGGCACAACTATAACAGATCAAATCGACTTAAATAAAGATCAAGCAAGATGCCACCCTCACACCCGGGAAAAGGTGCAAAGGCGGCGATATAAGTATAGGCAGCATAACTGAAACAATCGTAGCGAAAAGTACCGATGCTAACCCAGACAAATCTATGATAATGGTGTTACTCGCCATCAACAAGGCTTCAGTACGAGTAATACTAGATAGCGCATAAGTAGATACTTCCTAGCAGCATGGCACTTACCCGAGAAAAACCCTAGAAACAAGGGGTGGCGATGCGCCGAGATTGTGTTTGTTGTGAACGTGATTGTCCTCCTTCTCTCGATAACCTTAGGTACATATTTATAGTCCGGAGACTTTCTGTCTTTGGAATAACTCTACAACTCTATCTCTTACCTAACTCTAAACGGAACCTATTACAATATAAAGATACACGGGCAATTTAGCCCAAACCAACACGTGAGGCCGATTCAACAACACGTTGTATATACGTATCTTCTAAGCCCATCTTGATCACGGCCCAACTCCTCCTTTGGTCAAAATATGGCGATAACACATGCCCCCCTGGTTTTGGCAATAATAATTCCAAAACCACTCTGTTCTCTTTTTTTTCTTCTTCTCCCCCTTTTTTTTGTATCGGTTTGCGCGTTGAAAGAATGTGTTGCAGAACAGGATCGTCACGCCACCCCCTCATCATGATGCCTTGTCTTCTCCACTTCCCCGCAGCGCATGATTTGACAACTTCGGCAGTACATTCTGGGAAACCGCTATAGCATTGAACCGCTTCATACTATTCCCCTTATTTAAATTCACCCAAGCAGTTCACAGTCCTCATCTTCCTCCTCCGCCGAAAAAACCCTCTTTCTCCGCCATGGCCTCCTCCGCTTCCTCTGGCCTGTCCTCCCAAGCCTCCAACTCGATGAGCGACCAAGAGCCGACGCCAGAACACCCGCCGATGGCGGCGTACAACGCTCTCGCCCCACAATGGTGGGACGAGAGAGACTGGGACTTCGCCGCTTGGTCGGAGGACGACGTGTCCATGACCGACGGCGAGGAGGACCTGCAGTTCCTCACTGATGGGGAACTGGAGGCGGACAGCACCGATGACGCCATGTCCTGGGACGGCGTCGACTCCTCCGACGAAGAGGAGGAAGAGGAGGACACCTCTTCCGAGGAGTACCAGCCGGTGAAGTACTTCCGCGCCGGGTCCGAGGACACCGAAGACGAAGACGAGGACGAGGAGGCCCCCGCCGGCTTCCTTAGCAGCAGCAGTGAAGACGACGCCGGTAGCAGCGCCGAGGACAGCGAACAAGACGGCGGCGATGACAGCGACGACGACCTCGGCCTAGATTAGGAACCAGTAGTAGTAGTAGCAATAAGCTCCCTTTTGTAATCAATCAGCCTTCTGTAAGCAATCAGCTTTTGAATGAATGCAAATCTGTTTCTCGAAGATTGCTTTTGTCGCCCCAATTTTGTCGATAACCAAAATAGGTCAATGCTCCAGGAGCCGATAACGCTGTATCGGCTTTTACCATACTGCACTTATTCCGTTAACTAAGTCAAAGCTCAAAGAGTCGATGGACATCGGCTTTCCCCAAAAACGTTGACAAGGTCAAAACTTGGTCGCATATTTAGGCAAACCTAAGCGGCTGCTTTCCAGTCTCAAACGGTAACCTGCGACCTTCTTCAAAAAGGACGACCTAGATCTTCAATCTCCCACTGACCAGATCGAGCTCACAGCGACAAGAACCCTCGCTCCCCAATTGCTTAGATCCATCTCCGCCGGCGAACTAGATGGCGGAATCGTCCAACACCAACCCAGAGGTCTCCGGACTGAAGGTACGCCTACTCCCCGTAGTCTGAACACGATGCTAGACTTAATGGCGAGCACCTGAATTAATGCCTTATTCCACCATTGAATTTTCTAGGTTTCAGACATTCTGTTGCCGCATCCTTCTCTCCCAAACTCTCTCTGTCTTGGCCCCCGCACAGAATCCAGCCCTGCTCATCTGATTTCTTGCGAAGCAAATAGAATCCCCTTCGTAAGCCAAGACCTAGATCTGAACTCCTGGGCCGACTGCCTGCGAGCCTGGCCTAATCCCCCTGAACACTGGGTCTCCTGGTTCAGTAGAGTAGCTAGAGCTTACCAATCCCAATGGGAAACTACAGGGATAGCCGATGCCTTGCACTTATCATTGTCTCCTCTTGAGAAACATGAGAACCTTCTGAAAACCATCGGCTACTTCTGGTCTGACGCTCTGAACTGCTTTATGTTCGGTCATGGCCCTATGTCACCAACCTTGTTAGACGTGGTGATGATCACTGGCCTGGATGTCACCGCCCACCCCTCTCGCTTAAACTGACCAAAGTCCCCTATAAGCTGTCTTCTAAAACAGACTGCACGAACTGGGGGTGCCTACCTCCAACGCCATATGAAAACAAAGGGCCCTGTCTCAGAGAAAGAACATACAGCCTTTCTCAACTTCTGGCTGGAGCATTTCATATTCTGTGGCCCTTCCCTAGCTCCAACCAAGAACTATCTCTCCCTAGCCCACGAACTAGCCAAAGGTACTCAACTTGGCATCGGCAAACTGTTCCTTGGAGAGGTCTATCGATATCTCCAGTTGATGTCCGTCAAGCTGTTCTCAGGCATAGCAATCAAAACAGGTGGTCCTTGGTGGTTCATTCAGTTATGGGCTCAGCTGTACTTTCAAAACCACATCCCAGACTTCCCTTACGCGAGTTGTACCTTTCCGATGTTAAAGGGAAGCATCCGATGCACTAGTTATGGCCAAGCTAGCTTTATGCAGTGCCAGCGAAGAACTATCCCCTAAGGAAGCGACCAAGTGGTTCAAGACTTTCTTCCAAGGCTCGGACAATTCTACCTTCTTCCCTTATATGGAAGAATCTGAACATTTCGAAAATCCACTCTCCTTCAAAGCTAGATAACTTTGCCGATGACACCAAAGACTCGGCAACTCTTTCCATTGTGATTCGTCCTGTTTCCTTCCAGTTGGCATGAGCACCTCCAATGTAATTATCAAGCACAGGTATGAATTCTACCGGTCATAGTGGCCCGCAATTTGGCCTTGGCAAGTACCTCCCCATCTCTTTCTCCATCATCTTACGGAGTGCAGAGCCGACCTGCCTGATCCTCTCAACAGTCAGAGGTGTTACTCCTTCTTTGATGCTCTGACCATCCCTATTCCAAATGACCTCACCTTCGCTTCATCCACTGACGGCTTCGAAGACTGGTGGATGATGTGGAAAACCCACGCTTTCAGGAAAGCTCTGGGACCGCTGTTGAAACAACTTGATGCTGATTATGACGTCCCCGTGGAACAGGTACCACTACTTGTAAATTTTCTCAATGTAGCTCATAAATGACTCTCCTACTAACTCAATTTCTCCCTTTGCAGCAACAAGACGGCCCTGAACCTGCACACAGTGACGGCTCTCCCTTTGAGTTCTTCCCACCAGCTCCCGTGGTTCTTTTCTGCAAAAACTCACCGCCTTTGAAAAAGGTCATAATGCAGAAATAGCCGATAACACCTCAATCGGCTTCTAAGAAGCAAGGAACTTCAACACCAGCTGCCCCCCGAGTTCCAACTAAGACAAGAACGACTACGAGGAATGTAGCTGCCAGGAAGACCTTGAGGCACCGGAGCCCTTCTCCAGAAAGCTCGCATGTAGGCTGACCCATTTCTTGGTCGACTCTCCTTATTCTTTCATTATTGCAGACGCGCTCATGTCTAACATCCTTCCTTCTTTTGCAGGCTTCCATTGAAGATTCTTCTCACGAGGACGAACAACCCGATGAGGGAGAATCGAGCCCAACGGATTCTGAGAGGACCATCACCCCGAGCCAGCCAGATGTGCCACCATCGGCTTCTAGGAAAAGGTCTGTTCCTGAGCCTGCTGCCCCCCGAGAACCCCGAGGCGGGCCAGCATTGGGTCCCAAGAGAGCTCGTAAAGGACCACCAGTTTCTTCATCGAGCCAAGAGGTTCCGAAAAATCATCATCCTTTATGCTCCTGCCCCTTCCTCCCTTTTTCCTGCCGATTCATCATTATTTACATTGGTAAATCACCTTTCATGCAGACAACTGATGCTTCTAGTGGGAAGGCCGGGGCCGCGCCGACGCCTTTAGCCAAACCAGACCTGGCAATCCCCGAAAATGCAGATGAAATGGCTACCAATTTGGTAACGCCTCCAGTTCCCAAACACAAGCCGATCGCCTCGTCGTCTGCCATCCCTTCGGTCTCAGGAAAGGTATGTTAACTTCCTTCAGCTTATTCTCCCCTGTTGGACACATACTGACGTCTTTTCGGGTTGCCAGGGTTATAACATTTCAGGCTTGTTGACATTTGATCCTAACTCGATCGATCCAACTCCCTTTGTCGCCACCGATGAACCACCAGCCAGGGCTGTCCTACCTCAATTCCAACGACTTAGAGCCTTACTGTCTTCCCCAATCGAGGAGTTGATCGAGGGTTCTGAAGAAGTAAAGGGCGTTCTTGCTGAAATCAAGGACCAAATCCCAGTAGCATTGCAGGTGAAGCTTTGGCCCGTCGTAACTCTGTCCTTCTACGGGTCCAGGGTGAAGCTAGCTCGTGAAAGGATCAACCTGCGCCGCGCCCAACTTCCGCTGAAGGCCAACATTGCCGACAGATGTCAGCATCTCAATGAGAAGAAAGCGTCCTTTGATGCCAAAACTGACACCTCTGTCAGCACTGCTGAGCTAGCATCTTTGAAAAGGGAGCTGGAAGATCTTGAAGAAAAGGTCCGGGCGACGAAACAGCTCATTCGCGACAAGGAAGCATCCATCGCCCGCTCCCAAGATGGAGCGGAAGGCCTCAGAGCTCAACTGAAGACTGACCTGGCAGAGATACGCACCCTGAACCAACAGCTTGTGATGGGCGAGGACGAGGATGACGAAGCCGAGATCGCCGAGGTGGACCGTGTCCGTGCTGACGCCCTCCACGCCTTCGAGGCATTTCTTCAGTAGTTTGTTTACGTAAACTGGCATTGGGTTGTACCAGTTTTGAATCTCTAAAGTCGATGACCAAGCATCGGCTGTATACTTCTATTGGCCGATTTCATGCATCGGCCCCCATATCTCACTGCCCATCATCCCACGTGCTTGGGAGCTACATAATAAAAAAAATTTATAGGCCGATTTCGTGTATCGGCCCCCATATCTCATTGTCCATCATCCCACATACTTGGGAAATATTTCTTGAGATGTTGACCGTTGACAGCTACTGGGAATTTCACGCCGTCCAGTTCTTCCAGCATGTACGCGTTTCCTCTTAAAACCTGATCGATCATGTATGGCCCGTGCCAATTTGGAGACCATTTACCATATGCTGCATCCTTGGTCCCTAATGGCAACACCGCTTCCCATACCAGATCGCCAACGCGGAAGTCCTTAGGTCTCACCTTTTTGTTGTATGCACGAGCTACTTTGGCCTTGTTCTCTTTGATTTTCTCAAGTGACCACAGCCTAAGCTCAGTCAAATCTTCAACACTGTCACTCATCAAAGCTGCGTATTCTTCAGCCGTTAGATCGTTCTGAAAAGTGACGCGTCTCGATCCAGCCGTAATTTCCCAAGGCAATACGGCTTCTTGTCCATAGACAAGATGGTACGGCGAGGTTTTTATCGCTCCATGACATGACATGCGGTAAGCCCATAAAGCCTCTGACAAAACCTCATGCCAACGCCTAGGGTGCTCATCGATTTTCCTCTTGATCAGCTTGATAAGGCTCTGGTTGGACGCTTCAGCTTGCCCATTTGCTTGAGCATAGTACGGAGATGATCGAATCAGCTTAACCCCTGTATCCTCACAGAACTTTCTGAACTCGTGGGAAGTGAAAACCGAACCTCCATCGGTCGTGATAGTCTGGGGAATCCCAAACCTATGAATGACGTGCTCTTTCACAAAATCGACAACATCCTTTGAACTTACTGACTTCATAGGGACGGCTTCCACCCACTTGGTGAAATAATCCGTGATGGCCAAGATCCACATGTGGCCCTTGCTTGACGGAGGATTGATCTTGCCGATCATATCCATGCCCCAACCTCGAAATGGCCAAGGCTTGATGATGGGATTCATTGCTGACGCGGGTACCATCTGGATTTTTCCAAATCTCTGACATGCTTGACATCCTTTGTAGTACTTAAAACAGTCCTCGAGCATGGTAGGACAATAAAACCCTGATCGCCTGATCAACCACTTCATTTTATGAGCCGATTGGTGAGTTCCACAGGCGCCTTCGTGTACCTCGTGTAGGAGCCGATTGGCCTCGGCTGTTCCCAGACATTTGAGCAATAACCCCTCAAGAGTCCTGTAAAACATGTCGTCCCCGATGAGCACATACTTCATGGCCTTGTATCGTATCCGTTTAGGTGCCCCCCGAGCCGAATCCTTCAAGTAATTGAAGATATCGGCTCTCCAGTCGTCTGCGTCCAGGAATTTCACCTGAACATCGGCTCCCTCTGCTACATCCTTGTAGCCTGAAGCCATTTGTGCAAGATCGTTGGCTTCAGAATTCTGCGATCGCGGGATCCAGGTGAAGTTTATGTATCGGAACTGTGCCATCAGCTCACGGCATTGCATCCATAATGGGAAGAGCGACTCACTCTCACACTTATATTCCTCTGTGAGTTGAGAAATAACCAGCTTGGAGTCTCCAAAAATTTCCACTGCTTCCGCTCCAGCTTCGATGAGCAGCTCCATTCCCTTGCGTATCGCCTCATACTCAGCGACATTGTTGGTGCGAGGGGCAGATAACCTGATAGAGAAGGAAAATGTTACCCCCCGGGGTGACACGAGGAGTATGCCAATGCCGCACCCATCGTCACAAACTGACCCGTCGAAGAACATAGCCCAGGCTTGTATAGACAGTGCTGCTATATTGGTGTTGATCCTTTCAGCGATAAGGTCGGCCAATGCCTGCCCCTTAACTGCTTTAGCGGGTTGATACCGGATGTCAAACTCCGATAATGCAAACATCCATTTACCTAGTAGGCCTTTCAACATAGGAGCCGACAACATGTGTTTTATGACGTCTGATTTGCAGATGATGACAATTTCTGCTGATAGAAAAATGTGGCGTAGCTTGGTGCAGGTGAAAAACAGGCAGAGGCACAACTTGTCGATCTCAGAGTACCTTGTCTCTGCCTCCAGCATCCTCCTGCTGATGTAAAATACCACTCGCTCCAGCCCGTCATAAACTTGCACCACCACTGAGGCGATGGACGTGTCCGCTACTGACAAGTAAATATAGAACGGCCTGTCTGGCTGGGGCGGAACTAAAACCGGCGGCTTCGTTAAATATTCTTTGATTTCGTCGAAGGCCTGTTGCTGTCGCTCCCAGTGAACTCCTCGTCGATTTAATCTTTACCGGTCCATGAACGTCTCTATCCTTCCCGACAGATTGAGATGAACCTTCCGACGGTTGATCTTGCCGATGAGAGATCAGCTCTTTCTTCGTGGTAGGTGGCTTCATTGTTCGCACGGCCTCTTGACTTTTTAGGCCGATCTCAATCCCGCGTTCGTGGACCAAGAAACCCAAGAACTGACCGGCCGTTACCCCGAAGGCGCACTTCTTTGGATTCATCCGTAGTCCGAATTTTCTCGTTCGGTCCAGTACGCGTTGCAGATCGCCCAAGTGTCCTTCTACTGAGGCAGACTTGACCACTACGTCATCGATATAAATTTCCACCAGTTTGCCGATCAGATCATGGAAAATGTAGTTCATGGCTCGTTGGTACGTGGCACCGGCATTTTTTAATCCAAACGTCATGACAATGTACTCAAACAACCCCACCGAGCCTGGTACTCTGAACGCAGTCTTGTGTATGTCTTCTGGAGCCATAAAAATTTGGTTGTAACCGGCATTTCCATCCATAAAGCTCAAGATCTTATGGCCAGCCGCTGCGTTGATTAACGCTACGCCCGCATTGGATACTCATCCTTTGGGGTAGCTCTATTGAGGTCCCGAAAATCTATGGCGACACGCCAACGGCCATCCTTTTTCTCCAGTGCGATACTAGAAATCCATTCATACATACATGGCATTGATTAAATCGGTGCCAACATTTTCTCGACCTCCTTCTTGACTTCTTCGAATTTCGCCTTCATCACAGGTGCCCGTCTTTGGAATGGCCGAAATCCTTTTTTAAGCGGGAGTCGATGCTCAATGATGCTCCTGTCTAACCCGGGCATCTCTGTATAGTCCCAGGCGAAGCAGTCTGGATATTGTTTTAACAGGGCTATCATTGGAGCCCGCAGACTCGGATCCAACCTTTTGCTGATAAAAGTTGGTCGTGGCTTATCCCCAGGACCAATGTCGATTTCTTCTAGTTCATCAGCAGATGTAAACCCATACCCTAGCTTTCCGTCGCCTGTCAAATCGATGCTAAGCACAGGGCAAACAGTAGGTGAGGTTAACAAAAATAATTTGGGCCGATTGCCTGAATAGGCCCCCTTTTTTATTGCATTAGTCAAGGATGGTTTACACCTTACGTTTTTAACATGGCTGGGAATCTCCCTGCTACAACTGCACGATCTGCTCGTCGTAAGATTGCTGCTTTTTGTTTTTTGTGGCCGATCGCAGGGATCGGCCGTACCACGCACCGTCGTGGACTTTGCTACTCCGTCAGGCCGGTGGATAAGACCAGCCTCACCCCGTTTTTTGTAGCCTCGATGCGTTCGCAGCCGTCTAGACTGATTCCAGAGATCGGCTCTTGGTCTTCTGCTTCCCAGACGTTCATGCCAGCAATGGAGACCTCGACAGAATCATCTGCGTGAATGACTTCTACCTCATCTCCATCCCATTGTCGACCTTTGGTGCATCGTGGATGGGATGCAGCAGTTAGCATGAATCCAATCTCTCCCTAACAGGACAGCGTAGGTGCTTTTGCTGTCCACGACGAAGAATGACGTAGGGATGGTTTTTCTGCCCACGGTCAGGTCCACGTTCAGTACACCTCGTGTTTCTGAAGTCTGGCCGTTGAAGTCGCTCAAAGTGACGTTGGTTTTGATCAGATCTGCAGTGGAGCGTCCCAGACGCCGTAGCATGGAGTATGGCATTATGTTGACTGCCGCTCCGGTGTCTACCAACATCTTGCTAACAGGTTGCCCATTGATGTACCCTCGTAGATACAGGGCTTTCAGATGTTTGTAACCCTTCTCACGTGGCTTCTCAAAGATAACTGGCCGTGGGCCGCAGTCGAACTGTGCCACTGGTAGCTCGTTGGTTCTTGGCGCGCAGAACTCTGACGGGAGTATGAATACCATGTTTGTGCCAGCCGATGTCTTTGCATCGGCTTTTACCGGTTTGGGGCGCCACTCTTTCTTTTTCGGGTGATCTTCCGTTTCCAAGGTCTGCCTAACTTTAACTGCCAGATCGGGCCGTGCTTTCTTTAGAGCGTGGAGGTACTGTGCTTCGGCTTCCTCCAAATTACGCAGCCGCTGCACTCTACGCTTTTGGGTGTGCCTGAGTCCGTCGGGACACCACCTTGGACGGTGATACCTGTCTTTTTCTTCGTCACCCACTGGCTCCTTGAGACCTTGTGCTCGGGACGCTCCCCTGCGTCTGCTCTGTGGTGGGAGAGGCCCTAGGCGCTTGAACACTGACACTGGCTCTGTGTCCTCCTGCTGCTGTCCGCATTCCGGGCAGTTATCGATCGTAGGCAATCGGCTCATTCCCGCGTCCCAGCAATACTTGAAGAACGGGCAATCCCAATGTTTGTCTGCGCCTTCCTTTCCTTTTGGCGGTCCCCTAGCGAGGTGCTCATATCCTTCATCTTCTCCGTCGCGCCGGCGACGTTGGTCATATTGCCGCTCATACTTGTTAAGGAGATGCGTGGAATGTGGTTTCTGATATCGCACACTTGTTACTTGTTCCTCAGTTAAGTACCGCCTGTCGTCGTAGCTGGGCCGGTCGCGTGGACCAGCCTCATCTCTTACCCTGCGATAGCGACCGCCTCCCGCCTTGTACGTCGCATGGTGGTACCCTGGTCCTGCCATGTTGACATCGAACGAGAAATCCAACTGGCGCCTCGTGGAGTGGCTATGTTCTACCATGTTGACGCCGGGGAATGGGTTGGTGTCTACTTTCATGGCGAATTGTCCCAGGATGAGACGGCCCTGCTCTATCGCCGCTTGGATCTGGCGGCGTAGCTCTTTGCAGTCATTGGTGGTGTGGGTGAACGAGTGATGCCACTTGCAGTATGGTCTTCCGTTCATCTCTTGAGCCGTAGGGATCTTGTGGCCTTCGGGTAACTTCAGCTGCTTTTCTTTCAGCAGTAAATCGAATATTTGCTCAGCTTTGCTCACATCGAAGTCGAACCCTTTTGCAGGCCCTTGCTGTTTCACCCATTTGCAGGATACGGGATCTGCGCCCCGAGCCCATTCAGCCACGGCCACCTCCTGGTCTTGCGTTGGGTCTTCTTCTTCTGTATCGACCAGGCCTATCGGACGTTTGAACTTGTCCTGATACAACTCAGGGTGGCGCTGCTCATACATCGTCAGCTTCTGGGCCATGTGCGCCAACGAGTTATACTCTACTTGGAAAGCCATATCTTTGATGGGCGCTGCGAGACCCAACGCTGCCATTTCGGCGCTTCCTTCGCTTAAGCAGTGAGTAACATCGGTTCTTGACAGTCCTGAAGCGTTGGATGTACTCGGCTACCGTTTCTCCTCGCTTTGCACTTTGTGCAGTCGCAATGCCAGCCTCGGTAACCACGAATGATCGAATGTGGAACTGCTCTTCCGGTTGCTTCAGTCTGGATCGAATCAGGTGGTAGCGAGGTGTACCACCCAAAAGCTGGTCCTGTCAAAGATTGCGCAAAGAACTTTACGCGTAACTGATCTGATGCTGATATCATGCCTAACTGTGCTAGGTATCGACTCACGTGCTCGATCGAGCTTGACCCCGATCCGCTAAATCTAAAACTCGGGAGCCGATACTTGGGCGGCGGCGGATCGAGTCAAACTCGTTTAAGTACGGCTTTGAATAGCCGATTGTCCTTCTCTTGACGGGCGAACTGGTCTCTCGTGATGGTACGGATTTGTTCCGTTGTTTGGTGCGAGGCTAGATTCTCATGGCTCGTCGGTGGCATACTTGGCTATGCCTTTGTTTATCGGCGTCCATCCCAGAGATTCCTGCTCCGGGAACACTTGCTCCCGAAGCTCCTACCCCAGCAACCCCTGTTGTTGCAATCTGGTTTGTGCGCGTCAAACTGTTGGAGTCTAGCACGTAGGTGCACACGTATCCATGTGGGATTTCTTTAGGTGGTTCACAGGAATTGTCGCCGAGTCGCCTCAACCTTGTAGACGACGTGCGCGGTGCCCCGGTGGCTCTGGGGCTGCAAGTGTGAATGGCGGCGTGGCACGGCACAGGCGGTCTTTCTCCCTGGTGAGTTCCTAGAGTGGGCCCCGACGGAGAGTACTGATGTTTCATGATCTCCTGAACCACGCGAACTTCTACCCGCTCGAAAGCGTTTACCAAGCTCTCAGAATGGCGGTGAAGAGAATGAGCCACCATGTAGTTGACTTCCTGGCGCAGAGCTCTGGTGCGGTCCTCTGAAGGAACAGACAGATCTACCTCATCAAGAGCACCCTCGGGTGAGAACCCTTTCCACCTGATCCCATGCTTACGAGTCCTCTCAAAAGAGCCGATGAGATCGGCTTCGAAGAGAGCTTTGACGTCATCATACTTCGCCTTGAACTCCTCAGGCAGCTCATCGTACGTGACCGGTCTGTTGTCCATCGCAGCGTCGGATGTTGATGTAGACGTTGTTTAAATGTCCCACCGGGCGTGCCAGAATGTGTTGCCTACCAAAACCCACCGGCGAGCAGCGACGGGCAACACGAAGAGCCGGGAGGCTCCCAGAACTGCTGGTGGGCCCTGGTCCCTCGGGCAACGGCCATAAAGCTCCCGCAGCGTCTGGCTTGGTTCGAGGCGTGCCACGACCTATACCTGATCAGGAAGGTGAAAGATTGCTTCGATTGGTTTCCTGCATGGCAAACAAACATGTGTAAAATTCGAGCCGTAACCGGCTCCCAGGTTTCCCTGTGAATCGGCTCCTAGAGCCGATTATCCCATGGTTCTGCATTAGATCCATTATAACATGGGGTTTTTGCTTCATCAATACAAGCTAAATCGATCTACGACAGTTTAACGTTTTCACTACATGATTGGAACATCCTACACGTAATTGAGCCTGGTAGATACAAAAGATAATAGAAAATTAATCCTAGAGAAGGCCTAAAAACCAACGTAATCGTCAATTCCCGGAACACCCCCTCCTGGATTGATAAACCATATCTTACATACTACTGGATCGTTCAACCCGTTTGCAAGGCCTGATCATGTGGATATTAAACTAAACCTTGGAGAACAAGGCACAACTATAACAGATCAAATCGACTTAAATAAAGATCAAGCAAGATGCCACCCTCACACCCGGGAAAAGGTGCAAAGGCGGCGACATAAGCATGGGCAGCATAACTGAAACAATCGTAGCGAAAAGTGCTGATGCTAACCCAGACAAATCTATGATAATGGTGTTACTCGCCATCAACAAGGCTTCAGTACGAGTAATACCAGATAACGCATAAGTAGATACTGCCTAGATCGCAAGATGCGATCTAGGCAGCATGGCACTTACCCGAGAAAAACCCTAGAAACAAGGGGTGGCGATGCGCCGAGATTGTGTTTGTTGTGAACGTGATTGTCCTCCTTCTCTCGATAACCTTAGGTACATATTTATAGTCCGGAGACTTTCTGTCTTTGGAATAACTCTACAACTCTATCTCTTACCTAACTCTAAACGGAACCTATTACAATATAAAGATACACGGGCAATTTAGCCCAAACCAACACGCGAGGCCGATTCAACAACACGTTGTATATACGTATCTTCTAAGCCCATCTTGATCACGGCCCAACTCCTCCTTTGGTCAAAATATGGCGATAACAGATACCGAAACAGGTTTTCGGGTGAAATTGCATAAAGTGGTTATGCATGTGAAATAGAATTCTAGCAAGGGGTTGTTTGTGAATGTTTGTCATTAAAGTAATTGACAAAATTCTGAATAAAATAAAAGAGTTTTATTTAATGAGAGTTTGCATTAAATTTGGTGGAAATTTAATGGGAATTTGAGTGGACTTTTGAGTGGAGGGATTTTTAAGGGCATTTTGTGAGTGGAGTGTCCACCCACATGAATGAAGGAGGGAGGCAGCCCCATGGCGGCGCCACCCCTTGGTGCCCCCTCCTCCTATAAAAGGAGCCCCCCTCCTCACTTGTCTCACACACCTTCTCGTGAAGGATCTCTCTCCCCCTCTAGAATTTATCCCCCATGGTCTCGGACTAGCGAGATACATGTTCCCGGTGGCTATTCGGCAAGAAAGAGTTGTGCTTCCGTTGCATCGCTGGAGCGAGGAGGCGGAGGTTGCTCGGTGCCTCGAACGTGTGTGCGAGCACGGATGCGCTGCTGATTTGCGGGGCTAGGACTTCCTCTCGATCTTGAGATCGGCAAGAGATCGTCTACATCAACCACGAGTTGAACTCGTTAAGCTTTGTCGGTCTTCAAGGGTATGTTCTCTATGGATATACATCCGCCCGTTGTTTGTATCTAGTAGATAGATCTTGGTATATAGTTCACATCGTAGGAAATTTTTTGTTTTCTATGCTGCGAACCCTACAAGAATCTGCTTTCGTTAACCGCTTTGGATCTTCGAGGGTTAGTACTCTGTCGAATCGTTGCTACAATCTAGTAGATAGATCTTGGCTTGTGTGTGTTCATGCAATAGAAATTTTTTGTTTTCCATGCTACGAACCCTTACAACGTCCACAAAGGCGTCCAAGTAGCTCTTGTATGAACATGTCGAGTCCATTCTCCTTGTCATCATGCATCAACTTGAAGGCAATCTCCTCCGTGGGTGGCTCCGACTGGCGTCCTGTCTACGAGACTCTAAATCCCCATAGATCCTTCCTCTCGAACTTTGTAAGATAAAGTCCCTTAATATTAGGGAGGGGAGATTGAGCACACTAGTGAGCTCCACAATACGAGAACCAAAACGAGTTCCCTTAAACTCATCGGTGGTGTTGTGTAAGGGTCCCAACCTTTAAATAAGGTAGAGTCCCCTGTGTTTACAATGCTAGTCCCTGGATCAATAGCTAGCATCCACAGTTAAGATGTAATATCAAGAAACAAAGGTCATAATATAACTTTATAACCAGGAGTAACATAATTTTATTACATCTTACATAGCTCATTTGGCTATTACATTACATTGCAGCGGAATAACTATAATCATGGGGTCCTTCATCTTCAAAGTTCCACAGGCAGACATGTTGGTTGTAGACTTTGTAATCCTAATCAATCAATATTCACTAAAATCAACCAAACCTGCAACATTACAAGTTACAGCCACAAGGGTCAATACATTTGAATTGTATTGGCAAGTTTCACTACTATGTTGAATATAAGTGGATCCTATCATTACATGCATTTTTGGCTAAGTAGGGTTTAAGGCTCATTTGCAGAAGCAAAATTTATCCTATCTTTTCAAAATGGTTTTGGTCCTTTGTCAAATCTCCTTTTCAAAATCCCTTGAACTCCTTGGTAAATTCCCAAGCGTACTAGTCCTTGTCAAAAATCTCTTGAGTTCCTTGGTACCCCCAAGTGTATCAAGTTTTAACAAAATCTCTTGAGCTCCTTGGTAACCCCAAGTGCATCAACTTTTATCGAAATCTCTTGAGATCCTTGGTACCCCCAAGTACATCAAGTCTTTTGTTGTCACTTAAAAGTTTTTCTTTTAAAAATTGGAATGTCGAGATTTCCCATAGCTTCAAGCTTTAGTTGCTCAGTGTTGTCCATAACCGGGGACACGGCTAAGTACTTAGATTTTTATTATCTTCTGCAGAAGTTGTACACTTTACCCACATGTCACACTCTCATCTTGTTGCCACCAAGGGTTGGATTGGTACTCACCAAGATGGAGTACTGGCAGATTGAGAATGTGACGAAGTCTTTCCAGAGGGTCCTCCCATACACCATTGCTAGCTTTTCTTCAGTACCCATGTAGGATTCCAGGTCCCCCATTTTCAGTAACCTGAAGACAATGCATGGGTCTTCCCAATGTAGTTGACTAAGCCAGAGCCATAAGTAGCATGTGGTTGTACACGAAAGCCACAATTGGAGAAACATGTTCAATCTCTAAGTTTCCTGGGTGGTTTTCTTTTGGAGCACAACACAAAGAGATTGCCATAGACATGGTTCCTTTTGTCGCCACCTTCTCCAAAACTCAAGTATCCTTGTCCACCCAGGTGGTTCATTGAGTCCTTGTTTTATTTTATAAAAACACAAGTCCTTTTCTCAACTTCATAAAATCTCAACATGTATCTCTTTTCAAAATATAGCATGGCTAAGCGTGCAACAACTACATTGTTTCCACTAAGGAATGTATAGGGTATCCTATTAGGACTTAGCATAGCATAAGTATAGAAATTCTTTTCATGCATGTTTCAAAATCCACTAAGTATAATGAAAATAGTAGGACTTTAGATGATAGTGTAACTTGCCTTTCTTTTGGTAGGGAATGTTGGTTCACTCCTTGATCTTGCTAGTCTCACACTTTTATAACTTCACTACAATCAATCAAGCAAACACAATATCAACTAGCATTCCAAACCAATAATCAATCAAACAATTCACACACATAAAATAAGATAAACTAAGTCATGCATGCAAACATGCAAAAAAAAAATTATTTGCAAAGATGGTTTCTACTAGGCTCTAATCTTTGTAAAGTCTAAAGTGGTCATTTTTCAAAGTGGCAAAGTCTTTTGCAAAAGGATTTTATCCATAAACTATTTTTTTTAAATCCAATCATTATTTTATGTGGTGGAAAATATTTTTATCAAAGCAACAACTTTATGTTGTTCACCAAATAAGTTGTTGTTTTCTCAAAACTTGGTGTTTAGGGTCAGTAGGTTTGATCCAATCATTTTTCCAAAGTTTTTACTCCAAAAACATTTTCATAGCAAAAACAATATTTTTATTTGGTTAGAAATGGGCTAAATCAATTAATCCATCCTAAACTTCACCAAATACATTTTTAAAACCATGGGTTGGTTCCTAGGGTCAGTAAGTTCACCACAACTAACTTGCCAAGATTTCAACCTTAAAAACATTTTTGAACAATTTTTCAAATCTAAACAAGCATACAAACGTTTCTGCAAAAACAAACATTTTACCAGAGGCTTTTTACTAAACAAAAACCATGGTTGGCTAGGGCTTGTTCCACTGATTCCATTGATATAAAGTTTGTAATTTTTGGACGAGTGGATCAAAAGTTACAAGAGTTTCAAATTTGCATCTAAATCTGATTTCAAATTCTATTTCTAAATCGTCTGGTGCCACGCGTCGCTTTCTTATTCGCTGGTACCGGTTCGGGTGGATAGGCGGATGCGATGCGTTGGATCTAACTTAGACGAACGGATCAGATGGGCGCGTACCCCTTCGTTTTGTTCTAATCGTAGCCACCAGATTTAAATCTAACGGCCACAGATGGTTGGCCAAAAGCTGGCAGCGCTGCGCGGCGGCAGACGGTGGCGACGGTCAGGCGGTGGGCTAGCGGTTGTTCTAGGAAGCAAGGAGGGAAGGGGAGGTGCTCACCGGGTTCAGGAGGTCACGGTGAAGCTCGAGGCGGTGTTGGTCTGGCGAGGGGCGCTCTGGTGCTAGCAGGATTGCTCGCCGGAACGGGGAACGGCGTCGGGCGGCACTGGTCCTGGTCGGAGTCGACGCTGTGGTTCACCCCGAAGCAAAAAGAGGACATGGTTAGATGCGCCGGATCAAGGCGAAGCTGCGAGCGTGAAGGAGAGGGTGCGGGGTGGTCAGTTCTTACCAGGGAACTTCGCCGGAGAGAGGCAGACGCGGCGGCGCGGTCAGTGGTTGTTGAAGTCGACGCTCAGGGGCGACCGCGGTTGAACGGAGGGTACAGGCAGAAGCGCTAGAGGTTGGGAAAGGTGTGAGCTTGGTCGGGGAGGCAAGGCGGTGGCTGGGCTCGCCGGAATTTGCTGGGGACGGTTGTCGGAGCAGAGGTGTTGCGAGCTCGAATTGAGGCAGCCTAGGGGCAGAGAGGGGGAGGCGCGTGAGGGGAAATGGAGAGAAGACACAGGCATTTAAATGGGCATAGTCACGGCGAGTAATGGTCGCGGAATAAACGCGTATTGATCGCCGGAGTAATGGCTGCAACGACAGGGCGTCGTCTGCGCGAGGAAGAAGAGAAGGAACACCGCTGTGGGGCCCGTGCGTCAGCGAGAGAGAGGAGAGGGAAAAGAGGTCCACTGGTCAGTCGCTCTGCGGGTGTGCGTTTAGGTAGAAAACGCTTCGCGCGTGGGGGGAGAGAAGTTGGTCTAGCTGGGCTCGTTGGGCTTGGCCAGCTGGGCTGAGTCCAGATTCTATTTTTTTCTTTCTGAATGATTTTTATTTTTCCAATTTTAATTTCTGTTTTGAATTTTCAAACAACAATTCAAGCATTCAACTCAATTCAAACATTCACCACACTTGTAATGAGTTTTGGTTCTGTTTAACAACATAAACCAAATCCCAAATAAAATAAAATAATTTTATTCTTTTTAGGATCTATTTAATAATTAAATAAAATAGATCTTGATTATTAATTCAAATAGGTTTTGATTTATTTAACAAAATCTCCATTTGAAAACTAAATATTTCCAAAACCAAATCAGTAGGTTCTATTTGAAAATAATAAATACTTGAAAAACTTATTTAAAATAATTTAATAAGTTTTGACGCTTTATTTAAAATGGTAAAACCTTTTCTTTTGAAAACCAAATCTTTTATTTAAAGATCCAAAATAGTAATTCCAAATATTTTTATTTTCCTTTATTAAATGTTTATCATTTTAAATCCCTTTAGGATTTATTTGATCCAAATTGGTTTGAAGGTTTCCAATTGAATTCAAAAAGTTTCTTCTCGCCCTGAAAATCAACAAAGTTTTATTTTTATTCAATTATTTTTCACATTACAAGATTTGGAAAATCTTGGGATGTGACATGCTGATAACAAAGCTAGGCATCTATTGCATAGGATAGAGAAAAAATAGAAACAACACAAGTAAAGAGAAAAACATAATATAGTAAAACCAAAGCCAAAAGCATACATTCAACAATAAAACACACAAGTAATGGCATACATTAAACTATCACAAGTACTAAGGTTCAAACATAACTGAGACAAAAACTTGCCATACCACATAGGTTGGTATGATCAAATTATTACGCAAGAAAACGACAAGTGTGGTGATCCAACTATTGGAATATGTCACAATTCTCACTCATATGCTAAGTCTATGATATCTTCCCTTAGACGTTTTATGGCGGTCTCTAAGTCTTGGGTATACTTCTTCTCCTCTCTAAGATCATTTTGAGTGTTGAGCATTCTACACTTGTGTCTTTCACCAAGTTCCTTGATAGCATTCCAAGCTGCATTCCTTGCAGAGTCAAAGAATGACATATGCATTTCAGAGTTGGTGACCATGTAGAATCCTGACTCTTTGTGGTTGTCCTCCTTGTTTTTGTACAAGTGGAGTTATACCCACCAATACTCTTCTCCTTCATCCATTACTGGAAATCCCTTGTACACGGCTTCACCATGTATTCCCAAGCTAACCATGAGGTTTTTGAGTGTCTTGGGAAACTCCGTCTCACATTTTAAGGTCATGGTCATGAGTGGTCCCTTCTTGATGGCTTCGTTGATGGCGTCCATCTACAAATAGAGATGAGAAAGAAGATTAGGAGAGGTTTACGAGAATAAAAGAGACAAGTGTGGAATTTGCAAGGAGTTGCATTTTTCCCTAGTGGTTTCCTTAGTCTAATCCATCTTAGGGTCATAATCCTACAGGCAACACAGTGCTCTAGTATCATCTGTAAGACCCCACCATTTAAGGTAAAGGCCTCTGCGATTGCAATTCTAGTCCCTGGATCAAAATGCTAGCATCCACAATTTAAGATGAAGTACACAAATACAAAGGTCATTATTACATCGTCATTCCAGAGATAACATAGTCTTTACAACTCAATAGCCCAAGGCTAATACATAGAATTCATAACATAAGGTAAATAACTAGAAGTCTTCATCTTCATGTGCCACAGGCAAACATGTTGAGTGTAGACTCATAACCCTAGTCTCCATCAGAGTAACCTGCAACATCATAAGTTACAGCCACAGAGGGTCAATACATTTGGAATTGTATTGTCAAGTGATACCATTGTAGTATAGAAACATATAATAACTATATGAATTTGGCTAAGTGTTGTTCAGGCTGGCTTTGCCCAAAATAAGGTTTTCTTATTAGTTGAAAACACTAAGTTTTTGTTTGACAAAACACCCAAGGAACCACCAATAGACATTGGTGAACCTTTACCCTTGTTCAACCACAAGTTTTAACTTAGAGAAATTGGGATGAGAAGATTCTTGATCACTTTAATGTCTTTGATGCTCAAATTGTTCGTTGCCGGGGACACGGCTAAGTACTTAGGTTTTACCCTCTTGAGAGGTGGTGCACTTTCCCCACAAGACTCAACATGCATCGATACGAGACTTTTCAGAAGCATTCCCTTAGACCACCATGGACGCGTTCCATCCTATCAACCCTACCACCAACTGTCCATCTGGCTAAGTTCTTGCAACCTATTTGGTCAAGGCAGAGCCCATATGCCATGTGGTTGCACTAGAAGCTTCTCAACACTAAATGTCTCAAATCTTTTTAATCCTGGGTAGCCATCCACAAGTGTGATACATAAGGTAAACCATAGACATGGGCCTTGTGTAACGACTCAACACAAACCATTCTTTCCATTCCACCCAGGTGATTCATTCACATGTTGTTTTATTATTCAAAAACACATAGTCATAGATTTTGCATAACAACATAGTATGAATATTCCACCCTTGTTTTCTACTAGATAGGCTAAGCATACTAGTATAGCAAGTTTCTTATCTTAGGGAAAACTACTAAGACATCATATATAGGATTTCCCAAGCATAGCATATACTTAGAAAATAATCATGCAAATCCTAATCAAAATATCACTAATGCATATGTAAAATAGTAGGACAAAAATTATGAAGCATCACTTGCCTTGATAGTTGGGGGAATAGCAACAGTCCTCACAATCACAATCACCAAAATCTACACATAAAATCATAACACCAAATTCACATTCAATATTCAAACAAAAATACATATGAATGCATGCAAATGCAATGAAATGATTTTTCTACACTAAACAAGTCAAACCAAACAGTACTAAACACGAAGTAAACTTTCTAAAGTCTAAACAAACTCAAATTTACTTTAAAACAATTTTCTGAATAATTTTTATATGCAAAATAGGCCTACAAATGGTTTTGCATAAAATCCCAATTTTACAGAATAAAATAGCCAAACCAAGGCCATAAATGTGTAGGTCTTAATTTTCTAAATCCAATGTTATATTATTTGTAATTTTTGGACAAACAGATCAACAGTTATGAATTTTACAAGTTTGAATATCTAATAGATTCAAATCTGGATTTTAAAACAAAAACCCAGACATGCGGCGCCATCTGATTGGCCCATACCGCTTCGCTCAGGATCACGCTTTTGTGCCATTAGATCTAAAGTGGATCCTGCGGCTCAGATCAAAACTTACCCCTTCGCCCTAAATCTAATCCTGACCACTAGATCTAAATCCAAAGGGCCAGATCCAACTGACCAAAGATCAAGGCCAAGATGGCATCGCGGCGTGGCGCTCGCCAAAGGACTCGCCAGCGAGGCTAGGGTTTAGGTAAAGGGCGTTGATGCTTACCAGAGTCGCAAAGACACGAGGAATCTCAACGTGCACTTGGTTTTGATAGGGGCGCACGGACACGGGCGTAGGAGCTCGTCGGAGATCTCACTGGCATTGGGTGCGTGCTGGCGGAGACAAAGGCGATGACCTAGGTCACCACAGGGCAAACGAGAGGCATCAGTAACTGCGCAAAGACACAGCGAACCTAGTCGTATGGGATATAGGTCAACGGGCGATCGAAGATTACCATAATTGCTCGTCAGAGTCGAGCGGTGCCTCGGTCGTTCGCAGGGGTTGACGGGGACGGTGACCTGGGGCGATATAGGACGAACCAGAGGTATGGTTAGACACGTAAGAGTAAGATGAATACACTTGCATGAACGAGAGACGGAGGAAAACATGAAGCATAGTGGAATGCGTCGTAGGAGCTACTCGGTGTTGCGTTGGCACAGTGCAAAGTTTGCAGAGCCTGGTGGCGCTCAGGGGTGGATGAGTGGGGGGAAATGGTCACAGAGGGATGGGGAATAAGTAGCTGGGACTGGGGAGAGAATCTCGCGATCAATCAACGCCAATTAAGCGCATTTGCATCGGCTTTGAAAAGGGGGAGAAATGGGCGACAACGGCGTGGTCTGCGGGTGCGCGGTCTGGGGACGAAGAGGTGAGGTGGCATCGAGACTAGTGGTCAGCGAGTGAGGGTGAAGCGCGTGCGGGTGAGAGAGAGGGGGAGGGGGAACTCGGGTGGGCTTGCTGGGCCAAAAGGGTTGCTAGGCTAGATAGGCAGCGTCTGTTTTTATTTTTTATTTCTCCTTTTTCTTTTCTGATTTGATTTTTAGAAATGGTTTTGAAATCCCAATTCAAATATGTTTGAATTCAAAATTTCAGCAAGTTTTTGTACTGTGACCCTAGTGTCAAAAAGTGTGCTAAACACATCTATTCACTCAAAAACCTTTTGAGGTTATAAAATAAAATAAAACTAAGCCCCATATGTATATAATAAAAAGGGCATAAATATGGTTCTATTTGGTTCCAAACTTTGAAACTTTTATGCAAGCTCAAATGCTATGATGATATGAATGCAATACATGATTTTGCATTTGATGAAATTTGGGATGTTACAGCTCCATAGCAGTCCTATCGCCGCAATGGACCTAGTAGTCGACCGCCGGTGCTCCTCCTTGTGCGTGTGGATACCCGATATGGTGATATACGATCAGCAGCACGATGATCGGGATCGGATCGGATCGTGAGGACTGCACTGCATCCAATATACGTGCTTCATCAAATCCATAACTACGCATCTAGTGGTAATCCTCGTGGCCTTCTATCTCAACTAGATCTTGGGTTCACCGCATAGGTAAAAGTTTTGTTTTATCTCCTCGTGGTCCAACAATGGTATCAGAGAGATAGTTTCTGGTTTTAGGCCCGAGATCTTGCATGTGTGATGTGTAGTTAGCATTAGATTGGCTCTGATTGCTATTTTGGTGGTCGATCTATGAGATAGATCGGTTTTGTATGAGGTTGATTGGATCAACTGTACTCGAAGAAATGGATGATACGGTTTCCGTGATCATACTGCTAAGGTCATAGAACGACATACCCCTATTGGTCGGTTTCTGCCATTCAGGTAGACCATGACACGTAAATCCAGATGCGATAATCGAAGATCAAAGGAGTTTGATCGAAACGGAGTACGGATCGGATTTAGGTAAAATTGTTTTATCCGATGAAGGAATGCATGTTCGAAATGTATATGAGATCTATGTTTTTGGAAAAACCATCGGGCGCTGCTTGCACCCGCGAGGGGCACTTCCCCTTCGATCCCCTCCCGCTATCGGCTAGCGGAACCACCGGCTTCGCCCTATCGTAGCGCCTTAGATGTCGTTGTGAGTTTCACACACCAGTAGATATCGTATCTATGCATAACTTGTTTTTTCAGGAAGTTGTGAATGATATGGTTCATGGGCATGTGATGTATGTGTGTAATCCATATGTGATCTGCGAATCAAGGTTTTGTTAGCCGGCTGGAGCCTGGGTGCTGTCATTTTATAGTATAATGACCTACGTGTCGGATTTTGTATGTATTTTTTATTTGCTAAGCTAGTGTAGCTGTTTGGAGAACCCGGGTGACATGCAAGTCGATGTACAAGTCGGCGACATGGAGTAACATGGCACGTGACAAGAGTTGGCATGAGTCGACTTACATGCTTTGTGGAGATGGAGATCGCCATGAAGAGATCCATACCATTGTACATTATAATTGCTTTATTTTGTGTTATTGTTATGTCTCTGTTTTACCTCTATTAGATAGTTGGTACAATTTAACCCCTCAAAGAAGGTCTAGTTGGTTTCCCCGCCAGTGTTTGCACCATCATAAGTCGGACATTTTTGGTAGTGGGCTCATAAAATTGAGGTGCTGCCAATTCTTTCCGACTAGGTGGGTTTGGGTCGGACTCTTACAGCGGAAACACTCGGTAAGCTAGATGGGTCTATCACAATGGTTGTGGGACTCGAGGAAAAGTCGGCCAGGAGCCAGGGCATGTGATGCCACCCGACCAACATGAGTCGCATGAGATGCGATTGGCAAGGAGTTGCCTACCTAGATCACTTGACGTCTAGCGGTGATGCTAAAGCTCACTAGTCGGCTTATTTATTTAGGATCCTGAATCACTTAGTAACCATCAGAGGGGTGTTGGTTCTAGTGGGAACATAAAGTATTAAAATGTTTAATATGCTTGCACTTTTATGAATACATGTCTTAAGTGGTTTTGCATATTTTCTGTTGTAGATCATGGCACCAAGTAGCAGTACCTCTCAGATATACGGTTTTTCCTTGAGAACCATTCTCGAGAAAGATAAACTGAATGAAACTAATTTTACCAACTGGTATCGAAATCTGAGAATTGTTCTCAAACAAGAAAAGAAGGACCATGTCCTAGACAACCCACTTCCAGATGAGCCGAATGAGAATGTGACTGTCGCTGCCACCAATGCCTATCGTCGGATTCGGGATGAATCCACGGAAATAAGTTGTCTTATGCTTGATCACATGGAACCGGACTTGCAGTGGCAGTTCGAGAATGTTGAGGCCTATGATATGATCGAAAGCCTCAAAAGTATGTTCCAGGCTCAAGCAGAGACCGAGAGGTATCAACTCTCTCAGGCTTTGCTGAGTTGCAAGCTTAAGGATGGCGATCCACTGAGTCCATGTGTGATCAAGATGGTTGGTTACGTGCAGTCTCTAGAAAGTCTTGGCTACCCCATTAGCGAAGAGTTCGCTACGGACATAATTCTGAACTCTCTTCCTAGTGCATATGGTTAGTTCATATCGAACTACCACATGCATGGTATGGCTAATAAGCTCACTGAATTACATGGGATGCTCAAGTAGGCTCGGCGAATCTCAAGAAAGGCGCCAGTCAAGTGTTGATGGTGCAGAATAAGGCTAAGTTCAAGAAAAGTGTAGGGTTTCGTAGCATGGAAAACAAAAAAATTCTACCGCATACAAACAAACAAGCCAAGATATATCTACTAGATTACGAGTCGATAGAATAACTCACCCTCGAAGATTCCAAAGTGTTTAACGAGAGAGGATTCTCGTGGGTGATGTAGTCGTACTCTTCCCGATCTCAAGATCGCGTAGACGATCCTTCCGTGCGTTAAGCGGCGCTCCTGCAATCGGTCACACGTTGATTTCGGCGAATACCTTCCTCTCCCTTGTTCCAAAGAAAATGGAGGTTGTAGCACTCTCCTCGCGATTCCGGCAACGGCGTGGTACCCAAGTAGGGAGATCTCGCAGGCTTCGCCTTAGGCCGGAGCGAGTATGGTGGAGTATGAGAGAGTCCTCGACGATCTAGGGTTTAGACACGCCGAGGAGGAAGCTTGGCGGCTAGGGTTGCTAGGCGGCTTGACCTAGGCGGCAAAGAAGTGGCCGGGCGGCTTAGGGTTTGGAGGCGGGGATCTTGTGTGTCTAGGAGGGGAGCCCTGCCCCTCCTTATATAGGTGGAGGGGCCGGCCAAGGGAGGAGTCCCTCCCAACTCGGCTTGAGGTGGGCGGCGGTGGAGGGACTCCTCCCCAACTCGGTTTCCTCCTCTTTCTCCACTTCCCAAAAATAGCCGCTTGACTTTCAAACTTGGCGTTTGACTTTTCAAACTAGGATTTGAATAAACCCTCTATTTTGTTCAGCGATGACACCAAGTACATGATGCAATCATATCAACTTGATATGACACATTCATGTACCCTTCCCCTTCGGAGTGTCGGACATTCCGGAACCTTCTAGAACATTCCCGATGAAAACACCAGAACCATTCTCCAACTCCGAAATGGGACTTTCCTTATATGAATCTTATTCTCCGGACCATTCCGGATCTCCTCGTGATATCCCGAATCCCATTCGAGACTCCGAACAACATTCGGTCTCTTTCTCATCATTCCATAACTACTTAAACAACGTCGAATCCTTAAGTGTGTCTCCCTACGGTTCGTGAATTATGCGGACATGATCGAGACACTTCTCCGAATAATAACCAATAGAGGAATCTGGAAATTCATATGGCTCCCACATATTTCTACGATTACTTTGCGATCGAATGAACCACTTACATACGATATCAATTTCCCTTTGTCTCACGATAGTTTACTTATCCGAGGTTATGATCGTCGGTATCTCTGCATACCTAGTTCAACCTCGTTACTAATAAGTACTCTTTTCTCATTCCCGTGATATGTGATCCCTTGTGAGCCAGTCACATGCTTGCAAGCTAATTGGATGACATTTCACCGAGAGGGCCCAGAGTATATCTATCCGTCATATGGATGGACAAATCCCACTCTTGATCCATGTGTCTCAACCAATACTTTTCGAACACTCAATGCCACCTTTATAGCCACACAGTTACGGTGTGGTGTTTGATGTCATCAAAGCATCCATCCGTTAAAGGTGATATGCATGATCTCATGGTCGAAGGAATTAGATTACTATGTATCAGAAAGCATATAGCAATTGAACTATTAAAATGACTTGATCTTTATGCTACGCTTATCTATAGGAGTATGTCCACCATATCATTCTCCTAACGATATGATCTTGTTGTTAATAACATCTCAATGTTCATGATAGGGAAACCACAATCATCTATTAACCAACAAGCTAGTATTATATAGAGGCTTTACTAGGGACTCTTATTTTAGTCTACAAATCACACAAGTATTAATGTTTCCTTGTTAATACTATTATAGCATGAATGTAAACATTTATCATAAACACAAAGATATAATAATAACTATATTTATTATTGCCTCTAGGGCATATCTCCAACAGTCTCCCACTTGCACTAGAGTCATCTAATCTAGATTACATGGTAATATACCGAACACCCATGGCAGTTTGGTGCTGGTCATGTTTTGCCCTCGGGAGAGGTTTAGTCAATGGATCCGCCACATTCAGATCTGTGTGTACTTTGCAAATCTTTATATCCCCATCTTGGATATCTTCTCGAATAGCGTGAAAACGTAGCTTGATGTGCTTCAGCTTCTTGTGTGACCTTGGTTCTTGCGCATTGGCTATGGCGCCCATGTTATCACAGTAGATAGACATTGGGTCCAGCGCACTAGGAACCACACCCAGCTCTGTAATGAACTCTTTCATCCATATCGCTTCTTGTGAAGCCTCCAAAGCAGCCATGTATTCCGATTCAGTTGAAGATCTCGCCACAACGCTTTGCTTTGCACTCCTCCAGCTAACTGCTGCACCATTCAAAATAAATACGTATCCAGATTGTGATTTAGAATCATCCGGATCGGTGTTCCAACTAGCATCGGTGTAACCATTTACAACGAGATGTTCATCACCTCCATAAGAAAGAACCATATCCTTAGTTCTTCTTAAGTACTTAAGGATGTTTTTGACCGCTGTCCAATGATCCACTCCTGGATCACTTTGATATCTTCTAGTTAAACTAACAGCATATGCAATGTCGGGTCTAGTACATAGCATGGCATACATCAGAGATCCTATGGCTGAGGCATAAGGAGTCTTACTCATCCTTTCTCTATCTTCTGCCGATGTCGGACTTTGAGTTTTACTCAAGGTCGTATTAGGCAACATGGGCAAGAACCCTTTCTTGCTATCTTCCATTCCAAACCTCTTTAGAACTTTGTCCAAATATGTACTTTGTGACAATGATATTTGGCGTCTCGATCTATCTCTATAAATCTTTATGCCTAATATGTAAGCTGCTTCGCCAAGATCCTTCATTGAAAAACTATTATTCAAATATTCCTTGACACTATTAAGAAGGTCTACATCATTCCCAATCAACAATATGTCATCTACATATAGTATTAAGAATGCTACAGAGCTCCCACTCACTTTCTTGTAAATACAAGCTTCTCCATAAGTTTGTATAAAACCAAAACTTTTGATCACCTTATCAAAATGTTGATTCCAACTTCGGGATGCTTGCTTCAAACCATAGATGGACCGTTGAAGTTTGCACACCTTGTTAGCATATTTAGGATCGACAAAACCTTTGGGTTGTATCATATACAACTCTTCATCAATGTCTCCATTGAGGAATGCTGTTTTGACATCCATCTGCCATATCTCATAATCATAATATGCAGCGATTGCTAACATAATCCTCAAAGACTTTAGCATCGCTACTGGTGAGAAAGTCCCATCGTAGTTAACTCCTTGAATTTGTCGAAACCCCTTTGCGACAAGTCGATCTTTATAGACAGTAACATTACCATCAGCATCTGTTTTCTTCTTGAAAAATCCATTTGTTCTCGACAGCCTTCCGGCCATCTGGTAAGTCCAGCAAAGTCCATACTTGGTTTTCGTACATGGATCCAATCTCGGATTTCATGGCTTCTTGCCATTTATTGGAATCTGGGATCATCATTGCTTCCTCATATGTCTCAGGGTCATCGGTGTTGTCCACCAACATGACACTCATAATGGGATCATACCAATCTGGAGTGGTACGAGTTCTCGTTTACCTGCGAGGCTCTGTAGCAACTTCAGCCGAAGTTTCATGATCATCATCATTAGCTTCCTCTCTAACTGGTGCAGGCACCACAGGAACTTCTTCCGGTGCTGCGCTACTCGCAATTTTGAGAGAAGGTTCGACAACCTCGTCGAGTTCTACTTTCCTTCCAGTCACTTCTTTCGAGAGAAATTCCTTCTCTAGAAAGGATCCATTCTTGGCAATGAAGATTTTGCCTTCGGATCTATGATAGAAGGTATACCCAATAGTTTCCTTCGGGTATCCAATGAAGACGCATTTTTCCGCTTTGGGTTCAAGCTTGTCCGGCTGTAACTTCTTTACATAGGCTTCGCAACCCCAAACTTTAAGGAACGACAATCTAGGTTTCTTCCCAAACCATAATTCATACGGTGTCGTTTCAACGGATTTAGATGGTGCCCTATTTGAAGTGAATGCGGTTGTTTCTAATGCATAGCCCCAAAATGATAGCGGTAAATCTGTAAGTGACATCATAGAACGAACCATATCTAAGAGAGTTCGATTACGACGTTCGGACACACGATTACGCTGTGGTGTTCCCAGCGGTGTCAATTGTGAAAGTATTCCGCATTTCTTCAAATGCTCGCCGAACTCGTAACTTAGATATTCACCTCCACGATCAGAACGTAGAAATTTAATCTTCTTGTTACGTTGATTCTCTACCTCACTTTGAAATTCCTTAAACTTCTCGAAAGTTTCGGACTTATGTTTCATGAAATAGATATACCCATATCTACTCAAGTCATCCGTGAAGGTAAGAACATAACGATAACCACCGCGTGATGCTACACTCATTGGACCACATACATCGGTATGTATGATTTCCAATAAGTCCGCAGCTCGCTCCATCATACCAGAAAATGGAGTCTTAGTCATTTTACCCATCAGACATGCTTCGCATCTTTCAAGTGATTCGAAATCAAGTGATTCAAGAAGTCCATCAGAATGGAGTTTCTTCATACGCTTCACTCCAATGTGACCAAGACGACAGTGCCACATATAGGTCGAGTTATCGCTCGATTTCAAAAGTTTAGCCTCAATGTTACTAATATGTGTATTTCCACTATCGGGATTCAACAAGAATAGACCATCTATCAAAGGTGCATGTGCATAAAACATATTACTCATATAAATCGAACAACCATTATTCTCGGACTTAAACAAGTAACCGTCTCGCAATAAACAAGATCCCGATATAATGTTCATGCTTAACGCAGGCACCAAGTAACAATTATTTAAGTATAAAACTAATCCCGATGGTAGATGAACGGGTAGCGTGCCGACCGCGATCACATCAACCTTTGATCCGTTTCCCACGCGCATCGTCACCTCGTTCTTCGCTAGCTTCCGTTTATTCTGCAAAGACTGCTTTGAGTTACAAATATGAGCAACCGAAAGATTCAAATACCCAGGCACTACTACGAGTACTAGTGAGATACACATCAATAACATGTATATCAGATATACCTTTCTTCTTGATGTTGCCGTTCTTCAAATCCACCAAGTACTTTGGGCAATTCCGCTTCCAGTGACCTTCTCCCTTGTAGTAAAAGCACTCAGTATCAGTCTTAGGTCCAGCCTTGGTCTTCTTCGTTGGCGTGGTAACTTTCTTACCACCCTCCTTGAAGTGTCCCTTCTGCTTAGACTTGCCTTTCTTGAATTTGGTGGTCTTATTGACCAACAACACTTGGTGCTCTTTCTTGATCTCCACTTCTGCAGATTTCAACATGGCAAAGAATTCTGCCAACGTCTTGTTCATGTTTTGCATGTTGTAGTTCATCACAAAGTTCTTGTAACTTGGTGGTAGTGATTGGAGGACGCGGTAAATCCCCAAAGCATTAGGAATCACTATACCCAAGCTTTGAAGCTTGTTTGCGTGCCCAGACATCTTAAGCACATGCTCACTGACGGAGCTGCCCTCTTCCATCTTGCAGTTAAAGAACTTTTCAGAAGCCTCATAGCTTTCAATTGCCGCATGAGTCTCAAAGATCAATTTGAGATCCTCGACAATATCATATGGGTCAATTCTCAAACCTTTTACAAGCTCGATTCTAAACCATACAAGATAGCACATCGAATCGTGGAGTCTTGAGTCTTCCGAGTGAGGTAAACATTCTTTACTTCATCGGAAGCATCACCGCAGTGGGTCACCCAATGTGCATCCAGACATAGGTCAAATTACCAACCTGTGAGGACAATCCTCAAATTGCGGAACCAATCCGCGAAGTTGCTTTCATTGTTTTTCAACTTTTCTTTCTCTAGGAACGCATTAAAATTGATGGTAGGGGCTGCCATTGATCTACAACATATTTGCAATAGTTTAGACTAAGTTTATGACAAATTGAGTTCAAATTAATAATAAAATTAATCTAGGTGAACTCCCACTCAAAACAATATCCCTCACATTGTTTTAGTGATCACACGAACCAAATCCACCACATCAACACCGATCATCACGAGAGTTGATATAGTTTCAATGGCGAACAATCGACATGTTCATCATATCTACTATATGATTCATGCTTTACCTTTCGGTGATCCGTGTTCCGAGACCATGTCTGTACATGCTAGGCTCAAGATCAAACCTTAGTTTCCGCATGAGCAAATCTGGCTTGCTCACGTTGTATACACTTGCGGAATCTAACACACCCGATCATCACGTGGTGCTTCGAAACAACAAGCTTTAGCAACGGTGCTAACTAAGGGTGAACACTTTATGACTTGAAATTCATGTGCATGAGGGATCATATTATAATGCTACCGTCGTCTACTAAGCAATACAAGATGCATAAAGGATTAACATCACATGCAATTCATAATATGTGATATGATATGGCCTTTCTTCTTTGTGCTTCCGATCTCCATCTTCTAGCACGAACATGATCTCCATCATCACCGGCATTGCATCAAGGTCAATGACGCTTCTCCATGGTTGTCGTCCACCGGCTTCAACTATTACAACTACTTTGAATAGACATGCGGGTCGTAACATAAATTAAAGACAACCATATGGCTCCTGTCGGTTGCCAACTTACATTAAGGAACATTGCATACATCAAATATAATCACAATCATGGCCATATCACATCACAACACACCCTTGCAAAACAAAGTTAGACGCCTCTACTTTCTTTGCATGTTTTACGTGGTTTGGGGCTTTCAATAAGTGTCGTTCTAACTTACGAACATGAACCACAACATTGATACTAGTATTGTTAATCACCCGTTGTAAATTGAATTTTAACTATGCTAGGAGAAACAGGCACCCGCAAAGCCACTTATGCAATACAAGTTGCATGTCAAGCGTGGAGCAAGTCTCATGAACGATGTCATGTAAGGTTAGCCTGGGCCGCTTCATCCCAACATCCCGCAAGATTCAAAGTACACAAGAAGCAATCAACAATAAAAGCATCAACACCCACAATGACCATTGTGTTCTACTCGTGCAACATATCTACATATAGACACGGCTCTGATACCACAGTACGGTTTCGTAGCATGGAAAACAAAAAAATTCTACCGCATACAAACAAACAAGCCAAGATCTATCTACTAGATTACGAGTCGATAGAATAACTCACCCTCGAAGATTCCAAAGTGTTTAACGAGAGCGGATTCTCGTGGGTGATGTAGTCGTACTCTTCCCGATCTCAAGATCGCGTAGACGATCCTTCCGGCGCTGCGTTCCGGCAGCGGTCCCGCAGTCGGTCACACGTTCGGTACTTGACGAAGAACTTCCTCTCCCTTGTTCCAGCAGGCAGCGGAGGTTGTAGCACTCTCCTCGCGATTCCGGCAGCACAACAGCGTGGTACCGAAAGTAGAGGGGAGATCTCGCAGGGCTTCGCCTTAAGCCGGAGCGAGTATGCTGGAGTATGAGAGAGTCCCTCGAAGATCTAGGGTTTAGACACGCCGAGGAGGAAGCTTGGCCGGCGGCTAGGGTTGCTAGGCGGCGGCGGCTTGACCTAGGGCGGCGGCGGCGGCTTAGGGTTTGGAGGCGAGGATCTTGTGTGTCTAGGAGGGGAGCCCTGCCCCTCCTTATATAGGTGGAGGGGCCGGCCGGCCAAGGGGAGGGGAGTCCCTCCCCAACTCGGCTTGGAGGTGGGCCGGCGGTGGAGGAGGGACTCCTCCCCAACTCGGTTTCCTCCTCCTTCCCCACTTCCCAAAATAGTCGTTTGACTTTCAAACTAGCCGTTTGACTTTTCCAACTAGGATTTGAATAAACCCTCTATTTTGTTCAGCGATGACACCGAGTACATGATGCAATCATATCAACTTGATATAACACATTCATGTACCCTTCCCCTCCGGAGTGCCGGACATTCTGGAACCTTCTAGAACATTCCCAATGAAACGGACCATTCTCCAACTCAAACGGACTTTTCTTATATGAATCTTATTCTCGGACCATTCCGGATATCCTCGTGATATCCGAATCCCATTCGAGACTCAACAACATTCGGTCTCTTTCTCATCATTCCATAACTACTCAAACAACGCGTCAATCCTTAAGTGTGTCTCCCTACGGTTCGTGAATTATGCGGACATGATCGAGACACTTCTCCGAACAATAACCAATAGAGGAATCTGGAAATTCATATGGCTCCCACATATTTCTACGATTAATTTGCGATCGAATGAACCACTTACATACGATATCAATTTCCCTTTGTCTCACGATAGTTTACTTATCCGAGGTTATGATCGTCGGTATCTCTGCATACCTAGTTCAACCTCCTTACTGATAAGTACTCTTTTCTCGTTCCCGTGATATGTGATCCCTTGTGATACAGTCACATGCTTGCAAGCTAATTGGATGACATTTCACCGAGAGGGCCCAGAGTATATCTATCCGTCATATGGATGGGCAAATCCCACTCTTGGTCCATGTGTCTCAATCAATACTTTCTGAACACTCAATGCCACCTTTATAGCCACCCAGTTACGGTGTGGTGTTTGATGTCATCAAAGCATCCATCCGGTAAAGGTGATATGCATGATCTCATGGTCGAAGGAATTAGATTACTATGTATCAGAAAGCATATAGCAATTGAACTATTAAAATGACTTGATCGTTATGCTACGCTTATCTATAGGAGTATGTCCACCATATCATTCTCCTAACGATATGATCTTGTTGTTAATAACATCTCAATGTTCATGATAGGGAAACCACAATCATCTATTAACCAACAAGCTAGTATTATATAGAGGCTTTACTAGGGACTCTTATTTTTAGTCTACAAATCACACAAGTATTAATGTTTCCTTGTTAATACTATTATAGCATGAATGTAAACATTTATCATAAACACAAAGATATAATAATAACTATATTTATTATTGCCTCTAGGGCATATCTCCAACAAAAAGTTCTTGGACTAAGAAGAAGGCTAAGCCGAGAGGCAAGCAGGCTCAGGTCCCGGTCCTAAGCGCTTCCTCGGGGACTAAGCCATCTCCTTCATCCGGATCCACTTGCTTCTACTACAAGGCAGATGGCCATTGGAAGATGAATTGCAACAAGTATTTGGCCGACAAATCCAAGAGTGGAGGTATGACTTACGACCAAAGTACACTTGTTTGCAATGTTATAGACATTTATCTTGCTGATGCACCTAATAGTTCTTGGGTATATGATCCTGGATCAGTTATTTATATATGCAACTCGTTGCAGGGACTAGTAAGAACTAGGAGCGTAGCAAGAGGAGAGGTTGACATTCGAGTCAGAAACAAAGTGAGAGTCACTGCATTGGAAGTCGGCACGATACAACTTCATTTACCTTCTAGATTAATAATGGAGCTAAATAATTGTTATTATGTTCTAGTGCTTAGTCGAAACATTATTTTTGCCTCATGTTTGATGAGACAAGGTTATGAGTCGAATATTAAGAATAATGGTTGTTCTTTATGTTTGAATGATATGTTTCACAGCTTCGCACCCGTCCAGAACGGGTTATTTATTTTGAATCTTGATGGTGAGTCGGTTTATAATATAAATGTTGAAACCAAATGATCTGAATGACTTACTTTTGGCACTGTTGACTTGGTCATATAAGTTGGAAATGCATGAAGAAGCTCCATGATGATGGACTCCTAACTTCGTTTGACTTGGAGTCGTTCGAGACATGCGAATCTTGCCTACTCGGCAAAATGACCAAGACACCTTTTGCAAATATTTGCGAAAGGGTACCCAACTTGTTGGGACTAGTATATAGTGATGTATGTGGACCAATGAGCACGACATACAGGGGTGGTTATGAGTACTTTATTACCTTCACTGATGATTTGATTAGGTACGGATATATCTACTTGATGAAATATTAGTCAGAAGCCTTTGAAAAGTTCAAAGAATTTCAGAATGAAGTACATAATCAACTCGGCAAGAAAATCAAGTTTCTTCGGTCGGACCGAGGAGGCGAGTACATTAGCCACGAGATTGATGACCATTTGAAGAGTTGTGGAATAGTTCCTCAACTCACTTCGCCGGGAACGCCGCAGAGGAACGGTGTCTTGGAATGGCAGAATCGGATCTTGTTGGACATGACGAGTCAGAAAATTTGCCTTTATCATTTTGGGGTTATTGTCTATAAACTACAACATTCACACTAAACAAAGTACCATCAAAGTCGATAAAGAAGACACCGCATGAGATGTCGACAGGAAAAAAACCGAGTTTGTCTTTTCTTAAGATTTGGGGTTGTGAAGCTTTTGTCAAGCGACTTCAGTCAGACAAACTTACGGCCAAGTCGGATAAGTGTATTTTCATGGGGTATCTGAGGGAAACCTTGTGTTACAGCTTCTACAACCGAGAAGAGGGCAAAGTGTTTGTCGCTTGGAACGGTGTCTTCCTTGAGAAAGAGTTTCTCAGTCGAGGAGTCAGTGGGAGCACAGTGCAGCTCGAAGAAATTCGAGAGGAACCAGCTAGTAGCGTGTCGGCAAAGGACTTAGAGTTTAAGCCGGTCGTGGTAGCTAATCTGACAACTACACCTGAACCGCGAAGATCTGCCAGATTGCGAAGTGTTCGTGATGTATTACTGTTAGACAATGATGAGCCGGCAATGTATTTTGGAAGCGATGGTGGGATCTTATTCCGACTCATGGCTTGGAGCCATGAGATCCGAGTTAAAGTCCATGGATGAAAATCAAGTTTGGAACTTGGTTGATCTGCTAGACGGTGCAAGACCTGTCGAGTGCAAATGGGTCTTTAAGAAGAAAACTGATATGGATGGAAATATTTCCGTCTATAAATCACAGCTTGTCGCGAAGGGATTCCGACAGGTTCAAAGAGTTGACTACAATGAGACTTTCTCACCCGTAGCGATGCTTAAGTCAGTCCATATCATGTTAGCTATAACAGCCTATTTCAACTATGAGATATGGCATATGGATGTCAAAACGGCTTTCCTTAACGGAAATTTAACCGAGGACGTGTATATGATATATACCGAGGGTTTTGTCGATCCGGATAATGCTGATAAGGTATGCAAACTTAAGAAATCCATTTATGGGTTGAAGCAAGCATCTCGGAGTTGGAATATTCGTTTTGATGAGGTAGTCAAATCGTTTCGCTTCACCAAAAGTGATAATGATTCTTGTTTATAGAAGAAGTTTAGTGGGATCAAAGTAAACTTTCTGATCTCATATGTGGATGACATATTACTGATTGGAAATGATGTCCAGATGTTGCAAGAAACCAAGGAATCATTGGAAAGGAGTTTGTCAATGAAAGACTTGGGTGAGGCAACTTATATTATAGGATTCCGGATCTATAGATATAGATCAAGGCGACTAATTGGATTGAGTCAGAGTACATATTTGGACAAATTGTTGAAGAAGTTCAACATGGAATCGTCTAAGAAGGGGTTCTTACCGATGTCCCATGGTGTAAAACTTAGCAAGACTCATTGCCCTTCGACAACTGATGAGTGAAGTCGGATGAGTGTGATTCTGTATTCTCCAGCAGTCGAATCCATCATGTATTCCATGATTTGTACTAGGCCGGATGTTTCCTATGCTCTAAGTGTTGTGAGCATATACGAGGCTCTTCCTGGAGAAGTCCACTGGACAGCGGCTAAAAATATCCTAAAGTACTTGAGAAGGACTAAGGATATGTTTTTGGTTTATGGAGGTGAAGATGAATTCAGTGTAAAGGGTTACACGGATGCGAGTTATCTTACTGACTCGGATGATTCTCGTTCGCAATCTGGATATGTGCTTGTTATAAACGGAAGGGATGTGAGTTGGAAGAGTTCCAAGCAAGAGACTGTGTCTGCATCTACAACAGAGGATGAGTATATTTCTGCCTCGGAGGCAACAAAGGAAGCTGTTTGGATGAGGAATTTCCTCATGGATATTGGTGTGGTTCAGGTCTCGTCCAATCCGTTAGACATGTATTATTACAACAATGGTGCTATTATACAAGCCAAGGAACCTAGACAACACCAGAAGAACAAGCACAAACTCATGCGGTACCACCTGATTCGCCAGTTCATGGATCATGGTGATATTAAGTTATGCAAGATACACACGGATGCAAATATTGCGGATCCGTTGACAAAGTCGTTACCACAGCCAAAGCATGAGGCGCACCTGAAATCCATGGTCATTAGATGCCTATACATGTGATGTCGGAAGATTGACTCTAGTACAAGTGGGAGGCTATTGGGAATATGCCCTAGAGGCAATCATGTTTGATGTAATTCCCATTGTATTCATAAAGTTATTAAGTTGTCCTTGTATGAGCATCTGAAGTATATCATTGAATATGTGATTCGGTTGTGAAACTATATATTCATGTTGTTCATACTAAATATGCTTGGTCATTGAGGTTGTGCTGGTCACACAACTTAGACTAATGTGAAATTCGATAGATGACTCGGTTCCACTTATCATGGGCATGGTGATGCTATTCCGACTTACACAGATTCGTCTGAAGAGTTTAGAGAGTCGGATTGACTCATATTTTGAGGTACAATGAACAAGTGATCATTTGTATATCTCAATCAATGCAATCCTTAGACCTAAGGTTATTGAAGGGTTTCGCGGCATAGTAAATCAAAATTTTCTATGGATGCGAACAGAAGGAAAGCCAAGATCTAATCTAGGAGATGCAATCAACGAGAGAGATTGCATTAGATCTTCATACCCTTGAAGATTCAAGCAATGAACGCTCGTTAAACGTGGGTGATGTAGTCGCATCGCTTCTCCTCCTCGCGATCCGATCCGATCTAGCACCACAAGTGGCGGTGCCTCGTGAGATGCACACGCAAAGACCTCGGCGCCTCCTCCTTCCTCGGACCAGCAAGTATGGTGGAGATAGATTGGATCTACAACACGGCGTGGTGTATATGGTGGAGAATTTCACAGGGCAGGCTTCACAAACAATGGGAGGAGAGAGGAAAGCTAGCAAGGCGGCTAGGGTTTGGAGGAGAGGTGTGTGTGGTTGGTGCGCCCCACCCTCTTTATATAGAGGGGCTCAGCCCAGCCCCCCCAAGCCCAAAGGATAAGGAGTGGGGGCATGGACTCTCCTCTTCTAGAAACCCTATCTCTAGTTTAAACGATCTAAACTCTCTAGGATCGGCTGGGCCCTATGGGGCCTTGTGCCCCGCCCAATGCGCCAGGACACTCCCTCATAGGCCCATGCCCCTCCCGGAAGGTGGGGCCACGTTGGTCCCTTCCGAAGGTTCTAGAAGTTTCCTACAATACCGATTAACCCGGAACAATTTCAACTCCAAAACTGCACCGCCTTATATGAATCTTATTCTCGGACCATTCCGTAACCTCGTGATATCCGGATCCCATCCGAGACTCAACAAAATTCATAAACCAATTATCCAATCTATCCTAGCGTCGAGATACGTTATGTGTGACCTGCGGTTCGAGAATATGCGACATGATCTTCTATCAATAATCAACAATGGGTCAGGCACCCATATTGACTCCACACATTCATCGATGATCATATCGGATGAACCACGATGCCAGGATTCAAACAATCCCATATATATATTCCCTTCGTCGCGATATTTTACTTGCGAGATTCGATCGTCGCATGCGCCATACCTAGTTCAATCTCGCTCACAAGTACTTTACTCGCTCAGAATCCGATATCACTTTGTGATTAACTCCTTAACCACATGCTTGCAAGCGGTGTTGATATCGATTCAAAGTGGGCCCGAAGTATATCTCTCCGACTTGGGAGGGACAAATTCCATCTCGATACATACAACCCAACAGATACTTTCCGATTACCTGAGAGACACCTTTATGATCACCCTCTCATAGGATGACGTTTGATGACCTCAAAGCTTTCTTCCGATACCAGGGAGTTGTATTATATCATGGTCTAAGGAATACAATATTTGACATAGAAAAAGCTTCGTAAAGATGAACACGATGAAACGATCTAATTGCTTTCCTAAGTTTGGGTCTGTCCATCATATCATTCTCCAATGATATGATCTCATTATCAATTGACAACTCATGTCTATGGTTAGGAAACCTTAACCATCATTGATCAATGAGCTAGTCCTTAGAGGCGTACCAGGGACACGGTGTTGTTCACAAACCACACAAGTATTAATGTTTCCGCTTAATACAATTCTAGCATGGAATATAAACTTTATCATGAACATGAATTATAATAATAACATCTTTATTATTGCCTCTAGGGCATAATTCCAACAGTCTCCCACTTGCAATAGAGTCAATAATCTAGTTTACATCTGGTAACAATCTCACACCCATGGCACTGAGGTGTTGATCATGTTTTACACGTGGAAGAGGTTTAGTTAATGGACCTGCGCCATTCGGATCCGTATGTACTTTGCTAATCTTCGATCTCCATCCAATATAATCTCGGATTATATGAAACTTGCGGTTGATATGCTTGGTCTTTGGATGATATCTTGGTTCCTTAGCAAGTGCTATGGCGCCAGATGTTGTCACACAATATCTCCAATGGGTCCAATGCACTTGGAACCACGCCAAGCTCGATGATGAAGTTTCGATCCAAACTCCTTCACTTGACGCCTTCAGCAGCCATGTATTCCGCTTCTCATAGATCCGCGATCACGCTTTGCTTGCAGCTTCTCCACTCAGCTCCTCCATTCAAAATATAAACGTATCCCGTCTCGAGATTTGGAATCATCCTTGTCGGTGTCAAACTAGCGTCGACGTAAACTTTTACGACAAGATGTTCATCACCCCATAGACTAAGAACATTTCTTTAGTCCTATTTAGGTACTTTAGGATGTTCTTCACGGCTGTCCAAAGGTTCCACTCTGGATCACTTTGATATCTGCTTTCAAACTAAGAGCATTGGACACATCCGGTCTAGTACACAAGATGGCATACATGATAGAACCTATGGCCGAGGCATAAGGAACTTTGCTCATAGCTTCCCTATCATTTACATCAGAATGGACACTGAGCCTTGCTCAATATCTTACCTGACAACATAGGCACTGAACCTTTCTTTGCCTTATCCATTCTGAACCTTTTCAGAACTTTGTCTAGGTATGTACTCTGGCTTAAAGCTATCAGGCGTCTTTGTCTATCTCTATAGATCTTGATGCCCAATATAATCAGCTTCACCTAGGTCTTTCATTGAAAAACATTTGTTCAAATAACTCTTCACATCGTTAAGCATGTTGATGTCACTTCCGATAATCAATATGTCATCCACATATAGTACCAGAAACGTCACCGAGCTCCCACTCACTTTCTTGTAGATACAAGCTTCGTAGCAATTTGGAACAAATCCAAAGCTCTTGATCACTTGATCAAAACGAAGGTTCCAACTCCGAGATGCTTGCTTCAGTCCATAAATGGAACGCTGAAGTTTGCATACTTTACTAGCATCCTTAGGATCGACAAAACCTTCGGGTTGCATCATATACAACTCTTCATCAATGTTGCCATTGAGGAAAGAAGTCTTGACATCCATCTGCCATATTTCATAATCATGAAACGCAGCAATTGCTAATAAAATCCGAATGGACTTAAACATCGCTACGGGAGAGAAAGTCTCATCGTAGTCAACACCTTGAACTTGTCGAAAACCTTTCGCGACAAGTTGTGCTTTATAGACGGTAACATTACCATCCGCGTCCGTTTTCTTCTTGAAGATCCATTTGCACTCAACGGCCTTTCGGTCGCTAGGAGGGTCCACCAAAGTCCATACTTGGTTTTCGCTCATGGATCCCAATTCGGATTTCATGGCTTCTAGCCATTTCTCAGAGTCTGGGCTCATCATCGCTTCCTCATAGTTCGTAGGTTCACTGTCTTCTACTAACAAGATCAAGACAGGTTCTTTGTACCACTCGGGAGGGCACGCGACCTTGTCGACCGCGACGCTCGATGAGAGATCGTCAAGCTTCATGATCCTTGTCATTAGCTTCCTCTATTGTTGGTGCGGTGACCGAACAATTTCAGTCGCGCTACTCTCCAATTCAAGAGAAGGTTCAATAACCTCGTCAAGCTCTACTTTCCTCCCACTCACTTCTTTCGAGAGAAACTCCTTCTCAAGAAAGGAACCGTTCTTCGACAAACACTTTGCCTTGATTCAGTGATAGAAGGTATACCCAATAGTTTCCTTAGGGTATCCTATGAAGACGCATTTCTCCGCTTTGGGTTCGAGCTTGTTCGGCATCAACTTCTTGACGTAAGCTTCGCATCCCCAAACTTTAAGAAACGACAACTTAGGTTTAGCACCAAACCACAGTTCATACGGTGTCGTCTCAACGGATTTAGATGGTGCCCTATTTAAAGTGAATGCAGCGGTTTCTAATGCATAACCCCAAAATGATAACGGCAAATCAGTAAGAGACATCATTGATCGGACCATATCTAATAGGGTTCGATTCCGGCTTTCAGACACACCATTGCGCTGTGGTGTTCCGGGTGGCGTGAGTTGTGAAACGATTTCACTTGCTTTAAGATGCGTGAGAAAATCATAACTCAAATATTCACCTCCACGATCGGATCGTAGAAACTTAATCTTTCTGTTACGATGGTTCTCCACTTCATTCTGAAATTCCTTGAACTTTTCAAATGTTTCAGATTTATGTTTCATTAAATAGATATACCCATATCTACTTAAGTCATCGGTAAAAGTAAAGAAATAGCAATATCCACCGCGCGTCGAAATACTCATCGGTCCGCATACATCGGTATGTATGATTTCCAACAAGTCCGTTGCTCGCTCCATCATACCGGAGAACGGGGTTTTGATCATCTTTCCCATGAGGCATGGTTCGCATGTGTCAAATGATTCAAAATCAAGAGACTCCAAAAGTCCATCAGAATGGAGTTTCTTCATGCGCTTTACACCAATATGACCTAGACGACAGTGCCACAAATAAGTAGTGTTATCACTATCTACTTTGCATCTCTTAGCCTCAATGTTATGGATGTGTGTTTCATCCCTTTCGAGATTTAGAAGAAATAAACCATTTACAAGAGGTGCATGACCATAAAAGATGTTACTCATATAAATAGAACAACCATTATTCTCCGATTTAAATGAATAACCGTCTTGCAATAAACACAATCCAGAAATAATGTTCATGCTCAACGCAGGCACATAATAACACTTATTAAGGTTTAAAACTAATCCCGAAGGTAAAACTAAGGAGAGGCGTGACGGCCATCACATCAACTCTTGATCCGTTGCCAACGCATCGTCACCTCATCCTCGCAAGCCTTTCTATTCCGTAGCTCTGTTTGAAAGTTACAAATATTAGCAACCGAACCGGTATCAAATACCGTGCACTACAACGAGGGCTAGTAAGGAAAACATCAATAACATGTATATCAAATATACCTTTGATGGTGCCAGCCTTCTTGTCCGCTAAGTACTTGACGATTGCGCTTCAAGGACCCTTGTCCTTGCAATAGAAGCACTCAGGTCGGCTTAGGACCGGACTTGAGCTTCTTCTCGCAGGAGCATTAAGCTTGCCGCCTTCTTGAAGGGCTTCTTTGCTCCTTACCTTTCTTAAAGGAGGGCTTGTTGACCATCAACACATGATTATCTTTCTTGATCTCCACCTCCGCAGCCTTCACTTTGCGAAGAGCTCGGTGATCGATCGATGGAGCCAATCGATTATGAGTCACTATAAAACTTTTGTAGCGGGAGGAGTGATTGCAGAACCCTGTCAATCTTGAGCTCCTCGAATCGTGCATTCCAGCTTGCTCAAGCGTTGAGTGTAGCCCGTCATCTTAATGGCGTGCTCACTAACTAACTCCTTCCTCCATCTTGCGCTTAAAGAACTTCTCGGAGATCTCATATCTCTCAGAACGGGCCTGAGTCTGAATCATGGTTTTCAACTCTTCGAGAATCTCAAAGGGCCCGGGATACTCTTCAAAACGATTTTGAAGTTCCGGTTCCATAGCAAACAACATGGTGCTCTTAATCACACCATAATCTTCTTTACGCGACTGATAGACAGCTTTCTCATCACCGTAGAAGTTGCAGGGGTCACCTAACGCTTTCCCAAGGACATAGTCCTTTTGTCCGCCAGACAGAATGATTCTTAGATTGCGGAACCAATTGGTGAAGTTAGACCCATTGTTTCTAAGCTTTTCCTTCTCAGCAAAAACGTTGAAGTTGAAGTTGGATTTGGCCATGTGATCTACAGTATTTGCAAGTACAATTTAGACTATGTTCATGATAAATATTTCAACTTAATCAAATTACTAAATGAACTCCCACTAAATTCAACATCACTCAAGTTGTTTAGTGAACACGATCCAAATTCACCACACCTAATCTGATCATCACGAGAAGAGATGTGGTTTCAATGGTGGACAACAAATGTCGATCATATCATTCATATGACTCATGCTTAACCTTTCGGTTCTTGTGTTCCGAGGCCATGTCTGTACATGCTAGGCTCGTCAAGCTAGACCCAAGTATTTCCGCGTGTGCAAAACTGGCTTGCACCCGTTGTATGTGAGCTTAGAGTCTATAGCACCCGATCATCACGTGATGCTTGGACACGACGAACTTTCGCAATGGTGCATACTTGGGGAGAACACAGTTTTTATCTTGATCTTTAAGTGAGGAATCATCTTATAATGCTACTGTCGCGATCTAAGCATAATAAGATACATAAAGGATAAACATCACATGCATATAACTTTATGTGACATGGTATAGACAATCTTCGCGCAATGATCTCCATCTTGTGCGTTCCGGCATGATCTCCATCACTCCACCATGATTGCCTCCACCACGAATAGCAACTACAACTATTGCTAACCACTTAGCGATAAAGTAAAGCTATTACATGGCGTATAAGAAGTTGACTCGCAGGTCATACACAATTATAAAGAAAACCATATGGCTCCTGCCGGTTGTGTACTCATCGACATGCAAGTTGTGAAACATTACAAAACATGATCATCGCATACAATATACACATCACATCTTGGGCCATACCATATCACAGAAAACACTCCCTGCAAAAACAAGTTAGACGCCTCTACTTTGTTGTTGCATGTTTTACGTGGCTTATGGGAGTAGATGCTAAGAACGATTCTTACCTACGAAAAGCCACAACGGTGATATTATGGTTGACAAACTCCGGTGTTAATCCCATGACAACTATAGTGAGAGAAACTGGCATCCACCAGCCGCATGTGTGGAACAAGCCACACGTCAAGTGCGGAGCCGGTCTCATGACGACGTCGCGTAAGGTTGGCTGGACCGCTTCAATCTCACTATCCCGCCATAATAAGAACACAAACAAGAGGCTTGCAACAGAAACATCAACGCCCGCAACAACCATGTTGCGTTCTACTCGTGAAACACATCTACGCATAGATCTAGCTCTGATACCACTGAAGGGTTTCGCGGCATAGTAAATCAAAATTTTCTACGGATGCGAACAGAAGGAAAGCCAAGATCTAATCTAGGAGATGCAATCAACGAGAGAGATTGGATTAGATCTTCATACCCTTGAAGATTCAAGACAATGAACGCTCGTTGGAACGTGGGTGATGTAGTCGTACTCGCTTCTCCTCCTCGCGATCCGATCCGATCTAGCACCACAAGTGGCGGTGCCTCCGTGAGATGCACACGTGCAGCACCTCGACGTCTCCTCCTTCCTCGGACCAGCAAGTATGGTGGAGAGATAGATTGGATCTACAACACGACGGCGTGGTGTATATGGTGGAGAATTTCTGCCGCAGGGCTTCGCCTACAAACAGTCGGGAGGGAGAGAGGAAAGCTAGTGTAACACCCTCAGAATCAGACCTATGCAAGTTTGAGCAAAATTCGCTAAACCCGCATAGAAACGATTCAAAGGTGCCCACCAGGCACTTTCGTGCGGGTGGAAAACGAAGTAATAACATTACACAACAGTCCTCGATGGGACCCACAGAACAGATATATATAACAGCGACTCAAGGAGTCAAGAACACAGATATAATATACAAAGATCCAAATCACCTTGAAAACGATAGAGCGTCCAGCTACGGACAAGAGGCAAATGGGGCTAAGAGCCCTGAAGAATAACCAATGGCGTCCATAACCCCTGTGCCAAGCGGAAGGGTAACCCTCTAACGACGCCGATCTCAAAACCTGCTTAAACAAAAGGGGTGCCGAAAGGGCAAGGAAAAAAGGAGCGTCAAGATCGAGGCCAAGACACGGCGAGGCTAGAATTCCCGGTCCTACATAGGTATGGTGGATCGAGCAATGCAAAGATGCACTAAACAACCTATAGAGACCCGATACAACTGGCGGCAAACAGAGAGGGGTAAGAGGGGCCTATCCGGATCCAACCTCAAGCTAACACCAAACAAACCCATCCTGGTATTTCCCCCTCGAGACCAAACGAGGAAGTCAACCGAGGAACTCACACGGTTGGCTTTACTTATTCGCTTATAGTTGCGGCACTTTACTAGTCGTTTAGATAATCGTCGATAAGATAAGCAAAGGCACTCTTAGTTAACCATTCCGCTAGAAGTTGCAACAATTACTAATCGACACCGATAGCATGAGATAAACCCAAAACCCAGCAGCTTGTTGGTACTTTTATTCACCAATTCGTTGAAGTTGCAATACTTACTAGTCAGTACAATTGTCGCAAGCGACAACCAAACAAGCAATTGTGGGCGTATTATTAGCCATTCCGTTATAGTGAAGCTGATTACTAGTCATTATAAGTCAAATTTATAGCAATAAACTTTAGTTATGCTTGTCTATGATCGAGATATCGTGCTCCAAGTCGTCCATATCCGCGGACACGGCTTTCGAAAGTTTTACCCGGGGGTGCACCAATAGCAACACACGCCGATCAACCTCGAAAACCAAATCAAAACCCAACGAGGCTTTCACAGATTCGAAATATTTCAGGGGCCACCTTAAGTAGATCCCGCAACGGCCATTGACTCGAGACGGGCTCAAGGTTGTGGGGACGGTCGTGAACGACGGGAACCCAAAGTGTGGCTGGGCTTGTCGACATCATGAATCGTGCTACGATCCTAAACAGACAAAGGTGCTCCTCGCACAATTTAAATACAGAAAGTAGCATGGCATAAGTACAGGATCGTAAATAAAACCTCAAACTAGTTTGTGGCCCCAAGAAATAAGAATGAATCAAGCTCTGGCTCAGGGGGGTCCCATATACCTCCCGGATGTGGATAGCGCGATAAATCAAGGAACAGGTATCAAGTACTCGGGGTCTTACGGGACACAAGTGGGCGTTCGGAAACCAAATATTTTCTATCACCCACCGATGCTTCTGCTTATTCAATTTTAGTTGTTAAACAGAAATTAAAGTGAAAGATAAGTAAAACTAGAATCATCTCCAACATCAACATGCGGCAATACAACAGCAACTGTGGCATTTGACACACGCAACATCACTTGAGAAAGCGACTACGACGCGCAAGTCCAACTATCTACCAAACAACAGGTAATAGGATGTGTCCAAGGCAATATAGGGTTGCACGGTATATCACAGGTACGAGAACTAAAGCATCGCAACACAGATAGCAATAGATCAATAGGAGGGAGTAAATGCTATAAAAGTAAGATAGGTAGAAAGAGGGAGATGCTCGCCTGAAAACATTGCCAAAAGGTTCATCCGAAGATCGGGGCGGAGCTCACATCAACTCAACGGCCTTATCCGCGAAGAAGCAAATCACTAGAAGGAACACCGGATGCAATATTTAATACAACGGCAGAAGATCGGCATGATGCATGTATGATGCATGGCATGGCAAAGGCGCGATGCAATTAGGTCATATTAAGCGGAACCGGGGTCCCGACAATTAATTAGGTGGTTCATGTTATTTAACTACCCCGCCATTTAAATGTTGTTTAGCAAAGCAACAGATGGAACCGGTTCGCTACACATGTTTAAATGAGGCCAATATAAGGCTAGATTTGCCCGCATATGGGCCTCATATTTAATTATTAGGTGAATCGGCATAAGGCCCCCAAACCAATGATATGCATGCGAGATGAATGACAATTTAATATGCGACAAGGTTATATTTCATTTATAAAATAGGGTTGGCGAGAAGGGGTCACACATTAGGGTTCGACGATCTTGAGGTTCTGGGGTTCGGGGTTGGTCTCGGGGTCCAGGGTTCGACGGTTCGGCGAGGTTCGACGGAAGCGTTCTCGGACTCCGGGGTCGTTCTCAGATTACTAGGGAGATCTTGGTGCATCCGTGGTCTTCGGGTCATGTTGTCAGCGGTCATGGCGTTCCGAGAGGAAGAACTTGGTCTGGCGTAGGGGCGTCGGACTCGCCCTGGTTGCTGTCGTTCTTGTCGGGTCCCACAGGGTCGGTCTTGCCGTTGCGAGGGTCTTGTCGGGCCCACGCCATCGAGTCGGTCTTGGCGTCCGGGACGAAGTGCTTGTTGTTCCGGTGGCGATCTTGGCGCTCGGTGTCCGGTAGGCGATTTGCTCGGCACGGGGTTTCCGGAGTTCATGGCGCGTACCGGTACGGATCGGTCTTCGGTGGGTTCCGGATCGTTCTTCACCGGGAACGGTCTTGCGAGGCCATCTTGGTTTGCCATTGTCGGGCTCGGGTTCCGCGCCGGTGGTTCAAGGCCGCACCATCATCCAACATCAAGCCCACACCACGGTCCTGGGGGTTCTGGCCTTCGACGAGTAGCAGCACTCTTGTAACATGGACGCAGGGGTCATGTGTGGAGGTGGTCGCGGCCCTCGAGGATCTGTCTTGCCCACTCCTTGAGCGCCTGACGAAGACGTGCTTGTCCCGTAGTCGCAGTTCCTTGAGGAGGCGAACGGTGGTCGGCGAGGTCATCGGGCGAGGACGCATGCTCCAGGGCCACGCATAGCAGCGAGGCGGCCGGCTTGGCGGAACGCAGGGCGCCGCGCGCTCGGGCGAGGCGCTGCGGTCGGGGACGAGGCGCCCGCGGCTGCGGGCTCGGGAGGTCCGCCGAGCTGGGCCGAGGGCGCGGGACGCCGGGCGGGCGCGGACGGCAGGGAGCTATGGGCTGGGCGGAGGCGAGAGGTGGGGTCCTGGCGGCGGCGGAGGCGGGCTCAAGCGGGCGGTTGCGGCTGGCGCCGGGCGGGCGGAGTTGCGCGAGGTAGAGCGGTGGAGAGCGCGGCCTGGCGGGCGCGGAGCGAGCGAGGGCGGCGGAGGAGGGAGGGTGGAGGCGCGGACGCAGGACGGAGGCCGAGGGTCGGCGGCGGCACGCGCGGGCTCGCGCGAGGGGACGGGTGAGGCGGACGGGGAGGGCTGGGGCCGGGAGGCCTGGGCGCGGGAGGCGATCATTGGCGGAGCTTCGGGCGGAGCGCTGCTCGGCCGGGCCAGGCGGAGAGGGGAACGGGCCTGAAGGAGGAGGAGGCCAGGCGCAAGGGGAGGCCGAGGCGGAAGAAGAGGTGGGGAGGAGAGCCGGTGCAGAGGAAGAAGGGAGAGGCGCGTGCGGGGGGGAAGAAAGAGTGGAGAGAGGAGAGCCAGGGGGCAGGGGGGGGCCAGGGCGTGGGGTCCGCAGGGAGCCAAGGCCGAGAGGAAGAGGGGGTCTGCAAGGTGTGTGTGTGTTGTTGGCAGGGAGTGGGTGGGGCTGAGAGGGTGTGAGGGAGAGGGTTGGGCCATGTGGCATGCAGGGATAGGCTAGGGAATAGGGGAGGGGTGAGGTGGCGGTTGCTGAGTGGCTGGGGTGAGGTGGCCAGGGGTGTGGGTAGGATAGTGGGTAGCTTTAGGATTTAGGTAGGGCTGGCAGGGTGGACCGTTTGTTTTATACGGGGGTGGTCGTTCGGGTCGGGTCGGCCCGTTCGACTGCCCCTACTAAAATAAATTAAATATTTTATTTATTTCAAACAAAGTTTTTTTTTTTGCAAACCGATATCGGGCAAACCAAAATATTCCGGGAACCCGGTTTTGAGGTTTGAATAAAGAGGGGCGTTTAGAAAACAACACGGGCTTTGCAAACATAGTTTTGGCAAACAATGCATGATGATGACGATGCAATGCACAAATTCAACGCGATTTTCTAGTAGTGGTTTTATGGATGCCACAATTCGACACCACTAACAATGGATCTCGCCCTCGAGATCCGCCTCATGGTACCGGAAGGAAGGTCGGCGATCTGCATCTTCTCGCTTCGTGTAGATCCTCGCGACACCACTAACAAGAGGTCGTTGTCCGGATCATCAAGAGAACACTCCGGAAAACAACGGACTAAGTTAAAGGTAAGGCCACCTCTAACTTCCATGGAAGGAGTAAAATTGCATCGATCCACCATTCAATATACAAAGCAAATGATAAGAGTAGTAGTATGGTCGCGACTCCATCCCGCACTCAAAGCATTACTCTGTACACGAACAGATAGATTATGCAACCAACTCTCAGGATTCAGACTGAAGATCTCGACAAGCAAGGTTCGGAAACAAAAGGGGTGATGCAGACTATGCATCAGATCTGGCGTAGAAGATGTCGTCGCGTCGGAAAACACTGGAAGGCACAAACAAGGAACACAGAATGGTACCACCGTAGACGGATTCATCAGGCAGCTTGAACACCGGATGGTAGAACACCGTTACCAAAGGAGGAAGCGAAACCCTAAAGGTACGACGGAAACCCAACCACGAGAATTCCTGGACTCGAAGAAAGAGAAGAGAGCGGATTCGAAAATGCGTAAAGATAAGAGGAGAATAGCAGAGGGGTAAGGAGTAAAATCAGACCTAATCAGAACTATCCAACCGATTTTTGCAAAATAGTTTTTGACACTCTACTTCGGCCGTTAGCTAGGTTATCCTACAGGCTGGACTTGTGGGGTATCGCAATCGCTGAGCTCGATACCACTGAACACCTCAGAATCGGACCTATGCAAGTTTGAGCAAAATTCGCTAAACCCGCATAGAAACGATTCAAAGGTGCTCACCAGCACTTTCGCAAGCGGTGGAAAACGGTAATAACATTACACAACAGTCCTCGATGGGACCCAAAGAAAAGCTATATATAAAAGAAACTTAAGGAGTAAAGAACACAGATAGAATATACAAAGATCCAAATCACCTTGAAAACGATAGAGCATCCAGCTACGGACAAGAGGCAAATGGGGCTAAGAGCCCTGAAGAATAACCAATGGCGTCCATAACCGCCTGTGCCAAGCCGGAAGGGTAACCCCGCTAACGACGCCGATCTCAAAACCTGCTTAAACAAAAGGGGTGCCGACAAAGGGCAAGGGAAAAAAGGAGCGCCAAGATCGAGGCCAAGACACTATGAGGCTAGAATTGCGGTCCTCGCCACAGAGATATGGTGGATCGAGCAAGCAAAGATGCACTAAACAACCTATAGAGACTCGATACAACCGGCAAGAAATGAGAGGGTAATAAGGGCCTATCCGGATCCAACTCAAGCTAACACCAAACAAACCCATCTCGGTATTTCTCGAGACCAAACGAGGAAGTCAACCGAGGAACTCACAGCTGGCGCTTTACTTATTCGCTATAGTTATGCACTTTACTAGTCGTGTTTAGATAATCGTCCCGATAAGATAAGCAAGGCACTTTTAGTTAACCATTCCGCTAGAAGTTGCAACAATTACTAATCGATACCGATAGCATGAGATAAACCCAAAACCCAGCAGCTTGTTGGTACTTTTATTCACCAATTCGCTAGAAGTTGCAATACTTACTAGTCAAGTACAATTGTCGCAAGCGACAACCAAACAAGCAATTGTGGGCAGTATTATTAGCCATTCCGTTATAGTGAAGCTGATTACTAGTCATTATAAGTCAAATTTATAGCAAGAACTTTAGTTATGCTTGTCTATGATCGAGATATCAGGCTCCAAGTCGCCCATATCCGCGACACGGCTTTAGAAGTTTTACCCGCCGGGTGCACCAATAGCAACACACGCCGATCAACCTCGAAAACCAAATCAAAACCCAACGAGGCTTTCACGATCGAACAATCACAGATTCAGAAATATTTGGGGCCACCCTTAAGTAGATCCCGCAACGGCCACCGACCAGACGGGCTCAAGGTTGGGGACGGCCAGAACGATCGGGAACCCGAAAGTGTGGCTGGGCTTGTCGACACCATGAATCGTGCTACGATCCTAACAGACAAAGGTGCCTCGCACAATTTAAATACGTAAAGTAGCATGGCATAAGTACAGATCGTAAATAAAACCTCAAACTAGTTTGTGGCCCCAAGAAATAAGAATGAATCCAGCTCGCCTGTGGGGTCCCATATACCTCCCGGATGTGGATAGCGCGATAAATCAAGGAACAGGTATCAAGTACTCGGGGTCTTACGGGACACAAGTGGGCGTTCGGAAACCAAATATTTTCTATCACCCACCGATGCCTCTGCTTATTCAATTTTAGTTGTTAAACAGAAATTAAAGTGAAAGATAAGTAAAACTAGAATCATCTCCAACATCAACATGCGGCAATACAACAGCAACTGTGGCATTTGACACACGCAACATCACTTGAGCAAGCGACTACGACGCGCAAGTCCAACTATCTACCAAACAACAGGTAATAGGATGTGTCCAAGGCAATATAGGGTTGCACGGTATATCACAGGTACGAGAACTAAAGCATCGCAACACAGATAGCAATAGATCAACAGGAGGGAGTAAATGCTATAAAAGTAAGATAGGTAGAAAGAGGGAGATGCTCGCCTGAAAACATTGCCGAAAGGTTCATCCGAAGATCGGGGCGGAGCTCACATCAACTCAACGGCCTTATCCGCGAAGAAGCAAATCACTAGAAGGAACACCGGATGCAATATTTAATACAACGGCAGAAGATCGGCATGATGCATGTATGATGCATGGCATGGCAAAGGCGCGATGCAATTAGGTCATATTAAGCGGAACCGGGGTCCCGACAATTAATTAGGTGGTTCATGTTATTTAACTACCCCGCCATTTAAATTTTGTTTAGCAAAGCAACAGATGGAACCAGTTCGCTACACATGTTTAAATGAGGCCAATATAAGGCTAGATTTGCCCGCATATGGGCCTCATATTTAATTATTAGGTGAATCGGCATAAGGCCCCCAAACCAATGATATGCATGCGAGATGAATGACAATTTAATATGCGACAAGGTTATATTTCATTTATAAAATAGGGTTGGCGAGAAGGGGTCACACATTAGGGTTCGACGATCTTGAGGTTCTGGGGTTCGGGGTTGGTCTCGGGGTCCAGGGTTCGACGGTTCGGCGAGGTTCGACGGAAGCGTTCTCGGACTCCGGGGTCGTTCTCAGATTACTAGGGAGATCTTGGTGCATCCGTGGTCTTCGGGTCATGTTGTCAGCGGTCATGGCATTCCGAGAGGAAGAACTTGGTCTGGCGTAGGGCGCTTGACTCACGTTGCCGTCGTTTTGTCGGGTCCCAGGTCGGTCTTGCCGCTGTAGGGTCTTGTCGGCCCACGCCATCGAAGTCGGTCTTGGCGTCCGGACGGCGCTTGTTGTTCCGTGGCGATCTTGGCGCCGTGTCCGGTAGGCGACTTGTCGGCACGGGTTTCCGGAGTTCATGGCGCGATACCGGCACGGATCGGTCTTCGGGTTCGGATCGTTCTTCAGCCCGGAACGGTCTTGAGGCCATCTTGGTTTGCCGGTCGGGCTCGGGTTCCGCGCCGTGGTTCAAGGCACCATCATCCAACATCAAGCCCACACCACGGTCCCGGGGTTCGGCCTTGACGAGTAGCAAGACTCTTGTAACATGGACGCAGGGGTCATGTGGAGGTGGTCGCGCCGAGGATCTGTTGCCCACTCCTTGAGCGCCTTGTCGAAGACGTGCTTGTGCCGGGTCCCGGTAGTCGCGCAGTCCCGGAGGAGGCGAACGGCAGGGTCGAGGCGGCCGGGCGAGGACGCATGCTCCGTATGCCACGCATGAAAGCGAGGGCGGCGGCTTGGCGAACGCAGGGCGCGGCGCGAGTCGGGCGAGGCCGGGCGGTCGGGGACGAGGCGCCCGCGGGCTGCGGGTCGGGCTCGGGAGGTCACCGGGCCGAGGGGGCGGACGCTGCGGCGCCACAGGAGCTTGGCGGCTGGGCGGAGGCGAGAGGTGGGGTCTCGGCGGAAGCGGCGGCGAGGCGGCTCAAAGGTTAGGCGCCGGGCGCGCGGCGGCGGGCGGAGGCGCTGCGAGGTAGAGCTGGAGCGAAGCGCGACCAGGGCGGGAGCGAGCGAGGGCGAAGGAGGGTGGAGGCGCGGACGCAGGACGGAGGCCGAGGGTCGGCGACAAGCGCGCAAGGAGGGGAAGAAGCGAGGCGGACGGGAGGAGGGCCTGGGGCGCCGAGGAGGCCTGGCGCTGGGGAGGCGATCACTGCCGCGGAGCTCATGGCGGAGCGGCTGGGCCAGGAGAGGGGAACGGGCCACGCGGGCGAGGAGGAGGAGGCCGCGGCGCGCGGCGGAGGGGAGGCCGGCGCGGGGGGGAAGAAGAGGCTGGGGGGAGGAGAGCCGGTGCAGAGGAAGAAGGGAGAGGCGCGTGCGGTGGGGAAGAAAGAGAGGAGAGAGGAGAGCCAGGCGGGCAGGGGTGGGCCAGGGCGTGGGGTCCGCAGGTGGGTCGCGCGGGGCTGAGGGAGAGGGGGTCTGGGTGCGTGCAGCGTGTGTGTGTTGTTGGCAGGGAGTGGGTGGGGCTGAGAGGGTGTGAGGGAGAGGGTTGGGCCATGTGGCATGCATGGATAGGCTAGGGAATAGGGGAGGGGTGAGGTGGCGGTTGCTGAGTGGCTGGGGTGAGGTGGCCAGGGGTGTGGGTAGGATAGTGGGTAGCTTTAGGATTTAGGTAGGGTCAGGTGGTGGACCGTTTGTTTTATACGGGGGTGGTCGTTCGGGTCGGGTCGGCCCGTTCGACTGCCCCTACTAAAATAAATTAAATATTTTATTTATTTCAAACAAAGTTTTTTTTTTTTGCAAACCGATATCGGGCAAACCAAAATATTCCGGGAACCCGGTTTTGAGGTTTGAATAAAGAGGGGCGTTTAGAAAACAACACGGGCTTTGCAAACATAGTTTTGGCAAACAATGCATGATGATGACGATGCAATTCACAAATTCAACGCGATTTTCTAGTAGTGGTTTTGCGGGATGCCACAGCTAGCAAGGCGGCTAGGGTTTGGAGGAGAGGTGTGTGTGGTTGGTGTGCCCCCACCCCTCTTTATATAGAGGGGGGCGCAGCCCTAGCCCCTCCCCCAAGCCCAAAGGATAAGGAGTGGGGGGCATGGACTCTCCCCTCTTCTAGAAACCCTATCTCTAGTTTAAACGATTTAAACTCTCTAGGATCGGCTGGGCCCTATGGGGCCTTGTGCCCCTAGCCCAATGCGGCCAGGACACTCCCTCATAGGCCCATGCCCCCTCCCGGAAGGTGGGGCCACGTTGGTCCCCTTCCGGAAGGTTCTAGAAGCTTCCGGTACAATACCGATTAACCCTAACAATTCCGAACTCCAAAACTGCCTTTTATGAATCTTATTCTCCTGACCATTCCTAACCTCTCGTGATATCCCGGATCCCATCCGAGACTCCAACAAAAATTCATAAACCAATTATCCAATCTATCCTAGCGTCGATACGTTATGTGTGACCTCATGGTTCGAGAATATGCGACATGATCTTCTATCAATAATCAACATGGGTCCAGGCACCCATATTGACTCCCACACATTCATCGATGATCATATCGGATGAACCACGATGTCGATTCAAACAATCCCATATATATTCCCTTCGTCTCGCGATATTTTACTTGCCCGAGATTCGATCGTTGCATCGTCATACCTAGTTCAATCTCGCTCACAACAAGTACTTTACTGCTCAGAATCCGATATCACTTTGTGATTAACTCCTTAACCACTTGCTTGCAAGCGGTGTTGATATCGATTACCGAGTGGGCAAGTACATCTCTCCGACTTGGGAGGGACAAATTCCATCTCGATACATACAACCCAATGATACTTTCCGATTACGAGAGACACCTTTATGATCACCCTCTCATAGGATGACGCTTGATGACCTCAAAGCTTTCCGATACCGTGGAGTTGTATTATCTCATGGTCTAAGGAATACAATATTTGACATAGAAAAGCTTCGCAAAGATGAACACGATGAAACGATCTAATTGCTTTGCTAAGTTTGGGTCTGTCCATCATATCATTCTCCAATGATATGATCTCATTATCAATTGACAACTCATGTCTATGGTTAGGAAACCTTAACCATCATTGATCAATGAGCTAGTCCTTAGAGGCGCATTGTGGACACGGTGTTGTTCACAAACCACACAAGTATTAATGTTTCCGCTTAATACAATTCTAGCATGGAATATAAACTTTATCATGAACATGAATTATAATAATAACATCTTTATTATTGCCTCTAGGGAATAATTCCAACAGTTATTGCAAAATCCGAGTTGAGGATCACCGACTTAGGTTCAGTCAAACGCTAATCCGTCATAGGGCAGTTATAAAGGCAGAGTTCAAGTCGACTAAGAATCAAGCCGCGTGATGTGGATAACCAAGATAGGATTTTGCCTCTCCAGTCGGAGAGATATTCTCTAGACCCTCATGTGGAATATGATTCGAAAAGCATGACCATGCGCGACTCAGTTAAGTGTTGACCAAGGCGATTGACTAAAAGTTAGTCAAAATAATCACTTATCTTGAATCGAGAAGAGATTCAGACTATTTAAGGGATGACAATTATTCGCATATATTATGATAAGGTATATCATGAGGCAAAAGGGACTCGGACGCAAGTCGCATTGGAAAGGCATGTCGTTGTCGGGGATATAACCCCGGGTACCCTAGAGTTGGTATATAAATAAGCCAATAAAGAGACAAGAATAAATGAGAGTGTATTTGATAAGAGAATATAGAAAAGGAAAAGGATAGTCTGGGCCGAATAAGGTATAATTCGGCCTATACTAAATACTCATGGACCGAATTAACCTCTCTTGGGCCTAACCATGGGAAAAAGGGCCGAGTTAAGCCCATCCGACCTTGCAGTAGCGTCTAGGGTCACCAGAGCATGATCACCTCGTCACCTCGACACCTCATCCCAACAAACCTCGCCAGCGTTGCCTTCTTCCCACGCTTCCCCTGACTCCCGCACGGCGTCGCCCAGCGCCAATCTAGTGCCCATCGATGGAGAAACCCACATGGGCCAGCAGAGTCGTAGCGCCCACCACAGCCATTCTTCCCCGCCCACGTGTTTCCCGGATGGGCCGCCAGGAGCAGCGCGGCCCACCGCGGGGCCTTCGTCGCTATCATCCCGGAGCCGACGTGTCTCCACGGTCCGCCAAGCCACCCCGGGTGGGCCGACACAGAGAACCCGGCCCACCACGGAATCAAGGCAGCCGAATCATCCAGAGACCCCGGCTGGGATGCTGTGTTGCCTTACCTGGGTCGACTTAAGCTAAAACCTGGCCGGGCTGGCATTCTTCCTCTTGGGCCACTCCGCCCAGGCCGAATCAAAGGCTGCCTAGGCCGAATTAGCTCATCCCAGGACGAATTACGTCTTGAATTACACCTGGGCTAAATCATATTGTCCTGGCTTCCTTCCAGATGTCCCTCCAGACTCTACATCAATGTATCGGTGAATCAGAACAAGTTATTCAAGTCCAGTGCCAGTCTTGGGACGCCCCTGGCTCAGACTGGCACATGGCGTGTGGAATATGCTCATGGCATCAAACAAGATGCTAGGAATATGCTCTTGGCATCAAATAAGATGCTAGGGAATATGCCCTGGCATCTCCAATGCTCAGCATCTCTAGAAGATGCCCAGGATATGCCATCTAGATGCTAAACGTGTGGAACAAGACTTGTCCCCTGGGCTCCCCTTTATAAGGAGCACCAGGGGGATCGTTCTAGGAGAGGCCCCGAAGGGCTCCTCCCCTCTCTTCTCACTAGGAGCTCTCCTTCTTCCTCTTCCTCTACTCTCATAGAGAGACCTAGATAGAAGCATAGGAGATACAGCTCAAGGAGCATGGTTGTAGCCACAAGTATGGCAAGATTATAAGAGATTAGATGTATAGAATGAGGTGTTATCTCCACTTGAGAGCTTCAATCCAATATACATTGTATTTCTCTTTGTTCATACGAAAAGGTCTTCATCGCATCATCCTCCCGGATTCCTCCACGTCCATCGGCCCCAACTTTAGCCTACCCATGGCATATGCCGTGATACCACCACGACATTTGGCGCCCACCGTGGGGCCTTCTAGTGGTGTTGGTTGGGTTTCCATCCGGACGGGAACATCTTCATCAACTTCTTCCTCATAGGGCTCAATCAGCTTCACCAAGCGAACAGAGAACAAAGAGGTAAGCACAAAGGGTCTCCAAGTCTAACTCAACCAAACAGGTAAGACTCAGCAAGAAGCACTCAAGCACTACTCCAAGCCTACTGTAAGTACCAAATAACTCAGCAAGGCACGTATGACTTAGCAAGACTCACTCAAACACTCCCCCAAGTATACTATAAGTGCCAGATAACTCAGTCACCTACACTCAATCCTTCACCTCGGGGAGAAAAGAGCTTAACCCGGGGACTAGCCGACTTATCCTTAGAGTCACCTTTGGATTAAGAGAACATCATGTAGATTTAGATCTGTACGTCAGCCAACTTATTTATAACTCGGCCATAAGTTGAATCAGCTTATTTGTGATTCAGATAGATTTTGAGTCAGTTAGTTTATGTTTTGAATTGTCCTTTAACTCGGCTCCCGACCAAATTTTATCTATAACTCCTGATGAATTTGAATCAACTTATTTATGATCCAGATAGAATTTGAGTCAGCTTACTTATGAGTCGGATAGAATTTGAGTCAGTTTATTTATGCTTTGGATTGTCCTTTGACTCAGCTTACCGGCCCGCTTATTGATGATTCGGATATAATTTGAGTCAATTTGTTTACGCTTCGAATTAACCTTTAACTCAGCTAAGTAGATTGTCTCTGATTCGGACTAACATTTGATTCAGTTTGCCAGGGTATATTATAATTCGGATTGGTATTCATACTCGGCGTACTAATCATATTTCTGATTCAGGCCAAAGCTTTATTTAGTTTGCCAGATTGCCAGATTATGTTATGACTCGGATTGATATTTCACCATCTTGCCAAGTTATCCCATATCTCAGATGACTATTGGCCAGCTTATCATATCTCGAATCTATATCTCATATCTACATATCGAATCAGATCTCTCAGCGGTTAGCCCTATTATCATATCCCAAAGCTTAATCTCGGATCTATATCTCGGATCCATATCGAAGGCAAATTATCGTCATCACGCCAAATCAAGTTATTGATGGGTTTCGCGGCATAGTAAATCAAAATTTTCTACGGATGCGAACAGAGGGAAAGCCAAGATCTAATCTAGGAGATGCAATCAACGAGAGAGATTGGATTAGATCTTCATACCCTTGAAGATTCAAGCAGTGAACGCGTTAAACGTGGGTGATGTAGTCGTACTCGCCTCCTCCTCGCGATCCGATCCGATCTAGCACCACAAGTGGCGGTGCCTCCGTGAGATGCACACGCAAAGACCTCGACGTCTCCTCCTTCCTTGGACCAGCAAGTATGGTGGAGAGATAGATTGGATCTACAACACGACGGCGTGGTGTATATGGTGGAGAATTTCTGCAGCAGGGCTTCGCCTACAAACAGTCGGGAGGGAGAGAGGAAGGTAGCAAGGCAACTAGGGTTGGAGGCAAGGTGTAGGGGGAGGGGCGCACCAGCCCTCTATTTATAGAGGGGGGGCGGCCAGCCCTTGCCCCTCCTCCAAGCCTTGGGCCGGCGGCCAAGGGAGGGAGGAGTGGGGGGCAAGGACTCTCCCCTCTTCTAGAAACCCTATCTCTAGTTTAAACGATTTAAACCCTATAGGATCGGCTAGGCCCTATGGGGCCTTGTGCCCCTGGCCCAATGCGGCCAGGACACTACCTCATATGCCCATGCCCCCTCCCGGAAGGTGGGGCCACGTTGGTCCCTTCCGAAGGTTCTAGAAGCTTCGGTACAATACCGATTAACCCGAACAATTCAACTCCAAAACTGCATTGCCTTATATGAATCTTATTCTCCGGACCATTCGAACCTCTCGTGATATCCCGGATCCTATCCGAGACTCAACAAAAATTCATAAACCAATTATCCAATCTATCCTAGCGCCGAGACACGTTAAGTGTGTGACCTGGGTTCGAGAATATGCACATGATCTTCTATCAATAATCAACAGCGGGTCAGGCACCCATATTGACTCCCACACATTCATCGATGATCATATCGGATGAACCACGATGCCATGATTCAAACAATCCCATATATATATTCCCTTCATCTCGCGATATTTTACTTGCCGAGATTCGATCGTGCACCGTCATACCTAGTTCAATCTCGTTCACAACAAGTACTTTACTCGTTCGTAATCCGATATCACTTTGTGATTAACTCCTTAACCACATGCTTGCAAGCGGTGTTGATATCGACACGAGTGGGCCCAAGTATATCTCTCCGACTTGGGAGGGACAAATCCCATCTCGATACATACAACCCAATGTATACTTTCGATCACCGAGAGACACCTTTATGATCACCCTCTCATAGGATGACGTTTGATGACCTCAAAGTTTTCTTCCGATACCGTGGAGTTGTATTATCTCATGGTCTAAGGAATACAATATTTGACATAGGAAAAGCTTCGCAAAGATGAAAACGATGAAACGATCTAATTGCTTTGCTTAGTTTGGGTCTGTCCATCATATCATTCTCCAATTTTATGATCTCATTATCAATTTACAACTCATGTCTATGGTTAGGAAACCTTAACCATCATTGATCAATTAGCTAGTCCTTAGAGGCGCATTAGGACACGGTGTTGTTCACAAACCACACAAGTATTAATGTTTCCGCTTAATACAATTCTAGCATGGAATATAAACTTTATCATGAACATGAATTATAATAATAACATCTTTATTATTGCCTCTAGGGCATAATTCCAACAGTCTCCCACTTGCAATAGAGTCAATAATCTAGTTTACATCTGGTAACAATCTCACACCCATGGCACTGAGGTGTTGATCGTGTTTTACACGTGGAAGAGGTTTAGTAAATGGATCTGCGACATTCAGATCTGTATGTACTTTGCTAATCTTCAGATCTCCATCTGCAATATAATCTCGGATTATATGAAACTTGCGGTTGATATGCTTGGTCTTTGGATGATATCTTGGTTCCTTAGCAAGTGCTATGGCGCCAGTGTTGTCACACAATATCTCCAGTGGGTCCAATGCACTTGGAACCACGCCAAGCTCAGTGATGAAGTTTCTGATCCAAACTCCTTCACTTGACGCTTCTGCAGCAGCCATGTATTCCGCTTCTACTGTAGATCCCGCGATCACGCTTTGCTTGCAGCTTCTCCAGCTCACAGCTCCTCCATTCAAAATATAAACGTATCCTGTCTAAGATTTGGAATCATCCTTGTCGATGTCAAAACTAGCATCGAAGTAACCTTTACGACAAGTTGTTCATCACCCCATAGACTAAGAACATTTCTTTAGTCCTATTTAGGTACTTTAGGATGTTCTTCACGGCTGTCCAAAGGTTCCACTCTGGATCACTTTGATATCCGCTCGTCAAACTAAGAGCATTGGACACATCCGGTCTAGTACACAAGATGGCATACATGATAGAACCTATGGCCGAGGCATAAGGCACTTTGCTCATAGCTTCCTATCATTTACCGTAGCTAGACACCGAGCCTTGCTCAATATCTTACCCGATAACATAGGCATTGAACCTTTCTTTGCCTTATCCATTCTCGAACCTTTTCGTAACTTTGTCTAGGTATGTACTCGGCTTAAAGCTATCGAGCCTTTGTCTATCTCTATAGATCTTGATGCCCAATATATAAGCAGCTTCACCTAGGTCTTTCATTGAAAAACACTTGTTCAAATAACTCTTCACATCGTTAAGCATGTTGATGTCATTTCCGATAATCAATATGTCATCCACATATAGTACCGTAAACGCCACCGAGCTCCCACTCACTTTCTTGTAGATACAAGTCAGAGCAATTTGGAACAAATCCAAAGCTCTTGATCACTTGATCAAAACGAAGGTTCCAACTCCGAGATGCTTGCTTCATCCATAAATGGAACGTCAAGTTTGCATACTTTACTAGCATCCTTAGGATCGACAAAACCTTCGGTTGCATCATATACAACTCTTCATCAATGTTGCCATTGAGGAAAGCGATCTTGACATCCATCCGCCATATTTCATAATCATGAAACGCAGCAATTGCTAATAAAATCCGAATGGACTTAAACATCGCTACGGAGAGAAAGTCTCATCGTAGTCAACACCTTGAACTTGTCGAAAACCTTCGCGACAAGCCGTGCTTTATAGACGGTAACATTACCATCCGCGTCCGCTTTATTCTTGAAGATCCATTTGCACTCAACGGCCTTTCGGTCGCTAGGAGGGTCCACCAAAGTCCATACTTGGTTTTCGCTCATGGATCCCAATTGATTTCATGGCTTCTAGCCATTTCTCGAGTCCGGGCTCATCATCGCTTCCTCATAGTTCGAGGTTCACCGTCTTCTACTAACAAGACAACAAGACAGGGTGCCGTACCACTCGGGAGGGGCACGCGACCTTGTCGACTGCGACGTTCAAGAGCAAGATCGTCAAGCTTCATGATCCTTGTCATTAGCTTCCTCTATTGTTGGTGCAGCAATCGAACAATTTCAGTGCGCTACTCTCCAATTCAAGAGAAGGTTCAATAACCTCGTCAAGCTCTACTTTCCTCCCACTCACTTCTTTCGAGAGAAACTCCTTCTCAAGAAAGGAACCGTTCTTTGCGACAAACACTTTGCCTTCGATTCTGTGATAGAAGGTATACCCAATAGTTTCCTTAGGGTATCCTATGAAGACGCATTTCTCCGCTTTGGGTTCGAGCTTGTCCGGCATCAACTTCTTGACGTAAGCTTCGCATCCCCAAAGTTTAAGAAACGACAACTTAGGTTTAGCACCAAACCACAGTTCATACGGTGTCGTCTCAACGGATTTAGATGGTGCCATATTTAAAGTGAATGCAGCGGTTTCTAATGCATAACCCCAAAATGATAACGGCAAATCAGTAAGAGACATGATTGATCGGACCATATCTAATAGGGTTTGATTCCGGCGTTCAGACACACCATTGCGCTGTGGTGTTCCGGGTGGCGTAAGTTGTGAAACGATTCCACTTGCTTTAAGATGCGTGAGAAAATCATAACTCAAATATTCACCTCCACGATCGGATCGTAGAAACTTAATCTTTCTGTTACGATGATTCTCCACTTCATTCTGAAATTCCTTGAACTTTTCAAATGTTTCAGATCTATGTTTCATTAAATAGATATACCCATATCTACTTAAGTCATCGGTAAAAGTGAGGAAATAGCGATATCCACCGCGCGTCGAAATACTCATCGGTCCGCATACATCGGTATGTATGATTTCCAACAAGTCTGTTGCTCGCTCCATCATGCCGGAGAACGGGGTTTTGATCATCTTGCCCATGAGGCATGGTTCGCATGTGTCAAATGATTCAAAATCAAGAGACTCCAAAAGTCCATCAGAATGGAGTTTCTTCATGCGCTTTACACCAATATGACCTAGACGACAGTGTCACAAATAAGTAGTATTATCACTATCTACTTTGCATCTCTTAGGCTCAATGTTATGGATGTGTGTTTCATCCCTTTCGAGATTTAGAAGAAATAAACCATTTACAAGAGGTGCATGACCATAAAAGATGTTACTCATATAAATAGAACAACCATTATTCTCCGATTTAAATGAATAACCGTCTTGCAATAAACACAATCCAGAAATAATGTTCATGCTCAACGCAGGCACATAATAACACTTATTAAGGTTTAAAACTAATCCCGAAGGTAAAACTAAGGAGAGAGCGTCTGACGGCCATCACATCAACTCTTGATCCGCTGCCAACGCCAAGATCGTCACCTCATCCTCGCAAGTCACCGCCTATTCTCAGTAGCTCTGCTTTGAGTTACAAATATTAGCAACCGAACGTATCAAATACCCGTGCACTACAATGAGGGCTAGTAAATAAAACATCAATAACATGTATATCAAATATACCTTTGATGGTGCCACCTTCTTGTCCGCTAAGTACTTGGACAAATGCCCAAAGGACCCTTGTCCTTGCAATAGAAGCACTCGTGTAGGGCTTAGGACCGACTTGAGCTTCTTCTCGGCGAGGGCATTAAGCTTGTCACGCCGCCTTCTTGAAGGGTTTCTTCGCCCTTACCTTTCTTAAAGGAGAGCTTGTTGACCATCAACACATGGTTATCCTTCTTGATGTCCACTCGCAGCCTTGACTTTGCGAAGAGCTCGGTGATCGATGGAACCAATCTGATTATGAGTCATTACAAAACTTTTGTAGCCGGGAGGGAGTGATTGCAGACCTGTCAATCTTGAGCTCCTCCGAATCGTGCATTCCAGGTTGCTCAACCGTTGAGTGTAGCCCGTCATCTTAATGGCGTGCTCACTAACGGAACTCCCTTCCTCCATCTTGCGGTTAAAGAACTTCTGAGATCTCATATCTCGCAGAACGGGCCTGAGTCTGAAACATTGTTTTCAGCTCCTCGAGAATCTCAAAGGGCCCGGGATACTCTTCAAAACGATTTTGAAGCTCCGGTTCCATAGCAAACAACATGGTGCTCTTAATCACACCATAATCATCTTTACGCCGATAGACAGCTTTCTCATCGGTAAGTAGCGATTCTGCAGGGGTCACCTAACGCCTTCCCAAGGACATAGTCCTTTTGTCCGCAGAATGATTCTTAGATTGGAACCAATTGGTGAAATTAGACCCATTGTTTCTAAGTTTTTCCTTCTCAAAGAAAAACGTTGAAGTTGAAGTTGGACTTGGCCATGTGATCTACAAGATTTGCAAGTACAATTTAGACTATGTTCATGATAAATAGTTCAACTTAATCAAATTACTAGATGAACTCCCACTAAATTCAACATCCCTCAAGTTGTTTAGTGAACACGATCCAAATTCACCACACCTAATCCGATCATCACGAGAAGAGATGTGGTTTCAATGGTGGACAACAAATGTCGATCATATCATTCATATGACTCATGCTTAACCTTTCGGTTCTTGTGTTCCGAGGCCATGTCTGTACATGCTAGGCTCGTCAAGTTAGACCCAAGTATTTCGTGTGCAAAAGCGGCTTGCACCCGTTGTATGTGAGCGAGAGTCTATAGCACCCGATCATCACGTGATGCTTGGACACGATTTAACTTTCGCAACGGTGCATACTTGAGGAGAACACAGTTTTATCTTGATCTTTAAGTGAGGAATCATCTTATAATGCTACCGTCGATCTAAGCATAATAAGATACATAAAAGGATAAACATCACATGCATATAACTTTATGTGACATGGTATAGCCAATCTGCGCAATGATCTCCATCTTGTGCATTCCGGCATGATCTCCATCACTCCACCATGATTGCCTCCACCACGAATAGCAACTACAACTATTGCTAACTACTTAGCGATAAAGTAAAGCTATTACATGGCGTATAAGAAGTTGACTCGCAGGTCATACACAATTATAAAGACAACCATATGGCTCCTGCCGGTTGTGTACTCATCGACATGCAAGTCGTGAAACATTACAAAACATGATCATCGCATACATTATACACATCACATCTTGGGCCATACCATATCACAGAAAACACTGCCTGCAAAAACAAGTTAGACGCCTCTACTTTGTTGTTGCATGTTTTACGTGGCTTATGGGAGTAGATGCTAAGAACGATTCTTACCTACGGAAAGCCACAACGGTGATATTATGGTTGCAAAACTCCGGTGTTAATCCCATGACAACTATAGTGAGAGAAACTGACATCCACCAGCCGCATGTGTGGAACAAGCCACACGTCAAGTGCGGAGCGGGTCTCGCGAACGACGTCGCGTAAGGTTGGCCTGGACCGCTTCAATCTCACTATCCCGCGTCATAAGAAGAACACAAACAAGAGGCTTGCAAAAGAAAACATCAACGCTCGCAACAACCACGTTGCGTTCTACTCGTGAAACACATCTACGCATAGATCTAGCTCTGATACCACTGATGGGTTTCGCGGCATAGTAAATCAAAATTTTCTACGGATGCGAACAGAGGGAAAGCCAAGATCTAATCTAGGAGATGCAATCAACGAGAGAGATTGGATTAGATCTTCATACCCTTGAAGATTCGCACAGCCTTGAACGCTCGGGAACGTGGGTGATGTAGTCGTACTCGCTTCTCCTCCTCGCGATCCGATCTGATCTAGCACCACAAGTGGCGGTGCCTCCGTGAGATGCACACATGCAGCACCTCGACGTCTCCTCCTTCCTTGGACCATCAAGTATGGTGGAGAGATAGATTGGATCTACAACACGACGGCGTGGTGTATATGGTGGAGAATTTCTGCAGCAGGGCTTCGCCTACAAACAGCCGGGAGGGAGAGAGGAAGGTAGCAAGGCAACTAGGGTTGGAGGCAAGGTGTAGGGGGGAGGGGGCGCACCAGCCCTCTATTTATAGAGGGGGGACGGCCAGCCCTTGCCCCTCCTCCAAGCCTTGGGCCGGCGGCCAAGGGAGGGAGGAGTGGAGGGAAAGGACTCTCCCCTCTTCTAGAAACCCTATCTCTAGTTTAAACGATTTAAACCCTATAGGATCGGCTAGGCCCTATGGGGCCTTGTGCCCCTGGCCCAATGCGGCCAGGACACTCCCTCATAGGCCCATGCCCCTCCCGGAAGGTGGGGCCACGTTGGTCCCCTTCCGGAAGGTTCTAGAAGCTTCCGGTATAATACCGATTAACCCGGAACAATTCCGAACTCCAAAAACTGCATTGCCTTATATGAATCTTATTCTCCGGACCATTCCGTAACCTCTCGTGATATCCCGGATCCTATACGAGACTCCGAACAAAAATTCATAAACCAATTATCCAATCTATCCTAGCGTCGAGACACGTTAAGTGTGTGACCCTGCGGGTTCGAGAATATGCAGACATGATCTTCTATCAATAATCAACAGCGGGGTCTGGGCACCCATATTTACTCCCACACATTCATCGATGATCATATCAAATGAACCATGATGCCAGGATTCAAACAATCCCATATATATATTCCCTTCGTCTCGCGATATTTTACTTGCCCGAGATTCGATCGTTGCATGGCCATACCTAGTTCAATCTCGCTCATAGCAAGTACTTTACTCATTCCGTAATCCGATATCACTTTGTGATTAACTCCTTAACCACATGCTTGCAAGCGGTGTTGATACCGACACGAAAGGGGCCCAAGTATATCTCTCCGACTTGGGAGGGACAATCCCATCTCGATACATACAACCCAATGATACTTTCGATCACCGAGAGACACCTTTATGATCACCCTCTCATAGGATGACGTTTGATGACCTCAAAGCTTTCTTCCGATACCAGGGAGTTGTATTATCTCATGGTCTAAGGAATACAATATTTGACATAGGAAAAGCTTCGCAAAGATGAACACGATGAAACGATCTAATTGCTTTGCTTAGTTTGGGTCTGTCCATCATATCATTCTCCAATGTTATGATCTCATTATCAATTGACAACTCATGTCTATGGTTAGGAAACCTTAAGCATCATTGATCAATGAGCTAGTCCATAGAGGCGTACTAGGGACACGGTGTTATTCACAAACCACACAAGTATTAAAGTTTCCGCTTAATACAATTCTAGCATGGAATATAAACTTTATCATGAACATGAATTATAATAATAAAATCTTTATTATTGCCTCTAGGGCATAATTCCAACAGTTATATCGAGGCAAACAGATGATTCGGATTTGAGTCATATAACTCGGATTTGAGTCAGGTGACCCAGACTTAAGACATAAAGTCAATTTTGAGTTAAGTAACTCGGATTTGGGATGACTTAACTCGGATCTGAGTCATATAACTCGGATTTGAGTCAGGTGACTCAGAGTTAAGACATAAAGTCAATTTTGAGTAAAGTAACTCGGATCTGGGATGAGTTAACTCGGATTTGATTCATATAACTCGGATTTGAGTCAGGTGACTCAGACTTAAGACATAAAGTCAATTTTGAGTAAAGTAACTCGGATTTGGGATGAGTTAACTCGGATTTGAGTCATATAACTCGGATTTGAGTCAGGTGACCCAGACTTAAGACATAAAGTCAATTTTGAGTAAAGTAACTCGGATCTGGGATGAGTTAACTCGGATTTGAGTCATATAACTCGGATTTGAGTCAGGTGACTCAGACTTAAGACATAAAGTCAATTTTGAGTAAAGTAACTCGGATTTGGGATGAGTTAACTTTCATTTGAGTCATATAACTCGGATTTGAGTCAGGTGACTCAGACTTAAGACATAAAGTCAATTTTGAGTAAAGTAACTCGGATTTGGGATGAGTTAACTCGGATTTGAGTCATATAACTCGGATTTGAGTCAGGTGACTCAGACTTAAGACATAAAGTCAACTTTGAGTAAAGTAACTCGGATTTGGGATGAGTTAACTCGGATTTGAGTCATATAACTCGGATTTGAGTCAGGTGACTCAGACTTAATACATAAAGTCAACTTTGAGTAAAGTAACTCGGATTTGGGATGAGTTAACTCGGATTTGAGTCATATAACTCGGATTTGAGTCAGGTGACTCAGACTTAAGACATAAAGTCAATTTTGAGTAAAGTAACTCGGATTTGGGATGAGTTAACTCGGATTTGAGTCATATAACTCGGATTTGAGTCATGTGACTCAGACTTAAGACATAAAGTCAATTTTGAGTAAAGTAACTCGGATTTGGGATGAGTTAACTCGGATTTGAGTCATATAACTCGGATTTGAGTCAGGTGACTCAGACTTAAGACATAAAGTCAATTTTGAGTAAAGTAACTCGGATTTGGGATGAGTTAACTCGGATTTGAGTCATATAACTCGGATTTGAGTCAGGTGACTCAGACTTAAGACATAAAGTCAATTTTGAGTTAAGTAACTCGGATTTGGAATCAGATGACTCGGATAATAACTTACCCATAGAGGTTAAAGGAGCAGTGCCCAATAAGGCCGGAACTCATAACTTACCCAAAGGGGTTAAAAGAGCAGTGCCCAATAAGGCCAGAACTCATAACTTGCCCAAAGAGGTTAAAAGAGCAGTGCCCAATAAGGCCAGAACTCATAACTGGCCCAAAGAGGTTAAAAGAGCAGTGCCCAATAAGGCCGGAACTCGTAACTTACCCAAAAGGGTTAAAAGAGCAGTGCCCAATAAGTCCATAACTCATAACTTGACCAAAGAGGTTAAAAGAGCAGTGCCCAATAAGGCCGGAACTCATAACTTACCCAAAGAGGTTAAAAGAGCAGTGCCCAATAAGGCCGGAACTCATAACTTACCCAAAGAGGTTAAAAGAGCAGTGCCCAATAAGGCCAGAACTCATAACTTACCCAATAGGGTTAAAAGAGCAATGCCCAAGAAGGCAAGAATTCATAGCTTACCCAAAGGGGTTTAAAGAGTAGTGCCCAATAAGGCCAGAAGTCCAGAAACTTACCCAAAGGGGTTATGACCAGTGCCCAAGAAGGCCAGAAGTCCAGAAACTTACCCAAAGGGGTTATGACCAATGCCCATGAAGGCCAGAAGTCCAGAAACTTGCCCAAGAGGGTTATGAGCAGTGCCCAAGAAGGCTAATAGACAAGAAAATTACCCAAAAAGATTATAAGACATAGAAGTATGCAACCAAGGTACAATAAGTCAAAAAATAAATCTGGGAATATTTAAAATTAAAGTATATGCACGACTCTACGAGTCCCACATAGACTCGGGGACTAATGTCGGGGATATAACCCCGGGTACCCCAGAGTTGGTATATAAATAAGCCAATAAAGAGAAAAGAATAAATGAGAGTGTATTTGATAAGAGAATATAGAAAAGGAAAAGGACAGTCTGGGCCGAATAAGGTATAATTCGGCCTATACTAAATACTCATGGACCGAATTAACCTCTCTTGGGCCGAACCATGGGAAAAAGGGCCGAGTTAAGCCCATCCGACCTTGCAGTAGCGTCCAGGGTCGCCAGAGCATGATCACCTCGTCACCTCGACACCTCATCCCGACAAACCTCGCCAGCGTTGCCTTCTTCCCACGCTTCCCCTGACTCCCGCACGGCGTCGCCCAGCGCCAATCTAGTGCCCATCGATGGAGAAACCCACGTGGGCCAGCAGTAGCTGTAGCGGCCCACTACAGGCCAGCATTCCCCGTCGCCCATGTGCTCTCCCCTGGATGGGCCGCCAGGAGCAGCGCGGCCCACCGCGGGGCCTTCGTCGCTATCATCCCGGAGCCGACGTGTCTCCACGGTCCGCCAAGCCACCCCGGGTGGGCCGACACAGAGAACCCGGCCCACCACGGAATCAAGGCAACCGAATCATCCAGAGACCCCGGCTGGGCTGCTGTGTTGCCTTACCTGGGCCGACTTAAGCTAAAACCCGGCCGGGCTGGCATTCTTCCTCTTGGGCCACTCCGCCCAGGCCAAATCAAAGGCTGCCCAGGCCGAATTAGCTCATCCCAGGACGAATTACGTCTTGAATTACACCTGGGCTGAATCATATTGTCCTGGCTTCCTTCCAGATGTCCCTCCAGACTCTACATCAATGTATCGGTGAATCAGAACAAGTTATTCAAGTCCAGTGCCAGTCTTGGGACGCCCCTGGCTCAGACTGGCACATGGCGTGTGGAATATGCTCATGGCATCAAACAAGATGCTAGGAATATGCTCTTGGCATCAAATAAGATGATAGGGAATATGCCTGGCATCTCCGAAGATGCCAGGGCATATGCTCATCATCTCTAGAAGATGCCCAGGATATGCCATCTAGATGCTAAACGTGTGGAACAAGACTTGTCCCCTGGGCTCCCCTTTATAAGGAGCACCAGGGGGATCGTTCTAGGAGAGGCCCCGAAGGGATCCTCCCCTCTCTGCTCACTAGGAGCTCTCCTTCTTCCTCTTCCTCTACTCTCATAGAGAGACCTAGATAGAAGCATAGGAGATACAGCTCAAGGAGCATGGTTGTAGCCACAAGTATAGCAAGATTATAAGAGATTAGATGTATAGAATGAGGTGTTATCTCCACTTGAGAGCTTCAATCCAATATACATTGTATTTCTCTTTGTTCATACGAGTGCGGTCTTCACTGCATCATCCCTCCCCGGATTCCTCCACGTCCATCGGCCCCAACTTTAGCCTACCCATGGCATATGCCGTGATACCACCACGACAGTCGTCATGACTCTTTGGTACTTGAGAGTCGACATGTTCTGATAGGATCCACTACCGACTGATCGATTGAGAGTCAGACTCCAATATTGTCTAAGTTGCCATGAGCCTGCTGGGTCACACACTTAAGATCAGAGCAAGTTCAGATTAGATCTAAACCGGAAATCTATTTGGGTTGGACCCAAGACGGATTTTGGACTGAGTCAGTGAGTCAGACTCACGGTGACCAATATGAGCTTTAGTGAATGGGCCACGAGTGAGTGGAGCCCACTTTCACTCCCTATATATAGTGGGGCGCAGAAACCCAGAAGGGCTGACGCTTAGGTCATTCCATGTGTTGAAAATCCTAACTCCACAACAGTTCTGCCGCCGTACTGGACCTAGCAGTCCACCGCCGACGCTCCTCCTTGTACGTGTGAATACATCATCAGTGTTGTACAATCAGCACCACGATGATCTGGATCGGATCAGATCGTGAGTACTGCACTGCATCCAACAGACGTGCTTCATCAATTCCGCAACTGCGTGTCTAGTGATAATCCTTGTGGTCTTCTACCTCAGCTAGATCTTGGGTTCACCGCGTAAGAAAAGATTTTTGTTTTATTTCCTCGCGGCCCAACACTGAAATATCCTTCAGAACGACTATATTGCACCAGCTAAGTATGTCGATGCCATTGTCATAACTCTAACTAGTGGTTGTATTGATTGCATATACGCGATGACAAAGCCGCGAGGAGATATTCTGGTCTGAAAACCGACCAAATGAAGTGAGTGCCATTATTTAAAAATAAAATTTATAAATTACTTACAACTTCATTGTTAGTGATACTTTTACTAACTGAAATGCAATGCACATAGGTAAATGTAGAATGAGAACTAGGCACACGGGCCTAACATGCCACATGTCAGCCCGTTAGGCAGAATGCCCGTGTGGGGCCCAGAAGCTGGGCACGGAGTCGGCATGGTACGGCCCGCCTGTTAACGGGCCTTTGCATGCCGGACACGTGAAAATTTCACGGTGAAACCCTGTGCCGGGCTGGCCTGGCCCGTTAGCCAGGTTTGGGCCACAGGTGTTCCGTTCTCCAGTCGGTTGCCCTTTTTTTTATGTTATATCCCAAGCTGGGGAGACAGAGACTCCAGACTCCTCCGTCCGTCCCGCAAGCGCTCGCGGCGGTCGCCGGCGCTGACACGACCTCCTCCCCTTTAGTCGTCGGTCAAGGTCCGGACACCATCACGGCCGGTCCCTGCCGTCTCGATCCGGGGCATCTCGTTTGCTGCTGGATCTGGCGCCGATGAGGCTTATGTCCAGGAAACGCCATCGGCGACGGGAGCGCCGTCGCCGGACAACCCGAGACCGTACGCAGCTTATACTCCCCTTTTATATCTGTCGATGATTGATTGATCTAATCTGTCTAAGCGTATGCCTGTCCTCTACTCTCTCTGCCCGTTAGCCATGTCGGAAGGGGAAAAAACTCATCTTTTTCCTCTGTGTAAGGTGGAGTTAGCTGATTCACTTAGATAGTTCCAGGTCGCCTAGCTTTTTCGGGGGAATAGAAGGATATACTGTAAGCCATTGATTCGATCGTTCCCGTGACTTCATGGTCATCAGCACTTTGCTAGGCAAAGCGCTCCACCCTCCTAAGCAGTCAAACCTTGTTCAAATTCCTAGGCGACTACTAATATTTGAACGAGGTTTGCTGCATTTGTTGTAGGCGCCCACTGTCTTTTTGCGTTCTGCCTGCCACATTGGGACATGGGAGATTGCTTAAGTTGCTAGTTTTACGGGGCGATCATCCATTAAGTATGTTAAGTCAAAGACGAGATCTGCTAGCGGGGAGGCAGGGAGTCCTAATAAATTGCATCTCTACTATATTTGAAATTATTGGAAATTGGATTACAGCTCCATATTTTCTGTTTGGATCTCATTTGGAATTATTACTAGATGGACTCAGAGCGCTCTGCCGTGCCATCCTCTGTTAATAACATTTAACTTCTGTGAGAGGAGTGTTCGTTTGCTAGAGTATATCCGGTTTTGTTTTTGGCTCGCTGCGGAACGGGCTTGTTCACAGTACGTTGCAAAAAAAATAAGGCGCCACCAAGTACGCCCCCATGCAGCGGGATACAGCTCGAGCAACCAGACGGTGCCAATTTCTCTCAGCGAAACAGTATCACATCGATAGCTAGGCCCTGTCTAGTAGGAGACGGTTGAGCAACCATATGCTCTCAAAACCAAAACCAAGCTTAGAGCTGTTTAGAGATGGCACAATTTGGCGTCGCAGATCACAAGACAATATAAAAGTACATTTAATGGCATGCAAATACTTCTCAATCCACTCAGCATAGTATGTGAATACCATCTGATCCAAAAACACGTCCGACAAATTGAATTCATGGTTAAGAAAAATGCAGGAATGAAACACTTTTTTGGTAATTAGGCGTGAAAATTACTCCTATAACCAATTTACGTACCCATCATTGATGTGGAGTGAAAGATAAAGTGACAATCCAACCACAAAAACACAGGAGGCGACATACATAAATCCACTAAACAAATCGCAACTATTTTGAAACAGGTAGCAAAGTAGGGGAAACTAAAAAAATGTAAGAGGATTACAAAAGGCTACAATCATTATCTTAAAGCTAAACATATTAACTTAATAAAAAATAAAATGGGTTCAGGTGTATTGACAGCAAAAACAACCTATGACATAATTTGAAACAAAAATAATTTTGGACTGTATTATCTTGTTAAAAAAGCTGCACACCACATTTAAACAGAATTTCACAACCAAGCAACACTTATAGGAAGAACCTCCACACCACATCTTAGTGCTTACATTCATGGGCCTGTTCACCTGGATAATTCTTTCTTTCGTTTTTGAAAGCAGGGGATATATTGATCAGTTCAGGGTTGAGCACTTCCATCGTGCAGGATGAGCTCGAACCAATCAACACACTCCCACCGTCTACATTACACCCTAGTTTTTGCAAGATCATGAGCAACACAGTTCCCGGATCTTCTGACTTTGTCAATTTTAAAATTTATCAGGCTTTGTAGCAGACGTCTAGTGTCTTCAGTGATCCCATAGATGGCAGTCTTCCTCCCAGCTGGAGTATTTAGCTCATGAAGGACAGCCGCACAGTCACTTTCTATCCGAATTGGTTAGTCTGCAATTGTCATGATCGCCATCACAGAGAACCGCTCCCCACGAACCTGAGTTCAGTTCTGAGCTGAAACTGGCATCCACATTCAGTTTCGCCAACCTGCATTAGATTTCTTGCAGATTTCTTCTTCTCTTCGGTCTTCCTTCCCTCTTTGTCCAGATAATTCAGTACTCAACAGGTCTTGATTGAACCGCAAGAGATGCTTTTTCATTTGTGCATTCTTCAATTCGAAAATCATAACATAGTTTTAACTTAAATATACTACTGAGTAAGAGGTTCATCAACCAATGATCTACAAAGTACTCTCTCTGTTCCTAAATATAAGATGCTTTGGAAGCTCAAATTGAATTGTCAAAACGTCTTATGTTTAGGAACATAGCTGCAATGGTTAGGTCGGCATATATAGCCAAGAACATGGAGCAATAATTAGAGCACAATACGCAAAGAATTTTTCATTCCTTTTATAAATAATAAAATACTACACGTATGTTGATTTCTAAGCAAAATGTTTTGCGTAATGCCCTCAGAAATTGGTTCCATTCCACTTTCTCTTCCATGTGGAGCGGAAAGCTGCCCCTTCTAGCAGTGAACCTTGAGTATGTTTGAAACTTTCACCCTCTACAACTTCACAATACAGCTCATCACTGTGTACCACATGAAGATATTTTCACATATCCAGCTAGTCAAATCCGTTAGTAGATACTGTGCACATTCCAGTACAATCACCACTTTGCCTAAAGTTTTAACCTTTGGTCGTGTTTTATTTTGCTCACCCTTGAGGGGAATTTTCTCATCAAAGGGGTTAATTTATTTTAATAGTAAAGAAAACTCTGACTTTTGATTGGTATTTTTAAAAAATAAGAAAATTGATGAATCGCGATGGAACTGACCTTAGTCTCATTGTCTTCCTGCTCCCATTCTTAGAAACATCTATCACTGGCTCTGAACATCTAGTTTGAAGCAACAGTAGTAGCAGGTGTAGGTGTAGCTTCGGTACCTCACATTCTCATGCAAGCAACTACATTTTCCTTCCACATGTTGATACATATGAAAATCATACATAAATCACTCACAAGAACTTATATAACTCATTCTGGTTCAATGAAGCAAGCATAAACATTGGTATTGCACAGTTGCACTCACATTTCTGCCATCCGAACTTCTAAGACTGAGTGCAAAAAAAAGTTATCTTTTCTGTGCTAGGCTTCTGAATTTCTAATATGTTATCTAGTCTAAATCGGATTAATGCATTTTAAGTTTAGTGAAAAACCAAAAAAAATTCACTATGTCTACTGTTGGTAAAGTAAATGGGCACGTACATACAGATATGTCATTGTTAGTCTTGTTAGTTCACAGGTAGTGTGTAGAAGGTGGTTTGTTTGTGGCTGCCAAAAGCTTCTTGCAGCCTGTCTTACATTGTGGCATATATATATAGGAGTACAAGGGCAGGTCGGTTTAATCCTGAGAGTTCTAGAGCTTTCTATTGCTATCTATCTTACTGCCTAAGATTTATACACCTAAAGCTGCTTCTAGAACCTACCTAGTACTACTACTACCAATATTGTACTACTAGAACCTACCAGAGTACCAGTCCTAGAACCTACTAGTAGTAGCTTAACTCCTAAGAAAGGATTACTCTCACAATTCTCCATTCTCCCTCTAATCCTTGCTCTTCATGTTTGACTTGATTTGGACCATTCCAATTCTAGCACGCAGCTCCTGAAACTTTACTCGCCCAAGTGATTTTGTCAAAATGTCAGCGAGCTGATCTGAAGTATTGATAAAGCTGGCGTTGATGCTTCCATCTTCCAAGCAGCCTCTGATGAAGTGATATCGAATATTGATATGTTTGCTGCGCTCATGAAAGACTGGATTTTTGGCTAATGCCGAGGCACTTTGTCACACCATTAGCTCAACTGCCTTGGCTTTTCTTCCAAGAAGTTCTCCAAGCGGTGAGCCACCAAATTCCTTGAGTTGTTGCAGCTTGTGGCTGCAACATACTCAAATTTCACAGAAGATTGAGCAACCACCTCTACTTGAGGGATTGCCAACTCACCAAGTTGTTGGAGGAAGAATAGAGTGCCGCTCGTGCTCTTCACGGTGTCGATGTCGCCGGCTAGGTCATCACATCAGAACCAATCACAGTGCCTCCTTTGTCTTCCGCCAGAGTGAAGACCATAGTGTGTTGTGCGGCGACATAGCGAAGAATTCTCTTCACACCATCATGTGCTCCTCCGTGGGTCGTTCCATGAATCGATCGATGAAGCTAAAGAAATGCCGTGTCCGGCTGGTGGACGAGGTAGCGAGGCTGCCAACGATCTGTCGCATTTCAGCGGCCCACTTCTTTTCTTTTCACGACTTAGCTTGAGCCGCCCTCCATTGGGTGTGTCTTTGGATTACATCCTTCCATTCCTCCCTATGAAGAATGCGATGCATAGTGTGCTTGACATAGGCCGATGCCATCGCCGTCTTCTTGGACTTCAATTCGAGATAGAATGACAACAATCCTAGGTCACTCATCCGGAATTTTGTCTCATCTCATCCTTGAATCTCTCAATTGCTCCTTGACGAACTCGTGATGATTAGATCACCCATATACTCAATGAGCAAGATTTCGCCGCCGGTGATCGCGGTAGATTCCGTCCGTGCTCGCTTCCTGCTTGAAGCCCATTTCTTTGAGCGTGCAATCGAGCTTCGCGTTCCATGCTCGTGGCGCTGCCAGCCATACAGGCCTTGGCATGCAGAACCTTTCCTTCTTCTCCCTTGATGAAGAAACCCGGTGTCTGCTTCACATAGACCTCCTCCTTCGGTTCTCCATTGAGAAAGGCTGACTTTACGTCCATGTGGTGGACATGCCACCCCTCCTGGGCAGCAAGAGCAAGAAGCAACCTGATTGATTCCATGCGAGCAACCGGAGCAAAGACTTCATCAAAATCTACGCCAGCTTGCTAGACGAAGCCGCGGGCTTTGTGTTTGATTACTTCGCCGGCTTCATTTTTCTTCAACTTATAGACCCATTTCAAGCCTATTGGTCGATGCCCGTGTGGCAGATCGACAAGCTCCCATGTCTTGTTTCGCTCCACCGCTTCGATTTCCTCGCGCATGGCTGCCTGCCATGCCTTGTCCTGCTCAGCCTCTGCAAATGAGCATGGCTCCCCCATGCTGGCCAAATGTAGCTCGGAGTCGAGGTTGCGCGGTGCGAGCCCCGGGACTGGTTCTTCTCCAATAAGATCTTCAACCTTGCGATAGCGGGCTGGTGTCTCGCCATGTGCAGCGTCGAGTCGATCATCGTCATCCGCTAGTGGCGTGATTTAATGTCGGAGTTCTTTGGGGTTACAGCGATTCTTGATGGTGTGATCGAGAAGATGGTGGTGTCTTTGGTGGCGTACCTTGAGCCCATGTCTCGGCGATGCCGATCATCCTCTCTGAACTATCGGCGTGGCTAGGTGCCCTCGTGGCGGGGCGGTGATGTACCTACGTCAAAGTTCTTTGCTAGAGTATTCATTGCCTTTGTTGCCCAATCCCGACGCTCTTCATCGAAGATAACGTCACGCGACGCGAACACGTCTTGTCGCTGGTCCGAGCACTGTACCCTTTACTCCTTCCTCGTAGCCAATGAAAACAGTGGGAGAGCTGCGGTCGTCGAGCTTGTGTAGGTTCCCCTGTTCCTTGACATATGCTAAGCACCCAAAGGTGAGAAGGTACTGGATAGCCAGCTTACGGCCATGCCACGCCTCATAAGCGTCTTCGATGAGAGATTTGGTTGGAGCTTGGTTCAAGAAGAAGGCAATGATCTTTCGCGCCTCACAAAATTCAGCCGGCATACTCCTTTGTTTCAGCAGAGCACGCGCCATTACCACCACCGTTTGGTTCCGCCTCTCAACGACGCCATTCTGCTGCGGGGCGTATGGCGCGGAGAAGTGGCGCTCGATTCCTTCATCAGCACAGTAGGCGGCAAACTCCGTTGAGGTGAACTCGCCGCCGTTGTCCGTGCGGAACACGCGCAGTTTGCGTCCGCTTTGAGCTTCTGCTGCTGCCTGGACTCTCTTGATGGCATCCGGTGCGTTGTTCTTGGCTGCCAGGAGCACCACCCACATGTAGCGAGTGGCATCATCCACCAACAGCAAGAAGTAGCGCCGGCCTCCAGGTGTCGCCGGCAAAATGGGACCGCAAAGGTCACCGTGGACAAGCTCAAGTAGCTCCTGTGCGTGATACCTTGCCTGCCGAGGGAATGCGCCGCGACGATGCTTGGTGATGACGCACGTGTCACAGAACTGCTCCACATGCTCCAGCCGTGGAAGCCCACGTGCCATAGCAAGGCGACCCATCTTCTCCAAAGCGTCGAAGTTGAGATGCCCAAATCGCTCATGCCAGCGCCAAGCAATATCATCGCGGCGGGCAGAGAGACAAGTCGGCTGGGCAATCTCAAGATGGAGGCGGTAGAGACGATTTCGACCGCGCTCGACTCGAACAAGGAGCCGATCTTGTTGATCCCATATGCGAAGCACACCTCTCCTTATCAGCACACATGCTCCTCTCTTGTCGAGTTGACCAATGCTGATGATCGAGTTCTTTAGACGTGGGATGTAGTAGACGCCGGTGAGAGCCTTGTGTTCACCATTTTTGCCAGCAAAGATGATGGTGCCCATGCCCTTGATTTCAACGACGGAGCCATCACCAAATTTGACAGTGCCGGTGACCGTTTTATCAATTTCAGCAAAGGCATCGCCATGGCCCGTCATGTGATTTGTGGCACCGGTGTCGAGGTACCAGCCCTCGATTCGCTCGTCGTCGTTGCTCGTCCCGAGGAAGGCTTTTGTCTTCGGCTTGTCGATGTGGAGAGGGGCATGCTCTGGAGCTGTAGCAGTGTTGTCCTTCACCACTATGGCTGGGGCTGGAGCAACCTTTTTCTCCATCACCATGGCAGCGGCTGGAGTGTCGCTTTTCTGCACTATCATGGCTGGGGGAGGAGTGATGCTTTGCTGCACCACCACGGCTGGGGCAGGAGTGGTGCAGACCTGTGCCATAAGGAGTGTATGCTCCTCATCATCTTCCTCTGCTTGGGCCAAGTATGCCCTGTTTCTCCTAGGCTGCTTGCAATCCTTGGCCCAATGGCCATGACGGCCACTGTTGCGACATGTGTCATCACGTCGTCCGTCCTTAGTTGTTGCACTATCGTCGTCGCCTTCTCCACCCTTCTTACGCCGTGGTCGTCGTCGTTGCTGCCTGCTGCCGTTCGCAGGCATGGAGGAGCTGCCTCCTTGGCGCCCCTTCATCTTCTCTCGCCATTGCTCCTCGGTGAGCAGGAGCTTGGCGGCTCAGGCGACTCGAGACGGTCCTCCGTTGCCTTCAGCCGACCGGTGACCTCCTCCAACGACATCTCAGAAGTGTCAAGGAGGGTTTCAATTGCAAGGGCAATCTGCGAGAGCCTAGACGGCACAACCCGCAAGAACTTCTCGACAACTTGAGTTTCGTCGATGGGTGATCCGAGCGTGGCGAGGCTTGTGACGAGGTTGGTAAGGCGCAACGCGAACTCGTCAACAGACTCACCGTCGCGGAACGAGATCATCTCAAATTCCTTCTTCAGCTGCTGCACCTTGCCCTTCCGCACGCGGTCTGAATCGACGCGCATGGCTTGAATTGCCTCCCACGCCTCCTTCGCTGTCCTCTTGACAGCCAGTCCAGCCACCATTTCTGGTGGCACCGCTTGCAAGATGGCCTCCAATGCCATTCGGTCTTCCTGGAAGTCGTCGGCGCCGGGCTCAATCGCATCCCAAATACCCCGAGCCTGCAACTTCACCTTCATGAGGAGGCTCCATTCGGTGTAGTTCGTCTGCGTCAGCAACGGGTAATTGCCGCCATCGACGTCCTTCACAACACACTCAACCACGACCTCGCGCCTTCCTGCATCGCTGTGGCGCGGTCGTCTCGGTGGCGGTGAAGGGGAACGGCGCCGCGGCTGGGCAGACAGACTGCGGCAACACCCTGATTTGGAGCTGACATCTCTCACGATCCTATCTTCACCAACAGCCTGGCTCTGATACCAACTGTTAGTCTTGTTAGTTCACAGGTAGTGTGTAGAAGGTGGTTTGTTTGTGGCTGCCAAAAGCTTCTTGCAGCCTGTCTTACATTGTGGCATATATATATAGGAGTACACGGGCAGGTCGGTTTAATCCTGAGAGTTCTAGAGCTTTCTACTGCTATCTAGCTTACTGCCTAAGATTTACACACCTAAAGCTGCTTCTAGAACCTACCTAGTACTACTACCAATATTGTACTACTAGAACTTACCAGAGTACCTACTAGTAGTAGCTTAACTCCTAAGCAAGGATTACTCTCACAGTCATATCATCCCTTGCAGAAAAACGATATGCATAATCTATATAACTTCCCTAAATAAGTTTTACGGAGTAAAATTCAGAAGGCACCAGCAAGTAGCTATCTGTCTTGAAGCTTGTTTACTTTCTTTTCGAGAGATAAAATTTTGCTAACATGAAATAGATAGATTACAAATCTCATATGCTGGAGATCATTTACCGTGCTTCTCAAATAACTATAAGGATATATACCTTGTACTTCCAGCACTTAAAAGGAAGTTTGAAACACTAAATAGATGAGTATGAACTTTTCTGATCAATTTGGACATCACAGATTCAAAAGCTGGCTTGGACATCTCTATATCAAGAAATAAGCATCTCACTAAACTAATACCAATATATAGCTGGTATGACTTACATTAGAAGAAGGGCTGCACTGTGAAAACCACTATTCTTGAAATATTTTCTGCAAATTCTAGTTTCCAACATAAAGCAATGATTTTCTCTCTAATGATCATAAAACCAAAATCCTGGAAGGCCAAGATTGATAAACCACAAAAAGTAAATAATAGAGAGTAACCTTTATCTGCCATGGAAATAATACAATTATGAAGGAGTATAGGATAGGATCAAAACAATAGCTTCAGTTTCAGCCATAAACTTCGAGGCCATCAAATCCCTCATGGCAAAAGAACCAACCAGCATGTACACATCGCAGATCAAATGGTTAACACTAACCTAATTTACTGAAAATGAATCTCCGAAATCCATGATGAACAGGAACATCGAACGAACATGTGTCATGTGAGAATCCATCTAACCTAAATGTATTTATTATTTGACCTCTAGCTAACATATAATATGGATGCATTGGTTAATTATAAGCTAGTTACATGATTCAATTAAGTAGGAACGCGTGAGTTATTTGTGAACATAGTGAACCTTATTCATAATCAAGTGTGGCACTTTTTCCCTATGTACACTGATCATTGCCTAACTATTTGATTGATATCATGTGAACGCAGGCAGATGCTTCACTTATGATGGTCAATGGCTCACCTTTTACATTTTTATCTTACTTTTGTTAAAAAATTCTCTGCTACCATGCACAATAATTTCTCTCAAAGCTTTGCTGACATATACCCGTAGAACACCATGGCTATACTTCAGAAATACAAAATTCACCAAGAAGTGACATCAGAATCAGAGATACTGAACGAACAGTTTTGTAAGTTGCTTCAGTAGTATTTGAATTGTGTCATAGACAAATATTGGACCGACGAAAACATAGCCAAAGGAAGAGAAAAGAGCAGCAACCTGAACGGACACGAGCTAGCTAACGACAACCTTCAGCAGGCTGCGATACATTAACGCATCGGCAGATTTGAGCACGAATCCATTTCAGCCATACACGATGCACGCATCAAGATGTACTGCGCTGCATAACACACGAATATACAGGAACTAGAACGAAGATGCCCATAGTACAGTTCAAGCAGATCCGCCTGTTGGCAATAAGATCTAGGCAGGAATGGCCACTGCACCTTACGTCAAAGACCATCGGCGTGCGCCTGCTGTGAAGCGATAGAGCAGGTCTTGGGCCGCCCGCCGCTCACCAAGATGCCGATGCAACCCATGGCGCCGCCCAAAGCCACTAGTTGCCGGGCTGCCTGACACCGAGTCAACATGCTGCGAAGTTCACCGATGTTGCCGCCGATACAGCCACCGAGCCCATCCACTGCTCACCTGGCTACCAAGGCCGCCCGCCGCGCACCCGCGTCAATCGGCTCAGTTACCGTCGCCCGCGTAGTTCGCCTGCCGCAAATCACGCCTTAATCGCAAAAGTCCACGGCAGGCGCTGCTCGCCGTGGACCACCGGCCGCGGGCGGCGACCGGCTGGGCGACAGAGATGGCGGAAACGCCGGATTGGCTAGAGGGGATGTGAGGAAGATGATGGGGCGGTGATAAGGATGACGTTGGCTGATTTGCTTGACAGAGGAACCACTTGTACGCACGAGCCGCCACGAGCAATGCACGCGTTTTAAAAACAACAAACAAACACTGACATGTAGGAACAGAAGCAGCGCTCACGGTGGAACAACCATAGGCCCTCAATTCCAGGGAGCTTAGAGCTCCTTAAAGATTAAATGAAATGAATGCCAATGCTTGTTGGATGTTTTAGAACTGTAAACAAGTCATCAAAATTGTACAATGACACATGATTGCATTATGAATAACAAAGATAAAACTGAGATTTGAATCTGTAAATCTAAGAGTCAAAAAAATTAGCACTGGAAATTTGCCAATCCCAGGACCGTATGAGGAGCTACAAAACAACACCCCTGAGTTGATGGTAATATCTCAAATACCCATCCAGATCTGGTTACAGAAACCTTTGGAGAGAGCTATTCCCATGCAGCAACACAAGAAGAATGATTCACGATTTGACTTTCTTTAGTACCCATCTCTTCTTAATTTTTTCTAGCAATGCCAATAAAGACTTAAACTTGCCCCCATCGAAATCCAGGATACCATTAACTGCCGACAGATGCCATCTTCGTCTAATAGTTGCGAGTATCTGTCCGTGAGAAGTCACTTTTGAAGCTTGAACACCGCCTTCTTGAAAGAGAGCAATACTGATGTTGTCTAATTTATTCCCAAGCATTAATGATATTGAGTCATTTGACCTATATATCATCTTAAAATGTTATTCACCAGTCTGAGCTGATGACATGGTGGTAGAAATCGACCATTTTCATTGCACTTTCAGCAGCAGTCCCAGCTCTTGTTCCACAGTAGCATGATCCATTGAGTGCACATAATTGTATCCCATAACTAAACCACATTTTCTGTAAGAAAAATTCATGCATGATGGCAACCATGATGGGTTGCAGTATCATGCATAGCCACTGCTGCTGGATGTATAACCAAATAATGAAGCAAGAGACTACCAGAGGGTTGCATTGCTGGGACATTCATATAATCGTATAAGGGACAATCTGCACTTAATTTCAGACAGAAGAGAGTACATGCTATAGTTCAGTAATTTCAGAGAGAACAGAGCATATTCATGGCATTTTGACAATGATGCACAAGCGATATTGGCTCACACTGATGCATGTCTTCCTTTTTATACTGAGCCAACGAAAGCTCATAAAGACAAATAAGCCACTGTAGATTAATCATGGTGAGATCTGCCAACAAATCTCAGGAGCAGAATGCAGCAATGCAGGCAATTTCACACAAAATTTGCAGCAGTAACTACTGGTCAGCTTACAGATTCAGCACGAATTCGCACCACAGAGATGATTCAGTCGTGAGATAATGTGATCGCACACACATGTAAAACAGCTAAACCTATTTCAAGATTATGCTTGCAATCCAATGCACGAGCTAGCTATGCTATGGGCGATGGTGTTGGGAGGGTGCTTAGGTCCATGTTGATTGCAGGAGGATCAGGTCGATGTCGTTTGAAGCTAGAGTTTACGACAGAGAAGCAGAGGAGACCTAGATGGTTAAGGGAGTGTGTGTGTGTGTGTGGGGGGGGGGGGTTTGGAAAATGGGGCAGTGAGATTCCACATAAATGACGGGTTACGGAGAAGCATTGAGGTTTGTCGTGGACATACTGACTGGAATTTGGGTAGAGTTGACAATTTTAATTCATTTACACCAAATGCAAGAAACTCAGAATTCAAATTCCGTTTCCGCGATTCTAGCCCCAATACCTGGGAGCCAAACGAGGTCTAATAGAATATGGCGAATGAGATCTACCTAATCTAGGCTGCATGTTAGTTTGCATGTGCTTGTATCCCAGCATTTATGTACTCTTGTTGTGCCTGATGTATGGCTGTATGGCAGATGGATCGACTGCTTCAATCTTAAAAAAGAAGCGTTCACCGTGCCGACAAGATGATAACTCACAAGGTGTTGAAGGACTAAGATTGGGACTCAATCTTCCAGAGGTATAAACTCCTGTTGATGACCTAAATTGCGAGTAAACTAGCATTGTGTGTGCTAGTGGGCACAGATTTGGATTATAGGAAAGGTACGGGTGGGGGTTTTACTTTCTGAATAAACCTGAAGAAAAGGTATGTTAGTACTTTATATGCTGTGTTTGGTTCATGCCAGTTGACCAGCACAAAACTGGCGCCATGTGACATGATTACAGCTAAAACCAAACTTAGAACCATGTGAGATATGCATATGACATGATGTATCACATTGTTTGGCATAGCATCACCAATGGCCGCATGGGTGTTGAATGTTGACTTGCACAAATGTGCATAAATAGTTCTTGTGGACAGCCGCATGCGTATTTTATGTAAGATTGCAATTGTATATCCATACTAGTTAATCAATACTAACTACGTTGCAGGAAAACTTTCTAAAGCTCCTTTGTAGTCATTAATTCACTCACTGCAACTGCATCCCAGTTTTTAATAAGTTTCTCTCATAATCTGATAATTTTGTCTCCTCCATGCTTCTCCATCCAGGACATCTTTCGACATATACATGCCCTAATGCCATTGCGGGACGCTGCTCGTGCAGCTTGTGCATCACAGATATTCCGGAAATCATGGAGATGCTATCCCAACCTTACCTTAAGTAAGGAATCACTAGGTTTGAGTAGAATCGTTTTTGGGGAAGGTAAAATGATAAGAGATTTGTCTCAAACAAAAATGACAAGAGATCTCATCAGTAAAGTTGACCATATTCTGAAAAATCACTCGGGTGTTGGCATGAAGAAACTAGAGCTTAAGCTCATCTGGTGTAACAAGGTTGATTACTGTTATCTCAGTAATTGGCTTTGCATTGCTGTTACAGCAGGGATTGAAGAACTAACCATGTTGCTGCCTCGTAAAAGTGAGGTAGCATACAACTTCCCATGCTCTCTTTTATTCAGTGGGAGTGAAAACTCAATTAAGTATCTTCAACTCGCTGGCTGTGCCTTCCGTCCCACAGCTGGGCTTGATTGCTGGAGAAGGTTGACGAAGCTGTGGCTGATCAGGGTGCTGATTACTGGAGATGAGCTAGAGAACCTTCTTTCCTATTCTTTCACATTGGAGAAGCTGGGGCTCTCGAGTTGCAATGAGATAGTTTGTGTGAAGATACCTTGTCAGCTCCAGCGGCTTAGCTTCCTGGAATGCTCCAAGAGATAGAGAGCAATGCTCCAAATGTCTCCACTTTTCACTTTTTTGGTGAGATCGTGAAGATTTCATTTGGAGGCTCATTGCAATTGCAAGTAAAGGACATACAGATAAGGTCTTCGTGTCAGTCCAACATTTTCTGGTATGTGCGGACCAAGCTTATGCCATCTGTGCCAAATGTTGAAACACTTCACATATCCTCGTGTAATGAGGTAATATTGTAGATCACCATACGCTAGCTATTGCATTTGATATTAGCATATGAAATATATAATTGATCCGAGACATCTTTATGCAGACGATCAGTACACCAACACTTCGTGGCAAATTCCTACACCTCAAATACTTGCATATTTCTCTAAACGGAGGTGTGGCTATTTCACCGGCCTATGATTACCTTTCCCTGGTTTCTTTTCTTGTAGCTTCTCCTTGCTTGGAGACATTCATATTTGACGTAAGTTAGTTATACCGCTCATCATGCAAGCATACCTAGTGTCTATCGTGTAACCTGCACTAATGATGTTGCCATCTTGGCTTTCTATGTAGGTACGTCAGCTTGACATGAAGCATGATTCGATTATCGGGGATAGCTCACAACTGAGGCAGCTGCTGCCAGAGCATCGCTATGACAACCTAAAAAGTGTGGCGATCGGTGGATTCTGCTCTGCCAAAAGCTTGGTCGAGTTGACATGCCATATTATTGAGAACGCATCGTCGCTTGAGTCCCTCACATTGGACACCACTAAAGGTTGTGATAGCTCTTATGGGTGCTCGGTTGATAATACTGGTGTCTGCGTTCCTATGGGGACGAACATTATCAAGGAAGCTCATAGAGCGCTCGTGGCTATCAGGGCACACATCGAGGGTATAATCCCCTCGAGGATTAAGTTTACTGTTATTGGGCCTTGTAGTCGGTGCCATGCTGTTGATAACCAGATGTCAAGCTAACTAGCATCATTATGCAATGGTTTATCGTGTACTCATAAAATTATACTACTGATATTTTGTGATGGGTTGTTCCTTAAATGCCCAGTGTTGTGTTAGAATTTCGTAGATGGAAATTGTCTTAAATAATCTCAACATCGGAGGCAGACGAAGCATTTTGCTGCTTTTAGTGATATGATAGCTTGTTATACTGAAGGTTAAGGATGGTCTGCATATTTTGTTATGAAATCATTTTTGTAGCAATAACAATTCAACGCATTTGATCGGTGTCCCTTGGTTCTTTATAACTCTCTCTCTGTCTTGGTTCCGTCGTATCAATCCCCGTGTTGTATCAATTCCTAGATAGATTGTTAGTTTGGCCTATATAATACTGCCTCTGTTCACAGGGGAATTCCTTCGCTGCACCAGGGTTCTACCAAAATCTTTGCACCAGGGTTCCTTCGCTGCACCAGACTATTCTTTACTGAATGCTATTTATTTTTTCATGTCCTGTCAACTATTCTTAGATCTAGGAGAAGCCAAGCTTCCAGCTTAAAATTTTCCATGCACATGCCAAGCCAATGGAGTAGTTGCCCTGATAGTGCATTTTATTTTCTGCTAAGGTATGTTGTGCAAGAGGTGAAGGAGCCATTCCTGGCCTGTGGGCATCAGAAGGTCATCCTTCGGTAGCTCCCAGGGGGGATTGGTTTTCCGGCCGCACGGCGCTACCCCTCCCCCGCCTCCATGCCGCGGGCGCCCCCGCTTCCTGCGCTGCTCACCGGCCTCGCCCACCGCGCGATATATCCAGCGGTGGCGAGGCAGCTCCATGCGCAGCTCCTCCTCCGCGGCCTCCCGCTCCCCGCCCGCGCCGCCGTCACCCTCATCGCCTCCTCCTCTGCCTTCCCGCGCTACGCCCGCGCCATCTTCGACAGTGTCCCCGCTGCCTCTGCCAACGTCTACCTCTGGACGGCCACCATCTCCTCGTACGCGAAGCATGCCTCCCCCGAGTTCGCGGCCGAGGCGTTTGCGCTGTTCCGGCTCATGCTCCGGTCGGGCCCGCAGCCGAACGCCTTCACTGTGAGCTCCGTGCTCAAGTCCTTGTCGACGCTCCGAGCGGCCCATGAGTTGTTCCAGGTGCATGGGTTCTTGGTGAAGGCTGGGCTGGGCTCCTCCGTGCACGTGGGAACTGCATTGCTTGATTCGTATGGGAGTCTTTCTCAGGTGTTGGATGCAAGGAGAGTGTTCGACGAAATTCCTACCAGGAACGTGGTGGTTGGAAACGCTATGATAGCATGCTATGTCAGAGGAGGGGACGTGGAGGCTGCCTGGAAGGTGTTTGACGGGATGGTAGAGAGGGACCCCATCTCATGGAACACACTCATGTCAGGGTACCTGCGGCAGGGAGATGCTCATCTCGCGAGGGGTCTGTTTCATGAGATGCCACAGAGAAATGTCAACAGCTGGAACATGATGATCGCTGCATGCTCGGAGGCCGGCCTGTGGGCTGATTCGGTAAGTGTGTTTAATCAGATGAGGCAAACGGGTTTCCAGCTCGACGCCGCGACAATGGCTGTGTTGATGTCTGCATGCGCACAGCTTGGTTCCATGTCAGTTGCAAAGCAAGTGCATGGGCTCTTACACAAGGGCTGCGTCGAGATGAACTGCCATGTGCAGAACTCTTTGGTTGACATGATTGCCAAGTGTGGCTGCATTATTGAAGCTCATTTCTTGTTTGTCGAGACACATCCCAAGGATACCGTGTCTTACAATGTGATGGTGTGTGCTCTTGCACAACATGGACATGGCAAAGATGCTCTGATGCATTTTAACGACATGATTCAGGAAGGGCTGCAGCCTGATGCGGTCACATTTCTTGGTGTCTTATCAGCTTGTGCTCATGCTGGGCTTGTGGACAGTGGGGAACACTATTTTGAGTCCATGGGAAGTACGTATGCAATTCACAAATCTGCAGATCACTATGCTTGCATGGTGGATCTCTATGGCCGAGCTGGGTTGATTGAAGAAGCACACCGCCTTGTGAAGATAATGCCAGTGAAGCCACATGCAGGTGTATGGGGAGCATTGCTCAATGCCTGCCATAAGCATTGCAACATTGATGTACTTGAGATTGCCGCAAGAGAACTCATCACGATAGAACCCATGAATCCTGGCAACTACATTCTCCATGCAAATACACTAGCTCGAAATCAGCGGTGGGATGCTGTTGAGGATGTACGGTGGTTGATGAGGGGAAATGTTAATGAAAAAAATACAGGATTCAGCTGGGTTGAAGTGGAGACTGTTGTTCATGAGTTCATGGCGGGAGATTTTAGCCATCCTAGTTTTGATCAAATTTACAATATCCTGGAGCATCTGTATCTCCAACTGACTTGAGATTGTTTTTGCTTGAAGGAGTGGAGAGGTGGTTGTTTCTTCTTACTGCTAAATGTCATTAGCGACAGGACATTCCAATTTTCCTGAAGTTCGTATCCAACTAGACATGCACTTCAACAAAAAGAGGTTTCTGTGAAGGCGAAAGCTACATCTGAAGTGGAACCTCGAAGAGGTGCTGTCTCAACTCTCAAGGATGGTTTATTCCATAATTTTGGCAGAAATAGTGCAACTTAAAATGTGCCAAACTAACCCGTGCTGCATTCTACTTGCACAAAATATTAAGGTAAGATTTTTTACTCTGTGTTGTGTACAAGTGTATAGGGTCAATACCTCAGAGGTGAAGTAATACTGCAGACGATTGTTAAATAGATAGCCCAGGAGGGGATGATAACACTAGAGGTTTAGTGATAAGCCTCCATGTCCCTTGAACCATCTTAATCCATGACTAACTTTGTATAGATTCTTAAGTAGTCTCGAGACTCCCAAACCCGGTAGGTTGTTCGGACTTATGTAACAGATATTTACAGTATGTAACTTAAGATTTCAATGCCAATAATCTTTGGCAAATGATACAAACTTTAGCCTGAACAGGTAGAAAATGAAGCGAACATTTTAACAGAGACTTGATGTGTGATTATATCATATGCTGATATGCACACAACTAATAATGCTTTCATCCAATATATTTTGTTACCCTATAGCACTGCTTGTGGTCCTTTTTGAAAAACAGTGTATATGATACATGTGTGCTCATCTTGGTTTTTATTATTTTTAAAAGCCACTTTATGTGTTTCTTGACTAGTTAGTTGATTTGCAGAAACATGATGCATTTGAAGAATATTACAATTGTTATAAGGTTGTTTCTGATCCTATTGCATTGCAGTAGCTATCAAATGGTCATATATGACTGCAATTTGTTGTTCACCAATGCTTGCATAATTGCTTGATGTTTTAGTTCTACTGTCAAGCCACTGTCTTTAGTGCTCAATGCAATGTTTCTATCTGAAAAATTGTATATTTTCAGGTCTGACATGGACTGCAGTTCCGATGAGTCATCGGAGCTAAGTGATACAAATATTGATGACTATGCTGAGAAGTGAGAAGGCGTACATGTACCTGAAGTCTGGCAAGCTTGTGGCTAGGCTAGGCACTGACAAATTTAGATGCCTGTTCTACCCTGGGAAGAAGAAGCTGGACTACCCCGCTGCAAAGGTGAAGATAAACCATCAGGCCCTGTCTAATCTTCTCAAGACTGATTATTCTGATTCTACTGCATTGCAGTAGCTAACAAATGGTCATATATGGCAGCAATTTTTTTGTTCACCAATGCTTGCATAATTACTTGATGTTTTAGTTCTACTGTCAAGCCACTCTCTTTAGTGCTCAATGCAATGTTTCAATCTGAAAAATTATATATTTTCAGGTCTGACATGGACTGCAGTTCCGATGAGTCATCGGAGCTAAGCGATACAAATATTGACGACTATGCTAAGAAGTGAGAAGGCGTACATGTACCTGAAGTCTGGCAAGCTTGTGGCTAGGCTAGGCACTGGCAAATTTAGATGCCTGTTCTACCCTGGGAAGAAGAAGCAGGACTACCCGGCTGCAAAGGTGAAGATAAACCATCAGGCCCTGGCTAATCTTCTCAAGACTGATTATGCTGAAGCAGCAGGCTCATTGTCAGCGTGACAAGCCGATGCACTGTTCTATCCTCCTAAGCCCGTGCAGGAACAGGATCTGTTTGGTTGGGTTTGGATGGGCATCCTTGCCTATGCCCCAGGTCTCTGCCATAGCCTGCCAAAGGTCACCCGCATGTGGACAGCGCATGAAGACATGGAAGGTGTCCTCACCTTCGGTACCACAAATTTGGCACAGGCCAGTAGTTGCCATTCCGCGTCTTCTCAGGTTCAACTGTGTGGAGATTGCATTACGACAAATCCTCGTGGCGAGCACACGTACTTTAGGAGGAACAGGGCAGTTCCAAATTAGTTTCCAGCCTGGTCTGGCTCCATCTGGCCTCACGCTAGTAGCCCCATGGGGGAACTGCCCAATGATAGGTATGCGAAGTTTCACAGGCCGTACTTTGTTTCTCGAATTGTTTGAACTGCGCAACTTTTAACCATGTATAGCAATATTTCTTCCAGACTCATGAAGCCAGAGAAATGAAGTGGTGTAGGCTGTCAGCACAAGATTTTGGTGCTGTTTTCAGAGAGATTGGATTTTATTGTGGATCTCATTGATTTTCTGCATCTTTGTTCGGTATGTAATGTGCCACAAGTCAGATCCTCCTGGAATAAATATAGTGATGCAAGTTTTGTTGTGCGCTGCTGTAGTGCTGCTAGACTTAACAGAGTTACCACAAAGAAATGAAACACAGTCATCATTTTTGCCCTGTGAAAGCATCTGTTCCAGGCAAAAACATGGGTTGTGCACTGGTCCATTTTGCAGGCTTGCAGCTCGGTGGAATTCATGTTCGCTCCTCACATCCAGGTCTCGGATATGGCATCTTTCATGACTGGCATCTTTTTTAGCATAAATAATGAACCAAAACTGCAGACACATATTTATATTTCGAAAAGAAAAGAATGTGTCGGCGTCTGGATGGTTATAGCGTCTCGTGGCATGCTCCTGCCTACATTGAACACCGCCAGCATTTAGGGGCAGAGAGAATCCTTTTCATAATTATGTTGAAAAAACCAACAAATATAGATGCCTAAAATTAAGTCTCGAACAAACGATGTATGCCTGTGTGCGACACAGATTACTTGCACACTCGGAGTTCTCTAGATTTTTCTCTAGAGGGGATTTGTGGCACCCGAGAGCACTGGAGCTCGTTTTTTTTAAGAAACAAGTAGTTTGAAGTTTCAAAATAAATCCAAAAAATATTTTGTGAATACCTACACATGTCCTGTATAACTGGGCAATGTTTCAGCAAAAAATACGTTCTATTCTGGCCTGAGAAAAAAATTGTGGCTATATATAAAGGAATAAAAACTCTTATTTTATCCCGAAATTTATCAATTTTATGTAGGAAAAGATACAAGGTATATGTGTATATCTAGTTGTATATTTAATTTCAGTATTTTTTATTTTTATACCCAGAAATAATGTGTTTTTGTTTGAGAAACAGTTCTTTTTTTTTGGCTAGAACAAGAGATTCTTAGAGATTAGACTGCCCATCCAAACAAGTGGTTCTTAGTTTCCTTTAGGCCTGCTCGTACCGGGCCTGAGCACCTTGCATTACTCGGCCTACTGCCCATCTACCCGTCTGGCCCAACCAGCGCGGCTCGAACTCGAAGTGGAAACCTGTCTCTTCCTCCACGGATCCACCTCCGAAAGAAGTCTACATAACCCCCACGACTATTGAGTTTGGGACAGAGCACTCCCTTAACTTTAAACTAGCGCATTTAGCCCCCACAATTATCCAATACCAGTTAATTGACCCCCTAGCCCCATCTTAGGTTGTTTTGGTAGCGGTTTTATTAACGTGGTGGATGGTTTCATAGCGTTGACTCTGTGAGCAGTTCCTGTACGCGCTCCTCCTGCAGTTTCAGGCCGACGGGGGGCCAAGGCGTGACTTTGATGCGCACTTCATGCCTCGCTAGCTACCTTCTCCCTAGCGAAATCCAAGAGCGGCACATCAATTCCCCATCGTGTGATGTGTTGACAGGGACGGAGGAGAGCCCCGGGCAGACCTGCCACCACCTTCTCATCCCCTGCAGTCTGCACCATGTGGTCGCAGGGAGGGTGCCACAGTCGTTCATGTGCTCGACGCGCCCCACTGGCTGCAGAGAGACAAGGTAAGAACGCGACATGATTGGAGCACAAAGCAGCATCGACCTTCCTCCTTCTGGCTGGGGCATGAACGAGCGGCCCGGCCGTCCTCGAGCAGCCATGAATCTAGGTCGATAAGCTCACCACGCGGTCGAACTGGACACCTCTAGGCCACACTCGATGCTGCTAATTTTCCATCGCGGTCTCACGCGCATACCGGCTCTGAGGCAGCGCCCAGCTACGGTGCGCAGCAGCAAGGCCTCCTCGCTGCTCCTCTGATATCACTCCGCGGGGATGATGATCCCGCTCTAGTGCTCCTCTCGCCAGATGATGACCCAGTTGCCGCCGCTAAATCCGGTAGCACACGCGTCGGCCACCATACTCACCGAGTGCCCGTACTTGAGCACCCCGCCGAGGCTATCCACTCCTCCTTCCCATTTCCCAACCAATGCTAGATTGGAGTCCTCCATAGCCGAGCTCGATGGTGCAAAACAGTGGAGGTCGCCTGTGCTGGAGGTGATGGACGAGCTCACGGCGGCGGCAGGGAATGCAAGCAAAACCACCATGTAGAACTGCTCTATGCGGCTCAAGGGGATTAATTAGCTGGTATTGGATAGTTGTGGGGGCTAAGTGCTCTAGTTTAAAGTTATGGGGGTGCTCAGTCCCAATCTTAATAGTTGTAGGGGTTATATGGACTTCTTTCCTCCACCTCCCCTCGGCCTCTCTCGTCGGTGAGGGCGCGGCGCCGGCATGCGGCACGGTCGTGTGTCGGACGACTGAACCTCGAAAAGGCTCGGAGAGCTTCGCCGTCATCTTAGGCGCTCTTCCATGCTGGTTCCTCCGCCTCTGATGGAGGAAACCCGTACGCATCCTGCTCCCCTCTGCATCTCTCGACCGTTGATAAATTTGTCTCTGCGTATGTCCATCCCTTTTGCTTTGCGAACCCTGTTAGGTTGGTTGGAACTTGGAAGGGGGTAGTTGATGTTAGCCCCAGTTTAGGAGCAACCTGATTCAACTTATGGATGGGTCTAAATAGGTTGGCGTTATGATAAGTTTGGGCACAATTTTTTTTGGCTAGCCCTCGAATCCGAGTTGATTTTTTTCAGAAAAAGTTTCATGAGGTGGCCGATACAAATTGGATGCGTGGCAGCTTGCTTGTGCTTGTACAATGTTTTTCTCTACTCTTACCATCACTCACTCTGATGATGTACCCCAGACGGATCAATTACTTCGGCTTGCAAACGGAAGGGATCACCCTGCCAGCAACATGATGGTTCTCAAGGTGGCCAAGTTATACCATCAATCGACGACCTTCCGGAGGTAGAAACTTCTGTCCTAAACTGCAAGTAAATCCCAATGTGTGTGTTAACGGCGCACGAATTAGATTTTGCAATCTACTGGGTAGGATTTTACTTCCTCAATAAAACGTGAAGAATAGTTGGTTTTTGACGACTTGAGCATTTGCGGAATGGCCACATTGCCAAAACACTAAGTACTTGATCTGTAAGTCTGTAACCAGTTTTCTCTGAGAGAAAAAATATTAGTATACAGGTTTCAGTGAAAACCATTGTATGCCTCCTAATTTCAGTAGCAGAGGAAGCTTGAGTTAAATGTGAAGGAAAGCTGTTCTTTTATCTGACTTTGCTAAATCTAATATTGCGGCCCAAAATTTTGAGATTGACTATTTATATCCTGTCCAGAATGTAATATTTAATTTTCATTTCGTATCTATACTGGGTCATGTATTGCATCTGATTGTATCACGTCGTATGGTACAGCATCATCGTATGGATATTCGAATGCTGGCTGGCACAAATGCACATAATTATTTCTTGTGCACTGCCATGTGCCTAATTTGGGTACAATTTCAATTGTATATTGATACTCCCTCCGACCCGTATTAGTTGACTCTAATTTTAGTGCTAGATACATCCGTATCTAGACAAATTTGAGTCAACTAATATGGGTTGGAGGGAGTACTTCTAATCAGTACGGACCAACATTATGGGGAAAACTTTCTCTAAAGCTCCTATACAGACTGCAATCCATTCACCGGAATTTCATCCCGGTGGATTATCATCCTTTATATTACGTAAATGTGTGACACAACAAGTTTACAGCTTATAAATTTATTTTATAACCCAATAACCCTTCTCTCGTGCTTGTCCACCCAGGACATCTTTCGACATATACATGCCCTAATGCCATTGCGAGACGCTGCTCGTGCGGCTTGTGTGTCACAGATATTCCGGAAATCATGGAGATGTCATCCCAACCTTACCTTAAGTAAGGAATCACTAGGTTTGGATGGAACTGTTGTTCGGAATGATGAAATGACAAGAGATCTCGTCAGTAAAGTTGACAATATTCTTAAAAATCACTCGGGTGTTGGCATCAAGAAACTAGAGTTTCAGCTCATGTGCTGTAAGAAGGTTGATTACTGTTATCTCAGTAATTGGCTTCACATTGGTGTTACAGCAGGGATTGAAGAACTCATCTTGTGGCTACCTTATGGTAAGGTAGCATACAACTTCCCATGCTCTCTTTTACCCAGTGGAAGTGAAAACTCAATTAAGTATCTTCAACTCGCCGGATGTGCCTTCCGTCCCACAGCTGGGCTTGATTGCTGGAGAAGGTTGACGAAGTTGTGGCTGATTGACGTGCTGGTTACAGGGGATGAGCTAGAGAGCATTCTTTCAAACTCCTTCACATTGGAGTGGCTGGTACTCTTGCGTTGCAGTGAGATAGTTTGTGTGAAGATACCTTGTCAGCTCCAGCGACTCAGCTTCCTGCGAGTGGGTCAATGTAGAGAGCTACAGGAGATAGAGAGCAACGCTCCAAATATCTCCACTTTTTGTTTTTTTGGTAACTTAGTGAAGATTTCATTTGGAGGCACATTGCAACTAAGGGACATACAGATGAATTGTTCACGGCAGTCCAACATTTTCTATTATGCACGGACCAAGCTTATGCCGTCTGTGCCAAATGTTGAAAAGCTTAGCATATGCTCATATAATGAGGTATATTCTTGATCAAAATATGCTAGCTATTTCCATATAATTGTAGCCATACATGACATGATCAATCTGAGACATCTTTTATGCAGACGATCAATACACCAACACTACCTGGCAAATTCCTACACCTCAAATACTTGCATATTTCTCTAATTGGGGACGAGGCTATTTCACCAGCCTATGATTACCTTTCTCTGGTTTCTTTTCTTATAGCTTCTCCTTGCTTGGAGACTTTCATCTTTGAAGTAAGTAGCTGCCTTCGTATTTCCTTTACTGCTCATCTTGGCTTTCTGGTGTCTATGGTGGAACCACTGATGCAGTCATCTTGGCTGTCTATGTAGGTACGTCAGCCTGACATGAAGCATGATTCAATCATCCGTGATAGCTCACATCTGAGGCAGCTGCCAGAAAACCGTTATGATAACCTAAAAAGTGTGAAGATTGCTGGCTTCTGCTCTGCCAAGAGCTTGGTCGAGTTGACATGTCAAATTGTTGAGAATGCATCGTCACTTGCGTGCCTTACATTGGACACCACTCAAGGCTGTTATAGTTCTGATGGGGTCGGTAAACCTGGCATTTGCGCTCCAATGGGGAGGGATAGCCTCAAGGAAGCCCAAAGAGCGCTTCTGGCTATCAGAACACACATTGAGGGGATGATCCCCTCGACGGTTAAGTTAAATGTTTCAGAGCCTTGCAGTTGGTGCCATGCTATTGAACATTAGATCTCAACTAGCATCAATGGCTATTACAATGTTTGTGCTGGGTTGTTTCTTAAATGACCATCTTTCTGTTAAATTTCATGGATCAACATTGCTGTAAATAATCACACAACACTGGAGGCAGAGGAAGTGTCATGGTGTGGTCAGGGAGTCGAAGCAGGCGGTCAGAAGATGTTGCTACATTTAGAGATAGGAGGCCAGCTTGTAATACTCAATGTCAAGGATGTCTTCCATATTTTGATATGAACTCTTTTTTGTAACAATAACAATGCAGCTCATATGTTAACTGCTTATATCAATCATACTAATGTTGTGCACTCTGTCGAAAGTTGGTGTTTTGTGGAAAAAAAGCATATTGGGCAGTCAGTACTTCTAAACCAGCTTCCAGAAAATCGCCATGTATTGGCACCTGGCGGATTTTCAGTTGAGCACCTTGTTTTGTGAATAAATCATAGCAGACTGCTGTTGTTCAATAGTTTTTGCACCGACAACTGATCTGCTCTCTTGATCGCTCTTCTCATGAACCCAATTCAAGCCATTCTTGAGATGAACCACAGCTGTAATAAGTAACTGCTGTTCCCAACTCACATTCCCTTTTATTTCCTCACCTCTAATTCCAGAGGAAATGGGTTAGCCCGGTTGAAATAAAAAAACCAAAAGTGAGCCGGCATCATCCCCTTTACAAGCTGAACAAGCAAAGCAAAAAGCATCAATCACACTGCAAGCTCCACTTTGCATCCTAACACATTTGCCCTTGTTGATATGTTGGTGCATGCAGTATGTGACTCTGAATCCGGAAAGCTTACTTTGGACAGCTTGAAAGACAGAAATAATGAAGGAGTACAAGTATTAACATTCTCTCGCAAAATAAATACAGAGTGGCATTCTAAACTTGACAGCGTATTTCATATATATAAACACACTCCAATCCCACATTACCACTATCATTACAAATGATCACTGCAAAAACAAACGAAAAATTCAAAACAGCTAGAACCACGCTGTCCGTCGTAGTTCTTTTTTTTTCCTTCTTATTAATGCAGGAGGAATGAATAAGAATAATAAAATAGCCCTCCTTATTTTTGGCACTAATAATAACAAGGGAGACGACCGAATGGACAGACAAAAAACGAGAACTCGGCACGGACCACACTTCTGGTTCACACCTTTAGGCAGCCAACGCCAAAGCCGCGATGGTGGCCGCGGCGGCCGTCGTCGCCCACCCGGCGAGCACGGACGCCGCGCCGTCCTTGTCGGCAGCATCTTCGTCGGACGTGGCGGGCGAGTCTGCGTCGTCGGACTCGTCGTCGTCGTCCGAGGGCGAGGCGGCCGCAGAGGGCTTCTTCTTGGTCTTCTTCTTGGGCCCCGCGGGCGCCGGCGCCGGCGCGAGGTCCTTGTCCTTGGCGGACTTGAAGAGCTCCTTGGGCTGCAGGAACTTGGAGATGGCGTAAACGGCGAGCGGGTCGTCGTCCTTGACAGTGGCCGTGACGGACGCCGTCGCGCCCACCTTGGTGTCCAGCGCGGCGGTGTCGCCGTCCTTCTCGACGTCGAAGCTGTAGTCCTTCTTGGCCACGTTCGACGTGGCCAGCGTGCTCACCTTGCCGCTGTTGGACTCGAGGAGCTGCAGCGAGTAGTAGTCCGGCACGGCGTGGAAGAGCAGGATGGCCGTCCGCCCTTTCGCCGTCAGGTTCTTGTACTTGGGCATGAAGGACGCCACGGCGGAGTCGACGGGGCAGAAGAGCGTGAGCCCGTTGTCCTTGGTGGCGTTGATGTTGCTGAAGGCCTCGGCGTCGGCGGCCAGCAGGCCCGCGAAGCTCTTGCAGTACTTCTTGGAGAGGAGCTCCGTGATGTTGACGGGCGCCGGCGCCGCCACGGGCGCCTCGGCCTCGGGGGAGGCGAGCACGCTGTCGATCTGGAGCACGGCCAGGTCGTAGGGGATCTCCTTCACCGTCTTGACGTAGCTCGACGGCGACGCGCTGTCCTCGGCGTCCTCCGCCGTGAACGTCACCTTCCCGCCGCGCCGCTGCGTGATGTTCACGTACCCGGACATGCCGGGGGCTGAGCCGGACTCCTGCAAGACGACGGCGACAATTAGTCATCCGTTTCGGTCAATTGCAGTAAACTACTTTGCATGAGTAGGTTTCGTACTACTACTCTAACAAGATCATAATTAAGTATGGAGCTGGATTGATGGAGACGCATGTGCCTGATGCTCAAAGCTGCACGGATGGACCGGATTAAGCTCACCTAATTCATGCCCGTGCTGATGGAGACCCATGCAATGTAAAGTTCAATAATGACCAAATAATTCTGAAATTAGTGCATTTCGTACTACGTACTACATAAAGAACGTGTATTGCAATTAGTATGCTTTGCCGGGTAATAAAAAATTTGCTGTGTTTTGCTCTCAAGTAGTACAAAGTTAAGCAACAAGTGGGTTGTTTACTCCATAGCCAAAAAACTGGCAACAGGTGCTCTGCATCCGAGTAAGCAAACTATGACTCCAACAACGGCTAGAAGTTTAAAAATGGCGAGATCTCGCCTTGGGACTTCCAAAATTTCACCATTTTCAAATGACCCTGCACTCGAGGGATTCGATCGATCGATGGCCATAAAATGGACAAAATACGGCAACCGTGTGCATTGTACACTGACCGGACAGCATCATGACCAGACGGGGTCAATAATTTATTGCTAATGAAGAGACTGGCCGGCATGTCCATGTGCACGTAGATAAAACACTGCCGGCCAAGCTTCGAAAGCGACGCATGTCATGTCGTTTTCGAACAAAAAATTGGTTAGTGGTTGAAACGTTAACAAAAACACGTCTATTTGGGCAATGATCTTGCAGATATTGCTGTTAGTACAGAAAAAGCACAAATTAAGTCCACATTTCGGGAGGTCCATATTTTGTTTGCATTTATGCATCGCTTTAGAACTTTATCAGTGGCCTAGCTAGCTAGGTAGTGCATGGGCAGGGCATCCACTACCACTAGCATCACCATGGATGGAAGCTTGACTGTTCTATCCGGCCGGAACCCCACCTACTCTATCATGGAGCTGCGCTCCAGCTGAGCAAGACCAATGATGCAGCTTTTTGCAAACAGCAAAAGAACATCTAGGCGATTAATTAAGTCTAAAAAAGGCATCAATATGTTTTCTCTGACGACGCGATTATGAGAAACTGATATGCAAACACGGTTTATTAGAGCTTTTTGTAAGGGCAAACAGTTAGAGCTGGCAGCAGCTTTAACTAAAGTATCAAAGCTAAAAACTGCCTAATGATGCTCGTATAGATTCGCTAACAGTATAGCTAACGGTAAGCTAATCCCTTTTGAGCCTCGCCGACAGGAGGAGAGCCTGTCCCCACCTGTCATCATCTCCCTCTAGTAGCAGAGCCAGAGACTGGGGAGAAACAGAGGTCACCGCCCGGCATCCGCGGGTCCACCTGTCTGTCGGCGACGGTTCAAAGAGCTAGCAGGAGCGTCTAGCTGGTCTTTGACTGTTGAGCGAGGACTGAGGAGTGGTAGGTCTGGTGTACCTGGAACATGGTGGAGCATGCGGTGACTCCGTGTGCGAGCTGGTGTAGCTTCTTGCCGCCGTAGTAGTCGACGAGGACGTGCAGCTGGAGCATGTGGCGCTTGGTCTGCAGCGTGCGGCCGCTGCTGGCGAGGCCGCCCATGTCGCCGTTGGCCACGGCCAGGACGGTGATGGTGCGGCGCTTGTTGATGTCCGCCGCCAGCCGCGTCTCCGTCAGCAGCTTGTTGAACTGCGAGTACTCCGGGTGCTCCCCGAGGATCTTGGTGATGTTGTACCCCTCCGCCACGCACGCCGCGGCCGCCAGGGCCACGGCCAGCACCGCCAGAGCCGCCACCCGCCGCCGCGCGCCCATTATTGTCGTCCGCTGGTGCGTCGGCGTCTGGAGCTCGGCCGCTAGCTAGCTCTCAGCTCGGAGCGTAGTGGAGTGGAATGGGATGGAGCGGAGGGGAGAGGAGGACTGAGCCACTGACCGACCGCTGATGGGTGTAATTATGATTGGAGAGCTGTGTGGGCCGCCGGGCTATGTAGCGTGTGTACGTAGCGGCAGCGGGATCTGGCAGGGCAGGGGAGTCGGTGGCACTGGTGCCCCGAAAGTTTCGGTGTAATTACCGGGTATGCCATCGCCGTCGTGCTGGTTCTGCTGGGCCGGTCTACCGCGAATCCCGAAGGCGTGTGAGGGTGGAAAGGGATAATCTGGGGCGCAGAAAGAAACGCGGATGGGGCCAGCAACACGTGGACGTGACCTGGCTGGCTGGCTTGTTGGGTGCGGTGCCCTCCTTGGATAGCGAGTTTATGGCCGCCGTCGGTACGGTACGAAACTAGGGATGCCTGCTGCCGGGTCGCTTCGAAGGGTCTCTCGAACAGGGAAGACATGGCATTCACTCGTGTTTACCTGGCGTCGCTGCCACGGCTCTACTCCCTCCGTTCGCGAACAAGTGTACTTTTAGTCTTGTTTCAAGTTAAATTTTATTATATTTAACTAATATTTTAAAACAACATACCAATATTAGTGACACTAAATTGTTATCATTAGATTTATTTTTAGATCTTATTTTATAATATATCAATTTGATGTAATGTATGTTTCTATATTTCTCTATAAAATTGATCAAATTTAGTTATGTTTGACTCAGGCAAAAGCTAGATGTATACTTATTTGCGAACGGAGAGAGTATGTGGTAGCAAATAGCGCATCTCGAATCAAGTAGTCCCTCTTATCTAAAAATAGGTCTGATTATAGTCAAATATTCTAAAATTTGATCAACTACACAAAAAATCACAAATTCCAACGCGCTAACGTGTGAAGTCTCCGCTTCCCAGCGCCACACGATGACGGCCGTCTGGGGATGTCGTCGCGCGATAGCACACTTCTAAAAAAATTATAGACATTTATAATTTTAAATTAATACGGTTAGAATTATCATAAAATACATTTTTATTGGTCAAATTTTTAAAAATTGACTTTGATTAAATGCATCCTATTTTAGACAAGAGAGTAGCATATTAAGGTTCCGAAAAGCGGGCAGTAGAACCAGAGACTAGTGCTACCGTTTTTCGAAAAAAAATTGGGAAACATATTTCCAAGACTCCTTAAATTTTGAAAACAATTTCTTGATACGGTAGAAATTTTGGGAAAAATAAGTTGTACTTTAAGCTATACAGAAAACATAAATTTATGACAAAAAATCAAAGTTTTAGACCCATATACAAACACCATTTTTCCAGTACCTCAAAACATGACGCAATTCTACCAAAACTTCGGACGAATATTTAGGCATCTTTACATAATCACGGAACAGAATTTTGTGATTTTAAAATATAAAAGTATAACTTATAAATTTTCCAAAATACATGCGCGACTAGTGCTGAGGTGCTGCAAATCCGTTCTCCTTAAATTCACTCTGGCTAGAGGTGCAAATTTTGGATCTTCCGGTTCAATCAAATGAACTACTTTTTCAAGAGTGATATATTTTTTGTAAATTTAATTTCCTTGAGTGAACTAAAAAGGATCATAACATATCCTAATGATCACCAATTCACATCATTTAACTGTAGCATTTGAATATTAGAACCATTTTTTTTTTTACAAAAGAAAAGGTAAATGTCTAGTCCTTGCTACAAAAAAGTCATTTTTGTCGGTTTCAAAATAACTCATACAAGACACTACAACGAATATAAATATTTGACAAACGGAAATTATTTATCAAGAATTTTGTGTTAGATGAAATGTTTTGTCAAGCCAATACAAAAGCATAAGAGTTTTGATCCAGCATCATCATAAGAAAGATGCACAGAACCCACACGAATTAAAGCTAAAAGTTTCAATCAACATAAATACACTTCACCATATGGCTTAAACATATCCCAAGATCCCAATGTTTGCATCCAAAGTCTATAGATGCTTGTGCATCGGCATGGTGCTACAAGGATACATTGATTTACTGTGCGGTCATGTGGATACTTGCAAAATTGAGAAATTATTTTGTTAAAAAACAACATAAAAAAATACACTTATGCCCAAATATAAGACTTAAGTTGGGCACTAACCAGCGGCGGAGGCAAGATTGCAGCTTAGAGGGGGACAAACCTGATAATTTTAAATTAGAGAGGGCCAAATAAGCTAATTTGTCTAAAAATTCTATCTAAGCTAGCCTTAATAAAAAATTTCCTTCATGCTGGTCAACACCATAGGGGGGCCAGGCCCTGCAGCTCCCCCTAGCTCCGCCACTGGCAGTAACCTGATTAGAGACCAATGAGTAAAAAAACCTTTATTCGACTAATTTTCAAACATATCCTTATGCTACCTGCTAATGGTAACTTAAAAATGACGCGAGTTCTCCGCTGTACATGACAAGCGGAAGAACGTGAGAGAAAGATGTGGAATTTACCATCTTCTCATCGTGGAAACATATCTTTTTTTCCTTCACATTTCAAATCATTTGCAATTGTGTAAGATTATAATTTACTAAAAACATCTATTGTTCAGTTATAACATTTTTTTAATTTATAAATATCAAACATAGTGATGGACTAGCAACACAAGTGAGTAGAATTTTGTTTTGAGCAACGATGGTGAAACCGCTGGTCTTGTCGGCGACGGGCTGGGCAGTGATGCGGCCGTTCTACGGGAGTAAATGGCACCGTGGGTCATTGAACTTGTTCCGCATGTGCACTTAAGTCACACATCTTAGAAACAGAACTAACCGGTCACACAACTTGCAATCATGTGCACCCGTGGTCACAAACCGTTCTGCTAGCCGTTTTTTAACAAAACGGGTCACGTGTCCAACACGTGAGGGTAAGAGCAGACAGACTTTTGCAAAAAGAGCTCTCTATATTTTTTATTGTTAATATGATTTACAATACACGTATACGAAAAACTCCGGTGAAAATATTTTGTATTCTATCCTCGGTAAAAAAGTGAAGATTTATGTAATTTTAAAAGGGCCCCCGTTTTTCCAAATTTTATGATATTTATCCTTTTTCTGCACTCGAAATAGTATTTGCATACGTATATTTCATATTAGTGGCTACACGTAGGTATATTTTTTGAAAATATTTGATAGTTTTGAAAAATTCAAAAAGGGGCTCGAGTGAGCCCCTCCTCTAAAGTGAATTTATGAATATTTATATAACTATATGAATATTTTATAGAAAACCATAGATAGCGCAAATACATGTGTGTGTGTGTTGCGTCTATAGAAAACAAATAGGCCCAATTCTTGTATAGTGTTAAAAAGATAAATAGAATGAATGTAAGTGTAGGGTTGCGAAAAGAAAAAAGGATTTTCACTAATATATTCATCTGTTATATACTTACTCTCCTGGACTAATATAAGAGCAAGGATGTTTGGTGTACTGGCTAGGCTATGCTTGTCGCGCTTGCAGATCAACAATTTGAATCCACACGGTTCAATTATTTTGAATACTTCTTTCATCGCTGACAAATAGGCCCCACATATAAAACAGTATGGAAATCGTATTTGCAAACAAAAAATAGGGGTAAACTACGTGGTGATTGAATCGTTATGTCATAAGACAGAAATATAGGGTGGTTTTTGTAAAAGTTTGTCTGCTTTTACACTCACGTGTTGGACACGTCACCGTTTTTTATCAAAAACCGGCCAGCAGGCATGTTTTGACCACGGGTGCACGCGATTGCAAGTTGTGTGACCGGTTAGTTCGGTTTTTAAGATGTGTGACTTAAGTGCACATACATGACAAGTTGAGTGACTCACGGTGTCATTTACTCGTTCTACGGCAACGGGATGAGATAAGAATTCGCGGAGACCCGTGCAGCCCCCTTTTTTTTTGGGTGAAAATCCTGGTCCGAGCAAATGGAAATGCGCATTTGGAAATTATTAAGGCAGGCGCCAGGCTGGGCCGTGCCATGGGCCTGAGTCTGTTTGCTCGGGACCCATTGTGCCGCTATGTCCGTTCGTGCATGTGGGCGATGGGTTTGCTTGGTGGACCAGTAGCTGTTTACTCTGAACCCTGGGCCTTGGGTAGATCCCAGAAAAAACTAGTACTACTGTATTACAGCTGCCTGCATTCCAGCTGCAACTGCAGTTGCATCGCCTCGCTGAGATGTACAGAAATCTCCATTTACCCGAAGCAAATCCTTCACACAATCACGGCAATGGTTGCACCAATTCATACACTGATATTCATGCTCACTCCGCGCCTCCGATTTCCACGACGATCTTGCCGGTGGCGTGCCCGTCGACGCTCTTCGCCCAGGCCTCCTGGGCCCTGCCCAGCGGGTACCTCGAGTCCACCACCGTCCGGAGCTTCCCCTGCCTCGCGAGGTCCACCAGCCACTCCAACTCCTCCCTCTTCGGCGTCATCATCAGCGGCGCCAGCCTCTTCTTGGCGAACGTCGCCTTCTGCAGGAGCGACGTGATCGCGGCGCGCGCCCCCGGCGTGACGTCGGCGGCCGTGCCGCCCTCGTCGGCCAGCACCGCCCTGAGCGCCGGCCACGACACGCCCGCCGCGCAGTTCGCCACGGCGTCGTACTTCCTCCCCGACGGGCTCCGCAGGGCCGCGCCCTCGGGGGTCTTGTAGTCCAGCACCTCGTCGGCGCCGAGGCCCTGGACGAAGGCGATGTTGCGGGAGCCGCAGGTGGCCGTGACGTGCAGACCCGCGAGCTTGGCCAGCTGCACCGCGTAGTGGCCCACGCCGCCTGACGCCGCGGTGACTAGTACGTTCTTGGGGCCGGTGGCGCCGGACGTCTTCTCGTCGAAGCTGACCCCGGTGGCCTTGAGTAGCTGGAGCGCGCTGCTGGCGGCGGCCGGAAGGCAGGCGCCCTCGACGGCCGACACCTCCGGTGGCCTAGCCACCGTGAGCGCCGCTGGCGCCACCGCGTACTCGGCCAGCCCGCCGCCGCTCTGCAGCCACCGATGGTGTCAGAATTCAGAACACTGGGTTTGGACTGTTCTGTAGAGAAGACGGAATAGTAGCACGGGGCAGTGTGTGTTCCTTACCGGAAAGCTGATGGATATGACCTTTTCCCCTGGTTTGAAGCTTGTCACGCCGCTGCCCAGCTCCACGACCTCGCCGGCCAGATCGCCAACTGCATGTTTCGCAAATGGCAGAGTCCTTGTATGAGTACTTTAGCAAAAGAGAGCGTGATTAGCCCATGTAAAAGGATTCATCGGTCTAGATTCAAGTCGTTATGTCTGAAATCTGCAACAGTTGCTTGAGTTAGTACGGATTTTTAGCTTCTTTTCCGATTCAGCTGTAAATTTCAGTCAGTTCAAAAAAGCTGAGCAGAAAGGAAAGAAGAGCGTGTCATTTGTGACATGCAGGGGGACGGGATCATAATCACTAGCCAGAAAAATGATATCTGTGGGGTGGGACGCAATAGTTTCAGGCCGGCCGGGATCATGCGGTTTCTGTTGGTCGATCGTTGGCGCAACCAACTTAAATCACGGAACTGGATTTGGTAGCCATGTATGCCAGTGTGAAGCTTTGGTTACCTGGCGTGAAGGGGAACTTGCCGGGGAGGAAGGGGCGGAGCATGCCCTTCTGGATCTTCCAGTCGATGGGGTTGATGCTGGCCGCCTCCATCTTCAGCAGCAGCTCGCCCTTCTTCGGCGACGGGACCGGCACCTCCACATGCTGAAAGAAAGAAATTGAGCAGAGAGTCGGTTTCGTCAGTGAGCAGGTGATGTTCACGGCAGTGCAGCTCTGCGTCGTCGAGACTCTGGCTCAACCAAGCGCAGGTACCTTGAGGCCTTCTGCTCCTCCGCCATACTTGTCGTACTGCACGGCCTTCATCGTCCTCGGGGTCGCCATGGCGTCGCCCTGTTGCGTGCTCGTGCGGGGGAGAGACTGGGAGAGAAACAGGGGAGAAGAGAGAGTGAAGAGAGCGAGACAGGTGGGTGGTGTGTAATGCGCTGATGCTGATGGATATGGCGTTGGCGCTCGTGGCCGTTCTCGCGCCTGAACCAGCAACAACCTATCTCCAACGCTAGCTGTCGCCTAGGCGCTGCACTGCAGCTGCCTGCTGCCACGCCTGGGCCTGGCGGCTTGGATGCCGCACAAGGTTTACTGTGGTGCTGGGGACATGTTTCGTCAGGCTTCTCTCTTCGTTTTCATTTCTTTTGCTGCTTTTTTTTTTGTCTACTAGCACAATGCCCACGCGATGCTGCGCAAGAACAAAAAATGTTTACTTGGTTACACTATCTTATAATCAGCATCACTTTGGGTTTAAATTGGACAAGTTGCTAAATGTCGCTAGTCTTTGATGTATCTTTGAGAAACGGTTACGTTTTTTATGGACAAGTTGCCAATCTCTTTTAGCATAAACGTAACCTCCGATCTATCATTTTTTGCAGACTTGATCGTAGCAACAACCTCCGTACCATCAACCTTCAAAATAAAAGGTAGTGTGCTCCATTCGAGTGCTAGGGCACAACCCTCCCTACATGCCGCGAGCTCCACCATAAGAGGTGATGAGAAGTTGGGCAAAAACCGGCAGGAAGTGTTAGTTGTTTGTGGTATACCTCTTTGCATTAGGCATGTTCCTTGAAGATAGTTCACGATGTATAAAATTTTCTTGTATGCAGTACATGTTTCTTTAGATAGGCTAAAATACTTCTATAGCTTAAGCGTGGTGAGCAGCGGCTCCTCTCAGCCCATCGGCCTATGCATACCTATGACGCGTGGGTCCCTCTGTGTAGCTGCACATACACACGTCTCTCTTTCCTAACGCGAGATTATGGTCAACCCGTCCTACTCCTATCCCCTCCCATCCCCTTCAATTTGTTCCCATCGGCTCCTTCTCTCTCCCCGCACGAAAGCGTGCCGCCGCCTCCAATCGCCGGCACCACGAGGCGTTGCTCCTGCTCGACCGATTTCGTGCTAGGGTTGGGGAGGTCGAGACCGCCGGAGGCCAAGCAGATGGGCCTACCTCGACCTATGGCGACAAGCAGGAGGCGGAGCGGGAGCTGGAGGACCTCGTGAAGGACGGACAGTGGGCGAGCATGGCGGAGGAGCGACCTACATCGCGGCCGTCGCCGAGGTTCGCGAGACCGGATGGCGTGACCGCGAGGGCTACCATACGACAAGGAAGGAGGACGTCGCGGGAATACCGTTGCTGCCACAATGTTGATCTCTGGAGGGCTGCACCAGGCCGTACTTTGACATCCCCATCAATAACAAGATCGACATGTACCTGTTGTTCTGTCCAGCCAAGTCTGTGCTCCTTTTTCTCCTCAGGTCCATTCCTCTATCTTGGTCCTTTTTGTAGTCACACGAAACATTTAGTGTGTTCGATGAATTGTTTACTTATCAATACGTAAAATTGCAATGGAAGGATTTTCCAATGTAATATTTTGAAGAACTTTTGAGTTAAATCTGTTAATAACATAAAGCTAGAAACTGTTTTTTATTCTGCATTGCAACTTTCGTAACCTTGAGAACCAGTGATACATCTGCCTGCCACGGTTGAGTTTTGTATTTCTTTTGAGACATAATCCTTCTTATAATAAATATTATGTTATATAAGCAACATCTATGCAATAACGTAGCTGCTAGATGTTGTAACTTTTCAGATGCGACCACATAAGTAAAGAACAGGCAGCTCCGTACGAACAGACTTCATGACAACCTTCTCCCAGTAGTAAGCTATATGAAGCATGTTTCATTTGTCGAGACATTAATTAGCCAATTAGATTAATATTGCTGTTTTTAATCTTCCCACAAACGTCCCATGATTTCTTTTAACCCACTATTTCAGGAAAACCGCTTCTTCTTATGTCCTGCAGCTATCTATCTTCTGAGAAAAATTTGCTTTACTGCCCTCTGTACGTGAGATATGCTTGGTTTAGATGCTATTTGTACATATTTAAATTTGTATCTTATTGACATGGATAGTTATAGTCCACGTAAATGTAGAATAGAGAGGTGCAAATATAAAGATAGATTTCCATTCTGAAACTGACTTGGCATTTTTCCAATGCCTACAAGATGTACTAAAATCCGGTGTTAGTCAAACATCTTCATGTTCTTTTCCGGTACATTTGAGAACCGTGAAATGATTTAGTTTGAATGTAGTGTTCCAATATAAATAGAGGGTTTGAGAATGGGAAGTTCATTTGTTAGTGCCTACATCATACATGTGCAAGGGAATAATATAAGCTACGCGGCGATGGATCAATAATAACTTCTTTGTTATGTTAGGAGTTGAAAAAGGTAAGTTATTTTGTGAACGGAATAGATCAGACGTAGCATTTCTATGTTGTCTAGATGGATGGATATAGGCATCAGAAAATATTACCTCTATCTTGTGTTGAGGTGTTTTTTTTCCCTATTTTCCTTAGTATGTATAAGGAAGTAGTTTAAGATAATGAACATCTGAATATATTTTACTTCGCTGTGTTATGTGGATATGACAAGAACTTCTAACAACCTTTTGTATTTATATTAGATTTTGAGTCAGCAAACGACGGATCCCATAAGACGAAGTTGGATCATCCGTAGGAGCCGAGATTGACCAGCCTAGCAGGTTTTTTCCTGCTCGCCTCAGCGCTCGGAGCTGCTGTGACAAACGCATATTCAGGCGACGACCATCCAAAACCCTGTGATTCTTGTTCTTTTATTGTACTTTATTCACGTTTGAGATTGTGTTCACCGGTCAAAAGTTTTTGTTATTGTCCGCAGTGCGTGTTAGACTACGTGCCTACATGTGTGTTCATTGGAGCAAGCACTGCAAGCGTGCATGGCATGGACAAACGCTGGCAGACCTGTAAGCACCTATCATATTCATTTTCTTCTGTTTAATGCGTGTTTTTGCAGTTTCTACACGAGATTACCACCATATTGATAGTAGATAGTGTAGAAGACTCTATACACTAGGCACGCTTAGAAAAAGAGAAATGCCTGACATACATACTACCTGGTGATATGGTTTTCCCTAGAAGACACTAGATTTTGAAATAACTATAGATAGCTTTATCTTTGAGATTAACTCATGCGGGCCTGTGTCTACGATCGAACTTTCTGATCTACCCCGATTTTAGTGAAAAGAACATGCTAAAAAATGTCTGTCCATAGTTGCGGGAGCCGCAGGTGGCCGTGACGTGCAGGCCCACGAGCTTCGCCAGCTGCACCGCGTAGTGGCCCACGCCGCCCGAGGCCGCGGTGACCAGCACGTTCTTGGGGCCGGTGGCGCCGGACGTCTTCTCGTCGAAGCTGACGCCGGTGGCCTTGAGAAGCTGGAGCGCGCTGCTGGCGGCGGCCGGCAGACATGCGCCTTCGACGGCCGACACCTCGGGCGGACTCGCCACCGTGAGCGCCGCTGGCGCCACCGCGTACTCGGCCAGCCCGCCGCCGATCTGCAGCCACCGATGGTGTCAGAATTCAGAACACTGGGTTTTGACTGTTCGGTAGAGAAGACGGAATAGTAGCACGGGGCAGTGTGTGTTCCTTACCGGGAAGCTGATGGAGATGACCTTGTCCCCTGGTTTGAAGCTTGTCACGCCGCCGCCCAGCTCCACGACCTCGCCGGCCAGATCACAAACTGCATTTGCAAACGGCAAAGCGTTGTTACATGAGACGAGCACTTAGCAAAATATTCATCGGCACGCACGGTTCAGTGTATGTTCGAGTCGTCGCGTCTGCAATCTGCAGCAGTTTGCTTGAAACATTGTCGTACTGCACGGCCTTCATCGTCCTCGGAGTCGCCATGGCGTCGCCCTGTTGCGTGCTCGTGCGGAGGAGAGAGAGACAAACAGGGGAGAAGAGAGAGTGAAGAGAGCGAGACAGGTGGGTGGTGTGTAATGCGCTGATGCTGATGGATATTGTGTTTGGCGCTCGTGGACGGAGCTTGGCCGTGCACTGCAGCTGCCACGCCTGGGCGCTAGTCTTTGATATATCTTTGAGAAACGGTTAGGTTTTTCATGAACACATGTTAGTTGTTTGTGGTATAGTACCTCTTTGCATTAGGCATGTTCCTTGAAGACAGTTCACAATGTGCAAAGTTTTCTCGTATGCAGTACATTATTTCTTTAGATAGGCTAAAATAAGTTCCAAAATGAGAGTTCAATCTCGCCGCATGTACTGAAAATAACTATTCATATGCAACTTCTCACTCTAGATCCTAGAGGAATCATTTCAAACTCAACGACCTCATTATTGACCTTCAAATATGTAAATCTCTAAAAAAAACTATTGCATTTGAGTCGGACACAACAATTTCTCACAGCATCATAACCCCGTGGTCGTGTCGTTCCCAAATAGAAATGAAAAGGCAAGCTCGCAAAACCAAACACCATCTCACTGCATGTTTACTATGAAATTCATTTCATGTTCTTGCTTATTGTCTTATCGGTGGCTAACAAATATGGAGTGAATACAAATACACTTGACTGAATCGGTCTGAAGCTGAACAAAATTTTCAATTCTAGGTGCTAATGTACCATCAAAACAAATACACACAAACTCTAACCTCGGCTATGGTGGCAGCACTACGTTGGTGTGTGCTGCCCATGAGCGCACATAACAAAAAAAAGGCGAAGTAGTCTAGAAAAAAATGTTTCATGAGTCACGACCGCATTGATCTGATACCATATCTCAACCGAAACTCCCACTCTCTAGATATTTCGGTTCATCTTCTTCGGAAGAATCCCTAGATCATCTTTCTCCCCAAAAATTCTTCCAAATCCATCTTCAAAAGTGGCAGCAAATACAAAAAATCTTGAAATTCAAAGCCCAAATCCACCGATCCATCCATTTTCTTAGTCTTTTTTGCTTCTATCTTTGTATTACATGGAGTTTTAAATCCCTGAAGGCCAAGAGGAAGCAGCAGGGTGACCTCTACCATGAAAGATCAGACAATTCGCTCCGGTCTCAACATCACCAGTTGCCGTTGTGAGAGAATCCTAGAGCGGCTTGACACCATGTACGGTCGCCTTTCGCTCCAGTTTCTTCACCAGGGCCACGTGGGGCATGATGTTTCTAGCATCGTCCTAGTTTAATGGTATCGAGGATGATGATTCTGCGTTGGTTATCTCGTCGGGGTTCTAACACTGATAGAACCACTGTCTTTATCCGCATTTATATTCTCGTCGAGGGAAACAACTACCTTCTAGGCGTGATGTTGTTGCCACATGGGATAAGTTGTTTTAAAGATTGGTGCTAGTTATCCTATTTAAACATGTATGTTAGCGGTGGAGATCCCACTCACCTGATTCGTTCCACGCCGTTGGACCATGGAATTATTTAATTTAATTTAATACTAAACAGTTTTACTTCACATAACCGATCTAGCCACTAATATGTGTCGATTTTATCAATGCATATTTGTATACGTCATCTTAAATAATATTTCTAAGTATAATTAATAAACCTTAGGTGCTGGAACCTCAAATGCTCCTTTCCTCCTAATTGTTTGTATCCCTCTAGATTTGTCTCTAAAGTCAGGAGGATCATTATCTAAAGTGTCTTTCTTTGTCCAGTCATCAGGTCCAGGGTAAATTGTATGCTTGAAGTCGGCTTACTAAGTTGTTTTTTTGAAGAAGTCATGCACATAGTGATCAACTCTATTTTGATCATCTTTTGCATACCATTTTTCACCATATTCTGCTCATTATACATCCATTATAGTCTATATATTCCACATATACATCCAAATACACATTTTACATACATTTTCTATCTTTTGCAGATTTGGTCCGCATAGGCACCTAAAACCATCTTCTACATACCATTTCATACGCATGGAAGCTTGAGGGGGTACAAAGAAGGATTCCACGCTGCAAATACTCAGGAGGGCACATCATCCAAGACATATTCAAATTCAAACCAAAAACGTGTCAAGCTCTGACCCTCCAGGGATCTGCTTGCGTGTGAAGTAGAAATTGAGAGGGGGGCGCTTGCATATCTACAGCTCACGGCCAAGATGCAGGTGAGCAGGTGATATGATCGCGTCCACCCTCTGCTCACAACCACCACTAGACATAAGAGGCGTGAGAGGAGAGCCATCATCACCATCTCCTTGGACATGAACAAGAAGCAGTAGCGATCTGGATCTGGACTAGGAGAGCCTAGTTCTTCCTCCTCCTCCTTGACCTCCTTTTCCAATATGTAATGACACATTCATGTACCCCTCCCCCCCGGAGTGCCGGACAATCCGGAACCTTCTAGAACATTCCTGATGAAAACACCGGAATCATTCCGCAACTCCGAAACGGGACTTTACTTATATGAATCTTATTCTCCGGACCATTCCGGATCACCTCGTGATATCCCGGATCCCACCCGAGACTCCGAACAACATTCGGTCTCTTTCTCATAATACCATAACTACTCAAACAACGTCGAATCCTTAAGTGTGTCTCCCTACGGTTCGTGAATTATGCGGACATGATCGAGACACTTCTCCGAACAATAACCAATAGAGGAATCTGGAAATTCATATGGCTCCCACATATTTCTACGATTACTTTGCGATCGAATGAACCACTTACATACGATACCAATTTCCCTTTGTCTCACGATACTTTACTTATCCGAGGTTATGATCGTGTATCTCTCATACCTAGTTCAACCTCGTTACCGATAAGTACTCTTTTCTCGCTCCGTGATATGTGATCCCTTGTGAGCTACCACATGCTTGCAAGCTAATTGGATGACATTACACCGAGAGGGCCCAAGTATATCTATCCGTCATATGGATGGACAAATCCCACTCTTGATCCATGTGTTTCAACCAATACTTTCCAACACTCAATGCCACCTTTATAGCCACCCGATACGGTGTGGTGTTTGATGTCATCAAAGCATCCATCCGTAAAGGTGATATGCATGATCTCATGGTCGAAGGAATTAGGTTACTATGTATCAGAAAGCATATAGCAATTGAACTATTGAAATGACTTGATCTTTATGCTACGCTTATCTATAGGAGTATGTCCATCACATCATTCTCCTAATGATATGATCCTGTTGTTAATAACATCTCTATGTTCATGATCAGGAAACCATGATCATATATTAACCAACAAGCTAGTTTAACAAGAGGCTTCACTAGGGACTCTTATTTTAGTTTACAAATCACACAAGTATTAATGTTTCCGGTTAATACAATTATAGCATGGTATGTAAACATTTATCATAAGTATGAAGATATGATAATAACCCACTTTATTATTGCCTCTTGGGCATATCTCCAACAGTCTCCCACTTGCACCAGAGTCAATAATCTAGTTTCAAACCTTTGTGTATTCAACACCTATGGCTTTCCGGTGTTGTATATACACGATTGCTAGTGGTCAACTGATCTCCGGATCTGACACTTTCCAGGTCCGTGTGTAATTGCATGTGTTTGCGTCTCTACGCATCACTCATTCTCTAATGAGATGGCTTCGTACAAATTTGGTCCTTTGGTGTGACCTTTAGTTCTTTGGGGTTAAAACATGTTGACAATATTGTCGTACAATATATCTTCATAGTATTATCCCATTGTGAACTACACCTAGTTTGATAACAAACTACTTGACACAAATGCCCTCCTTTGCTGCTATAATAGCAGTCATATACTTAGCCTTTTGTTGTAGTATCTGTCACAATGTCTTAACTTTGGAACTCATCCAAATCCATTATGGAACTCACTTTCCATTATATTGTGCCACCCTTAGTTTAGATTGAGATAAACTTAATTTGTACTTTGTGACAAAACTAGTATCAATGTAGTACTTTTACAATGAACTAACCATCTATTTGTCACTTCTACAAACAATATATTCTTAGTTCTTCCAAAAGATCATAAGAATATCCTTACTATTGTCCAATGATCATCTTATGAATCATTCTGGTATATGCTCATAACATTTAGAGCATAGGACATATCTAGATTTGTACACATCACAGCATGATTGATATAAATACTCTTTGTGATCAAGTATCAATCTATACTTGAATTTTGTTTCACTTGCCAAATGTCAATACACTTGAATATATCATCAATATTTGAACTCATTCAATCCTTTCTGTGCGACAAGAACCTCTCTTGTAGTTTCTATATTGAACTCATTCAATATCTTGTCTATGTACTTCTGGCACAACCATATTAGCGTCTATTAATGCCAAATATTTGGGTTTTGCCTAAGTCTTTCATCGGGATGAAATTCTTAATATGTGTTAATAAAAGATACATTATTTCCAATCAACAATATGTCTTCCACATAATGTATTAGAAACATGTCTTAGCGCTCCCACTTAATTTCTTGCAAATGCAAGCATCTTCATCATCTCTAATGAACTTTTAAACTCCTTTAACAGTTTCATCACGTTGAAGATTCCAACTCATGATGCTCACTTTAACCATTGAAGTTCGCATATGCTTTTAGCATCCTTTGAATTAACAAAACCCTATGGACCGTGTTATGCACATGTCCTAGGTAACGATTCTATTAGAAGAACTTGTTTTGTTTATTCAACTACCATATAACAAAATTATATGTAGTGGTTGCTACATTAATCCGTCTAGACTAAATATTACTATGAAAGATCAAATCTTGTCATAGTCAACCTTTGAACATTGTTGTGAACTCTTTTCCAACATGTCGACTATTTCATATATGTGAAACATCCATGAAATCCAACATGTCGACTATTATCATTCTTATTGATGATGTTTTCGTTCGGAGAATCGAAGAGAGATGTTGATGTAGATGTGGTGGCTATAGCAGCCACCTCTTGGGAGCTATCGTCCTCGTCCTCATCTTCACTCCCCGATGAATATTCTTCTTGAGCCACTAGAACAATCTTTGGTTGCTTCTTGAAAGGAGCATTCTTCTTTACAAACTGTTTCTTACGTGGAGCTTTCGATTTGTCCTTGAAAATGAGTCTTCCTCCATTATCCTGTCTACTTTGATATGGACACTCAGCTACGAAGTGCAGCCGGTCACCACAATTGAAGCATGTTCTCAGCTTGGGACCATTTTCTTTTCTTCCATAGGCTCCACTCTTGCGATCTAGTTCAACTTTAGCCTTGGCTGGATCTTTCCAAAAGTTTCTTGCATAAAGAGCCAAGTATTGTCCGTGGATCCTTTTTATATCCTAGGGACAGTCCAGACCTTCTACCGCATATTCATCATGATCAATCACACTAGTCTTCAAGGCCATGTTGACCCCCTTTTGCATCCCCATAGCTCGAGCACGAGCATCTTCGGCATTCTTGGCAGCCACTTTGAAAGCGGCCATTTCTTGCATTACCTCATTGGATGACATGAGGTGATAGTTATGCCTACCTTGTATACTTTTCAAATTTGTGGGCTCAAATGGCATAAGAGCACTGACATACTTGCGCTTGATCCAAGCATCATCAACATGAGCTGCACCGTGGTTTCTGAAGGTTGTGGCAATTGCCTTGAGCCTCCTATACATGTCCTCATGGTCTTCTCCATCCAGCATATAGAATCCTTCAGCTTCATTGCTCAAGGCATCATATCTATTCCTTCTCATACTTTCATTTCCAATGAAGAGCTCGGTGAGGGCATCCCAAGCTTCTTTAGTTGTGCTAAGATGCTGAATGTGTGGCATGTCTTTGTCACCCACACCAAGCTGTATCATTTGTAGAGCTGTAGCGTTGAGTTGGCTATCGACCACTTCTCTTCTTGTGAGATTGTTGGGGTTTCCAACATGAAGACCATTTTCGATGATCTTCCACAACTCTATGGAGGAACTGCACACATGAGATTTCATCAAAAATTGTCATTGAGAGAAAGTAGATGCAGAAAGTTTGGGTGGATCACCTCTATTATGTATATGTGGGTGAGGGATAGGCGGATCAGGGGAATACAGATGAGAAACCTCATTGTATCCATCCTTACCGCTATCCTTTTTCGAGGAGGAGCTCTTGCTAGTATCATCACCAACCACTTTGTTATCTTTGGAAACAGTTTTACCCGTTTCCTTGGATTGCGGAGTGGTATCCTCAGAGTTAGATGGAGGTGATGCTGCGGATGTGGAGAGACGCATTATCAATTGACGCATCTCTTCCATCTTAGCCTCCATTGAACTCACCAAGGTTGTTTCCAACGTCTTGAGATCGTTCATGGTGACTACCTCCGGAGCATCACTCCCATCTACCTTGGAACCCATACTTCTCTTAGGCGGTTAAGCCCGAAATAAGAGCCGATGCTCTGAGAATAGGTGCTAACCAATTTTTAATACTTTTTCAATTTTAGGCTTGACACAAAGTAAATTCTCTAGATATGCAACTACGAGAATTTCCCTATATGTAACCCTAACTACTAAGCACGTAAAAGAGGAGCGAGGAAACCGTAGTGGAGCACGCGGAGACACAGGGATTTGTTTTACCGCAGTTCCTTCCTTGTTAAGGGAAGTACATCTGCGTTGGAGGGGTGGGCGGTTCTAAGACCACCACGCCACAATTGGCCTCACCCTATTCTCCGATGGATCTCGCCACGAGAGGCCTGATCCACCTTCTCCACTATTGGATCCCTTCGAGGCGGGAACCGGTGCCTTTTACAACACTATCGGGGCACACACCCACAACTGAATTGGGGGCTCCCGATATGACAACAAGCTGCCACAAGAACAAGGTTTATCCATATAAACAAAAACAAGGATCTAGGTATTTGCAAGAAATACTAGATCGGGGGTTCTCCAAAAGAATGGAGAGGAGATGAAGCGCTTGATTGCTGATGATGAAGATCGAGTTCTCCTCCTTCGATTCCCCAAGGGATGGGGCCTTTGGGTGGATCTAGGTGGAGCACTCTTGGATGAAGCTTTCAGATCTGATCTGGTCTTTTTCGAGATGAATCAAGAGTACTGGCAGGAGGGGGAAGGCTGGCTTAAATACCCCGCCCCCCAGATCTGGCCGTTGCACAACTTTGGGGGCGGATTATCCGCCCCCCACTTGGGGCGGATTATCCGCCCCCTGGGAAAACTCCGCCCCCTCTCTGGGGCTGGCGCCTGCAGAACTTGGTGAAGATCTTGGGGGCGGATTATCCGGCTATGCCGGAAAGTCCGGCCAATACTCCGCCCCTCTCTGGGGCTTGCGCCTTGGCGATGAGCAGGGGGCGGACTATCCGGCCCCCCTGAGGGGCGGACTATCCGGCCAAAAATCCGCCCCCTTCTGGGGCTTGCGCCAACTTGGGAAGAGGGAGGGGCGGATTATCCCCCCCCAAAAAACAGAATCCTTTCCCTTTTTCTCATAGGTGGCTGCAACACTTCAACACACATTAAATAATCGTTGATATTGTTATCTAACACACAAAACACTAGGGATTATAAAATGTTCTTTCAATCTCCCCCCTTTTTGGTGTTAGATGAAAATATTAGGATTTGCAATAAAACCGTCAAATGCCACCTTAAATAATGAAAGATGCCCCCTAGATGTGTGCATATTTAAAATTTGCATTTGAATACAAATACACACACTAGAGAGAACACTACTTCCATAACCAAGATAATTGAAACTAGGTGGTTTGGGAAACAAGGTCATACCACCGGGATGAGAATATAGCCAAAGCATACATAGATAATCCCATGAATCCATATGCCATCAAATATGCTCCATAATTCCAGAATTCCATGAGGTCCATAATAGATAAATCCAGAGTTCCATGAATACCAAACATAGTGGAGTACGACATAGTCTTACATAAACAAACACAAATAGCAAATGATTTCATGCTAGAAAAGGCACAAGAAAGCAAATAAAAACGACTAAAATCGAAAAGCTTGTGTCCGACCCTTGCAAATCCACGAGACCTAATAGAACTACTTCTCCCCCTTTGGCATCGAAACGCCAAAAAGTAAGAAGAGCGATGCTAACGCCCCTGGAGATCACTCCTCCTCATCCTCGTCGTAGTCATTCCTGTCCCCTTCCTCTTCATCATACTCATCATCATCGATAAAAACTGCAAAACCCATCTTGCCAAGGGAACGAATAGAAAGAAGGTTGTAACCGAGGGTCTCAACAAGCATGACGTCCACGAGAGAGATATCATGGGCAACCACAACCTTGCCAAGACCCAATACCTGATATTTTGACTTATCACCATAGGAGACTGTGATATTATCATGATTTGGACGCATCTCCGTGATGATCTCCTTGCTTCCGGTCATATAATTAGTGCAGCCACTATCAAGCACCCATTTTGACCCACCGGAAGCATAGCCCTGCAAGAAAATTACTTCTTGGTTTTAGGTACCCATTTTTCAATGGGTCCTTTCATGTTAGTAACAAGGGTCTTTGGGACCCAAATAGACCAAGCAATATATTCATCAAAAGGACCAACATAATAAGCATAAACATCGCCATAGTCATCACAAAAGAGTTCATAATTCGGATTGTGAGACCCTGCAAAACCAATATCATTAGTCTTGTCTTTTGTGACATTCTTCTCAGCGGTGCTTGTCTTTAATTGCACATTCTTGGTCTTGTTCTTCTTGGTTTTCTTCTTCTTGGACTTAGTGACATACCCAAGTCCCTCTTTACCATGATTTGACCTTTGCTTGCCAAGGACTTCATCAAGCACACCTTTGTCCTTGGTAGTGATGTCCTTGATCACTTCTTTTTCCACACTAGCATTTTTCTTGTTACTATATGTTGAGTTGGACGAGCTAGGAGTATCATATTTGGCCAATCGACTTTGAAGCTGATCATGTGACTCATTGAGAATAGAGAACTCGTTTTTCAACGCCTTGTGAGCATTGTCAAGTTTCTCCAATTCCTCGGAGAGTCTATCATGAGCAGACCCAAAGTCAATCCTTTCCTTCTTTAACTTCTTTGCTTTGGTGACAGCATTGTCACGTTCCTTAACAAGTTTAGTCACAATTTCTTCATGTGACTCTTCCATAGACTCGAGCCTCTCTTCAAGAGAGACCCGAGCTTCTTCTTGTTCTTCTTCAAGAGCACTTTTAGGGATGCAATTTTCATTGCATCCTTCCTTTCAATTCTGCCCTTTTCTTCGAGGAGTGCTTCGTTTTGGGCCAGCTGATCCATAAGAGCTTCAAAACGAACTTTGTGCTCACCTTGAAAGTTAGTATAGAAATAATCCAAAGCAATAATCTCTTCTTTAACCTTAAGACTAGTAGAATCATCCATGTCTATCATAGCCTTGGGAAAAGAAGAGTTAGAAGAAGTTACCTCGGAGCTTCTTGCCATGAGGCAAGTAGCATTCTTATTGATGATGTTTTCGTTCGGAGAATCGAAGAGAGATGTTGATGTAGATGTGGTGGCTATAGCAGCCACCTCTTGGGAGCTATCGTCCTCGTCCTCATCTTCACTCCCCGATGAATATTCTTCTTGAGCCACTAGAACAATCTTTGGTTGCTTCTTGAAAGGAGCATTCTTCTTTACAAACTGCTTTACGTGGAGCTTCGATTTGTCCTTGAAAATGAGTCTTCCTCCATTATCCTTCTACTTTGATATGGACACTCAGCCACGGCGCACCGGTCACCACAATTGAAGCATGTTCTCGACTTGGGACCATTTTCTTTTCTTCCATAGGCTCCACTCTTGCGATCTAGTTCAACTTTAGCCTTGGCTGGATCTTTCCAAAAGTTTCTTGCATAAAGAGCCAAGTATTGTCCGTGGATCCTTTTTATATCCTAGGGACAGTCCAGACCTTCTACCGCATATTCATCATGATCAATCACACTAGTCTTCAAGGCCATGTTGACCCCCTTTTGCATCCCCATAGCTCGAGCACGAGCATCTTCGGCATTCTTGGCAGCCACTTTGAAAGCGGCCATTTCTTGCATTACCTCATTGGATGACATGAGGTGATAGTTATGCCTACCTTGTATACTTTTCAAATTTGTGGGCTCAAATGGCATAAGAGCACTGACATACTTGCGCTTGATCCAAGCATCATCAACATGAGCTGCACCGTGGTTTCTGAAGGTTGTGGCAATTGCCTTGAGCCTCCTATACATGTCCTCATGGTCTTCTCCATCCAGCATATAGAATCCTTCAGCTTCATTGCTCAAGGCATCATATCTATTCCTTCTCATACTTTCATTTCCAATGAAGAGCTCGGTGAGGGCATCCCAAGCTTCTTTAGTTGTGCTAAGATGCTGAATGTGTGGCATGTCTTTGTCACCCACACCAAGTCAGTATCATTTGTAGAGTCAGCGTTGAGTTGGCTATCGACCACTTCTCTTCTTGTGAGATTGTTGGGGTTTCCAACATGAAGACCATTTTCGATGATCTTCCACAACTCTATGGAGGAACCGCACACATGAGATTTCATCAAAATTGTCATTGAGAGAAAGTAGATGCGTAAAGTTTGGGTGGATCACCTCTATTATGTATATGTGGGTGAGGGATAGGCGGATCGTGGGAATACAGATGAGAAACCTCATTGTATCCATCCTTACCGCTATCCTTTTCGAGGAGGAGCTCTTGCTAGTATCATCACCAACCACTTTGTTATCTTTGGAAATAGTTTTACCGCTTCCTTGGATTGGAGTGGTATCCTCGAGTTAGATGGAGGTGATGTCATGCGGATGTGGAGAGACGCATTATCAATTGACGATCTCTTCCATCTTAGCCTCCATTGAACTCACCAAGGTTGTTTCCAACGTCTTGAGATCGTTCATGGTGACTACCTCCGGAGCATCACTCCCATCTACCTTGGAACCCATACTTCTCTTAGGCGGTTAAGCCCGAAATAAGAGCCGATGCTCTGAGAATAGGTGCTAACCAATTTTTAATACTTTTTCAATTTTAGGCTTGACACAAAGTAAATTCTCTAGATATGCAACTACGAGAATTTCCCTATATGTAACCCTAACTACTAAGCACGTAAAAGAGGAGCGAGGAAACCGTAGTGGAGCACGCAGAGACACAGGATTTGTTTTACCGCAGCTCCTTCCTTGTTAAGGAAGTACATCTGTTGGAGGGTGAGCGGTTCTAAGACCACCACGCCACAATAGGCCTCACCCTATTCTCCGATGGATCTCGCCACGAGAGGCCCGATCCACCTTCTCCACTATTGGATCCCTTCGAGGCGGAACCGTGCCTTTACAACACTATCGGGGCACACACCCACAACTGAATTGGGGGCTCCCGAGATGACAACAAGCTGCCACAAGAACAAGGTTTATCAATATAAACAAAAACAAGGGTCTAGGTATTTGCAAGAAATACTAGATCGGGGGTTCTCCAAATGAATGGAGAGGAGATGAAGCGCTTGATTGCTGATGATGAAGATCGAGTTCTCCTCCTCGATTCCCCAAGGATGGGGCCTTTGGGTGGATCTAGGTGGAGCACTCTTGGATGAAGCTTTCAGATCCGATCCTGGTCTTTTTGAGATGAATCAAGAGTTCGGCAGAGGGGAAGGCTGGCTTAAATACCCTCCCCGGATCCGTCACAGCACAACTTTGGGGGTGGATTATCCGCCCCCTGGGAAAACTCCGCCCCAAGGGCGGATTCTCCGGGGGAAACTCCGCCCCCTCTCTGGGGCTGGCACCTGCAGAACTTGGTGAAGATCTTGGGAGGGGGGGGGCGGATAATCCGGGCCCCCTGAGGGTCGGATTATCCGGCTATGCCAGAAAGTCCGGCCAATACTCCGCCCCCTCTCTGGGGCTTGCGCCTTGGTGATGAGCAGGGGGGCGGACTATCCGGTGGGGCCGGAAAATCCGGCCAAAAATCCGCCCCCCTTCTGGGGCTTGCGCCAACTTGGGAAGTGGGAGGGGCGGATTATCCGCCCCCCAAAAACAGAATCCTTTCCCTTTTTCTCATAGGTGGCTGCAACACTTCAACACACATTAAATAATCCTTAATATTGTTATCTAGCACACAAAACACTAGGGATTATAAAATGTTCTTTCACATGCACCGTCGTTGTCATCAAACAAAACACCAAGGACACGATCTAGGAGCCACCACTACCGAAGCACCGCCGACACCAAGGACACCGTCTGCCTGCTCCTCTCCACCCAGATGGCCAAGGAGAGATGCCACAACCACAACACTGCTCCCCTGAGAGACATTCGCTTAGTCCACCTTCTAGAGCCACCGCCTTGAACCCATGAGACAACAAAACCCCACAACAAGCCGAATGTCATGGGCGCTGGAGCCAAGACAAAATATAGGCCCACAAGGCCTAAATAAAGACCACACTCAGTTAGCAGAAGTGCAACAAGCATGGATTCATGCCACCCGCAAGTAGCCCTTCATAGACCCCGAGAGCGAGTTTGTTGGTCTATGGCTAGATCTATGCCTTTCTAGCCCTGATCTAGTGCCCTAGCCGCATTGCAACTAGGGTTGGGCCTAAAAGGCTCAGATCTAGCACAATAGGCCTCATCCACCATGGAGCACCGAGCGCCTGTAGCACCGCTCCTTGATGACTAGTACATCACTACCTCATTGCTAGAGCTGCCAACACTACAACTGCTTCATCAAGCCACCACTCGAGTAGAGATCACATCCTGGGAGCACTAAGAGACCCCATGACTCCCTCCTGGAGCGTGGGTAGCGGCAGGCTTGCCGCCGCCGGTACTGCACTGGCTTTGTCCGATGGTAGTGGGGTAGGGGAAGGAAATCTAAGAAGAAAGTTAGAGTTCATCACGATGTCACTCGCGGGAGAAGACCAGGAGAAAGAGTTTTTATTTTTCACATTAATCAATTAGGATAACAATGGCGGATAGATGGTAAGTGGGCATGTCACCGGTGTGGCTCCTCCAACGAGGATCCTCTGGGCAGCTTGATGACATAGGACGGGTAGGACGATCCTCTTGCCAAAAATAATGTTGGAAATAAGAATAGTAATTATAAGAACCAAAATCTTAAGAGGTACTTTGCAAAAGCAAAATAGATGACCACGTCAACAACCTAACACCCACTGTGATAGTCTGACCAACGTGTCACATCTCCACAATTTGTTCACCAATTTGCTACAAATATTGAGTATGTGACCAATGTACTCAAAGCTGAAAACTTATATCTCATGTTTTTTGTTGATCCGACTTATTGTGTAGGTGTTGTTCTAAAAAATTAGTTGGCTAACTGCCGCCTTCTCTAGCACCGCTCCCCCTCTCACAACACTCTTTCTCTGTTCCCATACCCCGAGCCGCGTTCCTCTCGTGTCGCCTCGTGGGAACCCTAGACCCCATCGCCATCCCTGCTCCTCCTCTATCACCGCCAGAGGGTGCGGTTAGGCGAAGCTTGGTCGTCGCCGGTGGCAGGCTGGCAGCGGGATGCAACTATCTCCTCCCGTGTGGGTTCGGGTCCGACGGTATGGGACACTACCCCTAGACCTAGACATGGTGCTGGCCGGCAATCAGGGCGTCTGGTGGTGATGCCATGTTTGGAGCGGCAACGACAACGACTAGTGGTGATATAGTGACTATGATCTAGAGGTTTTGCCTCCATCGGCAAGGGGGACGACGAGCGTGTTTGTGCTCGATCTTCCATCGGTTATGGGAACATATGATCCGGCATGCCTGTCCGTCCGCGCGGCTGCTTCGTGGTCTAATTAGGGTCAGGCTTGGACTTGCACGACTACTGGTGAAAACCAAAGTGGACGATGGCGACATCTCTTGGCGTCATTCCTGTGTCAAAGGTATCATTTTTGCAAATGTTGCTTCATTGCTAGGGATGCTCCGGGGAAAACCCTAGATCTGGGTCTCTTAGATCAGACGATGACGACACTTTTGGTGTTAGTCCCTATTGGCATAATATTTTTGGAGTACGTGTTGTCTGGAGGGGTTCGCTGCCGGAGCGATGTTCATCTACCGCATCAATGGTGGTGGGTCTCGGCGGTGGGCGTGTGATGATGGACAAGGGCAGGGTGGTGCGCTGTCAGGATGCGTCATCTGATGGCCTAGCAAGGTCAATACCTTGGTCCCTATCCTGAAGATGGGTTGGTGCAAGATGGTAGCGGCGACTTCTGGTGTGTCTGATGGTGCTCTATGAGGGTCTTGTGGGCCGGTTTGTACTCTGGGTTCACCGTTGGATGATTTGGTGTGGCCTCTAGTTTTAAGATAATATGCATAGGTGTGAGGTCCGGACACATGGCCCTGACATGGCCACCTACGTCGAGTTTGTAGGTTTTATGATACCTATTGTTAGTAAGGTGGTTTCAGGCTGGTATCTGTATTTATATGTAATTCAAATAAAGAAGATTGTGTGCATAATTTTGATGAGGGGATCAGGGCTCATCCTCCATTTGATAAAAAAAAGTTGGGTGACCGCAAACCTCTGTTCCAAGACTTTTTTTCTTTCAAAAATCAAACCATTTTAGGACAAATTATCAACCTCCGTTAAACTAGTTTTTATATATTATATCTATATAGTATTATAATTATTGATATTTTTTCTAATTTTTTTTTAAAATTTTACGTGGTTTGACTTTTGGCAAATTTTATACGCTCACAGTTACTGCAACGACCGCAACTCAAACACAGTACGTACGCTGATGCTTTTATTTCATATATACACGGGGCTGTCACGTTCTTTTTCTTTTGCTAACCACTCGTGTAAACTTAACGTTGCGATGATGCATGTTATAGGTTGTAGGCATATATATGTACGGATGTAAACCCAAACAGAGCATACTGTTATAAGCTCTAGACTGTGCTTACGATGCAAAGTCTGGAGCTTGGAAACGATCGATACCCATCGGCACAAGGAACACTGAGGTGAGATTTGAAAACGGAATACCGTAGATGTACGGGTGTTTTGTTTTAGAAGAGCACACAATTGACAGTATATTTTTGTACGTAAAACGAAAATCCATACAACAGCCACCGGAATTTAGGTTCTGCTATCTAACATAACGACAACACAGCACAAAGTTTAGTTCAAACGAAATAACGGCAACACGTAGTAGTATGGTATTGTTAAGCTGCGGGGTGCGGACCATCTGTCCAGACAGAGAAACACATAACTTGGTAGCGGCGAGTTTCTTCCACCTTTCTTCTGGGAGCAAGTCTAGTCCGCCTTCCTGTTCTTCTTCTTCTCCTCCCACCAATTTTGAGATAGGCGTTGCACAAAATGCATGTGCTGGCGCCGATGCTTCTTTGTTCGAAATCGCCCATAGCAATCCTTTTCCTTGCATTTTATAGCCTCGCCCTCTTCCTTCTTATGGTGTTTGTTGTAGTAATGAACACTTTCCTGCAGTGAAATAAGTGGCCGTCAGTTACTCTTGAAACAAGCAAGCAGGATAACTCTTAATTAGTACTGCAGAGTGAGATGGACAGATGGAAATTGTACATAATCTGTAAGCAATATAATGAAGTAGATTACTTACTGTATTCTTAGGAATAACAGTGCACCATACTCTCTCAAAACAGCACAAATTGCAAGGCGTCTCACTGCTGCGGCAGTCCTTCAGAGCCATGCAATACTCTATGAAGAGGTTGACGGTCTCTTGCGGTACATACTCTCCGCACACAAGCTGAAAGAAACAAGCAAAGCATGTTATTAGTAACTTTTAGTACAGGAGAAACAGCTAGCTAGAACGACTGAGAAGTGTGCGTGTGTACATGGACAGGGAAGGTAACAGCAGGCTCTCTTATTGGAACTTGTATGTCAAAGACCAATGGGGCTTGGCTGGGATCTCTAATCTTTCTTTTGCTATGCCCGTAGCGGAAGGCATAATTTGTACTCTTGCTCTTTGCGCTTGGACTTGGGGTCTTAGTCTCTGTAGGAACAGCAGCAGAACTGGTCTCTGTCTCTGTGGTGATGGCAGATTGAATGGCTGTACCATGCAGTCAGTCAACTCACAATTAGTAACAACATATCATCTCGATCAGGTAGTAGTAAGGTACCAATCTAGTATTATGTGAAATGCAAGACTAAACACATACTGCCTCCGATTCGTAAATAAATATACTTCTAGCCTTGTTCTAAGTCAAACTTTACTAAATTTGACTAACTTTTTAGGAAAACGTACAAATATTTATGACACTAAATTGATACCATTAGATTTTTTTAAAATCAAGTTTTATAATATGTCAATTTGATGTAATATATGTGCTTATATTTCTCCATAAAATTGGTCAAATTGATCAAGATTTATACATAAAGGAGGCATCCATCATATGATATATACCTGCATGCTTGGCTGTAGAGGCGTCACTCAACTCTTGAAGCCCAGACTTGATAGAGATGATTCTGGCTTTCAGATTAGATCCTGGTGTCGATTTCACCGGTATATCCTCGTCCCAAGGGTCCGTCGCATTGTGGATGCCCAGGCCACAGTGGCACAGCTTCACAGCTTCCTCAAATTGATCATTCATATATGCAACTTCGGCACAAACAAGTGTAAGAACAATGGACTTGGGGAAACACCTGGATGCATCGGTCAAAATATCCTGCAATTTACTTAACAGTTGGCCCCTGTGTCTTTCCTCCGTGTTGTTCAAGCGCTTCAGCTCCACACGAGCAAGAAACACATGGACTCTTGAGCAGAACGGGTATAATTGGACGAAATTTACTGCAACACGAAGGAACCGGCCAGTGTCAAACTCCTTGTCATCCAGTTGCTCAATACGTGTCCAGAACCCCTTCACCTCTCGTGGGATGTAGTGAACGCTGATCATGTCGCGAAATTTGCTCTGTTCTTCTTGTGCTTCAGATCGCGCTTGCACTATTCTCAGTTTCGGAGAGGAGGACAGGTGCCGACTAGTGCCACGAGAATGGTATCTTCCTACTTGCATATCGTAGTGTACAGAATGGTCAGCGGGATCATCAGGGTTGGTGATACCGATGGCGCGCAAGAGCTCGGACTGCGCTGCCCCAAAATTGGCAGCGCCGAAGATGCTGGCGCGCTGGGCAGCTTCCAAGGTCGCAGAGCTTAGATTTTCTCGGGCCACCAGCAATTTACTCCGAGCAATGGCAATTTTGATGCAAAGCGGTGCCTCTGCTGCTGCTAAGTCATAGAACTCTTGGGCAAGGCCGTAGTGCTTCACCGCCTCGTTGAGTGTCTTGATCACGTCGGCATCCTCCATCTTCGTATTAACCAGTGCATCCATAATTTGGGAACCCAAGTCTTGGTAGAGATTGCCTGCTAATGTGTTGGTAAACGTATACTGAGGGTATACCTGAGCCAGTGACTTGGCGGTGGTGGCCGCCGATGTGCTATGCCCGTTTTGGGACAGCTGCAGAGCATCACGGCACTGTGCACGCACCGCCTTCTTCGTGAGAGGAATCACGCTTGAAGATGCTGCTGGTTGCGTAATGGTGAGCTTGCCCTTGCCATGACGGTCGTAGCTGCCCAGGGAAACTCCGCGCACCGCCTCTCCGCCTTGCGCCAGTGGAGTCATCTGCGCGCCGCTGCGATGGCGGGCCTGGCCCTGGCCCTGGCGGACGGACTTGTCGCCGAGGTCGATGTCGCGCTCGCGCGTCGCCTCTCCATCCAAGTCGAACTCTGCCATGTCCGTGCTGGAGCCGTGGGAAGTTTGGCGCATCGGCTTATTTCCTCCAAGCGCCTTGGAAGAGTCGGGATCCGCGCGCGCGCGAGCCAACTCCGCGCTGGCGCCGCTGCGGTGGCGGGCCTGGCCCTGGCCATGGCGGACGGACTTGTCGCCGAGGTCGATGTCGCGCTCGCGCGTCGCTTCTCCATCCAAGTCGAACTCTGCCATGTCCGTGCTGGAGCCGTGGGAAGTTTGGCGCATCGGCTTATTTCCTCCAAGCGCCTTGGAAGAGTCGGGATCCGCGCGCGCGCGAGCCAACTCCGCGCTGGCGCCGCTGTGCCGAGCGTTGCCGTCGTCATGGACGGCCTTCTGCTTGTCCCGGATAGGCAGACGGTGTTCTCCCAGCGCCACCATGGAGGAACCCCGGTGAGTGTTGGAGAGGGCGCGCTCCTCACGGGAGGCGGAGGCTTGCTTCTCGCCGAGGGAAACGGGGCGCAATGCTCCTCCTCCGAGCGCCATGGAGGAGAGGGGGACCGCGCGCGCGAGAGCCAACTCCCCGCTGCCGTGCCCTCCCTGGCCTTCTTCATCGGCAGCCGCCGCCTTCTTCTCCTGGATGGCGACGCGGCGTTCTCCAGGCGCCGCCGTGGGGGAGCCCCGGTGAGTGTGGGCGAAGGCGTTCTCCACGGTCTCCGCCGCCGTGCGCTCGCTGGGAACCGCTCCGATCTTCCCACAGCTCGAGTCGCCGGCCTGGCCTCCGAACGCGGTCGACGGCTGCTGCTTGTTCTCCGCCATGTCGCGCTTGATTCCGAGCTGAGGGTGCGAGACGATCGAAGGGGTTTATACCGACAGGGAGCGGGGCGGACCGATTTGGGTGGGCGTGCGGCGGCGGCGGCGAGGGCTTGGAGATGTGCTTTTATGCAGAGCGCTCGCGGCACGCGAGAGAGAGAGACGGGGCTTTGCCTTTGAGTCGGTGGTGGCGTGGATTGGCAAGGAGGTGGAGTTGGGGTGATGAAGTAGTACTAGGACAAATGGTGCCTTAGGGCACGTCTAATCTTCAGGCGCTTCTGCCTTCCACATCATTTAGAAAGACACAATATATAACCCGTATAACGATTATCTCTTATTGCTATCTCTAGCAATTAATAGAATTAACTATTTTTAGTAAAAAATTGGTTGACTAAGAGAAGGCATATGATACAATGGAGAAAAATAGTCTTCTCTTATTGCTAAGAGATCATCCCTTAGCTAAGGGAAGACAACCCTCTCTCTCTTGTTTCTCTCTCCTCCAACTAAGCAAAAATCCAACGTGGCGAGCATAAGGGAAGGCTGACGTCACCGCATTGTACGTGCCCTTAGCTTGCAGACAGCTGCCTGCTTCCCTTCAGGATTTCCTTTTTTTTTTTTAATTATTACGGAAAAATAAGTAAAATGCGCGATTCCTACTGCTCCTAGTGGTTATTATTCTTGTAGTATTAGTAACTGTATGTAAGAACATAGTAGTAGTTATTATACTAGTTTTAATCCCAACTGTCTTGTTAACTCATTTATTTGCTTGTAAGAAGCACCTAACCTAACTCTGCTTGCCGCATGCAGATTAGTTCTTCTGAAAATTAATCGAGGTCAGGGCATCTCTAACCGATTCCGATAGTTAGAGGACTAAAACCGATTCCTAATACTTCGCCGTTTCCTAACATATAGAGGAGTAAACCCCCGATCCTAGAAAAATTCACTCAAATTCGACTAAAACTCACTCAAATTCAACCGAATTTTAAAAGATACGAGTTCATTTCAATACATATGTACACAATACAAGCAAAAGTGGGTCTAAATTCGACCGATTTCACTAAACAAATCTAATCCTCCTCCCAGTCGAAAGAGGAGTCGTTGTCGAGGTCCATGACCGTCGGCGGTACCGCGTCATCGTAGATGACCTCCTCGTTCATCCTCGCCGGCGCCGACTGCCCCGCATCGCAGGCAACGTCCTTCGTCACCTTTGCCGTGTCCGCCATCCCCTTCGTCGCGGCGTATTCCCCGATCCGTCGCTCCTCCTCCTCAACGAGCTGCGGGTTGGCCTCTGCGAGCCGCTCCACCATCGCCACGTCGCTGACGCTCAGCAGCTTGGAGAAACGAGCATCATTTTTTTTGTAACTCGCCTATATATGCAGGGATGATCTCCATGAAGCCATGTTCATATTGCTGTTTCAAGTAGGAGTAAATTAAAGGAGATCACGTTAGTTCGATCGATTGATTGGTAGCGATAGAAAAGGTAAGCGAAGGGTAATATCAACGCAGAAAATCGGAAAGGCAGAAAAGTTTCCATGGTCAACCGCGTGAGCAGCTAGCTGTGTCGTGCTGCAGCGTCTTTACCTGCATGGATGGCAGGGACTGACGTCTAGGCTCTAGCTTCTGGCTCCCTACTATTCCTACTAGGGAGTCACGCAGATCGGATTGCCGATCGCCCGCGGCTGCCGCCGGCGCCGGCCCCCTACGTGGTGCGTGCGTGCGTGCTGTGCACCGTGACGTGAGCAGGCAGGTCGCGCTGGCTGGTGCTCTTCGTGCGTGCGCTTCCCCCGACATTCTCTGGAAATCGGGCTAGTCTTTGGTAGCCGAGCAGTTGCGTAGCCGAGAAAGGAAGTCACGCGCCAGGTCTTCACCGTGACTTCCTTCCTTCCTTCCTTCTTTCTTTCGGATCTGATCTCCGTTCAATCATGTTGTTTCTTCATTAATGTTGGAGAGCTAGCATGCATGGTGGGTATCTTTTATCTCCAACTTGTAATTTGGGATGCGAGACAGAATTCGCGGGCCTACTAGATTTCAATAGCTGCTGCTGCTGCTGCTGCTACTATTATACTAACAAACTCAGATCAATTTTGTTTACTTAGTAACTGGATCATTTTTGTGATGTACTTACGAGGAAGAGATAGTAGTAGCAGCATTAGGCTGATGCCGTAGGTTGTGTGCGACTGTTCCTTCCCTTTTTTTTTGATGTTCTCCTTAAGGGCACCGCCGGGCCGACCCATCCAGTCGCCTTAAACGATCCTTTTCTGTCAGTTTGGGTCGGGCCACGGTCGATTTGGAGTCGTGGTCCGGCCTGTCCGGTAGACCGCGTCCAACGGTCCGACTCATATGTCTGTCTCCCTCCCACTATCACCGGTTAACACTCTCGCGTTTCTCACCATCGTTTCTCGTGCGCGCCTCGCTTCCCACGGCAAGAAAACTTCCCGCCTCTGCCGCGGTCTATAAAAGACGACCGCTGGCGCGACGGAGACAACAAGCCCCAAAGCAACATCAACATCGGCCGAAAAATCTCCAGCAACCATGCCTCGCCACAAGATCGCCAACTGGACGAAGATCCGGGAGATGTGCCGCACTCGCTACTCGGACGTGGAGGTCGACAAGGTCCACCTCGAGGCCACGTTGCTGGCCAGGCGCATGGGCGAGGCGTGGGTGTTGGCGCTGGAGCGGGTGGTGGAGGCGGCGGCAACGGTGGATGTCCAATGGGCGGTGACCGACATACACCACGTCCGCCGCGAAGGAGGCGGTGGCCTTGGATGCCGCGTCAACGGCTCTTCGCGAGATCCACCACGAGGAGGCCATGACCACGCTGGAGATGGTGGCGAAGGAGACCGCCAAGGTCGCCATCCGCGAGCTTCGCCACGCCGCCAAAGCGCGCATCAACATGGAAGAGGCGTGGCGCGAGCATGTCGCCGACTCGGCGACGGAGGAGGATGGCGACAACACCAAGGTGGCGGAGGACGACGATGAGGAGAGGGAAGAGGTGTACCAGCTGGAGGCGTCGATCGTCGTCCCCGTGCAGATAGCGCGGGCGCTGGGCTTCGGCCCCAATGGTGCTCCGATTCTAGCTCCGGCTCCCTCTCCGACGGAGTTGCTCGCCGCCCAGGAGGCGAGGGACCACTAGGCCGCCGAGATGGACAAGGCCCTGGCGAACCGGGCAGCGGAGGACCGGAGGAAGGCGGCGGGCAAGACGGTGGCTCGCGGCTTGGCGCGCGACCGCCACCGCGAACGCGTCCAGCAGCGGGCCATCTGGCCCGCTAGGGCGGCGATCGACGGGGCCGGCGGTAGCGACAACTGTGGCCGTGGCAACGACGGCGAGTAGCCGTCGTGCCGTCCTCCTCCAACAATAGTCGTAGCTGTAGCCCGTAGTAGTAGCATCCCCTATTTTGTTCGAATGATCTTTTTGTAACTGGCAGGGCTTAATATAATGAATAGCTATCTTAAGCACTAATATCTCACTTACATATGGGCCCTGAAAGCTAACGGACAGGACACCCGTGCTGTCCACACGCGTCTGGTCTGACGCAACCGTTGTCCAGTTCAGATGCACTGATAGATCGAGCCAGAGACGTTTGTGCATGGGTTGGGCCGTTAAACGCTGCGCACGCCCCGCAACGGAGTTGAGACGCGCTCAAACGGGATACCTTGGCCAGTGAGATGCCTTTAATTTAGCCTGCACTGCTTATGGAGTATCACAAATATACTAGTACTGGAGAGTAGTCCTGTACAGATGGTACATAGGTAGGCCCAGAAGATCTCTGGTTAGTCTCTTCCTGAAACCAGAACCAAATAGCCCCGCCGTGCCTGCTGACACCGAAAAGCCAGCAGAAAGTTCCTTGGATCGAACATGGCTCCCCCACTGCCGGTAGCCGACCGGGCGACCCCATCATGTCCTACAACAGAGGCATGTATGCATATGCAGCTCCGGAGCGAGCTGCTGCTGCTGGTGGTGGTAGGCTGCACGTTGACGAAGCCTCGCCAGCAGCCGTACCGCAAGCAGGGGCAGACTGTACGTGCGCCCCCAGTATGATTAGGCCCCTGAATTCTCGCATAAGTACGTTTGGAGTTGTATTTATCTCTCTTTGCGCCATTTTTATGTACTAATACTATCTAGGCAAGAAGATGTGGTCTTTGCATCCTTTTTTTTGGTTTCATTGAATTAGAGTAACTGTTAGCATAACTGTCGATAGTTTGGTTCTTGTATTATGCACATTGGTTGGTATAAGATTCTTCCTCGGCGTGCGTCTGACTCGGTTTTCCACTTTCTGGCTTCCCTGTAGCTTTGGTACCCGTTGTGTAGACAGCGGGACAGGGTGATGTTGGACGCGACTCTACGCCGGCTCTTGGAGGCGGCTCAGCGGCTCCCCCATAGCTCGCCATAGTGTCTTCGGCGTTCACGCTCTCGGCGAGGCGTTGGTTCTTGTTTTTCGTTGGACTCTGTCCTAGTTGGGCCGTCTTGTGCTGTGGCCCCAGCATGTGTTGTGTGTGTGTGGATCTGTACTGTGATGTTTGTTGTGGACGGTTGCTTTATTTATAGCGGGGCGAAAGCCTATTTCGAGAGATATTTGACTCTAATTGTATCGTCCTTATTATAGTTACACAGAAGATGTTAGTCAGCAATTGTTGAAATTTGAAAATAAAACAGAGTCGCCTGTTCTCTTTGATGGAACAAAAATCCAATAAATTGCGCCAACTCAATAGCCCTTGCAAGATGAACTCATGGGCACAACTTCTATTGAGGATTCTATGAGCTCTTGGAATCCTAGATCAAAACATTCACAACCGAATTCACAAAATTTACACGAATTCACAAAATTAGCAGATGGAACAGATTTGGTATTAAAGCACATACTACAAGTTTAACAACACATTTACACGAATTCACAAAATTAGCAGCATTGTGAAAACTGAACGTACAATCCACAGAAAATTCTTTTCAATGGTACTAGTATAAGGTAGCAGCATTGCTGTTCATCAATCTTCACAAACACAGACAACACTGAATCACTGATACACCAGCACCAGAAACGGTTCCAATTCCAAAGTTCACTATGCAGTCAGGGAAATTTAACGCAGAGTCGATCGTTAAGCCCTGAAAAAGGTAACCATCTCATAAGATGTGGGGGCGGGGGAAGACGATCCTGCCCAAGAGGAATCGCTGGGTATGGGTACCCAACGAATGAAGCAGGTTCACCAGGGCCACCCGGTCCCGCTGGAGAGACACGAAGCAATCGTCGAAGTGCGCGATCCATCCTCCACGGCACCGGCGGCGTGAGCGGCGAAGGGAGAGGTACCGCACATAACTGAAGTCCTGCTCCAAAATGAGCACTCGCCGGCGTACCTGAACCATATCGTTGGCGAGGGCCAAAGCCTCGCCACGGAGGGCGGCGCAGTTCGTGAGGCGGAGGGCCATCGCCGTCTCGCGAAGGCTGTCGAGGGCACCTCCCGCGTCCACCTCCTCTGCCGCGTCCGCGAAGGTCATCCCCATCCCATCCGCGTAACGTCGGGCCAGCAGGCGGCCGATGGAACCGGTGATGCCCCCGTAGCCGAAGGCGCGGGCGAGTGCGTGTGCGTGGCCGCCGTTCCCCAGCGCGTACCGGTGCGGCTGCTCGAAGAGGCCGTAGCCTATGCCTCCTGGGCCTCGTCCCTCGGTGTGCGGGAGGGGCATGGCCCCGTGCGCGAGCTCGAATCCAGGGCCGAAGGAGAAGCCGCCCGCCAACCTCTCCAAAATCACGAGAGCAGAGTACCTGGCGCTCTCGACGGGGCCCAGGAGGTTCGCCGCGGCATTCAGCTGCTCCCCGCCGCGGATCTCCCAGGGGGGGGTTCCTGCCCTCAGCGTGCTCGTGGAGAATCTTGCGCATCCGCCACGCCGCGCCCAGAGAGTCGGCGCCAAGCACGTGAAGGACGACGTACTTCCGGTGGCCATAGTTGGTCAGGTACTCCCGCGTGGCCTTCAGGCTGCCTACGGCCGGGCGGTAGACCATCTCATCCTCATCCCGGCCCTCCATGAGCGGCGCGCGGCGGTGCGGCTGGTGGGGAAGGAGGAGGAGGAGGACGAGAGCACGCGGCCGGTGGGGAGGGAGGGAGGGAGGAGGACGACCAGAGGGGTGTGGAGGGCGGGAGGGAGGAGGAGGGCTGGGGCAGGGAGGCGGCCGGCGGCGGCTTTATACTTGGCCGTGAAGTGAAAGGCGGTGCCGTTGCCCGGGACGAATGGCCTCTGACCAATGGGCCCTATCTGTTTTATTATGCATTATTTTAACCATTTTTCTATTTTTTTATTATTATTACCACATGTCTGGAAATTGAATTGCGATGCACGGACTGCGCTGACTTGTGTGGAAGGATATGTCTAAAATTTAAAATGTAAATTATTCCCGTCTTTTTTTGCATGGAAATTATTCCCGTCTTAGAGCATCTCCAAGAGCCTTCCTATATTTCACTAGGATTGCTAAAAACTGATTTTTTAGCAATTGGGTCAAAAAAACAAGCTCCAGCAGCATTGCTATATGTGGTCCCCATGCCAAAAAATTTAGTAAGCTGAGTAAAATAACACCCTGACTTGGCAAATTTGCAAAGTCTAGAGAGACTTGGTATATTCCCAAAACCAACCAAAACGGACGCGGGAGAGGAGCAACCGCCCGCGCGCGAAACTTCCGCCTGTGGCCAGAGACCCTGGCGCCGCCGTCTCCGGCCGCCGCAGCAGCCATGGAGGCCACGTTCGCGCTTCCCCATCCACCCGACGCCACCGCCGACCTTCCTCCTCCTCTTGCTTGGCTGTCGCGACCAAGCCCAAGGCCCGGCCACGCTAGGGTTGGCTCACTTGCCGGGCAGCGCTGCCGCGTCTATCGTCGACCCCGCTGCCTCTGCAGGGAAGGCGTCGGCCACGTCTACCGCCCCCCGCGCGTCTGAAGCCCCTAGCGGCAAGTCAAGGAGACCGCCACGCGACCCCTCTGCGTCGGCGCCGAGGAAGCGACCGGCTGCGAGGAAGACGACCCCTCCAGCTCCTGTGCGCCCTCCTGCAGCCTCCATGGAGAAATTCCCAGCACCGACGGCCTCCATGGAGCCTCTCCTTGCGCCAGCGACTTGGATGGAGCCTGAGGCGAGCTCGCCACATGGCCACCAGCGCACTGCTGGTGCTCGACGAAATTCCCCCAAGGTAAACAGGAAAGAAATTGTTAGGCTATTTAGGCCTCCTTTGATTCAAAGAAAATTCTCAAGATTTGTATAGGATTAGGTTCCCATGGATTTATTTCTTCTGAACACGTTTGATTCATAGGATCGTATCCTGTAGGAACCAATCCCATAGGAACTTAGTAGTGTATTTTCACGGGAAATATAGCGCGCGCTCGCACCAGCAAAAGCCTCGTTCATGCCAAAAGGGCACCTCTTCGTGTAGCTTTCAGAGAATATCTTGCGGGAAATAAAAGGCAAAGACCAAAGGGGTAACGTATTGAGCCTGGACTTTTCTGAATGGAGCTCTCGATGTACTCCAAGCTCCATGCCGCGCAGCAGTTGGCTCCCTCTCGCCTTAAACCTGTGATTTATCTCCAACAACAATCAAGTTTGTTCCATCTACTCCAGTACGTGCTGCTCATGAGTTCCTGTGGTTTTCCTTCCTTACAATCAAACACCATTTCTAAAAATTCCTGTGTCCATGGGATCTGACTGGGCATGGCATTCTATTCCTTTCGTTTTCCTACCCTATGAATCAAAGGAGGCCTAATTTTATGATTGAAAATATGTTTGCAACTTGTTATGGTAAATATGTTTGCAACTTGTTATGGTAAATATGTTTGCAACTTGTTAGGCTAATTCACTTATTGTATGATTATTTAGCATGGACAATGAAACCTTCATGAACTATACTTGTGGTGCTGCACCGGAGATACCTTCACAAGAGTACACACAAGAAGATGGTGAGTGTGAGGTTGATGGTGAGGGTTTTGTTGAAGCTACTCCAAGAAGGGGGAGAGGAACTAATTTCTCTCAAAAGGAAGATGAAACCTTGTGCAATGCATGGAGAAGGATTAGCATAGATTCAGTTGTTGGGAATGAACAACAAAGCTCCACTTATTGGGACCGTATTCATGAGCTCTACAAACTTCTACTCAAGGGTGACATGCCAAGGACTGCCGGTTCTCTTCAACATCGTTTCCATACCATTAATACAGATTGTTTCAAGTGGTCATGTTGCTTGGCTCAAGTTGACCGTATCAATCCAAGTGGGACTAATCCCGTTGATAAGGTAATGACTTATGGAAGCATTTTATTGAACCTTTTCCTTGATGTTGCTTGATGGGTCTTCATGCTTACTTGTATCTTTTTGTAGCAAAACATTGCTCAAAATATGTTCATGGGCAAACCTAAGAAGAGAAGGGGCAAACTAGTGCCAGGGAGGCCCTTCACTTTGTTTCATTGTTGGACGATCCTCGAGAATGATGAGAAGTGGAAATCCCGCCCGTCCAATGAAATTCCAAACAAGAGGAAGGCTCCTTCTAGATCGGTTGGAGAGGGTTTTGTGGTGGACACCGATGACGATGGATCAAGTAATGAAGACGGAACTCCTCTCTCATCGGTCAATAGAGGAAGGCCCGAGGGAAGAAAGAAAGCAAAGAACAAGAGGGCGAATGGAGATGAGGAGGGCTACAAACAATCATTGGACAACATGATGGAGGTGAAGAAAGACATTGCTATGCAAAGGAGAGAGATGAAGAGCAAAGAGTTGGAGGAAAGGAGGGCGGTCGAGGAGAGAAGGGTGGCTGCCGAGGAAAGGAGGGCGGCCGCTGAGGAGAGGAGGGTTGACGTCGAGGAGAGGAAGGTAGCGGCCGAGGAGATGGCCAAGAGTATGGAGAGAGAGCAAAAGATCATGTTCATGGATCCAAGTGGTCTAGATGAGAAGGCCCGAGCTTATCTAGAGCTTTGCCGTGATCAAATCTTGGCATCGAGAGGGTACTTCCCAAACAATGGTGGCAATGGTGACGGTGGCATTTGAGAGAGAACATTGCTGCTCTTTTGGTTATGGTGTTGTTCATGCACCGGTGATGAACTTTAATGTTGTTCTTGCACTATGCCCTCAGTTTTAGGCTTCAAGATTGAATTTAAATTCGAGATATTATGGATTGATGTTCTTATTATGTTAATTTGGGTGATGATGAAACGCTCTAATTATTTATGTGTAGAAATTAGTTCATTTTGTTCAACGTATATACAATGTCTAGAGGAGAAAGAATAGACAAGAAACATTGTATTCTAGTATTGGATTGCTATTATAGGAAGGCTAGAAAAGCACAATATGGTTTGGATTGCTAAACCTTCTCTCTCCTCTTCCTATACTCAGTTTTTAGCAATCCATTATAGGAAGGCTCTTGGAGATGCTCTTAGAAACAATAAGTGGTTTGTATTTTGTCTAAATTCGCATATATTTAGACAAATTTTAGTATATAGATATATATAAATCTAGGCGAAACTAATTTCAATTATTTCTAAACAGAGGGAGTGGATTTTTTTTTAAATAGACACTTTCAACAAACCCGCACAAGATAGTGTGGTCACGTGCGGTTTCCGCTGGTTTTCCCTAAAAATCGTGATGTTTTGGGTTTTTTTTTGTGTGATTCTCCTTTTTATCGGACACATGTGTATGGACGTTTGTATCAGATTTTGGCCAGTTTTCCTTTCAAACTGGCCATATCTTTTCTTCTATATGAAAAGACAGAATTCCTGTCGTTTGCTCCAAAATAAATCCATCCACCATACATGGCCCACCTTTCTTTTGTTTACTATGTCATCTTCTTCCTTCACACACGCAACTGCCAACTTGCCACCCCCTGGATTGGTGATGTCTCCCGCCCCACTAGCACCATCCCCTCTACGCTCGTGTTTCTGTGTCTGGCCGACTGCCGCCCCACCGTGTGCCGCCGTCCACGACCCGTTATTTCTATGCGAGACCATGGGACGACCTCGTGGGAGAGTTGCAGCGGCACTGCTGGGGAAGGAGGAGGAGGTTCATCCTGCCAACTACCTTGACTTTTTATTGGGCTACTTTATCCTCAACTTTGATTTTCCCGTGTACTTGGGTTTAAATAGGCAAATACCTATGGATTTTTTTTTATTTCTTTATGGGCTTCATATAATTTCGAAAATACAAGTTTTCTCCCCTCTAGCTCATATCTCTCATCCAAGGGTGCTATCTATAATGTTTATTTAGAGGATAAGAGCTATTTATTTTCCAGTCCTTGTACACCCGATGATCATAGAGATGAAGTGAAACATTGCTTGAATATTCAAATATAAGCGTTTTTTAAGAAATATTTGGGTCTGCCAACACCTGATGGTTAGCTTACGATGAGGCTTTTGAGTATATGGAAGAAAGTTGAAGAGGATGTATCAATAGTTGGGGCGAGAACAACCTTTCTTATCCAGTGAAGGAAGTTCTAATTAAATCGGTAATCTAGGCCAAATCAACATATATACCATGAGTTGTTTCCTTCTACCCAAAGGATGGTGCAAAAAAGATCACCTCAATGTTAGGTCAATTTTGGTGGAGCGGGAACTTGGATAAAAGATCCATGCATTGGATAACATGGGACAAACATGATATCCCGAAATGTCAAGGAGGAATGGGCTTTCTAGATATACATGCTTTCTGATGGGTTGGTAGCATGGAAAACAATATTTTGCCTAGGAGATATGCGGAAGATGATCCAAAGATCTGATCTATGTCATGATAGTAGTGAGGGAGATCTGATCTACTTACCCTCAAAGAATACGAACTTCTAGCGATCTAGAGATTGTGGATGATGTAGTCATTCGAGCGTATGATCAATCCGATGAAGCACCACACGAGCAACACCTTCGATATTCTCATACGTATGGCTTTACGTTGTATCCTTCTTGATCCAACAAGCGAGGGGTAGGTTGGCGAGATCCTGGTAGCACAACGGTGTTGCGGTGGATATGGTGGAAGATTTTAGCAGAGCTTACCTAAGCTATTACACGGAGGAGAGAGGGAGGGGGTGGCGGACAGCAATGCCCCTCTCCTGCTTTCTATAGGCATGGGGAGGAGGCTTGGACCCTCCTCCAATCCCATCTAGGGACGATAACCAAGGGGGCAAGCTTGCCCCTCCCCCCAAGTTGGTGGCCCCTTATTGGCGGCTAGGGATTCCCCTAGCTTGGCCGCATGGGACAAGTGGGGCAGTGGAGCCTTGGACCATGTAGGCCGAGTGCCCCCTCAAGAGCCCATGTGTTCCCCACTGACATGTGGGACCACCAGTAGACCCATGGAACCTTTTGGAAGCTTCTGATACAATATTGGTAAAATCCCAAACTTTTTTGGAACCTCAAAACCAACCTTCCCTTATATAACCCTTCCTATGGACCATTACAAAGCTCCTCGTGATATCTAGTATCTCATCCGAGACTCCAAATCAATATTAGATAACACCATCTATTATCGCATCAAACCCTAGCGACATTAAAGCGTTAAGTGACCCTACGGGTTTGAGAACATGTGGACATGATCAAGACTCCTCTCTAATCAATAAAAAATAATGGGGCCATGGATGTCCATATTGTATCCCACATATTCCACGGATTCTTTCATTGGTTCAACCACGATGTCTAGGATTCAATTAATCCGGTATCCAATTCCCTTTGTCCAGTGATACTTTACTTGACTGGGATTTGATTGTCGGTATCACACTACCTAGTTCAATATTGTTGTCGTCAAGTTCTTTTTACTCGTTCTGTAATATAATATATTTATGACTAAACACATTAGTCACATGATTGCATGCTACTTAGGGTGTTATGTTACCGAGAGGACCTAGAGACATCTCTCCGTCACATGGAGTGCCAAATCGCAGTCCTTATTCAGGCAACCCAACAAGTACTATCAAAGATATCTGAAAGATACCTTTACGATCACCCAATTATGAAGTGACGGTTGATGTTCATAAAGCAATCAAGCAATCTTCGATACTAGGGAGTAACAATATTTCATGGTCTAAGGAAGTGGTACTTGACATTCACGAAAGATATAGCAGTTAAACTTAGTGATAGGATCAAAAGCTATGCTCAATATTAGGTATATCCATCACATTATTATCCTAATGATAGGACCTCGTTGTCAAGTGAAATTTCATGTCCATGATTAGGAAACCTTAACCAGCACTTGAATAACGAACTAATCCATTAGAGCCTTGCTAGGGATACCGTCTTGTTTATATTTACACGCATGTATTTAGATTCCGATTAATACAACTAGACTTATATTCCCCCCCCCTCCCCCCCCCCCCCACGGGCAGCTGTTATACAAAACACTAGACGATTAAACATATAAGATAAATAGAATCGACATTGGTAGGGAGGGCCTAGGTGAGTGTGATTTAAAACTGCTAGCACCATAAACATCATGCGCATACTTCCATTGTAATGTCCAACCGAAAAGAAAAAGAATCAAAAACTACGTCCGTGAAGCTTGACTGCCAAAAGTTAAAGAGGATAAGCCGCTAAACAAAAACCCACGAATGAAACATAAAAATTTAAAGAGTTAACAGACTTATGAAATAAAGTAAACTCTAATCTATATTTTAATCGTCTTACGTTATAGTCCCTCCGTTTCAAAATATAAGATGTTTTAGATTTGTGAAGGAAATGTATCTAGACTTGTTTTAGTGTCTAGATTCACTCTAAACTTTAGTAAACCTACATACTAAAAATAGTCTAGATACATTTGCTTCACAAATCTAAAACATCTTATATTTTAAAAGGGAGGGAGTATGTGTATAGCAGGACATGAAGTAAATATGTTTCATGAAGCATTGCAGGCAATTAGTCTCACGAATAATTGGCCAGATAATTTCAAGCCTACATGCATAGGCGCGAGGACACAGAACCACTGACGTTTTATCTCTTGTGCATTCCAAAGTGGCAGCTGTAAACAGATTTTTTTCGTAGCTATTCCGTGTGCGATAGTTGCAGACCCCGTTTGAGTGGGAGATAAGCTCCTCGTCCGATGATCGTGCACACGTTTTTAGTTTTATCCATGTCTTCCATAGGAAAAGTATAACTCAATGTAAGACGAAAAGTAGAAAGTAACGATTAAACCATCGTACAAACGTTACAACTCAAAAAACATATGCATGCCATGTCCACTAAGTCATTGTGGATGAAACAGTAAGTTTAGCGATAGATCCTGAACAAACAAACAAACAAACAAACAAACAAAGATGGACAATACTCTCATCTTATTTTATTTTCTTTATGATGGATAGTAAAATATACAAAAGGCAGTAACACAAAACAGACAACATAATAATAAACTAAACGATCCTAAGTCACAGACAGTAGTCGTGAATCAACGACGTCAGTGTCCTTCTTGGGTCATGCACCATAAGGATTCTACTGATATCCTTCATCTCAGTGATAAGCATCGTCAGCATGTTCTGGTACTTCTTCGTGCTTGCGTGGATAAGATGAAGGTTCTGGCTAAATCCGTCGAAGGTTCTGACGATGTCTTCGTCATTTAGCACCCGTAGTCGTCGCTATTGGGAGATTTCGGGCAGGTTTGAGTTAGCCACACCATCTTACAGAGAGGTAGGCGATGTACCGCATTGTCCATCGTCCTGACACCCGTCTTCCTCTATCCATGACGGGTGTAGGCGTAAGCGGTCGTTATCCGACGTAGTCGAGCAGAATCCGACAGCGGGGGCCGAGACAAAGAACCTAGAAAGTTGAAGGGGTTCGTGTGAGAAAACAAAAAAAATCCCGACTACCATACCACCAATAGCCTAAGATCTATCTAGGACTAATGTGTAACGGAGAGTGTTTCAGTAACATACCCTTATAGACCGAAAATGGTTAACGTTCCGCAGGAAAAATGGATGATGTAGTCGTACTCATAGCTGACCTTATGGTCGCGAAGCTCCTCGCAAGTCACCCCTGGTCCTTGCACGACAATCCGGTGCCACAAGTGGATGCACCCCCCATGGTTTCGCACACATCCGTTGCACGATGACAACCTCTGAAGTACATAAGTAGATCTTCTAGCTACAATCCCTACAACACAACGGCGTGCCGCAATGATGTTGTATCTTTCTTGTACAGTTCTTCAAAGAACCACACCATCGCACAAGGCAACGAGATAGAGACCCATATCCCCGTATGCGGTTCCAATCTTGGGAAGCACATGTGAGGAAAAGAGACTTGTGTGTATCCCTCCCTTAGGCCCCTTATTACATAGGGGAAGGGAGGACACCCCCAACTAGTCAAGTCCTAGCGTGGGACTAAAGGAGGAGGTGCGAGGAGGAGGCGCAAGGGAGGAGGTGGACGGCGGCCAGGTGGCCCCCACCCTCACGCCAGCCTATGGCCAGTCGGGGTTGGGGTGGGCCCCACCCCACGCGCCAAGGCCCATGATGGCGGCGGCTGTCCTAGCCTCCCTTTGGGTGGCTTCCCTCTTGGGCCTTGTTCCCTCTAGGAACTTGGCCCATTAGGGAAGTTACCCTTTCAAAATTAATTTTAAATATATATTTAATATTAATTCTAATAATTAATATATAAATACATATTATTAAACTCCTTTTGACCTGAAACATCTTTCAGTTGACTCTGAACAACTTCGGATCCTCCAGGAACAATTTCGGATCTCTCATGGAACACTTCTGGTTTTCTCTTTTCTTTCTTCATGTGATTCCGATGATTACATAATGATCTCCAAGCATCATCGTACCCTTAAGCGCGTTACCCCAAAAGTTCGGGAACATCACAAACATGATCGAGACACCTCTCATAACAATGATCATTAGCGGGACCAGGATGCCCATAATGACCCATGTGCATTCCACGATGTTTAATATCATTTAAACCATAAACATCGAGTCCAATTCCCTTTGTTACTTCGACACTGACTTGTCTAGGATTTTGCATCGGTATCACTATACTTGTTCAATCTTGTTACCGACAAGTGTTGTTTTACTCATTCCCATGATATTCCATCCTAGTGACTATATTAGTCACCTGTTGCAACATTATGGATGCAATCTCACCAAATCGGCCTTGTGTACCTTTCCGTCACGAGGGTGAACAAATCCCGATCTTGATGCATAGACCTCAACTTATTCCTCTGGAGTACCCAAAATACATCTTTATGATCATCCAGTTATAGTCATGACGTTTGATGCAGTCAAAGCAGCCTCGGGTGATAGTGATTAATATGATCTCACAGTCAAATTAAGGAGAAGGATGCTTCATTTATAACTATTGCAACAATGAACTATGTGACTTGATTGTGTTGCAATACTTATATGGGTAAAGTCCATCGCGTCATTCACTAAATATGACTTCATTGTCAATTGGCACAAATGCTCCATGATCACAAAACTTGATCATTGGTTGCCCAACGAACTAGTATAAACAGAGAATACTAGGGACTTGGTTTGTTTAGATACCACATATGTATTAATGTTCCCACTTGTTACAATTATAGCACGGTATGGAACTACTATAAACTAATTGAGATATGATAATAAAATCCATTTATTATTTGCCTCTTGGGCATATCTCGTTCAGTCTCCCACTTGCACTAGAGTACAAATAATCTAGCTTGCATTTGTAACTGATCATAAACCATATCACATATGTGTTTGTTGATCATGCTTTATCATGGGAAATGTCATGTCCTTGATCCGTATGTCTTTTGCAAAACGTTAATGTCTCCCAATTTGACATTTACACCATTATCACATAATGTGTCGAAGTATTCGTTTGGCGATAGAGTGAGACTTTGTTTCCTAGTGTTTAAAATGACGGTCGATCAGTCAAGTGAACTTCCAATGTTGACATGTAAACTCAAGAACACGCTCAGCAGACGTCGAACTTCATTATCCAAAACAACTATACTAGCCAATTCAGAAGTATCCACATACTTATATATCTATGTAGATCCTAATAGATAGTGCATTAATTGCAAATTTGATGCCTAACCTTGCTCATTACAATTTTAAGAATAAACTTAACTATGGTTCAGTGATTAACTCAGTAATCACTTCAAAGAAATGTTCTTATGACTAAGAACTTGTTCTTATAACCAAAAACTTAGGTCACATTATGTCTAGTATACAATATGGTTATATGGAAGAACCTATGACTGAGACATAGGAGATGCAACACATCTCTTTTCTATTTAACCATAGTTGTAATACTAAGATTAACTCAATTCTTCATCTAGATTTACAAGTAAGAACTTATTTCTTTCCTTGTTCCATTCTAAATTTCTTTAGAATCTTATCTACGATGTTCTAAACATCTTCAGAATCAAATTCAGGAAGCATTTTGACATTAATTTTTATTAAATGTATCGATCTATCTCGATAGATCTCAATGTTTAATAAATTTGTTCAACTTTATCCATAGAATATTTACTAACTTAAATATCATTAATACCAAATACGCCATTCACATATATAAGAATGTTGTCACGCTCCCACTCAGATATGTTATCCATATATGAGATCAGAGGATTTCACTTAGCTCCCACTCAAAATATGTCATCTAAATATTAAGATTTAGGAAAGATATTTAGCTCCCACTCAAATTCATGTAAGTGCAGGTCTTCTTAGTAACCTTGGTAATTACAAAATTCTTTGGTCATCCATCAAATTGAGAATTCTAGCTACAAGATAAGAGCATCCAGAGCCGGAACTCCAAAAGCGTTTCGAGAATGGCAAAACCTTTGATACCATGGATGAATTGAAAATAATTTTCGATCCCCATGCTGCTGGGGAGAGTTATGATGCTTCAGAGAATTTCTTTAGCTGCATGATGGAGGAGAACAACTCCGTTAATGAGCACGTACTCAAAATGTCTAGGTACGCCGATAAGCTTGTTTCCTTGGGAATAACGATTCTCATTAACTTAGGCATACATCATGTTATCCAATCTCTGCCACCAAGCTACTGTTGGGTTCGCAGCATAGAAAACAAAAAATTTCCTACGATGGAAACATCTAAGTACCAAGATCTATCTACTAGATATAAGCAATATGTGGATATACATCCATAGAATACATACCCTCAAAGACCAAATAGCGTTAACGAGGTTGTACTCATGGATGATGTAGACGAACGCTTGCCGATCTCAAGATCGTGATAAAGTCCATCTGGTCCAGCCGGTCCAGCACCATCAAGTCCAGCACCGCAAAGCAGTGGTGCATCCGTGATCGCACACACGTACGGGTACCCTGACAATCTCCGCGCCCTCGCTCCAGCAAAGCAGCGAAAGCAAAAAATCCTTCCAGAAAAAGCCACCGGAAACATGTATCTCGTTGATCCGAGACCATGGGGAAATTCTAAAGGGAGGAGAGAGATCCTTCGCAGGAGGTGTGTAACACCCTCAGAATCGGCCCTATGCAAGTTTCAGCGAAACTCGCCAAACCCGCATAGAAACGATTCAAAGGTGCCCACCAGGCACTTTCGTGCGGGTGGAAAACGAAGTAATACCATTACACAACAGTCCTCGATGGGACCCACGTAAGATATATATATACGGCGACTCAAGGAGTCAAGAATACAGATATACAAGACAAAGATCCAAATCACCTTGAAACGATAGAGTCCAGCTACGGACAAGATGCAAATGGGGCTAAGAGCCTCGAAGAATAACCAATGGCGTCCATAACCCTGCCAGCCAAGCCGGAAGGGTAACCCTGCTAACGACGTCGATCTCAAAACCTGCTTAAACAAAAGGGGTGCCGACAAAGGGCAAAGGAAAAAGAGGAGCGTCAGTACTGAGGCAAGTACACGGCGAGGCTAGAATTCGGCGGTCCTCGCCTACATAGGTATGGTGGACTGAGCGGCAGCGCAGCATGCACTAAACAACCTATAGAGACTCGATACTGAAGGGTTCGCAGCATAGAAAACAAAAATTTTCCTACGGTGTGAACTATATACCAAGATCTATTTATACTAGATACAAACAACGGGCGGATGTACATCCGTAGAGAACATACCCTTGAAGACCGACAAAGTTTAACGAGTCCAAACTCGTGGTTGATGTAGACGATCTCTTGCCGATCTCAAGATCGAGAGGAAGTCCTAGCGCCGCAAATCAGCGGCGCATCCGTGCTCGCACACACGTTCGAGGCACCGAGCAACCTCCGCCTCCTCGCCGATGCAGCGGAAGCACAACTCTTTCTTGCCGAAAAGCCACCGGGAACATGTATCTCGCTAGTCCGAGACCATGGGGGATAAATTCTAGAGGGGGAGAGAGATCCTTCACGAGGAGGTGTGAGTGAGAAGTGAGAGGAGGGGCTCCTTTTATAGGAGGAGGGGGGGGAACCCCAAGGGGGTGGCCGGCGCATGGGGCTGCCCCCCTTGCCCTCCCCTCATCATGTGGGTGGACACTCCACTCACAAAATGACCCTTCAAAAGTCCACTCAAAATCCCACTCAAAAATCCCATTAAATTTCCACCAAATTTAATGCAAACTCTCATTAAAAAACTCTTTTATTTTATTCAGAATTTTGTCAATTACTTTAATGACAAACATTCACAAATAACCCCTTGCTAGAATTCTATTTCACATGCATAACCACTTTATGCAATTTCACCAAAACCTGTTTCGGATCTAGTGAAATAAATTCTGCGCTTGTTTATTCTTTCGGCATGAAACTTTTGCTCCAATTGGATGTCGGTGTCTCTTAAGTGTGTCACCCTACGGTTCGTGAATAATGCGGACATGATCGAGACCCTCTCGGATCAATAATCGAAGCGGATCCGAGACCCATATCGACTCCCACACATTCAACGATGACTTTCTTGTGATCGTTTAACCTTTTACGCTAGTATCTTAATCCCTTTGTCTCACGATATATTACATGTCCGAGATTCGATCGGTATCTCCATACCTAGTTTGATCTCGCATCGACATGCACTCTTTTCGCTCCGTGATATAACATTCTAGTGATCAAATCACTTGCTTGCAAGCTAATCAATGTGATATCACCGAGAGGGCCCAGAGTATATCTATCCGTCATCGGGATGAACAAATTCCACTCTTGATCCATGAGCCTCAACATAACACTTTATTAGTTCTGAACCCATCTTTATAATCACCTGTTACGGTGTGACGTTTGATGTTATCAAGAAACTCTTCCTGTTAGTGATTGACATGATCTCATGGTCTAAGGATTAGGATCACTGTAAGTTGTTATAGCAATATAAACTCAATGACTTTGATCGTAATGCTATACTTGGATGAATGTTCATCACATCATTACACTAATGTTGTGATCCGTTATTAACAACATCCAATGTCCATGATCGTGAAACCTTGATCATCTTGTTAATCAACGAGCTAGTTTATGAGAGAGGCTTAACTAGGAACTTTCTGCTTGTTTATTAAACACACATGTATTAACGTTTCGTATTAATACAATTATAGCATGCAAAATAAACATCTATCATATACTTGGAATACACATAATAAACAATTTATTATTGCCTCTCGGGGCATATTCCTTGATCTCCCACTTGCACTAGAGACAATAATCTAGTTACATAGTGATATATCTAACACCCATTGAGTTCGGTGTTGATCATGTTTTGCTCTAGGGAGAGTTTTAGTCAACGGATCTGCTACATTGAGATCCGTATGTACTTCTAAATCTTTATATCTCCATCCTTGACATGCTCGCGGATGGAGTGAAACCGCGCTTAATATGCTTGGAATGCTTGTGAGACCTTGGCTCTTTGGCATTGGCAATGGCACCATTGTTGTCACAATAGATCACCATTGGGTCCAACGCTTGCCACAACTCCTAGTTCGGATATGAACTCCTTCATCCAAAGCGCTTCTGAGCCGCTTCAAGCGAGAACATATTCGCCTCGTTGTTGATCCGCTACCACAGGTTGTTTGGAGCTCCTCCAACTAACCGCTCCGCCATTCATGAGAAATACGTATCCGGATTGAGACTTAGAGTCATCCGGATCGGTGTCAAAGCTAGCGTCGACATAACACTTAGCGACGAGCTCTTCTTCACCTCGTATACAAGAAACATATCCTTAGTTCTTCTCAAGTACTTAAGGATATTCTTGACCGCTATCCAAAGGTTCAACGGATCCGATTGGTACCTACTAGTCAAACTAATAGCGTGTGCCACATCCGGTCTTGTACATAGCATGGCGTACATTATAGAGCCTATGGTTGAAGCATAGGGACTTTGTCCATTATCTCTCTTTCTTCCGCCTAAAGCGGACTTTGAGTCTTACTCAATGTCTTGCCTTGCAACATAGGTAAGAACCCTTCTTACTTCCGTCCATTTTAAACTTCTTTAAAATCTTATCAAGGTATGTACTTTATGATAGCCCTATTAGGCGCCTAGATCTATCTCTATAGATCTTTATGCCTAATATGTAAGATGCTTCACCTAGGTCCTTCATTGAAAATTTGTTGTTTAGATAACTTTTAACACTGTTTAAAGTTCTATATCATTCCGATCAATAATATGTCATCCACATATAATATCGTAAATGCCACATTGCTCCCACTCACTTTCTTGTAAATACAAGCTTCTCCATAAGTTTGGACAAATCCAAACTCTTTGATCACCTCATCAAAGCGGAGATTCCAACCGTGATGCTTGCTTCAATCCATAGATGGATCATGAAGCTTGCACACCTTGTTAGCATCCTTAGGATCGACAAAACCCTTTGGTTGTATCATATACAACTCTTCTTCAATATTACCATTGAGAAGCGGTTTTGACATCCATCCGCCATATTTCATAATCGAAATATGCAGCAATTGCTAACATAATCCTAACTGACTTTAGCATCGCTACGGAGAGAAAGTCTCATCGTAGTCAACTCCTTGAATTTGTCGAAACCCCTTTGCGACAAGTCGAGCTTTATAGATGGTCACATTACCATCAAGATCAGTTTTCCTTTTGAAAATCCATTTGTTCTCCACGGCCTTTCGGTGTGAGGTAATTCCACCAAGTTCCAAACTTGATTTTCATACATGGATTCCATCTCGGATTTCATGGCTTCTAACCATTTGTTGGAATCCGGGCTCATCATCGCTTCTTCATACGTCGCAGGTCATTATTTTCATCAACCATGAAATTTATGATGATTTCCCGTGACTCGGAGCTGCAGCGTCTGTTTGACTGCGAGGTTGGTAGTACTCTCTTTCGGAGTTTCATGATCATTATCATTAGTTCCTTCTTCAACAGGTGGAGCCAACTCCGAACGACTTCCTACAAGCGCTACTCGCCATACTTTGAAGAGAAGGTTCCATAACCTCTTGAGTTCTACCTTCCGACTACTCACACCTTTCGCGAGAAACTCTTTCTCTAGAAAGGATCCATTCTTAACAACAAAACCTTGCCCTCGGATCTGTGATAGAAGGAATACCCAATAGTTTCTTTAGGGTATCCTATGAAGACGCATTTTTCCGCTTTGGGTTCGAGTTTATCGGTTGAAGTTTCTTCACATAAACATCGCAACCCCAAACTTTAAGAAATAGCTTAGGTTTGTTTCCAAACCACAATTCATACGGTGTCGTTTCAACGGATTTAGATGGTGCCCGATTTAAAGTGAAAGCGGTTTCTAGTGCATAACCCCAAAATGACAACGGCAAGTCCGTCAGAGACATCATAGATCGAACCATATCTAATAAAGTACGATACGACGTTCCACACACCATTTTTTGTGGTGGTGTGTTCGCAGTGTGAGTTGTGAAACAATTCCACACTCTTTCATGTGAGTGCTAAACTCGTAACTTAGATACTCACCTCCACGGTCGCATCAGAAATTTGATCTTTCTATTACGATGATTTTCCACTTCATTCGAAATTCCTTGAACTTTTCAAAGGTTTCAGACTTGTGTTTCATCAAGTAGATATAACCGTATCTACTCAAATCATCCGTGAAAGTAACAAAATAACGATATCTCTCACCGACACACTCATTGGACCACATACATCGAATGTATGATTTCCAATAAATCCGCCTGCTCCATTGAACCGAAAACGGCGTTTAGTCATCTTGCCCATAAGGCATGGCTCACATGTATCAAATGATTCATAATCAAGTGATTCTAAAAGTCCATCCGAATGGAGCTTCTTCATGCTTAATGCCAATATGACCTAGACGGCACATATATGCGGATATATCATCACTAAGTTTAATCCTTTTAGCATCAATATTATGAATATGTGTAACATTATCATCGAGATCCAACAGAAATAAACCATTCAACATTGGTGCATGACCATAAAAGATTTCATTCATATAAATGGAACAACCATTGTTCTCGATTTGAATGAAAAACCACTTTGCATCAAACATGATCCAGATACAATGTTCATGCTCGGTGCAGCACCAAATAATGCTTATTTAAGTTTATAACTAATCCCGACGGTAAGTGGAGAGGTAGCGTTCGACGGCGATCACATCAACGCTTGATCCATTGCCGACACGCATCTTGACCTCACCCCTTGCTAGCGGTCGCTCGTTCAGCCTCGATTCGAGTTACAAATATTAGCAACCAACCGTATCAAATACCCGTGTGCATCATGAGCACTAGTCAAGTACACATCAATAACATGTATATCATATATACCTTTGTTTGCCTTGGCCTTCTTGTCTCGCCAGATACTTGGGGCAATGCCCAAAGGGCTCCCCTTACAATAGTAGCACTCGGTATCGGCACTTAGGTCCAACTCGGGTTTTTCAGCGCTGCAACAGCTTGCCGCCTTACTTCCTTCTGTTTTCCCTTCTTGTCTTTCTTGAAACCAGTGTTCCTATTGATCATCCACACTTGATGTTCCTTTTTGATCTCCACTTCTGCAGTTTTAAGCATTGACAGAAGCTCGGGGAGAGACTTCTTCATGCCTTGCATATTATAGTTCATCACGAAGCTCTTATAGCTAGGTGGCAGAGACCGCAGAACACGATGGATGCCTAAGTCAATGGGAATCGTTATTCCCAAGGACACAAGCTTATCGGCTGAACCCTACATCTTGAGTACATGCTCACTAACGAGCTGTTCTTCCATCATGCAGCTAAAGAACTTTTCTGAAGCATTGTAGCTCTCACAGCAGCATGTGTGTCGAAAATCATTTTCAACTCACCCATTGTATCAAAAGCATTGCCGTTTTCGAAACGCTTTCGAAGTTCCGCTCTAGCCCATACAATATGCCGCAATGAACTAAGTTGTGGTCCTCCGACGAGACAGATAGACATTCTTCTCGTCAGGCATCACAAGGTGGGGGCCTAACGCGCTTCTAGCACATATTGCTTTTGTGCAAGAGAGGAGAATCCTCAAATTCATGGCCCATTCAAGAAAGTTGCTACCGTTCGTTGCTAGTTTCTCTTTCTCCATGAACGCATTGAAATTAAAAGGTGTGGTGCCATCTACAATGTAATTTGTAAAGTTTAGACTAAGTGTATGATAGATTGAGTTCAACTAATCTATATTACGAATGAACTCCCACTCAAAAGCGACATCCCTCGTGTCCTTTTGGTGATTACATGAACCAAATCCACTACACCAAGTCCGATCATCACGTGAGTCGGTATAGCTTCAAAGGCGAGCATCAAATGGGCATCATATCAACTATATGACTCATGCTTAACCTTTCGGTCTGTGTTCCGAGGCCATGTCTCTACATGCTAGGCTCGCCAAGTTAGAACCTTAGTATTTTTGCGTGTGTAACTGTTTTACACCCGAAGTATGGTCGAGGATCCAAGTACACCCGATCATCACGTGATGTCTTGGAGCGACGAAAACATAATCGGTGCATACTAAAGGGAGAACACATTCTTATCTTGATATTTAAAATGAGGGATCATCTTATTATGCTTAACAAAGCGCTAAACAAGCAATATAAGATGCAATCAAACATCATATGTTTAATAGTGAAATTATATGGTTCCCGCAGATGATCTCTATCATGTGCATCGTGGTATGATCACTATCATACCTATATGTGTAAATCCACAATCTATGGGTTTTACACGCTATGTGTGTAAGAGTATCATCTCATACTTCTACTTACAACACCACCATATCATAACACTAGCCCAAAGAACAATCTAAACTAGACGCCTCTAATTTATCCATTGCAAGTTTTACGTGGTCGAGGGCTTTCGAGATAGAACCGTTTACCTACGAACATGAACCACAACGAGGATAATCAAATTGTTGACAACTCGCTTGCAAAATAGATATTGACTATAGTAGGAGAGACAGACACCGCTAGCCACTTATGCAAACTAGTTGCATGTCAAGCGTGAACAGGTCTCATGCGAGGACATGTAAAGTTTGTCCGGCCGCTTCATCCCACTATGCCACCAATATCCAAAATCACAAGAAAGGAGCAACAACATGATCATCATCGCCACATACTCATATGTGTACTACCCGTAAAGTATCTACGCATAGATCCGGCTCGATACCATCAAGGGTTCGCAAGATAGAAAACAAAAATTTTCCTACGGTGTGAACTATATACCAAGATCTATTTATACTAGATACAAACAACGGCGGATGTACATCCGTAGAGAACATACCCTTGAAGACCGACAAAGTTTAACGAGTCCAAACTGCGTGGTTGATGTGAACGATCTCTTGCCCGATCTCAAGAGAGAGAGGAATAAGCGCCGCCAAATCAGCGGGCGCATCCGTGCTCGACACACGCTCGAGGCACCGAGCAACCTCCGCCTCCTCGCCTCCAAATGATGCAATGAAGCACAACTCTTTCTGCCGAATAGCCACCGGGAACATGTATCTCGCTAGTCCGAGACCATGGGGATAAATTCTAGAGGGGAGAGAGATCCTTCACGAGGAGGTGGAGTGAGAAGTGAGAGGAGGGGCTCCTTTATAGGAGGAGGGGGAACCCCAAGGGGTGGCTGCGCATGGGGCTGCCCCTTGCCTCCCTCATCATGTGGGTGGACACTCCACTCACAAAATGACCCTTCAAAAGTCCACTCAAAATCCCACTCAAAATCCCATTAAATTTCCACCAAATTTAATGCAAACTCTCATTAAATAAAACTCTTTTATTTTATTCAGAATTTTGTCAATTACTTTAATGACAAACATTCAAATAACCCCTTGCTAGAATTCTATTTCACATGCATAACCACTTTATGCAATTTCACCAAAACCTGCTTTGGATTCTAGTGAAATAAATTCTCGCGCTTGTTTATTCTTTCGGCATGAAACTTTTGCTCCAATTGGATGTCGGTGTCTCTTAAGTGTGTCACCCTACGGTTCGTGAATAATGCGGACATGATCGAGACCCTCTCGGATCAATAATCGAAGCGGATCCGAGACCCATACCGACTCCCACACATTCAACGATGACTTTCTTGTGATCGCTTAACCTTTTACGCTAGTATCTTAATCCCTTTGTCTCACGATATATTACATGTCCGAGATTCGATCATCGGTATCTCCATACCTAGTTTGATCTCGCTATACATGCACTCTTTTCTCGCTCCTGATATAACATTCTAGTGATCAAATCACTTGCTTGCAAGCTAATCAATGTGATATCACCGAGAGGGCCCAGAGTATATCTATCCGTCATCGGGATGAACAAATTCCACTCTTGATCCATGAGCCTCAACATAACACTTTATTAGTTCTGAACCCATCTTTATAATCACCCTGTTACGGTGTGACGTTTGATGTTATCAAGAAACTCTTCCGGTGTTAGTGATTGACATGATCTCATGGTCTAAGGATTAGGATCACTGTGTAAGTTGTTATAGCAATATAAACTCAATGACTTTGATCGTAATGCTATACTTCGGATGAATGTTCATCACATCATTACACTAATGTTGTGATCCCGTTATTAACAACATCCAATGTCCATGATCAGGAAACCTTGATCATCTTGTTAATCAACGAGCTAGTTTATGAGAGAGGCTTAACTAGGAACTTTCTGTTTGTTTATTAAACACACATGTATTAACGTTTCCGTATTAATACAATTATAGCATGCAAAATAAACATCTATCATATACTTGGAATACACATAATAAACAATTTATTATTGCCTCTCAGGGCATATTCCCTTCAGATACAACTAGCGGCTATCAGAGAGGGGTAAGAAAGACCTATTCGGATCCAACCTTAATCCAACACCAAACAAACCCATCCTGGTATTCCCCCTCGAAACCAAACGAGGAAGCCAACCGAGGAACTCACACAGTTGGCAGTTTTATTTATTCGGTTATCGTTGCAGCAATTACTAGTCAAGTATAGATAATCATCCTGATATAATAAGCAGTGGGCAATTTTAGTTAACCATTCCGTTGTAGTTGCGACACTTACTAGTCAAATACAATTAGCATGAGATAAACCAAAACCCAGCAGTTGTTGGTACTTTTACTTAGCCATTCCGTTGTAGTGAAGCTGATTACTAGTCATATCGGATACAAGTCAAATTATAACAGTAAACTTTAGTTATAGTTGTCTATGATCAAGCACTGTGCTCCAAGTCGTCCATAACCGCGGACACGACTTCTCGAAAAGATTTAACCCTGCAGCGGTGCACCAAAGTATCCACAAGCACTTCGACCCTTTTTGCCAGATCAATTAACATACACCCATCGGTATGTCGGCGGGGCCTAAGTCATGACGTTTCCCAGACCCAAAGCAAGCTCGGGAGGCCACCCCACTAAGTACACCCGCAACGAAGTCGGCCGGTCTCCGAGACGGACTCAGGGTTTGCGAAAGTGGTCAGAAATGAGAAACCCCAAATCGGGCCTGTCGATACCGCTAAAACACTCGCTTCAAAACAAGACAAACAGGTGCTCCTCACACAATCGTAAATAAAGCAGTAAAGCATGACATAGGTACAGGATAGTAAATAAAACCTCAAACTAGTTGTGGCCCCCAGTGCAATACTTTGAAATCAGGTACTAATCAATGGGGGGCCCATATCTCCCCACCTGTGGTTAGCGCGCTCGATCTCGGAACAGGTGTCAAGAACTCGGGGTCCTACGGGACACAAGTGGGCGGTCGTAAACCAGATATTATCTATCACCCACCGGTGCCTCTGCTTACCTACTTCGATTTTAGTTGTTAAACAACAATTAAAGTGAACAATAATTAAAGCCATGATCATCTCCAACAATTAACTTGCGGCGATACTCCAACAACTGTGGTACTTGACGACACGCAATAGCACTTGAGCGAGCGACTACGACACGCAAGTCCAACTATCTACCAATCAACAGGTAATAGGATGTGTCCAAGGCAATATAAGGCTGCAGGGGATAACACGGGTACGGAACTAGAGCATCGCAACACAGATAGCAATAGATCAACAGGAGGAAATAAAGACTATAAAAGTAAGATATGTAGAAAGGGGAGATGCTCGCCTGAAAACATTGCCGAAGGTTCAACCGAAGATCGGGTCGACACTCGCATCAACTCAACGGCCTTATCCGCGAAGAAGCAAAACACTAGCACAAACACCGGATGCACTATTTAATACTACGGCAAAAGATCGGCATGATGCATGCATGATGTATGGCATGGAAAAGATGCGATGCAATTAGGCCATATTAAGCGGAACCGGGGTCCCGACAATTAGTTAGATGGTTCAAGTTGTTTATCTACCCCGCAAATTAAATGTTGCATTATCAAGACAAAAGATAGCACCGGTTCACTACACAAATTTAAATGAGGCCAATATATTTGCCCGCATATGGGCCCCATATTTAATTATATGGTGAATCGGCATAAGGCCCCCAAACCACAGACAAGTATGCATGCATGAACAATTTAATATGCGACAGGTTTATATTTCATTTTATAAAATAGGGCTCGGGAAGGAATCACACATTAGAGGGTCTCGACGAACTTGGGGTTCCGGGGTTCGGGGTTCGGTCTCAGGGTTCGGATCTGGGGTTCGGCCTCGGCGGGTTCGTTCTCTGATAACGGAGGTAGATCTTGGCGCATCCGTGGTCTTCGGGTCATGTCGACGGTCATGGCGTATCGAACTTCTCGCGTCCTCGGTAGATCTTGTTGACTCCACTCCGAAGACCTTGTCGTTCTGCAGCGGAGATCATGGGGTCATCGGTGTCCTTACCGTCTGTGTTCTCGAGCATCGCATCCGGGAAGGAGTACTTGTCGCACGTGTGGTCTTCGGGTCCGGGGGTCTCGGCGTCCGTGACAAAGATCATGGCATCCGTGTCGAAAGCATCGGGGTCTCCGGGTTTGGACTTGCCATGATGGCGAACTTGGCGTACCGTGAAGATCTTGCGGTTTTCAGCTTCGGCTGTCGACGGAGGACTTGGTTCTGGTGTCGGTGGTCCATCGGATTCGCCCGGGTCAAAGTTGGTCTTGAGGATGTGGCCCTAGACGTTGGTCAACTTGACGAAGACATGTCTTTGAGAGGCCGAGGTGATAGCCCGCAACATCTATCGAGGAGGCGTGCGCCAGGGCGAGGACAACCGGGCGGAGAAGGCTCACGGCCGCGGTGCAGAGGAGCTCTGCAGGAGGGCACGAGAGAGAAGGCCGGCGGAAAAGGAGGAGGGCGGCGCCGCTCGGGGGCACGCAGACGACGGCGACTGGGCGAGGAGGGCGCGTCCCAGACCGGCCAGGGCCACGCGAAGGCGACGGAGGCGGCCAGCAGAGGAGCACGGCGAGCATGACAGGGAGGCGACTGGGAGGACGCGTGCCGGCGACGGTGACGCGCGGGGAGGTGGAGGAGGGAGCTCGGGGAGGGTCGGGCTAGCGCGGGAGGCCGGCGAGGTCGGCGGAGGAGGCCGATGGCGGCGACGGACGGAGAAGGGCGGCGCGAGGCCAGCGCGACGCAGGGAAGAGGAGGCGGCGGGAGCTCGCAGCGGGCGGCGGGGCGAAGCAGGAGGCGCCAGGAGGAGGCAGGGCGCCCGGAGCGAGAAGGCGGGGTGAGGACGGGCCGGAGGCGGCTCGCGGACGGGGGAAGAGAGGTGGGAGGCCAGAGGAGGGGGGGGGTCGCGTGGGAAGGCTGGGGGAGAGGAGCACGACGGCGGACTCGGCTAGTGTGGAGGCGAGGTCGCCGGTGAGGGGGAGGGCGCAGGTGAGGCGGGGATGGTTAGGCGGCGAGGTGGGGAGCGAGGAAGAGAGAGGAAAGCTGCGGGGGAGAAGCGGCTGAGAGAGAGCGAGCGGGAGGTGGGGGACGGGGTCGCGGGGGTGGGGTCGAGGCGGGGCCGGGGAGCGGGGTGCGGCCAGGGAGGTGGGGTCGTGGGCCAGGGGGTGGGCCAGGTGGGGGGTGAGGGAGAGCTGAGGCCAGGGAGTGGGGACGGGTGCGCCGGTGGGGCCGGGCTGTCGGAGGAAGAGAGAGAGGGGGTAGGAGGGACTGGGGTGAGAGAGGGAGAGAGGAGTGGGTGGGCTGGCATGTGGGAGGTTAGGTGGCAGCAGATGAGTGGTGGGGAGAAGGGAGAGAGGTGAGGTGGCGAGAGAGGATTGGGTGGGGTGAGGTGGCTGGAGGGGTGGGTAGACTAGGTTGGGTAGTTTTAGGATTTTGGTGGACCGATTGGTTTTGTACGGGGGGTGGTCGACTGGGTCAAATCGGCCCGTTCGACTGCCCCCCTAAAATATTATAACTTTTATATAATTTGCAATTAAACTTTTGTAAATGGTTTTTAGACAAACAAAATATCCGGGAGCATCCAGGGGTTTAATTTGAAATAGAAGGAGGGCTAGTTTCGGAAAACCATAGTCTTTCGCAACATAGTTTCAGGTAAAAAATAATATGCATGGTGATGTCATGATGATGCAATGCACAAAAACAACGCGATTTTCTAGTAGTGGTTTTACGGGATGCCACAAGGTGTGAGTGAGAAGTAAGGAGAGGGGATCCTTTATTTTTCCACCAAAATTAATGCAAGCTCTCATTTAAATAAAATTATTTTATTTATTTATTCAGATTTTTGTTAATTACTTTAATTAACAAACATTCACATAAAACCCCTTGCTAGTATTCAATTTCACATGCAGAACCAGTTTCAACAATTTCAACCAAAACAGTTTCGGTGTCTAGTAAAATAAATTCCTGCGCTTTCCTTTTCTTTTTCTGACATATCGTTTGCTCCGAATGGTGTCGGTATCCCTTAAGTGTGTCACCCTATGGTTCGGGAATAATGCATACATGATCGAGACCCCTTCCGATCAATAATCAGCAGCGGGACCTAGAGATCCGTACTGACTCCCACACATTCAACGATGACTTCTGTGATCGTGTGAACCTTTTTACGCTAGTATCTTAATCCCTTTGTTTCACGATATATTACATGTCCGAGATTCGATCATCGGTATCTCCATACCTAGTTTGATCTCGTTACCGACATGCACTCTTTTCTTGTTCCCGTGATATAACATTCTAGTGATCAAATCACTTGCTTGCAAGCTAATCAATGTCATATCACCGAGAGGGCCCAGAGCATATCTATCCGTCATCGGGATGAACAAATTCCACTCTCGATCCATGAACCTCAACATAACACTTTAGTAGTTCTGAAGCCATCTTTATAGTCACCCGATTCACGGTGACGTTTGATGTCATCGAGAAACTCTTCCGGTGTTAGTGATTGACATGATCTTATGGTCTAAGGATTAGGATCACTTCGTAAGTTGTTATAGCAATATAAACTCAATGACTTTGATCGTAATGCTATACTTTGGATGAATGTTCATCACATCATTACACTAATGTTGTGACCTCGTTATTAACAACATCCAATGTCCATGATCAGGAAACTTTGATCATCTTGTTAATCAACGAGCTAGTTTATAAGAGAGGCGTAACTAGTAACTTCCTTTTTGTTTATTAAACACACATGTATTATCGTTTCTGTATTAATACAATTATAGCATTCAAAATAAAAATTTACCATAAATAAGGAATACAATAATAACCACTTTATTATTGCCTCTCGGGCATATTCCCTTCAGTCTCCCACTTGCACTATAGACAATAATCTAGTTTGAAAACTTTGCGTATTGAACACCTATGGCTTTCTGGTGTTCCATATACGCAACTGCAAGTGGTTAACATAATCTACAGATCTGACACTTTCAGGTCCGTGTGTATTGGCATGTCTTTGCGTCTCCACACATCACTCATTCTCTAATGAGATGGCATTATATAAATTTGGTCTTTTGGTGAGACCTTTAGTTTCTTGGGGTTAAATTATGTCGATACTATTTTCATACAATATATCATTAGTGTTAGCCCGTTGCGAACCACACCTTAGTTTGATAACAAACTACTTGACACAAATTCCCTCCTTTGCTGCTACTATAGCAGTCATATACTTAGCCTTTTGTTGTAGTATCCATCACAATGTCTTAACTTTGGAACTCATCCAAATCCATGATGGAAACTTTCTTTCCATTTCATTGTGCCACCTATAGTATAAATTGAGATAAACTTAATTTGTATCTTGTGACAAAACGAGTATCAATGTAACGCTTTACAATGAACTATTTGTAATTATTTGTCACCTCTACACAAATATATTCTTAGTTCTTCCAAAAGATCATAAGAATATCCTTACTATCGTCCAATGATCATTTTATGATTCATTCTGGTATATGCTCATAACACTTAGAGCATAGGACATATCTGGATGTGTACATATCATGGTATGATTGATCAAAACATTCTCGTGATTTCACTCATCAAGTGTCAAAGCACTTGAATCTTGTTTCACTTATCAAGTGTCGATACACTTGAATCTTGATTCAATTCCTTTCCATGCGACAAGAACCTTTTCTTGTCGTTTCTATATTAAACTCCTTCAATATCTCATATATGTACGTTTGGCACAACCATATTAGCGTCACAGTCTATCCACTATAGACATTCATGCTAAATATTCGGGTTTTGCCTAAGTCTTTCATCAAAATGAAATTCTTAACCTTTATCAATAAAAAATACATCATTTCTAATCAACAAGATGTCCTCCACATAATGTATTAGAAATATGTCTCAACGCTCCCACTTAATTTCTTGCAAATGCAAGCATCTTCATCGTCTCCTGATGAAAACTTCTTTTCATCACGGTGAAGATTCCAACTCCGCGATTCTTACTTCAACCATTGAAGTTTGCATGCCCTTTTTAGCATCCTTTGAATTAACAAAACCCTTTGGATCGTGTCATGTACACGTCCTAGGTAACCATTCTATTAGAAGAACTTTGTTTTGTTTATTCATCTACCATATACCAAATTATATGTAGTGGTTGCTACTTTAATCCGTCCATACTAAATATCGCTATGAAAGATCAAATCTTGTCATAGTCAACTCCTTGAACATTGTCGTAAAATACTTTACAACATGTCGACTATTTCATAGATGTGAAACATCCATGTCTGTTTCTTTATAGATCCTAATACGACCGACGGGTTTTTACACCTTTCCAGAGGGTTTTCCAAGTTCAAAACTTGATTTCTCGTGTATGGAACTATCACGGATTTTATGGCTTCAAGCCATTTGACGGAGTCAGGGCCCATCATCGTTTCTTATGTGGTCGGTTCATCATTGTCAAACAATAATGATTTACTATCAAATCTCAACATTTGATTTGTTTATCCAACCGACTTGGTTCAATAAGAACTTAGATCTCCGTGACCACAACCTTTGAGGCACATAAGCTATGAGCATTATGGCAGCCTCCGGAACCATTTTCGGCGCTGCGCAACTCAGCACATTTAGCTAAGGTTTGTTAACCTTATCAAAGTTCTATTGTCCTCCCACTTAACTTTTGCAAAAAATTCCTTTTTCAAGCGACAAACCCTTTTGTCCTTGGTGTTATGGAGGAATACCCAATTGTTATTCGAAATAACCTACAAAGACATGCTCATCCGACTTCAGTTGTAAACATCTTACTTATGTTTAGCATACCAAAATTTAAGAAATGACAACTTGGGTTTTACCCCAAACCATAACTCATATGGTGTCATTTCAACGGATCAAGATGGGGCTCTTTTCAGTGCAAAAGCGGTAGTCTCTAAAGCTTTAATCTTTTAAAACATAATGGCAGTTTTATAAATAACACCTTTGATCCAACCATGTCAAACAAGGTTTCATTACAAATCTCAAACACTCCATATTCCTATGGTGTTTAAGGAGATGTAAATCTAGGTGTCTTGCTAAACTTGCAACTCAAATAAATCCCTTTATGATAAAATCATAATTCATTTATTTTCTTATTACACTTGTAACTCAAATAAATCCCTTTATGATAAAATCATAAATCATTTATTTTCATGTTACAATGATTTTCCACTTCATCTTGAAAGTATGTGAACATTTTCAAATATTTCATACTTCTTTCTCATTAAGTGAATATTCACTCAAATTTCCGGAGGAAGTATATGAAGTTGAAACCCATCGCTTATGACTACACATAATGGACTACATACATCGATATGTATAAATTCCAATATTTTAGTCGTCCGTTCTTCTTTGGCCTTTGAACGAAGTTTTAATTATCCCGAGGAAAGTCTCACAAGCGTCACTTGATCAAATCAAAGACTCCAAAAATCCATGAAAAATGGTGTTTCTTCATGTTTTATTTCCAATATAATTTAAACGGCGATGTCACTTCGTAAGTGATCTTCCAATCATTTGTCTTGCGACATTTTAGCATTAGCTTTCTGGATGTGATTTCTCCAACTAGATTTGTAAATCATCCATCTTATATGGAATACGGTAATTATTTGAACAACCTTTGTTCTCATAATACCTGATTTAAATAACTATTATTAAAACAAATCTTGAAGTCAAGCTTCGATGTTAATGAGAAATACAAACAACGGTTTGTTTGTTTTCGATGAACATCATCACATATTCTCTTGCTAGTTACTTAGGCCATTATAGTTCAAGAATTGCGTCGTTCTGCATGAAATTTCATACCAACCAATTCGGTATCCAATACCCAAGAACCACATTGTTTAACAAGCAAAGAATACAACCATAACATGTATATCATCTATATACCTAAATTGGATATTTCCAATCTTTTCTTTTCTGCCAAATATATTTTATAGATTCTCTTTCAGCATTTCCTTTTCCTTTTTTAAAAGAATCTATCAACATCAATAGTGGCGCCATATACATGACACATAGTCCAAAGCGTGTATATTCAAATAATAATACCTTTGTACTTGCACTTTGAAGTAGATCACCATCATCAAATGATCAGTATTCTTTCAAAAACCATTCTTTAGTAATCTTTTTAGTGTAGTAAACACTTTACATACATCTTATATTCATCCTTATCATGACGACTTTCATGATCAAGCTAATGTAGCTTTTAAAGGAGAATCGTGAGTATAACATTACTTTCCAAAACCTTTTTGGATGATTAGGATGTCTAGCATCTCCAACCTTCGCAAATTCTCATCCAATATGAGAACATACATTATACTCTATCATATTGCAACCAAAACATTGTTTCAGATATCGTTATATCTGTCACACATGATGGTTTCTGAAACAATTCTTTTAGCTCCTTAGGTAAACTTGATATTAAAATAATCAAGAATCATGGAGGCAAACATGATACTTAAGATACTAACATTGGAATTGTTACTCTTGATTTAGTACCAATTATTAAATTTCACGGAGTAAACAGAGTTTGCTGAAATTTTGCAATAGGACTTTAAACTTTAGATTAACACTCAACACAATACGATACCAGTTCGTAAAGTAAATATCCAGAATTCTATAGTTCTGTTATCTCAATTACAACTAAGCATAAGGTGGTGAACGAATGCCAATGACTATAACAAATTATGAAAATTCACTTTGATTTAATTTATGATAAATTGAGTTCTACTAATCCAAATTAGAAATGAACTCCCACTCAAAAACGACATCCCTCGTGTCTTTTTGGTGATTACATGAACCAAATCCACTACACCAAGTCCGATCATCACGTGAGTTAGTATAGCTTCAAAGGAGAGCATCCATATGGTCATCATATGAAAACATATGACTCGTGCTTAACCTTTTAGTCTGTGTTCCGAGGCCATGTTTGTACATGCTAGGCTCGCCAAGTAAGAACCTTAGTATTCGCGTGTGTAACTGTCTTACACCCGAGATATGCTCGTGGATTCAAGTACACCCGATCATCACGTGATGTCTTGAAGCGACGAAACATTGTCGGTGCATACTTAAGGAAGAACACATTTTTATCTTTATATCTAAATGAGGGATCATCTTATTATGCTAATAAAATGCCAAACAAGCAATATAAGATGCAATCAAATATCTCATGTTTGTAAGTGAAATGATATGGTTCCCGCATATGATCTCCATCATGTGCACCGTGGTATGATCTCTATCATACCTCTGTGTGTAAGGCCAAGGTCTATGGAACCTACACGCTATGTGTATTGTAAGAGTATCATCTCATACTTCTACTTACAACATCACCATATCATAACACTATCCCAGCAACAATCTAAACTAGACGCCTCTAATTTATCCATTGCAGGTTTTACGTGGCTTAGGGCTTTCGAAGATAGAACCATTCTTACCTACGAACATGAACCACAACGAGGATAACCAAATTGTTGACAACTCGTTGCAAATTAGATATTGACTATAGTAGGAGAGACAGACACCCGCTAGCCACTTATGCAAAACTAGTTGCATGTCAAGCGTGGAACATGTCTCATGTGCGAGGACATGTAAAGTTTGTCCGGGCCGCTTCATCCCACTATGCCACCAATATCCAAAGTACAACTAAGAAGAAATAAAATGATCATCATCGCCCACATACTCATATGTGTACTACCCGTGCAAAGCATCTACGCATAGATCCGGCTCTGATACCACTGTTGGGTTCGCAGCATAGAAAACAAAAAATTTCCTACGATGGGGACATCTAAGTACCAAGATCTATCTACTAGATACAAGCAACGGGTGGATATACATCCATAGAATACATACCCTCTAATACCTAATAGCGTTAACGAGGTTATACTTGTGGATGATGTAGACGAACGCTTGCCAATCTCAAGATCGTGATGAAGTCCATCTGGTCCAGCCGGTCCAGCACCATCAAGTCCAGCACCGCAAAGCAGTGGTGCATCTGTGATCGCACACACATACGGGTACCCCTATAACCTCCGCACCCTCGCTCCAGCAAAGCAGCGGAAGCAAATCCTTCCAGAAAAAGCCACCGGGAACATGTATCTCGCTGATCCGAGACCATGGGGAAAATCTAAAGGGGGGGAGAGAGATCCTTCGCGAGGAGGTGTGAGTGAGAAGTGAGGAGAGGGGCTCCTTATATAGGAGAGGGAGGGCAGACCAAGGGGGCATGGCCGCCGGCCAAGGAGGGCGCCCCCACCTCTCCCTCATTCATGTGGTGGAAGCTCCACTCAGATAAAAACATCTCCACTCACAATTCCACTCACATGCATTAATTTTCCACCAAAATTAATGCAAGCTCTCATTTAAATAAAACTGTTTTATTTATTTATTCAGAATTTTGTTAATTACTTTAATTAACAAACATTCACATAAAACCCTTGCTAGTATTTTCAATTTCACATGCAGAACCAGTTTTAGCAATTTCAACCGAAACAGTTCCGTTGTCTAGTGAAATAAATTCCTGCGCTTTCCTTTTCTTTTTCTGACATATCATTTGCTCTGAATGGTGTCTTTATCCCTTAAGTGTGTCACCCTACGGTTCGCGAATAATGTTGACATGATCGAGACCCCTCTCCGATCAATAATCAGCAGCGGGACCTGAAGATCCGTACTGACTCCCACACATTCAACGATGATTTTTGTGATCGTGTGAACCTTTTTACACTAGTATATTAATCCCTTTGTTTCACGATATATTACATGTCCGAGATTCGATCATCGGTATCTCCATACCTAGTTTGATCTCGTTACCAACATGCACTCTTTTCTCGTTCCCGTGATATAACATTCTAGTGATCAAATCACTTGCTTGCAAGCTAATCAATGTGATATCACCGAGAGGGCCCATAGCATATCTATCCGTCATTGGGATGAACAAATTCCACTCTCGATCCATGAACCTCAACATAACACTTTAGTAGTTCTAAATCCATCTTTATAGTCACCCAGTTACGGTGTGACGTTTGATGTCATCGAGAAACTCTTTCGGTGTTAGTGATTGACATGATCTCATGGTCTAAGGATTAGGATCACTTCGTAAGTTGTTATAGCAATATAAACTCAATGAATTTGATCGTAATGCTATACTTTGGATGAATGTTCATCACATCATTACACTAATGTTGTGACCTCGTTATTAACAACATACAATGTCCATGATCAGGAAACTTTGATCATCTTGTTAATAAACGAGCTAGTTTATAAGAGAGGCATAACTAGGAACTTCCTTTTTGTTTATTAAACACACATGTATTAACGTTTCTGTATTAATACAATTATATCATGCAAAATAAACATTTATCATAAATAAGGAATATGATAATAACCACTTTATTATTGCCTCTCGGGCATATTCCCTTTAGCTACAAGAGATTCTTGATGAACTATAACATGCAGGGTATGAAGAAGACTCTCCCCGAGCTTCTGTCTATGCTTAAGGATGCTGAAGTGGAGATTAAGAAAGAACACCAAGTGTTGATGATCAATAAGAACACTGGTTTCAGGAAGGACAAGAAGGGTAAACAGAAGGGTAACTTCAAGAAGGGCGGCAAACTTGTTGTTGCGCCTGAGAAGAAGACCTGGGATGGCCCTAAGCCTGATACAGAGTGATACTATTGTAAGGGGACGGGCCACTAGAAGCGCAACTGCCCCAAGTATTTGGCAGATAAGAACACCATCAAGATGAACAAAGGTATATATGATATACATGTTATTGATGTGTACTTGACTAGTGCTCGCAGTAGCACCTGGCTATTTGATACTGGATCGTTTGCTAATATATGTAACTCGGATCAGGGGCTGCAGAACAGGCGACCGCTAGCAAGAGATAAGGTCATGATGCATGTCAGCAATGGATCAAGAGTTGATGTGATCGCCTTTGGAACGCTGCCTCTCCATCTACCATTAGGATTATTTTTAAACCTAAATAATTGTGCTAGATGCTGATGATGAGTGATACGTCGGAAACGTATCTATAATTTTTTATGCTCCATTCTTGTTAAGTATCTACTTTGGTTTGCTTTGTCTACAATTTGAGGTGTTTTTATATCTTTTCTGGAACTAACCTATTAACAAGTTGCCACGTGCCAGTTGCCTATTTTCTTCTGTTATTGGTTCCAGAAAGGCAGAAAAGCAATATTCTTGGAATTGGACGGGACAAAAGCCAAAGTCAATATTTTACCGTGGGCGTCACGAAGTCCAGAGGAGAGAAGGAGAGGCGAACCAGGGCGGCCAAACCGCCCCTAGGCGCGGGTGGGCCCACCCCGCGCCTGGGTAGGGTGTGGCCCCCCTGGGGGCCCTCCTGCCTCGCCTCTTCGCCTATAAGAAGCCCCCGATGCAGAAACCCTAGGCACCCAAACAAAACTCCACCAAACCTTCTGTAGACGCCTCCACCATCATCCCTAGATAGGGGGATCTGAAGTTCTTCCTGGCACCCTGCCGAAGGGGAGATCATCCCGGAGGCCTTCTTCTTCATCATGCCAACCTCCGGTATGAAGCGTGAGTAGTTCCACCTTGGAATGCGGGTCCATGTAGTAGCTAGATGGTTGTATATCCTCCTTTGTGCTTTCATGTATAGATCTTGTGAGCTCCGTTCATGATTAAGATATAATCTATTTGTAATCATGCATGTTGTGTTTGCGGGGATACGATGGATATTAAGATTACTATGTCAGATTGATTAATGGTTTTGTCTATTTGATACTATCATGTATGTGTTGTTTGTGATCTTGCATGCTCTCCGTTGTTAGTATCTATCTTGGGCAAGTAGTTGCTAGTGACTCCAAGAGGGGGTATTTATACTCGATAGTGGGTTCATGCCTCTAGTTCCCAAAGTAAGTGATAGAAATATATTCGGTTGTAGATGTGATGTTGCCACTAGGGAGAAAACAACGGTCTCTTGTTCATAGAACAAGTGGATTGTTTACCTTATACACTTTGCTTAAAGCAGTTGTCTGTTGCTTGCAACTTAATACTGGAGGGGATTCAGATGATAACCTGAAGGTGGACTTCTAGCCATAGATGCAGTTGGATGGCGGTCTATGTATATTCTTGTATTGCCCAATCGATTCTCATAGGATCTTTTTGTCTGGTATTGCATTGTTATGCCTTGCTCAGTTCCTGTCAATTGCCCTGCTATAATTTGTTTACCCTTCATGCCATGTTGTTTATCTAAGGAGAGCACCTCTAGTGAACTATGGACCCCGGTCCAATCTTTACCATTGATACATCCTCCATTGTTACATGTTTACTTGCTGCAAACCATTACCATCCACACCATACAGTTAATCCTTTGTTACAGCAAACCGGTGAGCTTGACGACCTCACTGATTCGTTGGGGCAAAGTCTTGAGTTTTTGTTGTGCAGGTTTCCATGTTGCTTGCAACACCTTTGAGACGTTTCCTTCCTCCTACTGGTTCGATAACCTTGGTTTCTTACTAAGGGAAAACTTGCTGCTATGCTGCTTCACACCTTGCTCTTGGGGTTTCCGGACGAAGTGCCTCCCAGCACCATCAAGCTTTTTTGGCGCCGTTGCCGGGGAGGCTAAGGACGTCTTCACAAGGGGAGTCCTCCACTTCCTTTCTCTTTACTTTGTTTTTAGTTTGCTTAGTTTATTTTTCTTGGTTTTGTTTGCCTCTTTTCAAAACTCCAAAAAAAATTAGTTTAGTTTGGTTTTCTTTCTTTATTCAAAAACACAAAAAAATCAGTTTCTGCTCTAGCTGTTGCTACTGTTTTTGGCTTGCCCACCTTTACCAAAATGAACTCTGCTGATAACACCAAGTTGTGTGACTTCACTAGCACAAACAACAATGATTTCCTTAGCACTCCTATTGCTCCACCTACTCCTGATGCTACCTTTTATGAAATTAAGCCTGCTTTGTTGAATCTTGTGTGAGAGAGCAATTTTCTGGTGCTAGTTCTGATGATGCTGCTTCCCATCTCAATAACTTTGTTGAACTTTGTGAGATGCAAAAGTATAAGGATGTAGATGGAGATATTATTAAGCTCAAGTTGTTTCCTTTATCCTTGAGAGGAAAAGCTAAAGAATGGTTGCTATCCTTGCCTAGAAATAGTATTGATTCTTGGACTAAGTGCAAAGATGCTTTTATTGGAAAGTACTATCCTCCTGCTAAGATTATATCTATGAGAAGTGACATTATGAAATTTAAACAGCTTGATAATGAACATGTTTCTCAAGATTGGGAAAGAATGAAGTCTTTGGTTAAGAATTGTCCCACTTATGGACTCACTGCTTGGATGATTATCCAGACTTTTTATGCAGGTTTGAACTCCTCTTCAAGAAACCTATTGGATTCAGCTGCTGGAGGTACCTTTATGGGCATCACTTTGGGTGCTGCAACAAAACTCCTTGATAATATGATGGTTAATTACTCTGAATGGCACATTGAGAGAGATCCAATGGTAAGAAGGTAAATTCTGTTGAAGAAACCTCCTCTTTGAGTGATAAGATTGATGTTATTCTGGCTATGCTTGTTAATGGGAAAGCTCCTTTAGATCCAAACAATGTTCCCTTAGCCTCTTTGGTTGCTCAAGAAGAGCAAGTTTTTGTGAACTTCATTAGGAACAACAATTTTGGCAACAATAATTTTGGTAATAACTATAGGCCTTATCCTCCTAGTAATGGAAATGCTTACCATAGTAGATCTGGAATGCCTAGTGAAGATAGGGTTCTAGAAGTTGAAAGGTCCACTAAAAACTTTATGCAGATGCAATATGAGAAAATCAATATATTTACTAAAACTATGGTAGAAAAATTTGTTACCTTGAAAAACATTAGTCATCAGCTTGAGAATCTAAATAGAGGAATTCCTAGTTTACAGTCAAAAAATTTGAGTACTGAGAAAAATATTTCCTCTTTATTTGAAGCACAGTCCTCCTTGATTAATAAAATGGCTGCTAAACCTGAAACCATGGAAAGTACCTTTGCTGCCACTCATGCCATACAAGTTACTATAGATGAAAATGTTAGACTGTTAGCCCAACTTCATGCTAAGTGGGAAAGGGAAACTGAAATTGATAGAAACAATAGTGTGTGTGCACCATAACCACTAAGCCACAAGAAGTCCCTATTCCTCCTCCTACAATGCCTAAGCCTAATGAGTCTACTACTAGTGATGCTAAGTTTGATTTTGATATAGATGGTTGCAATATTTCTGAAGTGATTCTGTTTTTGCAAAAGCTTGCTAGAAGTCCTAATGCTAGTGATATGCATGTTGCTTTCACTAAACACATTACAGATGCTCTTGTTAAGATTAAGGAAGAGAAGTTAAAACACAAAGGTTCTATTCCTAGGAAAGTAAAAGATAGTTGGGAACCCATTATTAATATGCAAGTGAATGACTTTGATCTCAAATCTTCATGTGATCTTAGTTCTAGTGTCTCTATTATGCCTAGGAATATTTATGAAATGCTTGATTTGCCACCTTTGGAAGATTGTTATTTGGATGTTCCACTTGATGATAATGCTAATAAGAAACTAATGGGGAGTATTAATGATGTTCTCATCATGGTTAACAATGCTTATGTCCCTGTTGATTTCTATGTTTTGGATGTTGAATACAATGCTTCTTGTCCTATTACTTTGGGAAGACCTTTCCTTAGAACTATTGGTGCCATCATTGATATGAAAGAAGGCACCATTAAATATCATTTTTCATTCAAGAAAGGTATTGAATACTTCCCTATAAGGAGAGAGAAGTTGCTTTTTGCTCCTCCTTTGAAATCAAGGTTTGATGTTAATGTTTCTTCATTTGAAAATACTTGATTTCTTGCTTCTTGTGCCTAACTTAAAGGCGTTAAAGAAAAGTACTTGTTGGGAGATAACCCAAGAGTTTCCTTGAGTCTTGGAAGTTATTACTTTAGTAATGACCTATCCTTATCCTTTTTGTTTGCTTTTTGTGCCAAGAGTGACCTCTAATGAGAGGGAAGTAAGATTTGGGGAGTTGCTGTCCCAAAACAGATTTCTGTCCTCCACCATAAAAATTCATGAGGAGTCTCTTTAAGTCGGATATATCTGAAAATTTACGAATAAATCCCCCTGTATGTTAGATAACTTCCATTAGTTCAACACTTTTTGATTTGAGCAACAGAATATTTTCAAAAAAATCGGTTTCTACCTGCTGGTCTGTTTTGACAGATTTCTGCCATTATTTGCATTTGCTTCTTATTGATTCTTTTTTGAGTTCTCTTTTGGGGAATTGAGATTTTTGAAGGAGTTGCTACAGTAGATTGTGTTTTTAGTGAAAAGTTTTTCTGTTCCAAAGCTTATTCCAAAGGTCTATTATCTTTTGAATACACTAATGTTGCTAATGAAGATTGTGTGAAGTTTTGTATGAAGGAAAAATTTCAGTTATAGAGAGAGAATGATATAATGAGATGAAGAATGGACAAAAGCTCAAGCTTGAGGATTCCACCCTGGTGTCACCCCAAGAAATATCCAAGAGGTACAAGCATAAAAGCTTGGGGATGCCCAAGGCATCCCCTTCTTCATCAATAAAAAGCTCAGGTCTATCTAGACACTTCGTTTTTATTGTTTCATGCACTGTTGTGTTGTTCTTGGAGCATCTTAGTTTTCGTTTGGTTTTCTTAGTTTTTTAGTTTGCTTGAATAAAGTAGTTTGGACCCTCGTTCTCGCTGTGTTGTTTCAAATAAGTTGCTTGGTGTTGGAAAGGAGTAGAAAGTTCTTGCTTGAAAGTGCAAGAGTAGCTTGCATTGACTGTGACTTAGACTTTAGCATGACATGCTAGGTGTTGTTTTAACCTTATTCTTAGTGATTATTTCTGCAGCATGTCTTATTCCAAACAATTGGGATTGCTTAGTGTGCCTTGAAGAAATCATCTGTTGTTTTAAATGCAAAAGCATAGTATTGTGGTATTCTCCTTTGATGCTTTGTTTGTTTGACTTGGCACATGCTCACACCATGTTATGACTATGAACAAGTCATCATATCCTCTTTGGTCATTTAGTCCTTGACTTTTAGTACCACTCTATGCTTTGATTAGTAATGTTTTGTTGCTCTACATGATTATGGCCATTATTGCTCTCTTAGTTGGTTGCTCCCAGTCTTTTGCTAGCCTCCACTTGTATGAGTAAGCTCTACTCATGCTTCCAACTCCCAAGAAACCAAGTTATTCCAAAGTGTCCACTATAAAATCCTATGCATTGTGTGTTACGCCATTCCAAGTATATTCTTGTTTTCAGCTGTCTTCCAATTAAAAAGTATTTTGTTATGTGAAAACTTAGTGATTAAAGCTCTCACGAACTTGATGGCACACTTTATATTCTTTGCCCCTAATAAACTTGAACCATTGTGTCATATAATTTGTATATGCTTGCACTTATACGTTGGAATTAGCAGAACCGTGCTGTCACGGGGAACATTTTCAACATTGCACTTGTACTTTGTACACAGTTGATATCATGCTATTTTGTCTATGGATGTCACTGGTGTGAAATAAAGAGGGGAGCTATTAAGTCCATGGAGTTATGTATTTTGTGTTAGAGAAACGCCTAGGCCACTAGCCTAAGCCATGCCTAATCATGGTGGAAACTTGTAGCATCACCATAATAAGCTATCTGTGAAGCATCCTCAATAAAAAGCTATGCACATAGTAAATAAAAATATCGCTGAGATGCTCATTATCTGCTTGCCTTGTCATTTTGGTTATGGGATAGCTCATGTACCATGTGCAAGGGTTACCCCATTGGCGGTTCTCGATGATACGCATGTACTTACTATGACAAGAACTTATATGTGACTGAAGTTTAGTAGCATGAGGTGTGGCCCTCGTATTCAAGGGACTTGATATTGCCAACTTATACTTTGTCAAGCATATACTCCATAGTTTGTTCACTTTGACCTTAATCACTTCAAGATGCTTCTGATATGGGCAATGAGGGCTGAAAGCTAACAAGTACCATAATTTTTGGAAGCTCTTTTTGAAACTTGAAATCCCTACTTCCCTTTGTGAAGGGCCTTTCTTCCACCATTATTTGAGTCTCCACCTTCTACCTTTAGGCACCATTAAGAGAGCATAGTTGCCATTCTTTGTGCAGTGTCCCAAAACTTATTGATTGATGCATATTGTGATATTACTTGTTCTTGTGCTACCTGTATCTAGTCACTCTTATGAACTTTGAAGGTGTCCTATGCATCTATTTGATACTCTATGAGGGACAAGCATAATGCTACTATGCCATGTTTTCTGTATGTGAAACAAACAAACGTTTTTCAATGCATGATATTCGTGATCTTTGTTTGTAGCCTTTCATGTTGCATGCATAGTTACTATGTCCTATTGTTAGAACTCCATCTTTCATGCACATGTTTAGAGTTCTTTGATCCCAACTTTCAATGCTTGCAAATGGTTTGATCTTGGTTTTGACGGTGGATGTCACCTAAAAGATTATTCTTTTATCACTTACCTACTCGAGGACGAGCAGGAGTTAAGCTTGGGGATGCTTGATATGTCGGAAACATATCTATAATTTTTGATGCTCCATGCTTGTTTAGTATCTACTTTGCTTTGCTTTGTCTACACTTTGAGGTGTTTTTTATATCTTTTCTGGAACTAACCTATTAACAAGTTGCCACAGTGCTAGTTGCCTATTTTCTTCTATTTTTGGTTCCAGAAAAGCAGAAAATCAATATTCTCGGAATTGGACGGGACAAAAGCCAAAGTAAATATTTTACCGTGGGCGTCACGAAGTCCAGAGGAGAGACAGAGAGGCGAACCAGGGCAGCCAAACCGCCCCTAGGCACGGGTGGGCCCACCACGCGCATGGGTAGGTTGTGGCCCCCCTGGGGACCCTCCTGCCTCGCCTCTTCGCCTATAAGAAGCCCCCGATGCAGAAACCCGAGGCACCCTATCAAAACTCCACAAAACCTTCTGTAGCCGCCGCCATCGTCCCTAGATCGGGGGATCTGAAGTTCTTCCCGGCACCCTGCCGGAGGGGATATCATCCCAGAGGCCTTCTTCTTCATCATGCCAGCCTCCGGTATGAAGCATGAATAGTTCCACCTTGGACTACAGGTCCATGTAGTAGCCGGATGGTTGTATCTACTCCTTTGTGCTTTCATGTATAGATCTTGTGAGCTTCGTTCATGATCAAGATCTAATCTATTTGTAATCATGCATGTTGTGTTTGCGGGGATCCGATGGATATTGAGATTACTATGTCAGATTGATTAATGGTTTTTGTCTATTTGATACTATCATGTATGTGTTGTTTGTGATCTTGCATGCTCTTCGTTGTTAGTAGCTATCTTGGCCAAGTAGTTGCTAGTGACTCCAAGAGGGGGTATTTGTGCTCGATAGTGGGTTCATGCCATTAGTTTCCAAGGGAAGTGACAGAAATCTCTTCAGTTGTAGATGTGTTGTTGCCACTAGGGAGAAAACAACGGTCTCTTGTTCATAGAACAAGTGGATTGTTTACCTTACACACTTTGCTTAAAGCAGTTGTCTGTTGCTTGCAACTTAATACTGGAGGGGGTTCAGATGATAACCTGAAGGTGGACTTCTAGCCATAGATGCAGTTGGATGGCGGTCTATGTATATTGTTGTATTGCCCAATCGAATCTCATAGGATCTTTTTGTCTGGTATTGCATTGTTATGCCTTGCTCAGTTGTAGCACCCCCCGGGATTAGGGTTAAGCTCACCTCAGATCATCATCTAAGATAAGCTGAACTCCAAGCACGGAAGATCACAGTAAGATTCGGTAACATTACAAAACTCAGGGATTCAACAGCATAAGTTTAAACTCTTAACATAGTACAATATTAGAGTTATTACAAACCATAGGTCATAGACCCAACATTACATCACACAGCGAAAGCAAATTATGTTGTTCTACACAAAAACTTAGCAAAAGGCCTAAGATGCCATAAACAGAAGTGACGTCCATCCCATATTCCTCAGGCTGCTACCTGGGACCCCCAACTACTCGTCGATGTCAACGTAGAAGCCACCTTCAGTTGCAACTAGATCATCTATATAAAAACAACAATGGCGCAAGGCTGAGTACGAGAATGTACTCCGCAAGACTTAGATAACCTAGTGTCTACATGCTCTGGCTAGAAAGGCTTTCTCTGGATTTACTTTTGCGAAAAGCAATCTTTATTTGTAAACAAGAGAGATAAGAGGCTCGTCTACTCAGAATCTTTTAAAAGGGACAAGATAACGACTTCTTCATCTTGTTCATCATATCTTGGTAACCACCAGCTTCATCAAAACCTCCTATATAGGATCACCCCCTCGACCCAGAGGAAGCATCCTTAAGCACACGTGGATCATCAAGTTTTATAGTGGTTAAAGTTATCTATGATCTTAGAATCTGGTCACCAAGCGTTCATAACCGTGAACACGACTTTTCGAAAAGATTTAACCCTGCAGGGGTGTACAACTTTACCCACATGTACCAACCGACTCTTAATGCCAAATATTATTAGCCCTCTTCCTTGGAAGGCCGGCAGAGGGTGGTTGACCACGACCTTTACCTTGCTTACGCCAAGACCATGAGTCACGCCCTAGGGATGGTTCCGTCGTAATGGGTCAAGTCCTGAAGCCGGTCCCTAAAGATGTGAGGCGAGGTTGCTTTACTAGGGACTCCATCCACCCCAAGCAACCTGGTCCACACTTCCCTACTTGTTATGATGCACCTCCTTCACCCCCTCTATTGAAAACATTTTCAATGCGTATGCCAAATGGAAAGCCCGAACTATGTGACTCATGGAATCTACTAGGAAAGTTAGTTAGTCGAGGGGTTCCCAAGCCCCGTGTGGTTGTACGCTCGTCTCGGTTCCAAAGGCAAGAACTCAGTTCCTAGTGGTGGCGAGCATGGGACTACAAAAACCACACCCAACGTGGCCTCCCATACAAGCCTTAGCATGTTTAGTTAACTCCTTCGATGATGTCACCATCTCCTACCTTTCTAGATTCTCCGGCATCTCTGATTCATCATTCGGACAGATCAGACGTTGTTACTATGCATGGCTAAGGTGTCGGTCACAGAAACTCTAGCAACGCTCAAATGCCAGACCTAGGTATGCTAGGAGCAGTGGATCAGGAGTATAAGGCTACAAAAGGGAAACTATGCAGCAGATAGGTAACACTAACTACTGACAAAAGACCACATTGGAATCGTGTGCGCCATAGCGAGAAAGTAATATACTTTGTAAAATTAGGTTCAGAATGAGAGGCTATGCTTGCCTTGTCCTTCAGTAGACATGTATGGATCTTCGGTGTCGTTGACTTCAGCCTCGGGTTCGGTTCCTATTCGCGAAGAACCAAACACCGAAAAAGGAAAAGCAACATTCAATACATGGCATGTGCAATGCGCATACAATATGAATGATATGACAAGTTAGATAGTGTTGAGATGAACCTTAGAACATGCTTGGTCACTTTAAACGGGGTCTGAGAGGTCCAAACCCTAGAACAGGGGGATCCTCGGAATCACCTATGGGGATCAAATGATTCTTCTAATTAAACTTGTCATGAAATTTGGTTAACAATGCATGATTATATTGCTATTGTAAAGCTCTTATTTTTCTGAACATTTTGATATATTATTTGTATTTTTATAATTTAAAATGAATTAGTTATGAATTTCTCCAATTTTAATTCATTTTGGAATATTTAAATTAATTTCCAAATTGGGCCCACATGTCATATTTTTATTAATTTCAAAAATTATTTATGGAAAATATTAAAAACGTGACAACTGGGCCCACCTGGGTTATTTATTTCCAGAAATTATTTCCAGAAAATAGTTAAACAAATATAATAGATTTACTACATCATGGTGATGTCACTGTGACATCATCAATGGTAGATCTCTCAGATCGAGAGTGGGGCGGGCGATTGGCTTCGTCTGGGGACGCACGGTTGGTCTTGTTCGAAAGAGGAGGCCGCGGCGAGAAATATATTGGCGGCACCGCCTCGGTATGGTCACTGATACACCCAATTTGCATCACCATTCTATATCATAATTTACCTCTATTCATTGATATTTGTCTTATTATGAGGTATTACTTATGTCTTTTCATCTGTTTATGCATGTTGGATGATTCCTGGAGAATAGACTGCCGGAGTCTGGATTCTGATGAAAAAGACGGCGTTTCGGTGCAATTTCTCGAAGATCAGAAAAATGCCAAAAAAATGGAAACATATTATTTTACCAGAAGATGAAGGAAGCCAGAAGGAGGAGCGAAGGGGGGCCTCAGGGGGCCCACACACACCCTAGGCGTGGGCCCATCTGACCCCGTGCCTAGGGTGGGTTTGGCCCACCTTCTCGGTTTCCGACCCTTCGCCTATATGTCGTGGGAATGGTCACGGCAGATGCTGCAATCGGCAGCGAGTAGTAGAACAAGGGGCAAGGGCGGCTAGCCATCTGCGGTGCGAGATGAGGGCAAAGACAGGTTTTACCTGGTTCGCCCCCAGGGTAAAGACCTACTCTCTGCTAGATTGTATTATGGAGGTGGTACAACAATAGCTCGGCGGCTAGGGGCGAAGTCGCTTGGGTGTATGATGGAACGATTCTCTACTCACCCTATAGGGAGGTTTATATAGGCTCACCTCCTAGGGTTTACATATCTCAACCGATTCGGTTAAAGCTTGATTTCGTTTAACCTAATCCGATTGGGCCTATCTACTACTGGGCCTTGACTTCGATCGCTCGGTTCTTTCTGGGCTTCAATCCGATCCGTCTTGCAGGCCCACTCGCCATTCTGGGCGATCGAACGCCCCGCTGGGTATACCCCGGTAGGCATATCCCCATCAGTAGTCCCCGAGGCCGCCGTCGATTAGGCGTAGGTGGCTGCTGGCAGTCGGAGTATACGGCTTCAGAGTGGACATCCAATTGAATCGTCGGCGGGCTCCCGTATAAAGGAGAAAGCAATCATCCAGGTCGCAGCCTTGGCGTGTCGAATCGGCAAAACACTGTCATAGTGAGAGGGTCGGCGAGTCGAGTGGCTGAAGTTGGACCGTTAACCGTGGTCAAACTAGCCGTTGGGGTAATCCAACGGTAACTTTTGGCGTAATCACCGCGTAGTAACGACTCCCTGATTTGGCGGGTAACAACCGCTATATAAGAGGAATGGCAGGCGATGAGAGAACCACCTTCTCACCATTTCCTCCGACTGCGCGCACCTTTCGCCTCCCTTTGTATCGCGATCCAGCCGACCTGAAATCCCCCGACCCCCAGCAAATCTCTCTGCCATGGCCCTCTCCACCGAGCCGTGGGGTAGATCTAAATGCACGAGGGCGCAACTGGCTTCCTTAGAGGAGGCCGAGATCTTGCGAGCTGGCTGTTGGCGCATTCCCGCAGCCGGAGAGACGACCCCGAATCCGCGAGAGAGGGAGTTCATCTGCTTCACCAGCCATCTTGAACGGGGGCTAGGGTTCCCCACGTCCCTGTTCTTCCGGCGCTTCTGCGCCTACTACGGGATCCAGCCTTCGGATCTGGGTCCCCACTGAAGGGTTCGCAGCATAGAAAACAAAAATTTTCCTACGGTGTGAACTATATACCAAGATCTATTTATACTAGATACAAACAACGGGCGGATGTACATCCGTAGAGAACATACCCTTGAAGACCGACAAAGTTTAACGAGTCCAAACTCGTGGTTGATGTAGACGATCTCTTGCCGATCTCAAGATCGAGAGGAAGTCCTAGCGCCGCAAATCAGCGGCGCATCCGTGCTCGCACACACGTTCGAGGCACCGAGCAACCTCCGCCTCCTCGCCCAAATGATGCAGCGAAGCACAACTCTTTCTTGCCGAATAGCCACCGGAACATGTATCTCGCTAGTCCGAGACCATGGGGATAAATTCTAGAGGGAGAGAGATCCTTCACGAGGAGGTGTGAGTGAGAAGTGAGAGGAGGGCTCCTTTATAGGAGGAGGGGGAACCCCAAGGGGTGGCGCGCATGGGGCTGCCCTTGCCCTCCCTCATCATGTGGGTGGACACTCCACTCACAAAATGACCCTTCAAAAGTCCACTCAAAATCCCACTCAAAAATCCCATTAAATTTCCACCAAATTTAATGCAAACTCTCATTAAATAAAACTCTTTTATTTTATTCAGAATTTTGTCAATTACTTTAATGACAAACATTCACAAATAACCCCTTGCTAGAATTCTATTTCACATGCATAACCACTTTATGCAATTTCACCCAAAAACCTGTTTCGGTATCTAGTGAAATAAATTCCTGCGCTTGTTTATTCTTTCGGCATGAAACTTTTGCTCCAATTGGATGTCGGTGTCTCTTAAGTGTGTCACCCTACGGTTCGTGAATAATGCGGACATGATCGAGACCCTTCTCGATCAATAATCGAGCGGATCTGAGACCCATCGACTCCCACACATTCAACGATGACTTTCTTGTGATCGCCGAACCTTTACGCTAGTATCTTAATCCCTTTGTCTCACGATATATTACATGTCCGAGATTCGATCATCGGTATCTCCATACCTAGTTTGATCTCGCATCGACATGCACTCTTTTCTCGTTCCGTGATATAACATTCTAGTGATCAAATCACTTGCTTGCAAGCTAATCAATGTGATATCACCGAGAGGGCCTGAGTATATCTATCCGTCATCGGGATGAACAAATTCCACTCTTGATCCATGAGCCTCAACATAACACTTTATTAGTTCTGAACCCATCTTTATAATCACCATGTTACGGTGTGACGTTTGATGTTATCAAGAAACTCTTCCGGTGTTAGTGATTGACATGATCTCATGGTCTAAGGATTAGGATCACTTCGTAAGTTGTTATAGCAATATAAACTCAATGACTTTGATCGTAATGCTATACTTCGGATGAATGTTCATCACATCATTACACTAATGTTGTGATCCCGTTATTAACAACATCCAATGTCCATGATCAGGAAACCTTGATCATCTTGTTAATCAACGAGCTAGTTTATGAGAGAGGCTTAACTAGGAACTTTCTGTTGTTTATCAAACACACATGTATTAACGTTTCAGATTAATACAATTATAGCATGCAAAATAAACATCTATCATATACTTGGAATACACATAATAAACAATTTATTATTGCCTCTCGTGGCATATTCCTTCTCTCCCACTTGCACTAGAGACAATAATCTAGTTACATAGTGATATATCTAACACCCATTGAGTTCGGTGTTGATCATGTTTTGCTCTAGGAGAGTTTTAGTCAACGGATCTGCTACATTGAGATCCGTATGTACTTTACAAATCTTTATATCTCCATCCTTGACATGCTCATGGATGGAGTGAAACCGCGCTTAATATGCTTGGAATGCTTGTGAGACCTTGGCTCTTTGGCATTGGCAATGGCACCATTGTTGTCACAATAGATCACCATTGGGTCCAACGCGCTTGCCACAACTCCTAGTTCGGATATGAACTCCTTCATCCAAAGCGCTCGAGCCACTTCCAAAGCAACATATTCGCCTCCGTTGTTGATCCCGCTACCACAGGTTGTTTGGAGCTCCTCCAACTAACCGCCCGCCATTCATGAGAAATACGATCCGGATTGAGACTTAGAGTCATCCGGATCGGTGTCAAAGCTAGCGTCGACATAACACTTAGCGACGAGCTCTTCTTCACCTCAGATACAAGAAACATATCCTTAGTTCTTCTCAAGTACTTAAGGATATTCTTGACCGCTATCCGATGTTCAACCTCGGATCCGATTGGTACCTACTAGTCAAACTAATAGCGTGTGCCACATCCGGTCTTGTACATAGCATGGCGTACATTATAGAGCCTATGGTGAAGCATAGGGACTTTGTCCATTATCTCTCTTTCTTCCACGAGCCGGACTTTGAGTCTTACTCAATGTCTTGCCTTGCAACATAGGTAAGAACCCTTCTTACTTCCGTCCATTTTAAACTTCTTTAAAATCTTATCAAGGTATGTACTTTATGATAGCCCTATTAGGCGCCTAGATCTATCTCTATAGATCTTTATGCCTAATATGTAAGATGCTTCACCTAGGTCCTTCATTGAAAATTTGTTGTTTAGATAACTTTTAACACTGTTTAAAGTTCTATATCATTTCGATCAATAATATGTCATCCACATATAATATCGAAATGCCACATTGCTCCCACTCACTTTCTTGTAAATACAAGCTTCTCCATAAGTTTGGACAAATCCAAACTCTTTGATCACCTCATCAAAGCGGAGATTCCAACTTCGTGATGCTTGCTTCAATCCATAGATGGATCGCTGAAGCTTGCACACCTTGTTAGCATCCTTAGGATCGACAAAACCCTTTGGTTGTATCATATACAACTCTTCTTCAATATTACCATTGAGAAACGCGGTTTTGACATCCATCCGCCATATTTCATAATCGAAATATGCAGAATTGCTAACATAATCCTAACTGACTTTAGCATCGCCACGGAGAGAAAGTCTCATCGTAGTCAACTCCTTGAATTTGTCGAAACCCCTTGCGACAAGTCGAGCTTTATAGATGGTCACATTACCATCAAGACGCTTTTCCTTTGAAAATCCATTTGTTCTCCACGGCCTTTCGGTCGTGAGGTAATTCCACCAAGTTCCAAACTTGATTTTCATACATGGATTCCATCTCGGATTTCATGGCTTCTAACCATTTGTTGGAATCGGGCTCATCATCGCTTCTTCATACGTCGCAGGTCATTATTTTCATCAACCATGAAATTTATGACAGATTTCCGTCTGACTCGGAGCTGCAGCGTCTGTTTGACTGCGAGGTTCGGTAGTACTCTCTTCGGAGTTTCATGATCATTATCATTAGTTCCTTCTTCAAGTGGAGCCAACTCGAGCGACTTCCGCGCCGCGCTACTCGCCATACTTTGAAGAGAAGGTTCCATAACCTCTTGAGTTCTACCTTCCGACTACTCACACCTTTCGCGAGAAACTCTTTCTCTAGAAAGGATCCATTCTGGCAACAAAACCTTGCCCTCGGATTCGTGATAGAAGGAATACCCAATAGTTTCTTTAGGGTATCCTATGAAGACGCATTTTTCCGCTTTGGGTTCGAGTTTATCCGTTGAAGTTTCTTCACATAAACATCGCAACCCCAAACTTTAAGAATGACTTAGGTTTGTTTCCAAACCACAATTCATACGGTGTCTTTTCAACGGATTTAGATGGTGCCCGATTTAAAGTGAATGCAACAGCTTCTAGTGCATAACCCCAAAATTACAACGGCAAGTCCGTCAGAGACATCATAGATCGAACCATATCTAATAAAGTACGATTACGACGTTCCGACACACCATTTCATTGTGGTGTTCCGGCAGTGTGAGTTGTGAAACAATTCCACACTCTTTCATGTGAGTGCTAAACTCGTAACTTAGATACTCACCTCCACGGTCGGATCGTAGAAATTTGATCTTTCTATTACGATGATTTTCCACTTCATTCTGAAATTCCTTGAACTTTTCAAAGGTTTCAGACTTGTGTTTCATCAAGTAGATATAACCGTATCTACTCAAATCATCCGTGAAAGTAACAAAATAACGATATCCACCTCATGCCACACACACACTCATTGGACCACATACATGAATGTATGATTTCCAATAAATCGCCTGTTCCATTGAACCGGAAAACGGCGTTCTAGTCATCTTGCCCATAAGGCATGGCTCACATGTATCAAATGATTCATAATCAAGTGATTCTAAAAGTCCATCCGAATGGAACTTCTTCATGCGTTTAATGCCAATATGACCTAGACGGCAGCGCCACATATATGCGGATATATCATCACTAAGTTTAATCCTTTTAGCATCAATATTATGAATATGTGTAACATTATCATCGAGATCCAACAGAAATAAACCATTCAACATTGGTGCATGACCATAAAAGATTTCATTCATATAAATGGAACAACCATTGTTCTCAGATTTGAATGAAAAACCACTTTGCATCAAACATGATCCAGATACAATGTTCATGCTCAAGGTGCACCAAATAACAGTTATTTAAGTTTATAACTAATCCCGACGGTAAGTGGAGAGGTAGCGTTAAACGACGGCGATCACATCAACGTTTGATCCATTGCCGACACGCATCTTGACCTCACCCTTGCTAGCGGTCGCTGTTCCGCAGCCGATTCGAGTTACAAATATTAGCAATCGAACTATCAAATACCCGTGTGCTCATGCGAGCACTAGTCAAGTACACATCAATAACATGTATATCATATATACCTTTGTTTGCCTTGCCGGCCTTCTTGTCCGCCAGATACTTGGGGCGATTATGCCCAAAGGGCTACCCCTTACAATAGTAGCACTTTTCGTATCGGACTTAGGTCCAACTCGGGGTTTTTTTCGGTAGCGCAACAGGCTTGCCGCCTACTTCCCTTCCGCTTTCCTTCTTGTCTTTCTTGAAACCAGTGTTCCTATTGATCATCAACACTTGATGTTCCTTTTGATCTCCACTTCGCAGCTTTTAAGCATTGTGTAAGCTCGGGGAGAGACTTCTTCATGCCTTGCATATTATAGTTCATCACGAAGCTCTTATAGCTAGGTGGCGAGACCGCAGAACACGATGGATGCCTAAGTCAATGGGAATCGTTATTCCCAAGGACACAAGCTTATCGGCGTAACGACATCTTGAGTACATGCTCACTAACGAAATGTTCTCTTCCATCATGCAGCTAAAGAACTTTTCAAGCATTGTAGCTCTCTGACAGCATGTGTGTGTCAAAATCATTTTCAACTCACCCATTGTATCAAAAGCATTGCCGTTTTCAAACGCTTTGAAGTTCCGGCTCTAGCCCATACAATATGCCGCAATGAACTAAGTTGTGGTCCTCCGACGACAGATAGACATTCTTCTCCTCGTCGGGGCATCAAGGGTGGGGCCTAACGGCGCTTCTAGCACATATTGCTTTTGCAAACAGAGAGGAGAATCCTCAAATTCATGGCCCATTCAAGAAAGTTGCTACCGTCGTTGCTAGTTTCTCTTTCTCCATGAACGCATTGAAATTAAAAGCGGTGGTGCCATCTACAGAATTTGTAAAGTTTAGACTAAGTGTATGATAGATTGAGTTCAACTAATCTATATTACGAATGAACTCCCACTCAAAAGCGACATCCCTCGTGTCCTTTTGGTGATTACATGAACCAAATCCACTACACCAAGTCCGATCATCACGTGAGTCGGTATAGCTTCAAAGGCGAGCATCAAATGGGCATCATATCAACTATATGACTCATGCTTAACCTTTCGATCGTGTTCCGAGGCCATGTCCATACATGCTAGGCTCGCCAAGTTAGAACCTTAGTATTTTTAGTGTAACTGTCTTACACCCGAAGTATGGTCGAGGATCCAAGTACACCCGATCATCACGTGATGTCTTGGAGCGACGAAAACATAATCGGTGCATACTAAAGGGAGAACACATTCTTATCTTGATATTTAAAATGAGGGATCATCTTATTATGCTTAACAAAGCGCTAAACAAGCAATATAAGATGCAATCAAACATCATATGTTTAATAGTGAAATTATATGGTTCCCGCAGATGATCTCTATCATGTGCATCGTGGTATGATCACTATCATACCTATATGTGTAAATCCACAATCTATGGGTTTTACACGCTATGTGTGTTGTAAGAGTATCATCTCATACTTCTACTTACAACACCACCATATCATAACACTAGCCCAGCAACAATCTAAACTAGACGCCTCTAATTTATCCATTGCAAGTTTTACGTGGCTGAGGGCTTTCGAGATAGAACCGTTCTTACCTACGAACATGAACCACAACGAGGATAATCAAATTGTTGACAACTCGCTTGCAAAATAGATATTGACTATAGTAGGAGAGACAGACACCCGCTAGCCACTTATGCAAACTAGTTGCATGTCAAGCGTGGAACAGGTCTCATGTGCGAGGACATGTAAAGTTTGTCCGGGCCGCTTCATCCCACTATGCCACCAATATCCAAAATCACAAGAAAGGAGCAACAACATGATCATCATCGCCCACATACTCATATGTGTACTACCCGTGTAAAGTATCTACGCATAGATCCGGCTCTGATACCACTGAAGGGTTCGCAGCATAGAAAACAAAAAATTTTCCTACGGTGTGAACTATATACCAAGATCTATTTATACTAGATACAAACAACGGGCGGATGTACATCCGTAGAGAACATACCCTTGAAGACCGACAAAGTTTAACGAGTCCAAACTCGTGGTTGATGTAGACGATCTCTTGCCGATCTCAAGATCGAGAGGAAGTCCTAGCGCCGAAATCAGCGGCGCATCCGTCTTCGCACACGCTCGAGGCACCGAGCAACCTCCGCCTCCTCGCTCAGATGCAGCGAAGCACAACTCTTTCTTGCCGAATAGCCACGGGAACATGTATCTCGCTAGTCCGAGACCATGGGGATAAATTCTAGAGGGGAGAGAGATCCTTCACGAGGTGGTGAGAAGTGAGAGGAGGCCTTTTATAGGAGGAGGGGGAACCCCAAGGGGTGGCCGCGCATGGGGCTGCCCTTGCCCTCCCCTCATCATGTGGGTGGACACTCCACTCACAAAATGACCCTTCAAAAGTCCACTCAAAATCCCACTCAAAAATCCCATTAAATTTCCACCAAATTTAATGCAAACTCTCATTAAATAAAACTCTTTTATTTTATTCAGAATTTTGTCAATTACTTTAATGACAAACATTCACAATAACCCCTAGAATTCTATTTCACATGCATAACCACTTTATGCAATTTCACCCAAAACCTGTTTGTATCTAGTGAAATAAATTCCTGCGCTTGTTTATTCTTTCGCATGAAACTTTTGCTCCAATTGGATGTCGGTGTCTCTTAAGTGTGTCACCCTACGGTTCGTGAATAATGCGGACATGATCGAGACCCTCTCGATCAATAATCGGCGGGATCCGAGACCCATATGACTCACACATTCAACGATGACTTTCTTGTGATCGCGGAACCTTTTACGCTAGTATCTTAATCCCTTTGTCTCACGATATATTACATGTCCGAGATTCGATCATCGGTATCTCCATACCTAGTTTGATCTCGTTCGACATGCACTCTTTTCTCGTTCCTGATATAACATTCTAGTGATCAAATCACTTGCTTGCAAGCTAATCAATGTGATATCACCGAGAGGGCCCAGAGTATATCTATCCGTCATCGGGATGAACAAATTCCACTCTTGATCCATGAGCCTCAACATAACACTTTATTAGTTCTGAACCCATCTTTATAATCACCTGTTACGGTGTGACGTTTGATGTTATCAAGAAACTCTTCCTGTTAGTGATTGACATGATCTCATGGTCTAAGGATTAGGATCACTCGTAAGTTGTTATAGCAATATAAACTCAATGACTTTGATCGTAATGCTATACTTGGATGAATGTTCATCACATCATTACACTAATGTTGTGATCCCGTTATTAACAACATCCAATGTCCATGATCAGGAAACCTTGATCATCTTGTTAATCAACGAGCTAGTTTATGAGAGAGGCTTAACTAGGAACTTTCTGTTTGTTTATTAAACACACATGTATTAACGTTTCCGTATTAATACAATTATAGCATGCAAAATAAACATCTATCATATACTTGGAATACACATAATAAACAATTTATTATTGCCTCTCAGGGCATATTCCCTTCACCCACAGCATCGAGCAGCTCGCCATCTTTGTGGTGTTCTGCGAGTGCTACTTGGGCTGCCGGCCCTACTTCCCCCTATGGCAAGATCTGTTCCACGGATGGATCAGCCGCGAGGAAGCGGGTGGCCCAATGCTAGCCGCGCGCGGCCTAACCTTCCAGCTCAAGTCGAAGGCTTCATTCTTCGACCTGATGCTGCCCGCCAAGACAGCGAGCGACTGGAAGAAATCGTGGTTTTACGTAGCCGAGGCGACCCCGGAGGGCGAGGCGGCGATCCCGCGGTACTCCGCCAATCGGTCCGAGCCGCGCCATCTCCAAGTCGGCAAGCTCCCCAACGACCAGCGGATGGTCGTCGACGAGATGCTCCAGACCATCCGCGGTCTGAAGAAGAAGGGCCTCCAGACGATAAACCTGTACAACTGCAGGCTCGGGCGGCGGCTCGTCCCGCTCGCTCGGCGCGAGCACTACATGTACCAGTACACGGGCCGGGAAGACTCGACGAAGGCCTGCCTCGACGAGTGGAAGCTGGAGGACTACATCCCAACACTGAAGAAAATCACCCAGGCGGTGTACCTGGACGCACAGGCTAGGGTCGCCCCCTATACCACAAAGCGTCCAGCCCCAACGGTAATCGCTTCACTTCGCTCGCAGTCGCATTTTATGCAGTCGCGGTAATTCTAATTTCATCTTGTATTCATTGCAGCTATTCCAAGTGGTGGAAGGATGGCTCCCACCTTCGGACGATGAGAACTCGATCTCGTCCGTCCAGGACGTGGGCGAGTCGCCTCCCGCCAAGGGCAATGCCGGGAGCGACGAGGCGACAACGACGACGAATCCGAAGAGGAAGTCGCCCCACTGCTCCGCAAGATCCGTGGGCAGCGTCAACGAGAGCTTGAGGCAAGTAAAAGCCTCGAGCGTCACGATGACGATGAAGAGCTTCCCAAAACCACCTCGCGCCGCCAGGCGACTCCATCGAAAAAGAAGAAGAAGGAAAAGGAGGTGAAGGCGCCTCCGAGGAAGACGAAGACCAAACCGACGAGGCCGGCCTCGCCGCCACATTCAGCGAGCAGTTCTGACGCCCCCAGACCGGACAAGGACGAGGCGCCACCAACGACAGCCGCGTTGGACACGGCCACCATCGAGGTGCCCCTGGCGTCGATGCCTCCGCCATTCGCCCCAGTCTCTGGGCTGGGGGACGCCTCGGTCGCAGCGGCTTCGCCTCACAAGGAAGCTCCTGTTGAAGACGTTCCGGAGGCTCCGGTTGCTGCCTCAACAACGAAGAAACCGTCCGTGTCTTGGGCACGCGACGTTCTGGAAATGGGGTTCAGCCGCCGATTGGGCCCCGAACTAGAGAAGCCAGCCGGCCTCCGTACGGGACTGCGCTTCATTCCAGTCGCCAAGTGAGTACACTCTCCCTCCTTTGTCTTCCATAGCAGCTCGAATTTTATTGCTTACATAATTGTTGAACAGGACCGGGGTGAAGAGGATGGGCCACCCAACCGTGGCTTAGGTGCCACATGTCGTTAGCGAGGAGGATCCTTCCCGCAAGAGGAAGGCGGACGAGGTCATCGTCTCTGCGGATGGCAGCAAGAAGGCCAAGGGTGACGACGTCGTCACGATTTCTGACGACACGGCGGTCGTGCCAGCTGGACCCGTAACGGAGGCAGCCACGTCTACGAAGGAGAGCGCTCCCTTGCCTGGAACGGCCGAACCGACCTCCTTTGAGGCGGGTGCCTCTATCGCCACCTTCCCGCGCTTCATCACCAAGGCGGCCGCGACGAGTGAAACTTCACCCTCGAGCCACGTTCCTGGGACCGCCGATGCTGAAGTCGACCAACGTCGTGGGCATACGCCGGCTCTCCTCGCGTCCGTGGACGCGATACAACTCCACGGCATGCTTGGCGCAGTCATCCAGGTACCTCCAGTCCCCGAGGACCAGGTCGGTGCTTTGCAACGGCCTAATTCTTTAAATGTCTTATATTTATTTTTCGCATCCAGTCCCCGAGTGCGCACGCGCTGAATTTCAGCGGGTGAGCACTTAGGAATTTCTTTGAGTACCAGTCCCCGAGTGCGCACTCGCTGAATCTCAGCGGGTGGGCACTTAGGAATTTCTTGATTGCCAGTCCCCGAGTGCGCATTCGCTGAATTTCAGCGGGTGGGCGCTTAGGAATTTTGCTTTGATTAACCTTTTTGGTGATGTGCAGGGTCTACAGCTTGAATCGGCTGACCGATTGGCTGCGAAGGAGAAGGAACTGGCCATCGTCCAGGAGGCGAACAAAGGGCTTCAGGCTGTTGCCGCTAAGGCAGAGGAAGCTCGCCAGGGGCTTGTCCCCGCTGGTGACTTGGCGGCGGCGCAATCGGCTTTGAGTGCGGCTCAACAGAGGATCGCCAACCTCGAGCGCGAGCTGCGGGAAGCGAAGGAAGAAGCGATCTCGGCTGATGGGCGAGCCAAGGCCGCCATTGCAGCCGCCGAAGAGGATCGCAAAGTGTCGGATGCCCTTGTTGCTGGGCTTCAGGACGACCATACGTCGCTTGAATGCTTCATCACGGATCTCGCCCGCCCGTTGATTGGTAAGTGCGTCTGCCTCTTCCAGTAGTTGTGCCTTTTGTGGTGTCCGTCGTATTCATTATTGTCTTCTACTCGCAGGTCGCATCATCGATAGCGCGGAAGAGGCGAGCTCGTTCGACGCGCGACATTGTGTAAGCATGCTTGACGACTCGGCAACGTTGTCGGCGACGTGCATCCGTGCCTATCTCCAAGAGATATCGCCCACGGAAGTAATTCCCAGCGACCTCGTTGAGGTGTGGAGGTATTTGGAGAAGGCTCCCGCGGTCGTTGAGTTCATGACGCGGTCGGCGTTTCGGCGCGGAGCAGCGACGACACTTAGTCTTGGACTTGCCCACTTCCCCGAGGAATTAGACATCGATGATGTGACGAGTGGTTACCCATCGTCGACTGGCGCGGTGGAGCTTTCCGAGGTCCTCAAGTTGCAGGATCGCGCCGCCGCGTACTCGGAGCGTGTATGGGCGATGGGCGACCTCCTTCCGTACCAGGAAACGGTTGTCGTGCCGAACGACCCCGAGCCGCCGCATCGTGATTTCAAGGTCGAACAACCCTTCCGTGCGACGATGGCGGGTGAACTGACGACGTATCTGTCGAACCCGTACACGCCGTTCATCCGCAATCGCCGGGGTGTTGGGGAGTCGTCATCTAAGCCTGCAGAATAGGATAGTTTGCCTTGTGGCGTTAGCAGCAGGTCTGCCATGCGGGCATATTTTGTAATATGAGACAATGCAACATGCTATCGACTGAGACATCGTGTGTATCTTGGTATTTGTCATGTGTTTGTGGTTGATGTTTGAACGAGTCCCCGAGCGCGTCCGCCCTTTTGTGGGGTTTACCTCGTATGTGATATGTTTGTTGGTTTTTGTGTGTTTTGTTATTGTGGTCGACTCGCCCAGACTCGAAGAGCCAGTCGCTAGGAGACTCCCTTGAATGCTCTGTACTTCGTCGTTTTCCCTTGCGCGAACGAGGTCGGGTGGCCGAGTCCCCGAGTGTGGTACTTGGCTGTTCCAGGCGCGACTCGAGGGTGAGTGAGGACTTGGCGCGTTAGTTTGAGCGCATCACTCCTGCCTAGCCCGTGGGGTCAGTCGCGTGGCGAGTCCTGGGCATGCTCTCCTACTTGGCGTTTTTCCCGGACCGCTCGCGTTGAACTGGTCTGCAGTCCCCGAGCGTGGTACTTAGCCATTCGAGTCGCTATGTCAAGGATGCGGAGGACCATGGTCGCTGTAAGGAGCGAAGGCAGTTGTCTTGGTTCGTAGAACCTTTCGGGCTAGGCGACTCCAATGGGGCTCCGGGTAGGTGTTTTTCATGGACGGTGCAAGAGCTGAGGTGACTCAGTGCTCTTGCACCGCACTACTTAGCCGTGCCGATCGCTGTACCAAAGGTTGACTTCTGCGGTTAGCGTAACGCTGTTATTACGGGTGCGAGTGGCACAAGACATGGAGAGTAGGCGCAATTTGCGGTAACCGTTTCTTTTTATTTCATAGCGACTGGAGAGTACATGTGTGGGGTTCTAGGAGTAGAACTTCCGTAGGAGGTTTACATTCCACGGTCGCTTGACGTCGAGTTCGCCGTCCCCGCGGACGTCGATGAGGTAGTAGGCGTCGTTGCCGAGTACTTGCCCGATGGCAAATGGCCCTTCCCACGGAGGGGAGAGCTTATGCATGCCCTTCTTGTCCTGGATGAGGCGTAACACCAGGTCGCCCTCTTGGAAGGTGCGAGTCTTCACCCGCCGGCTGTGGTAGCGGCGGAGTCCCTGCTGGTAGATAGCGGTGCGTGATCGAGCGAGGTCACGTGCCTCGTCGAGTTGATCGACCCCGTCTTGGCGGGAGAGCTCGTTTGCGGCCTCCGTGTAGTGGACGACCCGCGGCGAGTCGTGCTCGAGGTCGGTGGGCATGACTGCCTCGGCGTCATAGACCATGAAGAAGGGGGTGAACCCTGTCGACCTATTGACTAAGGTACGGATCCCCCAGATGACAGAGGGCAGCTCCTCGACCCAGCACCCGGCGGTGCGCTCGAGTGGTACTTGGAGTCGCGGCTTCAGGCCGTGGAGGATGCTTTGGTTGGCCCGTTCTGCCTAGCCGTTGGATTCCGGGTGGGCGACCGACGCGAGGTCGAGCCGGATGTGGTGCTCTTCGCAGAATTCAGCCATGGCTCCTTTGGTGAAGTTGGTGCCATTGTCCGTGATGATGCTGTTTGGGAACCCGTAGCGATATATGAGCTCGCGTAGGAATTTGGTGGCGGTCTTCCCGTCGCATTTCCGAACTGGCTTGGCCTCTACCCACTTTGTGAATTTGTCGACTGCGACTAGCAGGTGGGTGTAGCCGGAGGGGGCCTTCTTGAAGGGGCCTACCATATCCATGCCCCACACAGCGAATGTCCAGGTGATGGGGATTGTTTTGAGCGCTGAGCTCGACACGTGCGTCTGGTTGGCGTACTTCTGGCACCCGACGCACCGCTGGACAATGTCGACGGCGTCGGCGTGTGCGGTGGGCCAATAGAAGCCATGTCGCATAGCCTTGGCGACGAGAGAGCGGGCGCCGGCGTGGTGGCTGCAGTCACCGGAGTGGATGTCGTGGAGGATCTTGCGTCCTTCGGCGGGTTGGACGCAGCGTTGGAACACGCCGGTGACACTGCGCTTATGGAGCTCGCCGTCGATGATGGCGTAAGAATTGCATCGACGAGCGATCATCCGAGCTTCCGTCTCGTCTGCCGGCAAGGTGCCGACTTCCAGGTAGGCGATGTAAGGCTTGGTCCAGTCGTCTGGCTCGTTGACGAGTGCGACCAGGGCTGCCTCTGGTTGGAGCGGGACTCCGATGTCGATCTCCCTCGGGGGAGAGACTGATGGCTTGGTGATCGTGTCGAGGAAGATGCCGGCGGGTGGTGCGAGTCGAGCCGACCCGATGCGAGAGAGTGTGTCGGCTCCTCGTTCTTCCGCCTGTCGATCCACTCGACGGAGTAGCAGGTGAAGTGTCCGCCCAACTTGTCCACTGCTTGGTGGTACGCCGCCATGGTGGGGGAGACGGCGTCACAGGTGCCAGCGACTTGCCCCGCGACGAGGTCGGAATCTCCGTAGCAGCGTAGGCGGTTGACATTCATCTCCTTGGCAGCTCGCATGCCATGGAGTAGGGCCTCGTACTCGGCCATGTTATTGGTGCAGGGTGTGAAGTCGAGGCAGAGGATGTAGAGGAGCTTGTCGCCCTTTGGTGAAGTTAGCACGATCTGAAGGCTCCAGTAATGGAGGTATGGCAGCTTCTCTGGCTGCTGGGCCTCTTCCCAGTCGGCGATGAAGTCTTCCAATGCCTGTGACTTGATCGCTTTTCGTGGCTCGTATTTGATGTTGTGGACGCCGATCTCGACGGCCCACTTGGCGACCCGCCCGGTCGCCTCAGATTCGGATTATATCTTGCAAGGTGGTCCGAGGACGACCGTGATCGGGTGCTCTGGAAGTAGTCGGCAGCGCCGCTGAGCTCAAGACCGCGTATACCAGCTTTTGGTATGGGTACGCTGGCGCTACTCGGTGAGGACCTCTGATGTAGTACACGGCGCATCTGGCGCTCCTTTCCTTCCTCCGGTCGCTCGGCGACCATCACGGCGGCGACGACGCTCGGAAGCCGCGTAAACCAGCATGGGTTCTTTGTCGGCGAGTAGCGGTAGGCGAGTAGCACCTTTTGAGATCGCGGAGCGTCGTCCGCCTCCTTGTCCTTTGGAAGGTGGGGTTCTTCGCATCAGCGGTATAGGGGCATCGCCTTTCGCGGGGATGAAGCCGAGCCGCTACTCGCCCGGCCGATTTCGGGCGTCGAGCACTCGGGTTTGCCGAGCCGGCGATCGTGTCGATCTTCGTGGGGTTCGCCTCGATCCCTCGTTTGGAGACAGCGTACCCCGAGTTTTCTGCCGGTACACCGAAGGTGCATTTGCCTGGGTTGAGCTTTATCTTGTATTTTCGCAGGTTGGCGAATGTTTCCGCCAGGTCGGCGAATAGGTCGCCCCGGCGAGCGGACTTTACGACCACGTCGTCGATGTAGACGTGGATGTTGCGGCCAATTTGGCTCGCGAGGCATTCTTGCATGCACCGCTGGTAGGTCGCCCCGGCGTTCTTGAGGCCGAAGGTCATGGCGGTGTAGCAGAAGGCTCCGAATGGCGTGATGAACGCCGTCTTCGACAGCCATTTTGATCTGGTTGTACCCAGAGTAGGCGTCGAGGAAACATAGTGACTCCGAGCCCGCGGTTGAATCGATTATCTGGTCGATCCGCGGGAGGACGAACTGCTCCTTTGGGCAGGCCCTGTTCAGGTTTGTGTAGTCGATACACATCCTCCAGGTCCCGTTCTTCTTCTCGACCAGGACTGGGTTTGCCAGCCACTTGGAGTATTTGATTGGCCAGATGAAGCCTGCAGCGAGTAGACGCTGCACCTCCTCGGCGATTGCTCGGCGGTGATCTTCATTGAAGGGCCGCAGCGACTACTTGACAGGTCGCACTTTGGGGTCGGCGTTTAGCTTGTGCTCAGCGAGCTCCCTAGGGACACCGGGCATGTCAAAGGGCTTCCATGCGAAGATGTCCCTGTTCTCATGGAGGAACTCGATGAGCGCGCCTTCCTATGCTGGGCTCATGCCCGTCCCGATCGTCACCGTCTGGCTGGAGTCGCCTAGGACCAGCTCGACGGTGCGGGTGTGCATCGTGGCCTCAAAGGTTGAGGTGTTTGCGCCCTCTGAGTTGGGCTTCTTGAGTATGGTGGGGTCGTCGTTGTTGACCCCGCTTGCGTACTTGGCGAGCTCATCAGCGTGGTTGGTCTCCGCCGCGATGACGGCTTCAGCGAGCTCGGCTCCTTTGGCCTCGCACTCGGCGTCCATGTCGGGGTCGCCGTTGATGGTGATGACGCCGCACGGCCCGGGGAGCTTCATCGCGTTGTACGCGTAGTGGGGCGCTGCCATGAACTTGGCGAACGCCTGGCGCCCCAGGACGCAATGGTAGGGGTTGTCGAAGGGCACCAGCTCGAAGACGATCCGCTCGGTGCGGAAGTTTGCTGGTGTGCCGAAGGTGACTGGCAGCGTGACCTTACCGATCGGGTACGCCTTCCGACCGGGGACGATGCCCTGGAACGTGGTGTGGGTCGTCTCGATCATCGACTGCGGGAGCCGCAGCCGCCTGAAGGTGTCCAGGTACAGGATGTTGATGGAGCTGCCGCCGTCCATCAATGTCTTGGGGACCCAGTAGTCGCCGACCTTAGGCTTGACCACCAGGGCGACTCGACCTGGATACTCGATGCGTGGCGAGTGGTCTTGTCGGCTCTAGGTGATGGGCTGCTCCGACCAGTTGAGGAACTGGGGAATGTCCACTTGGGCCACCGCGTTGATAGCGACGGTGCGGGCGATGACCTTCTTCTCGCGCTTCGTGTTGAAGCCCGTGAAGGTATGGAGTGAGCCGGCCACTTTGCCGAATTTTCCGCCGTTTGGCGGGTCGTTGTCGGGGTCCTCCCGTGCTCGCCGTGCCTTCTCGATCTCCCTGAGGGTGTGGCAGACGGCGGTGGTGTGCGTTGCGGGCTTCCCTTCCCTACTATGAAAGGCACATAGTTGGTTAAGGAGAGCCGAGGGTCGAACCTTGGCTTGGCCTTGTAGTTGCCGCCGTCACGGCGTTGTCCTCCGTCGCGGCGGAAGCTCTTGGGCTCGCGTTGCGCGTGCCCGGCGTTGGCGACGAAGTCGACTTCGCCGTCGCTTGGCGTTACGGTGAGGCGAGTGTTGCTGTAGCGTAGGTCGGACCGTCGTCCGCTGTCGTTGCCGCTCGTGCGGCGTTGACCTCCTGACTCGTCGTCAGTTTCCTGGTTTGGGTCTTCCTCCGCGTACCGTTTGGCGATCTCGAGGAGGTCAGGAATGTTGTCGAGTGTGCAAGAGTGTCGCTTGAGCTTGGCGACCAGGCTCGTGGCACGAGGTCTTGAAGCAATGGATCGCGGTGTCCGGGTGGATGCCGACCGCGTTATGCAGTTCTTGCCACCGTTGGACCCGGTTGTGGGTCGACTCGCGAGGTCCTGGACGATCGCTCCGTGTCCTCGATGGTGGTGGCGCGGGTGTAGGACCACTCGAAGTGCACGGCGTCGCGCATCTCCTCCCATGAGTCGATACTATCACGGGGAGGTGTTGATCCATCTCGCATGTCCCTCCATCATTAGGGGAGGTAAGCAGGCGGCTAGCGGTCAGGTGTGGCCTGCGATCCCCATCGCCATGAGGTATGTGTCGAGCCAGACGGCGGGGTCGTACGAGGAGTCGTACTTTTTTATCTCCTTCGGCGCCTTGAAGTTTGGCGGGTACTTCTCGCCTCGGATCATTGGTCCGAAGCACTTGGGGCCGAGTCGACTGAGCGACCCCATGGGCTCGCCGTCGCGGCGATTGGTCAAGGTATGTCGCAGGTCGTCAGACTGGCGTGCACGCCAGCTTTGGTTGTTGATGATGTGGGTGCGGGCGTCGATGGGTTGCCCGTTGGCGGCGACGAAGTTGGTCGCCGGCCTGGGGTCGTTGGTGGAGAGTGCCGCGTTCGCGGGTCGGTGTTGGAGCTGCAGTGGCTCTGGTGGCGGGCAGTTGAGGGTGTTTGCCGCCACTGGGCAGCCGCTGGAGGCCGCTCTGCTTCCTAACGAACGCGAGTATACTCGACCCTACGAGTCGGCGCCCGCGTTTTGCTGCTCGACGGCCTTTGCGAGCGTGGCCTGACGTCATCGCATCTATAGGCGCCGTCGCCGTGGCCGTGATGTTGTCGGCTGCTCGCCCGCCACGAGGTTGTCCATCGGGTGGAGAACGGTGGGAGCCGTTCGTCTCTCCGGAAGAGACTACTATCCGTGGCTGGTCCACAGGAGGTGTGCGGTTGGGTGGTGGCGGCCATCGCCGTTGATCTGGAGGGCGGGCGCTTCCTCCGGTGGCGCGCGTTCTCGCAGATCGCGCTCGCCACGCTGGGCGGTCGTTTCGTCGTCGAAGTTCAGGCGCTACCGAACGGTGGGGTTCAGCGCGACGATCCGGCTGGTGGTAGCGCGACAGTTCTGGCCGTCACCGCTCGAGGCGAAATTTTCGGCTTGCTCCTTGCACCACCTCCGCCCAGTTCGGTGAGTTCCTCGACCTCCGTTGCCGTGGCGTTAGGAGGATTGGGTGGAGAATGGATCCTCCGGGATCGGTGCGGTCGCCATGTAGGTCGGCGTGGCGACCTCGTCATGGAGGTCGGTGAGTTCTCCGACCAAGTCGAATCAAGATCCCAGGATGGAGGGGTCCTCGAAGTCTCCCACGTTGGAGACCTGGGTGATGGAGCCCGCGGGTGAAGCCGCGGTGATGGACCCGGCGAGTGACGCCGGGGTCACCGAGTCGGCGTCGTCGTTGAGGGCCGCGTCTTCTACGGCCGCTGAGTTTTCGGCCACGTCGCTGTGGGCCGAATTGTACTCGGAGGCGAGGCGATGGATCGTGCGGATCTGGCTCTCGGAGAGCCGATCGCGTGGCGGCGACTCGCGGATGAGAGCTGAATCCTCCGAGACGATGACGTCGGTGAGGCCGACGAAGAGGCTGATCGTGCCGATCGGCAGGATCACGCTGTGCGTGACGGGTCGCACCGTCGGGACGTAGCTGCTCGGCAAGATTTGGAGCATCTCGCCGATCGCTATCATGCGGCCGGTGGCGACCATCTCGTTGATGGGCAGATTGGATCTCGCTGCAGAACACCGGCCAGACCGGCCAGGCCCCACGGTGGGCGCCACTGTCGTGGGAATGGTCACGGCAGATGGCTGGCCGCCCTTGCCCCTCGTTCTACTACTCGCTGCCGATTGCAGCATTTCCGTGACCATTCCCACGACACTATATATTCCCTACGGAACCCTAACACCAGGGGAGCGACCACAAATAGACTTCCGCCGCCTCTAGGAGGCGAAAAACACCGAGAGAGAAAGATCTCTCCGGCAGACAGATTTCTGCCGGGGGAATTCCTTCCCGGAGAGGGGAGACCATCACCATCAACATCATCATCAAGCTAGGCTTCATCGTGATCATCATCATCCACACCATCATCTCCACCAGCACCATCATCACCACTCCGTCTCGCTGTAACAATTGTGTTGGATATTGCTTAGTTCATTAGGGGAAACTTTCCCGATGTTGATTACTATTGTAATTGATGCTTGTGGGTGGAACCATTGGATTATTGTTTATGTTCAGATTGTTATCCATTATCATATCATATTTGATCTTGATCCATATGATGTCTTGTGAGTAGTTCGTTTAGTTCTTGAGGACATGGGAGAAGTCATCTTGTTAGTATTGAATCTGTGATGAGTTATTATTCAATGATTTAGTATTTAAGTTGTGGTGCTATTCTTCTATTGGTGTCATGTGAACGTCGACTATATGATACTTCACCATTTATGGGCCTAGGGGAATGCATTGTGTATTTGGCTACTAATCGTGGGGTTGCCGGAGTGACAGAAACCTGAACCCCCGTTAGGACACCTTTGCACAAGGGAGCATAGGATCTCAGAGTTTAAGGCTGTGGTTAGATTTATATCTTAATTAATTTCCTGTAGTTACAGATGTTTGCAGGGGGTTTAATCACAAGTATGTATTAGTCCTAGGAAGGGCAATATGTTAGCACAGGTTCACCCACACAACACTTACAAACACCAAAGAAGAGTACTCAGCTATTTGCAGCAAAAGCACTTGACAGAATTCCCATGTGTCCTCGAGAACGTTTGGTCCTTATAAGTATTTCCACCGGCTTGTCCTTTGCTAAGAAAGGATTGGGCCACTTTCTCCATTTGCTCGTTACTTCTGTTACTTGCTCTTTGTTTTGTTGCCTTGTCAGAAAACCACTAAAAATCCATTTGCTAAGTATTCAGAGGGATTTCCTGCTCCATACCATTGTTCAGCACCTTCTGCTCCTCGTTGGGATCGACACTCCTATTTATCGAAAGTACTACGATACACCCCCTATACTTGTGGGTCATCAAGACTATTTTCTAGCGCCGTTGTCGGGGAGGGAAGCGCTATTGAAGAGTGGATGTCGTGGTGGTGGCACGACAGATTCCATAGGTAGGCTTAAGTTGGGGGCCGAATGGGTGATTGTGGTCACCGGGGAGGTAGTGCACGGTCGAGCCATGCACGAAGAACAAGAAGAACTCTCCACACTTAGCGATTTTATTGACTACCGAGGATTACAAGTGCTCCTTGAGTTGTATGAACTAGAGTTCGGTGCACTAGTTCCCTACTTTGTCCAACCCCCTCCTACTTCAACTATTCCCCCTCTTATATATGCAGTGCTAGCTAGCTTATACCCCTTTGGGTTCTAGGGTTTACTGTTTGGATCTTGGTCCCTATTATGTGGGCCGGGTCATGGGCTTGCCCTAATCCCAATGACCCAGTCCACAAAGTTTGACAGCTAACGGTCTTCTGGTACGCTGCCTCCTATTCCTTTTGGCGTCACGCCATAACTTTGTACGTCAGTGTTTGCTTCGGGCGTCACCCGGCTCCTTTTGTGTCACCTGGTGTCACCCTTCTCTTTTGACCATGCTTTGCCATGGTCCCTCCTGAACCTTACTCGGAAAGGTGCCACGTGTCCTATTCGACTCGGCCCTTCCTCGGTAGACTCGGCTCGTTGGTTCCTGCAAGAATAACAACTTTGTCTTATACGGGCCGACATAGTTCATATGTCGGCTGCACACGCTTTGCTCTCCCGGCCGTTCTTACTCGGCCTGGTTCCTTCTTCACTCAGAGCCTGCCTAGCTATGCTACGTTTCACCCCTCGTGACCCTACCGGGGGTTATCCCCCCGACATTAGTCCCCGAAGCTGGTGAGGTCTAGCAGTTCAAGCTATTAGGCGTCTCCAGGTTCCTTTTATGTGACTGGAACTTAACTTTTGTCTTTATTTGTCGCAATCTTGCACCTTGTCGAGTCTGTATGACAGTTTTCGGATCCCCTCTTTGACTTCCTGGCTCGTTTTTGCCTCGTGTCGAGTCACTTTGGCCAATTCCGGGTCATTTTCGGCATGCATCAGTCACTGACAACTGGTAATCATGATTACTTGCCTCAAATTTTGTTCCAAGCTCTGGCGGCACAGTGATGGCTGCACAGTTATTCCCCGTCACTGTGGCAGTCCCATCGGCCTATGCCCCTTGTCCTTCCTTTCATGACGTGGCACGGGATTTCTCGCGTATCTCTGGCTACGTGGCGCCCGCTGATTGGCTTACCCGGACTGGTACACGGCCACACGCTGGTCGCATGGCGCAGATGGATCCCACGACCGGGGTTTTTACTGCCCTTAAGTAGGGGTGAGGGGGTTACCTCTTCCCCCACGCCCGTTTAGTTTTCCCTTGCCTCTTCTTCTTCCTTGCGCCTGCGAGATCAAACCGCCCCCTTTGCAGTTTCTTCTTCCTCCTGTTCTTGCCCTGCATTTTCTCCACTTTTCTTTCCATTCCACAACGGGTCCGAATTCTTCCAAACCTCTTCCAACGGCGGAGGAGACTGAATCTGCGAGGTTCATGGATGCTCGCGATGGTGCTGATGGCGCAGAGGAGCAGGAGGTTCCCGCTGGCAAGCGCGACGGCTGGGAAGGCTCGGAGGTCTCTACCGAGGAGGTGGAATGGCTCCGCTCCACCAGGCACATTCCGTTGCAAGTGGATTACCGTCTTCCCGCCGGTGAGATCTCTCCCAAACCCGATGCTAATGAGCGGGTGGTTTTCCTTTCTCACTTTGAGCGCGGTTTCTCTCTTCCAGTGAGCACCTTCTTCTCCTTGTTTCTCTCCACTTTCCACCTGCAAACCCATCATCTTCATGCCAATGCGATTGGCTCTCTTTACTACTTTATTTCTGCTTGCAAGGCTTACCTTGGGATTTGGCCTACAGTTCTTCTGTGGGCCAAATACTTTAGCTTTAGGGTTCAAGTTGTTCCCCAGCCTGGTGCTCCTCGAGCCGATAAGAGGCCGACTCGGTGTGGTGCCGCTAGCATCACGCCTAGGAGAGACTCCATCTTTCCTCGGGTTACTAGGCTTGATTCTTGCAAGAAGTGGCATAGGTCCTTTTTCTATGTCAAAAACTGTGGGTCCACCGACAACATCCGGCTCCCCCTTTCTTGTACGAGGTCCCCAACAAAAAGATCTGGTAGCTTGACCCGCGTGACCAAGACGCTGCAGTGAACAAGGCTAATGCGATCCTGGAAAGGTTGTTGTCGCCGGATGAAAACTTTCATCTTGCCGACACTGACCTCATGTGCACCTTCATCTCACGCTGAGTAAGCCCCATCCAAGCAAGGAGCCACAAGATGTGCTTCATGAGTGGCTCCCACGACCCAACTCGGCACTCCACTTTGGAGCTCACCCATGATTCCATCGCTCGCCGAGCAAGCTCAATCTTCAAACTGAACTTGGCGGATGATTGGGCTTGAATTTGCCCTCCGTTTAGCCGGGTCAGGCCTACCCCCTGGGTAAGTTTTCCGAGTCTTTTTACTTGCCGAGTCGGCTTTAGCTCTTTTGTCACTCCTGGTCTAGTTTTTGTTACTCATTCTGTTTGTCTCTCGCAGAACCTTGTTCATCAAGTTGATGACAGTATTGTCCCTCCCTGCGGTTATAACGAGGATCGCTCCGACTCTGACGAAATCGAGTTTGACCTGGAGTGCTTCATGCCTATCCCGCATGCTGCCGCTGCTTCAGCTTCGGATAAGAGTCAATCTTGCAACCCCTTACAAGATTGGTCTAACGATGATGAGGATGATGATTGTACAATTTTGGAGGTACATGCCTTGTGATCTTAGTTTCCCAAATTATCTGAGTAAGCCTGTTATTTACTTATGCAGCTGGCCAGGTACATGACACTCCTCCTCTCGCTGTGGGAGGAGTCAGCAAGATCCCCATCGCCAAGCCGAAGCGACGCAGAGCCTCCTCCAGCACACAGCCGGCCAAGAAGAGCAAGCCCACTCCAGCAGCTCCTGTTGTCTCTGCTGCTACCACACTGGCTGAGACTCGCCAAGCCACTGGGCGCCGAGTCACACGCCGAGTCACCCGTGACCCGGTCGTCACCAGGTAAGTTTTTATACTCTGCTTTCATTATTCTTTCTTTTTTGTCACTGTTGTTCTCTTATACATGTCTTGTTGTTTTCAGCGCCGCACCTTTGTCGGCGAACCAGGCTGCTTCTAGCATCGCCTCACCGCTAAGGCCTGCGCCTCCTCCAGCTGATTCGACAGCGCCGAGTCCCGTCCAAGTCGAGGCTCCCACTGTTGAGGCTCACGCTTCTCAGTGTCAGTCAGACCCGGTGGATCACTCGGCTGAAGCGACTCGGCCTAGCGCCCCTGGTGCTAGCCAGGAACAGCTTCCTGATCTTGGTGCCAGCAATGCTGGTGCCGAGAAGACCTCTACCACCAGTTCCTCTGGCGTCAGCCCTCTTGCTGGTGCGAATGAACAACTTCCTGATCTTGGTGCCGACAAAATTGCTGAGCCCAGTCAGGGGGCTTCTCTTTGTCCTCCTAACAATCCTGCTCACTCTTCTGTTCTGTCGAAGAGCCAGAGCCAACCTAAGGCTGTTGGTTCTGCTCGCACCTCATTCGGCAAAACCACCACCAAGCAGACAACCTTGGTTTGCGCTCCGGGTTCTGCTCCTCAGATCTGGCCTTCGACATTGGCAACAATGCTTGCTTCAACGGTCAAAGCGGGCGAGTCCGCGGCTGCCGGGTCAGGTGATGGCTCTAAAGCTGTTGCCCTTCATACTAGTGTTGCTGCGACCCGTGCCAACGTGGGAACTACCCTGAAAACGGGTCAAGTTCTCACTCGGACGCTCAGCGGGAAAAGCCTTGGTTCGGCTGAGCCTTATGCTTTGGCATGGAATGCAGCTGGCGAGCAAGAAGTCAGTACCCGGAACGGCAAGAAATTGGTGTTGGGCCCCAAGGCCGTCTCTGACATGACCTAGCAGGCCATTTCCCTAATGGCCCGTGCTGACGAAGTGAACGAGGTAAAGTAATTTCTTACTCTTTTGTATTGTTGAGTATTTATTTTATACATATCACCTAGTCCCCGAGGTTACTGCTGAATGAAGAACTTAGTCGGCCGTAAGCTCTCGATAATCACTTAATCTTTAAATTTTCATGCCAAGCTTGTATGCTAGAGCTTCGATCCCTAGCCCTCGAGGTTACTGTCGAATGAACAACTTATTCGGCTGTAAGCTCTTAAGCCCTTTTCATTTCTTTATGCCAAACTCATATGTTAGAGCTTTGATCCCTAGCCCCCGAGGTTATTGCCGGATAAGAAAATTATTCGGCTGTAAGCTCTTAAGCTTTTTTACACACATATGTTAGAGCTTCGATCCCTAGCCCTCGAGGTTACTGCCAGATAAGAAACTTATTCAGCTGTAAACTCACATATATGAACCATTCCTTATTTGTCTAGGAGCTTGATTTCTATTTTCTCACTGTTCTTTTCCTTTGCGCAGATTACGCATAACGAGCGCACCAAGGTGCACCAAGCTCTCGTTCTAGCGCATCGCAAGCTCGAACATGCGTATGAGAAGTTGCAGACTGACACCCAAGGCCAAGGTAATGTTCTTACTCGTCCTTTCTTTATTCAGTGTATTTTTCTTCGGTTCATTTTCTCAATCTCTTCTTGCTCTTTTCTCACAGCCTCTGCTCAGTCCACCATCGAGGCTCTTCACTCGCAGATCAGCAAGGCGGAGAGTAAGTTTCTTGCCTCATTAATCTGATAGCTAAAGATATTTCTTTCGGTGCTGACAAGTTGTTTGTTCCGAATAAGCAGAGAAGCACCAAGCTGAACTCCAGAAGGAGCAAGACGAGGTGACTCGGTTGAGAAGATGATGGCCGAGATGGAGCAGAAGAACTTGGCCGAGGTGAAGGGGCTGAAGGAAGAGCTTGCCGAGAAGAATGAGCAGCAGGCCGCCAGCGCCAAAAAGACCAAAAGGCTGCTCGACGAGGCCGAGTCATCGGTTGAGTCGGCCAACCTGAACCTTGACGCACTTGAAGCCAAGGCCAAAATTTGGAAGAGCAAGCTCGGCGCTGTCAACTCCTTTCTCGGTAGTGAGTTCTTACTCTTTTTGCACTGTATAGGTCGCTCTGGACTTCTTCCATCTACTTTTGTTATTTTGCTAACTTTCTCTTTTACTCACAGAGAATTTTCCTAAAGCCAATATGTTTTCCATCCGAGCCATGAAGAAAGTGAGGGCCAAATCTGGCGCTCCAGCTGATGGCGAGGTGACCATGGACTAGCTTCTTGAAGCTGTGTCAGAACAGGTCAAGACCCTCAAGTCTTGCGGTGTGGACCTGCTCAAGTCAGCTATTCATGCGTTTCGCATGATCTGGCCGGATGAAGACGCACCTGAACTCATCGAGCCACTTGCTGAGAGATTGCTCCTTACTGAGGACCGGCTGGATCAGTGGCGTGAGTCGGCCGGCCGAGCTGCAGCGGACAAGGCTCTTTCCTTCGTGCTTTCATGGTACGAGGACATCAATCTTGATGTTCTTGCTTGCATAAGAGGAGATGGCAAATGGCTGAATGACCCGGAGCTGATCAAGAAACGCCAGGAGGGAGCCTACGCCATGATTGAGTATACCATGGTGCATGCTTGGTGCAATGGGCCCAGCTTCCTCGACCTCGGTGACCCGCTTGTCGAAGTTGCTGATGAAGAGGGTGCCGACAGCGAAGCAACCGAGTCAGATGGTCCCGATGACCCGGCCACTGAAGGCCCTGGCTCGGCAGATGCTCCCAGCGACGCTCCTAGCTCCAAGGGTGCTCCTCCGAGTCCTGCTGCTTCTTAGGCTAACAAGAACTTGAACTTTTGATTAGATCCCCGATATGCCGGGTACAGATGTAATATACATTGCACTTTAAGTTTGATTATGCGCCTTTTGATAAGGCTCTATATATTTTCGTTATGTTCTGAGTGTGAATCATTCAAGGGCAAGTCTCTGAGTCTCATTTTGCCGTTTCACCTTTCCTTGAATTTGGCCCCGTCTACCTTTTTTGGTGTTCGACATTAGAGTCTCAAAGTACCAAGGATATAGTTAGCGGATATGAAACTTGGATCACTTGACCAAGAGTATTCAACATGCAGTATAACATGACCTGCAGTGGGTTAAGCAAAGACATAAAGCCAACTCGCGTTTCTCCTTTATACTTATCCGGCATTCGTGTTTACCCGTCATACATCTTTTTCTCTTGCTTGCCATGAAGCCGTGTTTTCGGACAACAGCATAGTCGAAGAGTTGATTTTTTCCGAGTAAACACTACTTGTTCTGAGATAAGTTTTGGGTGTCACGCTAGCCGACATAAAATAACTGAGAGGGGAAACTTAAGGGGTAGTCCTCGAGTCAGTTTTTCGAGTCATACCATTTTATTATCAGCACATAGCCGGCACACACGCCCGACGTATGAGAGTTTGAGTGATACATGCATTGCTTCTCCTAAGTATAGAAGGGACGAAGTAGCGCCACATTCCATGGCCGTTTGGTCTCATCTCCTGACCTATCCGCCTTGTTCTTTTGCGCTTCGCGGGCATCTATGAGATAATATGAATCATTGTGCAATGCTTTGCTTACAATGAATGGATCTTCCCATGGGGTGATAATTTATGCATTCCCGTTGTTCGCTGCACCAGCCTTAGCACCATATCCCCTCCTCGGAAAACACGAGGTTGAACTTTCCGGCTGTGGTAGTGTCGGAGATTCTGTTGATATATAGCGGATCTGGATAATGCTAGTTTCCTTGCTTCTTCGAGTAAGTTTACTCCATCTTCTCAGGCCTATTTTACCTCGGCTTCCAAGTATTGCCTTATCCTTGGCGAGTCATACTCTATGTCGGCAGGCAAAACTGCTTCTGCCCTATACACGAAGAAAAATGGCGTATAGCCCGTGGATCGATTCGGAGTTGTTCTTAGGCTCCATAACACTGAGGGCAGTTCCTCTATCCAACAACCAGATGACCTCTAGAGTGGTTCCATTAAGCAGGGTTTTATCGCTGACAGAACTAAGCCATTAGCCCGTTTTCAACTTGTCCATTTGATTCTGGATGGGCGACTGATGCTACATCGAGTCTTATTCGGTGCTTCCCGCAAAAACGAGCAAAAGCTCCTTCAGCAAAGTTCGTGCCATTATCAGTGATTACACTGTGTGGGTAACCATATCTTAGGATTATATCCATTAAGAATGTGACAGCTATTTTACCATCCAATTTTTTGATTGGTTTCACTTCTATCCATTTGGTGAACTTATCAATCATCACCAAAATATGAGTCATGCCTCCCCTTGCTGGTTTGAATGGTCCCACCATATCTAGGCACCATAGCGCAAAAGGCCAAGTGATTGGTATAGTTTTTAATTCAGACGCTGGTAGATGTGACTTGGATGCATAGTGTTGACAACCACTGCATTTTCCGACTGACTCTTGCGCCTGTGCAAATGCGCTTGGCCAATAAAATCCATGTCATAATGCCTTGGCCACAAACGCTCTTGATGACGCATGGTGCCCACATTCTCCTTGATGAATATCCAACAAGATCTCCTGGCCATTCTCTAAGCTGATACAACACTGCAGTACACTTGTCACACTTCGCTTGTATAGTTCCTTGTTGATTATGGTGTACGCTTTTGCTCTTCTTGCTATTTTCCTTGCCAATGTTTCATCATTCGGCAAGGTCCCATCTTTTAAGTAATCGAATATTAGCTGTGCCCATGTTGGTATCAGTGGTTCTGGGTCTGCCTCAGCATCAATTTCCATTGGCTCCACCGACATATGCTCTGCAGACATGACCTGAGGAGTCCCCGAGTGTGATTTGGCAGCCCCTGAATTGAGCGGATCAATCCCCGAGTGAGTCGAACCTGCCCTTGAGTCGATATCCATTGGTACCACGTCTGACTCCTGATTCGCTGGGGTGACCCTGATCGATTCGGATTCTGGTGACGGCTTGATCGATGGTTTCCTAAGGTGATCCAGCGCTACTCCTGGTGATATTGCTTGCCGAGATGACCCTAGTTTGGACAATACATCTGCTGCTTCATTCTCTGCTCTAGGAACATGATGGAGTTCGCATTCGTCAAAGTATCCCGAAATTTGTTGCACATGGAAACGATATAATGTCATGTTTGCGTCCAGCGCATACCAATATCCAGACACTTGCTGAATCACCAAATCCGAATCGCCAAAACACATGATCCTTTTGATGCCAATCTCTTTGGCCACTTTGATGCCGTGGACAAGTTCTTCATACTCGACAACGTTGTTGGAAGAAGCAAAATGAATCTGTAACACATACTTGAGTTGATCCCTCTTTGGAGATGTGAGCACTCTCCCGGCGCCTAGACCCATTTTTTTCTTGGACCCGTCAAAATGCACTTTCCAGTAATTCGGGTCTGGCAGTGGTGGTTTGTACTGCATTTCCATCCATTCTACAAAGAAATCTGCAACATCTTGAGATTTGATTGCATCTCGCCTTTCATATTGTGGAGTGTATGGTGCCAGTTCTATGGCCCATTTTGCGACTCGGCCGCAGGCATCTTTGCTGCCCAATATATCCGAGATAGGTGCCTCGCATATTACCTGGATTGGGTGTTCTTGAAAGTAATGTTTCAGCTTCTTTGCCGCCATATATACCACGTATGTCATCTTCTGATAATGCGGGTAATTCTGTTTCGAGACAGAGAGCACTTCGCTCAGGTAATAAACTGGTCTTTGGACTGATTTACCCCCTTCTTCACATTCAACCGCTATTACTGCACTTACAACTCTGTTGGTTGCGGCGACATAGAGCAACATTGGATCTTTGGATAGTGGTGATGCTAATATTGGTGATGTTGCCAACATTTTCTTTAATTCATGGAAAGCGCTACCAGCTTGCTGTGTCCATGTGAATTTGTCTGATTTCTTCATTAGTTGATATAGTGGTAGGGCTTTTTCACCTAGCCGACTAACAAACCTGCTCAACGAGGCCAGGCATCCAGTAAACTTCTGGACATCGTTGAGGGTTTTTGGCAATTCCATTCTTTCGATGGCCCTGATTTTTGTCGGGTTAGCTTCAATTCCTCGGCTGGATACAAGGAATCCGAGTAACTTGCCAGCCAGGACACCAAATGTGCATTTTTCCGGGTTAAGCTTCATCCAGAATCTTCTCAAGTTTGTGAATGTTTGACGCAAGTCCTCAATTAGAGTATGACTTTGCTTGGTTTTTATTACCACGTCATCGACATATACTTGAACGTTTTTGTCCAATTGATCTTGCAAGCATTTTTGCATGCATCTTTGATATGTTGCACCTGCATTTCTCAACCCAAATGGCATAGTACGATAGCAATAAGCCCCATACGGGGTGATAAAAGCCGTCTTTATTTGATCATCCAGATTCAGTGGTATCTGATGGAATCCAGAATACGCATCCACAAATGACAACAACTCACATCCAGGAGTAGAATCTATGACTTGATCGATCTGTGGCAGGGGAAATGGATCTTTTGGACACGCCTTATTGAGGTTTGTGTAATCAATACACATGCGCCATACCACTGCCACGTTCGGGTCATCTTTTTTCTTCTCGACCAAGACTGGATTTGACAACCAATCCGGGTGCAGTACTTCCATGATGAATCTAGCAGCTAAGAGTCTGGAAATCTCGGAAGCTATTACTTTCCTCCTATCTTCGGCGAAGTGGCGGAGGGATTGCTTCACCGGCTTGGCATCTGGTCTTACATGAAGAGAGTGCTCAGCCAGCTCCCTCGGAACTCCTTGCAGATCCTGAGTGGACCATGCAAAGATATCCCGATTCTCATGGAGGAAGCTGGTGAGCTCGCTTTCCTATTTGTCCATGAGGCCAGCCCCAATGGTAACTGTGCGCTGTGGGAAAGTCTCATCCACCTGTACCTTCTTGGTTTCTTTGGTAGCTTGAAATGACACATTGCCATGCGGGTTGGTGAGTGCCGTCATGGACATTTGTGTTTCTTTGGCCAATGCTGCCACTTCCAACATTTGATGTTTTTCTTGTGCTATAACGAGTGACTCGGCCAGTGAAGATCCGGCTGAGGCACAAGCAATGGATCTTTTGTAGTCCCCTTCAACTGTAATCACCCCACATGGGCCTGGCAGCTTCATCTTTAAGTAAGCAATGTGGGGAGTAGCCATAAACCTTGCCATAGCTGGCCTGCCGAGTAAGGCGTGATATGAGATGACCAAATCCACTACCTCGAACTCTATAACTTCAGTGCGACAGTTCTCTCTGTTGCCGAATAAGACGTCGACCCAGATCTTGCCAATTGGCTCACAGGACAGTTCCGGCACAATACCATGGAAAGTGGTCTTAGTCGGCTCTAGTATGTTCATGGTAATGCCTAACTTGAGCATAGTATCCTTGTACATGATGTTGATGCTACTGCCATCATCGATCAACACTTTTGAAAACTTGACATTGATATTTGGGCCCATGAATGTTGGATCCAAAACTAGAGCATATCCTCCTGGGTTGGCATGATCTTGGGGTGATCTTTTATGCTCCAAGTTGTCTCTTGCTCAGACCAATGCATGTACTTGGGAATTGTCGGCATTGTGGCATTCACCTCCATCATCCGTCGCTGCTGGCTCTTTTTGTCATTCGGCTCTATGAAAAAGACAACATAGCTCTGGTGGTGTTCTCTGTACTCATTTCTAGTTCCATGGCCGACATGAGCGTCGTCACCTCTTAGATTGTGCACCTGGTGCATAGTTTCTCTTCTTTCTTGATTATGATACCTCGGCTGCCTGTTTTCGTATCTGTTATCTGTTCCCACTGTTTGAGCATTTCCTCCTGTGAGTGGTGGAGGGGGAGGAGGTGGAAGCTGCTTAATCGGCGAATCCACTTTATCTCCTTTCTGAAACCAAGTGCATTGCCTTGTTGTGTGATTGGCCGGTTTACTCGGACTAGGCGTGTGAAACTTACACGGCTGGTCCAACATCATCTCATAGGTATATTTATGTCGGTCCTGATATTGCTTCCTTTGTTTGTATGGCTTTTTGCCATCATTCTTTGGCACCCACTGTTGTTGTCCACTTGTCCTTTGTCGTTGGCTACTTCCAGCATCCGGATGATCCTGACTTACGGCTGCAACCTGAGTCAAACCATATCTGTAGTCTGGCCTTTCGTCTCTTCTCTTGCTTTTGTATTCGGATCTTTCCTGGCGCCTTTGCGACCCGGCAGCGTCATAGATCTGAGTCTCAGTCATTCCGTCTACCGACATAAGCAGCGGCTGAGACGGATCTCCTAACGCATATGAATCAGCAATTTTTATCGTTTCTGTCAGACTTGCCAGCATATATCTCTGTAACCTTTGCCACAGCACACTTCCATGTCTGCATCCTTGTGCAAACCAAGCGATTGCCTGTGACTCGATTACCCCTTCACAGGAGTTGCGCATCGTACACCACCTTGTGAGGAATTCCCTGTCTGTTTCATTCGGTCTTTGCTTGCACATCTCCAGTTGCTGTGGGCGATTCGGCCTCTTGTAAGTTCTCGTGAAATTGCTCACAAAAGAGCTTAAAAATAGATCTAGCTGTTAATGCTTCCTGGTGGCAAATTGTTCAACCATACCCGAGTTGGTCCTTCCAGCATTTGTGGTACATAACGTACTGCCCATCTCAAATTTCCCTGTGTGATCTTCATAGCAGTTCCATAATCTATGAGCCAGTCCTCTGGCTTTGTACTTCCATCATACATTTTTTGTCCCTCTGGCCAGCTGGAAATTTGGTACCGGTGGCTCCTTCATGATCCTTGGGCCAAAGCATGGTTGACTCTATGGACCTTGCGATTCGATCAGCTCTGCCATATTTATCCGGTCAAGCTTCAGCCTTGCATGATCCGACTGAAGGTTCCTACCTCCGAGTCTAGCTCCCATTGCGTGATATGCGTGATGCGGCAATTCATATCCGTCATTCGCCATAGCCGAGTAACCATCATTGTACTTATTGGCGTTCGGGTCAACAGGCTGTTGAGCAGCCTTTCCCGCGCTTTGTTGTCTTCTTTCGGGTTGAGCTGGTGCATTATTCGGCGCTGGATTTCCTCCTTCTGCCGAGTGAGTCCCACGCCTAGCTTGAGGCGCAAAATCTTGCCCTTCGTTGTCGTTTATTTGCTCTGCTTGCCTTTCTCAGCCTGCATTCTCCTGGTTTTCATTTCCTTGGGCATTATTCCTTCTTGCCCCCTGCGCATGTGCTGGGTTTCCTTGAGCCATCGCCGGATCATAGGTGATCATCTGCTTGTTTCTTCCAGAATCCACACTTTTTTCCTTTCTCTGTCTTGGCACCACTCCGGGTGAGGATGCCGTGTGCCCTGCCGATCTTGCCAGAACAGGAGTCGCCGAGTGAACCAGTTGTGACCTTCCCGCTATACCCGGATTTGCTCTGTAATACGCTTCATTCAGCATGCTAGCTGCTCATACTAGTTCATTAACTCGTTCTTGTTGTCTTTTCTTTGCTTCGCGCTCCAAATGGGGTAATTCTGCCATTGCTGCTTCTGCTGCTCGCAGATTAGTTGCCGATGTATTATATGTTGGCCGTATAGCTGTTTCGTTGCTATTCTCTGGGTTTATTTTTGACGTCGCATCTGCCAGCTCTTCATTGAGATTTCTTCCTCTCAATCTCGTCGCATCCAGCCGGGTCTTCGCGCACTTGACTTGATTTGCCGAGTTAAGCTCTCGGATAGTGATATCCACATCTTGTTGTAATTGCGCTAATTCCTTGGCTTTCTCCAAAACTTTTATCCTGGCTTCCTCCAACTCGGCTTGAACACGTGCTGGGTCAGTTGCCTGCGCTACTGGCTCTGCCAACTTGTCTATCGCTTGTTGCCGCTCCTTAGCCCTTTTACTCCTAGCTATGTTTTCTGGTTTTTCCAGTGGTGCCTTTGTTGTTCTTGCAACCCTTGGTGTTTCCTCATGATTTCCTCCCTCAACATTCTCATTCACTATCGGAACTATCGGTGGAGCCGCGGGGTTTGGGGTTGTCATCATCACCTCCACGGATATGAGTTGGTGAAGCTTCTCAGCGACAGGAATCGCCGGCAGATCCGGTGCCAGGACGACGTGCTCCGAATATGCACGCTCCACGCGCACTGCGACATAGACCTGGTGCTCGCCGAACTTGATGAAGCGACCGCCCCTAGGGAATGGCTTGGTCCCGAAGCAACCCGCGTTGTCGCTGATGAAGTTGAGCGCTCCAAACCTCTGGATGAGTCCGGAGTAGACGCGTTCGCGGGTCTTGGCGATGATGTTGCCCGTCCGGATGAAGACTCCATCAAGCACCTGCTTCTACCCCACGGTGGGCGCCAACTGTCATGGTGGTGGCACGACAGATGCCATAGGTAGGCTTAAGTTGGGGGCCGAATGGGTGCTTGTGGTCACCGGGGAGGGAGTGCATGGTCGAGCCATGCACGAAGAACAAGAAGAACTCTCCACACTTAGCGATTTTAATGACTACCAAGGATTACAAGTGCTCCTTGAGCTGTATGAACTAGAGTTCGGTGCACTAGTTCCCTACTTGGTCCAACCCCCTCCTACTTCAACTATGCCCCCTCTTATATAGGCAGTACTAGCTAGCTTATACCCCTTTGGGTTCTAGGGTTTACTGTTTGGATCTTGGTCCCTATTATGTGGGCTGAGTCATGGGCTTGCCCTAAGCCCAATGGCCCACTCCACAAAGCTTGACAGCTAATGGTATTCTGGTATGCTGCCTCATGTTCCTTTTGGCGTCACGCTGTAACTTTGTACATCAGCATTTGCTTTGGGCGTCACCCGACTCCTTTTGTGTCACCCGGCGTTGCCCTTATCTTTTGACCATGCTTTGCCATGGTCCTTCCTGAACCTTACTCGGAAAGGTGCCACGCGTCCTATTCGACTCGGCCCTTCCTCGGTAGACTCGTCTCGTTGGTTCCTGCAAGAATAACAACTTTTTCTTATACGGGCCGACATAGTTCATATGTCGGCTGCACACGCTTCGCTCTCCCGGCCGTTCTTACTCGACCTGGTTCCTTCTTCACTCGGAGCCTGCCTAGCTATGCTACGTTTCACCCCTCATGACCCTACCGAGGGTTATCCCCCCGACAGTGAAACTGGTAAGGGAAACTTTCACTGTGAGTATTGCTTTTGTTACTGCTTGTTACTTTGTTTCCAATATGAATAACCCACTTGGTTTTATGTTTGGGAAAACTACTACCACTTCTATGGTAGTAGATGAACCACCACCTGTTGAGATAGATCCTTTTAAGATACCTACGAGTATTGTTAATCGTGTCATGTATAATTATTATTTTGGGGATGGAATTTTCCATCCTGGTGATCACTTGCTTTATATCCATGAATTATGCGGGTTGTTTAAGTGTGCATGTATCACAACTAGACAGGTGAAGAAGAAGTTACTCTCCATATCCTTGAAAGGGAGAGCTGAGGCATGGTATAAGCTGCTAAAGAATGGACAATCCATGGAATGGGAGGAGATGGCATCTCTCTTTTATTCTAAATTTTATCCTCCTAGTGAAATCCAAAAGGATAGAAGTCTTATATATAACTTTTGGCCTCTTGATGGAGAAAGTACAGCTCAAGCTTGGGGGATATTGAAGCTGCTAATGCTTAAATGTCCTATTCATGAACTCCCTAACAATATTATTCTCAATAACTTTTATGCTAGGCTTTCTCTTCATGATAAAGGTTTATTAGATGCTTCGTGTGCTAGATCATTCAAAAGTATGAAGGAATAAGCTAAATGGGATCTTTCAGACCGTATTCAAGATAATACCGAGGCTTAGGAGAATGACAAAGGAAGAAAGTCAGGTATAAACTATGATTATGAGTGCATTAAATCTTTTATGGGAACTAATAACTTCCGTGATATTAGCAATAAGTTTGTACTTGATCCTCAAGTTCTTGTAGAATGTTTTAATGCTTTTGCCTCTTATATTGAGATTCCCAAGAAAGAGTGGGACAAGTACCATGCTCCTTATAAAGACATTGTTACCCACATTCCTGCCAGTGTAGAGGTTTGTACTGTTGATCCTATTTTGCCTGAACGTTATGTTGAGAAGATCCCTTTTCCCTCCAAGGTAAGGGAGCACTCTATTTTGGCTAATGTGGTTAGTAAAAGCGCAAACAAAACCGTAGGTTCCGATGAGCTTATTGATATCGAGCCTATGGTAGCTATTGTGAAAGATCTTGTTACTATAAATATAGAGGATGAGTATATTATCTTTCCTGAAGACGCTTCTAATATTATCTCTCATCCTAGTAAGGCTAGAAAAGCTAGTGTTCCTATGCTTTCTGTTAAAATTGGTGATCATTGCTACTATGGTTTATGTGATATTGGTGCTAGTTCTAGTGCTATTCCTTATGAACTTTACAGGGAAATTTATCATGAGATTGGTCCTTGTGAGCTTGAGGACATTGATGTGGTTATTCACCTTGCTAACAAGAAGACCATTTGTCCCATTGGTATTGTAAGAGATGTGGAGGTTCTCTGTGGTAAGATTAAGTATCCTGCTGATTTTCTAGTGCTTAATTCAGCAGCTAGCAAAACTTGTCCTATCATTTTTGGTAGACCTTTCTTAAATCCTTGTGGAGCTATTATTGATTGTAAGAAGGAAAAGTTTTAATTAAGTTTGATGGATATTCTTATGAGTTTAACTTTTCCAAATTTGCTAAAGCTCCTCGTGAAAATAGCTTACCTAATAAAGATTTCAGGATGGAACAACTTGCTTCAATTGATCCAGTCTATGACCTTGGACCTCTTTTTGGTGACTGTAAGTATGCTTATTCTGATGATAAAGTTGTTTCCAGTGACAGTTATATTGTCAACTTTATTCAAAGTGTTACTGAAAGCTATTATGAGAGAGGGAAACATGGTTTTATGCATCTCAATAATGTTAAGTTTCCCCGTTTTATGTTGAAAGCTTTGAAGTTGCATCTGTTTTGTCTTCCTATGCTAGTGGCTTTTTGTTTCAACAATTAGTTTTCTCATGATACCCCCATGCATAGGAAGTGGGTTAGACTCAAGTGTTTTGGTTATTTGCTTCTTGATGCTCTCTTTCACTCCAGATATATATATCCTATGTGAGCATCTTTGGAACTTTCAATCCTAACTTAAAGGCATTAAAGAAAAGTACTTGTTGGGAGATAACCCAGAGTCTTGGAAGTTATTACCTCTGTAATAACCGCTCCTTATCCTTTTTGTTTTTGTTTTTGTGTCAAGTTCAACTACTTTTGTGAAGTAGAGGAGTTGTGAAAAGTGGATGTCCTAGGACAGATTTTTGTGCTGTGTTGTAAAAATTCGTGAGGGATCTCAGTATGTTGGGTGGAGCTGCATTTTTATGAGCTTGTTCTCCAAGTTGTTACCCAACTTTCATTAGTTCTGCAGTTTTTGATTTGAACAACATAAGGTCTTCTAAAAAATCAATCTTTACCTGCTGGTCTATTTTGACAAATTTCTGACATCTTTTGCAATTGCCACTTATAGAAGCTTTTATTTTGATGGGTTTTCATGTGAAGTGTATACCAAAGGTTTGACTGCTTTTGCTTATACTAATGTTGTCATTGAGTTTGTGCAAGGGTTTTGCAAGAAGGAAATTCTCAGGAGAAGAAGGAAAGGAATCTGTAGAGTTCGTCTTTGAATAGGTAAAAGTGGTGAAACCAGAAGGTTCGGGAAACTCCAATCTTTTTATATTTTTGATGTTTTTAATACATAAGGGAAGTTACTTGACGTAACTGAAGAGAAAACGAAGCCCGGGGTGGACAAACCCACCCCAGGCGCGGGCCCAGCCTGGCTGCGCCTGGAGGGGGTGTTCCACCCTCGAACTCCGTCTCCGCTTTGTTTCCGTGTCAAAACCTTCCTTATGTATTGAAATTTCGTAATATATAACCCCCCCAGATCCCCCGAGGTTCTTGCATCGTGTTCTTGTTCTGTTTTCATTTCGATCTGTTTCTGTCAGAAAATCTTCTCAAGTTTAGAGCACCATGGCCTCTGCCAACGACGAAGGCATGAAGCCCAATGAACAAGAACCTCAAGTTCCCAAGGAGGAGGAGATCCCAAAAGGTTATGAAGGAGACATGGAGGAGGACAAGCTACCGGACACCCGCGCTACCATCACAAACATTGGTTTGGTGGCACAACCTACCAAGCTTAAGAAGACAACACGAATGTCTACAGGAGGAAAACCTCCACGTCTCTTCTACAATCCACAGCCATCTCCTCCACATAACAAGAGACCCTTCCATACACTTATACATGAATATCAATATCAACATGTGCCCAAGGAAAGTTTGCCTTCGGTTTGGGATATGTGTCGTTCTAACAATGTAGAGAAGGATCATGCTAAGGATGAAGAGTGGGGAAAGAATAACAAGAACTGGGATTCTCAGAGTGACATGATCATGAACCGGATAGAGCAAAACTCGGAGCTAATATGTACTCTTAATTTTGAGTTCGAGGAGTTGAGGAAACTTATTGAGAAGCTTATCAAGAGAACCACACCACCGAAGGAGTAATTCATCATCAGGTTTGGCATCCCCTTGGCTTGTTCCAAGCTTCGGGGAGTGCCACGGTATCACCACCACTATATATTATCTTTTACCCTTTTTAGTGGATTCATATCTGTGGTAGAGGGATTATCTTATAGTTTGGTTTGCATGAGGAAGTATCTCTCCTTTAGTTGATTATCTATGTATCCCTTGGTGTGAGTGCCTTTATTGGAATATTAATGGGAAGTCTCAGCCTTTACTTTTTGCACTTCTTATTTTAGTTTGAAATCTCTATTATATGATGGATCTTGTTGTTCAGTATTGGCACCACTTTGGGATCATCAAGTGGATCTAAATTGGTATTGGCAAACCGAGTTCTAGTCAGTGGCACTAGTTTGAAAGAAAAAGAAAGAAAGAAAAAGCTTACAGGTATTTGGTATCATTTGTTTTCTTTCGTGTTGGCTCATAAGCTTAGTATTATTTATATAATATTATTTTGTGTCTTCAAGGAAGATTGCATGTTTGGCTTTATTACTTGTATGTTTGCTTGTTTCTTTCAACTCTCTTGCTTTCTACCCAGCCTTGCTAGCCAAAAACCTGTTTTGAGAAGGCATACTTCTCATGTTTCCAAAATCCTTTAAACCCAAACCTTTTGCCACTTGTGTCCACCATATCCACCTAGCTAATCCTAGCAAATTCTCAAGCTTCATCTACCTTTTGAATTAAAAAGTATTTTTTATGTGAAAACTAGTTAGTAAAGCTCTCACGAACTTGATGGCACACTTTATTTACTTGCCCCTAATAGACCTGAACCATTGTGGACATCAAAGTTGTATATGCTTGCATCTATACGTTGGGATTAGCAGAACCGTGATGTCACGGGGAACGTTTTCAACATTGCACTTGTACCTTGTCGTACATAGTTGATATCGTGCTCTTTTGTCTATGGATGTCAACGGTGTGAAATAAAGAGGGGACTTGTAAGTCCATGGAGTTTGTATTCTGTGTTAGAGAAAGCGCTGGGCCTAGCCTAAGCCATGCTTAATCATGGTGGAAACTTGCAAGATCACCATAGTGAGTCATCTATGAAGCATCCTCAATAAAAAGCTATATGCATAGTAGATAAAAGATTGCTGAGATGCTCATTGTGCCTTGCCTTGTCATTTTGGTTATGGGAAAGCTCTGTACCATGTGCAAGGGTACCGTTGGCGGTTCTCAATGATATGCAAATACTTACAATGACAAGAACTTACGGACCCAAAGTTGAGTATGCATGAGGTGGCCCTCATATTCAAGGGACACGATATTGCCAACTTATATTTCAAATCATATACTCCATCTATGTTCACTTTAACCTTAATCATCTAAAGATGCTTATGATAGGGCAATGAGGGGTCAAGCTAGTAAGTACCATAATCTTTGAAAGCTCTTTATGAGTTGTAATCCTGCTACCCTCTAAGAAGGACCTTTCTACCGATTACCAGTTGAGTCAGTAAACCTACTTCCTCTCTATCTCCAGGAAGCTTTTGAGTTGTTGTGTTTCAAGCATTCATATGGTGATTTATTCAATCATGTTCTTTATCTCCCTTGTTTGCACAAAACTCTTATCTATTGAGTATTACTTTGAAAGCCTTCACTTGTGAAAAACCCTTTTAAGCAAAGAGTGCTCCTGTTTTGAAACTTCTACAAAAAGCTTTTGTGAAACTGTTTACCAGGTGTTCTCTGACCAAGAACAAGTTTGCCAACTCCAATTATGGTTTATCTTTATGCATCTCTATTTGTGACTGTTGTACTTGGTTGCAAGCTAAGTTATATAATGGTGATTTGCTTTCTTCTATGAGTTGTGCAATGGTAAGTGTGATGCTTCTTGTTCGTATTCTTTTATCGACCCTTCAATCCATAAACCTGTGGACATGTTTACTGATCCTTTATTCGCTTAGGGGACAAGCGAAGTCTAAGCTTGGGGGAGTTGATACGCCCAATTTGCATCACCATTCTATATCATAATTTACCTCTATTCATTGATGTCTTATTATGAGGTATTACTTATGGCTTTTCATCTGCTTATGCATGTTGGATGATTCCTGGAGAATGGACTGCCGGAGTGTGGATTCTGATGGAAAAGACGGCGTTTCGGTGCAATTTCGTGAAGATCAGAAAAATACCAAAAAAATATGGAAACATATTATTTTACCAGAAGACGAAGGAAGCTAGGAGGAGCGAAGGGGGGCCTCAGGGGGCCCACACCCCCTAGGCGCGGGCCCACCTGACCTCGCGCCTAGGGTGGGTTTGGCCCACCTGCTTGGCTTCCGACTCCGCCCCTTCGCCTATATCTTCCCTACGGAACCCTAACACCAGGGAAGTGACCACAAATAGACTTCCGCCGCCTCTAGGAGGCGGAAAACACCGAGAGAGAAAGATCTCCGGGCATGATTCTGTACGGGAATTCCTTCCTGGAGAGGGGAGACCATCGCCATCAACACCATCATCAAGCTAGGCTTCATCGGGATCATCATCATCATCATCCACACCATCATCTCCACCAGCACCATCATCACCACTCTGTCTCGCTGTAACAATTGTGTTGGATATTGCTTAGTTCATTAGGGGAAACTTTCTTGGTGTTGATTACTATTGTAATTGATTCTTTTGGGTGGAACCATTGGATTATTGTTTATGTTCAGATTGTTATCCATTATCATATCATCTTTGATCTTGATCCATATGATGTCTTGTGAGTAGTTCGTTTAGTTCTTGAGGACATGGGAGAAGTCATCTTGTTAGTATTGAATCTGTGATGAGTTATTATTCAATGGTTTAGTATTTAAGTTGTGGTGCTATTCTTCTATTGGTGTCATGTGAACATCGACTACATGATACTTCACCATTTATGGGCCTAGGGGAATTCATTGTGTATTTGGCTACTAATCGTGGGGTTGCCAGAGTGACAGAAACCTGAACCCCCATTAGGACACCTTTGCACAAGGGAGCGTAGGATCTCAGAGTTTAAGGCTGTGGTTAGATTTATATCTTAATTAATTTCCTGTAGTTACGGATGTTTGCAGGGGGTTTAATCACAAGTATGTATTAGTCCTAGGAAGGGAAATATGTTAGCACATGTTCACCCACACAACACTTACAAACACCAAAGAAGAGTACTCAGCTATTTGCAGCGAAAGCACTTGACAAAATTCCCATGTGTCCTCGAGAACGTTTGGTCCTTATAAGTATTTCCACCGGCTTGACCTTTGCTAAGAAAGGATTGGGCCACTTGCTCCGTTTGCTCGGTACTTCTATTACTTGCTCTTTGTTTTGTTGCCTTGTCAAAAAACCACTAAAAATCCGTTCGCTAAGTATTCACAGGGATTTCCTGCTCCATACCACTGTTCAGCACCTTCTGCTCCTCGTTGGGATCGACATTCCTATTTATCGAAACGGCGACGACAACGAACAGCGGCGGTGGCGGCAGGTGTTCATTGGTACAGCAACACAGTGCGAGAGGGAGGAAACAGAGGGTCCAGGAGGTCCGCTACTCACCACGAGCACGACGGTGAGGTCGATGAAGCGAGGGGAAGCCAGACGGAGGGGAATCGATGATTTGACTGCAGCGTCTGGAGTTGAAGCCGAGCTTGATTATGGTCAGGCGTCGTCCTCCCAGCTTGCGTGGCTTGACAGAAACCACGACGGCGACACGACGCTTCTCCCAGACCACACCACGGAGCACGGGGTGGCCATAAATGGTGATGAAGCTTGGCTAGGGTTCGGCACTGCGGCAGCCAGGGTTCTTGTAGGCGTCGGCGTCGTCGGTGGCAAGAATCTTGGCGCACGGCACGGCAGCGGACGTCATCGCCGGCGACAGCGAAGCAAAGATTCGTCGTCGACGAAGACGATGCGTCGCGAAGCGGTACGGGGCCGGCTCCTGGGCCCCGGGCGGGTCGAGCTGGGCTGCTGGACGCTGCGCAAGGAGCGACAGGGAGAGGAGAGAGGAAACTAGGCCGGCCTGGTTAGGTTTAGGATTAGGTTTTTCTTCCAGAATCCTTTTCTTTTTATGTTTTTAGTTTTCTCTTTTGTAATTTCATTTGAATTTTGTTTTGAATAATTCAAAAATACTAGAGACTTTGGTAAAGTATATAAAATATTCAGGGGCCCTTGTAAACCATTTGGGCTCAATTATTTTGTAGTTTTTTCAAAATTCAAACACCATTTGAATGTAGTTTCAAAGAGAGGGGAAGGACTAGGGTTTAGGGTTTTGTACTTGTATTTAATTCACACACTTGATCACAAGCAAAAAAATTATTGATTTAAACATATGCATGCAATGCTTAAATAATATTTACATATGTTACAAACTTGGGCCGTTACATCAGTTCCTGCCAATTGCCTGATGTGGAGTCTTGTTGGGAACCCCAAGAGCAAGGTGTGAAGAGTATAGAAACAAGTATTCCCTCAGTTGATACCGAGGTTATCGAACCAGTAGGAGGAAGGAAACGTCACACAGATGTTGTAAGCAACGCGGAGACCTGCACAACACAACTCAAGACTTTGCCCCAACAAATCAGTGAGGTTGTCAAGCTCACCGGTTTGCTGTAACAAAGGATTAAACGTATGGTGTGGAAGGTAATGGTTTGCAGCAAGTAAAAAAGTAACAGTGGAAGATGTATCAATGGTAAATATTGGACCAGGGTCCATAGTTCACTAGAGGTGCTCTCCTTAGATAAACAACATGGCATGAAGGGTAAACAAATTACAGCGGGGCAATTGACAGGAACTGAGCAAGGCATAACAATGCAATTACTAGCTAGAAAGATCCTATGAAGTTGATTGGGCAATACAACAATATACATAGACCATAATCCAACTGCATCTATGACTAGAAGTCCACCTTCAGGTTATCATCCGAACCCCCTCCAGTATTAAGTTGCAAGCAATGCATAACCGCTAAGCAAAGTGTGTAAGGTAAACAGTCCACATGTTCCATGAACAAGAGACTGTTGTTTTCTCCCTAGTAGCAACAACACATCTACAAACGAAGAGATTTCTGTCACTTCCCTTGGAAACTAGAGGCATGAACCCACTATCGAGCATAAATACTCCCTCTTGGAGTCACTAGCAACTACTTGGCCAAGATAACCACTAGCAACGGAGAGCATGCAAGATCACAAACAACACAAACATGATAGAATCATAAAGATAGAACCATTAATCAAACAAACATAATAATCTCAATATCCATCAGATCCTCGCAAACATAACATGATGATTACAAATAGATTAGATCTTGATCATGAACGAAGCTCACAAGATCTATACATGAAAGCACAAAGGAGGAGATACAACCATCTAGCTACTACATGGACCCATAGTCCAAGGTGGAACTACTCACAAATCATACCGGAGAGAAGGCCTTCGGGATGATCTCCCCTCCGGTAGGGTGCCAGGAAGAGCTTCAGATCCCCCCGATCTAGGGACGATGGTGGCGGCGGCTATAGACGTTTTTGTGGATTTCTGATCGGGTACCGAGAGTTTCTGTATCGGGGGATTCCTATAGGCGAAGGGGGAGACCGAGGCGGCCGCCAGGGCGGGCAAACCCTACCTAGGCGTGGGGTAGGGCCCACCCGCGCCTAGGGTGGGTCTGTCCCCCCTGGCCGGCCTCCTCGTCTCTCCTTCGGACTTACTTGTTCCCCACGGAAAGTTATTGACTTTGGCGTTCGTCCCGTCCAATTCCGAGAATATTTCTTTACTAACTTTTCTAAAACCAAAAATAGCAGAAAACATGCATCTGGCACTGTTGCAACTTGTTAATAGGTTAATACCAGAAAATATGTAAAAAGCACCTCAAAGTGTAGACAAGTAAAGCAAAGTAGATACTAAACAAGCATGGAACATCAAAAATTATAGATATGTTTCCAACGTATCAGCATCCCCAAGCTTAACTCCTGCTCGTCCTCGAGTAGGTAAGTGATAAAAGAATAATTTTTGAGGTGATCATGCACCCTCGCAATAAAGATCCAACCATTTGTAAACATTTAAAGCTGGGATCAAAGAACTCTAAACATGTGCATGAAAGATGGAGTTCTAACAATAGGACATAGTAACTATGCATGCAACATGGCAAGCTACAAACAAAGATCATGAATAACATGCATTGAAAAACGTTTGTTTGTTTCACATGCAGAAAACATAGCATAGTGGCAATCAGCTTGTCCCTCATAGAGTAGCAATATAATGCATAGGACACCTGCAAAGTTCACAAGGGTGACTAGAAACAAATAGCACAAGAGCAAGTAATAACATAGTATGCATCAATTAATAAGCTTTGGAACATTGCGCACAGAATGACAACTATGCTCTCTTAATGGTGCCTAAAGGTAGAAGATGGAGACTCAAATAATGGTGGAATAAAGGCCTTTTTGTAAAGGAAGCAGGGGTTACAAGTTTCAAAAAAAGCTTCCAAAAATTATGTTACTTATTAGCTTTCAGCCCTCATTGCCCCTATCATAAGCATCTTGAAGTGGTTAAGGTTAAAGTGGCAAAGCTGGAGTATATGCTTGACAAAGTATAAGTTGGCAATCTCAAGTCCCTTGACTATGAGGGCTACACCTCATGGATACTCAACTTAGGGTCCAGGCAAGTTCTTGTCACTGTAAGTATTTGCATATCATTGAGAACCGCCAACGGGGTACCCCTTGCACATGGTACAGGAGTTTTCCCATAACCAAAATGACAAGGCAAGCAGACAATGAGCATCTCAGCAATCTTTTTATTTACCATATGCATAGCTTTTTATTGAGGATGCTTCATAGATAGCTCACTATGGTGATGCCGCAAGTTTCCACCATGATTAGGCATGTCTTAGGCTAGCGGCCCAGACGTTTCTCTAACACAGAATACAAACTCCATGGACTTACAAGTTCCCACTTCATTTCACACTGGTAACATCCATAGACAAAAGAGCATGATATCAACGGAGTACAAAAAAATACAAGTGCAATGTTGAAAACGCACTGTGACAAAGACGGTTCTGCTAATCCCAACTTATAAGTGCAAGCATATACAACAAAGTTGCCTCAATGGTTCAAGTTTATTAGGGGCAAAGAATAAAATGTGCCATCAAGTTCGTGAGGGATTTAATCAGTAAGTTTTCACATAACAAAATAGTTTTTAATTGGAAGATAGTTGAAAACAAGAATATACTTGGAATGGTGTAACACACCATGCATAGGAGTTTATAGTAGACATTTTGGAATAACTTGGTTTCTTGGGAGTTGGAAGCATGAGTAGAACTTACTCATACAAGTGGAGGCTAGCAAAAGACTGAGAGCAACCAACTAAGAGAGCAATAATGGCCATAATTATGCAATGCAATAAAGCAAACTAATCAAAGCAAAGAGTGGTACTACAAGTCAAGGACTAAATGATCATAGAGGCTATTGGTGACTTGTCATAGTCATAACATGGTGTGAGCATGTGCCAAGTCAACCCAAGCAAAACATCAAAGGAGAATACCACAATACTATGCTTTTGCAAGCTAAAACAACGTATAATTTCTTCAAGACACACTAAGCAATCACAATTGTTTGGAACAAGACATGCTACAACAATAATCACTAAGCATAATGCTAAAACAACACCTAGCATGTCATGTTAAAGTCTTAGTCACAGTCAATGCAAGCTCCTCTTGCACTTCAAGCAAGAACTTACTACTCCTTTCCAAACACCAAGCAAACTTATTTGCAAAACAACACAATGAGAGCGGGGGTCCAAACTATTAAAGCAAACTAAGCAAAGCAAACGAAAACTAAGACGCTCCAAGAACAACACAACTGTGCATGAAACAATAAAAGTGAAGTGTCTAGACAGACCTGAGCTTTTTATTGATGAAGAAGGGGATGCTTTGGGCATCCCCAAAATTTGACGCTTGTACGTCTTGGATATTTCTTGGGGTGACACCATGGTGTCATCCCCAAGCTTGAGCTTTTGTCCATTCTTCATCTTATTGCATCATTCTCTCTACACCTGAAATTTTTTCCTTCATACAAAACTTCACACAATCTTCATTAGCAACATTAGCTTATTCGAAAGATATTAGACCGCTTAGCAAAGCTTTAGAACAGCAAGGATTTTCACTAAAAACACAAGCTACTGTAGTAACTCCTTCAAAGAAACTCAATTTACCTAAAGAGATCTCAAAAAGGAATCAATAAGAAGCAAATGCAAATAATGGCAGAAATATGTCAAAACAGACCAGCAGGTAGAAACAAATTTTTTCGAACATCTTATGTTGCTCAAATAAAAAAGTGTTGAAATAACGAAAGTTATCCAACATACTGGGGGATTTATTCGAAAATTTTGAGCTCAATCCGAGTTACAGAGCCTCCTCAAAAATATTTTTGGTGGATGACAGAAATCTGTTTCGGGACAGCAACTCCCCAAATCTTAGTTCCCTCTCATTAGAGGTTATTCTTGACACAAAAGGCAAACAAAAAGGATAAGTAGAGGTCATTACATTAGTAATAACTTCCAAGACTCAAGGAAACTCTTGGGTTATCTCCCAAAAACTACTTTTCTTTAACGCCTTTAAGTTACGCATAAGAAGCAAGAAGAATCAAGTATTTTCAAATGAAGAATTGCCCCTCTTGTTCCTTATTTTCTTACCTTTCTTTTTCTTGTTAGGGAAGATATGATTTCTTACCGGGGGAGTAAAGTGCATGATGCCTTCTCCCACGTCTATTACTGCCCCAAGGTGTTTCAGTAGAGATCTTCCAAGTGTGATTTGTCCTTTGCCTACACATTCAATAACAAGATAATCAGTAGACACCATTTTCCCTGAGATTTTTGTAAACACACCTTCAGCTATTCCAATGGGCAATATAGTGGCGTTGTTGGTAAGAGAGATTTCCTCTCCTCCTTCAATAAGCCCCCAAAGACACAAGGAATCAAAAATATCTTTAGGCATGAGACAAAATTCAGACATGATATCACAGCGAGCATCAAAAAGTGTAGTGTTTATTGAGACTTTAATTGTGGGAAACCAATTTGAAGACTCAGAATTTATAGGAACATAATCATGGTAAGCCCTAAGAGTGTGCTAGCAAATATTCATGGCAGCAATATTAGTCTCAAGAGTGTTCAACCTGGCAAAAATATTTGTGAAAGAGGAATCAGACTTGCCAGGTGTATTATAAATTGCAATCAACTTTTTTATGGCATCAAAGGCTTCATCCTTAGTACAAAGAAAAATATCTTTCTCAGCCATAGCATCCAAAGCATATCTATAACGAAGAGCAATACCGCGGTAGAAAATATCAATAACCAAGCTGAGGCTTACCTCCGGCTTAGTTTCCCTCTAGAAAGTAGAGTTCTAGATCAAGCTTCCTTAAAACTTTCTTAACTTTTTTGCTTAAAAGTGGAGATTTCTACCATAGGGGAAATAAAGGTAGACCCCGACATGGTAGCAACTATAGAAAGAACTATTTTTTTGTGTGTTTTTGGATAAAGAAAGCAAACCAAACTAGACTATTTTTTTGTTTTTTTTTAAAGAGGCAAACAAAACCAAGCAAAAGAAACAAAGAAAACTAAAAACAAAGTAAAGATAAAGGAAGTGAAGGACTCCCCTAGTGAAGACGTCCTTAGCCTCCCCGGCAACGGCGCCAGAAAACTTGTTGATGACTCCTTGATGGCGCCAGAAAACTTGTTGGCTGATGTGGAGTCTTGTTGGGAACCCCAAGAGCAAGGTGTGAAGAGTACAACAGCAAGTCTTCCCTCAGTTGAGACCGAGGTTATCGAACCAGTAGGAGGAAGGAAACGTCACACAGGTGTTGCAAGAAACGCGGAGACCTGCACAACACAAACTCAAGACTTTGCTCCAACGAATCAGTGAGGTTGTCAAGCTCACCGGTTTGCTGTAACAAAGGATTAAACATATGGTGTGGAAGGTAATGGTTTGCAGCAAGTAAACAAGTAACAGTGGAAGATGTATCAATGGTAAAGATTGGACCGGGGTCCATAGTTCACTAGAGGTGCTCTCCTTAGATAAACAACATGGCATCAAGGGTAAACAAATTACAGTGGGGCAATTGACGGGAACTGAGCAAGGCATAACAATGCAATTACTAGCTAGAAAGATCCTATAAAGTTGATTGGGAAATACAACAATATACATAGACCGTAATCCAACTGCATCTATGACTAGAAGTCCACCTTCAGGTTATCATCTGAACCCCCTCCAGTATTAAGTTGCAAGCAATAGACAACTGCTTTAAGCAAAGTGTGTAAGGTAAACAGTCCACATGTTCCATGAACAAGAGACCGTTGTTTTCTCCCTAGTAGCAACAACACATCTACAACCGAAGATATTTACTCACTTCCTTGGAAACTAGAGGCATGAACCCACTATCGAGCATAAATACTCCCTCTTGGAGTCACTAGCAACTACTTGGCCAAGATAACCACTAGCAACGGAGAGCATGCAAGATCACAAACAACACAAACATGATAGAATCATAAAGATAGAACCATTAATCAAACCAACATAATAATCTCAATATCCATCGGATCCCCGCAAACACAACATGCATGATTACAAATAGATTAGATCTTGATCATGAACGGAGCTCACAAGATCTATACATGAAAGCACAAAGGAGGAGATACAACCATCTAGCTACTACATGGACCCATAGTCCAAGGTGGAACTACTCACAAATCATATTGGAGAGAAGGCCTCCGGGATGATCTCCCCTCCGGCAGGGTGCCGGGAAGAGCTTCAGATCCCCCAATCTAGGGACGATGGTGGTGGCGGCTATAGATGGTTTCGTGGATTTCTTATCAGGTATCGAGAGTTTTTTGTATCGGGGGATTCTTATAGGCGAAGGGGGAGACCGAGGCGACCGCCAGGGTGGGCAAACCCTACCCAGGCGCGGGGTAGGGCCCACCCGCACCTAGGGTGGGTCTGGCCCCCCTGGCCGTCCACCTCGTCTCTCCTCCGGACTTCTTGTTCCCCACGGAAATTTATTGACTTTAGCGTTCATCCTGTCCAATTCCAAGAATATTTATTTACTAACTTTTCTTAAACCAAAAACAGTAGAAAACAGGCATCTGGCACTGTTGCAACTTGTTAATAGGTTAGTACCAGAAAACATGTAAAAAGCACCTCAAAGTGTATACAAGTAAAGCAAAAATAGATACTAAACAAGCATGGAGCATCAAAAATTATAGATACGTTTCCAACATATCATTGCCCTGCTGTAATTTGTTTACCCTTCATGCCATGTTGTTTATCTAAGAAGAGCACCTCAAGTGAACTATGGACCCCGGTCTAAACTTTACCATTGATACATCCTCCATTGTTACCTGTTTACTTGCTACAAACTATTACCTTCCACACCATACAGTTAATCCTTTGTTACAGCAAACCGGTGAGCTTGACAACCTCATTGATTCGTTAGGGCAAAGTCTTGAGTTTGTGTTGTGCAGGTTTCCACGTTGCTTGCAATACCTTTGAGACGTTTCCTTCCTCCTACTGGTTCGACAACCGTGGTTTCTTACTAAGGAAAAACTTGTTGTTGTGCTTCTTCACACCTTGCTCTTTGGGTTTCCCGACGAAGTGCCTCCCAACACCATCAATGAGGTCATGGTGCAATTGGTTCTATTGATGGGACACACATACCGGTTATTGTGCCAGCTGCTGCTATGGTCAACCATGTTGGCCGCCTTGGATATTCCACATAGAATGTTATGGTTGTGTGTGATTTTGAATTACGATTCACCTCCATAGTTGGAGGATGGCCGGGTTCTGTGCATGACACGAGGATATTCAAAGGTACATTGCTTAAGTTTGAACAAAAGTTTGGGCATCCTCCTTCAGGTATATGTTAAACTTGTGCACTCTTCATTCTATGATATTGTTGTCATATATACCATAACTCACTTGTGTTTCATTTAGGAAGATACTATCTAGTTGATCCGGGTTATCCCAATCAGGATGACTATCTTTCTCCATATACAGGTACCAGTATCATCTACTTGAGTTCAGACTTGCTAGAGCACCTACTGGGAAGAAAGAAATATTCAACCATGCACATTCATCTCCGCGGAATGCTACTGGGAGAACATTTGGGGTGTTGAAGCAGAAATGGCGCATCTTGCATGGCGTGCCAAGTTACCCATTAGAGAAGCAAACCGACATTATCATCGCGTGCATGGATCTCCATAACTTCATCAGGGATAGTCAGTTGTTTGATCTCCACTTCTACCGATGTGATCATGATGAGAACTATATGCCTCCAGGGCATGTTGTTTCCACAGCGGCAGGCAATATGGGCAATGATTTGGAGGAGGACCATGTTAGCATGAACAACTTGCGTGATAACATAGCCAATGCTTTGTTCGTTGCAAGAGGAAGTGTATTAGAGGCATGAAACCTCGTACTTCTTTTGAGTTCATATGGACAACCTTATAACTTAATTATGTCACAACCTCGTATTATATTTTGGTGTGACCAGGATAACCTTGTATGAACCTCGTACTCAAATTCGTACTTCTTTTGAGTTCATATGGACAACCTTATAACTTAATTATGTCACAACATTGTATTATATTTTGGTGTGATTAGGATAACCTCGTATGATGCTTTATGTTTATCGACAAGCTTTGGAATTTAATTGTCGCGATAACCTTGCATTATCATTTTGAATAACCCTTGAACATAGTATTTAAGTAAAAAAAGTTAGAAATAGCTAATTCATTTCAAAACAACACTTATGTATCATCTTCTGCACTCAGGGTTATTTTGGACATTTTAGTTTCAAAACCAGTCACGGCAGCCATCGAAAGCATTCTTGCCAAACACCAAATCTCTGATTCCAACAGCTGCTTCCCACAGCTAATTTTCTACATCTGCTTTTCAAAAGCTGCAGCCCAAACAAACACACCCTAAACCAGCGGTGGGTCGACACAAGGCAAATGCAGATGGGACATACTCTGGCACAGGCTCAGAACCACGCCGTGGAAAATTAGGACGGCGTGTACCAGAGATGGATGGAAACATAACAGACGGTAACTGACGCACGGATCGCGAGACAGATCAAACGACTCCGAACACATGGACTGCTACCACCAGTGGCAGCAAATCCGTGTCCAATTTAATCTCGATGCATTGTCTAATATTTATGCAAAGCAATTCCACAGCAACGCGTGGAGAATTTTCTAGTGCATCCGTGCCAACTACCAGAGGAGAGGACAGAGCACGAACTTAAATTAGACCCAGCAACAAAAGAAGCTCTCTGCTCTAGAACAGAGCACACATGAACCCCCTCCCCTGCTCTGCTGAAATTGACGGCATGGGGGCGCCGCATTGTTCTCTAGCGGCGGCGCATTTGGAGGAGGGACAGGCATCACTCGCATCTGGAGATGAGAGGGGGGAGGGTAGGCTCACCTCCGAGGAGGCGAGGTTGGTCGGAGACGATGGTGACGTGGCCGTGGACGGCGGCTCCTCCGGGCTCCTCTCCACGCGGCAGTCCCTCTCTGCTCTAGAACAGAGCACACATGAACCCCCTCCCCTCCTCTGCTGAAATTGACGGCATGGGGGCGCCGCATTGTTCTCTGGCGGCGGCGCATTTGGAGGAGAGACAGGCATCACTCGCATCTGGAGATGAGAGGGGGGGGGAGGGGGGGAGGGTAGGCTCACCTCCGAGGAGGCGAGGTTGGTCGGAGACGATGATGACGTGGCCGTGGACGGCGGCTCCTCCGGGCTCCTCTCCACGCGGCAGTCCCTCTTTGGTCAATCGATGGTGGCACGTTGCGGTCTGGAAATGGAAATAAAAAGGAGAAAAAACTTAGCTAGCTAGCGTGGTTCACGAGTTCACGTGTATTTCTAGGTAGCGTGATAAAAAGAGAAATGGAAAGTAATGTATTTCTAGCTTTTGCGTCAGTCAAACTTTATTAAATTTAGCCAACTTTATTATAAATAAATATGTTAATATATATTTTTTCCTCCATCTTAAAATGAAGAATGTCGCAGATTTATCAAAATTTCAATAAATCTAGACACGACATCTATTTTAAAACGAAGAAAGTATATCAAATTGGCACATTATGAAATTAAATTTAAAAACATATCTACTTATACCAATTTAGTGTCATAAATATTACTATATCTTTATAGTTCTATAAAGTTAATCAAACTTTACTAAACGTTATGGTAGGATAACTAGAAATCACTTGTTTGTCGGACGGAGGGAGTAGGTGCTGGAATCAATCGAAGCTAGCTTTGCATGGCAAGTTGTGGGCGTGTGTGTCGACTGGCGCAACGGCACCGAACATACTGCAAGCTTCCATGTAGTGACTAGTGAGATTCGGCAGCAACAAGAGAGTGAAGTTATTCCAAAAGGTTATTTCTATCAAAAAAAAATACCGCTAATGCTGACCCGTGCGGGCGTGTCCCCCTCCCTCTCTCCTTCTATTTAGCAACTTCCTCGCGTTCACCTATATTAATATAGTAACCATGATTCAATGCGCTGCTACACCAGACAACATAACATCTAAAAGAAATAAAAAAGAAAAAGGAAAAAAAAAAAACAAAGCCGACACCAGTAGCTCGACGGAAAAAAAACAAGAATGATCCGCAACCGCTGCGTCCTCCGGAGAATTTCTACCACGCTCCTAGCGCTCTAAAGCGTCACATATGAAGCAGCACCTTCAAGAAAGAAAGCAACAACAATGATGCTGCTGCCCGAACTGGTTCTAGGGTTTCCCCTGATATGCTATGAGAGATGGTGAAGAGATACATCCGACGCCCTTCAGGAAGGACGGCGACACCCGCAGACATCACCACGTCGATTGCAAGATGACAAGCTCATGACCCCTTAAAAAACCACACTCGTGGACGCTTCGAATTGCCCCACTAGCATACGCCTCCACGGTTTTGCAATCACCCCCGTCGTCTAACCGTTACTACTAGAAAAAAAGCTTATAGAAAAAACTGTACCACCGAATAAGTTGTTCGTCGGCGCTAACTACCGCCGGCGTCACACCATAGCCACATGCCGGTGATAAGCATCTATCGCCGGCGGAGCACGTACTCGGTGCGCCGACGCTAATACTTGACCACCCCAGCCCCTCCTGCGGCACTTACCCGCAACGCCCTCGGTTTGCACGCCGACGCTAACACACATTTTTTTTAGTAAAACAATATTTATATTAAACAAGCAAGCCGTCTCATTAAAAACCTTTCACTCCCCTAGGTACCCTGGTAAGGAAAAAAGTACGTATGGAACTTGCTGCTGCAATCACAGTATGGTTACATCGTTTGTGAGAAGCCCTATGATATAATCCGACGGATCCTCAAGCCAAATAGTCTGGGTTCCCTCCGCCTTACAAGCAAGCATATCCGCTACACTATTACTCCCTCTAGCGCTATGAGTAAAAATAACGTGGGCAAAGACCTTAGCTAGAAAAGAGCATTCTTCATAGACCGCCGCCGTTGCGCCTAGAGAATTACCACCTTCTTGCATTGTAGCGATGACTTCCCAACAGTCCGAGTTCATGATTAGTTTAGAGCATCCCACCTGTCCTGCCAACAAAAGACCGTCTCGGAGCGCCATTGCCTTCGCCATCGGCGCATCAGAAACTTCAGGGATCAAACAAGACATACCAGCAATAAATGTACCTCTGTCATCGCAAATAACAACACCTGTTGCATCCGTACAAGTTTCCACATAAAAAGATGCGTCAACATTTAGTTTTGTGTATCCTTCCTTCAGCTTCTCCTAGCCATCTCGTTTAATACCAACATTTTTCTTGCACGCTCTCTCGTAATTAGCAGTGATAGCCAGGATAGCTAGCGCCGATCTCCCTGAAGAAAAGACCGGTTCCTCATATGCTATTTGCCTTCTCTGCCACCATATATACCAGTAAGCCTGGGCATACCCGGTTTAGCTGGGTTCGAACGATTTCTCCAACCCAACAAAAAATCAGCGGTTTGGCCATATTTGGTTTAGACGGGTTATACGGTGTTGGACAGTTTCTTGAGAACAGCCTAGGACAGGAAGCTCATCTGCATGTGTTTCACCGCCCTGCACCACCTCCTGCCGTCCTGCCCTTGCTCCTAGCGGATGAGCCATGCCCGGCTCTGCCAATCGCCGCCCACTTCATCATGGCCTGGCCGCGCGCATGGTGCTTGGCTAGTTCTAGGGCCTCTAGACCGTGCTCCTGGTATACTGTCCGTCGTGGCGTTCCCGGCATTGTCGTGCACAGCGCGCCTCGCCGCCGCGGCGATCGTGGTCAATGAGAGGCCATCACGTACGGTGTAGCATCCGTGAGTAGTACCACCGTAGCTAAGCCACAACAGCCTCAGTGAGATGGAGCTTGAGCTGCTCCTGACGGCGACGAAGATGGTGCAGCGACGGCGCGAGCCAAGACGTTGCCGCGGTTGTTTCTGCCATGGCTGAAGAGCGGCTGCGAGGTGATCTTGTCGCAGGCCCACCTAGGCTTTGGGGTTTGTCCTCGTTGTTACCGCGGCCTTCGCACGACCTTGACGACTACCACGCAGACGCCAACGCAGCTGAGTAGGAAGAATGCTGTGACCGTGAGTTGCTAGACCAGGCCCTATCATCTGCACAGGTTGCTGTTTGCTGTTGCTTGCGTGCGTCGGGTAGGCGCCCTCGAGGAGGTGGTGCCTGCACGCAACCGCGAGGAGAGCTATAGGGAAGTGCCTCTCCCGGCGTTGGGGCTGCCGCCATGGCCGCGGACATCATGGATATGAAGAAGTTTGAAAACAGTTTCGGCAGTTTGAACCCGTGTAGAAACCGGAACCCGTCGAAACCGGCCAGGCGGTTTTGACTGGGTTGGTTCGACGGTTTACACGGTTTAAAACAAAGCATGCACATGATTATATACCAGCATGCAGTAGGCGCTAACCCTCATACCACAAGCGCATGACAAAGAACGTGCGTAGGCGCTAACCCTCACCGACCACCCACTCACCCGGCCCTGCCGCTCCACACACGCACGCATCCACGCACGTACGTTCCCAACCCGCAACGCCCTGTTGGAACACCCCCTGCCGGCTGGCTGGTCCCGAGGCTGCTCCACACCCGAGAAGAAGACTAGTAGAAGGCACACAGAGTACACAAGTAGATGACACAGGGAACAAAGGGAACTTTATTAAACTTTCTCTCGGTAAGCTCACGTACAATGATTGTTCCTCTATTTATAAACTAAGGGAGGATACGATACCCATATGGGCCAACCCTAGCCTGGTAGAGGCCACACCGAGTGGGCCTCTACCGGCCCAGTTTCCCAACACTCCCCCTGGGTATCTTATCTGTATAACCATGGCTTAAAACTCCGAAAAACCCAGTGGGAAAAATATGGAGAAATGCACACGGTATACTTCTTGCTATGTTGCACGAATTGCCTCATTAAAAACCTCATGTGAGAAACTTCATAAAAACTCACTAAGGGAAAAAGAGTACAATTCACTTAACTATAAAGTTAAGCACTCAATCATTGGGATCAAGATTTCAGCGACGAGTTTGTGAAGATTCTCCCCCTGAACCTTGCATCTTCCTAAGTCTCATCATGCCGATCCCATGGACACATCTCTCGAAAGAAGATGCTGGCAATGATTTAGTGAACAAATCATCGAGATTTTCACACGACTTAGTATGCAAGATTTTCACTTCGTTCATCTTTTGCAGTTCATGTGCATAGAAGAACTTGGGGTTTATATGCTTTGTGAGATTGCTCTTCACATAACCCGTCTGGACTTGTGCAACACAAGCGGCATTATCTTCATAGATAATTGTTGGGGTTTGTACGGTGTTCAGTCCACATGACATCTGGATGTGGCTGACTACTCGTCGAAGCCATACACATTCTCGTGATGCTTCATATAATGCTATGATTTCCGAGTGGTTCGTCGAAGTTGATACAAGAGTTTGCTTAGACGATTTCCAGGAAATTGTTGTTCCACCACAAAGGAAAACATATCCAGTCTGCGACTTGGATGTATGTGGGTCCGAAAGGTACCAAAGATCTCGTGATAGCCTACAACAGATAGGTCTTGGTTCTTTTGGTAAAACAAGCCAAGGTCCTTTGTCCTTTGTATGTACCTAAAGATGTCCTTAACGCCTTTCCAATGCCTCTTGGTAGGCTCGAATCGTACCTTGCAAGCAAATTGACGAATGCAATATCCGTCGTGTACAATTTGCGAGGTACATAAGTGCGCCTAATCGCACTTAAGTAGGGAATTCGTCCCAATTTCCTCCCCTCTTCTTTAGGCCTGAACGGGTCCTTGTCTTGTCGCAAAGATCTTCCACCATCGGGTCTTAGAAGGATATGCCTTTTCAAACCCAAATCATTCCAACACCTTCGGGTGTAGGTCGACCGTGAACTAGAATCCCAGAGAGGAATGCTCAAGTTGCGCACTGGCGTAACTTGGTTTTGCCTAAGTCTTTCATTTCAATTCGACATCGTAGGAACTCGCTTCCTCAATATCTTCAGTGCACCGATTATATTCAAATCGCCCACGACACCGAGATAATACGTAAACCATCCCGGGATCTCCGTATAAAAACACATGGGCAATCTTCATTGCTCGCGTAGCCCTTCTGATGAAGGAAATCGCTTAAACGATTATACCACATCCTACCTGACTGTTTTAGTCCATACAATGACTTCTTAAGCTGAACACTATATAAGCTCCTGTTTGCTCTATCCTGGTTCGGGACAGGGATACCTTCTGGTACTTTCATGTATATGTCCGAATCCAAGTTACCATATAGTTAAGCGGTGACAACATCCATTAGTTTCATTTTTAAGTCCATGTTTACTGCCATTGAGATCAAGTATCTAAAGGTAATTCCATCCATGACTGGGGAGTAAGTTTCCTCAAAGTCGACACCTGGTGGTTGAGTGAAACCTTGAGCAACGAGCCTTGCTTTGTACCTTACTACTTCATTATTCTCGTTTCTCTTTCGAACAAAAACCCACTTATGGCCAACGGGGCTAATGTGGGGAGGAGTTAGACAAACTGGTCCAAATACCTCTCTTTTGTTTAACGATAATAATTCAGCAGTAATTGCCTTCTGTCAATCTTTCCAATCCGACCTTTTCTTGCAATCAGCGAGCGTGTTAGGCTCAGGGTCAAGATCTATGATTGAGGCAATTTTCTTGGCAAAATTAACATCGACATTTGCCATGGCTCGGTTGTATGACTCGCCCGAATTAACATAGTTAATGGCCATTTCGTCATGGAGTGCATCAGGCACATCCTCTTACTCCACCGGATTTCCCAATCCAGGAGCTAGGTCCTTTAGCTTTCCCGCTCCGATGTGTGCGCACACAACTTCGCTGGGTATTTTCGATATAGGAAAGTTCAAGTCCGAATTTCGTATCTTGAATATCCGTATTTGTGCCAGTCTCAACTGCTCCCTCAATAGGCGCATCGTAATAAATCTCTCTTGTCCTTTTTCTTCGGGGCCCCGGTACTTGGGATTTGAGAAACCGAATCCGCGTCCTCTTAGGCCTTGGAGCAGGCGGGTATACCATCATTTTTCTTTGGCATTTCAACCCTTTCCGGCATTGCGTGCATGCACATGCGACTTTGTCACGCCTTTAAATCACTAAAATGATCGGCGCTTGATTCGCTAAGGAGTGCAAATCTAGTATCTTTTGGACTTCTATTAGTCTCAACAAGGCGCTGGTCATGAGCGTGGATCCCGTGGCTTTCCACGTGATTTCTCGACTTTTGTCATCCAGGTTGATTACCTCCAAGTCGGAAAAAGATCCTCGTCAAAATGCAACAAGAACGGGCCGTGACACCACCGTCAAGGGGTCCAAGAACCTGATTATGGACACAGTCTCATAACCAACATATATCCCCGACTTATGGAGCGGTCCCATTGCTGATCGTTGGGGTGGTGGTATAGGTACATATACCTGGCAGCCGAACCTACGTAGGTGGGAAATTTTCGGTGCCGACCCTTGCGCAAGTTGGATGGGAGAGTGGATGTTGTAGGCTGATGGTCGAAAGTTGATGAGATTAGCGGCGTGTAACACCGCGTGTTCCCAACATGTAGTTGGTAAATTACAACCCTAAAGGAGTGGTCTGGCAATGAATTTAATCATTTTAATCAATGCCTCCGCAAGTCCATTTTGAGTGTGGACATACGGTACGGAGTGCTCAAGTTTGATTCCAGTTGCCATGCAATAATAATCGAATGCCTTTGAAGTAAATTCTCCGGCATTGTCCATTCGAATAGACTTTAAACGATAATCAGGGAATTTATCCCTTATTTGTATGATCTGGGAGATCAACTTTGCAAAGCATGGTTCCTTGTTGACAGCAGGCAAACATTGGACCATTTAGAGGAAGCATCTATGAGCACCATGAAGTATCGAAACGGCCCTGAGAGGGGCTGAATTGGACCACATATATCCCCTTGAATACGTTCCAAGAACGCGGGGAGTTCATCCTTCACCTTTAGGGGGGACGGTCTAATGATCAATTTCCCCGTAGCGCATGCGGAGCACACGAAATCATCGGGATTCGGGAATTTTTTCACATTAACATTATGACCATTCGAGTTGTTAATTATATTTCTCATCATCCTAAGACCGGGGTGACCTAACCTATCATGCCAAAGGCAGAATAGTTCGGAGCTTCTAAAGACAGTCTTAAGGGTAGTGTAAATAGGTGGTGCTACTATATTAGTGTAGTACAGCCCAATAGCTAATGAAGGGAGTCTTTTGACAACATGTTTACCATTTTCGTCGCGCTTGGTAATGAGTAGGAACTCCTTTCCATTCTCATCATCATCGGTTTCGACATGGAAACCATTTGCGCGGATGTCTCTAAAACTTAAGAGAGTACGAGTCGAATCCGGATACAACAATGCCTCTTCAATGATCAGAGTTGTTCCATTTGGGAGTATGATAGTTGCTCTTCCGGAGCCAACTACATTCGGACCGCAGCCGGCGATCGTCATATGTTACCAGGGTTTTTGGTAATGGACTCAAAATACTTTGTTTCTCTCAAGATGGTATTTGTGGTGCCGCTATCAGCAAGGCACGTTTCCTCCATTTGGGCGCCACACACGTTCTAAAATATAGTGCATAATTAATATAATGGAGCGAGGAAGATGCTACATCAAGTAAGTAAAACACATAAACATTTCAGAACATCACATAACCAAATAATAGAATAAATGAATGAATAAATGTCATCCAATCGCTTAAAACAAATAAATGTTATGCTCTCATAGAGCTTACAACCATATCGAAAAATTGTATCTGATTATTTGCGGAAAAGAAATCATCACAGAAAAAGGAGCTCAGTTGGATTCTGCAAAGAAACCATTAAGCTCAGCCTATATCTCAAGGTCAGTGAGCTTCTCTTCGTTGTCTATCATCATCGAGGCAGCGGAGATGTTTAGCCGAGGCGGGGGGGGGGGGGGGCACAACGTGCTCAACCTCCATGGGCACAGCGGCATTCGTGGGAACCGTCGAGGGTGCTGCCACTTGTGCTACGTCTTGCGCCACTACGGGCGCGATGTTTTGCACAGGCGCCGCTCCGGGCGCTAGTGGTGCCTCAACCTGGACAAGGTGCACCTCGCGCGCCTTCTTGTTGGCCTTGAACGCGTCCACGACGTGTTTAGGGGCCAAACACTGCCTGGAGAAGTGAGTCTTGGAGCCACAGGAAGCGATCACTGGGCCTTGCCTCCCTTGCCCGCCTTTGCGTTGCTTGGCCGGGTTGGAGGAGTTGGGGCCTTTCTTGCCCTTCTTGCCTCTCTTCTTGTGGATGGGCTTATGCACCTTGTAGGCACCAAAGATTAGCCTCATGACTTGGGCCCCACGAAGGGTTGCGGAGAAGTTCTTTTCAACATTATCCTGCGTCTCGGCCACCGAGAGCATCAATAAGCGCTGCATATTCCGTGAATCCTTCCGGCGAAAGTTTCGCGAGGACCGGATGTTGTCCGATGGAATGTGGAGAGGGTTTTGTCTATCTTCTGCTGATCGGTGGTACCGGTCCCACAATGAAGAATGGTACAACCGGTGCAACCCGGAGTTGTACTCTCCCACCGCCTTGAAGTCCGCAAACCTCGACGAATCCAATCGCCTCACTTTGTGGGTGAATGGTGTACTTCAGCCTAGAGAACCGCTTGTTGAGGGCGGTCCAGAGGCGTAAGCACTGCTCGCCATGTACTCGTTCTTGAGAGTCTCACACATGTGATGGCGAAGGAAGTGCAGGGCTTTGGCGTTATCCGCCGGGATGGTTTTGCCGGGGGCCGTCGGGGTCCCCTCAATCAACGCATCCTTGATGCATCGGCCCTCGAGGATGATCTCAACGTCCGAGGCCCAAGTCAGGTAGTTAAGCCCATCCTGGGTCAACTCCGGAACTCGGGTCGATTTATTCGGTCATCTGCAATTTATGCAAAGTGTGTAAGATTACAGCAGGTAATCGGTTGCATAAATGCGATAATCGATACAATAATTCAAATATAATGGCGTTCCAAAATTTAATGTAAAAACGGTACAAGCTATCTATGAGATACAAAGTATTAAAAACATGTGCTAATTAATAACTATAGTAAAACATAGTTCAAAAGCTTGTGTAAAATCGGACCGAAAACAAACCCAAAAACGGTCCAATAGCCCTACAAACGCGTGCTCCCATGCCTCAGTGTTTTTCTATGGGCCAAAAACGGCCCAAAACGCTCGGTCTCCCGCGGGTCGGCCCACCCCACACCGTCCCTGCCCGAGAACGGGGGGACAGAGCACTGGTGTGCTCTCGAGTTGGGCGACGGCGGGACGAGGGCGGGGGGTGCGGCGGCGGCGCGGCTGGCTGAGGCGGGCGGCGGCAGAAGCTTAACGGTATGAAGTGACGCCAAGCGAAGCGGCGGCCAAGAAGATGCGGCGCGCCAACGACGGCTTATGCGGGCGGCGGCATCGGCGAAGGCGCGAGGTTGCCGGGCGCGGGTACGCGGCTCGGCAGAAGGCGTGGCGGCGGCGCTGCAGAAGCGCGACGCGCTGAAGCGGCAAGAATATGCGGCAGCAGTATGCGACAGTATGGCGGCGGGCGCTGAAAGGTATGGCTGGCCGGGCCGAGCGGCCTCCGCCAATGAAGGCGATACAGGTTACCGCTGCACGCGAGCAGCCATGGCCACGAGTACGTAAAGTTCATAAAAAATAGATCGATTTGATCTAAAAAGGGTCAAGATCAGCCCGATCTGCTAAGAAAAAAATCCAGATCGGCATAGCAGGTGCACGCATCGACGGTACAGTCAACAAAATTCTAATTCGGAAGTGATTAGATCGATATTGGTCGGCGACAGCAGGTCAGCTCGACTCCCGGCAAGAAAAATCCGCACCTTAGATGGGATCTGGTCTAAGATCTGAACGCAAATCTAGAAAGGAAATCGCGAGACGGATCCATTTTTGCGGTCAGATTGGGGTTACCTTCAACGAAAGCCTGCACGATGCAGGCTCGACGGTGGCTTGACGGAGACTCGACGGAGAGACACGTGCTGATAACGTGTTGGAACACCCCTGCCGGCTGGCCAGTCCCGAGGCTGCTCCACACCCGAGAAGAAGATTAGTAGAAGGCACACAAGTAGATGACACAGGGAAAAAATGAAACTTTATTAAATTTTCTCTCAGTTTCACGACAACGATGATTGTTTCTATTTATAAACCAAGTGATAAGGGACACGATACTCTACATCGCCTGGGCCCAGAGGTCACACCAAGTGGACCTCTACCGGCCCAGTTTTCCTACACGCCCCACCCCAAGTCCACAATCCGCGGCCTCTCCTCTCCACCAACCCCTCCCGACAAGAAAAAACCCTCCCGACCATAGTTATAAAATCGGACAGGACCGCGGTTTAACCACGAAAAACCAGAACCAGAGGCTAGGCCAGTTTTTTAAGCGCAGTGGACAGGCTGCGCATGCGATCCGAAAACCAGACAAAACCACGGTCCAACTTTGGTTCACGCAGTAAACCGAGCACACGGTTCGGCCGGTTCGATGTCTGGTCGCTAGAAAAATTAAATCCGCGGCCTCTCCTCTCCACCAACCCCCTCCCGACAAAAGAAACCCTCCCGAAGTCCCGACTCATCCCAACACCCAACCCACCATCGCCCTCTCGCCTCGCCGTGCCTCCTCCCTTGGACCCGCCTCCGGGGACCTCGGCCTCCGTCCCTGACATGACCCGGTCAAGCTCCGTCGCCAGGAGCCCTACCCCCCTCGCCGCTCTCTCCTCGCCACCGACCCCTACTCTCTATGGACTCTGCCGCCATGAACGGCTCGATCCCGCGGCCTCCTGCAAGCACCGCCCCCCCTCTGTGATTGCCGCATCCTAGAGCTCCTCCCTGCAGCACGCGGGGCCCCCTTCCTTGAGCTCGCCGTTGCCCCGGCGATCCTCCCCTCCCACGGCCCTGCACGCCTCCGTCAGGCTGTGGCCAACCTCGCCTCCGACCACCGCGGGGCCGCTCGATGCCAAGGTAGGCGCTGTGCCGCCATGTCTGCCTCCGCTTGCCCGCCGCCCTACCAAGCGCATTTCCAACGGCAGCCATTCAATCTGGCAGGTATTCACTAGGTTATATGCTATCTGCAACATCAGAACCAATAAATTAGTTACAACTGCATTTTTTTTCTCAATTTCAGCTGTAGTAGTTTTAGAGTGAATCTTTGGTTGAATTGTCACGCCACATGAATCTATATTCTGCTGCAGCCGCATTCCTTTCGGACATGTGTACAAGTGGGATACTCCTTAGCAAGTCCATGTAGCCCTAATTGATCTTTAGCTTGTTATTGATACGTGGTGCGCAGATGCTTGTGGGAATTCATGGAAGAAGCTTACACTTGCTTTTGTTTTGTTCCTGTTGCGTTGATTTCTTTTCACGTGTACATACATACGTTTTTTTTATCTCAAGGCCATCTTGGCCAACGAGAGGGGAATGAGGACAACTCTACTTTGTGAAATAAAATGAACATTCTTTGGAATTTTCAGCAACCGTTTATTAGGTGATGATATTCTACTGTGGTATCTGGTGTGATTTTAACCAAGTTGAAAAGGTACTTGATGAGTATAGTAATTGTTGTGTAGTAGTACAAACTGAATTGTGCCAGCATTTTTCGCCATTTAGCTGTTCAAATGATTGATATTATGGTAGCAGAAGATTGTAAGTCTTTTTGATGATCTCCAAATAAAAAATGCATAAGAGTTAATTACCTTTGTTTTGACTTCTGCCTTTTGGTTCATGCATTATAAATCATGGAATTCAACATCTAATAATTGAGCGTATCCTGCAATTGTTTATATGGTCATTTGTTTACAGTAGATTGGTATCCCTCGGTTGTATTTTAGGTTTAATCCTATTTTGGATTTCTTCACAAAATAGCCATGTTTGAGAAGGCCGCAGGTTTTCAGGTAAGTTCATATTTCAATTTCTCAAGTACCTGATCATTAAAAAAGACATGGCCTCTATCTTAAATTTTCTCCATTATACTCCACTGTTTCAGCCACAAGAGAAGCCTTAGATTTGAGAAGCATTCCAATGTGATATCTATTAATCTTAGCTTGTATATTGCGTTGCTAAATGTTGTTCATATTTTATACTGTCTCGTGTCTCTCATAAACTGAATTTATAGAGACACAAGACAGTATTGATGTGTTTACCTTTGTTCAAAGGATTTTGATGATCTAAAAATAAAATATGCACAAGACGAAGTCCTTAGTTTCTTTGCTATTTCATGGATAGAGCCTGTTCTTTCTCTGCTTTCAATTTTTATTGTGTTGGTATTGTAGCATGTTCATTTGGAACTAGAAGATACAAATGAATTTTCTCATAGCATCTTTCCATTTGCTCATGCTGGCATGCATATATTGCAGTCAACTTATATTGCTACAGTATATTTGCTGTCAACTTATGTTGCTAGAGTATATTGCTGTCAATTTATATTGTTGGAGTGTATTGTTCTTCAGGTGCTGTCTTCTCAGCCTTGGTGGCCGCCTCGTCGTGCTCGTCCTGGGCCTTCTCTCCGGCTTGATGAGCCCAGCGGCAAGCCAGGAAGCTCTACTTGTTGACCCGCCGGAGCTATCATGGAGGGTGTACAGCAAGGTACGAGGGTACACAACAAGCTTATCATGTGATGCCGCTTCTTGGCTGCGACGACTCTGACGTCTTCGCCTCGGGTGCACAGCGCCCACAGTGAGCTAACTCTCCTCCCTGTACTCTGGCTGCGATTTGGTAGTCATGTACTTGTGTATGATTAGCTTTGGTGTGACTTTGTTTGTAAAGGCCTGTGAGAAAATAGATAAAAAGACAAGTGTGCGGTCTATATATTTTTGTTATTCACTAATTTTCTGTAACGTATGTGGTAGATGGATAAAATAACATATTTTTCTATTTGGTTTTGCTCCAAGTAATTAGTAGCAACAATGCCTGTGCCACAGTGAGCTAACTCTCCTCCCTGTACTCTGGCTGCGATTTGGTAGTCATGTACTTGTGTATGATTAGCTTTGGTGTGACTTTGTTTGTAAATGCCTGTGAGAGAATAGATAAAAAGACAAGTGTGTGGTCTAAATATTTTTGTTATTCACTAATTTTCTGTAATCGTATGTGGTAGATGGATAAAATAGCATTTTTTTCTATTTGGTTTTGCTCAACAATGCCTGTGCCATTTTTAGGTGATGTGCATTAGTAGTAGAAAACGGGAGGAGAGTACAGGTGTTCTTTTTTTTTTTAAATCTGAAAAAACATACCGCCAGCGTGCTTGGCCTATGCGCCGGCCGCCGGGGGTATCTTATAGGTACCGGTGCGTGGGTTGCGCGCCGGCGCTAAGCCGTTACTGCCGGCGTGAGCATTGCGACGTGAGCCCATGCGCCGGCGTAGCCTAAATTAGATGCGCTGGCGGTAAGCCTTTTCTTAGTAGTGCATGACCCAGGAAGTGAGGCTGTTATGATCGACAAGAAGAAACTCCGAGGGAGGGCAGCGGTACGACACCACGCAGAAGGGAACTATCTCCACCGCTGGAGATCAAACTAGGCCCTTGCTGGTGAAGCCCCCACTGCCACACTTCAGATAGCGTGTCACCGTTGTCACGAACCCTAGATCCCCTTTCCCTCTCGCGTAAACAGAAAGCAAAAATCGCATACGACCACCGCTACTCCTCTAGGATACGACATCACAAATCTACTCTACCAAGCAAAAATCGCATACGACCACCGCTACTCCTCTAGGATACGACATCACAAATCTACTCTACCAACCCACATTCGATGTTTCCCCATAGGCGGCTCATCTTTTTTGGCCCTGCAGTTGACGTAGCATGTGCATCTTGGGTCGGCGGTGCTGCGGTGGCTCTAGCGGCCGCCCATTCTCTCAATCTGGTCTCGATGCCTCCCGCCAGGAAAGCCTCGCGTAGAGCTACAGCCTCGATCTAGGATGCGGCATTGGTTCACATCCCCTTCTCTAGATCGTTGCTGGTGCTGAAGGCGACATGGAGGTTATGCAGCATCAGCCCATGTTCTTCGTCGAGGCTCGAGCCGTACAGCCGCAGAAGCACTGTCGTTCAATCAGTGATCCATACAGCGATGTGTGTGTTTAGTTCTTGTTGCTACACTACGTACTACTTTGGCCATGAGATTGTGTTGCTACACTACTACTTTGGCCATGATATCGTGTTTTACAAAATTTAATGGCAACTCAGCAGTTCAATTAGTTGCTAGAGCAACAACATGGCGGACCCATGGTAGGAGGAAATACTGATGTTGGTGTGGTCGGACAACCATATTTGCCTAACAAACTCAAAATGGTTTCAAGGGTTTTCGCATGTTTTCATAACAGCAGATGCTATCCAGGCGTGAGAAAATAAGTCGGACTTCACTTAGCGCCTCGACTAGCGTCCGGCGTTGGAGGATTGAGGGCTCATCTGGCTTATCTATTTCCTAAGAATTATTTTAAATCATTTAAGCATTTATCTAACAGTCTTGCGATGTACATGCCCTAAGTATATTTCCTTGGAAGGCTTGTTTCTTTATAAAGCGGGACAAAAGCCTGTTTCGTGAAGGCTTGTTCCTTTGCATTCGAATTTGTAATCTTGATTCTTAAATGAACTCAAAGTGTTGCATGTTCCAAGGAATTCAATGTGTGTGCATACCTCACAAACTGACCTAACATTGAAATTTATAATCCCGATGGTAAAGTGAATTCAAATTTCACAGTCATCAGTTCCTCTGAATTCAGTTTAAAGTTTAAACATACATGTGCAATTAATATTCTGCGGATCTTCGAGAATTTTTTATGAAAACACAACGGCGGTTTAAGTCACTATAATGAAATTTAAAGGTTAGAAAATATGGTGTGCTCATTTATTATCTATAAATCTGAATTTCGAAGCATACAACAAAAATATCATTTATTGTAGTTGAAAGTTTGGAGCTTGAAAATCTCAATTGTATATATGCTTTGATGGGATACAATTTTAAGGATGTGTTTATTTTTATAAGGTTTCATAAGTGTTGGTTGTGGTTTAAGTATCCATATTTGAAATTGGTGGTTAAAAAATGGCATATGCTAATTCGTTCTTGAAATATGGCACATGAAACTTATGAAAAAAAATCATCATAGCCCAAATTTGGAACCTAGAAACCTTTTTAGGTTTTCTGTTACTTAATCCTCAGAACGTCATGTATATGTTTTAGTGACATGCATCGTGTGATGAAAATACATATGCTGCAGGAGCATGCATAGCACGGTGAACTCTCATAGGACGGCTGGGATAAACAATGACCGGAAGAAGCCAGAAGGCAAACATCAATGGCACAAGACTACTTGTTTTCTTCCATCAGTATCTCTGCTCTTCTAACCAATGCATCATGTACTGCAGATGGATTGGTGACTTCATCTGCTAAAACTAAAAGGAAGGACTCACCCTGCCCACGAGATGACAATTCTCGGAGTGAGAAAAAATTAAGATATTCAGGAGCAAGCCTACCAGAAGTTTGCAATTAAATGCTGAAAACGAGATGTCATCGGCTAAAGTTTCGGTTGTTCTTGCAAACAGAACCAACCATATTCTAAGAAACCACTCCGGCGATGGCATCAAGGCGCTCAAGCTTCAGATAAAGGATTTCCCCATTTTCACAGCATCCTCTGATGTCGACCCCTGGCTTTGTGTCGCTCTTAGAGCAGGGATTGAGAAACTTGACCTATGTCTGTGCCTGCACTCACGTGATGCAGCTGTGTAAAACTTCCCATTCTCACGATTACTTGATGAGAGTGGCAAGTCGATTCAGCATCTTCATCTCAGAAA